>JAEOAD010000007.1:36520000-37856875 GCA_036365145.1 Orientallactaga sibirica
AATTTGCATACAACCACAGTCATGGCTGGCTATTCCCTCTCCTTGCGCGCAGGGCTCCTGTACTAACTAGAGGTAATTTCACTGTAGAACATTCAGGCATGCAAGAGCCACAAATGGGTTTGAAACAATTTATGATATCCGGACTCCTTCGACATGTATTAGCATATACCTGGTTTCTTTAACGTACACTTTGTTTTTCCAAAACCACAAACATAGTTGCTGGAATTTCATGTGGAAGTGCTTAAGGGGCTGAAAGTTAACACCTTTGTGATCCATGCAGCCTCTCCATGGCTGCTAAACAAAAGCCTCTTTGTTGGGGCTTTCTTGAAATGTTTTCTTAACATGCTCCAAGTAGTTTTAGGCAGGGAACTAAAGTAAACAAGATGTTACCATGATAAAAACACTTGTGAAAACATTACAGGGCACACTTAGTAGTTTCTTTCACATAAAACTCTTCACAGTTTTGAAAAGTAAAATTCACAGAAAAAAAAATTTTTTAAAGCCAATTTCCAGAGAAACCTCTCCTACTGTCTTCAGCCCTCGACCTTCTTGAAAGGGGCAAAGTTCCACCTCTGGGCATTTCCCTTCAATGCTTCTCTGCATGTGTTCTACTAGAGCCCATGGGAAGATTTATTTTGTCCCTCATAAATTATATATATCTGACTAACATTCCAGGAATGTTTGTTTTGTTTACCTTTATTTTGCATGTAACTTTTCTCCATGAGAAATAACCAAAATGTGTGTGTGGGGGGAGTATCTTTTAAAATGAGATACTAAATAAATACAAATTAGACCTTTATTAGATCTAAACAGGAATCATCTAAAAGACAATGAGGGGTTCAAGTGCTGGCCCAGCATGCAGGAGGCTATGGGTTCCATTCCTAGAAGAGCAAACAACAACAACAAAAAGCACACATAAGAGATGGTGACACTGTCCCCAAGCACTTAAGAAAACCTGGCATTTCTAAACAGTGGTCCTATCTGATTTCCTATTCTAAGTTCTACATTAGGAACTGTGGTCATGATAGAGCCCTCATGCCCAAGCCATCACAGGAGCCATTATTTTTTAAAGAAAGGGAATAATTGGGTTGGAGGGATGGCTTAGCGGCTAAGATATTCGCCTATGAAGCCAAAGGACCCAGGTTTCATTCCCCAGGACCCACGTTAGCCAGATGCACAAGGGGGCGCGTGTGTCTGGCGTTCATTTGCAGTTGCTGGAGGCCCTGGCATGCCCATTCTCTCTCTGTCTCTCTTTCTCTCTCTCTGTCTCTCCCTCTTTTGTCTGTCAAATAAATAATAAAGGAAGGAAGGAAGGAAGGAAAGAAGGAAAGAAGGAAGGAAGAGAAGAATGATAACTACTTATTTTCTAGTAAAGACTGTGTCTTCACTTGATTTGAAAAGAAAGAAACCAACAAGTGGGGAGAGGAAGAAAAGTGGAAACTTCACCTCCCTGGAGGGTGGAAGACGGGGCTTGTTTGTGTTTGGCTGTACTTGAAGGCCCCATTCACACACACCAGCATCAGTTAGTGCTACAAACACTAAAGGTCGCAGGATAACTCGGGGCTGATGGATTAAAAAGGAGAGAGAGAAAAAAACGACAAAACCCAACACTCAAACTGCACCATGTTTAGACCCAGGAACTTCTGGGGGTACCAGAGCCTCTGCTGGCAGGGACATAACAAGCCCCTGACTGTCAAAGAGCAGTCATCTCTGAGGACAAGGGCACTGCAACTGAGCTCACGTGGGGAATGCATGCTGCACACACACTGCCACATGACCACAGCAAAGTGCCCAATTTCTGGTTTGCATTTATAGACAGTTGTCATATTTCTTCAGAAGTAGGGAAGAATGCACTTCCTTTTTTTGACCTATGATTCCTCCTTCTTTGTTATTAACTGTGACACTTCATTGACAGATAAGAGTTTCACCCTGCAAAAACCAGTCCCAGACCCTGTGACATTTACATCTTACTAACCCAGCACCCCAGAAGGCTGTAAAATAGTCCCCAGGAGAAGTAGGCCCTTCTCATAGGGACTCTGAAAATCCAAGCGGAAGAACCCAAGAGCATGCAGGTGCAAAACCTGTGGCTGGTAAGGGGAATTACAGAATATACTGCACACATCCCCAACTACGAACGAGCTCTGGGGTTCTGAATTCAAGTGGACAGAATCCAGGATCCCTTAGTTAAAAATGCTGGGTGTGCCAAAGGAAGGGGGCCACTCCTTACAATGCAACTGTCCAGAAAGAAATTGGCCTCGATATCCATGACCTCTCAGTGCCTAGCAATACCTTCACAAGGCCCTCATAATAGGAGAAAAAGATGAGGACATCAAATTAAAAGAGAGACTAATGGAGAGAGGGAGGGGATATGATGGAGAGCGAAGTTTTGAAGAGGAATGGGGTCAGGGGAGGGAAATATCATGGTTTACTGTCTGTAAGGATAGAAGTTGTTAATAAATAAAAAGAAAAAAAAAGAAAAAAAATGTTGGGTGACATAAAATGGGAGCCTAGGTCAGGGGCCAACATTCTGTTGTGAGGGTCACACCCATGCTCCTTTCTCACACGGAAATCTACTGTTGCTTTTAAAAGACAGTGGTAGAGGTGGGACAGTGTCTTTGTGACCCACAGTGTCTACAATACTGACCCTCAGTGGGGCTGATCCCTCACCTCAGGAATTTCATTGCATGGTCAAAGACTACGAAGAATAGTGTCTTCTGATAAATTACTATCCTATCTAAATACAAGGTCAGAATTTTTTTTTGTATATTTTAAATCATTCCTAAAATATACTTAGGTAAATGAGACATGCCCCCTCCCCCCTTTAACAGCATTTACTAAGGACTAGGCACTTTACGTGATATACCTTTCAATTCTAACAATCCTAAGAGGTCCTTATTAACATACCAAAGTCCATGTCCTACAAGTGACTGGGGTTCAAAGATGCAACAAACCTAATGACATGATTACTTTGAGAGTTTGTGGCTTCACTACTAACCTGCCTTTCTCCTAGATTCTTTTGGCATCATTGAAGAAAGCTGCTAATTCTTAACAAAATAAAGAGCAGGTTCTACCAGACAGCAGAGTGCAGCACTGGAGAACAATATTATGAAGCAAGATCTCTTAGCAGCTGTGTGATCTTGGGTAAATAGCTTAATCTCTCTGTGCCTCAGTTGCCTTTATGGCATGTTCACAATGTTATTGTAACATTATCCCAATAAAATGGCTGTGAGGATTAGTGAGTTGGCATATGTGAAGGATTTGAAATTGTGCCTGTCATATAGCTCAGGGCTGTTTAATCACACTGTTGCTAGAAGAATGTAGAATCAGGGGATTAGAAATAGGTGCAAAGAGACTCTACAATGCAAAATCATCATCAAGGTGAAGGCAGAGCTACCTTCCACCAGGAAGAATATCATGCAAGTCAGTTGGTTTATGCCCTAAGAAACCACTTTTTGTTTTTGTTTTTCAAGGTAGAGTTTCATTCTAGCCCAGGCTGACCTGGAACTCACTATGTAGTCTCAGGATGGCCTTGAACTCATGGCAATCCTCCTACCTCTGCCTCCTGAGTGCTGGGATTAAAGGTGTGTGCCACCAGGCCTAGCAGAAACCACTTTTTAGAAAAGGAAGAGCAAATGGAAAGGAACAGAAAGAAGTCTGTAGCTTCTCTCAGTGGAATTCAAGGGATAACAGAATAGGTTCCTAAGAACCATTCGGAGTTCTCTTTAGGGTTGAGAAAAGACATGGCAAAAGTGAGTCTCTAGAGCTGGAGAGATGGCTTAGCAGCTTAAGGTGCTTGCTTGTAAAGTCTGCCAGCCTGGATTTTGTTCCATTATATCCACGTAAAGCAAGATGCACAAAGTGGCACATGCATCTGGAGGTTGTTTCAGAAGCAGAGGGTCCCGGTGTGCACATATTCTCTCTGTGTGTATGTGTCTCTACTTGCAAGTAAATAAAATAAAAACATTTTTAAAAAGAAGTGAGTCTCCAAGATGATTACCTCACTTTCCACTAGAATAGGCGAGACCCTGACACCTATATTTCTCAACATTAAACTCACATTGCAGGGGGAAACGAAATTCTGCATTTTTAACACACGCACCCATGTGTATCAAGAAAACTGAGTTTCACATGGTTATCTTCTGAATTCAGCATGCATTCTCCCTTTCCCAGCTTTCCACACTCATTTTCACTTTCTGGATCATGTGTCTTTTCCTCCCCACTCGAGGTGGTCCATGGGTGAGTGCCCTCGCTCTTCTCTGGAGGTGGGTACATGATATGAACCTGGGGAACATCCCTCTGATTGGCTCAGAGCGAAAACACAGGTCTCAATACAGGCTAGTGATAGTCTATCTGCACAGGCCTTGTTCTAGGACTTCTCAGAAAAAGACATGAACATTACCTATGTTTTTCAGTTCTCTTTGGAAAAGATTCAAGAATAAAGGCAACACAGAGAGCAAAATGGCGGTGAGAGGAAATCAGTAATCTACAAGACTCCGCGTCTGGTTCAGGCCTCTGCATCTACACGAGTTGAAGCTGGCTATAATGCAGAACTTCCTAGTCCACAGCAGCTGATGTTCACCTGTGCCTCTTTCTTTTCCTTGTATCAGCTCACGTTAGGCCCGCAACACATGGCAAACAGAAGCCTTCAGAAAACTCAGTCCATAAACAGGAAGCACTAGGAAATAACACAGCTATAGTTGTCACCTGATAGAGGGCATTCTAATTCTACCATGAAACTGGAACCAAGGACGTGCCATGCCATGTGCAGAGCCACAGCAAATAGTGGTAGATGGTTTCCAATACAAGAGCCAGACACCCAATATCCTTAGATGTAAACAAGCATCTTTCAGAGGGAACAAGTCTGGGCCCCAACTCGGGTGATCTTCAGGGTGTTTTCTTTAGTACTCACTCATCTGAATGCTATTAAACTGTAAAGGGTTGTTGGTTAATTTAAAATAAAGCATCACAGCTCTCCACTGTTGATATGTCTTTAAAAGTATTTTTTGAGGAGAAAGAGAAGGAAGGAAGATGGAATAAAGGAAAGAAGGGGAGGATGAAGAATGAGAGAAAAGAAAAAGTGGGAAGAAGGGAGAGGGAGAAGAAATAAAGAAGAACTAGGAAGGAGGAAGGAGAATTTTAGCAGAAGGGTGGAAGGAAGAGTGAAGAAGGGAAGAAGGAAGAAAGAGGAGGAGGAGGAGGAGGAAGAAAAATATTTACTAAAACTGCTTGTAGGTAACATCAGACATATCTCCAAGGTGATATGGTAGTTGGAATGTATGGCCTATAGACTCAGGTACTTTTTAAATTAATTAATTTATTTTTTATTATTTGAGAGACAGAGGGGGGGGAAGAGGCAAAGAGAGAGAGAGAATGGGTGTGCCAGCAGCTTCTCTCAGCCACTGTGAATGAACTCCAGATGCATACACCCCCTTGTGGACAAGTGCAGCATTGCGTGCTTGTGTTACTTTTGCATCTGGCTAAACATGGAACCTAGAGATCAAATGGGCTTTCTTAGGCTTGGCAGGCAGGCACCTTAACCACTAAGCCATCTCTCCAGCCCAGAGAGTCAGGTAGTTTTGAAGAGCCCTAGCAGGCAAACCCCTGCTACATACAGGGTGGGGCTTGTCACTGGGGTGGATCTTGGGAGTCCAGCCCTAAGGTGTGTTTGGGGGCGGATCTTGAATCTATCCCTACCAGGTGTGTGAAGAACAGTTGTTGGAACTCTGGCAATTTGTGCTTGTTGGTTTTTTGCTGGCTGTTTGGAGAAAGAGGTATCTCTGCTTGGATCTATGGAAAGGGGCCAGCTACTTCTGCCATTGATAGTGTTCCCCTCAAATCTGTAAGCCTGAAATAATCCCCCTTCCTCCTGTAAGCTGCTTTTGTCCAGCAATGAGAAACTGACTGCAACAGGGGCTTTTCCACAATATTTATATCTAGGTCCCTAAGGACAAACACAGAGGATATTCTAACAACATAAAGACCATACACACAGGACACTGCATATCAATCAGTGTACCCATTTCCCTGAGGTAATAATGAGAAAAGATTCAGGAAAAAGACCCCCAGCACCAACTCTGAGCCACCAGGTAGTTACCTTGATGCACAGAGGATGAGAACAAGTCTCCTCAGCGTGAGACACATGGTAAACATACTGTAATATTATGTTGAGTCCATAGGTCAACGATTGACTGACATACTTAGCTGATGTCAAGAATGTGAGCTGGGCAACCCAGGAAAAGCAAGCAGTGAGGTGCAGTGCAGAGGTACCATCTCAGCTAGGAGAAGAAGAATCAGATGTTTGGGCAAAGAGACCTATCAGTGCCACAGGTCTGGATACAAAAGCCTAAATTCTCATCGGACTGTAGGAATTACTTACTGCTTTCTTGATATAAGGATAATGATGTAAGTGGAAGCCAGTGCTGATCCAGGAAGATAAGATTCTCAGAGGTGGCATTTCCTTAGCACCACTTTAGCAGGTTTACCAAGTGTTGTATGCAACACCAAGCAAGTGGCCTCACCAGTAAACTGCAAAGCACCAGGAATGGACACCACTTATGTAAAGACAGAATGAGTATGTATGCCACCGATTTAACCTTTATGAACATGGACAAAAAAGGTGAATGCTAAATTATTACAAGTTTAACAGTGGGATAATGTTCTTTTCAAATCACTGAGGTTTGAAAAAGATGAGCAAACACAGGCTCTTTGGCTTTAAGCCTCCTTCTCTTTCTGGTGCAGCCCCCTGTGTATTTTATAGCTGTACCTATGACAGTGACTTTGAAGCCATTCTCACAATGAAGGCATGAAACTCTCCCTCTGATAGGTTCGTGAGGGCCAAAAGCAAGGTCAATGTGAAGTAGAAGCCAAAGCAGAATAGAATCCTCCTTACTTGAGAAATGATGGGAAATCTTCACACACGGCTTCACAGCCTGGCCACTTGCATACGCCATGTCCATAGAGAGGGTGGCTATGAGGGTGCTCCTCGTGGGACAAGCTGGAAGAAAGCACAGGACACAAGGCAATGAGTACAGGGCACAGAGTTGGCTGCCAGGAGCAGGGACACACACCCGGGAGACCACATGTTCCCATGAACACATAAAAAATCTCAGCTCATCATTTCCAGTGGAATCCACTAATTAATCCTTGATTTTTTTTTTTGGAAACAAGAGCCAAACTGTAAGAGTTAGAATATTATGTTCTAAACACATTTAGGTATAATTACCTGATGTTCGAAACCTACCTCTATGTATGAAAAGCATTTGACAGGTTTTTGTTTGAGGCAGATCTCTCTACCCAGACAGCAAAGAAGTCTTCAAAAAAGTGACACCTTATTTAGTCTACCTAATACAACTATAAAATCTTGCCTGGATTTTGAGATTCACTTGCTGTGTTTTCTACCTAGAATATTTTATACTTCTTTCACTTCCCAGCCCCCTGAAAACTGCTTTCACATAGTTGAGTATTTTTCTTTATAAATTCATTTTATCCAGCAAAAAAGTACAAATAATTTGTTATACTGAAACACAATTTACCAATACAAACGCCCATATGGAAGATTAGCTTAGAATTAGCTAATAATAATAGGATGCTAATCTTCTTGTAGTTATTGCTCCAGAGCAGGACAGAAAATTTGGTGTAAGCAAGAAGGGGTTAATGCTCCAGTAAGGTTTGGATCAATACATGATGATTTGGCCACTCAGATCAAGTCCTGGGATATACTTTGATCCACACCACGTGGTGCCTGGGGAAGAAGATCTGTCATGCTCAACAATGAACTAGATTCTCAAATATTTTCTCTTCAGTTTCTGTATCCAGACTTCTCTCAGACAAATTATTTTTACAGGCGTTTCCATAACCTTAGGTTCTATCAAATAGAAATGTAAAACTAATATTGAGGGTTCTCATTTGTACTTAGGCACATTCCCTTCACGGGCAGGGCTATTTCGTAACTCACACCACTGCCTCTGCCTGACTTTGAGATTTAAACTGAGTAAATTATAATCGAGTGTGTGAGTGTGCACACATGTGCATGCACACACATACATACAAGGCTTGTATTTCATATGAGATGCTTATTCATATATTTTATTGATTCACATTCTTATACCACATGTATACGCAGGCTACTTGTCTCTGACTAACACAATTCATCCTCAGTGAGCAGATTCGGAACACTGCAACAACAGAACATTAATAGTAAGTGTGCATGTACACACACACAGGCACACACATGAAACAATATGGATGGAGAGGTTTCCCTGTGGCTTTGAAAGATTTTGCTGGAGATCTAACATAATTTGAGAAAAATGTTGAGTTATTTTGCTCTAACACAGAAAATAAATACGGGGAAAAAAAACACAATTTGCATAGGTAGTGGGAAACACCCTCTTACAAAGAATAAAACCGGGGAACAAGGTTAGCAACCGTGAGATCACCAGGTCCAGTAGTTGGAGGCTATTCTGCAAGCAGCTCAGGGTGAACCTGCACTGGGCCGAAGGAGAGAACTGCTGTCTGCTCCTGTGCATCTTCCGTTTTGTTCCTAACTAAAACAGACCGATCGGAAAGCAGAACTTTACAATTACCTACTGCATTAGGAAGTAATGATTCCTTCAACAATACTAGATTTCTCACATATTCTGAGAAGAACTTTTTAAAATCTTTTAATTAACTGTTTAAAAATAAAAATCTCTATCCTTAATATTTTTTTTTTCTAAGGTAGTGTTTCACTCAAGCCTAGGCTGACCTGGAATTCACTATGTGGCCCCAGACTGGCCTCTAACTCACAGTGATCCAAGTGCTGAGATTAAAGGTATGTGTTACCATAGCCGGCTTCTTTAGCTATTTTATTAAGACTATTGTCACAGCTTTGTAAGAACATGTACATACATGTATATGCAGATGTAAAAAACTTGGGAAATAATAAAAAAAATACCCTAAACTGCATATGTTTATACATACTTTTGACACATTTTGGCATGAAGACTTATACCATTCATTTACATTTAATATAATTTGTAAATAAATCCTCATGCTGTTAACTAATGTTCAACTGCTTTGTACCTAATAACAATCCTCTAATTTGAACATTCTGATTTTCTTTGTTTCTTGTAAGTACTGCTAAAAATAAAACTTACTAAGCTAAACAAACACTCATTTCTAACCAAAAGACATGTTTAGAGAAACAGAATCTCCCAATTAGTGAGTCCTGAAATTTAGATTTTCTGTGAATACTGTGTCAAGTTTCTCTTGAACAATGCCACACACCACCTGCATCATGAGCTGTCCTAAGTGTACTGTGAGATTCTCCAGTTTAGAAGCCATGTGTATTTGGGTACAAAACTAGAATCACATGTTAAAAACTGCAAATGGTAATGGCCCACATTTCTTGGGTAAGTCAAAGATGTTCTCAAAGTAATCATAATATACACAGTAATAATCTGTTCACTAGAGGAATTTATGACTGGAAATACAACACACGTATTTGTTGTGCCTTCCTGCTTCTTTTTGGCTTGTATGTTTACCTTGTGAATAAAAACTACCCTCCTCTAAGAGTCCATTTCTACTTCAACTTGGGACCATTATTTCAAAAGGACAGAGAGGTGACAACTCTCTACGGCCGATGTCCAAGGACGAAAGGACCACAAGCCACTTGGCACAAGCTCACACTTAAACATTCCCAAGACTTCTTGGAAACCTGCCTCTGACTTCAAGATTATTCCTTATTATGGAAAGATTACACGATCTTATTTCCAAAGTTCACACACCGCTGAATGACTGCTGAAGAAACCATGCCTGCCCTGCCCTAGACAACACTCACATTCTGCTCTCACTGCTCTTTTTCTTCTGATATTGTTTTCAAAAACAGCAATGAGCTGCACATTACTGATGTCACTTGTTTTTTATACTATATAACTGGGCACGTTTAAATATACAATTCTGGGGGAAAAAAAGCCTCAATGTGGAAGGAAGAGGTTGGTAGTGGGGCCCTGATAGTACCTCTGGAAAGACACATAAGACACAAAAAACTCAACCATGGTGGGGAGGAGAGTTAATGGGAGCTATGAGTGCCAGGGAAATTGTCTTTTTTTTTTTTTTTTTTTTTTTTTAGCTTTTTGGAAGTTTGTATTTTTGTATTTTGTGCATTGTAGGAATTTGTGGCTGTGCAATCGTTAATTCTAGGGCACACATGTGTGTATGTAGTAGGAAAAACAAAAACAAGTGTCATCCAAGACTTGATTTGCCGGCTATGTGCTATGCCACCTTGTGGCTGAGGCTCACTTCCAGCGCTGCAGTCCGGGTCATTCTGCCCAGGTCACCGCTGCACAGCAGCAGCTCTGAATGGGAGCTTTTCTGCTTCATGAGTAAGAAGCAGCAGCATTTTCATTACTGTCTTTTGGCTTATGCCAAGAAGAAAAACACAAACTGAGGGTGATAATGTGCTTAATTCGACTTCATTTAGAACCCCAGGTACAGGATGAAAAAGATGGAGGGCATATGAGACGTGAACTTCTGATGGTCAGACACAGACCTGAGATGCATTATTGAAATAAAGTGCTCCAGCTCAGCACACCAAGATGTAAATAAAGCACAACTTCTGAAGGGCTGTTAGGGTCAATATGGAACAAAAACTTAAAATATTTTCCCCAAAATAAAACCTTAAAGAAAATTGGGTCAATTTTTTTTTCCTTGAGACAAGACTCTCATGTAGCCTATGTTGGCCTGTATAGCCAAGGAATCCTTAGACTTCAGATTCCTTCTGCCTCCACCTCCAAAGTATTGGGATACAAGTATGTGCCACCACACCAGGCCCCAAGTCTATTTAAAGTTTTTGTTTGTTTATTTGTAAACACTTGAGTTGAATATTCCTGCTGGTAGGAATCACTCATTCTTACTTCTCCACATGCTTAGCAACTCACATCTGGGGCTAGATATAAGTGTTAAAGAGATTTATCAATAAACAGATGATATATTATTCTAATTAACTCAATTAGTGATAGCTTTTTTTATATTTTTATAAGGTAAAGACCAGAGTTAAGCAGTATCATTAAGATACTTTATATCATTGATACATCATTAAGGACAGTTTCTATTATTTGATTTTATCCAGAATATATGAAGTACAGAAAGATGAATTTTAAAAAAAAGACCAAATGATTTAAAATTTTCCTACAATTCTTAATATGTAAAAACTAAATATAATTTTAACATGAGAACAGTGATAGCATTTCAGGTCTGAAAGAACCAACTTGCCTTGGAAAGTATAATTACATACAACTATGTAATCATTCCTGACATTACATGATACTTACAATACTGTTGATATTCAGTATGCTATGGTGGTATCATTCTCAATGACATTTTAATATAATTTTTGGTCTATTTTTTCATACACTGAAGTTTATAAGCCATAGTCTTCACTCTAACACTGACTTTAGAGAAGGTATGTATTTTTTAGCACTGGTGCTCCATCCAGGGTCCTCTGTATACTAGGCAAACACGCAAACATGGAGCTGTATCCCCAGGTCTCTTGGAGAAAATTTTTACTTTATTTTGATTGTATATGTGTGTGTGTGTGTGTGTGTGTGTGTGTGTGTGTGTGTCATGTGGGAATATGCACATGTATAAGTCAGAGGACAACCTCAAATGTTATTCCTCAGAATTGCCATCCATAGTTTTTTGAGACAGAGTCTTTCATTGGCCTGGAGCTCACCCATTAGGATAGACTGGCTGGGCCAGTGAGCAACAAAATCCTCTTGTCTCTGCTTCCCCATGGCTGGGGTGAGAAGCACACCCCACCACACCTGGCTCTTTTTACGTGCGTGCTGGAGATTGGACTCAGGTCCTCATGCTTGTAAGGCAAGCACTTTTTCCAGTTGAGCTATCTCCCTACCCAGCCCCTGGGGGTTATTTCCTATCTTTCATGATTTATCCCTGGTGATTTCACTTTTCATTTCCAAATTTATTACCTAAACAAAACTCCAGGCTATTATTATCCCATTCCCTACTAAAGGGACAGGTTCTCTAAAGTTTGCAGGTGGGGTCCTTGGTGACAGTATGGGACAGCTAATTTCCCTTGTGGTTACCAAGGGAAGAGAAATCTTTGAAGATGGACAGAGAAAACAGACCCTGTTACGAGTACGTGTTCTGCCAACTTTCCTTCCCTGGAAGGTGTACTGAGCTTACTGCGTGCACTGATCTAGACCATCTGACAGTTTCCTAGTAGCTTGTTTTTCCCCATTCTATATTTCCTGTTTGTTAAATTACAGATTCATCTTTAGCAAAAAGGTGACGTTTGTGCCTACTGGTGAATATACTTTCTCCATTTCCCCAATATTATAAACCGTTTGATTTCACTGGCATGTTACCTGGTAAGCTGTGGAAGAGTGCTGGTCATTCTCTAGCTGCTCTAAATTATGGAATATTATTTTTTCATTTAATTCAATTAATTTAATTCTATGTACCATACAGTTTACTCATTTCAAGCGTATAATTCAATGATTTTGAGTAATTCAAAGGTATACAACTATCATTGCAATCTAATTTGAGAACACGGGTCACTCCCTCCAAAAGAAACCTTGTTCCCTTTAGTGGCAACAACACACTTCCTCCCAGCCTCAGCCACTGCCAATTGCTGAGCTAATTGCCACTCTGGAAATTTCCTATCAATGGATTCAGACAATACTGTTCCTTTGCACGTGGCTTCTTTCACTTAGCATACTTCTTTTCTACATTCACATTTTTTTATTTATTAACAATAGAGAGAAAGAGAACAAATGAACAGGTTCATCCAAGGCCTCTTGCCAGTGCAAATGAACTGCAGAGGCATGTAACACTTTGTACATCTAGCTTTATGTGAGTACTGGGGAAATGAACCCCAGGCTATCAGTCTTTGCCAGCAATTACCTTTAACCACTGAGTCATCTCTCCAGCCCACATAATGTTTTGGACACATCTGCATTGCAGTTTTCTGGGTATTGCTGGACACTATTCCATTATGCTGTGCTACATGGTACATTGTTTACCCATTGCTTCTCCCTTTGTGCTGTTTGTGATTACATGTGTGATTGCCCTGTGCCTAATGGAGGGAAGAGGACCTCCACGGAGGTAGGGCTTCCCTCTGTTCCCTGCTGCTTGCTTGTTCACCAGGCTACCTGCCCCAGTTTCTGGTGATCCTCTCTGGTATGCATGGCAGGGATTACAGATGCCTGTCAGAGCATCGGTTTTTATTATTATTATGTGGGTTCTGGGTTTCCAAATGTTTTATCCATAGAGCCATCTCCACAGCTCTAGTCAACCATTTCTTTTTGCTCTTCTTCTCCTTCTTCTTCTTTTTATTTGGGGGAAGGGGGTTGGCGTAGGGTCTGGTCTTATTCTAGACCAGGCTGACCTGGAATTCACTACGTAGTCTCAGGCTGGCCTTGAACTCATGGCAATCCTCCCACCTCTGCCTCCCGAGTGCTGGGATTAAAGGTGTATGCCAGCACACATGGCAAAAGTCATTTCTTGATAAATATTTGGGCATTTTTCACATTTTGGCTACTGTGAATACTGCTGCCACTGAACATGGAAGCATATGTACTTGGTTAATTATTAGGAATTTAATTGTTGGGTTGACTGATAATTTTAATTAATTCATTAATACTTATTTATTGGGCCAGATTTGAAGTCAGTATCCTCTCACTCCATCTCCTAATGCCAGGATTACAGGCATGCTATGCCCAGATGGCCATTTCAGAACTTTCCAAAGTTGCAGTATCATTTTATATTCTCACCAGCATTGTTTGAGGGTTCTAATTTCTGCCCTTCCTTGCCAATACTTGTTATTGTAGGTCTTTCATTTATTCATCCTTGGAGAAGGGAATTGTCTCCACTGTATAATGTTATTCTTTGAGTTTGCATTTCCCTATATAGTTAACAACGTAGAACATATTTTCAAGAGCTTGTTGGCCATTTGTATATCTGTTTTAATGAAATGTCTATTCAAATCCTTTGCTTATTTTTAACAGGACTCTTTTACTAATGAGTTGGAAGAATATATATAAAGAGATATTTATAAAAAGCACATATGTTTCTTTGTTCTGGATACAAATGCCTCATTAACTATAATTACAAATATTTACTTTTACACCCATCTCCTGGGTTATCTTCTACTTCTTTCCTTTCTTTTGTTCTATATATTTATTTATTTGAGTTTTCAAGTTAAGGTCTTGCTCTAGCCCAAGCTGACCTGGAATTAACTATGTAGTCTCAGGGTGGCCTTGAATGCTTAGTGATCCTACCTCTGCCTCCCAAGTGCTGGGAAAAATGCATGCACCACCACGCCTAGCTGGTTCCTTGTTTTTTTCTTTTTTAAAAAAATTTTTTCCAAGCCCAACAGACTGCCCCCCCCCTTTAATCCAAAAGAGCAGGAGAAAGAGAGAGAGCAAGAGAACTGGAACTCCAGGGCCTCCAGCCACTGTAATCCAGCTCCAGAGACTTGTGCCACCTTATGTTCTCACGTCACCTTGTGCATGTGACTTATGTGGGACCTGGGGAGTCGAACATGGGTCCTTAAGCTTTGCAGGCAAGTGCCTTAAGTGCTAAGCCATCTCCTCAGCCCTGTTCTTTCTTTGTGCTGTGTGTGTATAATGTGAATGTATGAGTGCAGGCTTGTGTGTGCCACAGTGTATGTGTAGAGATCAGAGGACAACTTGGGGTACGGTCCTTGTCTTCCCCCTGGCCTCCTGCTCTCTGCTCTGTTCACTAGACAGGAATTATCTCTGTCTTCCTGCCCACCTGAGGAGGCACATTGAAATTGAAAATGCTAATACTATTGAGTTTGGATATACTTGGGCTCCGGAGATCTAAACTCAGGTTTCTTGTGCTTCTTAATTGAATCAAATCAATTTGTGTTGTTTTGTTTGTTTGTTTCCTGGCACCTTTGCACAACATATACGTAACTATTGTCTGAGGCAGTAAAAGAGCATGCCTATGTTTGCTTCCGGGAGTTTATAGTCTGAACTCTCACACTTAAGTTTTATAAAAATTCACAGCTAATGTTTCAATGTGATCTGAGATAAGGGGTCAACTTGATTCTTTTAAATGTTGTCTCAGCACCATTTGATGAACAGATTCTTCTATCCCCATTTGAATAGTTTGGTACCTTTGTCACATAGCTGGGTATGGTGGGATAACCCTCTCATCCTAGCACTCAGAAGGCTGAGGTAGGGGGATTTCTGAAGCCAGCCTGGGGCTGCAAGAGAGTTCCAGGTCAGCCCAGGCAAGAGTGAGACCTTGCCTCAGAAGAAAAAAAAAAATCAAGAACATAAGTATAATATTATTATTGACAAACTTCATTTTCTCTATTTTTCTTTTCCCCTAGCATACAAATGGTTTCATATACTTTATTATTTTCAAAAATTTTGTAAATTATAGTAATTTTTACAATTACATTCAGCAGTAAAATAATTTTTGAGATTTTATGGGTAGGGGCTGAGGTAATGATTTATTAGTAAAAATAAAACCCTCAAGGTGAATTTTCTGAAGAATGAGAGTTTGTCTTTCATGTCTGTTTTCAAAAGTCCTTCCAGAATGTGCTGTGGCACTCCAGCTCACATGGAAGTAGAGGGTAACTAGCTTTCTGGAGCAAAAGAGGAGAGGAGGAGTTGGATGAATGAAGACCTCATTTGTCATGACAGTTGTGCTACTAAAATGTCTTCTACTTCCTCTTCCCTTCTCTGAAAGCACAAGGGACCACACAAGAACTCCTTCCTGTGGTACACCCGCGACCAAATTTTTACCATGGTTATGCAGGCATCTCATTACCAGCATGCAGACAGGAGTGGTGCTAAGTGAACCTTGGTTAAGTGTTAATGTCAATGTTGGATCTCTGCCTTCCACAGAGGCGCGATGGAGATCTTCCGGCTGCTGTGGGGCACCATCCCCCACATACTGCACATACGAAAGATCCAACTCCTCCTCCCACTTGCTCTGACTCCTTCCTATCTCCCCAGTGACTACCATCTTTGTTCCCACCACTTAGGACTTTCACAGGGTGAACCAGCCAACATTTCTGACACTCTGATCCTGAGATGCACACCCAGGATAAAGGTCACTGGGTTGACAAAGTTCTCCCCATGGCCCCCGGTTGCTCGAGCCCTCCGTGACTAGTGCCTTTGTCATTCTTTGGTCTCGTGTCCATGTGTCCTTTCAACATGAAGCCACAGAGTCCTGTTCTTTGCCACCACTTCTAACTTTGGATGGCAAAGGACTTTTCATTTCCAGCTAAAACATTAAATAGATGCCTCATGTTTCCAGAAAGCTACATCCTTGACAAACAGTTCTTCCAGGGCTATGTATTATAGTAATAAATGTGATCCTAACAATGACATGTGTGAGTACAAGCCACTATTATTGAAGCTTTTTCATTTATTTCCCTAATTCTTAAATAATAATTTACACAAACCTTTCCCTTCCTTTTTTCCTTTTCTCCTTCTCCATGCCTCACTTTGCATTTCCTTGTTTGCTGTTTTGCCACCATGTCGTCCATCAAATGAGATTTTAAGTACCATATTAGGGACTTCTTAGGTGTGAGAATAGTAACACAAATTTGATTTGAGAGCATTCTGATGACGAGGGTACTTCTGAAAATATTAACAGACTTCAGTTTCAAGTTCAAATTTTCAGAAACACATCTCAAATATTTGTGAAACATACACTTTTATATTTGTATGTTGGCTTGACTCAAACATATTCAACTAAATAAAATGAGATGGCTTTGGAACATGATCACAAATGACCTAAGCAAAGGGGCAAGGGGGAGTCACAAGAGTGAGAGAGATGACTCCTTACATATCTACCACAATTTTCCACTTTGAATTTTATTCTTGGGACATTTTTATAACATTCTCCATCTCCTTGAAATCAGCCGGAAGTCAAACTCTGGTTCCAGACTTTCCTAAAGTTCAATGCTATGTTACTGGAGAAAGGTTTCGGACTTCCAATAGCAGCAGTCATGAGATGTAGAACAGGAGGACCAAAGCTTGCGAGCAGCACATGTGCTCCCAGCAGCTTTGTATAAATGACCTTTCTCCTTAACTGTCATAGGAAACACTTCTAGACGCAGATGGGCTTCATATTTCACAGCAGAGCGTTGAGAGACAAGGTAGACATCACATTTATAGCACAAGCTTTCATTCTCACATCTCACTTGTGGCTACGTGTTCATTAGCCAGCTTTCCCAAAGGAAGCTGACGACAGGCTCTAAAATCATCCCACAGAGAGAAGGGCGTCTTGTTAAAGCTCACCAGTGGGTCTACCAAAAACGGACAAAGATGGAGTACCGTACATGCCATAGCGAACACACAGGTGCTTTGCTCTTCTCTCATGCAGGGAATCCTTGACTCTCCTTCCCCAGAACGCTCATCATCTCAATTTTCTGCTGCTTTTCAAATCATGTTTAATTAGAGGATTTCACATTCCCTTGTGATATGATATTCATGAGTAAAACTTGCAATTGGAGTGACTGTGAATTAGTCTATTAAGTACACGATTTGTGCTTTTAAACAATGATGAAGATTATTGTTCTTATCCCCTCTCAATATTGTGCCTTGCTTGAGATGTGAGGACTACCTTAACTAACGGTACATCTGAAACACAAGTGATCAACTACCTATATCCAGCATGGTTTTGCTGCCAATTGTACCATATCCTGATGGAAACACACAGTCACTCTTCTAAAGTGGTCTCCAGGCAGGACTCGCTCCTGGATGAAGCTGAATAGTGTACGGATACTCTCATTTACCTACTTGTGCATTCACGTTCACACGTGCATGAGTCCAGCAGAATCATGATTGCTCAGTACTGACATTTTATGGAACCTGTTCAGGTTAGTGTGTTTAATAAAATATTAACTAAGCAGCACTAACAGGCACGTGCACATACACCAAAAACTGAGCACTGGCAAGAGAATGACTTACCGAAAGCTGACTGGCTAACCAGAATGGTTGGTGTCTGGGGTTCAGGACCTACAACCTTCCCTTTCCAGTGCTATTCTTAGAACAGTGCTTCTCAAAAGTCAGCCTGACTGAAAACAAACCCTTTGGAGAATTTTCTGATATTCAGATTCTGATCTGGCAGTCCAGGGTGGGAGGTCCAAGATTGTATGTGTCCAAGAAGTTACTGGGTTGCTGGTGAGGTTGGGCCATGGACCACGAAGACCACTTGGGTGCTAAGGAACTCCCCGTTCTGCAGTTGACCTCAAGAGGACAAGGTTTAAAGAAAACTCACAAATTCACAAACTATGGTTTGAAAGGCAAGGCAGGGGTGGAGAAATAATGCAGTATGGCGGCACTGGGCAATCCCACCACTGAACAGCTACAGACCTCCTACGGCCCTGTGACATAAGACATATATTCAATACTTTTGTTTGGAGTTAATATTGATACTTACATTATTTATATATGGTCTCAGGGCATGGCCTGAGTGGGCAGGCTCCTGAGTTGGATGAATTTTTAGTATAGAAGATTATATATATATATGAAATCTTAAAACAGGAAAGGCCAGAGGAGGTCTGCTCAGGGGAAAGGTTATTTTCCGTTTCTGTTTACCACACATGTGGAGGGCTCTACTGAATCATTTGGTTGGTGACCAATGTTTACCACTGATCAAGAATATTCCAGTGTACAAGCTGAATCAACAGCCTCATAACCTCTTAAACTTTAAGGCCTGCAGAGTCTAAGTGTGCTGCAGTCACCCTCTAATTCTGTGGGAGAAAAAGAGAGTCAAGAACCAGCCTTTTGGGCTGGAGAGATTGCTTAGCAGTTAAGGCATATGCCTGTGAAGCCTAAGGACCCAGATTCAGTTCTCCAGGTCCCATGTAAGCCAGATGCGCATGATGGCATATGCATCTGGAGTTTGTTTGCAGTGGCTTAGAGGTCCTGGCACACCCATTCTCACTCTCTGCCCCCCCCGTCTCTAATAAAATAAATAAATGAAAGTAAAAAAAAAAAGAAGAAGAAGAAGAAGAAGAACTAGCCTTTCAAAAAGGAAAGTGTGAGTTTGGGACTTTTGAAGAAACCAGGGTCTACTGTTCAGGTGGTACCTATGGAGTTGAGGTCTTTATCCTCTGGAAAATGAGAGGATGCCATGGAAAACTCCTGCATGCGTTTTGTGTGTCTTCAAAACTGCTCCATGCGGGGTCAGGTGAGCAAGAAGACTTGTGGCATATTTCACTGTGTATGAGACAAGAGCATGTCCCACGTTGAATTCCCCTGAGGTGATCTCATAGGATGACACTCATTTTATTTAAATTTTAAAAATTATTTGCTTCAAAGAAATTACAACTGACTGATAAAAGAAGACATGGTGAACCTCACCACAAAGGGATCTCTATTCCAATGACTGAAGTGTAATAAGCAGAAACCTCCAGGAGATGCATCCATAGCGAGATCACTAGCTTACTAAGTTGGCACTGACCAAGCAGAAAGTCTCTGAAGTCACATTTCAACTTGAATTTTCACTTCACTGGGAAGGAAGAGCCGCCCACTCATCCAAGACTGACAGGACAAAGGCCTGGACTGCATAGAGTTCATGTCCAAAGCTCTTGCGAGCAGAACAGGTGAGTGAGGCGTTGGGGGCATCTCCTTTGTAGACCATCTTCATGGCTGGCTCTTGGCTGCTTCTCCAGTGGTGAGCACGTGAGGCCAGTTGCAATGACTGAATACGTGTTTGGCAGTGACTCCCATCACCAGTCACATCATCAGTATTCCCTGACTACCCTCTTCAGCGACAGTGGGCAAAACATGACATCTGGATTTCCATGCACCAAGAGCATGGGGTACACAGGACCACGGAGTACTAAGGGAGAACCAGAGCCATAGAACCCAAGGCTGGCTGGAGCATTCGGATCACCATGCAGCCATACAACCAGAGCGGGTGGTGACAAGGGCAGCGTGCCCATATTGGCAAGGTGATGAGTGAAGGGAAAGAGTGAGGCAAGGCATAGGTCCAGGTCTGCGCTGAGTCGGTAAGTATGAGTTTACTGCTAGTGGCATTAACACTGACATCTTGTTAAAACAGAAAGATTTCCAAAGAGTGGTGTGAGCGACTGTGTCAATACAGACACAGGGGCCATTAATCCACATGTTATTAACTCAGTTCGGTGGCTATTCTCCTTCTGTTCGTGCAAGCATGTCTGTACTGGTGAGTCACAAGGTCCATATGTTAGAGGAACCAACACCCAGAAAACCTAAGCGCATCAACAAAAGTTCCAATACCAAGTCTTATTTCACCCGCCCCTAAAAACTTTAGATCAGTCAACAGACTTCCAAACGTTACATTCCCCTGCAGACGAACTGTGCATGTGGGACTGGATGATGTGCGAGATGGAGCAAGGGAGACTATGGCACAAAACCACCAGCTCAGGACCATTAGGATCTGAGGTTTCCTTAGAGCCACACCATATTATATGTTGGTTATTTTGTTTTTGGAAGAAAAAGAGGCTGTGTTAATGTTCACTGGGCTACATTCTCTTCTACAGGTGACGTTCACAGGTTTTATTAAACACTGACTTTGTGATAAGCACCATATTGGGTTTATCGATCACAGTCTGCAAAGTGGGATGCATACAATTCATGAGTGGTAAGATATCAAAATATCTTCATATGCATGTGCTAAGATAACTTTGCTGTATGTATTGTGTGTGTGTGTGTGTGTGTGTGTGTGTGTGTGTGTGCATGTTCATATGTATGGGTACACTTGAACAGGTGAGTGGAGGCCAGAGGTTGGTGTCAGGTGCCTTCCTCAGTTTCTCTCCACCTTCATTTTGAGATAGTGTTTAACAGTGAACCTGCAGCTCACTGATTCAGGTAGACTAGCTAGCCAATGAGGCCCAGGGATTCTGTCTCTATTTCCCCAGGGCTGGCGATGCCAGTAGATGCCGCCATATGGGCATTTCACATAGGTCCTGGGGATCCCAATGCAGTGCGTGGCAAGCACTTTGACCATCTCCTCAGGTTCCAATTTCACAGCTCTTAATGAGTTCTGGGTCTGTGATAATTCATTCGTCCACTTCCTTCTGAACATTCACTCAGATTCTGCAATGTCATTTAGCACCTACTATGTGCCAATGTAGTCGTGATGCGTGAGACGAATGTGAGTTTAAACAAGACAGCTGAAACTTTTCTTTCACGGAGTCCACTACACTCTGAAAACCCTTATATGAAGCACATGTGGGGATGAGTAAATGCATTCTCACAAACACTGGCAGTCATTTGCACTTTTGGCAGATCATACACGGTGTTACATTTAGCTGTGTGCTTCTGTCATCAATAGGAATTACACAGGGATGCAAATATTTGTTTCCACATTTGTCCCTCTGATTGAACTCTGAAGAGGAACTCTGCTGTAATCATTTTTAATCCCCAGAAACAAGCGTGAGTATTTAATAAATGTCCAATAAATATGGTTTGAATTTATTGCTAAATATATTTCATAATAAGCACTAATAGCATGTTTACATAGCTACTATTACATGCTAGTGACTGAAACATTTATTAACTCACTTATCTTCATAGTTTAATCTGTAAGGCAAAGCCTTTCATCACACCTGCTTCAGCGATGGAAGACTGAGACATGGCAGAATGCATTGAGCAGGCAGTTTACAATCCACAGTTCTGCTTTGGTGTCCGGAGTGTACCACCACTAAACATAGCTGCTGTTCAACGCAAGGCAGGAATCCCCGTGCCACAAAACATGTTTCTCCTTTTGCCCCTGCCTCAGGGCCTTTGCTTTGGCTGAGCCCAGACAGCAATGCTTTGACCTCTTCATGCCTGTTCACAGTTCACTAAGAAGCTCTGCCACAAATTTATCCAAGTAAGTCATCGTAAGCACATGTAATGTAGTAACACTGAGTTGCTTCCTGCCCCCCCCCCATTTCCTGTCTTTCTGTTACGCAATCGTGTATTTGTTCTATTTCTCCTCCATTGCCATGTCAGCTCCGTGAGGCCAGGCTGTGGAAGTCACAGGTGTAACACTAAGCCTACGACTCCTGTCATGGGCTTGGACACAGCTCCTGACTTCTGTTCTACTTACAAGCACATTTTCTGTTGAACTTTGAACAACTTCCCATGTATCCTTGTTAAATTTCTTTTTTATTTCTGTCTCTACCATTCTCTAATTTATTCAAACGCCACTGGATTATTCCAGCTCTTGGTGTCAATTTTTTTCTAATTAAAGTAAACTGCCATTTATTTCTCACACTGATCTTCAACACGCGACATCTTGTTCTTGTCACAGATATGACTCACATGGGGGAATGTAAGTGGAAAAGAGGGGCTTGGATGTCCCAGAATGTTTCCATCAATATTTCAGACATCAGAGTAGGATACAAGGATGGATGCCAGTCTAATTCCTAGGTCTGTCTATGCTAATACTTGGGAGCAGTGTTCACCTTATGGCTGCAGGATAACCCGGACACGTACTAGACAACTAATAGAAACCTCAGAACGTGTGTGCTACGTCATGTCTTCAATGCCCGAAGCTTTCTCTTTCTTTCTTTCTTTCTTTCTGCAGTATTCACAGTCAACATGCAAAATACACATTGTAAAAAAAGATCCTGCACAGGATCCTTTGAGGACTCTTCATGTATTAAAAGTGGAGCAGGAAGGAAAGAAAGAAAAGCTATTAGCCTGCTTTCCTTCAACACTTTAAAAGGAATGAAATTTGAAGGTCATAAAAGTGTGTCTATTTGTTTAGGGAAGTCTTACAGGTAGTGTAAATATCATCTGCCACAGTTGCCATGGGGTCTGTTTGTTTACCAAACAAGATCACAAGTAGTTACATAAAAGCAGAACAAGATGCAGGGCCAGTATCTAAATGGAGAAGGCTCGGCCTTCAGGTTAAACTTTCCAAGAGCCTTTCAAAGTCTCTACTCTACCACAGTCCTCAGAGGGCCCCCCACATCCTCCCTGGATAGCTCCCACACTTCCAGGGAAACATTTACTCTCACCATTTGAAGGAAGGTTTCTTTTTCCACTTACTTTTTATTTTAAGGCTTAAAAACAAACAAAAAATAAATCAACAGTCCAAACTAGATGAGGAAAAAATTTTTTTTCGTAATTAAAAAAGGAGGAAAAAAATGGAGAAAGACACAGAGCCCATGAAAGCCTTTGCAATTTATGGGAGCCTGCAGTCCCTAAGCTGAGCACCCCATAAACAACTGCCTGGAAAGGTGTGCAGGTGTATGCTATGTCTATGTAGTGTATGTGATATGAGAAGCATGCATGTGTGTGTTTGTGTGTGCAGGTATGTGAGCCCCATGTGGAAGCTAGAGGAGAATGCTGGTATCTTTCTCAGCACTCATCATCTCTGTACCCATGCTAAGATGGGGGTCTCTCCCTCAACCTGGAACTGCTGTCTGTCAGTGAGCCCAACAATATTTCTATTTTCCAGCTTTCCTCTGACCCTTCCGCCCAGGACTGGGGATGTAGATGTGTGTGGCTATGCTCAGTCTTTCATGTAGGCTTTGAGGTGGTCTCTGGCCTGCGAGGTCCTCCTGCTTCTGAGGCAAGCGTTCTTAAGCACTGAGTCATTTCCCTAGTCCAATTGTGACTGATTTTCTGTTTATGAAGTATGTTTCATGTAACAGAATGATACCTTCTCAGGTAACCATATGCTTCTAAAGATGAAAGGAGACAAGACGACCAGTGCACACATCTTTTAAGGTATGAGAGCGCACCTGTAAGTGTACACATGTGTCAGTGTATGTGTGGTACAAGTGCTTGTTACCACGCAGCTCTACAATCATACACGCCGTCAGAGAAGACAGCTATGAACGGAGGCTGGATCGTCACACTACATTGACCACGGTCCCCACCCGGCACAGCCTTGGTGCCTTTCTGTGAATGGCCCAGGCTGCCATATGGATGGAGACACTGAACAAGCTGTACAACTCTTGGCGACATGTGCCCGGGGGACTGTCCCATATTAACACCACCTGGGCTGCGGCAATTGTGCCCTGCCTGTGTAGAGCCACAAAGGGGCCCATCAGGATGTGATTTTTGAGTACACACAGAAAGGAAAATTACAGTTAAGAGAATTCTCTGGCTAGCGTATCTGTTGCTCAATTCCCGAAATAGTTTCCCAAAGGAGCGGTTATCTTCTTTATTCATACAGGCAGAAGTGACAAGCTGGAACACATATTAACAATTTCCCTTTGTGAGCTCCCACTATTGTTTTAATGAGGAGAATATACTCTATAATATACTTGGGCCTTGACTGATCACAAAAGGGGTAGAATAAAGAACCTCAGGCATGCTGTACATATGTAACACAGTCATGTGAATTACCCCAGCGAGCCAGCCAGCGGAGGGGTAGCTCCCCTGCAAAGACCTATAGAGCCAGACTCCAGGGAGACAAGTGCAAAGAAAAAGAAAGAAAAGAGAACACTGAAAGAAAGAAGAGCAGTGCAGGAAAGCATTTGTGTAACTCTGAAGAAAAGGCAGCCTGACTTCCATTTACATGTTCAGCTCTGGTCCCTCTGCATCTGGCCCCACTATTGGCTTAGGAACGTGGGACTCCTACTCTCATTTATATGAGAATAGAAGGACACCAGGACTTTTCTAAGCCAAGTGACCTTCAATATATAAGCTCTTGGCTTCCCTTTCTACTTCTTGATAGTTCCAGTGTCCACTGAACAAAAAATTTTTCCTGTCTAATCCAAGTGGTAAAAGGACATACATGTCAACAAGAACCATTTGGGGGGAAAGGATAAAGACCCAGCACAACAGGCCAAACCAGCAGAGGTCCTCAAAGGATACGTCTCACTTCTGTAGCCATGTGCTTTCTTCACAACTGTGCTCTGCCATAGATATTAGAACCCCTGCTGTAAATATCAGAATGCAAGTGCATGTTTGAGAGGGAAGGAGCACGGGCACTTCCACCTGCAGACACCTGTACAACCGTCAGGGCTACAGCACAGGGATTTGGTGGAAAGCCTATATCTGCAGCAGTCAGATGTCAAAAGACAGTGTCTACATGATCAAAGAAACTTGGGTCTCAGACATTATTTTGGGTATAGAAGCTGGCTTACTAGACATGAAATAGCTTGCATAGAAATTTGCATTATGCAACATATGAAGAAAAAAAACAAAAGTCAATCAAACTGGAGAAGTATCAAATGACATGACTCTCTGTACCAATGATATCATTTTATTGGAAGGCATTTATCATTTAAGAACAATAAACAGGACAAGATTTATAGAGTCTAATGATATTGTGTTATGGTAAAAAGCACTTTTCTGAGGTAGCATACAACAGCTGTCAGAGAATGATAGCTGAGTCTTTTTTTTTTTAATCACCCTACAAAATGAACATTAAAAAAAAACTACCATAAACCCTTCCCTTATGGCATACCAACATTTTTTTCCCTGTTCCCTCACTACATGTGTGAATGACAGGTGATATGGCACTCTGCTCCAAGTCCCTGAAATAACACTCCCTTCTCCTCCTAAGACCAAGAAGCATTGGGTAGGAGCAATGAGACACAACTCCTTTGGGCATGTCACAAGTCAGCCACAACTAAGTCACAACTTTCAGTAGCGTGAGTGGGATGCAAAGCTGCATTCCAGGTGCTTCTTTCTGACATAAGCAAGAACTCTGTTCATTTGCCAACAGACAAGCAATTGGCAAATTGCCAAGAGCCTTCTCTGGAGCAAAATGTCTACTTGTAGTCTGACCCAATGTAGTTGGCCATGGCCACTTTTTTCTCTGGTCCCCTCATCCCTGATAAGACTAGAGTGACACATCCCATTTCCTGCCTCTTTAATACCTTCTTTGCAAATGATGACAAGAAAGGAGAGACCCAGCACTAGGGTATTTCCTGGAGCCTTTTCTATGTAAAATTATCCAGGTCTGGCCCCAGACTGCAGCCTCCTGGTCTTGGGCCCTGAGCTTTGACAATTGGAAATTCAATTCAAGGTCCTGGCTGCTCTCAGATGCTTCTGCTAAGCTCCCCATCTGGGAGCTATGTACTTGGGCTTTACGGAGACCTTGGGTCTAGTCCCTTGCACAATTATTAGCTACTGGTGCAACTTCTGCAAATTATAACATCTTTCTGATCTAGCTGCACCACCTGCACAAAGAGGACAGTAAGCTCTAAGGCTCTGTGAGGATTAAATGGGAAATCAGTATCAAACCCTTTGTGTATTGAGTCTCTCATGAAGTAATTTATGTTAGCAGCTTATCACCAAGATCATGTCCCACATTCTGATTTCTCAAAAAGAGAAAAACATACACACACACACACACACACACACACACACACACACAAACCTGAGAGGTTACACTACGGTCAGAGCCAATGTGTGAAGCTCAGTGCTGAGGTCTCAAGGCAGCTCAAGAGGACAGACAATGAGTGGGGTTAGACCTGATGCTATTTGTCTGTTGGCCTCCACAAGAGTGGACATGTTTAGGATGTTAATCCCAATGTGGAAAACATGGAGAAGTGGAAAGGAAGGGTGTGTTCAGCTGCTGGGGAGCCTGTTCCAGTGCAGATGCGAATTCAGCAGGTCAGAGGTGGAGTCGGAGACTGACTTCCCAACAAGCTTCTGAGTCACTACAAAGCTTCTGGGCCACAGCCTTTGAATAGCAAACAGCCTAAGGTTTGTGTGACAAAAACAAGGTCACATACCCCATCTTGGACCAATGCATGGATCTCAAGTCTTAATTAGAGAGACCTGGGAGGGTGTATGTTTAATAGATATCTCTTTGAACTCTGAATCCTCAGTATTGTGAAATAAACAAACAAAGCCTTGAGAATAACAGTGGGGAATTTAAGAAGAATTCCAAGAGCTAAAATAAGCAAACTTTTTTCAAAATGGCCAAACAGTACATATTCTTCTTTATTTTTGGGGGTAACAAGGGTTAGGCTGCAAATACTCAAGTTTATCAATGTAGTGTGAACAGCCAGAGATCATGTGTGAATGATGAGTATGACTGTGTCCCAATAAAACTTTACTTGTGAAAATAAGCAGGGGGCTGAACTTGGTTGGTGCGTCATACTGTGAAGACCTTTATCATTTAAGGGCTTAACACATATTATCTGATAGGTAGTAGGGGTAACAATTTTGAAGACAATCTGGGACAATTTGACTTTAATGAAGAAACATAAGGTAATGTGTTTGTACAATACTCAAAATCAAAGGAAACACAGAAGAAAATTTTCTGATTTTCAAAACAGAAAATTTAAAGGAGAAAGAATTATGTTCAGTAATGGAAACTTGAAATTACTGCTTAAATATCTTGTTCAGTAAGTCTAAAGTCAGTATGAGAATTCGCAAAAGTTAAAGGTTTACATGTCTGCAACAGTTCTGAAAACAAACTTCTAGAATTTTAGTAATTAAACCAAGAGCACCCAGTGTTTATTTATCAACACAGAATTTAAAGGGGAAAAAACAGGAAGAAAATCAAAACACCAGGCATGTCCCTATTTCAAAGTTGTCTGCTTTTCAAAAAATATCAGAGATTGTAAACACAGAAGTTAATGTTATACAGTTAAATATATGGCAATATGTCAAGAGGCCACAAATTTAAAATAGAGATTGTATATCAGATGAAATCATCCAAAAGTACACCAGCAAGGCAAAACCCTTCAGGGTTTGAAGGCAGCTGCCAACTGTGCAGTGCAGAAGAGGGGACCCACTAGAATACACAAGCCTAGGCCAATAAATGAGCATGAGACGCTGGGAGGGATATTATGAATGGAAGGATGCGGGCAGGTGAGACCTCACTGCAAAGAACATCCAGTCTCGGTTGCTGGTTTTTGAGAATGTGATGGTCTCAAAGAAAAGCTGAAAACCACAATCTTTGCAGAGTAGAGAGAACCTCTTTTACCAACCGCCTAAGGAAGTCTTGGAACAAGTAGTTAGAGGAGCCATGAACCAGAGAAATACTCGTTATAAAACATCCACTAATGGCTGGACTGAAGGCAAAAAGCTGGGAAGGATCAGGGAGGGAAAAAAAGGAACTTTTCTAATCTGGACTGCAGCTGAAATAGAAATAAAGACCATCTGATGTGTTCAATGAGAAAAACATAAGATTTATGAGGCGGGACAGAAAGCCAGGAGTGTCATAAAGGACAGAGGCCTGCTTCAATTTCCCTGTGTGCAAATCCTGCAGGGGCTTCAGTTTTGATCTTCATGTACCATTTCAGACCATAAGTGTATCTTAGGAGTCCCACCTCCCTTCATAAGAGGCCTGGATATTTTTATCCAAAAAGAGAAAACTCTTGCATTTTCCTCTAAATGTTGTGACTTGAACAGAGTATGTTAAATTGATAAATGTTTGCTGGACTGCACTTAAGCTGTGTTTCAATTTTTTTGAGAAATGCTGATTTTTAACTTAACACAGATATTCATTTTTAAAGGTTTTTAAAGTCAGATCTGAATACAATTCTTATTTTTAATTCACTAACCAATCCTGAGTGTAGTTCAGTTACTTAATGTCCATAACTCAATTCTTCATCTGCAAAATGGGTGTAATAGAATCTATTGTGTCCCCAATAGCTATGTAGATAAAGGGGACATCACTCCATAGACAAGAATCTAGCAGCAGTTGGGCTGAGAAGGAAATGATTTACTGTGAGCTCCCTTCCCCCGTGCACCATAATATAATGTGATATTTAGAATTTTAACTCAGGCAATTACTTAAGTGGTAATTGCTATTTGTGTTTACATAGCTGCTTTGATCCAAGATGCTCCAAGGGCTTACTACATTTAGCATTTTAATAAATGTTTCATCTGCATTCTCTTGATTCTGTTTACCCACACCAAAACTTGAGATTTTTCTGAAGTGACAGTAAGACAAATGACACAAACCAGACAATGGCTTTATGCTTACGGTTATCCTGGGTCTGACTTCTTTGGTTTGTTTTCTTAAAGGCATAAAAAACTGGAGCAACTAGGCCTGACACCACCTGCTTCCTTCTTGAGGCTCCTCTTTAGAAAGCTGGAGCCTGGAGCCCCACTCACCTTGATCCCACCAGACCTCTTGGAGGCGCTGACAACAGAGGGTATGTTTACAGCACCAGTGGCTTTATATGTCATCAGCACTATAAGCGTTATGAAATTGTCGTGAGAAGCTCAAAGCCCGCAGCACGCCACCAGCACGGAATTCTAATGATGCGGAGGGTCCAGGAGCACACGGGGACAGGATCTTAACAAGCCTGGAGCTGAGCGCTGGCATCCGCCTCCCAAATCACCCAGGCCTCTCCTGAATACTGATAGATGTCTCTGCCCTGCGCAAGAGGGAAGTGGGCTTCTATTGGCAATCTTTACCACAGTGTGTTTTTCCCTTCTCTACACTCAAGGGTTTACCCTGAATGATTTAATTATAATTTTCCTTGTGCAAGACAAATTAAAGAGGAGAGTAGGAGTGTCGTGCCAAGCACATTATTTATCTCCTTAACAGATTGCAGCTCACCAAACCCCAGAGCTGCGGCAGCGGCTGCTCACGAGCTGCAGGATGCAAGGGGCCAGAGCAGAGTGGGCGAGGTGAGAGGTTTCCAAACGGCATGGAGATACGAAACCCAGGTGAGAGAGAGTTACACATCCCACTCCTTGAAAATCACAAACTGTCCCCTTTTTCTGCTGATTTTCACATCTAGCATTCTGAGATCTTTTCAGGAAAACAATCCTCAAGCTGCTAACTGAGGAGGGAGTCTGCAAGGCCAGCTGACTAGTCATGGTGGCAGGGCCTCCTGCTTGTTCAGTTCCTGTTCTAGGGAACGAAGGGGAAAGGCTACTACATGGAAACCAAGGGAAAGCTTTAAGGACACAAATTCCACACAGCATTGGAGAGTCAGGAAGAGAATGCTTTCAAGGCAGCAAGAGTTCTAAAGATGTGTGACAGGCCAGTGTACCAGTGAGAGCAGACTTTTATAGTGACAACTTTTTTATCTGTCTCTCCTCTCTCTTTCTTTCTTTTACCATTTTCTCCTATGTAACCTGGATATCATCTATGGTATTTTAAAATTCACCATAAGAAGGGCTAAGGATATAACTCAGTGATACTGCACTGGCCTAACATACAAAGGCCCTGAGTTCAATTCCTAGCATTGCCAAAAATAAGTCAATATAAAATAACCATAATAAGGTAATGGTATGTAATATTCATTTTAAGTACCTGTATCCATACAAATAGCTAATGGATTATTGACTTCTGAATGATCAACTCCACAAGCTTAAGGCTGTTGAACATTCTTTAACCTAAGGGGTTTGTTTGTCTCATTAGCTATAATTATTCTAAACCATGGTGATCAGGGATGGATTTTATCTCACTATACGAACATGTACTTTTCATGCATCAGGCCTGAGTCCAGTACCCAGGATCAAAAATAAAGCAAAATGTGCTCACAAGCATTTGCTTCCAATCTGGTCACCTCGTGAAACCTACCAGATAATGGAATCTTAAAAAAATCCAGAAATTAAGTAACATTTAATTTCCTATTCACTTCCTCTTTGCATGTGCAAGAAAAACTCAAGCCTGTTCTAAACTGAGATTCAGGCTGGTAGAAATGTGAATTCTGACCCACAGTCTAATTTTAGCATGAAGATTAAACACAACGTTTATGCAGACAAATAAAAACCATTAAAAAAAAAGCCAAACAAACTTAGTCTCCAGGAATTAGACTGTCTCTTAGATCCATTTACTTTCCAATGTGCCTTAAGACATGAAAAGGGCTATTCTTCTCCAGCAAGCCTCCTCGCTAATCTATCACCTGGCTGTAGATACATAAGCTTTTAGGATGAAACTGAGCAGAGCGCATCTAAACAAAAAGCGTTTTCTATGTCGCAGGGAATCTGCACAGGCTCCACAGCGGCCCGACAAGACTGCAACAAATACCTTAAGTGCATCAGTCGGCATTTTTCAGTGCACGGCCTCCTGCTCTGCCTATGGGTAAAGATGTAATTCGATCACTCTGCAGTAAATGGACAGCATGAACCTCAGCACTGGCAAAGCGAAGCCCATGCGGCAGAGGATGGCAGCCTAGAATGTTCCACTAAAGCCAGCTAAGGTTTTCTACTTTCAAGTTAATAATAATAATAATAATAATAATAATAAGAAGAAGAAGAAGAAGAAGAAGGACATTATAAGTGATCCCAAAGCAGAAGCAAAGATTGGTTGGCTTCTAGAAAGACGGCTCTCTCCTCATTGGAAGTGACAGCTATGTCACCTGCAGTGGCTCCTGATTTTTCCTGTCCACTAAAATCTATTCTTCAAACTTGTAAATACTCAAAGCTTCTATTTTTTTTTTTTTAATTTCCACCACAGACATTCAAAAACTTCTTCTAAAGGAGTATTGTATACTCATCTCTGGTAACCTTTGATGGTTTTAAAAAATATTTTTTATTCAGGTGCATGTGTGTGTGCATGTGTGTTTCATGGCATGGCAGGGTCTCTTGCTGCTGGTTAATAAATGCTAAATCGATGTGCCACTTTTTGTGTTTGGCTTTGTATGGGTGCTGGGGAATTGAACCTGGGCAGGCAGGTTTGGAATGCAAATGCCTTTAACCGCTGAGCAGTCTCCCCAGGTCCCATTTATGGTTTTTAAACTTCAGTGGAACACATGTAAGTGTGCATGTGTGTGTGTATCTATATGTGTGCTTATACAGTCATGTTCTAAGAAATATGGCATCAGACAACAATGTTAGTGTGTGAACAAAACAAAGTGTACCTATACAGACCTAAGTGGTACAGCAGTACATATTCAGGGTATGTGGTATATTGTACCTGTCACTCCTCTAGCCATGATGGGTCAAACAACACAAGATTAAATCAACCACAAGAGAAAATGATGCAACCAAGCCATGAGGTAAACACATGATGAGCGAGCCTGCTGCCAGCAGAACATGACATAATTATTTACTTTATGATCAACTTTTTTTGTACTGATAAAATGAGTACCAAATACAGTCTCTAATACAGATTGCACAGTAGAGTACAGTAACTACATGAACTTGTCATATTGCTTATCCTCACTGTCAATATTATGCCCTATGCATAACTGTATGAGCTGTACTTTTTGTGTCCCCCCAACTCCCGTAACGTTTCACTCTAGCCCAGGCTGACCTGAAATTCACTCTGTGGTCCCAGGCTGGTCTCAAACTCACAGCCATCCTCCTATCTCTGCATCCTGAGTGCTGGGATTAAAGGCATGTGCCACCACACCCGGCTTCATGCACTGTACTTTTAAACAAGTGGCAGAACTGTAGCTTTGTTTGCATGATCATCACCACAAACACATGAGTAATGCCTTGTGCTATGAGGTCATTATGGCGACGACATCACTAGGTGATGAGAATTCTTCATTTCCTTTAGAACACTCCAGGACCACCACGGTACATGTGGTCACAAACCAAAACTTCATTATGCGATTATGCGGAACTTAATACTACACATATTTTTACAGAGAATGTTTTTCTGATCTAAAGATACATATTTAGTTAAACCAGAGGGAGGGTTTAGTGCTCAGCATTTTGAAAAATGTATGAAATTATGTTGTAATTGCTTAGCTGGAATACGTAATTAAAACTTTTTTTTCCCCCTGAGTCATTTCCACTTAAAAAAAAAAAAATCCAGAATTTGCTTTTGCTTGATGGAAATGACACTTGTTAGAAGAAAATACTTGTGAGGTTTCTTTCTTCTATGTATGGAAGCTCTACATAAGAAATATAAAGGAAATGGTCTAAACATAGTAAACAGAATAAAGTTGTCTGTTGAGGAAGTATATATTCCATTTGGAAATGAATTTCCAAGGCAGCACCAATGCATTTGGGAGCTTAGGCACAGTAACATGAAAGAAAAGCTCCATCTTTCTCCATTCGAAACTCACAGGACTTATTTAGGATCTTTAAAACAATCACATCTTCAACTAGCGTGTGTAAAAAGCTCAGGACAATCAAAATATAAATCCTTAGAGAAATAGTTCAGTAGATAAAGTGCTTGCTGTACAAGTGTGAGGACCAGAATTCAGCACCCTGCACCCACCTAAATGCCAGGTTCACATGGTGGCTGCCTGTAATCCCAGCGTCCACAAGAGGAAGGGACGAAGAATCCTAGGAGAAGCACGGTGACTAGACTCACCAAACTGATGGGAGAGCTCTGGGCTCTGCCTCAGGTATAAATATAAAGGAGAGGGATCGAGGAAGACAACCTCTGGCTGCCACCCACACGTATATGTGCTCACATGCATATATGCATGTATGTGCGTGCACGCGCGCACATATACACACATACACACAGAGCCTAATTTCCAAACAGGAAAATAGCAGCTAAGACTTCCAGGACCAGGAGAAAGTGCTGTGGGTATGTCTCTGTGTCAGCCTAGCACTAGTGCCCATTCCAAAGCCATTAAACTGTCCCTTGGTGTCTGCTGAAAGGACACATGATGAAAAACATCGGCTTCCTGCCTTCAGGGGCGGGGGCAGTGTGGACTAAGTGCTGTGTTTTCTCAAACAAAGATTCAACATGGCCCACAGCAAACACCACTATTCCCCGAGAAGGTGCTTAGAGCCAAGGAATTCGGCTCATATGGTGTGAGCCTTTGGCAAGTAGAAATTCAGCCTGGAAACTTTGAAATTCAACCCATCCAATGACGGACTCTGAGACTTCTGCCCAGCTCCTAAACTGAGAGCAGATCTACCAAAGTGCTAATTCCATGTTGAAAAGGTGAAAACAATTAGATGCTTCACAGGCAAACCATACCAACCACATCGTGAAGCGATTATATGCACCTCCCAAGACCCATGAGTTCAATTAGGGATGATGGAGATATGATGGCCCTGTCCAGCCACGGCCCATCCCAGGAATCTCAGCGGCTGGTCCCTACCTTTCCCTTTTGGGAGTGTGGACTGAGAGCTGTCCATTGGTGGAGGCGTGTGGGTTCATGATGAGGGAGGTCTTGGAGGGTGCAGAGGAGGAGACGCATGTCGTGGTCAGGTCCAGGCTGCTGTGACTGTTGCCTGTGGTTTCCTCTCCAGTGTGAGCACTTGTCACATCTTTCCAGAGCTGCTGCAGTTCCGTTGGAATCATGCCTGAGACAGACCAATTGGATAATTAAATCAATTAACAGCTAAGTCTGTCCTCTTCAAACAGTAATTAAATCAAAGAGTCAGTAAACAAAGCTTAGTGTTAGGGGGGCTCTTTTGGTGTATGTCTTTCCCTCCCAACTAAGGCAAGTACCTACTGAATAGCCAGGGGAAGTGGCCTCAAGAGACATTAAGACACCCATGGAAAGGAATACCAGCACAGTTACTCTGCAACCACAGGATTACCTCCACCATCCCTCCTTCCTGCAAGAGGGGCTTCCCGCCATCCCCAGGCCTGCCACAGTGAACTTGTCTCCATGCCCAGTCCTGTAACAGGGGGCTTCTTGCCATCCCCAGTTCTAACACAGTGAACTTCCCTCCATCTCCAGTCCTGCCACAGTGAACTTCCCTCCATCCCCAGTTCTAACACAGTGAACTTCCCTCCATGCCCAGTCCTGCCACAGTGAACTTCCCTCCATGCCCAGTCCTGCCACAGTGAACTTCCCTCCATGCCCAGTCCTGCCACAGTGAACTTCCCTCCATCTCCAGTCCTGCCACAGTGAACTTCCCTCCATCTCCAGTCCTGCCACAGTGAACTTCCCTCCATCTCCAGTCCTGCCACAGTGAGCTTCCCTCCATCTCCAGTCCTGCCCAGTCCCTCCATGCCCAGTCCTGCCACAGTGAACTTCCCTCCATCTCCAGTCCTGCCACAGTGAACTTCCCTCCATGCCCAGTCCTGCCACAGTGAACTTCCCTCCATGCCCAGTCCTGCCACAGTGAACTTCCCTCCATCCCCAGTCCTGCCACAGTGAACTTCCCTCCATGCCCAGTCCTGCCACAGTGAACTTCCCTCCATCCCCAGTCCTGCCACAGTGAACTTCCCTCCATGCCCAGTCCTGCCACAGTGAACTTCCCTCCATGCCCAGTCCTGCCACAGTGAACTTCCCTCCATGCCCAGTCCTGCCACAGTGAACTTCCCTCCATCCCCAGTCCTGCCACAGTGAACTTCCCTCCATGCCCAGTCCTGCCACAGTGAACTTCCCTCCATCCCCAGTCCTGCCACAGTGAACTTCCCTCCATGCCCAGTCCTGCCACAGTGAACTTCCCTCCATGCCCAGTCCTGCCACAGTGAACTTCCCTCCATGCCCAGTCCTGCCACAGTGAGCTTCCCTCCATCTCCAGTCCTGCCACAGTGAACTTCCCTCCATCCCCAGTCCTGCCACAGTGAACTTCCCTCCATGCCCAGTCCTGCCACAGTGAACTTCCCTCCATCCCCAGTCCTGCCACAGTGAACTTCCCTCCATGCCCAGTCCTGCCACAGTGAACTTCCCTCCATCCCCAGTCCTGCCACAGTGAACTTCCCTCCATGCCCAGTCCTGCCACAGTGAACTTCCCTCCATGCCCAGTCCTGCCACAGTGAACTTCCCTCCATGCCCAGTCCTGCCACAGTGAACTTCCCTCCATGCCCACTCCTGCAACAAGGGGCTTCCCTCTATCCCCCCATCTTGCCACAGTTTTATTCCTTCCATCACCAGTGCTGTTTTCTAGCTTCAGGAAGAAAGTAGAGACACATTACCTTATTTTTAGACACAGAAAAGGACTCAAAGCAAATTTGTTCAACTACATTCTTATGACAACACAAACCATGAAGTGAATAATTTTTATGCTTAAGTCTTAAATGATGACAAATAGCTTTGTTATTAAATATAGTTTTTATTAATCACTTTTAGACATAAATTATGAATTCACATCGTCTTCCTGAAATGCTTTTCAACTTTTAACAGTCAAATTGATTATACTATGATTATTTCATTAACACACCTATCTTCCTCATTAATTTTGGTTTCTAGTACCACATGCTTAATTGATGGATGTGTCTACTGAAAAACTGTGTAACTTTTTATACAAGTAACACTATCATTACTGTCATATCTGAGATCAATGCTAACGAACCATTGCAGAGTAAAATGAAAACATGAAATAAGCTTGGAGGAATACAGTTTGCCTGGTTTTCCTTGGGGGCCAAATGGACAGACAAGGCTCTTAAAAGATGAAGTGTCAACCTGTATTTTCCCCATATGTGGTACCATTAGTATGTTAGTATCACAGTCATGAACCTCCATGTCTTGCAGCAAGCTTTTATAGTCTAGAATTTCCAACTTGTCTCTGTGCATATTCTTGTGCATTTATGCACAGAAGAGAAATGCTCTAAATTGCACCCCAAAACAACAGCAGCAACGGAAGCCTTTTTTGAAAGAACAACGGAAGAGACCATGTCCCAGGTCTATCACAGGGCAATTCCATACTAGAAGTGGATGCCAGAGTTACAGTTCATTGTTTCAATCAAATGCAACATAGCTCTCCTAGAAAGTGTGCCATTTTCTGGGTAGACAACAGCGGCCGAAACAGGCATGTTTCCCATGAAACCAAAGGCACTGGGATTTAAGAAAAAAAAAAAAAAAAGGCTGTGTGCATTACACTCATTTGAAACACATAATAAAAAATGCCAAGGTCTAAATTTAATTTATTTTTGTCATTTAGAATACAATGGATAGATAATCATCTCAACGTGATCAGCCAAACATCTTTACTTTGCTAAACTGTTAAAGATTTTAATTATGCTAGCATTGGAGAGCACTGGTCTAATGAGGCGATGGACTCCAGAGAATCCGAGTGGTTAAGAACTGTGAAATGAGTCTGATAGGATTTTTTTTATATTCACCGTGGATCGTTTGCATATCAAAGAGGAGTAAATTATTGCACAGCAGACCAATAACCTTCCCCGCCTTTCTGAGAGGAGCGTTAACAAAAACAGTTGGTCTCTCCTAACGGTTCTCCAGGAAAATGTTCAAATCTCAAGCATTTGCAATTAATATATATTATAAAGGAGGCTTCAAATGATACATTAAGTGGTCAGATATCCTTAGAATGCATCTTCCTCGACAGCCAAGTCGGTTTTCTTCTCCCTTCATACAAATCAAATGCCAATTATATTTTGATGGATTTTGTCCCAAATGAGCATTTAGTTATTAGGCATTTTCAATTATTACTTGTCCCCTGAAATTAAACCTGGAGGCAGACTAAACAAAGGGAAAGGTCACTCGGCAATCCTGCATCCGGTTGTGCTATTATTTTCAAACACCTTTCTAAGTGACAGGTGGGATGCGCCTGCAGCTAGCAAGCCCACCGCTGCGATCTGTACACCAACAATTGCCTGCAAATATGGCTGACCTTGACCCCCAGACCACTGTTTACTCAATTGAAACAACGGGGAATAGACCAGTCTGTGGATGACAGGATATTGAAAGGAAAACCATACAAGTCGACACCTATTTTTATTTTCTAGTGAGTAAACACGTTCGAAGAACAAGCCACCTATTTTTCAACTCCAACTAATTGATTTCTGGGTCAGCTGCGTGGGAAGAGCATGGTTCTAACAAGTGCTTTAACACCTTCCTTGTGAGGAAAGCAGAACTTGAGGCTGTTTGAAAACGTGGTGTTTATCTGGCAAATCAAAACAAAGACAAATGCATTCGCCACTTGTTATGCCTGCAGAGTACATCAGTGGGACTCTCCTTTCCTTTATGCCCACAGGCTAGCAAATCAGGGTCACTTCCCCAGGGGAGAAATGGTAGAGACTATCTCGCTTAGAAACAACAGTGGCACTTTTGGGCCAAAGGTCAAGGTGACTGAGGGGGTCCAGTCACTCCCCTCTACCTGTGCTCCCACAGGGTAGGGGTGGAGTAACCGTACCACTGACTAATGCCCAGAGCGCAAGAGCAGAACTTAATAGCTGAGAGCTCATGACAGAATCAAGGCAGATAGAAACTAAGGTGACTACCATCAAACTTTATGGAGATCCAATTTCTTACAAAGCATTCATTTCTTTCAAAAGGATGGAGGAAGCATAATGGTATTAAGTTCAACAAATCCATTAACAGATATATAACCATGCATGTAATTTTCTCCTATCTAGAATTTATATTTTAAAAATTAAGAGGCTGTAATAATAGCAAAAATAATAATAATATGTGTATAGGAAAATGGCTGGCACAAAGGAGGACCAAAGGATAGATGAAAACAGGCTAATTTCACACAACAGAGAGACGGCTCAGTAATAACTGAAAACAAAATTTAAAAATTATCATGTAAACCCTCCAGAAGAAAAAGGCATTTGAAATATGAGTTGCTATCCTTACACTTAAAGGTTTAGAGACAGGTTTAAAGTAACTTAGCAAGGAGAAGAACAGGCAGGTTTGTAAAGGAATCTTCAGATGTTATTATGAAGAAGGCATCACCAGCAGTTTTAAACACATAACCCCTATCCCTTGCTTCATTTCTTTTCTTTTTGTTCTGGACAAACGGTCCCTTCATTATAAAAGAAAATGCAGGCACAGGTTTAAAAAATGTATGTTGTGGGGACAGTTGACAGATTACTGTTCGTGGAACTCAATTTCACAACCCCAGGTATCACTGGCTCAAAGACAAACAGAGTTGATCAACCTTTTTTTGTCCTTGTACTTCCCATACCCAGGTGACCATGTTCAAGCAAGCAGAAAGTTGATTTAAACCTCATAATGACATCAGTTTTAAGCCATCATCTCTCTGATAAAAAAGAACTGTGCTGGAGTCCAACACGCCTGGATTCTCAAGCCACTTCTGCAGAGGAGGTAGGGCAGGCACAACCAGGCTCCTGATTCAGGAGAGAGGGCCATGACCACGGTCCACTTGATGGCCAGGATCTCATGCCTGCAACACTGACACATTTCTGCCATCTTGGGAACACGGACAAACCCTCCATAGATTCTATGTGTGCTTCTTCTCAATGTTGCGGGTGCTAACAGTTACAGTGGACTGCTAAGCATATCAATCAATGCCGCGACTAGTGAATTACCACCGGTGTCTCTGATATGTTACTGCAGAGATTACACTTCATGCATCACCACATTCATTTCTTTCACATTACACATGAGCTTGTCCTGTCACTGCCCAATTGCCCTCTTTTGGACAGCTTAACTGATGTACTATCACAATGAACCTTAGTGAGAAAACTTAATACTATAGGAACAGTGGGGAAAGATGAGAGCGGGTGAAGCCGGTGGGTGTGTCAGAACAGCCTGCCATGTTTCCAACCGTAAACCAGAGTGGGTAATTAATACATGTTACAACACTATGCAAACATAAAAATCCATTAGCCAAAGTGTCCCTCCTTTGCCCTGTATATGCCCCACATCTTCCCACTGGGCAGCAGTGGAGGATGCTGGTGTGAAGCAGTTAACCCGCCATGGCAGAAAGGCATGGAAGGCTAAGAGCCAAGTGAAAAGGGGGGAAAAGCCCCAGTCTACACATTAAAAGCAAAAATCACAACAAAAATCCATAGGGGACAGAGACTGGGTGTGGTTGACTAAAGAGAGAAAACTCAAATACAGACACACCCTTCTCTGGCTCCACTGAACACCAAAACTTGCTAGACACATGACCGCATCTTAAGCAACACCAAACAGGTCCATCATTCCCAACCTTCTTCAGAAGGCAACCGAACCTCAAACATGCACAGCTACTTTCCTTTAAGTCTCATGGACTCTGTAACCACATCCACGGGCTACAGGCCTTCGCCAGGGCAAAATCTGTGGAATCCTGTCTGGATACCAGCATCCAAGTACCATAAACCAACGTGGGGTAAACCATGTGTGGTAGTGCCCACCAGTAATCTTAGGAAGGATCATGAATTCCAGACTAGTCTGGGTTAAATAGTGAGGTTATGTCTCACATAAACAGGAAGGAAGGGAGGATAATATAATACTGGCATGTAGCACTCAGGAGCTAGAAGCAGGAAGACTGTGAGTTTTAGGCCAGCCTCGGCCATATTAGAGACAGGTTGAAAGAAAAAAAGGAGGAAGGAAGGCGTTATAACATATAAAATATATCTTCCAACGATTAACACCAAGTTTCAAGACCATTCTGTGTTGGGTCCAAAGAGAAACTCCCCAGGATTCTATTAAAGCATTCATGTGCCCTCCAACCCTTCCTCAGCCATGAACAGCCTGTGCAGCAGTGCCTTGGTGACCAGCCAGCCCTCCAACCCTTCCCCTGCCATCAACAGGCACTGCAGCATCCTCTAGGGCCCATCAGCCTTTCTAGCTTTAAGTTGCTGTGTGCATGTTTTAGGTGAGTGACTTCCTGCATCACAGGCAGGATGAGACCTAGAGAAACCCCATCCCCTCCACCCACAGGCTCCACAGAGCCGGCTCGGGTGTGATGGATGCCTACCTTGAGCAAGAGGTTGGAGGGGAAGGGCAGGCTGCCCGGGCTGGATCGTTAGGAGGCCTTGGCGCTGCAGAGACAGGAGGTGCTGCTGCTGGAGCTGCTGCATTTGTAAGAGCTGCTGCTGGAAAGCCAGCTGCTGGGTAGCCACCTGCTGTTGCTAGAAGAAACGAGGAGGGAAAACATGAGCTGACCACTTCCCTGGGAAGGTTAAAGTGTGGATGTTGCACAACTCACTGTCATCAGCTACTGAGGACAGTTACCCGAGCTCAGGCAGAGGGCTCCATGTCAAGGTTCAGAAGGGACCAGACATACCACATCTGAAGGAGAGGAGAGGGACTGTGTTACTGTTGTGCTGTCTGATCCCTTAGGAAAACTATTCCGTCAACCAGCCCGCTTTCTGTACAGTTGACAGAGCTTGAGTTTGAGAGTCAAGATGTGAACTTTGAGACTTTGAAATCTGTAATTATTCACACTAGAAAGGAGACTTCATCTTTCAAGTCTGGGGGGATTTGAACCCTGAACCTTTGAGATATAAAAGAACAAGGTGTCTCCCTCCCTGCCTATACTGGCAGGGGCCTTTAACTACTCTGTTCATCACTTCTGACATAAATAAATGAGAAAAAATCAGACCTTTGAAGAAGAAAAACTTCATCTAATATTGTTAATTAGCCATGACAAACGATGAAATAACATTGTAAATCTTTCATAGAAACAGCCACAAGATTTTAATTACACACATTCATAATTTAGCAAACAACATTGTACTTGACTGCAAGTGTTTAATATGAACAACACTCGAAGCTTTAGACCCTTAACTGGGCTTCGGTCTCTCAAAGCCTTGGGTCTATATGGGGGCTCTGTCCCCACCCCTAACTCTTGAAAAGAAGGGAGCTTTGGGATATGATAAATATCTCTGTTGACTGGACAATGACAGGAGGAAAACTTTTGTTGTGTAAAACATCAATACATCATTCCTGTGTTTAACAGGCCTTGCTCCAGCCAAAAAAATTAATGTAGATTTCCTCAGTAATTATCTGAGTGATAGAAAGATAACACAGAGCAGCAGTACGATAAATAGAAGGAAATTATCTAATATCCTTAATCTGCTAGAAATCGTATCAAGGTGGAGGTCTTGGCCACACTACCGCTAACAATTAGAAAGGGAAATTAACCCTTTCCAAGCTGGAAATAAAAAATAATAATGCTAAGAAAGCGATAAGAGTTCATCCAAATTCTGAGTATTATTCCAAAGGTCAGAGATACTTTTGCAAGGAAAAGGACTATACAACCCCTTCAGAGCCTGCCTGCTCTGGCTAATAACTATACTTTACAAACAACTGCATTCACTTAACCTAACTCATGACCTTGATCTGATATGTCCATAAAATGGTATGTACACCAAAGACCTTATGAAGCAAAGTTCAAAGGAAGAGAAAAATAGTGGTTTCCTTTTGGTCTCTGTACAGTTTATTTTACAGTTTAAAAAAAAAAAAAAACTATCATTCTCCTATTAGCAACCAATTTCAGACTTACTACTCTGCCACTGAGAAAGTTAATTGAGTTTCACTCCAAAAAACAACTTCTATGCGACTAACAACAAAATTTAAATAAATTTAAATGAAAAGCCAGTGTTTTCATTTTAAGAACAGCATGCATAAAATGATCCAATTGTTTTCACCCCTTTCCAAGTTATCACATTAATGTAAAACCCAATGATAGTGATATTCATGTCAAAATGATTTTTTCACTTCTTCAACAGATATTAACTCATGACATTAAAAAAAAAGAAGAGGAAAAACATGGGCACAATCAAAGACTGAGGAATTAGCTCCTCTTGTAGATGAATATAATGGGGGGGGGTGGAGACTGGGGAGGGTGTTTCCTGCCTTACTGTAAATGAAATGTTTAAAAATTGTGTATTTATATAAAATGACTGATGCCTTTTCTGTTGTCTCTGTGGCCATCCCTAGGAAAGGCTCATGAAAGCTGAACACGTTTGAAAAGCCAGGATATAAAAGTATACAAGGCCCATTGTCCAAAGAAAAGAATTTAAAAGCAACACTGGTTGCCAAAGTGTGCTCCCCACCCAGTTACCAAACACAGGATACGAGTTCGTTTGTTTACTTCTCACAATTGAATGCATACAAAAAAGGTCTCTGCACAGTCCCCTGACAGGTCAGTAGTCAGTGTTAAAATGCTCAAATGCCCTGATAAACCTTGCATTTCAGATCCCCTCCCTAGAGCTGCAGTCAAAGGTCTGTTTTCCTTTCTTCGGCTACTCCCTACTGCCTAACATAAACTGTCATAACTGCCTGGGACAAATAGCCCTTTTTAAACAATCGGCTCAGCCCACCTCAGGACACAGGATGGCATCATTTTGGCAGCTTGATTTAAAGATGAATTCTGCCATCTATTTTCTAAAGCACTCTCTGTAATATTAAAGAACCATTCTTTCCATGGCTGGATTGGGATATATCTTTGGCCCTATCAACCAATGAACATCTATCTTCTAAAGATCTTGGGTCTGACCCAACATGGAGCCAAACTTTCTCAAGGGAGTGCCTCAATACAACTTGAGGCAAAAAGACAGCAAAAGGCACAGTGCTGGCCAAAGGTCCAGCGGTACTCAGAAAGGGTTTAAAAGCAAGGGAGGAGGGATGCCTCTGATGGTAGAAAATTATGAACTGCTAGTGATGGGGGATTCGGTAAATGAATATACTTGTGACTCTGTCAACATCCATGTTAATTAAACCTTGTTAAAGTCATAACCACCAGACCACAATCCTGAACCCTCTACCACATGACTCCATAATGGGAATATAAAAGGTCCATTACCTGCATGACAATTAACATACATGAACCCTAAACATGTCAGGGGAAGAGGAGTCTCCTAACCACTGGTAGGATGCCCTGAAAACTCAGTGCAACTCAAGTACACTGTCCTCTTCACTTGTCTGGCTCCCATTAGAGATATTCCAACCCATATATCTCCTGGGTCACAGAGCATAGGCCACAGCAAGCCCAGTATCCCTGATATGCACAAAGGCTGCGACAATGTCTCACCTTCTCTTGGTGTAGACAACAATGCTCTATCTCTCTCTCTTTTCACCCTTTCTCCCTGCCCAAACTCCAACACCACCATCCAGTTTGTGCCCCACTTCCTGACAAGAGCAACTTGGGAGAGTTAACTTTTATCCCTTCTTCTGCTATATAACTTTCCCCGTCACATTTCTTTATGGGTCCTGAGAGCTCATCTGAACCTTCCTGTCCTCCCAGCATGCAGACGTGCATTCCAAACTATGTCTAAGAGACCAAATAAGAGGTTAATAAGAAGTGGCAACAGAAAGGAAGAACTCAATCCCTGGTAACTGATAAGAATGACAGTGGCAGCCCTTTTTTGTTTGTCTTCAAATATAGAGTTAAAGATCTTTAAAAAACTAAAATTTGATGCCTTTGAAAAGAAAGGAGCACAAAATAACAACAGGGGGTTATTGCCTGCAAGCCACAGGGGAGAAACTCCACGATTCTTATTCTCCCTTTTGAAGGCTGTTAGAAATCTGATTCAAAAAAGCAACAGCAGAAGGGGAAACCTCTTGAGGCTGTAACCATTTCCTGTGATCATGCATAATGTGCTTCAAAAGTGGGTTTTTACCAATTCTGTTGATCAATTGCACCTCCTTCATATCCCTTCTTTTTTCTGCTGTGTTTACATCTGATGTGACTCAATGACAAGCACTGTCTGAGACTGTGAAACAGGCCTGTCATGTTGATTTATGGGCGCATCAAACCACAACTTGTCCAAACTGAAGCTCGCAGTTCATTAATTAGAGAGTTGTGACTTTGAAGTCAGCTTTCAGACTGTGGTTTTTAACATTTGGCTTAATTTATATGCTCTTGAATGTGGATCTCTAAGGAAAAAAACTGAAATTCCCTTCTTGTCTTTGAACTTCTTTTGACCGCACAATAATCATTTCTTTGTCCAGAGTGATGCCTGCAATCCCAGAGTCATTAACGCGCATTGAACTGCCACTGATGAGTAAGCCCTGCTGAATTAGAAAAACAGCCAGCAAAACAAAGCTGAGAGCCTTCTGCACAGTGATATCTCACAATTACATGCCTTCCCTCCCCGTGCCATTTCCATTTTAATTACTGTTAGTCCTTTAGATTTACATTTTAGACACTTTTTAATCTGTTCCCTTTTTTATTATAGCAGCACCCATAGCTCGCCACTGTACTTAGGGTAGTGTCAGCATTTTCATTTAAACACCTCCTGCCTTGTACCCCCAAACTGCCCCTACTCTGTGGGGGGTTTCCAGGCAGCCTGCTAAATAGGACTGCAGGGTAGAAACTTGGCAGAGCATGGAAAATGTACCCAATTTGTGTAGAGGGAGGAGTAGGCACAGGGAGTGTGTCTGGGACACTCCTGTGTGTAAAATTAGTGTGGCCCAGCATCCATCCTCATGTGAGGGACAGGGAGGGACATGCATAGTCACCTGGCCAGACTTGCTCCATGAGAACAAAAGTGACCAACTACAAAGGACTGGCAGAGAAGCCATGAGAAAGGATGGCATGCTATTTATGGAGTTATGTATTATCTTGTCCCATACAGAATACCTAAGCAAAGGCTTGGATCACAGTAAAAATGCAGAATAGTTGGAAGGTGGGATAATAAGGTGTACATGCAGGTGAGTGCTTCCACACCTGATGGAGCCTCACCCCTTAGAATCTTACAGGAGCTGATGTGGAAGCCCATGGGAAGGACTCGTCATGTGTGGGCCACAATGGTCAACTGATGGGTGGTGTGGTATAGATGGCACCTGCCCAACACAACAACTTATGGACACTAAAAAGAGCTGGCTCCCAGAAGCTAATGTAACATACTATCTTTCTGCTCTGGTAAACACATACGACCCAGTCTAGCATCTCCTCCAGTTTTAACTCATGGTATCCAGTATGTGTATGTGTTTAGTCAGAAGTAGTTAAACAAAAATGCCCTATTTAACTAACCCTGTTTGCTTGCTCAACTTCACAAAAGGTTAGATTCCCAATGGAAAAGACCATGACCACATACTCACACTTTTGAGTTGAGTTGACAAAAATGAATGGATGGATGGATAGATCAATGACTGACTGCATGAACGAATACATAAATAAATAAATAAGTGTCCCTTTCCAATTTTGCTGAAAGTACTACATCCTCCTCAGCAATATCTATATCTATATCTATATCTATATCTATATCTATATCTATATATATATATATATATATATATATATATAGAGAGAGAGAGAGAGAGAGAGAGAGACAGAGACAGACAGACAGAGAGACAGAGAGAGATGATGGTCCTTGGTTATACTCATCTACCAAATGAGCTCAGCGATCTCTGCCCACAGTCCTGTTCCCCACACATGTACATGTGCAACAGTAGTGTAATGTATGGAACCCAGAAATATCCGAGAGCAAATAGAACAATAACTCTTGCTTTGAAAGCTGAGAACCGATAGAGTCCGCTCAGTGGCGCAATCATTTAAAAGATGAATGACAGTTTAATAGCTGCGATATAGTCCTCAGGGATGTGCGGTTTGAAAGTAAAATATGTGTTGTCGATACCTCTTTCGGCTGTTTTCCAGCATGTTGTTGTTGGAGAAGTTGGAGCTGCAACTGTTCTTGTTGTTTTTTATAAAACTCTTGAAGCTGCTGCTACAAAAGAGAGGGAGGATGGTAAGTGACCGAGGACAACACCAGCCCACTGTTCCTTTCCGGGCCATACACAAACTGTGGTTTGAAAAACAGCATCCCTTTTATCTGTAATGGCCTGACCTTTTAGTTGGAAAGTCGACAATAAATTCCATGCACACGGACTATTCTTGGCATTATTGTTTGAGGAGTAATCTCAAAAATGAACTGATGAAAAACATACCATTTTCTATGCAAACTAATTAAAATAGGGCAAGGGATGACCTTTGATTGTACAACAAAGCCAGAATGCCCTTGCTGAGAGAGTCTGGCCAATCTCTAGTATGAGCTTTCTAAATGATGGGGGGCAGGCAGCCAGGAGAGACTGTCACTGGGTATATGACAGTGTTGGGAGATGCCTCTGCATCCTGTCCCCATCACTCCATACTATTACCTTCCTCCTCTGGGTACCAGGGGTTTCATCTGTTGGGTTCAGGTGCCTGTTAAAGCTCATTATTAGGTCCTTTTAGCACAATTCTATCCAGAAGTTTATCTGGGCATGAGCATGTATGAAAGAAGTAAAACCAATTGTGTGTCTTGCAATGAACCAACTCCGAAATGATTCAATGTTCAAGGAAAAAAAATCTGGAAGCTTATGACTTAAAATGGGGACTTCAAGGGCTGTCATATGTAAACCTCCTCCCAACGTGCACCTCCTTCTGCTTTGATTTGCACTATTTAGAAGCCTCTGGGCTTACCAAATAAAAGAGTGTAAAGCCTTGTAAGCCTGAAAGATCCTTTTCTACCAAGTCCAATTACAGCCCTAATCTCAGTCCAATGGGCTTGGGTACTCTTCGGGCCCAAGCTCTAGCCACTCTGCAGTACTCCTCCCCTTCTGGGACATGAGTGTCATGGATAACTCAGGGATGGGTTAGGGTCCTGTTCCCACCCAGCTGGCCCTGCTTGTTCCTCAGTGCGGAGAGGAGCAGTGAACTGAATCATGGGGTCTTTGGTTCCACGAGGTGTGCAGAAGGAAGGACAGTTACCTGTTGAAGCATGAGGGCCTGCTGCTGCTGGAGGAGAACTTGGAGCTGCTGAGGGCTCAGCACTTGTTGCTGGAGGATCTGCTGCATCTGTTGGGGAGTGATAACTTGAGGTGTCATCATAGCCACTGACACGGGAACCTAGAATGTGAATGATGGGTAAGTAGGAAGGCAGGAAATCACATGCCCACAGCCTCCCAGGTACAGCCTGCTGCAAGAACTGACCAGGTTCCTATGCACGGTGTATTTATCCAGAGGAATTACAGCCACAAACCCTGTATCTTTTATGTAATGCATAACTGTTGTTGGGCAGTAGTGCTGCTGGGAATACATCCCAAGGCATCACACATGCTCGGCAAGTGTGGTGCGGCTAAGATATGCCCCAGCCTTGGTGTTTTAAATAAAGAATTACAATAGAAAACTTACAGCCCTGATAGGTTCCAGGCAGTTTTTCAAGCAGAAAAACTTAACAAATGTTATCTGGATTTAGGACAGAACTACCAAAATTTTTATTAGGAACAGATCTTCATTCAAAATGAGCTGGAAGAAGTAAACGCAGACTTGAATTTTGTTCTTAGGTAAGAAGGAAAATAGGAACCAATAGCTTTGAAGCGGGAGCATAATGGCTCACTTCTGTCATGCACTGACTTTAAGAACAATCAAGGAATGCTCAGTCTTGGGTGGAAGAACCTTAGACACACCTTCTGAACTTAAACACGGACCCTGCCTATGATGCCTTTTACCCATCCTTATTCACCAGTATACAGATGTCTCAATTCTTTCATATTATGTGTGATACCATTAAAAGCCGCTTTCTATGACATTTCGGTGACAAACAGCTACAGTGATGAACTTGATAGCATTTCATATTTGCAACTGTTAACACGTTTCTGCTCGGGCATCTCTGCAAGGAACCTGCACACTGTATCTGAAAGGATGATGTCTTGTTCAGATAAAACACTGACATTAAAATGACAGGCTGTCTTGGCCAAGGTTACACAAATTGTATTCAAGCGGATACCTAATGACAATGCTATGAATTCTGCAAGCTTTCTAGAATGTAATTTAGCTATTCAAAATAATCACTGCACTTGTGTTTAATTTGCAGACTACATGAGAACCATTTTGTCAGTCCCCGTAACGCAAGAAGACTATTTCATGAAAAATCACCCCCCCAAATAAAAAGATAAGGAAAGAAAAAAAAACAATGAAAGAAAAGACAAAACCCGTATGTCTTCTAAGAGTAATATTTAAGCATCTTACTTTTTTCTTTGGTTTCTAATCAAACATGTGACAGCAAGAAGCAGTAAAGGATATACTTTGTTCAAAAGGATCTGCTGTCATTTCGTGTATTACAATAAAAGGTAATAACATGTTTTGCACTTTGCCTGTGTGCCACTTTGAAAAAAAAATCTCGCAGACAATAGCTGATCAAAAGATAAAAGAATTTTTTAAAAAAAATCTTTTAGGGGAACAGTAAGCAAAAGGGAGGAATGCAGTATTAATTTTATGTAACATAATGTCTTAATATGCAGTTTATCTTGACTTTTTCACATGATTTGTCCTGTCATTTGCATAGCGAGCTCTCATTCCTAATTTCACAGTCATTATGCACTGATGTCCCGATTTCTCAGCATCACTAATTTTGATGAACTAAAAATGGTTCCTGAAGGTCAGATCCTTGGACAGTGAATGTTCCCCACCATTGTTTGTGGGAATGTTTTGTGGGGGGGGGGGGACTGCTGACATGCAAGCTTCCCATGTTTAGAAAACACTAGCTTGAACATTTGAAAAAATTCATTAACCCAACTCAGGAAGGTCATCCATGAATTCTTCCTATTGCAGTAGCCTTTTAAGTGTAGATGTAGAAACACTGCAATTTAAAACAGATGGGCATGTCTGAGTTTTTTTCTATGCAAAAAGGGACAGATGTATATGAATGGATAAATTATCCTTTTAAAAAGATAATTCGCAGCATGAAATACCACCAATGATTGGAACAGTGAACTTGCATACAGTCTAGGGCAAACACCCAGAAGACATTATCAGAACATCTAACCGTCTACAAATTAATTCCAATTAGTTAACTTTGTCTTTGTACAGAAGAAACTTTTGAGCATTTTTAAATGTGTTGGTGCCAGTCACTATCTTGTAAGCTGCTGTACCAAACTCTCACTAGAGAAGTTCACTTTTCCTTGAGAGTTACATCACCTTATGTGAGGTTTGATTAAGCAAACAAAAGAACCATGTTTAAGGTTTCTTTTTTTTCCCCTTGGCATGTCTTGGATGATGTACAATATCAATATTCTTGAGCCAAAATTTCTAATGGCAACGGACAGGAATAGGGTGGTGTAAAATCTAAGCTGGGATGAACATGAATTTAACACAGCTTGAGAAGAAAATCAGTTCAGAAATAATACCCTGGTCATAACTTTTAAGAGCTATGGAAATCCTATGTTAGTAAGGGGCACAGGTAAGTTTAGGGGTGATGGAGATACCAGTACTTTGATAAGGGTAGTTAATGGTCACATAGATCTGTGCAATGGTCAACACTTCCAACTATATAAAGGATGTATTTTGTAGTTTATAAATTATACCTTAGTAAGAAAGATTTGAGCAACTATATATAATGTGTTTTATTGAATTTTATATTATAAAGGGTTTAATTTTTAAGTCTGGTAAAATAGTATGTATCTTTAAAAATGAGAAATACCATGGTCCCTTGACAGTCAGTACTGTCAGGGGGATGAGGGAAAGGAAGGGCACACAGGTAGTTGTAAAATCCTTGCAGACAGCCAATGGTTTTCATCTCCTTTTCCCACAGTTACTTCTTCACTGTCTGCAGAATGAACCTGGCTCTCCCTGTTTTTTTCCCTTTGGACATGTTGATGGAGGTGCTGGTGAGTAATCAAACGCTTCAAGCAGCAAGCACAGCCCAAGGAGGGAACAGGAGCAAGAAGCTCCAGCAATCCTCCCAGCTGGCTGATCTGTCTCTGAATAATCAGAAGTGGGCCATTATATCCTGATGGCCTGAACATCTCTCTGAAACCACAGCTTCACACCAGCAAGCCCTGAGCTTCCAAAGTGGGCTGGGCATAATTTTATAAGTGGAATAGAATTGAAGTTTCCCCAAAAGTTTCTGTTCTAACATGTCAGAAAAAGAGGTTATGATAAGCTTTCACAAACATAGGCAAATGGACCACAAATCATGGGAGAGAAGAGGAGAAGAGAAGAGAAGAGAGAGGAAAAGAAAAGGAAAGGAAAAAAAAAATCAGAGCAGAATTTAGGGGTTTAAATGGCTAAGAATAATAGCCTATAAATGTACTCCCTTAATTCCCAGCATCCAACTTTCTCATGTAGCTAGTCCCTACTAATACTAAGAATCAAAGGGCATGCAGTACCAGTGAGGGGCTATTACAGCCCACACTTTATTGCCCATTACTACTGAGGTCATTAGCAGCAAGAGTGATTGTAGCAGTCTTAACCTATTGATCACTGTAACTACTATTATTTAATCCTGTGTTGAATGTCTGGAAAGCAGCTAAAGGCACACGAGAGAGAGTGGTTTAGCATTGAGAAATATGGCCAAAGCTTAGAAATTACACTTTGATTCATAAAACCAAGCCAGTGGTTTAAATCAATAGTATTTAAAACAGTCATGTGAGTTTTTAACTACAGCCAGCTAATATTTATGGGCCCCTCATTGGGAGTATGCAGTGAAAACGAAACTTTTTCCTGCCATCTATCTACCTTAGCTTTCTTGAGATAAAAAGTCATTTCTGATGTTCTGTGTAGCTACAGGGTTCCTGCCTTCCTTATCTGGGAGTTCAAGATAATTCTTGATTTCTTTCTCAGAAGGCAATTTAAATATAAGGCAGAAAAAAAAAGTATCTACATTTCGATACTGCAGCTACTCTGAGTATACAGAAATGAGGATGTTTCAGGACTTAAAATGAATCATAGAAGGCAGTTTATAAAGAACTAGAATGATTCTGTCTAGCTGCTTCAGAGATCAGAAATTCAAATTAAACTTCTGGCAGACATTTAAAGAATGCTAGCATACAAAACTGAACTTAAACACACACAGTTAACACTCTTGAGTTTCAAGAGGAAATCATGAATTAAACACACACACACACGCACACACACACACACTGCATGATACCCTATTGACTGATACCAACTAACTGGGTGTGGTCGGCACCAGGTGCACACAAACCTGCGGAATGGCAGAAGTACAGCTGCGCCTGGCCATCTGAGCACGGCTAGTATAGGCCTGCTGTGAACTAATACCAGCCACGGCTGCTAAAAGCTCATCTACTGCTGTGTAAATCCTGCCTGGTACAGTTTTCTGGTTCTCCAACATGACTCTACATCCCTGGAACATTTGCAGGCTATTAAAACAATGAACCATATTAGTTTGTTTTATTCCCAACAGGGGAAAGGTAGGTGATGGGAAGAGGGAGAGAAAATTCTCAAAAACAAACAAACAAACAAATAAAAAACAGCCATAGAAACAATACTTCTTTCTAATCTAGGAGACAATTGAAGGAATTGGGTGGGAGGCCAGAAGATACAGTATCAATACTGGAAATAACACGTTATCACTTTGTTCTCTCCCTTCAGTTTATGCTGAAGTTCAGGACAGTAAATACTGCCCAGGATAAGTACAAATACACATGCACTGTGCACATGAATATGTTCTCATAATTAATATGTGCATAAGTAATAAAACAGACAAGATGAAAAAATTCACACGCTTCTTTATCTCCATTAATCTGCCATGAAATGTATTTCCAAAAAAATTATTTGGAAGCTATTTTAAATTTCTGATCATGCACCACATGTATCCTAACAAACTCACTTCCCTTCTCTTAGACTTCAGCCTGTGTTTGGGGGTGACTGCTTAGGTTAGGCAGTATCTAACACCTAGTCAGTCACATAACAAGAGCAAAACAAATTCAATTAGAAGGATCTAGAATGTCAAAACAAAAGCAAACAAAGAAAATGGCTGTATTAAACAAAGACAGAAGAAGAAAAGAACTATACCAAATTTTTCAAGATCATATGGAAGCTAGCAATGTCAGAGAAAGCTAAACATTACCAGTGGTCTCCTGGAAAAATAAAACAAAACAGTTTTAACAGTCTTCAAAATTAACAATAAATGGATACAACAGATGGGCCAGCAAACAAAGTTGGGAGGCTTCTACTCTCTACCTGATTAAAACAATAATAATAATAATAATAATAATAATAATAATAATATAAAACCAACCAGGTACCAAGTATGGTAACTGTATCAGAGAGAAAAGAAAATAAATGTCTGACATAATATTTCAGTCTTTTTTAAAAAAGCATTCTATTCATGTGGAAAGTATAATTCTGTTTCATTATGGAATTCTGCTTTTTGTATAACTCTTTTAGACTTAGCTATTTTGCCACAATACTGTACAAAGCATTAGGGCAGGTAATGGTTATTATATTAATGCAAAATCATCTAAGTAGTCAGTCATTAGCATAACCGTTCTCTCGGTAACAATACAACTACCTATTAAAATTTTAGGGAAAAAAAGACCTCTTTAAAATGCAATTAGCATTTCATGTTTTATCATTTTGTTTATTACATTCTATCAAGAAAGGCTATCTTTCTTCCATGAAGAATTGAAAGGCCACGACTTGCCTGCCAATCAGGAGTTACTGCAGGTTATCAACCCTAATAAGCAATTTCTTGCAAAGCTCTCTCAGATCTCTCTAGCTCTACATTAAAAAGGAAAAGTGGTAGAATTCGTATTTGTTTACAACAGAATAGAGGGACTGAAACCTCCCCTGATCTTCTCTAACAGTTCCCAGGCACACAAGGTTACTCTACTAAGTGCCAGCCTAATTGTTTTAGTGCTAGTAAATATCAGCTTCATTTGCATAAAAATGTAAAGTTTACATAAATTAAATTGCTTCTCCATTAGCAATTGTTAAATACAGGAAACAATGGAAGCTACACGTGAAAATAATCAATCAATAAGCACTGATCTTTTCAACCTAGCAACTATTACTGTTAGTAGTATTATTTAAATCAAGCAAAAATGCTTTCTCTTTCCTTCTTCAGCCTCATTTTCCTATAGGTGGGATGGAAAACATACTGACATTTTATATTACCAGCAACAACAAAATTGTTTGTAAGTACTACAAAAGGGAGGCAGGGAGAACTCTTCAAGAAAGTGCCTTCAAAATAATTCTCCCAACAGATCTTTAGCTCTTCTAGGGGAGGGGAAGAAGCCTTAGCCAGACAAGTTCTCTTAAACTAAAATATTATTACAAAATAAGGAAGGTGCTAGCAACTGTATCAGTCCTATCTGAGACACATCCTTTCAAGGAAAGATAATTTGTCCGTAGTTTTAGAACAAGTGTTACTCTTACACAGGACAAATAAAAATAAAATGTTTCTCTTTTGTCCAAATACCACCTATTTTTTTAAGACTAAGAATTCAATTTATAGTTCTACTTTCTTCAAGGTTTAATAACCACAGAAAATATCACAGGGAGCTTAAGTTTAAATAAGTATTTTCCCCCATATTGTTGGGGGAAAGGGACTGTAGGAGGATTTGAACATGCAGGTAAGGCCCAACTTAGATCACTCCAAAGTTGAATAAGGACTTACAACAGTACAAGCATATTTCCTGTTTCAGGAATTACTTGAGTTTCTCAAATTGTGCAGTTTCTTAACGCCTGCTCCCAACACCTTCACCGGTATCTATCACAGTTAAGCTAAGGGGTGCTAATGAGATTCTAATGAGAAAACATCAGTTGCTTCTTTCACCATTCACTGATTTATATCTAATGAAGACAAACCCCAACCAAAAGCTCCCTACATGTGAAAGGTCAAAATATGTTCCAAAATGCCTTGTAAAATCAAAGCAGATGAGAAACCCTTGAAGACCTGCCTCATGAAGTGGTATGACAATTAGACTAATTGAACAAAACGCCACCTTCAGAAAAAAAAAAAGAGAGAAAGAAAGAAAAAAAGGTTAGAAAAAAATTAAGCTGCCACAACTGTAACAGGTTAGATGAAAAAAAATCAAAATTTAATGTCATCTCCCCTGTGTCGTCTTGTTTTGTCAAGACATCAAATAGAATTGGGAAGTACAAAATAACAAGCCCTTGAGAAATCACAGAAGCCGACCTTTTTGATGTTGTTGATTTACCTTGTACTCGGTTATTTGAACAATGATGTTTCAGATTTAAGGGCAAGAGAAAGCTTAAAAATTAAAACCTGATACCAAGGTATTTTAAAAAGCCCACAGTAACATTTAGCCTGCATCTTCATTGATGAGTTGCTTGTAACCCAATTTGAAGTTGAGGCATAATCATGTTTTTGCTATTCATTTCTTTTCTTTTTTTCATTCTAAATTAATTTCACTTCAAACAAACTGCCAGGTTGGATGAGGGATTCCAAGAAGGGTTTACCTTCAAAAGGAGAGGACCAAGGTAGCTTCTCAGGAATTTCAAGACCCCATAATGTACACAAGGTTGTTTAGGGAAGAGGGGCCTGAGTTTGCTTGCTTGTTTGCTTTTTTGTTAATAATGAAGGTGGGGTGGTGGTTGAATGCAGAATGCCCTGGTGAGGAACCATATGCAGTCTAAAATGACTGAAGCAAGTATTTAAGACTATCATGCTGTGTAAAAACAAAACAAGAAACCAAAAACAGAAATCTTTTACAAAATAACAAAGGTTACAAACTCAAGACTTTCCCCACATCCAACCACACAGGTATACCATTAAGCTAAACTCCTTGCCCCAAGAGACTGGCAGCTCAACAGCAGCATAATTACAAGCCTTCCATGAAATCTTAGGTATAAAGATACACACACACACACACACACACACACACACACACATATGCAAGCAGCTTCTATGAAGGCATATGTAGAGACCAAAAATTGCAGCAGTTAAAAACATCTGCTTAAAAGACACTAAAAGTAAAGAAAGAAAAAAAAAAAAAAAACCCTATCTGCAAGCAATAGAATTCAGAAAATTTCTTAATTTCTATGAATCTAATAGTTGCAACTCCTTGTCATCCAATGCAGATCTTAGCAGGAAACACACTGAGAGAGACAGTGTGCAGGTTATTTACCCTAACCTTCTCTAGTCAGCTGTGGCTACATGGTTCCGGGACCTGCACTGGGTTTACCCTGGTCACTGTGTGTGCTCAGTTACTAAGAACATGGTTTTCAGGTCCCACTTTGAGATGTTCATCCACATCTAAAACCACATAATAAAATGAATTTCTCCAGCCTTCTTTTCTGCCAATTCAAATTCTACTCAGATGTTAGAATAAGCTGAGAAGCTGGCCACACAACCTTTTCAGAAACACGGGGATCGAGCAACAGTGAGGCCCGGCCAAATCTGGACTTTCAATTGCTCTTAATTCATCTAGATTTTAATTTCATAGTCTTTTGCAATTGTGTGGAGGCTGGCTGAAAAGTTGTAGGACTGGTCAGTGTCATATAAGAGTTTATCTCCCAAGTGACAGTTTCTGACAACGTGCAAAGGCCAGGCAGCAAAGGTGAAGGTTTTGTTTTAAGGTACATTTAACTGCAAACAAACAAACAAAAAAGAAATTCAAAGCAACCATTCCTATCATAAGCTTTCTGATGATTTATGGTTTACCAACTGAACAAGGTTACGCAACACTGCATGCCTTTAGATGCATGATTTCAGCTAGTTGAGATTTAATTAAGATCACAGCCTCTAAAATCCCTGTCAAATGAAAATTCAGAAGACAATACACGATATATTCTCATGCACCATGTTTCCATCCCATCCCTTGAAAAATATGAGTTAATCCGCGTTTCTATGGCTGCAGACAAAGTTCACTAATTTTGTTTTCCTTTGACACTTAGGTTGTTTTCTGTTGTACGCCATGAGATCACTCCCTTTCAGGAGGGAAGAAAAAAAAATCAAGAGTGAAACATGTTGCAGAAAATGCACTTGACATTATTATCCGGCATTATCATAGCTCAGCTATGATGTCATCACATTTTCATATAATCAACCCATGCTTTGAAGTTTCATTTAATGAAATATGTGAATTAAAAAACACAACACAAATGGGAAGGCTACTTTTTTGCAATTATTTGTATTAAATCATTGACATGCTATGGTTCTCATTTCCTTAAATGATCAACTTTTGTCAGGCAAACAGTACATTTGGACAGGAAAGAAAGTTCTTAAGGGAATCAGGCAAATACAAAACTCTACTTTCATCCTGTAAGTAGTTCTTAAGATTCAAAAAATATCTTTAATAGATTTTTTTAAATGAGCTAATAGGGACCTGTGCTGTTTTCTTTTGAAGAAAAAAAATGTGATTGTGTTGTCCTTTACCTAGTCAAATGCGATTTGATTTGCATCATTTTAATATTTGGTTGCTTATCTCATGCCTTAGAAATGACAGGTGCTCACAGTCTCCCTCTTGACAGGCCACTACACAAATAACCGTGTTGCCTGAAAGGGCTAATGCAGTACTAATGAACAATAAATCAACTTTGATTATCAAGTGTCAGCCCAGTCCCTCTGCAGTTGAGCTCTCTCTCAGCCTGGAGTGAGCCAGGGTCTCTGGGCCGGCAGCATCTATTTTGGTTTCATTTTTAAACACTTTTCATTGAGATGTGTCAAGCAGCTACAAAGAAACACATTAAATAAATACAGACTTTCCCTTTTTCTTTTCAATTTATACACAGGGTATCAATTAAGAGAATGCTTGTCTTCATTCTGTTTACTTAGTGATGAGACTTAATATCCAAGAAAGCCCTGTATTCTTTTCAGCAACAATGACAGCAACACATCAAACCTTGAACTTAGAGTCTTAATATGACCCTGCTCCAGGTTTCTGACACTGACAAGCTCACTTGAACACTTCACCACATAAACCTCTTTGGACCGAACACACATATATCTTCATGGATAAATCCATTACCAACAACAAACAAACAAAGCAAAACAGGGCCACCTTTGAAATAAAGAAGTCACTTGCAGCTTTAAACTTAAAACAGAATTGGCTTCTTGTACACTGACTTCCTAATGATAAAATACATGTAAGTTATATTTTTTTCCTTGGGCAGATTAGTCACTGATAGTATGATTCATATTTCCTGTTATCAGGCTTAATTTTTCCTCCAAATGTGTCACTTTCAGAATGTTGGAATCTATGGAAATTAGGTTATTTGCATTTTTAAATTGGCTTGATTAGAACATTTGGTCTGTGTGGACAAGAATATGCAATTATTAAATATTTTAGTTATAACCGGAAGGCCTTGAAGGAGTTAATCCCAGAGAGGAAGCGTCTATATGTACTTTGCTCTGAAACTTTACCACCCACTTCCTAAAGGTCCTCTCCTTTCCATCACCACACTGGGGAGTGGGGGGAAGTCCCCGTTTCCACTGACCGTTTTTCATGGGGTTCGGACAGTAGGTGCGGTGGCACTGAGAGTGGGTTCACGTGGAAGTACTCCGTGGCAATCCTCAGTCTGATGCCCTTCCAAACCCCAAACCCGCTCGCTAGTTTAACCCGCAAAGTAACGAATGCCAAGGCGGCTCGCCAACCTGCCGGAGTATGTTCCATCGCTTGCCTGCCAGTTTAGGGTGTGTGTGTGTGTGTGTGTGTGTGTGTGTGTGTGAGAGAGAGAGAGAGAGAGAGAGAGAGAGAGAGAGAGAGAGAGATTGATTGTGTGTGTGTGTGTGTGTGTGTAGGGGTGGTGGGGATTCTCACTGCCCTCCCTCCCCCATTGCAGTGTGCTAAGTCCTTGAATTTGAAAAGCTAAGTTGAAAATAGCCTGGACAGATAGAGAAACAAACTATCAGAAGCAAAAGAAACGTCCATCCGCGCCCGGCTTCCCCTGCGGTGGTGGCAGGCTCCTTGTGGATTTCACACGCTCTGGAAGTGACTTGGAATTCACACTCCAGATCAGTTCCCCAAATGGATGGAGGGGATAGCAAGGGCTTTGCCAAAGTGGCTGTGTGTGAAGGCCACCCCAGCGGGAGATGGATCGCCAATGGGGAGAGGGAGGAGAGTGAAGAGGCAGCGAGAAAGAAACACACAAGCATGACTTTCTCCAACTCCCAAGTCCACCCCACCCAGGAACATTTTTTTTTTACAGCAGGGAGCGAGAGCGAAGCGCGGGTGGGGGATCTGTCTCCAGGACCCGAAGGCCTGCGGTTCCTTCCACCCTCCAGTGCCCTCCGCCTCCACTCGCAGGCGCAACTCTTCCCCAAGTTGCTCCACAGCGCCCAGCACGGTTCTCTGACTCAACTTGGGAACCCGGGGCGCCCCATCTTCCCCGGAGCTGAGGAGGCCCGGGTGGAGTGGAACCCCCCCTCCCCGCTGAGCACCCCCCCCTCCGCAGGAGGGGGAGGAGAGCAGCGAAAACGGCAAAGATGAAGGAGACGGACCAACCTGACACTCTCCATGTAGCCGCCAGGCGCGCGCAGCCGGCTCGGGGCGCCCGCGGCGGGGCCGGGCTGGGGTCCGGCGGCCTCGGCGTGCAGGCGGACTGCACGCGCGCAAGGGGCGCTCCGGAGCGGCTCGCGGGCTGACAAGACGCGCCGCGCCGCGCCCACCCGCCCCGCCCCGCTCCACCAATCACAACCCGCCTCCAAACACCCCGCGCCGCGCCGCGCCGCGCCCCAACACAATGGGCTCGGCGGCCCGCGCGCCCCGCGCCCCCCTCCGCGCGCCGCGCCGCGCCGGCAGGTGAAATCACGCCCCGGCTGCCGCGCGGCTTTTGTCTCCCCGGCAACTCCGCCTAATTGCTGTTAACCTGTGACCCGCCTCGGGTTGACGTCGGGGCCCGCCGGGCACCGGGAGCGCATCCCTCCCCGGTCCCGCGGCGGCTGGCTCGGGGTGTGTGTGTGTGTGTGTGTGCGCGCGCGATTGGCGAGGGGGTGGGTCGGGTAAGATCTGATCTGGGCCCCTTGGCTTGTTTGTTTCTTCTTGGAAACTGACAAAGAGTTGTCCAAACCTTCGCGGAGAAAGCCCACACGCCGGCCGAGGAGGGAGCCCTTCCGTGCGCCCTCCGCCGCTCAAGCCCGCAACCTCGGCTGCTCCGAGCGAAGGCTCCAGCCCAAGGGCTTGTGGGGCTCCCGGGCCACGCCAGGAAGCGCTTTTCCTCGAAAACAGCTCCTTCGGCGGGCTGAGAACTTTGGCTACTCGTCGGTGGGGAGGCCCAGGCCTGGCTCCCCCACCCACCCACAACCACCCCTTCCTCTCCCCAAGCCCGCGTCCCAAAGTGTGCCTGTGCGCGCTGAGGAGAAGGAACCCCCACACCCGGCTGGAAATCAGTCACCAGCCAACGTGCCTCGTCGCTACTTCCCCTCTAGAACGACAGCTGCTGGAGAAAGCGGCTGCCACACGTTTGCTAAGAAATAATTCTTTAAATTCCTTTCTTATTTATGCAACAACAATCAACAAAGGCTCCTCTCAAAAGGCGGCACTATAAGATGACCTCTGCTCCAAATAGCCACTGCTTCAATACCACTGAAAGCTAACAACAGTGCTTTTAAAATATACTTCTTACTAATATGCTAAAAACTTTGTTGGCTCAAGTGTCAGGATTTAAGTGGCAGGTTAACCTTGTTAATACTCTAGAAAGCACCTCTCAATTTCCCCTTCCAATTTTACAGAAAAACTTTCTGTGTGTGTACGTATGTTTAGTTTTAAACATGTATATGTTTATATTGAAACTATTATATTAATATACTTTAAACATTTCACTGCTTTCCTAATAATATTTCAGAGAGTAGTAACATCAATAATAACCGTCAATACAGAATGAAATAAGCCTAATCTAGTTATGCTTTACTTGAGTTTACTTGAAACTCCATGTTTTTTTTTCTTCCATTTGAGAGGCATTAAATGCAGGTTACTTACAAACCAGAAAGCATATTGATAAAATTTCCAATCAAGGAAATACCTGAATTTCAATAAGGTCACTCAGGAATGGCTCTAACAGACAAAAGTTCACAATGACTGTTCATGTCTGATCGGGTGTTAAATGGGTAAAGCACACACACACTGCTCTCCATCTTGAGGTAGTTCTGTGCCTGGTAACAAATTTATTGATTCCCCCACTAGGTCACAAAAATGGAACTACCACTCTCTCATGAATATTCAAGAGAACTGGGGTTGCCTTTTTGGAGGGTTGCGGAAAGGGCCTTAAATCTGCCAGAACATCTCATCCTCTAAATCCATACGGTCTTGAGACTTAAAGAGACAGAGTGCTCCTTGTCCACAAGGGCTGGCAGGGCCCCAAAGCAGAAAATAAAAATATAGGAAGTTCTCCCCAACCAACATACAACAAAAAGTAGAAATGGTCATTTCAAAATAAGGTTTTTTTTTCAAAATAATAACATTCATTTAAGGTGAACAGGACCAGGCAGTGCTTTAACTAAGTCATGTGTTTTCTTTCAGCCTGAGATCTAAATGAGGTGTCTAAAATACTCAAGCATGATTTAACAAGTCCAGCTTCCTCCTATGCAGGTCAGCCAATGTTTATCAGTTAATAGTCTCCAGGAGCATCCAAACAAACAGTAAACAAACAGGCAAACACAAACATTACAGACGCTTATGACCCAGCTGTGGAAACCAGGCTTACACAAAATAATTAGAGAGTGATGCAATGCCAGTAGTAACTCAAGTACTAAATTGCATGGTGGTGGCTGGAATCACCCTGGGACCACAGAGGAGGAGAGGTCTGGGAAGGCCCCTTGGGGAGGTGGTGTCTAAAGGGCAGATGACAATACGCAGAGGGAAATGGCTTAGCAGACAGCTCAGAAGCCACCTGGAGCCCAGTCCACCCTCTCTCTAAACAAACAGATGACATGGTGACTCAGAAGCTGGTTCTCAGCATAGAAATACACCTCCCTTGATAAACCTGGTTTCTCTGCATAGGCCTAGACCATGTAGGTAAATTCTGACTCTTAAGATGCTCTTGGATAGCTCTGGGCCATGTAACTGGGATTCTGATAGAGCTGTTCCCACCGCCCAGGTATTGAGAATAATAAGAAACATTAAAGCTTCCAGGGACACTGAAGATACACAGTCATGCCCTCTTTCAACACCCTGAATGCTAGCTGGTTTTGGAAAAGGGAGGGGGGGAAAGTAAAAAAAAAAAAAAGAAATTAAAAAGAGAAAGGAGAAGAATTTTCATTATTATGGGGGCCTTTAGCTAAGGATCTGATGCTGTTGTAACTTGAATGGAAATTACAATCCCATTCTTCAAAGGACAAAACCAAATTGTAGTGAGTAAATTGATTTTATTCTCCCAAGAATCGAACACACCTAGCCCCATAAGCCCACAAGACAAAACAGACATTGGACACCTAGCAGGGAAAAAAAGAGGTCATGATCACACACACTGGATATCTGAGGTGGGGGCAGAGGGAAGGTAATGGTTAAGGAAGAGCAAAGGAAAAGATAAATACCATACTTAAAAATATTTTTGATGCCCACATCCAAACACCCACAACAGACACAGTCCTATTCAAACACCACATATTAAGAAACCTGTCAGTTGCTAAATGAGTCCATTGTGCAGCTGGAGGTGCACTTAAGAACAGATTACTATGATCCCACACCAAACTCTAACAACCAAATAACACACCTGGGACTACAGGCGTGTATTCTGTTTGGTTTTACAGAGCTTCAGCCTTGAACACAGAGGAAAGTGAAAGATTTTACTGCCCATTCCGAGCTGGGAATGGAGACAAAAATGTATTAAAGGGAGAGTCAGAAGGAATATCTTGTCATGACATTACTCTACGTGCTGATGAATGGCAAGGCAGCGAGGTCGACAGCCATGGGCCCCTGCCCATGACCTCTCAGTGCCTGCTTAGCTAGAACTAGAGAAAGGACACAGTGATGGGTCGGAAATTGAACTGCACAACCAGTGGCCAAAATCCAATGCAAGCTCATGGTCTTCTTCCAAACAGTGCTTGTATTAGCACTCATTTCCTTTCCCTTTTCCAATTAACTTAGTGGGGGACCCAGGACATTCTGAAATGACAGAACTTAAAAAACTTAAAGCAAGTGATGCTTTTGCTGGAGGGAAAGCTGAAGCCTCGGGAATAGAATGTTTAGGCCCCTCTCCACCCAGTCATGTGTCTGAAAGCCTGCCAGGGAGGCTTGCCTCTGCAGAAGGAACTGTGGAGGATTCCTCCAAAGACAACCAGCAGGGCAGCCAATTAGAGTTACTAAATTGCAACCGCGATGCCCCATTCCTGAGATTTGGGCATTTGTCTCTAAGGAGCCACCATTCTGTCTTGATTTAAGCAGTGCTTTTACTTAAAAAATATAAATTAATACATCATCCATCTGCACAGAGCTAAAGCAGTTAGCTGCATATGGATACTGTTTACTGTTGTGTCTGTGTTGACAATGGAGCTAATTGTGTTGTTTGTCATCTTGTGTTGGGCTAGTTGAGCCAGGGGAAAAGCCTCTAAGTTCTCATTATTCCACAGGAGTGTAGATTTCTCCACATTGCCATTCCCATCTTCATTTACTAAACATTTTCTAATGCCAGTGTCTCCAGTTAATTTAGAGACACACAGCATGACACATCAATATTCAGGAAACATAGGGATAGAATGGGTACATATGAACTATGGAAAACATTTATCAAAAAAGAAACCCTTCATACTAAATGTAAGGACATTTATAAAATATCCCAGATAAACAAAATTGCTCACAGGAAAGAAAAATAGCAGCACCTTCTCCTAACCCTACATCTAACTGACCAGTAATAAATTACCTTCTCTCGTTTATGATAAAACTATAATCCCATGTTTTAATGTGATGTGAAATTTATTAGTGTGCTGTTTCTGCCACCAGGTCATAACAGATTATACCACCATGTACAAAGTTCTCAGAAAGTTACATGTTTTGGGTCAGCAGAGTATCTCCCAAGGGGTTTTATACTTGGGATATTACAGGGATCATCATTTCCTCTCCAAAGAGTGGCAGTGACTATGGCTCACCCCTATACCAACTCTGGATAGGATGCCAGAGCAGTGCACTGAAGAGGAAACTGTGTCTCTAGGCGAGTAAATTCCATTTTAGTTTTTTTTTTTTTTTTGGTTTAATTATGTAGAAATCCCTGGATATCAGAAGAAGTTGCTGACCACCTATATTGAGTAGAGTTAGCTTTTCCAGAGACCTGTGGTGTAAGCAAGCATCCACACACACAGCATGTCCCATCTTGCCCTGGGAACAAAGCTCACAGATTCTCCTTGCAGGCAGAGCCACCCTCCTCTGACCCTTGGTTGACACACCCTCATGTCAAAACCTTCTTTACGCCTGCCCTCTACTGGTAAGCCTGCCAGGATTAGGAAATTTTGACTATCTCAACTTATTCGAAAGACAACTTTGGAAGCTTACAATTAAAAAAAGAATATATATATACATACATACACATACATATACATGCTAAAGTGCATCATATTGTTAATATGTTAATAGTCACTGTTTATGGGTAACTGCATTGTGTTTAGATATTTTCCTTCTCTGTCCCTATATTTTCTCAATTTTCTAAAATTTTATGATTATGTAGGTCATTCCAAAATCTAGATACTATAAAGAAAAAAAAAGCCAGGCAGAGAAGATGTGTAAGAAGTAACTACTAGCTCGTATACATAAATTAAGATGCTGAAGCAAAGCAGGGGGCAGGGAGGGGCCACTGGTGAAATATGGTAGTTTTAATGAACAAATGCCCATTTCATCTATTCTATTGCTCACATCTATATATATATTTGAGCTCGCCTAAGAAAGAAACCTGTATTGCTGTCAGGCCTGCTGCCTTCTCTGTTCAATCTCCAGGGAGACCACTTTGGGGTATTTTCAACAAAACACCATTTTAGCAGTAATGGGCCACTGTTTTCACTTCAGTGGCTACTAAGGTTTTAGCTAAATTGAGTTCACATTTTCTTCCATATTCACAAGATCCATAAAGGGGGAGCTGGGGGGTAGGGCAGGGAGAGCTCTTGCCTGCCTTTGAAATGAGAAAACAGTTAATTTGGGACTGATTTACTGGCATGATTTCTCCAAACCATGGGATGTGCTCCCTGGCCACCTTCACTGATATTAGTGGTCTCACCACTCAGCATGTGCAGGCCAGACTTGGGGTTGTATGTTTGTTGGAAGGCTCTGGGCATGAGGGGGTAAATTTCCACAGCCGAGTGCTGGGGTTTAACAGTGCGACTCCTGTCAGTGTCAATGGGAAGCTTGTACAAATCCCTGCATAGCATTTCAAAAATATATCTTGGAGACGGGAAAATGAAGTTGAGCAGTTGCAACCTCAAAGCACTGAGGACGGAGCACTCCTGCCAGCGCTTTAGATGTGAGTAAATGCTCTTATAAAGAACACCCAATCCAGCCGACAATAAATCTTACACTGGGGGAAGCCCGCACAGGGCGGCGGAATCCCCTCCAAAGATAATTGCCTTCCATACTGTGTGGCACAGAAACCACTACATGGAAAACATTTTCTGTGGCCCCACAGCTTTCCACAGCTTGCTTTTCTTTCCTTAATAGTCACCTATTACACACACACACACACACACACACACACACACACACACACACACCCTACTACCACCACCACCACTACCCCACCTGTAAGAGCAGCTGTATAAAAGTGTAAGGGTTGTATCTTTTTTTATGGAAAGAAATCCGGACACCAGCTCTGGGGATAAAGAAGGAAGCAGAGGCTGGGAAGAGAGGATGTGTATAGGAACTTACGAACAGAATCTGAGGCATGTGGCTAGGTGAGCAACCTTGCATTCTACTTCCCACTCTTTAAAGGCTCATGAAATTTCAAATAGTTCCAAGTCCTGGGAAACATCCAATAGGTGCAGAAAGAGGCAGACAGACGTGTTCCACTTCAAAGTGGCCTTGAGCAGTCTGGCTCACACATTAGGCAGGAGTACACTCAGGTTTAGGATCCTATTTGTGACCTGGTCATAAGTGAATACTGTGATACTGTGGGTAAGTCAAGACCACTATCAGGGCCTGTATGTTTCACCTAACAAAGGAAAAGATGGATGCAATGTTTGTATAGGTGACTTAAATAATAATAGTGACAACACATACAACTGTGTTATTATTATCTGCTTCCCATGCACTAGTACACATGGAAACTACAAAGGACTAAACTTTAGCCACCCTCCCTCGAAAGCTAGGGTCCTATGTGAAACAACCAGAAGATGGTAACAAGCGGAAAGAGGAGCTTGTGGCTGTAATCTTAGCACTTGGGAGGCAGAAGCAGGAGCACCAGGAGTTTAAGGCCAATCTGGATTGCATAGTGAGATAGTGGCCAGCCTGGGCTACATGAGACCTTGTCTTAACATAAAATAGTAAGAAAGAAAAGACTTTAGAATCTGGAAAGTACTACCAAGTCAACAGTGAATCAGAGAACAACAACAACAACCAAAACACTTGGTGGGAAACATTCCCAAGTCCTGACTGGGAACTTCCTCAGGAAAAAGAATCCTATGAAGCAGGTACTGTGCATCACACCTACAGTACTAGGCCAGTACTTGAGAGACTGAGGCAGGAGGACTAGGAGTTTGAGGTCAACCTGGGCTAAGTAACAAGGCCTCATCACACACAAATAAATAAAACAAAACATCACAAGGAGAAAAAGGAATAGGAAAAGGTTAAAAGGAAGGAAAAAGAAACAGGTGAAAAAACAGCCCGTGAAACTCCAGCAGCTCTGTGTGCTCCACAGACTAGGGCCCAGGCAGGCTTTTATGGTCATGGAGGATTCTGTTCACAAGATGCTAACTTCCCGACTTCCAAACACATTTCTGACCTCTGTGCATTTGACTTTTTTCCCTCTTCCTTAAGTGCCCTAGGTCAACAGACCCATTCCTTCCCCCAGCCAAATGATTTCTGAAGCCCTGAACTGCCTTGCCAGGCCATTCACCTGCTTCTGCTGCATAGTAGAAAGAAAGGACAGTTTTACCCATCAGGTAGATGGTAGGGGTGGGAAGCTGGCTTTTCGGCCTCAGGCCAAAGCCCCAGCTAAGAAGGACTACATTGGATTGAAAAGAAAATTTGGAAATTAAAAGTAATGTGACTGAGATGGTAGGCCCCTTTGAGTTTAATAACTCTTAAGAAAATGCACTCAGGAAAGTATTTGGTCCATTCTGCAGGCTGATGCTCTATCTTTTTATTTATTATTTCAAAAGACATTTCATCTCATGAAGAAACAAGCAGCAGATGGAGCAGGAAGCTTTCTGGTCATATAGAACTTCCCTCTTTTCAAACAAATGAGGCATTGTGTCTGAACAATGGGCAGAATGTCTAACTAATCTTAATTAAATTCAGTGATGTCCAACTTTTGAGATGGGTTAGGACACATCTATGCAATGTTACAATCCAACAGGTGAGACTTCTGAAATATGGGACTTAAAAAAAAGTGTGGAGACTGTAGAGATGACTTAGCGGTTAAGGTATCTGCTGCAAAGCCTAAGGACCCAGGTTCAACTCCCCAGTACAGTACCCACATAAATCAGATGCATATGGTTGTACATGTGTCTGGAATTCGTTTACAGTGGCTAGAGGCCCTGGCACATCCATTCTCTTTCTTTCTCTCCCTTTATCTAATAAGTATGTATATATAAAAAACTGTGTGTGTGTGTGTGTGTGTGTGTGTGTGTGTGCGCGTCGTGCGTGCACGCTACCCAGAATAGATGACAGACCCCAGTGTTAAATCAGGTAGAAGGCAAGAAGGTAGTATTCTGACCTACACACACTCACTGAGGCATACATGTGCCTCATTCACAAGCATGCATACACATACAAGTATATACCAATAAAAGAAAGAAAAATATATCACAGGTCCTAAACTGGGAGATATGCCCTGGGACCTTGGCATAGGTTTTGGCATATGCAGGAAATTTGAGAGCTGGCCTGGTGCTCAGTAACAGGATGAGCAGTGATGGTTATGAGAGTACGTGATGGGTATGACATTTCCCATGCCTCTTCTTCATCCTCAAAATAATCTTCCTAAAAGCAGGTATTGGTGTACCCATTTAAGCATATGTAAATTGAGGCTGTACTTGTTCAAACTACTTACCGAGTTTCTCACAGATAATGAGAGGTTAGTTGGGTCTTCTCTGAACCTATAGGCCAGGCTGGTGATGAGGCTGGGGTTACATGTAAACTTGGGAGAGGAAGGCTAGTTAATTTCTTGGAAAAGAGATGTGACCATGTGTCACCAAGTGGTCAGTATGAATGAAAACTAAAGTGCCACCAAGAATACTACTCTTTTTGTTTCCAAAAACCCACAGCTGAGCTGTCAGGACAAGGGCGTACGTATGAGGACTGAGGGAATAGAACAACTGCAATCTTTTGAGCAAGGAGCTTTTCACACTGGTGTCTTTACTACTGGAGAGACTATGGTCCTCATTTCTTTCCAGCATATGACTTTGGACCAGGTATGGGCCACATGCTATGGCCTGGCTGGAACCAAGTCCTCCAAGTAACACACACTGCCTCTGATGTCATAAGGAAGCATCAGGTGACACAGCTTATTTTGTCTGTGAGCATCAAAGCCAGGCCGATGACTTGGCATGGTGATCCTGGAGAGAGACTACCTTGGGCTTTTCTCCTGGTCAAGCTACTTCCTGGCTGTACTTGGGGTAAATTACCAGTCTCCACGTGCCTCAGTTTCCTCACCTATCAAAGTGAACTAATCCTCCTGCTTCACTAACATAAGGTTTAGATGGCATGTTATTGGTCCGTGTAAGCACTTCAATGCTTCCTAATGTTGTTGTTGTCACGATACATCACTTTCCCCCTTTTGCCATAATGAAATCCCACAAGACACAATGTGATTTCATTCACCTTATGAGCTGTAGGAATGTGGATTCTAACACCTCCAAAACTTAGCAATAACTCTGTCAGCCAATTAAGTTCCATAATGAAAGAAAATAGTTATTTTGTGTTTGGAATCCAAGGTAACTAGACCAGGAATCAGGCCTCTAAGGGCAAACTATTAGCCTCATTTGAATATCTAGATGCACTGATATGGTACATCCACTAGCCAGTATATCTCTTGGATGTGGTGAGGAGTTGGATGGTCTCTTACAGCAAGCTTTTTTTTTTTTTTTTTTTTTTTTTGGTTTTTCGAGGTAGGGTCTCACTCTAGCCCAGGCTGACCTGGAATTAACTATGTAGTCTCAGGGTGGCCTTGAACTCAAGGCAATCCTCCTACCTCTGCCTCCCGAGTGCTGGGATTAAAGGCGTGCGCCACCATGCCCTGGCTACAGCAAGCTTTTGAGGACTAGTTTTAGAGGAGTATTCTGTTCCAAGTGGCAGGAACAATTAACTGTAGGTTGGCCAACAGGGACCTAATTTTTGAAACCTCTGATCTATGTTCTGAAAATATTTAATTAATTAATTAATTTATTTATTTATGACAAAGAGAGAGAGGGAGAGGGAGAGAGAAAGGGTGAGAATGGGTATGCCAGGGCCCATAGCCACCTCAAATAAACTCCAGACGGATGTGCCACCATGTGCATCTGGCTTACATGGGAAATGGAGAATAGAACCTGAGTCCTTAGGCTTCGCAGGCATGTGCCTTAACCACTAAGCCATCTCTCCAGCCTTCTGACAATATTTTTTTTTTATCTTGCTTTGAACATGATCTGTGTTCTTCATCCATCTCCTTTCCACGATCCATATAGTTTCTTCTTCCCTTGACCTCTGGGTCACACCCAGACTTACTGTTCCTTAACTCAGCAGCTTGACCTTCCCTCCCTTTTTGGCATGGCAATTCCTGGGATTCCAAGTCAGAGAGTTTTGACATAGCGCATCTGTGAGGTGCCTTGAGATCATTTTGGAGAGTCAGTCTGACACGCACTTTGGGGTTAGAATCCACTGGGAAAACCTTAAAGGATGCACTCAAGGATTAAGATACTTTGATCACCAAAGTGTTTAAATAGTACAGTAGACATGGACAGATTATTTCTCAACTAAGTACAACAAAACCTTGAGGAGAACTTATATACAAGTAGTGTCCAACTTCCAAAACATCATGGATTTGTGTGATCATCCCTTAGATTATAGGGAAAGGAACACAGGTCTTGCTCTGCAGCAAGGCTCCAATCTCTGACCCAGGACGTCAAGTTTAGGCACACCTAGCTACAGTGGAATAGAGCCCTTGTTCGTTTTTATCCATTGTTCCTAATTAACTAAGAGACGTGAGGAGTCAAGACAGCTAGGGACCTGCCTGCGACAGTAAAAATGACAGAAAGGAACCAACGTGAAACAGCAACACAAATACTCCTCTATTAGGCAAAAGCAGCTTTCTCAACAGAAAGATCAACACTGCTAAGGGAACCATCTTCCCTTGTGCGGCATTAAATTTAAGGTGATACCACTTCCCTGACTTCCTTCGGACTAGCATTTATTTAGTTTCTGCAAGAGGAAAGCTCTGTCCTTCCCTACCACACTCACGTAGCTAGCAACCCATATGTGATAAGCAAGATTCATTCATGACTTCCTTCAAATGGAATACCCAGCAATGTGGGCAGGGGTCCAGGGGCCCTCTTTCTTGTGCACAGTAGTGTGGGGCCTCAAGCCCTCATTAGTCTATTAACCAGCCTAAAGTCCTTAGGGCCCCACCACCCACCAAGTCCCGATTGGCTCCTGCTGGTTTTACAATCATTCCCTGACTAATTGCCAGCCGAGCTGAGCTGCAAAGTTGCTGCTCTTCACTCCACACTTGGAGTAGGGTATGGGCTTTGCACTCATTTCCATTGAGGCACTTTTTCATTATGAGCCATAATTTCATCCTGCTGAGAGATTTTTGTATTTGAAAGAAAAATCTTCATTCTTCATTTCATTTCATGAGATTAACTCTTCCCCATTCTCCCTCAGCAATATCTCACAATTCCTCCGATTATATCATCAGACCTGTACTATGAGCATTTGCCTAAACAGGTGGGCTATGTGTTCTAGACCATCAGCAAGACCTGCTTCATGTCAGGGATTATTCTCAAGTAGGTCTTGTTCAAGACTGAAGACACCTATCACAGTGCCTGGCTTTTAGCAAGCACTTTGCAGTGTTTTAAAAGCATACCCATTCTTTACCACAACTCTGTGAAAATGTGATTCCAAGTCTGTATTTGTTGAATAGTCTAAGGTCTATCTGTTATAGGGAACCAGCCGTTTTTTTTAAAAAAATGCTTTGGGGGCAGGAAGGTGACTTAGTGGATGAACCCTTTGCATATAAGCATGAGGATGTGAGCATGGAACCCCAGAATCCATTTAAAGTTGGACACTGTCATGTGCATCTGTAATCTCAAGTGTCCTAAAACAAGATGGGAGGTGGAGATGAGAGAATCTCCTAAAGCTTGTAGACTAATTAGCCTGGCAAATGCAAAAGTTGAAAAACAGAGAGACTCTGCAAGGTGGAAGGCAAAAATTGGTATCTGAGGTAGGCCTCTGACCTCCATAAATGTGCCTGAACACGCTTTAAGAGACATGAACGCACAGGAGGGAAGCACGCCGACTGCTCATTTCACAGCAGCTCCCTGAGACCGTGATTCAATCCCTCTTTTTCTGTGTCTCACTAGCATGCACCATTCCTCTCCAATCACCTCTCCTCAGCCTTCTGTTTCTCCCTTCCTGTAAAACAAATGTGTCTAAAAAAATTTCCAAATTAAAACCTGGCAATGGTTTCCATATTCTTGTTTCCTAAACCTATAAATCAAAACTGTCTAAACAGGTCATAAATGTTCCTCAGCAATATAATGGGAAAAGTTCTGATTTATGGTGCCGGTAGAATAATTTTAAATAATTACATAAGAGTTTTTGAAAAATGCAATTAACACCTTTAGAAGTATTTTTCTTAAATGAAAATGAATCTCTAGATACATAAAGATAGCCAGTTAAAAATTAAAAATACAGCTACAAGATGCAATACTGTCTAAAGAATCCTAAGAAGACAGGAGTGAGAAGTTGTTATTTATGATGAGAACTCCCCAATATAGCCATACCAGTAAATGTTTTACTCTGTTACAGTCATCATCACAAAAGAACAACACAGATATCATATGTTGCTGCTTGATATCAAAATCAAGTCGCCCCATAAGCATACCTTGTTTCTATCCAGCCTCAGCTGATGCCTGGCTCATGGGCTTGACACATCCTACCAGACTGTCCTTTGGAACAGCACATATCCTCCTACCTGCTCTTAGAAGTCTGCCCAATGTTCTTTCCTTCCTCTTGCTCTTGAATTGTGATTCATCGCCTCCTCTGAAGTCCAACCACTATGAATGAAATCACTCCAAGCATCCTGCCTCATCCGTAATCTCCCTGTGTACCAAAGATGCTCTTATCCAAGCAGCACTAGTTCAGATGTTTACTCAGTGCACCAAATTCCTAAGCTCACCAGAGATCCCAGTCCTGTCATTCTGGCTTAGCCACTCTGGCACATTCTGTTAATACTCTTTTTTTTAAAGTTTTCATTATTTACTTACTTATTTATTTATTTGAAAGAGGCACAGAGAGAGAGAGAGAGAGAGAGAGAGAGAGAGAGAGAATGGGCACTCCAGTGCCCCCCCCCCAGAGCACTGCAAAGGAACTCCAGATGCAAGTGACCCTTGGTGCATCTGGCTTTATATGGGAACTGGGAAATCAAACCCAGGCCATCAAGCTGTGCAATCATGTGATTTTAGCTGCCAAGCCATCTCTTTAGCCCACCAACACTCTTTCTTAAGCTCTTACCTCCACAGGAATTTAAACTGTAGAAGGACCACAAGCCAACTTCACCTGAAATTTTAAAATATTATGCATTCATGCTGGGGATATGGGTTGGGGATGGCTCAGTGCACAAAAGCTCTTGCAATGTAAGCATGCCAACTTGAGTATGGATTCCCAGCACTCATGTAAAGCCAAATGCAGTACAGCATGTCTGATCTACCAGTATGTCTGTGGCGAGGTAGGAGGTGGAGAGAGGAGAATCCTTCAACGATGCTGTGCCGGCTTCCTGGCATACACAGTGGTGAATGAGAGACCTTGCCTCAAGCAACACCTGAAGTTCTTGTCCTGTGACCTCCACATGTGCATTGTGGCATGTGCACACCTGCACTCACACACGTGAACACATACACATAGATAGACATGCAAAGATTTTGAAATAATGCATATTGTTCAATTCTTGTGTTCTGAATTTTCTTTTTGGCTTTTATAAGGTCAGAACACTAAGCAAGAAGGAAATGGAAACTTTCCTCTGGGTACCTTCAGATCCTGTGGGAATTTTGGAAAATATTCCTACGCACCACAATTGACCTATAGAAACAGTCAGACATATCTCTAAGTTTTTCCAAAACCTTGTATTTGCACTCAGTGGTTATAGAGAGAAACTCCGGGCCACCATCCTGGCTACAAAAATGATGACAAAAAAAAACACAGAATCCCAGAAAGGCTGATCTGTATCAGGTTAGAGGTCATCTTAACCCCACCACCTAGGGACTGTCAGAACCCACAACTCCTGACACCTCACATAAGCATCCTTTCCACTGCTATATACCACTCAACAGGGCAGATTCACAAGTAACCACCAACCTAAAATCAAGTTTTTTGGGGGCGGGGGGGAGGGAGAGACACAGAGAGAAACAGAGAGAGGGAGACAGAGAATGGGCGTGCCAGCAGTCTCTCAGCTGCTGTGAACGAAGTCCAGATGTGCACGCCCCCTTGTGGGCAAGTGCGGCATTGCGCCCTTGCATCACTTTGCATCTGGCTAAACATGGGACCTGGAGATTGGAACTGGGTTCTTAGGCTTAGTGGGCAGGCGCCTTAACCGCTAAGCCATGTCTCCAGCCCCCTAAAATCAACTTCTAACACTTCAACTGTTGTTTTGCTTGGGAGACACATAAGAACAAAATAAACTTTCTTTGTTGGGATGAATTTTCTTTACCTACATATTCTAACTGAAAATAATATATGCCTTGGTATTGCATTTCAAAGACATAAGACATCAGAATTTGAGTTATCATTCCTGATCATTCACATTGATTTGTTTCAAAATCCGTAGCTCTATCTGTCCACTAATCTACTGCTGAGTTGTGCTGTCTCTCATGGCAGGCACTAGTCACACATGGTTAATGGTAGTCAAATCAATTGCACTGGAAGAGAAGAAAATAAGTTTCTTTATCACTTTAGTTGTATCTGAAGCACTCGGTACTTTGGGTTGCTAATTACCTATCGTAACTGGACAAAGCAGACACAGAACATGTCCACCTTTGTATAATATTCTAGCAGGCAGTCCTCAGTGCCTAGAACAGTCTATGAAATGGGTATATTCTAAAAATCAGAGATGAATTAATTAATTAATTAAAACTTTATTTTTTTATGAATAGAGAGAAAGAGGTAGAGAGAGTATGAGCATTCCATGGCCTCATACCACTGCCATCTAATTTCATTTGTGCATCTGGCTTTACATGGGTACTGGGGAATTGAACCTGGGCTATCAGGCTTTGCAGGCAAGCACCTTTTGCCACTGAACCAACTCCCCAGCCTACACACAGATGCATTTTAAATTTGAAATACAGACTTTTTTTTTTTTTTTTTTTTTGAGGTAGGGTCTCCCTCTGGCCTAGGCTGACCTGGAATTCACTATGTAGTCTCAGTGTGGCCTTGAACTCATGGCGATCCTCCCACCTCTGCCTTCCAAGTGCTGGGATTAATGGTGTGTGCCAACACATCCAGCTAGACTTTGTTTTTTTAAATTTTTTTAAATTATTTTTTATTTATTTTTGGAGAGAGAGACAGAGAGAGATAGACAGAGACCGAGAGGGAGAGATGGGCGCGCCAGCAGCCTCTCAGCTGCTGTGAACGAAATCCAGATGCGTGTGCCCCCTTGTGGGCAAGTGCAGCATTGCACCCTTGCCTCACTTTGCATCTGGCTAAACGTGGGACCTGGAGATTGGAACAGCTGGACATTGGGGCCAGCGTTCTTAGGCTTAGCAGGCAGGCGCCTTAGCTGCTAAGCCATCTCTCCAGCACTAGACTTTGTTTTTGATTTAGAGACTCAAGACAGACTTCAGGCCAACTTTCTCCTATCTGTGATGAGAGGCAGAATCCTGACAATATTTATTCTGACCATCCTGCTCAGTTCCAGTGGTGGTTTTTTGGTAGATGGGGACTAGATGTCCAGATGTCAGCACTTGTGGGGTTGAGGAGGAAGAGTGTAAATTGAAGATCACCCTGGGCTACATGTGAGATTTTGTCTCAAAAAAAAAAAAAAAAAAAATCAAAGGGGTCTGGGAAGATTGCTCATTGGTTAAAGGTGCTTGCTTGCAAAGCATTCGCAATGCACCCATGGAAGTCAGATGTAAAAAGTGGTACAAAGGTCTGGGGTTCATTTGCAGTGGCCAGAAGCTCTAGTCTGCACCCCTTCTCCATGTAATAACTAAAATTATTTTTTAACTCCACTTGTCAAGCTCTAAGGGAAGTGATTTTTATATTTCTAGTGAACCAGCTGGCTAATAGAATAATATGCTAACAACATGGTATGTACTTTGTCACTTTGTCACTTTTTTTTTTTTTTTTTTAGAGAGAGACACAGAGAAAGACAGAGAGGGAGAGGAAGACAAATAGAGATGGGCATACCAGCAGCCTCTCAGCTGCTGCAAACAAAATCCAGATGCGTGCACCCCCTTGTGGTCAAGTGCGGCATTGCACCCTTGCGTCACTTTACATCTGGCTAAAAGTGGAACCTGGAGATTAGAACCGCTGGAGATTGGAACCAGTGTTCTTAGGCTTAGGAGGCAGGCGCCTTAACCACTAAGCCATCTCTCCAGCCCTATACTTCGTCACTTTTAAGATGATAGGGGTAAGGGCTGGGGGGATTGATCACTAGGTAAAGTGTTTGACTTACAAAGCAGGAGGTTATGGATTCAATCTCCAGGACCCACATTCAAATGGATGTGGTGGCATGCACCTGTTATCCCAGTGATAGATAGGTAGAGAGAGGCAGATTTCTAGGGCTCAGAGAATCTAACATAATTGGTTAGTTCTTGGCTTATGAGTAACCATGTCTTTAAAAAAAAAAAAAAAAAAAAAAAAGGTGGATGGAGTTCATGAGGTTAACACTCCAAGTTGTCTTCTGGCCTCTCAAAGGAAAAGTTAGGTACCACAGCATATCCCTTAGCTAATATGGATCTACATGGTTTCGAGAGAGCCAAACTGACCCAGGGAGATGCAGACGTGGGCATATGGCTCATTCTCATCAGCTCTCGTAGTTCCCTCTCTCTTTTCCCCAGGGTCTGGCCCAAGTCCTTCAATACATGCAAGGGCGTTTACAGGAATCACTGGGGAAGAGATACAGTCTTCCTCTCATGGCCTGCCAAACCATAAATCAGTGCATCTGACATTCTCACTGAGAAGCTAGCACCAAGAGGAGAGAAAGCACAACAAAGTAGGTAAACAAGACCAAGTCCTGGTTCCAGCCATGCCAGAGGCCAGGCTCACCCTTGAACTTTCAGGTTCTGTGAACTACAGCCCCCACCCCACGCCCTCACATGCAGGTCTGAGTTGGGCTCTCACATTTGCATTGGGGAAAGGTCCTGACTAATACAGGTTCCTCCTTTGACAAGAGATTAGGAAGTAGGTTGAGTAACCCTTTCGGATCAACCTTGGAAATCATAGCATGAAGGAAATGACACATCACAAAGCACGTGATGGCGGCTGCAAGTCTTTGTACATGTCAAGCCATTCTGGGAGGGAATCCCCGTTCAACCTCAGTGTCACGCAGCCTGTGCCAGCCAGGTATTAATCACTAGGTTGCCTTTAATCCCATGGGGGTTTCTTTATATTTCTCAAGTTTGCAAATTTCTTATCAGGGTATGCCGGCAATACCACTTTAAAAATTCAATAAAGTATCTATTCACCAGGATCAGGAAATATCTTCAAGATATTTTCAATTTCTATAATATACTTAAATTCCTCCTGAGGATTCATGATGAAAACTCAATGAAGATGTCTTGGGCCAGTGGGCAACTGTCAAAATTCTTCTCTTACTGTCCTTTTTAATTTTTTTAAAAATCTTTGCAAATTCTACACTGTTTCTTCAATCCTGAGTTTGTTTCTTCTTTTTCCTGAATCTGACATTTCAGTTTCTTTTTTGTTCTAGATCCACTATGCCAAATCTTGACAATTATACTTTCATAGAGTCTGGCAATAAATGATTTAACAATCTGTTAGCAACTACTTTATTGTAATCCATACATTCTAGGGCATACAGCTTTGCTTCATGGTGGCCCCTTCCAAAATGTCTACTGTGTAAGTGAAGTTAACTGAAATTCTCAACAGAGACTTGGCGCACTAAACTACAGGATAGGTTATTCATGGACTAACCTTGTCTGAAATATTATGAACAGTATTTTCTAAAGCCTTTGATGTCTCATATGCAAAATGATTTTAAAAAAATGAATCATCGCTTAACTGTATGGATTTGGGTATAAAGTAGGCACTTCCCATTAATGCCTTCCTTACCTCCTCCCTCAAATATCTTGTTAGCATCCACTTATTTCACTGCTATGTTTTCTGTCCAGGTCCAGCTCAGCAATCGCTCGGACCTACTGTTGGTTTTCCACTGGTCTTTCTCTTTCCTGCATACTAATATCTAGCATTTGGATTCCAGGTGGTCATGAGTAGACTCCTACAGAGCTGAGAAGATGGATCAGTGAGCGGGTAAGAGTGCTTGCCACACAAGCACGAGGACCTGAATTCCATCTGCAGCCTCTGTGTTAATGCCGGGCACAGTAATGCATGCTGGTAACACCAGTTTTGAGGTGTTAGAGGTGGAAGAACCACTGGCGCTCACTGGTCAGACATACTGACCAAAAGCAGCATCTCCAGGCTCAGTAAGAGACCAAGAAGAAGAGCCATAAAGGAGGATACGTTCTGCTCTGGCCTCGGCACAAATGCACAGAGGGCACATCTGTACACATACCTGCACATACTACATACATACACACAGACACATACATACCACATGTACTACATACATACACACCAAAAATAATTAAACTATTTTGTTTCATATTCCCAAAGCCTGGAGCCTAAGTATCATGGACAAGCCCTGGGTTCTGATAACATTATCAGCAGCTTCTGCTGAGCTGTCACATGCGGGGATTCTCTATACTCTGGGCTGTCCAGGTTTCAGCTTTTGTTTGATTCTTCTGAGCTTGGCTATCATGCCCAGACATTTCCTTACACATGCTGGTTGGCTAGGGTGTAACCATGAATCGTTCATTTCTACAGCAATGCTGGGCTAGTGCTTTTGAGGGCATGGTGATCAGAACAGCCTAGATGGAAATCCTTCACCATTGACTTGTGGGTGATCCCAAACCCCAAATCAATGTTCCATGTTGACAATGGCCTCATGTATCCTTTGTCCTCGGACGAGAAGCCTGTCAGATGCCTGTTGCTGTTCTAGTTTATCCATGCTGGGTGGTTAGTTTCCCCCATATGAAAAGGGTGTTGTGAGCCATCCTTTAAGGCAATCTTCTTCTCCCTGAATATGAGAGCAGAATATACCCACAGCATGATTATGTAATGAATTCAGAGGAAAAGCAAGGGGAGGGCTCATCTGATAAAGGTCACGCTGATTTTATGCTGAGAGAATCTGGAACTGTGAGCTGTCCCATCTTCAGTGTCTATACTCATGGGGAGACAGGTGTTGCTCTCTGAGGCTACAGAAACCAATCTCCAGTTTTCCCAAGACCACCTCTGTGAGGCAAGTACTGAAAGCCTGAGTTCTTTCTTTCTTGCCACACATTTTCTGAGAACACCTCTCTTGTGAATCATGAACAACATCTAAAGTGACCCTGCCTTGCAAACTTCTACCCCAGAGCAAAGCGGAAAACCGATTTATGTAAAATTACAAGCGATCTGCGTGGTTCATCACTTGCTTCTGCTCTTAACTGTAACACATTCAGTTAGAATTACAGGCTAGCTCTTCGTCCCGCACTGGGGCATAGAATCTATCTATGCACGACCATGGAGAATAAACATTACAGAAAAATGATGACTTTGAAAGCACTGGGCACCTTACCCAAACAGAAGCTACATGTGTGTTCACGGATGGAAATGAATGGCTGTTTACCCTGGAGGCCCCATAAGAAAGATGCAGTCACCTTTACAGTAAAACGCAACTTACTATACAACATGAAAAAAAAAAAAAAACTGAGATTCAGGGCAGCAGGTATGAAACTCCAACAAAGAGCTTTGAGAATACCTTGGATTGCTTTGGGAGAGGTTGGCCATTCAAGAACCATGCAGAGGCCCTGCGGAGATGGCTCAGTGGATAAAGGGCCTGCTGATCACAGAGGACCAGTGTTCGGATCCTCAGCACCAACTTAACTGTTAGCTGGGCATGGCTAGTAGGAGGGGGAGACATGGAATCCCTTGAGCAAGCTGGCTAGCCAGTCAGGTTAATCAGTGAGTTCAGGGTTCAACTGAGAGACTACGCCTCAGTGAAATAAAGAGACGAGTGACTGATGGAGGAAGACAACCAGCATCAACCTCTGGCCTCCACATGCACACATACGTACACTCACCTGTATACACACATACATACAAAAGAAGCACACGCACACAGACCCTGCACAGCTGAAATGTAGCATCCATGAGATCATAAGATGAATGCAAGAGAAAAGATTGTAGGGAGCTGGGTTCTTCCTTGTGTGGTCACAGAATAGCGTTTGTGACACCATATTGTATCTTGCTTTAGAAGTTTGCTTAGTGAAGTCAAATCCAATGTTAATTAACCAGGCAAAAGGAACAATGCAGATCTTGTCTGGTGGAGGATTATGCAACATAGTAAAGTAAATATAAACAGGATCACCCTATTGTGACCATTTCCCGGATGTAACAAATAAGGGCCTGAATTCCCTGCCAGTGTATCTTGAAATGACAACAGAAGTCACCCAGAGTTTCCTGTTGAGAGATGCCAGCCAGTATTGACAAAAGCCTCACAGTGTCTTTTGGAGACCGCTGTGGTTTAGCACTTTGTCAAAACAGGATACTATTCAAATCATAATTTTACTTATTCAAGTTTAAAAAAAAACAAAAACCCTGCTCTGCAGTTTTGTTTTTTTTAATAATTAAATTCGTGGGTGGGGAAACTTTGCCCTTTATTTTTTAATGGCACCTTATATGGGCCTGAGAAGACACTATATTTAGCAAGCTGGGTTTGAGAACAAAGGTGTCTCAGCTAGGTGACGATCACTTTCTATGAATTACTGTACATGTGAAATCATGGGCTTGTCACATTATGCAAAACTGACTCATGCGAAACAAACAAAATACCTGTTTGCATATCTAAGTTTTGTAAAATCTTTGTGGGGAGAAACAGGGGAAATACACACGAGACTAGTAACCACATGATGTGCCCCCAGATGAATGCATCTGGTTTAATGTGAAAACGTGTTTTATTTTTGGATAAAAAAGTTAAGCCAGTAACAAGGGCTCTGGTCAAGAAAGTACAGCAGGCTGGACGTGGGGGAGGTGAAGACAGAAGGATCGTGGGTTCCAGGACAGGCTGAGTTATATACCTGGCAAGACCCTGTCTCAGAAAAGGAAAACAGAGCAAGGGGAACTCGGGAGTAGTCTAGTGGTAGTAACCAAAGTTCTGGGGAGCAATGGGACCTCTGGAAGATATGGAAGAGCAAACTTGACATTGTTTCTGCCTGGAAGCTTCCCTCCATCTGAAGTATTCCGTCCCTGATACCTGTTCAAACTCAATCTCTACGCAACGGTCATTTCTTCCAAGAGGTCAGCTGATCTCACATGGGCTTCCCCCAGCTTTGTTTTCTTGCATCTTCGTTATCACTCACATGTGGTCTAGTTTTATGCTTACCACTTAATGCTCCATGAGGATGTCATCCTCACGGGGAGCGACCCTGTGTATTCTGTTTGCTGCTCATGCTAGGCGTATATGGAAGAATGGCTAGACCAACATGACTGACAAATAACTGCTGAGATGCTGGGTGGAAAATCTCATCAAAGTCACTCAAAGAACCTAAGTGTTCTTGAATCTCTACTTGTCTTCTGAGGCCCAAAAAAGGCAGCTAGACACATGTAATGATTTTACATTAAAATTACTTGAAGTGGACCTCTAAGATGAGGAACATGCAACTTAAGGGGGGGGCACTAGAGGACAACTGAAGAGCACTTTCAAGCTAGATGGCTCATTGGCTAAAATGGTTGCCACTTGAACATGGGGACCTTAGTTCAGATCCCTGTTCCCCACATAAAATCTGGGTGCCCATATTCCCAGAACTGGGGAGGGAGAGACAGGAGGACCCCAGGATACTAGGGTGACGACCTAGGATAGTCAAATTGGTGAAGTCCCAGTCCAGCCAGACACCCTGTCTCAAAAAATGAGGTGGAGAGTGATTGATGAAGACATCCGACATTGACCTCTGGTTTCCACATGCTTCACAATTGCACATGTGTGTACATATACACAGGAGGAGGCATACAGGTGTACACACACACACACACAAACACACACACACACACATGAAATCTAAAGTACAAAATATGTTTTCACTATGCATCTCTTCTTTTGTTTTTCTTTTTTTTATTAAGAGATATTTTTCAGTGAGGTGCACAAATCTTTGCCCAATGTCTTGAATCACCACTTCCTGGGGTTCACGCCACATGTTTGTCTTTCATCTTTTCTGTGCAATACAGCTCAAGAAGTGATGTACTGCAAACTACATTGACATGTATGATGACTCTAAATAGGGCCAGGGAAGAGGCTGGTATTAACCTTCAAGATTTCAAGACAGCCCTAAGCATTCCTGTAGAATCTCCTCTAACACTGGGTTAGGGACTATGTTATGTTGAGCAATGAAAGTGGTAGAAATTATAGTATGTGATTTCAAAGGCTGGATCATGCCTAAAGTTTGGATAAATGCCCTCCAAAGGCCCATGTGTGAAAGGGTTGGTCCTCAGCCTCACTATTACAAAACATTGCACCTCTTCTTATCCATAATCAACATCATAATAATGATCCCCAGAATAATGGCTGCATGGACAGGTAACATTCTGGGGCTACTATGTGCCAGGGGTGGGGGGAGAAATATTTCAGAGGTGGACGGGAAATTTTAACCATTGGGACCATGCTGCTGAAGAGGATTGTAGAAAGAAATCAGCCTTGTTCTTTGCTCATATCTCAGTCATGCAGTGAGTGGCTTGCTCCAGCATACACTCTTCACCAAGATGTGCTGGTAGAGAAACCTCAGTGGCCAATGCAATGGGCTTCCTCAAGCATGGGTGGAAACTTCCAAAAGCCCCAATCATGCTTCTCTCTAGGTAAGTGGATTATCTTAAGCATTAATGATGATAAAGAGAGCCAAGCAACATAGTCCCATAAGACCCCAGTCCCTGAGGGAGAGGCAAAGAAGCTACACATGAAGGCATGCAAGCATCACTAGGAAAAGACACACAATGAGTAACCGCGGCCTCCAGCCAATAGCTGTGCCAGCAAACCATCTTTGGTGGGTTCCCCAGCCCTGTCACACTCTAGCCTCAACTGTCCTCCAATCTCATGAGAGACTTGAACCACCCAGCTAAGCCACTTCCAAAGCTCAGTTCCACAGGAGGTGCGTGAAATAATAAATGCTCAGGTTCTTATTCTACGACACTCAGGTTTAAGGTACCGAGCAGGGTATCAGAACCTCATAATGGGCGTACCAGTATATCCCCTGGTGTGGTGTATATTTCCTTTCTATAGGGCCCCCTGCCCCCTGCTGCAACCTTGCTGTATAGCTTACTACTCTACACAGTTCAAAAAGCTGAGTTCCAGTTGTCACAAGGGCAGCTAGGTCAGGATAGGAAGTCTACATCAGGGTGTAAAGTTATAGGAGGGGTGAAGAATTCCTAAATGCTGATCTGTTACACACTCCTGAAGTTTCAAAATTCTGACATGGATTTGCTTAGGAAGCTCATTGGTAGGTGGAGAAATGGCTTAATGCTTAAGGCACTTACCTGTGAAGACTAAGGGCCCAGGTTCAATTCCCTAGTACCCAAGTAAGCCAGATGCACAAGGTGGTGCATGCATCTGGAGTTTGTTTCCAATGGCTAGAGGCCCTGGTGTACCCATATTCTCAATTTCTCTCTCTCTCTCTCTCTCTCTCTCTCTGCCTCTTTCTCTCTCAAATAAATAAATAAGCTCATTTAGAAAGCAAAAATGGGGTGCACTGTGGACAGGCAGGTGACTGAAGTAAGGGGAACAGGCCATCTCATGTCCACAGGGATGAGGGGGATGCTTGTAAGCAGGGACAGTGTTTCTTGGACTCCAGCTGCTGAAATTTTTATTTTCTTGGAGAAGTTAGAAGTTGTGATTTTAATTGAAAACCTCCAGGTTTCTTAACCTTTACAACTAACCCACATACACGTTAAATATTGTGTGTGCAAGCGAAAACTGTGTAGCCCGTGGGCCATCCGTTTGTAATCACTAACAGAGAATCAATTTCTCAGCCTTGAATCTCTCTCCAGCCTGATTCTCATAATAACATAAATTGCCAAATTCATGTTTTCAAGTGATTCCATTTCCTGAGCCTCTTTCACCTTTTCATGGAAATTCCATGGGTTTTTGTTTTGTTTGCCCAACAGTACTGCCCTGTATGTACCTACGTGGTTATAATGGCTGCCAGAAAAACCTGTGGACCCTGTTTTCCTAAATGCAGTAAATAATATAACAACAGAGAAGTGAAACAGACAGCATCCTGCAGGTGTGAAGACGACTCCCTGGAGGGGAAAACGTAGCAGGGCAGTGAAGAGTGACAAATCACTCAGTTCTCAAGAAAAGCCAGTCAGCCTTGACTAGATGGCCTCATGACAAGACAACCTCATGGTCCACGCTGCTCTTCTCCAAACAACGAGGCCCCAGAAAAGTAGAACTTACAAGGAACATTAGAACACCCTCTGGTCCTCTTGGCACATACGTAATGGTAAGGTCAAAGGGAAGATCATTGTGCATCTTTCTCCTTAGACTGCAGACTCCAGAATGGTGGGAGATAAGTGTTTGGTGATGTGTCACCTCAGAGGGAAGAAGGCTCTACACAGGGAGTGATCCATCCACACAGTATTTTGTCTTTGGCTCTATGCTTTCCAATTCACCTGATGAATATGAAAGATCTAGGGCAATAAAGGAGTGATGGCTATGATCGATGCGATTTGCTGTGTAAAGCGTGTGGGTGTGGACAATGTCCCTTCCAGCCCATCTCCTGCCATTGGAGAGCATCACCCGTACATAAAATTTCCCTGGTTCTTGTACCTATCAAGCCAGGATGATCCCCGTAATCATGCGTTACAATGATTCCTACAATGACTAGCAAAAGCAGGAAACATTTCAAGTACTATGTGTCACATAGACCACATGTTTGCAGGATTCATCTAGATGAATCCTCCAGAACAATTTCATGGGAAGGCATCTCTTTCAGGCTTGGGAAATCTCAGAAATGAGCTAACTGGGACATTGTCCCTTCCAGGAATTGTCTTCACACCCACAGGAGACTTGTTCTTTGAAATAGTTGGTAAATTTTTTGACATTCAGTCGTCTGTTTAACTCCAGAAACTCCAATAAGTGATCTCACTGTCTCAGTACATCGAGTTAAAGATTAGGAACAAGTACAAGCTTTTTTTCTTATCAGTCAACATATTTAGCCAATGAACTGAGTGTTGTGGGTACACTGGTTTTATTATTATTAAACTAAATGGAAAACAATGATCAATTATTAATTTAAATCTATAGCTAGGTGGAAATGCAATGGCCAGTCATATCATATTAATTATTATATGTACATAATATGTAACATATATATTAATACACAACCACTAAGCTTCACTCCTAGAGGAACAGGTGGTGTGAGAAATACAGCCACAAACAATATTTAGGCACAAGGACTTGGCCCGTTAGTAATCAGTCCCTGTCCTTAGAGAGAAGGCCAGTAGCAGAGTTCTCTTGGGACCCAAAGTGCATTGTGGGTGTAAACCCAAGGTTAGCATCCTTTCCCTCAAAGTGAGAAAAGGTGGAGGCTGGTCTTCAGGCTCAAAACAAATCTTAGATGGAAAATATTCAGAGGAAATGATTTAAGCTTTTTTGGGGGGGGGCAAGAAGTCCTTTTCAAATTCTTGTTTGAAGTTCTTATTTCCATTTTAAGTCTGCACAAATAAAAATAATTGTCAATTTTCAAAGGGTCTTGTGGTTCACTGTGAAATAAGGGGTTTTGGCTTACTTTCTTTCAGATTTCCAAGCCTTTGAAGTTTCTCTTATTTAGAAAGAAAACCTAGGCTTCTGGGGAGAAAGTAGAGGCAGGAGATGTTCCTAGAACGTTCTGAAGTACTATCCTGGGCTGAAGGCAATGCATTAAGTGAAGACTGTAAGAAAACATTCCTGTGAAGGAAGTAGATACAATATGGAGATGTGTAAAGAAGACACACCAAAGAAACACTGGGCCAAGGGCACACCTTAGCATTTGCCTAGCACGTGTGAGGCCCTGAGTGTAATCCTCAACACAGAAAACTAACACAAACAAAAATCAAAAACAAAACAAAACAAAAAAAACCCTGCTTTTTAAAAATCTTTCATCAGAAGGAGCCAATTACCACATAGTTTTAAAAGGCAAAAGAACATTCAAGAATAGCATGGTCCATAGAACTTCCTATGATGATGGAAACGTTCTATTTTGCACTGTTCAAAAAATGGTAGCTGCCAGCCACATGTGATGATTAAACTTTAAAATAAAGTGAAAGGAAAATTTTACATTTCAGTTCTTCCTTTGTGCTAACCACATGTCAAGCATTCTGCCTGCCTCTATTTTCCCAGTTCCCTAAGTTTACATCTATTTGAGCACTTATGACATCATATCATAATTGGTTCTATTCAGTTTCAACCTTGACATACGCTACAGAAGACTTGGGCCTGGACTCAGCACTTAGTAGAGTAAAATGTACAATCAGCAGCAGCAGATGTGACTACCCATGGGTAAGGGGACGGACGGGTGACTGAAGGAACACTAATCTTCTTGTCTGCTCTCATACTTACTTCCGGGAGCTTTAGGCCAATAATCTCACAAAAATGCTGTGTTCTGGGCAGGTGAGTGGTTAAAGGTACTTGCTTGCAATCCCTGACAATCTTAGTTCAATTCCCCAGTACCCATGTAAAGCCAGACTCAAAAAGACACATGCAACTGCCATTCCAATGTACCCAAAGACAATGGGAGGAAGAGTCAAGAGACTCAGAAGCTCACATTCAACTATTCTGACATCTGTTGCAGTTAGGCAGGGCATTTACAGAGGCAAGAGCCCTAGTCTCAAAAATGAGAGGACTAGGCATCTAGAGATCTAGTGGACAGATACCTCTAGAATGTCCTCTCCTCTCCACAGACACATCGTGGGGGGTATGTGTGTGCATATGTGCAGGCACCCCCACACAAACAAAACAGTTTGAAACATGCTGTGTTCTTGGTCCCTGGAAACACCATTCACTTTTCTCTTTTTCTTTCCATGGTTTTCCCTCCACGTGGGATCTCTAGTCACATGGGTGCCTTTCCTTGGCTCTGTACTCCCTCAATAAATATAATAATTTAATAATTATCTTCTCAGTTTTTTTTATTCAATTCTTTGATTAAGATTAGAAACAAACCTAGGGTTTGGGGGTCAAGGACTTTCCTGGACCCCGAGCACCTCATTACAATCCCTCCTGGGTTTTCTAATATATCTTATTTTATTTATTTATTTGACAGAGAGAAAGAGGGAGGGAGAGGGACGGAGAGATAGATAGATAGATAGATAGATAGATAGATAGATAGATAGATAGATAGATAGATGGATGGAGAGAATGGCCATACCTAGGCCTCCAGGCACTGCAAACAAACTCCAGACACATGCACTACCTTATACATCTGGCTTATGTGGGTCCTGGGGAATTGAATCTGGTCCTTTGGCTTTGCAGTCAAACACCTTAACTGCTAAGCCACACCTCCAGCCCTGGCTCTGGTTTTTCTGTTCTCAAGTTAGGTTTTCAACAACAAAAATCATTTGATTTTTTTTCCTCCATAAATCCTGTGATTTTCTAGCTTGCTCAAGTTCCTCTTACCAAAGAAATATCATAAACGAAAGCCAAAACTTCTAACCATTCCTACAGGAGGCCAGAGAGAACTGCTTCAGGCTCTTCAAGACAGAACCTTGAGTTGCAACCTCTCAGTTTAGCTAAAGACAGCTGTAGACAGCCCAACAATTGACTGTGGCAGTGTTCCAATAAAACTTTATTTGCAGATAGGGAAATCTGAATTTCATGTAATTTTCACATTTCATATAATGTTAATCTTCTTTTCATTTTATCCCCCAACCGTTTAAAAATAAAACAGTAACAATTTTCTAGGCTTGTCAATCTTACCAAAATCTGTCTTTATGATTTAGCCTATGGGTCTGTTTGCCAGTGCCTGCTCATCATGAGATTGCTGTGAAAGTTTCAGGTCATATAGTCGTTGAGATACCATGACATGAGTGGAAGCTAGCTCCTCACCATGTACAGTGAGGTGTTCTGGAGCTCTCTAGTTGAGTAGATGCAGGAGCCAACCAGGAACCACAGGAGGGAGTAGTGGTTTCAAAGAGGGGTATGGGTGTTGGAAATGAGGGGCTCCTTACACATTCACCCTGAGAACCTCTCCAACCATCATCACTATCAACACACCAGAGACCTGCAAGGCTCATCTGGTCTTATGTTCTTTTCATGGACCAGTTTTTTCCAGACTTGTATTAGTAAAACTCCTGATTTACATAAGTTTCTGTAAGGCTGTTAATTATGCCTTTGATCTACAGTTACAATATCTTCAATTAAGTATTAATATATTGTGCATGACATGACAGTGTGTCATGCAAAATGGAGCGGTTCCTGGAGTATATTCCTAAAGCCCCTATTCTCAATAGAACAGTGCAGGAAGTGAAATATTTATTTTTAAATTCATTTCTGTACATTTTCAAAATTACTGCTTTCTAACTTTTCTTTGCAATGTCTGACCTGCTGTTTATAAGTCAAAAATATAATCTCTCTTTTGTGGAATGCCAATTGGTAAATTGTGTTATAAAATTTTAGCTACTTTTTGTCAGACGGTGGGCTTTCAGGCCTCACAGTTCACATTACTTTAGAGAGTGATCACCATAAATTAGTTACATGGGCCTCATGGAACATACCACTGTACGATGATTTTGTCTGCAACAATTCAGAAAAGTAGCATATTGGAGAAGCTTCTATTTTTTTTTTTTCCAGGTAGGGTCTTACTCTGGCCCAGGCTGATGGAATTTACTATGTATTCTCAGAGTGGCCTTGAAATCACGGCAATCCTCCTACCTCTGCCTCCCAAGTGCCGGGATTAAAGGCATGCACCACCACTCCTGGCTTTCTATTTTTTTAAAGGCACTGGATAAAATGATTGCTGTGCAAGCTTGAGCACCTGAGTTCAGATATCCACCATGTAAAAGCCACATGCCATGGCAGGCATCTGCAATCCAAGCACACCTATGGCAAGAGGGGAAGTGGAGACAGGAGAAGAAGCCACTGGAATTTCATGGGTCAGCTAATTTGGATCACATAGGTGAGCAATGAGTGGCCCTACCTTGAGCAAGGTGGAAGGTGAGGATCAAATTGTCCTTGGACATTTATAAGCCCACACTCACACACGAGCAGGTGAACACACACACACATGTACATGCACACACATAACCAAAGGAAGGAAGGAACAGAGGGAGGGAGGAAGGGAAAAGAAAGGAAGGAAGGAGAGAAGAAAACAGAAAAGTTTGCCTATACCGATATGGTAGTTGTGGAAGGAAGAGGGCCAGTGTGTCCTCTTGGATCTATGCTGCTGGGTTGTTTTTACTGTTGTTGTTTGTTCTGATTTTCACCTTTTCATGTTGTCCCATGAGCAAAGCAGATATTTGTTTACAGAGCACTGGCAGAAGAAAGGACCTGGGCAAATGTAGGGTCCTTCTTGGAAATAACATGCAAGTTCCTGAATGAGATATGCCCTAAATGCCTAGCTACCTGGGGTGATTCTGAGATGTGGGCCAAACTCAAAACTTACCTGAAAGGTATCCAAAACCTTTGGTAGAAGTTCAGGTTAGTTATTTCTGTTTTTTAAAAATTCACAGTATTTCTCAACCTTGTCTGGGTTATAAACAATGTAAAAATAGGCAATATCACAAAAATATGGGGTATGTAGGTCCATTTCCAAGCAGAAATACACAAGCATATAGAGGAGAGGAGATAAACTACACATTTTATACCCCAATACATACATCCAACATGACATCAAGGAGAGAGATGCTCCTTGGACTTCTGCTGAGGACTCCAAGGTTAGTGTAGAGAGACCTACATACCTCTTAAACAGTGCATGGAGATTCCTGTTCCCTGTTATATGCTGGGTAACTTTACACAAAGGCAGAAGCTGAGACTCCTGATCTAGAGTTCCCTAACATCTTCTGAGGACCACAGATGGATCACCTGGGTGGCACCAGGTTAGACAGAAAATTCATTTTTGCTGTACTAGAAGAAGGCTAGCAAACTAAGAAATACAGCAAAAGGGGGGGGTAAAATAGACGCAAATATGTAGAGTTGGAAAGGAACTTAGCTGTCACCTTGACAAGTGATAAGAAGTACTTATGAAGGTTTTTATACACAGCCATGCCAAAGCCCATCTCATGATTCTTTCTTAGCAGAGAGCGCAGGATCCAAACTGCGATTTTCAGCAGTGTTATGTGCTGGGACTTGCTGTTATAATCTTATTCATTTTGATGTGCTCCCAGGGCTGAGCATCGCTGACTAGTCACTTGTAGATATGAAACTGAGAACTCCTGAGGTAAGTCACTTTGCCAAAATCAGACTTGCTTGGGTTGAAAATGCGAATAATGGAGGGAAATCCCATAAGCGCACGACCTTCCCCACAAGGGGGCTCTGTGGTGAAGCCACACCATTAAGTCAGAGACTCAAGGGAGACAGCCATTCCCATGGTAGACATCTTGGATTTGCCAAACTAGCAAGATTTTCTGGGGCCACTAGACTTGTTCAATGTCATAAAATCGGGTAATATGAAGCTATGACAACTAAGAGAGGATTTGTTTTGACAGGGTAATGTCACTGAACCCTCAAGTACATGGTATGGGCTAATGGTAACATAATGGACCATTTAGAAAGACCAAAAGAGGGAGGGGCTGCTGTGGAGACGGCTCTGTGGTAAAAGGTACTTGCTCTGTAAGCCCACCAACAAGATTCGGATCATCAGCACACATGCAAAGTGATGCGCGTGTCTATGGGAGATAGAGTCAGAAGAATAGCCAAGTCAGTGGGCCAGCTAATCTGGCCTTCTCAGGGGCAAACAGCAAGAGAGACACTGTCTCATACAAGGTGGGGAGAGAGAACCAGCACCCTGAGGTTGTCTCCTGACCTCCACAGGCACGTGCACACACATGTACACCCTCCACCCACACACACATACACACGTGCAGACATTAAGAAAAAAGATCTCTTAGTACTACCAAGGCACCTATCCCAATGTCGATGCTGAATTAAGATGAAGAAAATGGAAAGGAGGGGAAAGGGGATGCTTGTGACTGGGAGGGCGATACCTCTCCCTCCAGGCAGACACGGTCTCAGACCCACAGGAGTGGATGTGCTTGGCGCGTGATGGCTGGATATCAACTCTCATTCAGATTGTGGAAAGGGAAGGTCAATGGGTTTGGAGATGGCTCAGTGGGAAACCTTGTGCAAGCACGAAGACTTGAGCTTGGAATCTCGGCACCCATGGAAAAGCCAGGCAAAGTTGCATACATCTTTAATCCCAGTGTTGGGGAGGAAGAGATGGGTGGATCTCAAGGGCATGCTCATTAGCTTGTCTAGCTAAATCAGTGGGCAGCGGATTTAGTGAGACTGTTTCAAAAAGTAAGGAGGAAAGCGATTAGGGAAGACACCTCACATTGATCTCTGGCCTGCATGTGCATGTGCATGTGAATGTGCAGGCAAGTACACATGTATCCCCCCTACCTCCACCACATATAAGTGCATGCACATACGCACGTGCACACCACACACATTCAAGTACACAAAAAAGAAGGAAAGTAAAGGTCACTTGTGTTTATATGGCCCTCGAGCTAAGAGTTGTTTTTATATTTTAAAATAGTTGGGGGACAAAGTAAAAAAAAGAAGAGTATTTCATGACATGTGAAAATTTGAAATTCAAACTTTGGTGCCCACAAGTGTGCTGGAATATAGCCATATTCATTCATTTCTGTATTGTCTCTGCCTGTTTCTTCAAGATACCAGCAGAGTAAGCAGTTGCCATAGAGACAGTACAGCCCACAAAGCCAAAAATATTCACTATCTAGTCTTTTACAGAGAAAGTTGGCTGACCCCTGGTCTAAAGGAAAAAAGGAGTTCCTCTCAAATCAAATTCTTTTTGTAGATATAATGAAATGTTCCAAGCAAATATGGCAGGTGAAGTAGTTTATATACACAAACTTGAAACTGAGACAAGGAGGTGGCAAGGTCATCTTCATTACCCAGCCACCTTGACAGTGCCTTGAAATGTCATCCATCAGGCTGTACTTTGCGGGACTTGCAAGGGCTCCGTATAGATTTCAGCACATGGGCCCCTGACACAATCCAGGGCTGTAACAGGACCCTGGTGACGTCATGCGATAAAGGAGATTTCTCTGGAGGGTTCTGAATGGCACCCTGCTGGAGGATTTCCAAAAAGTTTAATTTCTAGAGTGCCATCTTTGACTACTCAAGATAATTCCATGCAAGTGGCGAGGATCCTTGAAGAAAACATCATCTTTTCTGAATATCCTTGTCACTGGTGTCATCCTCAAAAATATAAATTTGAAGCTATTTTTTTTTCCAGCGAGACAGACTAAATCCAGGATGTAGATTTTCCAATTAGACTCTATTTAAACATCTGCTGGGAGGCTGCATTTAACATTAGTTATTTGAGCAAAGCACAATTTGATTAGACTGTCTGAAACCAAGCCAAAGTCTGAAAAATAATAGCTCAATTAAATTCTGTTTTGCTTTCATTTGTCTTAGATTTTCCTGAGTGTGATACTATTCCAAAGAACCAAGTAAACCAATTCCCTTCAAAATGAGAGATTTTGGTACATTTTCCATTCTCCCTCCAAGGATGTCTAATAATCTATTCCATCTTCGCTAGGCTTCATTGAACTTAATCTTGACACCAAATACATTTCTGAGTTTTGCCTTTAGTCCTCTTTAATTTTCTATTCTTAGGCATTAAAGTTCTATGTCATTAATATTATACCTTAAACAGATTAGCAAATTTACAGAGGCAGGCAGAGGGCATTAGGGCAGCCTAACCTCGCTGCAGGGATGGTTGGAGTTGTTTTACTCCATACTGGGCAACATTTATTCCGCACACTCGATGAAAGAATTTAGTTAGGACTGACCTGAGCATCTTCCTGTGGCGTTCATGGTCTTGAAATGCTCCCAGGAACCAGGGACTGGTCTGCTGCTTTGCCAGTGTCAATGTTCCTTTCTTTCTGGCTTATATGTTTCATCCACTCACTCATTCACTTACTTACTCACTGTGCTGTTATGTTCTCACTCAGAAACTCGTTCGTGAAGGAAACATCTACACGTTGCCTCCTTTGAGACAGGCATGGCAAAGAGTGAGTCAGCTGTGAGAGGTCAGACTAGGGAGTCACTTGTTTGTGAAGAGAATACTGGTTTTGGTTCATGCGAAACTTAGGAAGACATAGTCAGAAGGGGGCTAGGGGGCTAGGACATGCTACTCAGGAACGGGAGCACTCACTTATGCAGAGAGTTACACACTGAAGGAAGTTCGTGTCTGTCATATGTCCACCACAGCATCATTCTGTAGCTTCCTCTAGCTATGACAAAACACTCAAGGTAATCAATTTAGAAGGGGAAAAACTTCATTTTGCTTTATGGTTTAAGAGGTTTCTGACCACAGGGCTGCTTCAAGGCCTGTGGGAAGGCAGTTCATTATGGTGGAAGCTAGTGGCAGAGGACAGTTGCTCACTTCACGATTGGCCAGGAGAAAGTGAGGCGAGTTTCTCAATACAGCCTTCACATCACAGGCAAGCTCCCAACCACCCAGCTCCTTTGAAATGTTCCTGTATCTCCTACGAGCACTGACAGTCTTCAACACAGGAGCTTCTGGGCAACAGCTAAGACTCAAACAGCGGCATACCATGAGCAAAGATGAGCATGCACTGGTTCCATTCCTTCCCAAGATATTGACGTACAATAACTCACTGGGCCTTCTAACCAGAACCAGGAGGCACATACAGCTACTACTCCACTTTGCAGACAAGAACCTTGATGTCTTCATCCAGTCTGCTTAGCCACCAGTCCATAGCAAAATACAGTTCCCAACACATCGCTAGCACATCTGTCTGCATAGCGATCAATATCAAGAGAATTAAAATACCGGCGTGGAGTCTTGTAGGTAGCTATTTTTCCTTTATAACAGTTTTGGACAATTATGAGAAGAGCCATCTCTTCTGAGAATTGACTCTGTCACAAGCCCTGGGCAAGCAATTTTCACACATTAATCACTTAACCTTCACAAGCGCCTTCAGGTAGGTGAAGGAACCAGCCACACTCTCTAGATGAGAAAATGGAAATACAGAGAGGTTAAGCTGCTTTTCGACGATCACAAAGGAACGAGGCAGAATCGGGGACCTCAATGTTTCAGTCTGATATCAGAGGCCATGCTATTAATGGCAGAGAGATGCAGCTTCCTCCACACAAAATATTCTGACCTGTGGCTCTGTAAAACTTTCAAGCCCTCCTGCTGAGTTAATGGGGTGACCCAGTGTAAAAGATTCCATGGCTTTAAAGAACAATGTATACCTTAGATCTGACTGTGAAGTGATACAATGCTGCAAAGAATGTAATCTGCTCAGGGTCAGATAAGGATATCAGCCTGAGGCACAAGGTGGCGCATGCGTCTGGAGTTCATTTGCAGTGGCTAGAGGCCCTGGCACACCCATTCTCTCCTCCTACTCCCATTCTCTCTCTCTCTCTGCCTCTTTCTCAAATAAATAAATAAAACTGAAATCTTGAAAAAGTATATAACCTGCTCTAATATATGCATAAATAAAAAATTTAAAAATAAAATAAAATAAAAATTTTAAAGTACATTTAATTGAGGGCAGGATTCCTAATAGCTATTAGACTCTTTTAAGCCAAGTACTTTTCCACTCTGACAGATGATCAGCATGGAATAGGTCATGTCAGGCTATGTCAAGCCTGACAAGCAGAAGACACACACCACCACTTCCGATACTGGACCCCATGGCGACGATGCTAATTAATAACAGTATTCCTACAGAATCCTGCCTGGACTGAGACTCCTTTGAACAGCATTCCAGTCAGAAATACTTCATATCTACTTTAAAATTGGTAAGCCAACAGGACCTCTCTGCTCCAAATAATTCTTTTATTTTATTTTAATTTTTTTTTTAAGATAGAGTCTCACTATAGCCCAAGCTGACCTGGAATTCACTATGCAGTCTCAGGGTGGCCTTGAGCTCATAGCAATCCTACCTCTGCCTCCGAGTGCTGGGATTAGAGGCATGTACCACCACTCCCAGTTACCATATAATTCTTTATGATTTGGACAAATATTAATTTTGTTCTTAGAATAAGTGACAACCTATGTTATCAAATGGACAACATACCACACTTTCATGGCTGCCTTTGTAAAGTGGTTTCGCTGGATTTGGAAGGTGGCTCCTCATGGGTATATAAGGGAGTGTTCTATAGCTGGGGGGAGTGGTGAGAAGAAATCTGCTGGGAAGCACCAATAGATATCAATGGAAAAGAGGTATGGGACCACAAGAAAGGGCATGAAGAAACTCAGGAAATGGGAAAATGTTCCAGTCATGGGGCTTTCAGCCTTTTCCTGAACAAGTAAGACAAAGATATTCTCAAGCAATAAAAAAGCACAATTGAATCACCAAACACCTTCATTCCAAACAGCAGGCAACAGGGCAGGTCATATCTGCAATTCTAAGTGTCTCAGGCTTGCAAACTATATAAAAGAGACTGTGCTTACTCCACCTTTTCACAAAAGGATTTCTGATTCTAAATCTCCAAGTCTCCTGTACTCTCCCCAGTAAGCCTATAACGATTTTCCTCCTGACTGCTAGTTTAACACAGAGGTAGGAAATGCAGAATTTGGACAGGCAGAGAAGGGGGACCACAGAAAGTTCTGACAGCAGAGGACACAGCATCTATGGAAAGGCTGAGATCAGTGGGTGAGATATGTACAAAAAGCAGAAGATGCTCTGGGGAAGGAAGACAAGGAAGGGTGTAAAGTCCTTGACAACACCCAGGCCTGGGGCACGTGAAGGGCTAATTCCAGAAGAGAGCGACTGTGTGGGGCACAGAAATGGACCGAAGACATCAAAACAAAGAGTATGGGCGGTCTGGGGACAAGCCAGTGATGACACTAATGTTTCTTGTATGGCAGGGATAGCAGTGGTCTGCTGGGTGAGAGGAACTGCAGTGATCTGTTGGATAAGGGAGGCTGAAATGGATGCGATGATGCTAGAAGATGGGGGAGGGGACAAGTAAGGGTGGTTCAAGGAGGTTCAAGGTCACATGTGCAGAAGTAACCAAGGATCAAGACACACTGTGTGAGGGATCAAAGGAACTGAATTTAAAAGAACAAATGAAATTGGGTTCAACACAAGAACTGGGAAGCAGAGAGACTAGCATGGAGCCCAGAAAACACTGACTAAAGGAAGACAGTTCCCAAAATATAAGTCGACTAAAGCAAACTATAGCACTATGCCAGGTAAGGAGGGAGATGTGACCACTGACTTTGGTGACAACTGGGGAAAGTGGTGAGTAGAAAAGTTGGATGAGGCAAGGCGGAAACAGCCCACAGACTGTCTGGTTCCGAGCGCCTGGCAGCAAGAGCAAGCAGAAGGAGAGTGGCTAGGAAGGCTCAAGTCATCCAGAGGTTTGGAATGACCCACTTAAAATCCACATTGACCATGAATCCAGGGAAATGCTGCGCTCTGTCCACTCGAATGCTTACAAAAGCACTTCAACAGGACATAACAAAGAAGGACAAGAGCTGGTGCTCGATGCCCAGTCGAGTCCTGGCAGCTTGAAATTCTACTACTTAAGTAGTTAAAAGTCTGTTCTTTTGATAAAGGGGGGGAGTTATGCATAGAAGGCAGCAACCCCAAATCCTTCAGAAATGATGAGTGTCTAGTCTCTGTAATTTAACAGGCAATAATTTCAAACTCAAACAACCCCAAAAGCAAGGGAGCTGAAGTCCACCAAAAGTTCAAAATGGGATATGTTCTCTTTAAAATTTTGAGAGCGACTAACTATGACAACCATCTGATGTATGAAAATTATTCACAACCAAAAACAGACAGTCTGGAAATAGCCGGGATGACTTCATTTAGACAGAATTACCCAAATCTGTTTCTAATATACACAGTACACATAATAAATTTTTACAATATGACAAGGAAAACAAACTTAATAAAACTTCCCGATCTTTTGTTACACAAGCATGCTATATCCATGGTATGTTTATAATAGTTTGCTCATGATATCACAACTGAGTAACAAAGGCCCAAGCAATACAAAAACAGTTACTAGGCATGACATCAGCTCACAACTACCGTAATTACATCGAAACACAAATTTCCCAAACTGTACATTTTCCAAAGTGCTTCTCAATTTCAACGGCTGCCTTTAGACAATTACTTGCAGCGTGGTCTGCAGGCTTTGAGTAATACCCGTCTTTCTTCTATTTCCCAAGCGTCATTTCCCTTTAGAAAGTGCATATTTCAATTACAGGCACTATTTTTTCAGACATGCCCATAAACATATGTCCAAATTAGGAGACTGTGGTCTGGTGGTTAGTGGGGAGCCATCAGAAGTCAGGGGCTCTGCCTCTGTTCCTCTTGCTGACCCTGTTTGCTGAGCCTATGCAGTAGCTCAATGGGAAGATACAGTGTGCACGGAATTAAAAAGTAGACATTTGTACTGCTGGGACTGTGGGCAGGAGTCCCAACTCTTGTCACTAACCAGCCTCACAGCCTTGAGCAAGTTGATTTCTCTGTGCTACATTTTCCTCATCTGTAAAATGGGAATTGATGATGAAACTCACTCCGCAGACCTGTTGTAGGACTGGTTCTTAGAAAGTCCTACATGACAAGGTGGGGGAGATGCTTCAGTGGGTAAAGGAGGTTACTTGCAAAGCCTGCTAGTTTGGGTTTGATTCACCAGTGCCCAAATAAAGCCAGATACACAAAGTGGCACATGCTTCTGGAGTTCGTTTTCAGTGACAAGAGACCCTGGGGTACTTGCATAAACACTTGCTTACATGCGTGTACACACACACACACCTCTCTCAAAGAAAGAAAGAAAGAAAAAGATAGAAAAAGAAAGAACAAACTATATGACTTCGTTTTTTGGTATTATTACTATCATCTTTCTGGACTTCAGATGTATGTCTAAAAACCTGGCTTAAATGAACTTCACCCACACAATATAACTTTTCTAAGATTAGGGTAAGGGTGGCTTCTTGTCATGTGACCTTGATGCACTGAGGTTCAGTGAACACAGGTCACTAGTTGCCAAAGCAGAAAATATGACATCATAGCAATCGGGCTTTAGGGTCTCTCTAATGGCTGTCTTTTATCCTTTCACATTCGGGCAGGTCAGGTTGGGACCACCTCCAAGCCAGCTGTAAGGGACAAAGCCACCTGAGAGGTAAGAAGGGTCTATGTCTAAGGAACAAACTTTTTTTGAGTCAGTCACCTATGCACCACCTCTGTCTCACTGTGTTTCCAGGTCATCTGGCTTAACTGACCGGGCAGGGTGCCAGGGAGCGGGACAACCCCCTCTGTCACTTCTGGTCCATGCTATTGCACCAAATGCTGTTATTCTAGGCTTCAGGAAATTTTCTAACCATTGGACTGGGTCCAGTTCTGTGTGCTAATGAGTTTCAGATTGGAGGACTTCACCATGCATGTGTCAGAAAAGTGCCATGGTTCAGAGGAAGGTAGGGGCGGGAAAGAAGACGCTCCAAAAGGCAGAAAAAAAAACAGTAGTTAACAAATGCTGCTACTCAGATTGACAGGGACCACGACCTCTGCACTTCATCAGAAATTCTTGCAGACTTACAAATAAAGGAGTTTGCTTTTATCACACACTGTGAGGCTCATATGGGAAAATGGAAAACACTACATCACTTGACCTCAGCGTGCCCCCTTTCAACCACAGTCGAATATTGTGTACAAAAATTCTAAATCAACTTAAGATGTTCCAAAAAAAAAAGGTTTAATTTTCTGCATTAGATGTGATGATTACTATTTTGGTTCTTGAGATTTCACTTAGAAGGATCACACAGGAAAAAGACTATGTAATTCCATGAATGGTATTTTATCACTTAGGGATTAATAATAAAGTGGTGGCCACTGGTGGGTGGGCTCATCCTGGGTGACAGTCTTCCTCTATCGGAGAGCAATGAGCTAGCCTGGCTCGCCCAAGTGGGAAAGTCACCCAACACTGAATCACAACAATGATTTGCTTATATTAACAGGACATTAAAACAGATTTTAAACAACTTTGGAGAACTCTAGCCATCTTTGCTTGGTGATTTACTTTTATGGGGAACTGAGAGTTTTTCTCCCTGTAAGGTAACCAAAGGACTTGACGTGGAGATTTCTCACTGGGTTATCAAAGGTGACCCAAGAGAAAACTCACACGGAGACACACACGCTGGAGCATGCGCGCGCACACGCGCGCACACACACACACACACAGACGTGCACGCGTCAGTGCTGGGGACTTTAAAAATCCAATCCCTTCACATCCTTTAACTGTCATCAACATTTTTTCAGACGATGTCAATAAAATTGATTGCTTGCAGTTCTGAATTCTGCCCAGCACATGGAAACAATATAATTTATTTTAAAGTATTTTCAATGAGGATGGAAGGAGATACAGAATCTCAGGCAGCCTCTACAACATTGGGGGAGGGATCACGGGGGTAGAGGGGAACAAAACAGAAGCAAAGGAAATGTCTTGAATATTATAGGATGCTGGAAACTTTGACCAAAATTTCCCAATATGTAAACCTTACTGCTATGCTGACCGATGTGTCTTCCTGTCAGAGGTGAGGGATGTTTCTGGAACATTAGTTTGTTCATTAAATTCTAGCTCCCTGTATTTAACATATTCCATACCCTGGCTCAGAGAGGCCGCCTGACAGCTTTGTTTTCATCTTATATGTGAGGCCCTAGACAACACAGTGGATGCAGTGCATCATACCTTCAACCAATCTGTTGCTTTTACAAATTTAATCTAAGTATTAAGGAACTGACTGTGGAACCATGTGGAGCTGACATCTCCAACTCAGCTGTGTATCACAGAAGCTGCTGTAGGTGGTGACCCACTCCCATGATGCCTGGTTACTGTGCAGGGCTCCAACTCGCCGGAAAGTAATACTACAAAATACGGTTCCAGGTTTTTTTTTCCTTTTCTTTTCTGCTTTTCCTTCCTGAAGCAGAAATGGATGACCAGCAAGGGTCCAACAGTGTTATTCCTAATTACCTTTTTTTTTTTTTCACTCTTGATCCTGTGGCTCTCATAATTAGTTACCTGGGGCTGCAATCCAATTTGAAGTGATGACAAGAAAGTGATCCATGAAAAAGTAATAAGTTAAATCCAATTTCAGCCTTCCTCTAATTAAATGCACATGGAACTAATGACTCCAACCCCAGCATTTCAGTGATAATGGTAATTAGCGAGGTGGGAGTCACTCTCTTTTTCAACACTGGAGGTGTAAACCACAAGGTAAAATGGTAGGAACACTCTTAATTACATGTGTCATTTTGTCAGCAATTTACACATCTTTGACCAGTCAAGTATGTTTTTTTCCCCTGTCCCTCCCCACCTCTGAGCCCCAACAATGATTGTAACACACTATTCCATGTTCTAGCACATGAGAAGGAGGACTCACTTTTCTTTCTATTGCTCAAGGACTCACACCCACATACACTGAGACATACAAAGACAGACACACCCACACATGGCTACAATTAGAATAATTATGCAGATTAAGCTGTCCTAGTTGAAATCCAGATATTTGCAGTGGAATTAAGGTTTTGTTGGGTTGGCTTTATTTTTGTTTACAATATGGAAAACATAATAATTTGCCTATGTATGGAAAAAGTGACACTCAGTAGGGCCTGGGAAAACACACATGGAAGAGGACGAACAATTAACCTATCAGCATGCTGAAGGCCCGTGGGTCCCTGCTCCCCATCCTGGTGTCCTTCCTGTTTGGGCGCTTTGTGGCAATTTTTGCAACCTCTCAAAGTTGTAATTTTCCTCATCTAGAACAGGGTTGTCTACCCCATTGTAATGGTACTGGGATGAACCACGTTCAGTACTGACACAACATTCATGATTATGCATAAATATTAGCATCTCATTTACATGTTTTGGTCCGTGTGTGTGTGTGTGTGTGTGTGTGTGTGTGTGTGTGTGTGTGCTTGATGTACGCATGTGTGTATGCAGAGGTATGCTCCTGATATGCAAACATGTGGAGTCCCAAGGGGGACTGGGTATCATCTCTCTCTTCCACCTTATTGGAGTGAGCTTGTATCAGTTTTGGTTAGACTGGACAACCAGCAAGCCTCTGTGATCTTGCCTCCAACTTCCTTAGTGCTGGGGTCACAGGCATATGTGGCCACAGATGAGCTTTTTATTGATTTATTTATTTTTAGAGAGAACAAGAGAGAGAGAGAGAACAATCATGGCAGGGCCTCAGCCTCACAATTGAACTCCACTCACTTGAGCCACCTAGTGGTCATGTGCCACCTTGCACTTGCCTCACCTTTGTGCTTCTGGCATATGTGGGATCTGGAGAGTCGAACACGCGTCCTTAGGCTTCCTCGCAAGCGCCTTAACCACTAAGCCATCTCTCCAGCCCCAGACTTTTATTTTTAATATAAGTACCAGAGATCAAACTCAGGTCCTCATGCTTGGCCAAAAAGTACTCTTATCCACTGAGCCATCTCCTTAGCACTTAATTTGCATTCTGATATTTAAATGCACATATGTAAGGTGATCCTATAATAGATGTCCAAACTTATCAATAAAATAAACACATCCAGGTAGGGAATGGTTTGGTCCTGGTCAGATTGCAATACAGGATCTTTTGTTTGTTTGTTTTTTTCTTTGGTTTTTCGAGGTAGGGTCTCACTCTATGTAGTTGCAGGCTGGCCTCAAACTCTTTGATCCATCTACTTCTGCCTCTCAAGTGCTGGGATTAAAGGTGTGTGCCACCATGCTCACATCACCATTTTAGAGACAAAGACAAAATAAACTTGTAAACTGTACATAGGAACCTGGGCTCCCCAACAGACTTCATGAGTTTAGGATATCCTTAGCACTGGGGGCAAAATTCCACATGCATGAACATTTTTCTAGGAGGGAGGGATTTTTACTCTCATTTTTAATGGTGTAATCTGAAGGACATAATAACTACTTTAAAAATTATATTTGTTGTCAATAAAAAAATAATAATAAAAATTAATATTTGTGCTGCAGAGATGGCTTAGCAGTTAAACACTTGTCCATTAAGCCTAAGGACCCCAGTTTGAGGCCCGATTCTCCAGGACCCACATAGCCAGATGCACAAGGGGACACCCATATCTGGAGTTTGTTTGCAGTGGCTGGAGGCCCTGGCACACCTATTCTCTCCCTCTCTTCCTCTCTCTCTCTCTCTCAAATAAATAAATAAAAATAAAAAATTAATATTTATTTGCAAAACGAGAGAGATAGAGAAGAGAGAGAAAAAACAGGTACACCAGGGCCTCTAGTCACTGCTGCAAACAAACTCCAGATGCATGCCCCACTTTATGCATCTGATTTTACATGAGTACCAGGGAATCAAAATTAGGTCATTAGGCTTTGTATGCAAGTGCTGTAACCACTAAGCCATCTCTCCAGTACAGTAACTACTTAAAAATTATTTATTTTTTTATTTGCAAACATACACACACAGAGAGAGAGAGAGAGAGAGAGAGAGAGAAAAAGAGAAAATGGATATACCAATGCCTCCAGCTGCTGCAAACAAGCTCCAGATGCAGGCGCCACTGTGCAATTGGCTTTATGTGGGTAATGGGGAATTGAACTCTGGTCATTAGGCTTTTCAGGCAAGTGCCTTAACCACTGAGCAATCTCTTCAGCCCCCCCCCCCATAGTAACTACTTTTAAAGCATTGTTTCTATATTATTGTTCTCTTTTAAGACTTTCAAGGGTTTGGAAATCTGTAAAAGTGTTGGGGCAAAATTATATTATATATTATATATTATATTATATTATATTTATTATATTATGCCAAAATTTCAATGCGTCACATCAACTTTAAAAGTCAGAGTTGCCACTTGTATGCAATGTTAGCTGTAGAGGTTAAAGAAAAATTTTGTCTCCTTCTCCTAAAGTACTTATTTTCCCAATTCAGTGAGGAGATATTTTTAAGGGTCAGTATTTCAAACTCATTCTATTTTCACTATGTACAATATAAAATTGAAGTTTCTTTAAAGATTTTCTCTTGGCAATTTATTTCTTAGTGAGTAACATGAAAATGATATGAGGTACTAAGATTATATGTGGCATTAATGCAATGCAAAAATGCTGCCTAAAGCACGTTTTATATAACTGCAAATAAAACTGCTAAAAAAAAAAAAAAAAGAAAAAAACACCTGCTGAATCTTGTATTTTACCCTCTTCCACTTAACACAGACCTCCTTATTATAACTGTGAGCTTCCAAGTGGACCAAAGACTGGGCCTCCAGGAGGTTTCCAGAAAATGGCCTCCTGAGCCAGGGGCTTGCACATGACATAACCTTGGAGGGAATGGGACATGCAGGAGGGAAAAGCGATCAGATCTCTGGCTTCAAGCTTAAATTCTTTATAGACAGCCTGAAACTATGGTCAGCTTTCCGCTGAATGCAACGCACAAGGTTGACTTTCTTTGCTGGCGTTCGGGCAGCCAGAATACACATGTACTTTTCCTTTCTCAGGAGAAAATGTGTCACTTGATTTCCTTCCAGTGTATGTAGTCATGCCAACAACTAAAATGCTTAAAGAACCAAAATGAATGACTACCCAGAAATGGTGGTCAAAGTTCCAAAATGTGATCAATAAAATTGCTCATCTACTCACAAATTAAATCTTCAGCCAGTAAAGTTACACATGTTCAGGGTTATGAGCACACCTGCACTGTTAAGCATTTATTTCACTTGTTTAAGCAATCTTCAGAAGTATATAAATATTTATAAAAGACAGTCTACTATTTTTAACCACCTATAATTTTTTTGAGCAAAATCTAGTTAATTCATTTATAACTCCGAAGCCTCTTGAAGGCAGGTCTGCACCAATAGTGTGGCCTGTGAGCAGTAGCCCCATGCCCATCACACGTGGCTCTTCAGAAATGCTCACCACATTGTACTGAATTCATTCAGATCATTCTCATTGTGAATTTAGGATGGAGCCAATTTTCAATTTTCATTTCTGTCATTCATAAAAAAATTGCAAAGCAAATTAACAGGATGAAGTGAAAAAGACAATTCAGATCATTAAGCTGAATATTTTGGGGTTGTGTGTGTATGTGTGCACATGTGTGTGTGCAGGTGTATATCATACTCATGCATGGGAGCCAGAAGTCAATGTGTGTGTGTGTGTGTGTGTGTGTGTGTGTGTGTGTGTGTGTGTGTGTGAGATGGGCTCATCCTCAACTGCTCTCTTATTCTTTGTGACAGGGTCTCTCTTTCTTTAAACCCAGTGTGCACCAACTTAATTAAACCAGTTGGCCAGCAAGCCCAAGGGATTCTCTATCTCCTCCCGAGATGGGATTAGAGGTGATCGCCTCCACATCCAGCATGTTATGTGGGTGCTGGGGATCCAAACTCAGGTGGTCATGCTTGTGCAGCCAGCACTTTACCCTCAGAGTCATCTTTCTCAGCTACTAAATAGCAAAATAATTTTGTTTTCAGAACGTTCGGAACAATGTCTATACCAACTCAGGACTTCTTCATAATCACCTGAGTATGCATGACTCAGCATATGCACCGGCAGAGTCGTTTCTCTCATATTTACTCATTTCTTTCTGAAATTAGTCCAAATTGGTGATGCTTGACTTGGGTTTGTGATCTCTGTGGAGTAACCACTTACAGCCTCCTCAAGCGTCCATGTTCTTTTGTTTGTATCCTCAGCCTGTGAAAGTGGAGACTGCTGCTGCCAGTACCAAGCGGGGAGGTGGAGATGTGCTTTAAATACAAGCCACGGTATTGTATGTGGGGGATTTAGGTCCCCCCCCCACCTCAAGCTATCAGCAGATCAAATTTCTTTTTCCCTGTCGAGCCTTCCTCTATGCAGAAGATCTAAAATCTGCTAGAATAGGTGTCCGAGTGTCGTTATAAAGGGTAAGGGGATCAGAAATGAACACTATTCGATTTGGAGGCGGATTTCCCTTTCATTTCAGAGCCACTCCAGCTGAGATGCCCCGGCGAGGACATGGCATGGAAAGATGGGTTTAAATGTGAAGGTTTTTCCTTCTGTGAATCACCAAGTCCACATCCAGATTTTTATGACAAGGTAATATGCCACAAGGCTGAAGTTAGTAATTTCTATTTTCTGTTTGTGGAAGGCCATCCACACTCATAAAGCTTCCTGGATTCCCTGTGACCCTACATTCAACAACAGGCTAGGGGACACATGCACGCATGCACACACATGCACACACGCACGCACATATGTGTGCAAACACACATACACATGAGTTGACCAAGCTCTCACACCCTAGACAGCTCTTAAGGCTGGTCTAAATTCTCTGCTTGTTAGCTTTACTCCTTAGGGGCTAGGAAGGGGCTCAAATCATCTTTAGCAATACCGGAGATGGTGATCACCCCTTCCTCCTCACTTTTTCTACAGATTAAGTGATGAACTGAATGTGACAGGCTCTGACACTGCCCTTGCCAACAACCACCAAGGTCTTTATTAGATGCTTCTGCTTGGGGGGTAAAAATCCCCTTTAGTACAAGAAGAAGTATGGCCTTCCCAAGAGAAATCTCCTAAAACTTTACTTCACCTTTTTAGCCCTCAGGGAACTTGGTTCATGTTGGAAAAGAAGTTACCTAAAAATGTCCTGTTTCTTAAAAAAGCAAATGGGAAGAAAAATGAGTCTAGTTTTTTAAAAACACAAATTGATATTCAATACTGAAGTGCAACATGATAGGACTGTCTGTCTATGTTTTAAACTTGTAATCACTGCTATACTATGTAAGACCCTGCCCCCCCCGCAGTAATATATTGTCATTTTCCCAGTGTGCTTGATGGCTGATAAATTCAACTCCTAGTATTTTTTTTAAGGCTGTGAGAGAGCTCCAAGACAGAGGCAAAAGGAATGTATGGTCATTTGAATCACTGAGTGACAGGCTGGGCCAGCTCCATGTATACATTAATAAATTAGAATTTTAATTGCATCTCTGTCTGCAAGAGATGCCCCTATACTTCACTATGTACCAACAATTGGCTATGTTATGGAATCTGCAATGTGGCCTCTGCTGCTGACCCCTGAAACACAATTCCCAGTCTGACTACGGAAACTGTTCAGTTTGATCCTTTCAACTTATTTGAATCCTGACAAATAAGCTCACAGCTGAAAGGTCAGCCCAGTCATATTTCATCTTCTAGAGCAGTTCTTAAGACATCCACACAACAAAGTGCTTCTTATAACACCTGACATGGACCCTCCATGGCACTGCACCTCATTAGAAATGTCCCCTGCACTCTCACTCATTAAGAGATGCACACGTTGCCCAAGGTTTACCAAACAACTGTTTCCAGAAGTGTTTGTCAACCACGCGCACTTCCAATAACATGCTGCTATCGTGTAGAACTTTCTTGGTTTCCTTGGCACAAGGAGAAATCTGAATTAGAACTTGTTGTCTAAGGTCAGTTTGATCTTTGCAGGATAATTTGAAAATTGGTACTAGCTTGTCCCACCTTGGAGAAGTCAGCATGAGCTGGTACTTCGGTGTTCCTCATAATCAGACTAATTGGTACCAAGTTTGATGTACCATTAGGAGGATGCCTACTCTCGTGAAAGAAAGTCCCACCTCCAGATGCTCTACCTTAAATGTGAGCATAAATAGCCTGACTCAATTTTCTCTGAAGTGTCTATTGCAGTTTGCTGCTTCAAGTCAAAAATCCCAATCACATTTAAAAACTCACTGCTCTATCAACTCCCTTGGTCCTAATGTGGCTGAAATAAGTTGGCCAATCTTTTTTTTTTTTTTTTTGGTTTTTCAAGGTAGGGTCTCACTCCAGACCAGGCTGACCTGGAATTAACTATGTAGTCTCAGGGTGGCCTCAAACTCATGGCAAACCTCCTACTTCTGCCTCCTGAGTGCTGGGATTAAAGGCATGTGCCACCATGCCCAGGTCACCTAATCTTTTTTGTTATCTTTACATTAAAAAAAATCATTCTTGGGCTGGTGGGCTTAGTGGTTACAGCACTTGCCTGCAAAGCCAAAGGATCCAGGTTTGATTCCCCAGGACCCACATAAGCCAGATACACGAGGGGGTGCATGTATGTGGAGTTAATTCACAGTGGCTGGAGGCCCTGACACACCCATTCTCTCTCTCCCCCTCTTTCTCTCAGTCAAATAAGTAAAATAAATAAAAATAAAACATTAAAAAGATCATTCTCCATTTTAAAATCAATTATTCAGAAACATTTTGCTAACATCTACTGAAGGAGACTATGCATTGTTTTACCCTCATCCCTATGGCTCGAATAGTAAAAGTCCTTTATCCCCCTTGGGCCAAATAGCAGATCTTGACCCTATTGGGTTGCTGAGTAGTGCTGCATTTGAGCCTTCCCGGTGCATTGTGGGATGTTTAGCAGAATCCTTGGTCCTGCACCTATGAGAAACTGGGAGCATCTCAGCCCTGGCCTCCTCATATGACCATCCACAATGTTACCAAGTAAGGAATTCTTATTCACTGTCAGCGAGGACTTCAATTGTAGAGCCGCTATGAGGAATCGTTTAGAAGGTCCTTAAAAATCGAAAACCAGAATTACCATTGTGATCCAGCTATACAACTCCTGGTGTGTACACACAGGAAAATAAGCCAGTATAACCAGTTATGCATACCAAGTTAAATGTGGCTAATAGCTAAGATTTTGAACTGATCTATGTTCATATTACCAGATAAATGGATAAAGAAATGTGGCATGTTTCTATCCACGGAGTATTATTCAGCCACGAAGAAAAAGGAAATTCTCCAAGGCTCAGGGCCCATTGCGGAAGAGGGGGCGGATAGAATGGAAGAGCCAAAGGAAGGGTATGACTCCTTACAATGCAACTGTCCAGACAGAAATTGGCCTTGATATCCATGACCTTGCAGTGCCTAGCAATACCTTTGCAAGACTCTCATAATAGAAGGAAAAGATGATGACATCAAATTAAAAGAGAGACTAGTGGAGAGAGGGAGGGGATATGATGGAGCTTGGAGTTCTAAAGGGGAATGGGGGAGGGGAGGGAAATATCATGCATTTTTTGTATGTAAGTAGAGAAGTTGTCAATAAAAAAAAATTTAAAAAAAGAAAAAGGAAAAGGAAATTCTGTCAATAGTAGCAAAGATGATTACAACTAAGGAACGTAGTAAGAGAAGTTAGCCAGACACAGCAAGACAGGTATCACACATCCCCTGTCCTTGGTGGAAACTAAAGAGAGCTGACCTCAACAGAGAAGAGTGATTAGGTGGTGGGATGGGAAGAAAGGTGGTTGGAAGGGATCAATGCCACTAACTGCCTGTATGAAAATATCATATGGAACTTCATTCATGCATGCCGTCTGGGAGTAAAACTACAGAATTCACTGATTGGTCCCATAGACATCAAGACCATCTCTCTTTGAGTATTAGTGAATCAAAATAAGTTGAGTGTGTGTGTGTGTGTGTGTGTGTCCCATTTATGAGAAAATGCACGGTATGGGTTTACGTAGTAAGAATTTTCTTCACTGGTAACCTATGTGGTGTATTTAGTAACCAGCTTCTCACTTGTAACTCTCCACTTCCCGAGATGACATAATATTAGCAAGCATAATGATAAACCTTTTGGTCAAATAGACATCTTCCCCAAATGTCTTATTTGGCTGAAGAAGTTTTTAAAAAGTCCATCCTGCAGAGGTTTTCTTCCATGGTTTGCAATGTGCAATGGAATCCATCACCAAAATGCTTATCAGCTTTTGCAAAGGTATCATAGGAACTTTTTTCGGAAAGAGAAGGAAGAGTTACCTGGAGAGCTGGTTGTTTGTCATTCCTCTTGGGAGATTTTAATCCACTAACTTGCTGTTGTTGTTGCTGCTGTTGCTGCTGCTGCTGCTGCTGTTGCTGCTGCTGTTGCTGCTGCTGCTGCTGCTGCTGTTGAAGAAGGAGCTGCCTGGCCACCTGCAGGGCCTGGGAGGAAAAAAAATCAAAGGAAACAATGGTGTTATCACATAGGTTTGGGGAATCTTTCATGGAAAGGATTCCAGGAACCTCTCTTTAAGGCTGGATTTGACTTTCCTATTTCCAGGCAAAGAAACTAGCAAATAAATCTTTCCATTAATCTATGTTGAAAAACTTTCGCAGAATCTGTTTAAATTTCCTTTGATTTGGACAATTCCATCCATAGCTCCTTAGGCACTTCATTCTCACCAGAGATCGGTTTTGAAATTTGGGCATGTGAATGGTCAGTGTTTTGTTGGACAGATGAAAAGGAGAGGCCAGGAGCAATCTGGCAAAACCAGGGCCAAACAGCCAGAGAAGGGATCTTATTGCCCTTTCCCATTCTCCTGGAGGAACTTGGGAACTCAGGCAAAAGGTTCTATTTTTCACCTTATCTGAATCCACATAAAGGCAGATTTAATGGGTCTGGGGAGATGGCTTCCTTGGTAAAGCACCTGCTGAGCAAGTGTGAAGACCAGAGTTTGATCTCCAACACCCACATAAATGCAGGGATGGTGATTCATGCCTATATTCCCAGGACTTGAGAGGCTGAGACAGGTGGGTCGGTTGGATATACTGGCTAGCTGAATCAGTTGATGGACTGAGAGCTTGGTCTCAATAAATAAGGCAGAGAGTGAATAAGGAGGAACACCACTATTGTTAACCTCTGGCCTGGACGTGAATGTGCATACATGTATACACACATGCCCACATATATATACAAATACACTTGCAAATAACAATAGACATGTACAATAAATAAAGATGTAAGTAAATAGGACGAGCTAAATGGTATATACAGGGAAAGCATGCCACCATGGAAACAGTTCTTTGGGCAGGAATGTCAGAGTAGATGAGACCAAATTCAGTTGATCTCACTGGAAGGCATAACAGGAAAGCTTAGCACATCTGACCAGTAGTTATCTTATGTTTCATTATGGACCTGCAGACAAGACAGGTTATGTTTGAATGACCCTTTTAAGCTGAAATAATGAGTTGATTTTATTTAAATGGCAGTAGTGAAGGAGGCAGTATGAACTGGTGACAAGACAAAGGGATTGTGGTCCTCCAAAGTGTTGAACATATGACTAGCCAATTGTTTTTAAGTTCAAGTGAATAAAACAGTGTTAACAATAAGAATAGTGTCTGTGTGATGATATGCACTGACATAGAATTAAGGATGGGAAGAATGACAGGCAACCCTTCCACCCAGTACCAAAGGGTCTGCCACCAAAACCTGAGGTGTACCGATAGTGCTACAAAGTCTCTGGTTTCTTGAAGCAGTTCACATAAGAACCCAGAATATACACACTAAAGTGTTGGCAAGCATGTTCACTAAATCATGTATCTAGGCAAAATGAAATTGGTTGGACATCACATCAAAAATACTTTTGGGGGCTGGAGAAATGGATTAGTGGTTAAGACACTTGCCTGTGATGTCTAAGGACCCAGGTTTGAATCCGCAGAACCCACATAAGCCAGATGCACAAAGTGACCTATGCACACAGGTGGCCCATGTGCACAGGTGGCACATACACAGAAGGTGCCACACACAGCTGCAGTTCATTTGCAGTGGCTAAGGCCCTGGTGTGCCACTTCTCTCTCTCTCTTGCCCTCTCACTCTGTCATAAATAGAAAAATATAAATATAAATATAAAAAATTTAAAAAATCTTTTTAATGTGGAAACAAATTATTGGCACCTCAAGGAAGAAGCTGACAGAGGTAATCAATGCCTCAAATGAGGAGGATATTATAAGCTTCAAAAGTGGGCACAAAGGACTTGTGATAGTAATGTGCTCCTCTGAAGAATGATTATGTCTCACTTTAATGAAAAGACAGGGGTGTATAGAGTTGTAAGGACTAACAGCAGGGGACAGGTCAGATGGCTGTGGGATTCAAGCCTGTGTACAAACTCTGCAGAGTAAGGAAAGGGTACTCAAAAGAGTCATACATTTTAGCATGCATTCTGACAGACATCTAGAAATGTTGACTAGGTAAGTCAGCCTTCTCCTGATGAGACAAGCTCACTAAACCAGGCTCTTAACCATAGCATTGTAATGAAAAGTATTTAAAAATTTTTATTTTATTTTATTTATTTTTGGAGAGAGACACAGAGAGAAACAGAGAGGGAGAGAGAGACAGATAGAGAATGGGCGCGCCAGCAGTCTCTCAGCTGCTGTGAACGCAATCCAGATACGTGCACCCTCTTGTGGGCAAGTGTGGCATTGCACCCTTGTGTCACTTTGCATCTGGCTAAACGTGGGACCTGGAGATTGGAACCTGGTTATTAGGCTTAGCAGGCAGGCGCCTTAACCGCTAAGCCATCTCTCCAGCCCACTAGAAGTACTTTTAAGACATTTCATATAGTTTGGTGTACCCAGTATCTAAGAAACAGAAACAGAAGCACAGAAGGGTAGGTGATAAAGGAAAGCCCTTGGCCCAGGGGAGTGTGCCTATTCCTCCTTCTGACTGCATCCGCCTTCCTCCTGATGGTTGTCCTCCTGCTATGGAACTCACCCCGAGGAGCCCTTCAGGTGCACTGCACAGGCTCCTGCTCCTGAGACACATTTGAGAAAGCCTGACTATCTGAGAGAGGCAGCTGGAAGGCAAGACGCCTTGGGAGAGTTGCCTGAGACTCCAGCCTGCCATCTCCATGGAGGATTCACCATCGCTGGACTCTGGGTTTCCTTGTCTCCTTGGAGACGCTCAGTACATGCGTAGGTGGGAAAGTGGGCAGAGTGAAGATTTCATTTATATCATATAAGAAAAATAGTCCCCCGTGCAAGGTGCCTACAAGAGCAAACGCCTCCCTTACTACGCAGGTCCCCTTAGCCAGTTCACACGAAGCTTTGTGGCTTTTTCATGCAGGGCAGGGAACTGTTCTGTGCTGTAAGTGCTATCATCATAATTCCCAGGGTAAGAGGCCAACCAGTGAAGTAGACCCTAGCTGTGAGCTGGAAAAGCAGACAGTGGGATTGTGGTTGACAGTGAGACGAGGCAGAAAGAATCATGGGAAGATGAGAAAGGCAACATATATGTAGTATTAATGAAGGGCAGAGGCTGTGTAAGTTGCTCCGTGTTTAAAAGCATTTGCTGGGCTGGAGAGGTGGCTCAGTGATTAAGGCACTTGTCTGCAAAGCCAGACAACCTGGGTTCAATTCCCCAGTACCATTTAAAGCCAGATGCACAAAGTGGTGCATGTATCTGGAATTTTTTTTTTTTTTTTTTTTTTTTTTTTGCAGTGGCTAGAGTCTCTGGTGCGCCCAGTCTCTCTCTCTCTCTCTCTCTCTCTCTCTCTCTCTCTCAAAATAAATAAATAATTTCTTTTTTTTATAAAAAGCACTTGCTGGGCTGGAGAGATGGCTTAGTGGTTAAGCACTTACCTGTGAAGCCTAAGGACCTTGGTTTGAGGCTCAATTCCCCAGTACCTACATAAGCCAGATACACATGGTGATGCACGTGCTGCAGTTCATTTGCAGTGGCTGGAAGCCATGGTGTGCTTATTCTCTCTATCTGTGCCCCCCCAATAAATAAATATAAAAAAAATCACTTGCTGCACAAGCCTGTTGTCTGGAGTTTAGTTCTCTAGACTCCACATAAACCTGAAAGCAAATGGCACACATGTCTGTAACCCAATGAATCTAATAGCAATAACAAAGGTGGAGTCCTGAGAATCCTGGTTTGTAGGCCAGCCAGGTTGGCATTCACAGTGACAAAACAACTAGAGGGCTCCTGTCTCAAATAAAATAGAAGGTGAGAACTGACACCCCAAGGTTGTCCCCTGACCACCACATACATTTGGCAGTTTGTACACACCCATACATACACAAACAGTACATGCATGCATGCCTGTACATGTATGTGCATGGACATGCACATACACACACATGTGCACAGAGGCAAGCAATGAAAAAACGTAACTGAACAACTTCCCTAGCTTCACCAAATATTGGCGGAATAGGCCCTTTGTTTAAACAACCTATTGTCAATGAAAGTATGTAGTCAACTCTTCATTGCAGCAAACAGGAAGATGTTGAGTGTCTTTAAGAAGAAACATTAACAGGGCTGGAGAGATGGCTCAGCGGATAAGGTGCTTGCCTGCAAAGCCTAATGAACAGGGTCTGATTTCACAGTGCCCATGTAAAGCCAGATGTACAAAGTGGCGCATGCATCTGGAGTTCATTTATAACAGCTGTAGACCCTGGCATGTGTTCTCTCTCCCTCTCTCTATTACAAATGAGGAAGGAAAGAAGGAAGGAAGGAAAGAAGGAAGGGAGGGAGGGAGGGAGGGAGGGAGGGGGGGAGGGAGGGAGGGAGGGAGGGAAGGAAGGAAGGAAGGAAGGAAGGAAGGAAGGAAGGAAGGAAGGAAGGAAGGAAGGAAGGAGGGAGGGAAGGAAGGAAGGAAGGAAGGAAGGGAAGGAAGATTCTCACACAGAATGATTCTCATGAGCAGGAGCTCATGAATACACGTCAACAGAAGACAGCAGAGAAAGCAGACCTAAATTTTCTTGTGACCAGTGTTTACTGAGCTGGATCTGTGCAGTGATTACACTGGAATCCTCAGACTTACTTTGCTGGTTGTGGCGGTGGGGGTGGGGTGGGGAGTGAGTTATGTATCTGATGGTTTTTCAGAGCCCAGAACGAGTACAGGAACTCATATAAGGAACTCCATGTCTTCCACATCATTTCACACAGAACCCCACTAAAGAAGTGAACTGAAGACCAAACACAGGCTTTAGAAACGTGCATCAACATAGGGAAAATTGCAATGCATTGGCTGACGATGCACAAAATGGCTTCTGAGGTTCAGCCCACAAGTGAATACCAACAGGTAAAGGAATTTCCAATGCTCAGGATGGAAAGACATGAACAGGGAGCACATCACTTGAATATGAAACTACTCCCCAACGAAGACTATGTGAGCCAAGTTAAAGCAAAGTATCACAGTAAAAAACACAAAATATAAGGCTGGTGGGAAGGCTCAGTGAATGAAGTGCTTGACTGCAAAGCCAAAGGACCCAAATTTAATTTTCCCAGAACCCAAGTAAGCCAGATGCACAAGGTGGCACATGTGTTTGGAGTTTGTTTACAGCAGCTGGAGGCCCTGGCACACCCATTCTCTCACTGTCCTCTCTATCTGCCCCTTTCTTTCTTTCTTTCTTTCTTTCTTTCTTTCTTTCTTTCTTTCTTTCTTCTTTCTCTCTTTCTCTCTTTCTCCCTCTCTCTCTCTCTCTTTCTCTCTTTCAAGTAAATAGAAAATAAACTATTAAAAATACAAAAGTAAGACAAGGAGATGGTTCAGCAGTTAAAGGTGGTTAAAGATGTTTGCTTGCAAAGCCTCCAACCAGAGTTCAACTCCCCAGTATTCACCTAAAGCAAGGTACACAAAGTGGTGCTTGTATCTGGAGTTCATTTGCAGCAACAACAGGCCATAGTGCACCCACATACATATTCTCTCAAGTACATAAATAAATATTTTAAAAGATTTTTAAAAATGCAAAAAATAGACAGGGAGAGATAGTTCAGTAAGTGAAGTACTTGCCTTGATAGCATAAGAAACCAAGTTCTATCCCCAAAATAAATGTAGAAAAGAAAAAAAAAAAAAGCCTGCATGGTGGCATATTTTTGAAATCCTAACCCTGAAGAGGCAGAGACAGGCAGATCACTAGGGTGTTGCTGGCAGCCAGTCTAACCTACTTGATGAATTAAAGGTCAGTCAGTAAAAACTTCCTCTCTCCAAAAAAGTGGGCAGGCTAGTGGTGTGTTTCTGCAATCCTAAACTAGGAGGGGTGGAGACAGGAGGATCCTGGGGCTTGCTGCTTATCAAGATTCAGTGAGAGACCCTGCCTTAAAAATAATGAGAGAGCTGAAGAGATAGCTTAGCAGTTAAGACACTTGCTTGCAAAGCCTAAAAACACATGTTTGATTCACCAGGTCCTGTGTAGACAGATGCAGTGATACAAGCATGCAATGTCACACATGCACACAAGGGGGCACATACATCTATAGTTCATTCACAGTGGCTGAAAGGCCCTAGCACACCCAATCATTCATTCTCTCTCTCCCTCTGCCTCTTTCTCTGTCTCTCTCTCAAAATAATAAAATAAAATAAAATAAAATAAAATAAAATAAAATAAAATAAAATAAATAATATGGAGAGAGACTGATTTTGACCTCTGGTTTCCACATGCACACCTGCAAGCACACATGCATGTCCACTATTATAGTTGCCGGGAGAAAAGGTCTCACAAAAAGCAGCTGATGGGGGGAGGTTTTATTTTGGCTTACAGTCTCATGGAAGCTTCATGATGACAAGGACAAGCCTGGCATGAGTACGGGCTGGACGTCACTCCTACCATAGCACGTGAAAACTAGCAGTAGGGGAGTGAGCTTAACTCTGGCAAGTGGGGGCTGGCTATAACACCCCAAAGTTTATCCCCAACAACACATCTCCTCCAGCAAGGTTCCACTTCCCAAACTGCCACCAGCTGGGGACCAAGCATTTAAAACACATGAATTTGTGGGGGACACCTGATTCACACCACCACATCCACACACAGATGAACAGGCATATATACACACACGCACAGCACACTCCACCCCCCAACAAAATAAAAAGGTGGACAGTATATAAGGAACAACGCCGAAGGTTGTCTTCTGGCCTCCACATTCAAACACACAGATACATAGGTACCCACACACATGGGCACACCCATATACATACTCAAAACTACATAAAAATAAACTTTAAAAATCACCTTAGGCCTCAACAAGTGTGTGTGTGTGTGTGTGTGTGTGTGTGTGTGTGTGTGTGTGGTTTTTCAACATAGAGTCTTGCTCTAGCTCAGGCTGACCTGGAATTCACTATGTAGTCTTAGGGTGGCCTCAAACTCAAGATGATCCTCCCGAGTGATGGGATTAAAGGTGTGTGCCACCATGCCTGGCTCTCAACAAGAATTTTAAAATTTAATTGATTTCAAATATTTAGCATGTTTTAAAATCAGCCACTAAAGCCTGTCTTCTTGTATTCCACAGTCTACAAAACACTGCAATCTGCATTTTTAAGTTGTCACAAAAAAGGGGCCATCACTCCTTAATGCCTAAGATTATAGGCACCAGGGCTGGCGAGATGGTTTAGCAGTTAAGACACTTGCCTGAAAGCCAAAGGACCCAGGTTTGATTCCCTAGGAACCACACAAACTAAATGCACAAGATGGCGCATGCATTTGGAGTTCATTTGCAGCGGCTAGAGGTTCTGGCACACCCATTCTCATTCTCTTTCTCTCTCTCAAATAAATAAATTAAATAAATATTTTAAAAGATTATAGCACCAGCTATATATTTATTTATTATACAAAGTCAAACATGGTTATTAGCATGGTGACTGATGATCAGTGGAAATTTTGGAATAATTGATGGAACCTCTTTTTGAAAACTGCCCCTGAGACCTGTATTCACTACCCTTCCCAAGCATGATTACTTGACGTCCACTTTGACCCACTGTGTGTCACAGAAGATAGGATACCCCTCATCTCAGGCTCCAGGGCCTCAACCCAGAGGTGAGTTTTTTAATAACCCAATTACATTCTGTTTGTAAGAAACTCACTTTATTTTTAATGTTATTTACTTATTTATCTGTTTATTTGTGAGGTGAGAGAGAGAGAGAGAGAGGAAAAGAGAGAGGGAGAGAGAGAGAATATAGACATACCAGGGCTTTTTGCTACCACAAATGTACTCCAGACTCATTTGCCACTTTGTGCATCTGGCTTTATATTAGTACTGGGGAACTGAACGCTGACCATTGGGCTTTGTAAGCAAGTGCTTTAACCACTGACCCATTTCCTTAGGTCATTCATAGATGATCTGTACTCCAGAACAATTGAGAAGTGAGAAGTGATGGACCTTGCCTTAATAATAGTGTCTCAATCACAACTGGAGAAAAGTCTCCTTTGTCTGTGTGTGTGTGTGTGTGTGTGTGTGTGTGTGTGTGTGCGTGCATGCATGCACGAGTCTGGGAACACATGTGTGCGTGGGTGTGAAGGCCAGTGGTTGACTTGGGGTAACCTCTTTGATTGCTCCTCATCTGATATACTGAGAGAGAGCCTCTCAGTTGAGGCCAGAGCTCAATCATTCTGGTACTCTAGATGTCCAGCTTTACCTGGGGACCCCTGTCTCCACCCCCTGAGCACTGCGATTCTAAGTGGACTGCCATGGGCATCGAGCATTTATATGGGTGCTGAGGTCTGAACTCACGTCATTATGCTTGCATTAGAACCACTTTAGAGAGTGAGCCATCTATCCAGGCCCAAGGAAAGTCTCTTATGCTGCATGACTAGAAGATAAAACTAGATACATTTAATACAGAAAACATGCATGAATAATATGCATGTTGCTAATTGTCTATGTATATGTCTGTGGCATAGAGAGAAAGAAGAGGATGAGGAGGACGAGAAAAAGTGGGAAAGCATGGGAGGGAGAGAAAGAAGAATGGAAGGGGAGAGAGTGTTCATGTGCAAGGACAAGAATAAATGAAAGAACTTTTCTTTCACATGACCAGGATCACCTCTCATACATGGTCCAGGAAATGTGCTAATGTAAGTAACTTCAAAGGCAAAGACCCATCTCAAGAGACCTTTTCTTTTTGGTAGCTCTTCCTGGGCTGAGTTGACTCAATATTTCCTTTATAAAAGACGTGACAAGTACCTGGCAGAAATGACTCCTATAGAACCAGTGAGAGGATCAGATTACAGTAAACATTCAGCTGGAGGGTGCCCCTTAACAAAGGTAACTGATAAAAGCAGGCACTCAGAACCCAGTCCACACACTCAATACTTACTTTCCTTAAAACAACCAGAAAATGAGAGTGCATGTGGACAATACCTTCATTTAGGTGGAAGAGCATAGTACCCGTGTAGAGAGCTCTCCTCTGTGTCCCCATCTGCACAAGGAATCAGAGGTGCCCAGGTTCATGGCCACCTCCGAGTATCTGGACAGTGCCTGCAAATTGTGGGGTTGGTTGCTAATTTCCAAGGCCATGTTTCCATGGAGGCTGGGACATACCTTTCACTCTACTGATGCAAGATGGCTTCATTTTCATCCATGCCTTCTTCTCTTCCTAAGTAAATGAGTGCCATCTGCTTCTTACAAATTCCGTTTTACATAAGCATGTTTACAACTTCTGAGCTATTTGTGTCTCAAGTTCATAGCAGGTGCTTGTATTGCAGGAACTAGGTAATCCTATGTTTAGCATGTTTACCAAGGTAGCTGGTGTTCCAAGATATGTTTACCATTTTTCAAGAAACATTAACACGTTTACATAAAATATAGTCTGAGCAAGCACACAGGCACACACATAAAGCAAGCTGGAGGAAAAGAACTATCAGAGATTTGTAACACACTTGGTGACAAGGCTGAGATGAGAGGGACACAGGGAAATCCTCAAAATATGTGAGTAACTGCAATGATTTGGGTCAGGGGTTTGCACATTATAAACTAAATTTGGTCCATTAGCTGGTTGGTTGAACCCATGATTTTATTTAAAAATGAGTAGGAGGAAAGTCAAAAGAAGGTTTTGCAACACGTGAAAGGAACAAGGCATTCTAATTTCAGTAGCTACTTCCTACTTAACCTGGGACAAGACACCAACATTTGTCTTAGTCTGCCCTGTGGATTCAGAGATCTCCAAAGATTCCAGTGGACAGAGTTGATTTATCCATGTTCTTTTTATCTTGTTATTTATTTATTTGCAAGCAGAGTGTGACAGAGAGATAGCAATAGAGGTAGAGAGAGAGAGAGAGAGGGAGAGAATGAGAGTGTCAGGGCCTCCAGCTGCTGCAAACAAACTCCAGATGCATGTGTCACTTTATGCATCTGACTTTAAATGGGTACTGTGGAATGGAACCTGGGTCACTAGGCTTTGTAGGCAAGCTCCTTAACCACTGAGAAATCTCTCCAGCCCTACCTTGAACTTTTTAATGCTTGGGATTGAACACAGGATCCCTTGGTGCTTAAAAACTAAACAATCCTATACCCCATGCCTGGGAACAATTTTATATAAACACATCTTTCAATCAATGCCTCAAGATAATTTCTGAGTTTAGCTAAGAGGCAAGGCATTATGAATTATTTGTTCTTATTTCTTTATTTTATATATATGTGAGGGTGGTGCACATGCCACAGCATATGTGCAGAGGTCCCAGGAGTTGGCTGTGTTCCATCTTCTATGAAACAAGATCTCTTGTCCTTGCAAATGAGTGTGGCCCATGAGTGTCAAATTCTCCTCAGTCCTCCTATCTCCCATCGTTGTAGGTATACTGAGATCACAGACACATGTACCACTTTGCATCCAGCCTTTAGCCACTGAGCTCTCTCTCCAGGCCCATCTTCCATTTTTTTAACTAATTTTTGAGACAGCTTCTCACTAAGTTGCTCAGACTGGCCTTGAACTCTCAAACCTTCTACTTCAGCCTTCATCATAGCTGGGTTTTCAATAGGCCTGGCTTCAAGCTATCTATATTCTGAAGGAGCTAAGGGTCTCACACAGATCTGAGCTATTGTAAGTTACCTGAGAAAAGACAGATAGACCCAAAGTATGCATCATCAAGTTTTTGATGGTTTCAGATGGAGGAATACTTAGATCTATTTATTTTCATGTCCCAGTTCCTTTTCAGAAACATAAAATTGAATTTGATCTTTAAAAAAGCAGCTGGTTCATGGGACTGGGAAAATGGATGGCTCAGTAGTGTAAGGCACTTACTTGCAAAGCTTGCAGGCTTGATTTCCCTCTAGCCATGTAAAGCCAAATGCACAAAGCTGACCATGCACCTGGAATTCATTTGCAGTGGCAAGAGGCCCTGGACCCATTCTTTCTCCTTCTTTCTCTCTGATTGCAAATAAAAGAATTTAAAAAAATCTTAAAACTATATGAAGACATAGCTCAGTTATAAAGTGCTTTCCCGGCACATGTGCGTCCCTAGGTTCAAGTCATAGCATTACAAAACAAAACAAAAACAATTAACAAAGAAGACATGCGCCTGACTCGCCAGGTGACAGTAGGTCACCTTGTGTACACCGAGAAGTTTCCTTTCTCCGGCTTTAAAGGCTGAGTCAGCCACCCTTCCTCTAATTTCTCTTGCAGACACTCCACATCCTTCAAGATGAAACCTGTTTCTCAGGTAATTTTGCAGGCTAATCAGCAGTCACTATGCATCTGGGGGTGGGAAGGAAAGCCAGTTTTAAAAAAATAGCATCATGGGACACAGTAGGAAAGACATCCTGATGTCTTACCCTCTACTTACAGATGTGTCCCAGAGAGCCTTTCTTACCTGCTCTCCTGTCTGCCTGGGGTCATTCCCAGCCATCAACCACCACCTCAACATGAGCCCTCATCAGGTAGTATTGCAATGGGACAAGCATTCAACTAACAAAATCTGGCACCAGTGTGTCAGAAAACCCCACCATCTCCTAGAAAGAGCACAAAGAAATGCCAGAGGTTTTCAATATCTGCAGAATCATGGCATTCTGAAGCAGTAAGCATGCCAAACCAGATTTTGATGGCAGAGCTGGGGAGATGGCTCAGTTGGTAGAGTGCTTGCCTTGCAAGCATAAGGACTTCAGTTCAATTTCCAGAAGTCACATAAAATGGCCAGGTACAGTAGGGACACTTGTAATTCCAGTGTTGGAGAGACAGAGACAGATAGAACCCTGACGCTTCCGGGCTGTGCTAATCTGGCTTAATTGGTAAGCATCACACTAATGAGATACCCTGTCAAAAAAGCTGGACCATGTTCCAGAGGGATAACACTGGCTTCCACATGCATACAAGCCTGCACATGCGTGCCTGTGTGCGCACACACACACACACACACACACACACACACAGAAACACATTTTGGGCTGGAGAGATGGCTTAGCAGTTAAGGTATTTGCCTGTGAAGCCAAAGGAACCAGGTTTGATTCCCTGGTACCCACTAAACCATATATACAAGGTGGCGCCTGCGTCTGGAGTTTGTTTGCAGTGGCCAAAGGCCCTTGTGCACCCATTCTCTCTCTCTGCCTCTTGCTCTCACAAATAAATAAATAAATAAATAAATAAATAAATAAATAAATAAATAAATAAATAAATGTTTAAAGAAATTTAAAAAAACACACATTTTGATACATTATAAATGGAGTCCTTGGTTGACACGTGAACAATGAAAACACAAGTTGATTTCACATTGGGTTCTGTTTTAGTCCCTGAAACTTATGAAACTACTCTATGCCCAAGGAGTGGTGAGGAAGCTGCTTCTTGTATAAACAGACCTGCAGATGGGTGTGTAAGCCATGAAGTTGTGTTACTGATGTCCTATGTAAAAACAAAAGACTTTCCCTCACAGTCTCGTGAGGTCTCAACCATTTATCAGTGAGCTTTTGACTGCTCCTTCAGACCACTTAGTCATTGGTCTCTATGATTCTCAAATAGGGGTGTGGACGCTGAGCATCCATCAGTAGCTAGTCCAGTCCTCTCAGTCCTCAGAGGAGGGGCACACAGTACAGCCCAAGGTTAACTGGGACATTGGATGTGAGTCAGTTACCTCGAAGGAAAACATTCCCTCAGCATTATCTTTCCTTAGTGTTCTGACACCTGCGGCAAGTGTCCTAAGTCTGCTGGGCAGGCCCCAGCAGCAATCTTTAAGTCATTCTGAGTGGGTTCCTTAAACTGTCCCGTGGTCTTTACAAGTGATGGTATCCAGACACGTTTGGTGCAGAAACAGCAGAGGGAAGCCCCTACTCTGTAGGAGCTCAGCACATTCTAAATTTAAATTAAAAGGAACAAGAAGTTGAAAAGTAGGGTTGGAGGGATGGCTTAGCAGTTAAGGCACTTGCCTGCAAAGCCAAAGGACCCAGGTTCTATTCCCCAGAACCCACATAAGGCAGATGCACAAGGTGGAGCATGCATCTGGAGTTTGTTAGCAGCAGCTGGAGGCCCTGGTGTGCCCATTCTCTGCCCCCCCCACCTCTTTCTGTCAAATAAATAAATAATTTTTTTTAAAAAAAGTTGAAAAGTCAAAGTTCCTGGTCCCCACTATTATCCCACCTGAAGAAGACATGGTCACTGATTTACAGGCAATGTCATCTCACCTGCACAGTTTGGGAGAGGTGAAGCTATGCCAAAGTATCCCTTAGTACCCAGGCCACTGTGTTGTCCCACTATAGCTGGCACCTCCTTCTCAGATCTTCTTTCAGTGTTGGGCTTCCAATATCTGTACTAATGAGATTTTATTCTCTTTAGTCCAACACAGGTGGTGGGGGGGAAGCTTGGTTATGCTGTGATACTTATTATAAATGCTCGTCACTTTTCTTCCATTTCAGAATGTAGCAAACAGTCCAAGGCTAAGACAGAAATAGGCTGTAAGCTTTTTTGTTTGTTTGTTTATTTGACATAGAAAGAGGGAGAGAGGTAGAGAGAATGGGCACGCCAGGGTCTCTAGCCATTGCAAATGAACTTCAGACACAAGTGCCCCCTTGTGCATCTGGCTAATGTGTGTCCTGGGGAATTGAACCTGGGGGTCCTTTGGCTTTGCAGGCAAATGCCTTAACCATTAAGCCATTCTTCCAGCCTTTTTTTTTTTTTTCCTTGTTGGTGATTTATTTCTTACAGTGTATTTTCTTAGGGGGAAAGTGGAGAGTGGTATTATGTCTAATTTTTTAGAAGAACATCCCGTGATCCTATTGTCCCATGCCATGATTTGCCAGCTTTAGTGTTGAGAGGTCAAGTATCATTCTTGCCGCAAACGTAGACAACTTGGAGAGAGGTCAGAAAGCTCTAGTCAGGAGGAAGATTGTGCTACAAGCCACTCCCCCAAAGGCGACCTAGGGATCAATGAGGGTCAGCACACCCTGTGTTCACCAGCAATTATGACTAACCTTTCTTTCTTTTTTTGGAAGGCACACAGAGGACACTTCCTGCCAAAGAGTAAGAATTTTCATGAGATTAAAAAAAAAAAAAAAACTATCTATGATCCTCTTGCAAAATCAGGTAAAATAATTTTAATGGCTATAAACAGTCAGGAAGTCTGTTTGAAGTCTCTTATGAGAGACAGAAAGAAAGAAGGAGAGTGCCAGCCCATTCTCCCTCCTACTCCTATGAACACAGGGCCCCATAACCACCTCGTTGGAGCACTGGCTGGCTGCTCCTTACTGGAGCCAGTGCCAGACACTGAGTCACCCGCCAGACTCCTGCACCTGAGTTGTCTTTGGAGAGATTCCCCTCGAGCGTTGCCCAAGCCCCAGTCTGCTGAGCTCATGGGAGCTGGACAAGATCACAGCCTGGGGGCTACGACTGGGCAACGCCAGCCACACGGTCACCACGTTGAGGTGTGACAGGGCTTTAGTTTGTTAGGAGTCATCCAAAATGGGAGACTGGCCATGACCCCACACTCCTTTCCTCTTGTTGAAGACTAGACTGTGTTTAAAAATAAGATGAACAAATTGGCCCACCCTTCTCTAGGAGTTCAATGGAGAAAAATCCAGGAGCCAAATATAAGGATAAAGTAACCCAAGGATCTATTAACTCACCATATTAACCCTGTTTTCTGCAATTGCCTTTTATGAGGTTGCGCCTCAGCAACTCTCATTAAAAATAACAGAAATTCACATCTCAGTGTGTCCCTGACTCAGACTTGCTAATGTGGAAGCTTGAAGAACTGTGCTCAAAATTCATGATGGATTTTCCATGATTTTTACTAGAAACACTGAACTTAGTTATTGCTCAAAAAAATATGATGCTGTATTCCTTTTCTTCTTGTAATATAACTCACACATGCTCAAGATGCCCTAAGAGGCAATTAACACCTACAAATGCTTCCCAAGATACCTTCCTTCTCTTGCCTAAATTCTGAGAAGAAAAAAAAAAAAAAGGGTGAAGATTTTTTAGAGGCAACATTCCAGCAGAGACCTAAGACCAAAGATTGGCTCAAAAAAGACTAGTAACAACATCAACCAAAAAAAAAAAAAAAAAAAAAAACCTGTAGTTACTGTCTCTTCCATCGTTAACCAGAATAGGGGGAGAAAATAGGGGGAGAAAACTCAAGTAGCCTCCAGTCATACATCCCACCTAAAGCAGTTACTGAGAACGGTGAAGGTGACACCTGTGCAGAAACTTAAGGGGCTGGAAGGTAGGGCAGTGGCTGAGTACTTGTCTAGCATGTACTAGAGTGCAGGTTAACCTGAAGCCACACAGGAGCAAGCTACAAAACCCCTGTGCTCATGTGTACTTATGACATGAACGTAGAGGGAAAATTTTCTAGGGGGACAAATAGAAGAAGGGCCAAAAAAAGGGAGTGTGGAGGGGAACGGGGGGTAATTTGATGAACACACAATATACATGTATGAAAATTTAAAAAAAACACAAAAACAGGGTTGGAGAGATGGCTTAGTGGTTAAGGTGCTTGCCTGCAAAGCCAAAGGATCAAGGTTCAATTCCCCAGGACCCATGTAAGCCAAATGCACAGGGTGGTGCATGCGTCTAGAGTTCGTCTGCAGTGGCTGGATGCCCTGGCACATCCATTCTCTGTTCCTCTCTCTCTCCCCCTCTCTCTACTTCTTTCTGTCTCTCAAATAAATAAATAAAAATGTTACAAGGAAAAAACCCACAGAAACAAATGGAACCACTAGGAAGTCGTTCCGTGGGTAAGAGTGTCTGCTGTACAAGCATGAGAGTGTGAGTTTGATCCCAGGAACCCTGGTAACAAGCTGGCCATGGCCATCCATTCATGGCTGTTGTCTCAGAGCTGAAGGGTTGGAGACAGGAGAATCTCTGGACCTGACTGGATGCCAGTCTGATTTAAAAAAGGGGTGGGGCAGCTCCAGGTTCAGTGACAGACATTGTCTCAAGGAAATAGAACAGAAGAGTGACAGGGGAGGACACCAGGTGTTCTCCTTTCACCTTCACATGCATGCACATGGGGCCTGAGATCTGCACGCACAGGGACCTATCCCGTATTATACTCCACACACAGAGAAAGAAATGGGGCACATCTTAGGAGTCTCAGGGCCAGTTCAGCTTACCACTGAAATAAAAACAGTGTGTAGGGCTGGAGGGATGGCTTAGTGGTTTAAAATGCTTGCCTACAAAGCCAAAGGACCCATGTTCGATTCCCCAGGACCCACATAAGCTAGATGCATCTGGACTTCATTTGCAGTGGCTGGATGCCTTGGTGTGCCCATTCTCTCTCTCTCTCTCTCTCTCTCTCTGTCCCCTCCCTCTTTCTCTCTCTCTCAAAATAAACTCAAAAAACAAACAGTAACAACAACAAAAACAGTGTGTTGAACTTTGTCCTATGCTCCAGGTACTGTGCTGGTTGCTGCACACTTGCTATTTTATCTCAATCCTAACATCTCTCAGGGAGGTAGGAAAAGGTTTATAATTCCTGACTTAAAGTGCAAACAAAATGAAACATATAAAGTTGTGTGTTTTGTTCAAAGCCAGGAGTGTGCTGAGTGGCAGGATAGCAAAACAAAAACAAACAAACATTAACATGGTCTCATGAGAACTTAGGCCACTGACTAGCCCAAAGATGGCTGCTGGGTTTTGAAACCTGAAGGAAGGATATGAGGTCCCAAGGGAGCCAAAAATGTAGGAAGGGCTCTGGGGCCCACTGCCCATTACTTCTTTTTCCACACAGAAAAGATTTGTGATTTTCAACTGATCTTCCCATAGAGTGATGGCCCTATCTACAGATCTAACCTCCCTTTGTCTGTATCACCAGGCATCCAGATCCTCCTCCATTTCAGTTCCACCTTCCCCTGACAGCCCCTCTGACAAGCTAGTTCTTGCAAACAGCAGTATTCCTTGCTAGCCTTAAGACCCAGGGGACTGGGACTGGTCCAGGTCCCTTGCAGCAGGCTGGATTCTCAGGCTGAGGGTGCGTGTACCCAGCAGGCGTGCAGTAGGGACCAGGGCAGGGTCACTGCTTTGCCTCCCCTGCTCTGTGTCAGCCCAGTCAGGAGATGGTCACCACTGTCACCTGAATCCCATTTTTTCTTCAAGCTCCATCAGGGACAAAGATGCCTGTGACTTGGTTCAACAGAGCCAAAGGGAATGTTTTTTTTTTTTTTTTTTTGTTGTTGTTTTAAGCAACCATTCCTAAGGCAGTAACAGAAAGGCAGAGCTAAGAGCACAAATTTCTGACTCGCCATTTTCCTGAAGCCCAGCAGCTCACTCATAGAGACACTGTGTCATATGAATGCTTCCCCTAAGTCCTGTCTTCCTCTCAGTACTCACCTGGCCCAAATTTCAAAGCCTGCTTTTAAATCTGTAGATTCTCACCATCTGTTATAATTGTGTGTGTACGTGTATAAATGTATATGTATGTGTGTATATATGTATATGTATTCACACATGATATATATATACAGATATTCACACATATATGCAGGTAAATGTGTGTGTGTGTGTGTGTGTGTGTGTGTGTGTGTGTGTGTGCTGGTAGCAAAGCACTGTTAAATAGCTGCATTATTAAAATTGCTCTCAGCCGGGTGTGGTGGCACATGCCTTTTAATCCTAGCACTTGGGAGGCAGAGGTAGGAGGATCGCCATGAGTTCGAGGCCACCCTGAGACTACATAGTGAATTCCAGGTCAGCCTGAGCTAGAGTGAAACCCTACCTCGAAAAACCAAAAAAAAAAAAAAAAAAAAAAATTGCTCTCACCTCTGGTTATTGGAGATAAGGAACATGTTTTAAAAAGTTGGGCTGAGCTAGGTATGGTAGCACATGCCTTTAATCTCAGCACTCAGGAGGCTGAGGCAGGAAGATCACTGGGAGTTCAAAGCCAGCTTGGTGCTACAGACTGAGTTCCAGACCACTGCCTCAAGATTAAGACCCTGCCTCGAGAAAACAAACAACAACAAAATTGGCTGGAGATATAGAGCGCCCATCTAAGCATGTAAAAAAGCATTGAGTTTGATCCCCCAGCACAGAATACAGCAGGCATGGTGGTGCACTGTTCTGATCAAAGACAGAAGAATCATGAGTTTAAGGACATCCTCAGTTACAGAGAGAGCTTCAGGAAAGCCAGGCTCTGTCTCAAAAAAAAAAAAAAAAAAATGCAGTTTTGGGTGTTTGTCACCAGATAGGTGCTAAGCAGTGAGACCAACTATCTCATTTGTTTTCACTCTTCGTTGAGACATCATCCTACCAAATTCATAGACAAGGAAATGCACTGGCAGAGAGTGGAAGCTGTAAACATTGTCTGCTGGATGCATGTGAAGCCCTCGGCTCCATGGTTTAGTGGACATTATTCGCAAACACCATGCATGAGAATCTGTCTAGTTAGTAGAAAGCAAGGCTCTGGGAGAGCAGAGCTCAGCAATGCAGGAAGGACGCCCTGGAGTGGGATGTGCTTGCCAGGGGGCCTGGTGAAAAAAAAAAAAAAGAAAGGGTGGCCGTTCCCTGGTTACTGAAGGCCAGCTCTGCTTGTGGATTGGTTCACCTGAAGACATGATGTGGTGATATGGCTAAGGTCACCCAGCTGGAGAGACTCCCTTCCATGTCCTGCAAGAACCACAGTCGGGCTGGAGAGATGGCTTAGCGGTTAAGGCGCCTGCCTGCTAAGCCTAAGAACGCTGGTTCCAATCTCCAGCGGTTCCAATCTCCAGGTCCCACGTTTAGCCAGATGCAAAGTGACGCAAGGGCGCAATGCTGCACTTGGCCACAAGGCGGCGCACAGATCTGGATTTCATTCACAGCAGCTGAGAGACTGCTGGCGTGCCCATCTCTGTCTCCCTCTCCCTCTCTCTCTTCTCTCTGTGTCTCTCTCCAAAAATAAATAAAATAATAAAAAAAAATTTTAAAAATAAAATAAAAAAAAAGAACCACAGAGTCAGAAGTGCTCAGGGCCCCAGAAGGGTGTGGATTTGGAATGCTTCCTTCTCACAGGGGACTAGAACTACTTGCTTGACACACAGATTCTTCAAGAATTTAGGTACATTGAGAATAATATAGTAAGTTAATCTAAGTAACCTCAAAAGTAACTTAGCCCTCCCTCCCAGCCTTCTTCTCTCTCCTTCTTTACTTTCTCCCTCCCTGTCTCCATTCCACACTCCCTGTGCTCCTCCTCTCCCAGTGCTAGGGACAGGCCTGGGCTTCATATATGTTAGGTGGCTTGGAGTTAAGCACATAGTGAGCATTTTTATTTTATATTTTTATTTATTTGAGAGAGAGGGAAAGAAAGAGGCAGACAGAGAGTACATGAATAGGGTGTGCCAGGGCCTCCTGCCACTGTTAACAAACTCTAAATGCATGCACCACTTTGGGCATCTGGCTTTATGTGGGTACTGGGGAATGGAACGTGGACCATCAGGCTTTGCAAGCAAGTGCTTTTTACCATTGAGCCATCTCTCCAGCCCCATAATGAACATTTTAAAGGCTTCTGCACTTGTGGCGGATGTAGAAGACAGCAAAAGAAAGGCAGATTGAGGAGATTTTGTTAAAAAAAAAAAAAAAAAAAAAAAAAAACTCAAAAGGTTTTCTTTAGGAAAGGATTAAAAGAATTAAAAACAAACCCGAAGTGGTGGCACATGCCTGCTACTCCATCACAGCCAAGGCTGAGGAAGAAGGATTGTGTTTGGACCTGTCTGAACGAGGTGGTGCGATGACAAAAAGGACCATTAAAAATATAACTTCTTCCACGTGACACACAGCTGTGCTCACAGTCCTGTTAGAGTGGCAATGACCTCTGAATTCCCAGCAACCACAGCTTAGCATAAGGCGGAGCTTGACTCTTCAAGCATGAAGAGATAATGACACTTTGGGAATTTGGGGGAATTACTGACCCTGACAGAATAGCAGCAAGTCTAAAACATATACTTGGTTTTTTTTTTTTTTTTTAATTAGCTTATGTCTATAGAAGCCACAGATTCTGAGGTCAGGTGACTACCAGCCATTGTGTCTGAACCAGAAGCCCAGCTTTACCACTTGCTAGCTCTGTGACTTTGGGCAAGTTACTTAACCTCTCTGTGCCATATTTTCTTCATGAACAAGAATGGGAAGAAATAACAATACCTGTGTCATAATGAATATAAGTAGATGACACAGGCTAGACCCTGCTAACCACTAAGTGCTTCTTAAGTGTTTCACACGTGTTTGCTAAATTATTATTGATTATAAATGCAATAAGCTCAAAGTAGAAGATAGGAAAAGGAATAAACAAATTGGGAAATTGACTTAAAAAATCAAGTAGCACACTGTTACCCCACACATGACACTGTAATATTTGATGGTATGCTTGAGAAAAACAGCTTTCTGAAGCAAAACTGGAATCATTACTGATGGCCCTCTGAAAATTCTTTGTTAAATGAAAATCACACCTAGCAGAGTTCTCAAATCTAATTTGTACATTCAGATTCCAACAAACCAATATTATTAGGAACCAAATAGGTTACATACCAGCACTGGACTCTGGAAAAGTTATCCACACAGCAATCAGGACAGCAAGTGGTACCTGAGCACTTTTGACACTGTACTTAGTAGCCACAGGCAGGAACCCAAGGTACCCCAGGGCTGCAGAGTCACCCAGAAACATCCTCGGGGAATGTTAGGGATGCTTCAAACCTTTTGCCTACAAAGTATGGAACTATAAAGCAACTTGTGACTTACTTTGCACAGCCACACTATCTGTTTCTTGGCAAAGAGCATACTAACTTGATTTTCGTGGAAGTTAAATCACCAACATCATTCTCAGTTAAAGTGAAACAAAACAAAAACCAGAATATTCAGCTCATTCTGTATCTTAAAAATAATAATAATAACAGCCCAACTTTGACCAAACGTAGCTAAAAATTTCTCAGGCCCAGGCTTTGCTGCCTGTCCCCACAACACAATCCACATGTCAAGATTGCTGTGTTTCCTGGGCCAGTTTATTTATGAAAGAAGCACTTGCAGTAAGGTGGCCTCCAATCAGGGTTGACCGTGTGACAGGGAAAGTACATCTCCCAGTCATCCCTTTTGTCAGGCCAGCCGGAACATTCAACACAGACACACCCGGAAACTGTAAACTATTTTAACAACAGAATATTTTCCCACCTCAAAAGTGGGATCAACTTTGCAGCCTACCCATGTCCCAAGGGTGTTCTCAGGATTAACAAGTTCATATTAGTCAAGCACTTTGATTTCTAGAGACAAAAGGCTTTGTATAGGTACAAAGTATGATTATCCAACCCAGCAGCCTTTTTGGAATACCTGAGATGGCAAGAGAAGAGGCTGAGAGGCCACTGTTCCCACCACTGCCCTCCCCAAAGCAAAGCCAGCCCCTAGCCCCAGGCAGGACCCAGCCTGGTCAAAGCTTCATCTAAGCTCAGCTGTACTCTTCCCTTATATAGTCATGGAGAGGGAATCCCTCCACGTGCCTGTTTCCAGTTCACATTCCCAACTAGTATAGGCAACCCCATAGATTTCCAGTTGTGATTTATAGAGCTGGACCCACCTGGGCCAGGCACTGGACTAGGACCGTGTGTACCACTGCAGCAGGAAGCTCCTGAAGGGAATCTTGCTCCTGTGTCTGAAGAGGATGGCAGCAGGTGCACCTATGTCCCCAAAATGCACATACATAGCCAAGCCAACCTCACGCAAGAACTCATAGAGTAAAGTGAAAAGATAGCCTTGAGCTTATTTGCATTAATGTCTACATAGAATGTAGATGTGGGTATTTCCCTTGGCCTCTGGGGGGACATGTGTGAGACCATAGCAACCTTTATGGTCATGAACTCCATGAAGTCATAAAAGAATAGCATTGCATTATATAATAAGACAAGACACACACATGCATATATGTGATATATGCATATGTGGTGCTGGGGATTGAACCCAGGGCTTTAGGTATACTAGCCAAGCACTCTACCATTCCCAGTCCTAGCAGGAATTTTTGAGGGATGCCTAGATGAAGTAGACTCTTTGTCTTAAAGCACCTTGAAACCTTCAGCAAGAAGCAAAAGATTGGCCTGTATTAAATGATGTTACATACCAGCCACAGACACTCAGACATGTTTTCTTTCCTTTCACTAAGCTGTTCATGTTCCGGTCTAAAGTCAGTATACAGACCTAGGACATAGCTCCATGGCTAGAGGGCTTGTTAGCATGTGCGAGGCCCTAGGTTCAAACTCCAGCACCACTCAATTCATCCATCCATCCATCAATCAATAAACGTAAAAGAACAGCCTTCATCTTAGGTGTAAGAGTTATTAATACAAGTGGGTTCCTGCTCGAGTGTGCTCACATATGCCATAAAGTAGTGCTACTGTGCAGAGAGAGCTAAGGAAATATCTAGAAACACCAAAGTACTGAGCCCCAAATCTTGGGAAACCTTGTTCTATTAACTATCCATCATAATAAATTCATTCTCAGTACAATGTCCGGTAGATTGCTGGAAGGCAAAAAAAGTTCTTGAGCCTGAAGGGTTAACTCACTTTGCCTTAAAAAGAAAGGACATGTATAATTTCCGTTTATCATCAAACAATGCGTTTATTATTTTCTGTGTATCTGTGAAAGGGCATGGCTTTCTGAGTGGAAAACAAAACAGAACTTGGTCACATGTTTATTTGCCCCACCTTTTCCCTTCCCTTCTGATAAATAATCAAACATGCCATCCAGAAAAAACAAAACCAGCGCGCTGGGAAATTTGATGGTCATCAAATTGAGATACTGAGAAAAGCAGCCCGCTGCTCCCACACTGTTTTCGGCCCCCACACCTACACTAACATCTGAGTCAATATCCCCAGTCACTCTTTCCATTTTCCTTGCAATTACTCCTACTGTTAAACAAATTGTCCTTAAGGCAGTCACAAACATTTTTTTTTTTCTTGCAAAGCAGAACAACTTCTGAACATTAAAAATGCCACCATAGCCGGCAATACACACAGACAAACAGAAACTTCTGTAGTTTGTCTGTAAAATGTTCCTGCCATTTGAGGGTGTGGACAAGTACAGAATTCATTTTTCCTTTTTTCTACTCTAATGGATGCAGTCTTAAAAACTGAAATTTAAGGATATTTAGTCTGGAGACTAACCAACCAAATTCAGAATAATATTTCTCTTTAGATCAAAAGAGTCAATTTTCTACTTCCTGTCTATTCCCTGATCACTATATAGTTAAAAAAAAAATTAGCACCTGGCTTGCCAATTACAGTGAAGCTAGCAGTCAGGTCTGGGGTGGGGTTGGGTTGTGGAAGCAGAGGAGAGGCCAGAGGGAGGACCACAGGCAGGAAAAGGTGGAACCTTTCCTAAGGGAGTCACACCATGTGTTTAAAAGCCACTTTAACAGAAAGGGCTCAGGAGTTACATGGCTCTGCCGTCCCACTCCCAGGACTTGCCCAGCCATACTAATTATCCACAATGAAAATGGTGAAAGGAGAGACCAACATCAAAGTTAACGACCATCGCAGAAAGTGAAGCAGGCTTTCTCTTTCCTCTCGGAGCCTACTCCGTTTAACCAATACTAACATGAATGAGATAATGACCGTGCGTGTTTCAGCAGTCTGACTTTTATTGGCATGAAATTGGTACAAATATTATCAAGGCCGATTGGCCAGTGATGACGGTGTCGTGATGCAAACATCAGAGGACAGTTCTGCAGTGGGACTGTCACAGGCACCATCCGGCATTCTCTCAGGACTTGTGATAACAGGAGGAAAACGGAACCAGCACAATAGCAATGCTACAGTAAGCAGTGGGGAGGTTATAATCTACGTTCAGTCTGAAAAGCCCTCCTGACCACACTTGCTGCTTCTTACTGGCCAGATCCAAAGGCATATTGGAAATCAAGAGAGAATTAACAAGGAGTTAGCAGGATCCAGTCCCCACAAATCTCTAAAATGGAAAACAAAAAAAGAAAGAAAAAAAAAAAAGGCTTTGATGGAGAGAGGAGGGAGGGACAAGGACATACAGTAAACAAGCTGAAACATCTTATTTAGCCCTGTAAACAATGTCTGCTCAGGCAAACAAAAGTCTAGTTTCAAAGTTTAAACCCAGAAAGGAAAAAAAAAAGTCCTTTTTCTCTGGACACTTACAGAGAAAATGAAGAGTTTGAGGGACTGAGCTTGTACCGTCTGCCTGTGGATTTCCGTCTTCTTGCTGTCGATGGGCTCTGGCTGCTTCTGTGAAGCGGGGTTTGCCGAGTGGTAAAAAAGATGTTTGAATAAACAGGAAGTGCTGAGCGCTAAAGCACACTGGAGGAGAGAACACACTGGAACGTTGCCCTTTGTAGGCAACCTCAGGGAGGCTTGCCTCCACAGTAGCTGGCTGGGCTCTCAGTAAATGACAAAGAAACCACAAGAATTCCTCAAGTAATTCTTCACTTTCAAAGTTGAAAGATCAGTTGGACCTGGCAGGTAATGTTCAAAGTTGCATTTAGCACTTAGAGAAATCTATTAATGCTAAACCTATCTACATCACTCCAGGTCTGCAAGCAGGGACTCGGTGCATCCCGTGTGCCCCGGGTACACCAATCCCTAGCCAAACATAGCTCCCGCACGCAAACACACACCGACAGGGTTTCGGGAAACCTGCTCTTGAGATATTTTTGTGGTGACATTTACATAGGCAGGATGCTTTGAAAAGAAAAAAAAAAAAGAATGAAAGAAAGAAAGAACCTTCAGATTCCGCAGACTTGAGAGGATTTTTGTCACATGTATTTTTAAAGAACACGTCATCCTGCATTCCAGGGATGTGCTCCCGATCTGCCTTGTGTCGTTTTTCCTCTACATCAGGAAAACTACCTGTTTATCTCACCAAGACTACCCGCCTACTTGAACACTCCTTACCCCTTCCAAAACTAATTATGAAGGTCCTGTCTTCCGTCATCAGCCCAACTTGACAGGTACCATAAAGAGCAAACTGCTGAAGGTGTAGCAAGTCAGCTTGAAAAATCGGAGGAAGAGTGGAACAGCCATATTCAATTGAAAGGAAGGAAGAAAAAAGGACTCCTTCCTAAAATGTATTGCTGTGGGGCAGTGGCCCCTGCCACAGAAGCCAATGATTTGTTATTGAGTGTGGAATGCTGGCCTGTCTGTCAAGCAGGTGCTAATACTCGGCTAAAATAACTCATTGGGACCTGTCAGTGGGATGTTTACATAGGCCCCAATCTTTTCTTCATAGAAGGAAATTTTTTTTTTTACTGGAATTCATCTTCTTTTGATCTCACATTCAAAGCAACGGCAGCTTGATAGACATTCAAGTCTGAAAGCAAATCCAGACGCCGAAGATAAACCGCCAGAATATGACAGGCAGAAGCGTCTAAAGCTTATAAAAATGAAGAGAACAGCATGTCGCCTGAGTATTACAATAGCAGAAATCAAGAGACATATTAGGTGGAACTGATCAGCCACGAAAACAGTTCAAAAGGCAGATCATAGAAACAGAGGACAAGACAGAGGGAGGGGGGATTGGGAGCGAGCTGGTTTTCTGCCTCACCTCCCTCCTGAGCTCCAAGCCTGCCTCTCCCCTTCACCAAGGGTGGAGGGTCCAATGCAGAGACACTCCTCTTTCACTCAGCTGGTCCAGTTACGGAATCTGCAAAGGATTTCCTAGCAATCCCTTTCAAGGGGTAGGGACGAAGGTAGGCTCTTGTTCCAGCTCCCACATGCTGCATTTTCCTGGCATCTCTGCTTGGGCTCTGAAATGCAGAATCTGAAAGCACATGGCCCAGGCGCCAGGGATGTAGTGGGCGATCAGGAAAAAGCTCCTGAGAACAGCAGAGCTGTACGTAGTTGGGATGGGGCTATGGGTCTCCTAAAATGACTAGACAGTGAATGAACGCAAAGCCTCAGCCTCAGCCTCAGTCACACAAACGGTCAGCTGAGTCCAGTCTCAGAGAGACGTCACTGCTCCACACCTAGTATCTTTGAAGCCAACTAGGGCAGTTCCTTAAAGGGATTATGGCAAGAATGTTCTCGGAAGCATCCATTTATATTTTCCAATGATGTCTCTTATTTTAATTAAAGTTGATGCATATAATGAAAAAGCAATCCTCCCAGCAATTTTGCACTTGAGCTGTTTGTTAACAAACACGGCATGTGAAGAGGCAAGATCAGGTTAAAGGACAACAGAATTCCCCGTTATAATTTGCCCTGTGGTCATCTGGGACAGGGACTGCTAAGTGAGATCTTTGTTGAGTCTGCTAGGATTTTGAAAATTAGTGTTCTCTCCATGTCTCTCTCTGTCGTGTAAACCAAGAGTAAAATACATATTTAAAATTGTACAACATTTTAAAAGCTATAAAAGTTTAGGGTATGCTCTATACAAACAAGATTACTAGGTAACTGAGCTACAAATGTATGTGTGTGGTGGGGGGACAGCAAGCACCATACATACCACATTAAAAAGTCAGCTTCTTAAATTAAAAAAATAAAAAATAAAAAGGGGGATTGCTGTAGAGATCTCTCAGCGGTTAAGGTACTTGCCTGCAAAGCCTAGCAATCCAGGTTTGATTCCCCAGTACATACATAAAGCCAGATGCACAAAGTGGTGCATGCATCTGGTATTCATTTGCAGTGGCTGAAGGCCCTGGCGTGCCTGTTCTCTCTCTCTCTGCTTGCAAATAAGTAAAAATTTTTTTAAAGTCACTTTCTGCCCTGCCTGGACAGCAATGTCAATACTGAAGGCTAATAATTTTGTCTTAAATTGTCCTAGTTCCATCTGCTAGTTGCAACTATTCTTCTCCAACTTAAAAAAAGGGAAAGGAACGAAAACAGTTGCTTTCAACATGTACTCCTCAAATTTCCCAACTTGAATATTCCACAACCCTGTAATTTACCCCAAACAAGGAAGGTTTACCATAAAGTCAGAATGCAAATTCCCTTGTAGATATAAAATAGATTCTTCCTGTACAAAGAATGCAGTCATCTCCACTGGGATGCAAGCAGGAACAACACTCCATTTTTCAAGACATTCAAAGTCTTTCTTCCAAAAAACAAAATAAAAATAAACAAAATCCAAACATTCTGCATGTATGAAGACCTTCATTAATATAATCAAATGACTATTGGGGTTTTTTCTTTGATATAAACAACTTTTGCACTGTCATTTAAAAAACCTCCCAATAACATCACTAAGAGCTACCATTTTTAACAGAGAAATTGTCTGCTGAGGGCCATGGATGGTAGCCATGCTGCAGCCCTCTTCCTCTCAACCCCTTTCAGACTTTTGCTGGACTTGAATGTCACAGTAGACCTTGAGTCCTTGAATGTGAAATGGCTTCATGCTAATTGCTCTAATTGCTTGAAGATGTGCAGGCAGGTGAAACCCAATCCCCGTGGCCATTGTAGAGACCAAGAACAACACTGGAATGTTTACATAGTGGTTTGATTTTAATAGACAGAAGGGCTGAGTTTAAGACAGCAAAAACACAGCTAATAGGTGACCTCTTAATGTAGTCCTCTTCTAAAATAAGGAAAGAAAAATAAGGACACACAACAAAATACAATTTTAGATTTTGAAAGACACTGTTCTAAACACCAAGGTTATTTGGTTGACTCTTAGCCTGAGTACATGTTACACAGCACCTGACATTTCCATCTGCAAGTCTACTCTGAATATACTTTTTTATATAAAAAAATTAAAACAAGAAAGCACTTTATATGTCAGTCACCTTACAAACACATTATGACTCTATGGTACTTCCAAGTAAGTGCACACATTTGAATTTTAAATTGAGTACTTTTCACTCCTCTAGTACTTCCGTGTCCTTAAAGGGGAAGGCTGCTGTGCCCCTCACCTTCATTTATGGCTTCCTGCTTTTTGTATGTCCTTTGACTGCAAAGTTGGGGCAAAACTCTCTCACATTCATCAATGCACAATCCTGTCCTTACCCATCTTCTTGGTTCTATGAGCATGCTACCTGCTTTTTACCTAGGGTTACGATGGCCTCTAGAGTAGCTTAAAGACAGTGGCCCTTTTGGGATATTTTATTGCCTTGAAATGGACACAGAGGTTTGGTGATAGCTCCCTACAACCCCTTTCTTTCTTCTTTTTTAAAAATCAGGATAACAATTTGATTTTAATTTATTTTATTTATTTTATTTATTTGAGGGAAAACAAGGTAGAGTGAGAAAAAGAGGGACTAGGCCCACCAAGGCCTCTATCTGCTGTAAACAAACCTAGATGCATGCACCATCTTGTTCATCTGGCTTATGTGGGTCCTGCGGAATTGAACCTTTGCAGGCAAATGCCTTAACCATTAAACCATCTCTCCAGCCCCTTAGCACCCTTTTCTAATGGGGGCACAGACATTATCAGGACTAGAAAGGAAATACATGCTAGTGCAAATGCCATCATACCTACAGGGTGTCACTAACCCACAAGGATCCACAAAGTAGAAATAGATGGAAAAACACATACACACATAAATACATAAATGCATGTATATGTACATATATTCATGTTTATGTATACATACATGTACTGGTAGAAATATATGCATGCATATATATGGCATTTGCATGTATAGGAATATTTCACTTGTAGCCAGGAATATTTCACTACCGGAGAAGAAAAAAAAATGCAATGATTTGAGGGTTAAGCTGGACAATTTAAGGTAACAGATATACCTTGTACATGAGATGAGAGAAGCAGGCAATGCTCCAGACAGAAGGCAGCTGTCTAACTGCTGCTTGGCTAAGTTATGTTGTATATTAACTTCTGGTGATGAAATATAAATTGCCAAAGCAAGCAGGAAAAAAAAATCCTTTGAAACCACGAAATATTTTGCATGCTGTAAGCTGGGCAATAAATTTAGCAGCGTCTTTACGTGAAGTATTTGTCCCCAGACTCTGGAGGACAAAGTAATGAAGCCAAGATACCTGCATAGAAAGAATAGCCTTTTGAACTTGGGCCCCTTCACATGTATTTATAGAATACTTTCCCCTCAAAGTGAAATCCCCCAGAAGCCATGTTCTTCCCTGAAAAAGGAGGGAGGGCGAGTGCCCATTTAAAGATTAAGTATAAACTAGTCCCAGCCAGCGAGAGGAAAAAGTAAACAGGCCCCCACTGCCTACCCTCAAAATTGTTCCCCTTTGAAAGCTCTACGCAGTAAGTGCCTGGTACCAAGGGCTGCCCTGCTGCCCAGGGGTCAGCACAGCTATGCTAAGCTGACAGGCTCAGTTTACAGTGGGCCAGAATTTTGTTTGGATATACTGGCCTTGCTCCCCGCCAGCTTAACAACAGATGGCTAGAAAACTTTCATTACGTTGCACAGGACGGAACTGCAAACAATCCAGAAAACTGTGAAAAGTTTAACTCCCTCTAAACCAGTGTGCCAAACCTGAGCCCACCCGGAGCCAGGGAGCCAGACCTGGCCCAGGGGCCTGCAGAAGCCATGCTCGACACACGTGTCCAAGTACAGTTCAAGTGGAGGCACCCTTCAAGACAACAGAGGAGCTACAGCCATCCCCGAGGCTTTATTTTAACTGTTCAAAGGCCAGACCTTATAAGGAGTTGTATTGACTGTGCCTCCTTGATTTTATTCTCCCAAAATGTACCGACAGACTTTCTTTCCCTCTGGAGACATAAAATCTTCCAGACAATTCCCAATTCCCAAGCTCCCTTCCTGCCTCCCCTTCTTCAGGAAGCTGGGAGGACAGCACAAAACAGCCTTCACCCTAACTAACACCTAGATTTAAATATTACTTATCCAAATCTGTATATAATTTAAATATTCATTAAACTGACTCAATCCCATGAATCCTAATATCTCCTAATGCTCGGAGACAGGTTATAAATGCACCTTCAAAGGTTTAATTCAATTGGCAATCAGAGAGTTCTTATCACGGGAAATGTGTTATTTTCATATTATTCAAGAAATGAACAAATGTGTTTTCCACAAATGTATTTTAGAAGCTACCCTTTCCTGTTATTGAAAGAAAATTGTGTTTATTACTCCTTTAGCAGAGTGTAAACTCATAAACGTCAACAGAGAGTACAAGGGAAACTGTCAACTAAATATTGTTTCCTTCACGAGCTGTTCTTCCAAGTCAATTACGCCTTTCAACTTCTGGGGCATTGTATGATAAACTGGCAGTAAAAATCATTCACATTAATATACCATGGTGCCTTGCCTGCAAAAGGTAATTAAAGAAGTAAATGACTCATAAGAATAGACATATTAGCTGCAAAATGAAAGGCAACTGAGCTGCCATGTAAAAATATGTACCATTAAGATACTGCATTTTCATATTCCTGTAATCAGCTTCACTAGACTAATGCTTATTTAATCCAGTTCTGTGCTAAGTCCATCAACAACTGTTTTTTGCTGTTTTCTCCTTGACTGAACATTATGAGAGCAGGTTTTGAATAAATACTGCAATGAGATTTTTGCATACTCAATTGAAGAATAGGTTTTTTACATTTTAAAGTCTATTTTTCTTTCTCTGAGAAATACAACATTAAAAAAAATTACTGGTGGGAACATAATATACACAGCTAGCTAGAAGTGTCTCCTTAACTGGCAGGGCATCACAGGGAAAGAATATTTGTTCTAGCTTCACCACATCTGATCACTGGTACCATGAGGGCACAGTGCCTTCACTTGCCAGATCCCTGCTTCCTTGATGAAGCCCTCTCTTGTGTTAATAGTGCCTTGCATTAGCATCAGGGACACAAGGGCAATTCAGCCTTTGGCAGGGATGGAAGGAAGAGATGAGAAATGAGGCGGGAGTGGGTGAGTGGGTTAGGAAGGAGCATCTCGGGGTAACCGAGTGTGCTGGAGTTCTCTGTCAAGAGTCAGAACCTGGCAAATGACCTCTTTTCAGAGAGCTGAGTGCACTCACTCTCAATGCTCCACTTTTCAGCTCAGGCCTTTAAGCTGACATTTGTCCTATACTTTTATTTTAGCTCATCCTCACCAGGCCAGCCCTGGCAAAGCACCCCCCATGCACAGCAGTTTGAGGGATCTTTCCAAGAGTTGCTCACTTTCCTCGGCTCATGCAACCTTGGTTGTATCCAAGGTCATGAGCCCACCATGTTTACTAGACATATTCCTGGATGCAAAAACCAAAGAAGCCCATTCTTGTGGAAATTAGGGGAGTGAGCATTCTCTGTCAGCGACTCTTCAGGCCCTTGATCCAGTTTGGGAGTTTGTTTCCAAAACTCTTGCCACTCCTCCCATACCTACCTAAAGGCAGCAGCAAAAACCCAGACAAGGAAACACTGCCATGTCTGTTTCCTATACAGTGGCAACAGCACACATACTTTCAGTGACCTCTAGATAATTCTATCCACTAACAATCAAAAGCAAAACAAGAGAGATTGGAGAGACAGCTCCATCCTGATGGCCTGGGTTTGATTCCCCAGTACTCACACAAAGCCAGATACACAAAATGGCACATAAGGCTAAAGCGTGTTCATAGCAGCAGGTGAGCCTGTCTGTCTGACTGTCTCAAATAAATAAAGACTCTTTTAAAAAAATCGGAAAATGATTTTTAGCTCATATATATATTGAAGAACACAAATTTCCAATGACAGTGCAGTTCTGGGCATCTGCAGCAGTTCTACCATCACCTCCTTCCTCCTGGATGTGCAGCACTGATGAGCAGCCAGCCAGTCCTCAAGGACAGTCTAGGTTAGGCAGATGGCCCAACAAGGCCCCTTATTTATTTGTCTTTTTAGGGCCTTGGAACCATGGCGAACTCCCTGGAGGCAGGCGGATCTCACCTTGTCAGGCATGGTTGCTTCAGCATTGAAGCAGATACCACTCAAAACAATTAATGAGTTCTCATCCTTTCTCTAATTAGGGAACAAAGGTCCCTGTGTGCACAAAATGGTGGTGCTGCCTGGAGAGCACATGTGGGGAGATGCGAGTGCTTCTAATTGCCTCAAAATGGGATTTTTAATATTTAGGAACATAATAGGATAGGGAAATAAGAGCATTTCCAACATCTTTTGCAAATAAGCCTTTACAAAATATTGTTAGCTGTTCATAATACATCATTATCAGAAATGGGAAGTTATGAATACAGGGCATGTAACCTTTGTGTTCGCGTGAATTAACCTATATGTGTGAACACGATACATGAATTAGTTTTTAAAGATACATTAAAAAAATAATAAAAGGCCCTTATAGGAAAAAGCAAGGCAAGAAGGCAGTTCTTCTGAGTCTGATAGTCCTCAGACCTTCCCAGATTAGGACTCAAACATGTAATTAAGAAAGATAACCCCAGTTTTTATAGTAATTAGGGGCTGTGGGAAATGGGATACCATCTCTTGAAAGTGTTACAAATATACCACACTTCTAAATAACCTGCAACGCTAGGAAGGTATACTCCACTACCAAGGGCAAAGCCGCTATGCAGTGAAGGAACAGTAAATGACAGACTGGCGTTCAAGTCCATTAGCTGCTATGTGATAGGAGCACATTCACTAGCACGCGACCTGTGAAAAATCTTAGATCTCTTTAAATCTTTGAATTGGATTACTGCATTAATTCTTAAGAACTGCAATCCTTCAACCAAGTCAAATTACCCTCATTAACAGTGGAAAAACTGCCTCTGCAATAAGTTTTTTTAAAAAAAGATATTTATTATCTATAATCACTTTCACGTACTACACCTAGAAATACCATGAAGTGAGGCCAGCAGCTCTGAAAACGGCACCCCAAATTTGCATTGTTAACTGGGGTTCAAGTGAAAATAAAAACGAAAGCAGTCGCACACTGTTTTGATGTGTTTCACATCTACGGGGAAATTTCCTTTTACTGTAAGCAGTGCATGGCTCCATTTTACAGAAGGGGAAACTGGGGCACATGTAAAGCTTGAGTCGGTTGTCTAAGTAACCCTAGGGGATCCAGCGCAGGGCATCTCCGAGCCCTTTGTTCTGGAGTTAAGTCAGATCCATGGACTCTCCATGCCGCTGTCACAGTGCATAGACCTCTCTAAATCACACTCAGTGAATTAAAAGGCAGGCAAGACAAATGAAATGTTAGGAATGTAGCACCGAGAATAGAAATGATATCCATTCCGTGAGAGATCACAGCAGAGGCTGCCTCGCCTCGTTCTTCCCACAGCACATTTCCTGGGACTGTTTAACCTGCCTGCAGACCTCACTGAGTATACCCTTTTAGAGTGGTGAAAGAGAAAATAAAAGTAAGAACTGTTAGCTGATTACTATGCCCTTGTTATTTCTACAGTGGTCTCGTCTGGAAAGATAAGAGAGTGACTATCTTGGAACAACCTTGGGGTCCTTCAGACAGAGCTAGCTCTTGGAGCCCCTGCTGAGGGACTGGCCTCTGGTTGTAAGGTGTTCCCTCAGTGGCCTGATTCTTTCCTAGCCCAGGCCAGGGTCCCAGAGTTTTCACCCTAGTGACATTCAACAAGTACAGCTGGGCAGAGGTAAGCCAGTCTGCAACCTATTTTCAGGGCACATGTTAAGAAATAGGAAAGGGGGGCTGGAGAGATGGCTTAGTGGTGCTTGCCTGCGAAGCCTAAGGATCCAGGTTCAATTCCCCATAACCCATGTAAGCCAGGTGCACAATGTGGCGCATGCATCTGGAGTTCATTTGCAGTAACCAAAGGCCCTGGTGTGCCTATTACCCCCCCACACACAAATAAATTAATAAAAATTTTTAAAAAAGAAAAAGCAATAGGAAAGGGGGAACAGGTAGAAGTTGCTTTCCAAGCTGGATAACGACCAATCCTTCTAAACCTCTCCACTAAGATGTTTCCTGGGATTCATAATAAAAACCCAGGGGCGTAACAAGGTCCCGAAGTGCTTCTGAGTCACAAAGAAACAAAGGAATTAAGCTCTGCTCAGTGCTGTTGGATGTGAAATGCATTTATCCCAGCCTGAAGATATGCAAGGAGACAGCCCATACTTAATAAGGAATCAATTAAGCCCAGCACCCCAATGATCCAGTGAGGAAGCAAAACTTTAAAACAGTGACTTCTAAAAACTCTGCGGTTAAAATAAGTGTCTCAGTTCCACACCTGATGTGCAGAGCCATGCTTAAGATCATATAGATCATATCGTTTAGTAGTAATGGAAGCAGTAGTTTTCAGTCTCCATGTGCCCCAGGCATCTGTATTCACTATCCTCCTATCACCCATCATGGGAGTCACCTAACCAGTTTACAGAGAAGGTAAAAACAACAGCCATGATCAGGCTCACTATATTGTCCAACCGCTTCTCTGTGGATCTTCAGTTACTATGGTTTCTTAATGGAACTATTAAGACAGTACTGAGAGGAGGCTGGGGAGATGGCTCAGTGGTTAAAGGTGCTTGCTTGCAAAGCCTGACAGCCCAGGTTCAAGTCTCCAGTCTGGATGCCCAAAGTGGTGCAAGTGTTTGGAGTTTGTTTGCAGTGGCAAGAGGCCTTGGTGTATTTCACTCTTTCTCTTTCCCTCCCTCTCTTTTTTTCTTTCTCTCTACTTGCAAATAAATAAATAAATAAATAAATAAATAAGTAAAATTTAAAAAAAAAAAAAAAACATTACTGAGAGGAGACAGGAGGGTCCATGCTGGAGCAATGAAAACATGTCAAGAGCTTCTAATCCCAGTTACGCAAGAGGCGGATGCAGGAGGACCGCCAATCCAAGGCCAGCTTGGGCTATATGATGAGTTGAAGGCCAGCCTGAATTATAGAGCAAGACCTTGTCTTAAAAAAAAGAAATACTGAGAAATGTTACTCAAATATCAGAGGGCTCAAGATATGGAGACTTTCCACCCACCTCCTTCCCGGGGACATCCCACATTTTGCAGCACAAGACAGATTCGGTTCTCTTTGGCCTCTATCGCTTACACAGTCTCCTGCCCCTTGAGTGTTTTATGACTGTCAATCATGCGCTTTTCAAAAAATAAGTGCTTTAGCAATGATTTCATGATTAACTTGCTTTTACTATTTCAGCTGCTTTTCAAAGCCATTGGTGATGGCAACCATTCTCCAGCCCAGAACCATCCCTGTGATTCTCAGGTCATTAATCACGTAAGTTTTCGTATCCACTTTCTGAGCATGAGCCATGCAGGGAGAGTGGGGCAGACCTCGCCCCTTTTTTTTTTGACACAACAGTTGATGAGGGCATTCAACACACCCAGACAGAAGCAGAGAGCTGCTGCCAAGACAGATCAGAGAGCCACAGTCCAAGAACTTCACCCTCTTGCCTGCCTTTGGCCTAATGTGCATAAGAACATCTAGGAATTCATCCATGAAAAAAGTGATATCTGAGATGAAATCCCCAAGTAGAGGAGGGATCAGACAGCAAGAGGAGCACAGAGGCCAGGCGTGGTGGTGCACGCCTTTGATCCCAGCACTCGGGAGCCAGAGGTAAGAGGATCACTGTGAGTTTGAGGCCACTCTGAGACTACATAGTGAGTTCCAGGTCAGCCTGAGCTAGAGTAAGACCTTACCTCGAAAAAGCAAATAAATAAATATTAAAATTTTAAAAAGAGAGAGGAGCAGGGAGCAAGAAAGAAGGAGCAAGAAAGAGCAGAAAAATTGAAACAATGCTAAAGAAGTAATGAGCTGGCTGAGCAGTTAGTGATATACCACTGTTATTCAACAGGGATATCTTCTTCTATAGCAAACAGAAAAACACAGATTACAAACATGCTTTCAATTAAACAATTAAAGGACCTAATAACTGCAAAAAGCATCCCATTGGCAAAAAAACAAAACAAAACAAAACAAAAAAACCTTCAAAAATCGTGAAATAATTGATGTAATTATGATGGAAAAACAATATTGGGGTTGCTTATTTCTTTGTGCGCACACGCGTTTATGTGTGTATGTGTGTGTGTGTGTGTGTGTGTGTGTGTGTGTGTGTGTGTATATGCTAATAGTGTGAGAGTGAAGGTACATGTGTACCATGGTGCACCTGTAGAGAAAAGAGGATTCTAGTCTTTTAGCTTGAGACAGGGTCTCTTTTTCTCCACTATATTTATCACACCAGCTGCTTTGCGAGCATCCAGCAAATTTTCCCGTTGCCTTTGGGATTGCAAAAACCCACCAAAGCTTCAGGCTTGTCCTTGAGGTCTGGGGAGTTGAACTCAGGCACTCAAGCTTATGAAGCAAGTGCTTTATCTATGGACCCATCTCCCAGTCCCCTTTGTTATTTTTTACCCTGGAGACTGAAACTTTTAGGAAGTAGGTGCAGCTGGAGAAACTGGATCAATAGGTGGTTGTTCTGAGGTGTAATCACCACAGCTCTACTTCCTGAAGAATCCCCCTCCTTCGGTTTCCTGGTCTACCAAGATGTAAGCAAGCAGCCACATACTCCTGTCACCACAGCCCAAGCTTCTTGTGTAATGGCTTATTTACCATTGTGGACTGTATCTGCAAAAAACCATAAGCCAAAATGAATCTCTCTTCCTTTATGGCTTTTTTTTTTCGGGGGGGGGGGTCAGGTATTTGGTTGGTTCAGTGATGAAATCCAGGCATGGAACAGGCCAGGCCATCGACCTCCCCGGGGGTCTTAGTCCATCATAGGGAACAGATAGCCAAACAATGGACAGTGGCAGCAGTGAGCACCTCAGGAGAACTCTTGGGTGAAGCCATTCTGGTGGCTGCAATGCACAGACAGCCCAAGCCGATTTTATTTTGTACCGCACCCTTCCCAAGCCATTGGGTAATGAGTTTCCTGTTCCAATTATTCTAATTACCTACGCTAATGATGATCAAGGCACAAATTCAAAATTGTCTCTGGCTCGAGAAGAGAAGGAGCACTCTGAACCATTCTAGATGTACTTGGCAGCCCACGCAAAGGGTGAAGATGCCTCCCTGGGAAAGGAGAAAATAGGGGGCAGCCATGCTGTCCACCTCCACCACCCCCCCAGGACACACAGCTCTGCAGAACTGTGGAGACACAGCCTGGTTTCAAACCCCAGCTCCATATCTGACCCTGGGCCAAGGAGCTCCCAACTCTACACATTTTCTCACATGTAAAGTGGAAACGATACTCTAACACTACCCCCATGCAGCTGTTATGAGAAGCCAGTGATTTTGAAATACAGAGAACTTTATTATTATTTTTCATTATTGCTATAGGCACAGTAAGAGCTGAATTTTAGCCCTGGAAAATCCACTGCCTCTCAAAGAGACTGTGAAAGACAGTTCTTAGTAAATACATAACATAAATTTGCACTAAGAATTTTACCACCAGTGCTTTTGCATGGTACATTTTTATCCACCAAAGCTCGGACAAGAAAGTGAGAATGGTCATGATATTGCCATATGGTTTTACTTTCACTAAAAGGGGGAGAAAAGGCACAAGTCTCCTGCTGTATCCACTGTTTTGCTTTCCTTGGTTTCAATAACCTACAGTCAACCACAGTCTAAAATGCTATAGAGGAAAAAAATCCAAAACTAAACAACTCACAAATATTAATCTGCATGCCATTCTCAGAAGTGTGAAGAAATCACGCAGTCTCCGGCTCTATCCCACCTGCGGCATGCGTCACCCCCCTTCTCGGCAGCATATTTGCAGTGTTCATGCTACCTGCCCCTTAGTGTTACTGAGTAGCCATCTCAGTTACCATGGTTTCATAGTGCTTGTGTCCACAATGCCCTTACTTTACCTATTAATGGGCCCAAACTACAAGAACAGTCATGCTGGTAACTGGGATATGCCAAAGAGAAGTCACAAAGTACTTGTTAAAGGTAGAAAGTGAAAAGGCAGCAAGATGCTTTGAGAGAAACAGACACAACTTTCCTGTCACATTTATTACAATACACGGTTAGGACTGCCTGGTTTCATCATTAGTTACTGTCGTTCAACTTCCCCTGTGCTTCATTTATAAATTAACTACCATGGGCACGTACAGAGATAGACGAAAGAGAAAGAATAGCTGCATAGGGGTTGGTCCTAACTGTAATTTTATGCAACCACTGGAGTGTTTTGGACAATATCCCAAGAACGGGGGTGACTGCTGTATACAAGTCTCAGAATCTTGGTTCACTGCTTATTTTAAAAGAGTTTGGGCAAAACCACCCAAGAGAATTTTCCTGCTGAAGATCATGAAAAAATTAGGATTTAAAATAAGCAGGCGAGAGACAAATGCATCCAAAAGAAGGCTAGGGTAAATGAACACTGAGGCTGGTATGACCCTAGCTCTGAGATTCTGGCCTCACAAGTGTACTTCCTAACTCTTTTTTACACTTTTTACTCTTTTTACCAAGTTGAATAGTGACCAATCAAATCAGCTATCCACACCTTCACAACCTGGCATGCAATGCACACCAACAGGCAGTGAGGAGGAGAGGGAAGGGGGTAAGACCCATCCATGCACAGGTGTGCCGAGGTGGTGGTCCTCGAGCCAGCAGACTCCCAAATGGAGCCTGGAAGTTTCATTTCATTGGCCAGTTGCGGGAAGCTGGCAGTGATATGAGCAAGTGAGGTTCCAGCCAGGGGATGGGTGCCCAGAGAAGATCCCCAAAGTGGTCATAAATGTTCTAGACCTGCTACATGGGAGCAGGATGTTGAGGAGATGGGTGACAGGTTTTGCGGATACACAAGTTGCCTTTTCAGGGGAAGGGGTATACTGTATAAATTTTAACAAAGCACCTATCAGAATATTCACCAGTAGAGTAAGGTAAAAGAACAGTTCCATTCCCTCTTCCCCACTCTCTGGACTGTCCCATCACAGTCATTCCCTCCCCTCCAGCACTAGTCCCTGACAACCACTACCTCAGCTTTGGTCATTCTAGTGTTGAAGAATGTCATTTATGTGGTGCCACCATATAGTATGCAGTCATGGTTTGCATCTGAATGAAATGTTCCCCAAAGGCCAATGCCATCTGATGAAGTTACTGGAAGGTGGTGGAAACTTTGGGAGATAAAGACTACTTGGAGGAAGCACAGGTGAGTCCTGGAAGGGTGCCTCTTTCCTTGGCATCTTGGTCCGTTCTTCCCTCTCTCTGTTTCCTAGACATAGGGAGGTGAGTAGCTCCCTGCTCTCACATGCTCCTACTCTGAAGTTCTGCCTCAACTCAAGCCCAGACACAGTGGACTGAAACCATGAGCCAACATTAAGTCTTGCATCTTTAAAAAAAATTATTGATTTGCAAAAAGAAAGGAGAGAGAAAGAGAATGAGAATGGGTGTGCTGGGCCTCTAGCCACTGCAAACAAAGTTGTGTATCTGGCTTTACATGGGTAATGCAGAATCTAACCCAAGTCGTTAGGCATTGTAGGCAAGCACTTTAATCACTGAGCCATCTCTCTAGCCCACATCTTACATCTGTTTTGCTCAGATATTTTGTAAGATCAAATGAAAAGATGACCAACACAGCTTCTGTTACTCACTAACCATCAGTCTGTTCATGAGTCTGTTCTTATCTGCTGGGTGCATGAATTTCTTTCTCTCTTTCTCTCTTTTTTTTTTTTTTTTTTTTTTTTTTGTTTTTTTGAGGTAGGGTCTCGTTCTAGCTCAGGCTGACCTGGAATTCACTGTGTACCCTCAGGGTAACCTTGAACTCACAGCGATCCTCCTACCTCCTCTGCCTCCTGAGTGCTGGGATTAAAGGTGTGTGCCACCATGCCCAGCTTTCTTTCTCTTATTCTTGCTGTGTATTATGCCTTTGCATAGGGAGAGGGGAAGGTCCCATACCATAGTTTGTTCATCTAGTCATTTACTGAAACATGTCTGTGATATCCCAGCTTGGGATAATAATAACTGAGGTGTAAGAACACTAACATACGTATGCACATCTGTCTTCTTTTCTTTAGGATATATGCCCCAGAGTATGAGTGCTTGGTCATGGGATAGCTGTGTGCTTTTAAGAGATTGTTTTCCAAAGTGGCCATACTATTGTATATTTCCATCAACAAGGTGTGAGACTTCAAGTCCTTCCTGCATTTATACTGCCAAAGGTTTTTTCTTTAATTTTAATAAGCATGTTGCATTAGTCATTTTGGATTTTTTTTTCAATTTTCCTTTCAACATAACTTTAAGGCAGTGAATAACAACAACTTTCTTTTACATGCTTAATTGCCTTCAGTATAGCTTTTTTGGTCATTTCTTTTCAAGTTTTCTGCTCATCTATTGATTGGGCTTGCTATTTTAGTATGGGCTGGTTTTTTTTTTTTTTTTTTTTTTTTTTTTTGGTTTTTCAAGGTAGGGTCTTGCTCTGGCCCACACTGACCTGGAATTCACTCTGTAGTCTCAGGGTGGCCTTGAACCATGGCAATCCTCCTACCTCTGCCTCCCGGGTGCTGGGATTAAAGGCGTGCGCTACCACGCCCGGCTTTCTTGTTTTATTCTATAGACAAGTTTTTCTTTTTCTTTTATATGTGATTGAAGAATATTTTCTCCCAACTGGTAATTTGTCTTTAGTCAAGGATTATATTTGCCTTTTAAAATTTCTTTTATTTTATGCAGAAGAGGAAAAACAGAAAGCAACTTCCCAGGAAATGAAGAGTAAAGCCAGAAGCCATGGATGGGCCCAATACCTTGAGCACATAGAAGGACAGGGTGTTGTCATGGCATGCTGGGAAGCTGGGTAAAGCAGCCCTTTCAGGGTGATCCTTTTAATGCTGTGACTAATGATGCCACATAAAGGTGATGTCTTCCCATCCTATGTTTTTAGTGCCACTGAACCATCCCAGGTAATAAATCAAAGAAGCCACAGTGGCTATTTGTATGGCAAGATAAGGGAAATTAATTTCAATGCCCAAATATGGACCTGCTCATATTAAAAAATGACTTAGGAATTCTACTCCTTTTCTCCAGGATGTCTTAGAAAACTAGCACTTGAAAAAACACACATGGAAGCCTGTGTTCAGTATGTGTACTTTCAAAGCAAACAGGGCTGTCTCATGAGATTGGATGCCAGAAGAAGGAAGCATTTGTAAAATAAAGAGGGAAATTAATTAATATCAACACATTAATTAATTAAAATGCTGAGAGGGCAGAAAATGGTTGTGGACCTCCATGACAAAGAGAATTATAGCAATATACTGTACACAACCAAACTCTTTCAACACTTAAAAAATCTTTCGTGGTACTCTACAAACTACCCCATGAGTCCCATTTGCCTTGGAATGCAGACACTTTGAGTTTAAAATATGTAAAACCATCAATAACAGCTTATCGGACAAGAGTGTGAATTCCAGGCAAGATGATGGTTAGAATACAGAGATGGTGTTTTGGCCAGGGTACAGAGAGGAAGACGGGGACAAGAAGAGCTCAGGGACTCCAGTGTGGTCCCCAGGGATGGAGGCAGCCTCCCACCTCCTAGCACTGTTCAGGGAACAATGTGAAGCTATCCATCACCATCGAGATCGTGGCTCTATTTCCTGGCACCAAGCATGTGTGGTTACTACCTGTCCAGCTTTCCTTGGAACAGCCTCTTTCAGTTCCAAGTTCAAGCTGCATTTATTTCAGATGTCTGCAATGCTAGGCATTTGAGCAGCTATAACAGTTTCTTACATATAGGTTGCAGAAATATGAGCATAACCCTGGATCTTCTGACTACCTTTCCAAGTGGGCATATTTTTTTCTCCTGTTTAACACTCTCTTTGATTTCCTTCTTGCCCTTCAAAAAATCTCTTGTGCTGTAGAGATAGCTCAGGCGTTAAAGGCACTTGCTGACCTGAGTGTGCAGTGGCAGGAGGTCTTGGCATGCCCATGTTCTCTCCTCCCTTGCTTTCTCTCTTTCTCTCCTTGCTTACAAATAAATAAATAAAAATATTTTAAAGAAATTTCTTCTCTTGGCTTAGCAGTTACGGCACTTGGTAGCAAAGCCAAAGGACCCAGGTTCAATTCCCTAGTATCCACATAAAGCCAGATGGACAGGGTGGCACATGTGTCTGGAGTTCATTTTCAGTAGCTTAGGCCCCAACACACCCATTGTCTTTATTTCTATCTGCCTCTGTCTCTCTCTCTCTCTCTAAGTAAATAAATAAATAAGATGTGCAACAGTTTCTTCTCTGGCTGTGTGTGTATAGAGGTAATGTGGGAGAGTTGAGATTGGAGGATCAAGAGTTTAGGGCTGGTCTGGGCTATATAATGAGATCCTGTCTCAGAAACCCAAGAGCTGGATATATAGTTAACTGGTAGAGCAATTGTCTAGCATGTACAAGACACTAAGTTGATGTCTAGCATCACAAAATAACAACAAAACCCCAACACTTCTCCACATAGCTTCCAGAAGAGTCTTTGAACAAGATATATTTGACATTACAGCTGCAAGGATTCCTGCTATAATTAAAATGAAAGCCCAAGGCTGGAGAGATGGCTTAGTGGTTAAGGTGCTTACCTGCAAAGCCTAAGAATTCATGTTTGAATCTCTAGGTCCCATGTAGCCTGACACACAGTTAACACAAGTGCACAATATTGCACATGTACCATAGGGGGGGCGCACACATCTGGAGTTTGTTTGCAGCAGGCTGAAGGTCCTGGCATGCCCATTCTCTCTCTTTCTCTCTCTCTGCCTCTGTTCTTTCTCTCTCTCAAAAAAAAAAAATATGAAAGCCCAAGGCCAAATGAGTGTAGCTCGTCACAGGTGGGACCTTGCCTCACTTCCTATCTCTGTCTTCATCTCAGGATCCTTCCTCACACCCATTAAGGTCTTGCCACTGGACAGTCTTGAGAGTCCCCCTTCCTGCATCAGGGATGTTCTCTCTACTAGAAATGCCCTCCTTCCCATCTAGGCACATGGGCAACCTGGACTGTTAGGACAACTCTCCCTTGTGGGAGTGAGACCTCCACCACAACACCCTCACACTTTGTCCACACTGTCCCTCCACAGTTCCACTGTCGAGAAATGTGCACAATGATACAAACATTTAACTTCTTCCCTGACACGATCACTTCTCTAACAAAGAACATTTTCTAGACTTTTTATTCGTCTCCAAGTAGTATCTAAATAAACCAACAGCGAGGTACAGTGGTACATAAGACTGAAATCTAGTACTCTGGAGCTGAGGCAGGAGGATTAGGACTACAATGTCATCCTAGGCTACATGGTGTATTTAAAAGCAGCCTGGGTTACATGAGTCCCTGGCTCTAAAAAAAAAAACCAAGACTAACAAATGAATGAGTAAATAATTGCACAATGACCAAAGGAGACCCCCTAAGACCCTAACTTTATTGACATTGTAAAAATCTGTGTGTGTGTGCGCGCACACATGTGTGTGTTTCCCTGCAGGCATGAGCAATGTCATGGTGCCCATGTAGCAGAAAAAGGATTATCTTGGGTGTAGGTCCTCACCTTCCATGGCAGATTCACAGGTTTGCTGCTATGTATGTCAGACTACAAGGCTCATGAGTTTCTGGGATTCTCCATCTCAACCTCCCAGCTTGTAGTAGGAACACTGAGATTACAGATGTGTGCATCTTTGTCTGACTTTATGTGGAGTCTGGGGATCTGAACTCAGGTCCTCAAGCTTGCTCATCAAGTACTTTACACAGTGAGTCATCTTTCTAGCCCACACTTATTTTTTAATATGCTGTGTTTTTTTTTTCTTTTTTTTTTGGACAGAGCCTAGAACTTGCTGTCATGTAGCCCAGGCCAGCCTCCAACTCATGGGCCTCCTGTCTTACTTTCCTAAGTGCTAGAATTATAGGTATACCTGGCCTGGTTCTTAAAAAAGAAATCACTTCAGAAGGAAGAATTCATTTACAAATATATTCCAAAACAATTCAGCTACCATAAAGAAACAATTGGCAACACAAAATTGTATTAAAATTGAATGTGGTTAAAAAGTCACATGACAAGCAAAAGATTAAATACAACCACTGGGAAAATATCTGCATATTAGAATTCTGAAATAAAGTCTGATTTTTATGGTACATAAACAGCATTAATAAATCAGTAAAAATATAAATTACACAGATGATATAAAATTCAGCTATCTCAAAAGATTTTTGGGTTTTTTTTTTTTGTTGTTGTTGTTTTGTTTTGTTTTGTTTTTTTGAGGTAGGATCTCACTCTAGCCCAGGCGGACCTGGAATTGACTATGTAGTCTCAGGGTGCCCTCGAACTCACACGATCTTTCTACTTTTGCTCCCTCAAAACATTTTTTAAAATACAACCTTTCTGTTAGGGCAAACTTGGTTTATTTGATCTATTAGCTCTTCTTGTTTTAAAAAATATATAATTTAATTTTATTTGAGAGAGAGGAACAAGGGGAGGGGCAAAGAGAGAAAAAGAATGGGCATACCAGGGTCTCTAGTCATTGCAAATGAACTCCAGATGCATGCGCCACCTTGTGGGTCTCAGGGAATCAAACCTGGGTCCTTTGGTTTTCACAGGCAAATGCTTTAACCGCTAAGCCATATTTCCAGCCCTTATTTTTGATCCTATTTATTTGTGGAGCACATACCCAAGGGCAAACACAAGGCCCTGAGTGCCAGGGAAAATGGAAGCACACACAGGGAAGATAACTTTCCAGGAAGAAGTAGACTAAAGAAAGCATACAGTGATGTCTTCTTTGTTTGGAGTTAGTCTGGCAAGGCAGTCCTGGCTGGCCTTGAACTCATTGTCCTTCTGATTTCAGCCTCCTCAGTGCTGAGAATTTAGGTGTTGCATCTTCCAACCCAGCTAGCATTTCACATGCTTTAAAGAGCACTGTGTTGGGTTGGGTTGTTTGTTTTTCTACATGTGAACATCTCTAAATTGAGATGATATGAGAAACATGTCATAAATATGGCATAAGAGAGTGAGTTAACTGCCTTGGCTACATTGTTGCTACCTTTCTGTGTTAAAAACTGAAGGTCTTTCTTGCAGTGAAATATAGTAGCTTCTTTTTATGTATCCAGGAGTATATTTTTAAAAGATAATAAAAATGTTTTTAAACATTACCTTTTATCAGCTGAATAAGCTAAGTATTATATTTTGTGCTATTTAGAAAAGGCAGTAATGGAAGTTAATAGTCTCGGGTCTAGGTGATGAATTCCTAGACGCATCTAATTCAGTCTGTAATAAAAAAAAAAATCAAATTTTGTTTAAACAAAATGCATTCTTGAAACTATAATTCTGTTTTTATCCAAATATGCAAAAAACTCATATTCTCATGGTTCTCTTTCCTTCCCTTCTGATTGGCGAGGAAAATCTAAGAGTGTAGGAAGTCATTTGACTATAAAATAAGCAATTACTGTTTACTCAATAATTATGAACATGCAAAAATGCAAATTATTTAGTTCCCAAGTAATCCAAGCATCTTCATCACTTTATGCTTGATCTTTCCTCTCCCCTCCTCTCCCTTCCCATCCTCATTCTATCTCTTTCATGTTTTTGGAGATTCTGCCCAGGCTAAACTTGAAGTCTTGCAATCCAGTAATCTTCCTGCTTCAGCCTCTGGAATAGACGGGACAAAAGATGTGTGCCACTACACTTGATAGATATGGTTCAATTTCTAAAGCCAGTTTAGCTCTGTATACTCAGAGGGACTTCTTATTCACAAGCAGGAAAAGGGTTTGCCAGCACCCCTGCAATTGCTTACTGATGACTCTCATGTTTGGGACAGTTTTTCCTTCCCTTTCTGCCCAACTGGTTTCCACAGGTACACCACAGATAAGCTCTGGTGTAAGAAGGGCAGGAGATCAATAGTCCCAGGTGAAATATGCCCAGAATGCAATGGACTAAGAGGATGAGTTGCTCAGGATGCAGTGGGATGGGAGGATGCACTCAGGATGGGAGGACGCGCTCAGGATGGGAGGATGCGCTCAGGATGCAGTGGGATGGGAGGATGCGCTCGGGATGCAGTGGGATGGAGGATGTGTTCAGGACACAGTGGGATGGGAGCATGCACTCGGGACACAGTGGGATGGGAGGATGAACTCAGGATGCAGTGGGATGGGAGGATGCGCTCAGGATGCAGTGGGATGGGAGGATGCGCTCAGGATGGGAGGATGCGCTCGGGATGCAGTGGGATGGGAGGATGCGCTTGGGACACAGTGGGATGGGAGGATGCACTCATGATGAAGTGGGATGGGAGGATGCAGTGGGATGGGAGGATGCAGTGGGATGGGAGGACGCAGTGGGATGGGAGGACACAGTGGGATGGGAGGACGCAGTGGGATGGGAGGACGCAGTGGGATGGGAGGACGCAGTGGGATGGGAGGATGCGCTGGGGACGCAGTGGGATGGGAGGATGCGCTGGGGACGCAGTGGGATGGGAGGATGCGCTCGGGACGCAGTGGGATGGGAGGATGCGCCAGGACGGGAGTGGGATGGGAGGATGGGATGAAGAGTGGGATGGGAGGATGCACTCAGGACGCAGTGGGATGGGAGGATGCGCTCGGGACGCAGTGGGATGGGAGGATGCGCTCATGATGAAGTGGGATGGGAGGATGCACTCAGGATGCAGTGGGATGGGAGGATGCGCTCGGGATGCGGTGGGATGGGAGGATGCGCTCATGATGAAGTGGGATGGGAGGATGCACTCAGGACGCAGTGGGATGGGAGGACGCAGTGGGATGGGAGGATGCGCTCATGATGAAGTGGGATGGGAGGATGCACTCAGGACGCAGTGGGATGGGAGGATGTGCTCGGGACGCAGTGGGATGGGAGGATGCGAGTGGGATGGGAGGATGCGCTGGGATGGGAGGATACGCGTGGGATGGGAGGATGCGCTCAGGATGCAGTGGGATGGGAGGATGCAACGGGATAGGAGGATGTATTCTGGATACAATGGGATGGCGGGATTTACTTGGGATGCAGTGGGATGGGAAGATGTGCTTGGGGTACAGGGAAATGGGAGGATGTGCTTATGATGCAGTGAGATGGGCACCCTAACAGTGGCAATGCAGGCATCTATATTTTCTTTTAAAAGCAATTATGATTTAATATGGTAAAATTATACCATTAAACCTACTCAAGTGGAATAAATTCTCCTTCTGATATGCATTTAGAAAGGCAGTTCATATTCTATCCTGAAAATATATCTATTACATTTTTGTGTCTACCCACCACTTCTCTTTTTACCCTGATACTTGAGATAAGTTTCAGACAGTCTGGCAGGAGGGGAAAAAATACAACAATCCTGAAACATGATACTTATCTTGCTCATAGAGACCTTTTTGATCTCCGGGAGTGAAAACTAATCCTTAACTATAAGTACATTCTCCAGCTTCCCAAAGTACACATTTCTAACATCTTGCATTCTCTGTAAAAACCATTACTTATTACAATTGCAGTTTCTCTTTTTAAAAAAAGTACTACAATTGAAAGTAATGAGTTCGGTTTACACTCCAGTGAAGAACTGTCACATGCTTATTTTCCAGTTATGAGTCTTTACCACAGGCTGATTAGAAGTATCATGTGTAATATAGTTTACTTCCAGTTCAGTGCTGAGAATTTTGCATGGTAGTCTTTATTTTTATTATTTTTATATTTACTTATTTATTTATGAGTGAGAAAGAGGCAGCTAGAGAGAAAGGAAGAATGGGCATGCCAGGGCCTCCAGCCACTGCAAATGAACTCCAGACGCATGTGCCCCTTGTGCATTTGCCTTATGTGGGTCTTCAGGAATTGAACTGGGGTCCTTAGGCTTTTCAGGCAAACACCTTAACCGCTAAGCCATTTCCCCAGCCCTTGCATGGTAGTTTTTATCAGCTCCTTGTGGCTCTTCCCTCTCTTCTTTTTCTTCACCCCAGGATGCTGGTTTGTTCTAAACTAGTTGAGTTTTGCTCATCTTTCCAGTCAGCTACGGGAATATATGTACGTTAGGTGGAATACTGAAGGAAGGGATGCAAGGCATGATGGTGGGCAAACAGCTGAGCCTCAAATTGTGAAGTTCCTGACAACATGCATAGGCTTTAGTATGGATCACACATGCATGACTGGGGAACAAGGGACAAGTTATTCCAAAAGCAGTGTCCTCATCCACACAGTGGGACAACTAGAACTGTGAGGGCACACGTGTGACTGGAACTTAAGAAACATACCCAAACCCTTACAAGGACTATGCTATGAGTGGAGGCTTTTAGGCCCATATGCCATGGGCCTTCTTGCCTCCAAACCCAGACTACAGCCCATAGAAATTAAACCAACAGCTAGGAAGACTGCCCAACTCAACGTGAAGGGAGAAAAGAATAGAGGGCAGACTTGTGAATATTGAGCTACGGAACAAGGATGATTTCTGTTCATTTTTGTCCAACTATCCTAAGACACAAAAGCCACTCAGTTTGTTCCTTTCCACTTTTCTATGATGAGGGCTGTGAAAGGAACCACATGGGAGACCACAGAGAACCTGATGCTCGGTGAAGCCCATTCCACTGACCCCGAGGTCACAACCATGTGCTGTTGTTGCCACTCAACAACGGTCCTTTGAGAAATGCCTGAAATACACGGTGGAAGGAGCTGAGTGGGTGGTGAGGAGCTCAAGTGGCTCTGATGGGCAGACCTTCTGCACCACCTGGCTGTTCATCTTGCACCTGGACGAGGAACTTAACTTTCAGAGACACTTTTTCCTTTCTGCTAAGCTGGACCTAAAGTAAATGCCCACCTCAATGTGTTAGGGAAGATCTTCAGGGAGACAATGTATCCAAGCCCACAGCAGGATCTGGAAATAGATTAGCTTTTGTAATTCACTTTCCTATTCACCAGGCCTCAGTTTACCTATCTACAACAATAGGAAAGGGGTTGGGAAAAGGTTTTACCCCCTCTTCCTGGTCTGACTTACTTAAGAATCTTTGTCTAATATCTCAGCTATTCCTCTGCAAATATTCTGACTTCTTCCCCACCCAAGCCCAAGGTAGGCACTCCCATCACTAGCTCCCACAGCCTCATGCTGGGCCACCTAAAAGCAGAATACTGAACTTTGTGACTGGGTGTTTACAATTGTTGCTATTTAGATAAGCACATCCTGCTTCTGTTAAATCCCCAGTTAAAGGCACAGAGGTGAACCTGTCTATGTCTTCGGCTCTGTTGAAGTCACTTCCTCACATCTGGGACTAACCCACCCAGCCAGCTCTTCTGTGTGTCTCAAGAGCATTGCAATGACCAGTGAGCACACCAGCAGCCTGGGACAAGCAGGTGAGAGGAAGTGGACACTGTGCCTACAACATTTCCATTTACTTCTCGTCAATCCAGGCCTGTCGATGTTTCTTCTCATGACCTAGAACAAGACCCCACATAGCAATGGACACTTTCAAATGCCTTGCAGGGCTTTGAACTTTGACCTCAACCTCCCACTACCCAGGCTTCTCCACCCTACTGAGGCATGAGGGCCTTAATTGAAAAGAAATTACTACATCAATGCTGCTTCCTAATCCTCTTGCTTAAGCATAGAACAACAAAGAAAAGGTGGACATCATGGAGAGACACAGCTGTATCTGCTGCTGCACGGGGATGGGTGTGTCCCATTAGGTCAAGGGCAGATTCCAGTCCAACAAAAGTTAATCCACTCAGTGTTACACTCTAATCAAAGGCGATTATTTTATAGAATAATCATAAATGATGATAGAGCACATCCACAGTGCACCTCAGACCATAATGCATGTGTGACAGTGAATTTTATGTACAGTATGATTTCCTTTCCAAAGGTGTGTTTTTAGAAGTGCTGCAATAAACATTAATAAATAACATTTATTGAGCCCTTACTATATATATCTGGGACATAGTGTACTTGGTACTGTGTTGACAGTATATAAGACAAGGCCCCCAGGAACAAAAGATTTATTGTGGCTGAGACACTGTGTGACCCATTTTAATTTCCATACCATTGAAGCTTAGGCTTTCTGTTTTCCTTTTATATTCTTCTTTAAATTAACACACAGTAATTATATATATCTATGGGGTATGATGTAATGTTTGGATATATGTACATACTCTAGCAACATTAAATCAAGCTGATAGCATAGCCAGCACCTTATTTTTTTATGGTGTGGTGATAACATTTAAAATCTAGTCTTTTAGAAATTTTGAGCTGTAAAACACTATTATTAGCTATACTGGCTTGGCCATGAAACTTACTACTAAAACTTATTCCCTCTGTCTTGGAATTGAAGCCTCACTGAAACTGTAAAGGGGCTGGGGAACCAATGTGTTCCTCAAAGACAATTCCAAAGCCTACATCTATTTCTATACATTGAAAGATTCAAAGAGAAAAATAAAGAACGGCATCATTGGTGGATAATTCTGGGTAGAATGGAGTATTGCCATTTACTCACTGGTGGAAAATGCTGGGGAGAAGGGAGTATTGTCAAGTACTCACAGGTGGCTAATTCTGAGCAGAATGGAGCGTTGTCATTTACTCATAGGTGGACAATACTGGGCCAAATGGAGTACTGTCTATTACTCGTGGGTGGATAACACTGGATGGAATGGAGTATTGTCATGCATTCACTGGTGGATACTACTGGGTAGAACAGAGTATCATCAATTGCTCATGGGAGGACAATGCTGGGGAGAATGGAGAATTGTCATTTACTCACAGGCGGACACTACAGGGTAGAATGGAGTATTGTCATTTACTAACTGGTGAATAATACTGGGTAGAATGGAGTATTGTCATTTATTCACAGGCGGACACTACAGGGTAGAATGGAGTATTGTCATTTACTAACTGGTGAATAAAGGTAGAATGGTGATTGTCATTTATTGGTCATTGGTCATTTACTCACAAGTGGACAGTACTGGATAGAATGGAATATTGCCATCTACTAACTGGTGAATAATACTGGGTAGAATGGTGTATTGTCATTTATTCACAGGTGGGCACTACAGGGTAGAATGGAGTATTGTCAATTACTCACTGGTGGACAATACTGGGTAGAAACAAAAGGAATAATGGGATGAGACTGGCTCTGGGCTCAACACCTGGCTGACCACTTTCTCCACTTATTTGGTTTGGATCCTTGAACAAGTCACCTAACCTCTCTGGGCCTCACTTGCTGCAGCTATGAAATAAAGATAATAATAATCTTTCCTTTGGGAATTGTTGTGAAGAGCAAATGAGGCAATCCCTAGAGAGCACCCTGCCTGGCACACGTCTGTCAGGGGAACGGTGCAGATCACCATTCCATTATTAGTGCAGGGCTGTCCTCTTGTTAGCTGGAGCCAAGAGTGAGCTTTCATTTGTTTTGCTTTGTTTTATATTTGTAATAAAAATTTTAGGAAATTTTGCATTTGCTAGTTGTGATGAGATCCAATTATTTAAAGGTAGTAACAATATATCTTATAATGTTAACAGAAAAGCAGGCACTATTTCCCACCTATCCCCAGTGAGGTTAGGGGCATGCGATGCCTTGTCATGCTCATGAGGAGCTTCTCATACACAGAGTTCCAGAGACTAGACTGCTGGCCACAAGGACAGAGGTGGGACTGGAATTCCGGGCTGCCTTGCTCTCAAGTCTATGTTTTTATCATGGTTTGTAGTTTTAAAGCTAACTCGGTGTATAAAAGGAAGGAAGCCTGGAAATCCCACTTAAACTAAGCAGTGTTCTGATTCAAGTAAAACACAACCTCACATTTAAGTCTTTAGTATGGTGCTACCCCAGAGAAATACAGATGGAATTTAAAAATTTTAGTAGTCACATTTAAAACAGTAACATGAATAGGTAAAAAGAACATGAAAGGTATTTTATTTAACCTAGTACTTCTAAAAGACGATCACTTCTATGTATAAGCAACATAAACATTTTAATGAGATGTTTTGCATTTCTTAAAATACTGAGTCTACTAAGTGTTCAAAATCCAGTGTGGGGGCCTGGGGTGGAGCTCAGTGGTAGAGTAGTTGAGTAGAACACACAAGGTCTGGGGTTCCAACCCTACCATTGGGAGAGAGGTAAAAAAGAAAAAGAAAAGCCCAGTGTGTGTTTTCTACTTACAGCACATTTCATTACATACTTGTCTTATTTCCCAAGCTCGTTGGTTACACAGAGGACCCATGGCTACCAGGCTGGACTGACTAGTCCACCGCAAACAGTTGTTTGCAATGGCCACTTGCCCTAAGCAACAATGAAGGGAATCATTTGTTCTATGTACCATGTAAGTTCTCACTCAGCAGACCTGTGATTTAGAGAGGAGTTAAGCCATTCGCCTTTTCTGCTCAGCAGCCACTAATGTCCCTGGCTTAGCTGCAAAGACTTGTGCTTGCCTCTAGCACAGACGGCTCAGGACTCCATCCCGGCACAGACCCACGCTCATTCTTTCCCAACATTACACAGGAGCAGAAGTGGAGCAGACCGGGTAGCCCGGCAACGCAGGTGACCATGAAGCAAATGGAAGCTTTTTCTTCCGTGCTTGTGGACAATCAATGAAAACAAGCTCTTCTTTTCTAAATAAAAATAGCTTAGCCATGAAATTCTTCAGCAAGGAAACAGGCGGGGCTCAGTTGGGATTCTCGCGGATGGCCTTGCTGACAACAATCTCTCCTGCAGCGGGCCATGGCCCGAAGTTGAACATTTAATCGAGAGAGGAATCAGGAAGACTGTTGAATGACTGATCTCTGAGAATAAAGCCATTCAGGAGAAAGACAGCTAGTGTTTGGGTAAAAGCCATGACTCAAGAGAATACTAATGTCACCTTCCTGCTACCTAAGACTGGGGACTTGAGGACTGCCTCGTTCCCATGTCAGTGTTGCCCCATTCATTCCTTTCCTTTATTCACACTGTTTTGTGCATGCATTTACTTAACACCTAGCACTAAGTGAGCTCGGACAAGTAAAGACAGCATAACTGGTCTCCAGGGCTTTAACTCACCCCACCCAGGCCACCCCCCCCCACACATACCTAACCAAGCAGGTCCTGACGCTTGCAGGAAGCAGGATACCCAGGGGAGGGGAGGAAGGTTCAGTGTAAAAGAGATACGCAGATACGAGGTAGGGTGGAAAAGAGTATTTTAGAAAACAAGTGTACTGTGTGTAGGCTTAGAGGTAGAGAGGCTTAGAATGTTCTGGGAACTGCTACAATTTATTTGTGTGGTGCTGGAGATAAACAGACAACATGCCCTTGTGTAACAGGCACAGGCTGAAACATACTGGTGAGGTAACACCATCCAGGGCGATGTGGATTGGGTGGCTGAGGTCTAGCCTGACATTTAGGATTGATAAAGGGGGCAGATATCAGGGGTGGTGCTCACATGCTCCAAAGAAGGGAGCAGAGAGGATTCTGGGGCTACTCAGGTTCGGTCTTCCTGGGCAAGGAATAGCTTGCCTGCTGCATGGGGCCTGGACAAGGTGGCCAATCAAGACTGAAAAACAGGGAAATAAGGGAATGTCTTCCATTGAGGTGACCAGAGAAAGGCCAGCTTCCAGATCTAGCGGCACAAACGCTGGCTCCCGGTGGAAGGGGTGAAGCAGAAAATAACATGTAAGCACACATACACTTCAGCACAGAGGCACAAACACATTACACCATCTTTAGTTAATGCTACCAGCATGGCTTCAGATCTACATGTAACCTCAGTTCCAGCTCCCCAGCAAAATATTAATGGAACCCCCAGGTGTATATGTTCAGAAACTTTTAGGTTATGATGGAACACAGAGCCAGGGCACTGTTGAGAAGACAGGTGATATGATATGTCCCCAAATCAAACAGCTTCAAAAAACAGTGTTAATGCCAAAACATTGAAAAGATAATGCAGGGGGTGAACAAATTTAGTACTCAAATGGACAACTCTTAAAATACAAAAAGAAATGCTGTCCCCTCAGCTGCACCCTAAAAAAAGAGAGAGAGAGAATTTAGCCAAGTCATTCAGAATGAAGACAGTTGTAAAGGGGAAAAATGAGGAAAAATTCATGAGATTTATGAAACTTTTACTTATTTAGTTAGTTAGTTGTGTATGGGTGTGGCATGTGTGTTGTATGTATGCGTATGTGCTCTTGCAATGCCCCCATAAGCTTGCGGGCAGGCGATGGCGCGGGGTGGGGGAGGGCTGGCCTTTGATGGCCTGGGTGGAATGTCAGATGTCCCATTCTATCACTTTTCTCCCTGTTCTTTGTTTTAAATGAAGTTTCTTTACTGATTATGGAGTTGTGGGGCGCTGACAATTCTTGGGTCTCTGCTTCCCTGAGAGGGAAGGGGTTATAGGTGTGTGTAATTATACATAGCTGTTTACGAAGGATCTGGAGATTGGAACTCTGGTTGTTTCTGGCCTCCACGCTTGCACAGGAAGCATATTTCACTGCTGAGCCATCTCTCCAGCCTGAAACTTTTATGTTTTAAATAACTAAGGCACAGTACTTATATTTGCTTCAGGAATAGGGCATGACACATGCACAGTGGGCAGTGAGCACATCATGGTCGCTGCCCTCTCCTCAAACACTCATCATTTCTGTGCATGGGGAATTCTCAGTCATTTCCAGTCGGTTTGAAATATGCCACCAATTGTTATAGACAATTAATACCATCTATCTGTGCTGTAGAAAACCAAGAGAGATTCCTCCCAGCTGTGTTTTGGAGGACTTTATCTACTGTCTTCTTGTCCTCTCTTTTCTTGCCAAGTTCTGGTGATCTGTTGTTATCTGGGATCAAGTTTTTAATATATGGAACAACATAAGTGATTAGTTTCACCCATTCATTAAATAGAAGAGGAAAGCAATGCCAGTAGCCTCAATGGCTCTGCCCAATGTCCCTCAGTGAAGCAGTGGCGTAACTTAAGAATGGCAACCTTTGGATACTGTGTTCTTCCTTCTGTCTCATCTGTCATCAGGATATCATTGCTGGTGACATGAGCCTGGGCTAAGGAGCTAGTTGGGCTGAGGGTTCTCAGAAAGCCCCTCTTCTATAGAGTGGGTAACGAAGAACCAAATAGATTTAAATAATTAAAATGGCAAATGCAGAGCCTAAGCTTTTATAAATGATAATTGGAAAAGTGAGTGCTGGGGTGTGGGAGATAATGTCACTGGTGAAAAAGTGTTTGTCTCGGGCTGGAGAAATGGCTTAGTGGTTAAGGCACATGCCTGAGAAACCTAAGGACTCCCATTCGATTCTCCAGGTCCCACATAAGCCAGATGCACATGGTGGTGCATGTATCTGGAGTTCCTTTACAGTGGCTAGAGGCCCTGGCACGCCCATTTTCACTCTCTCTCCTCCCTTTCTCTGTTTCTAATGAATGAATAAATAAAAATAAAATCTTAAACTACCTAAAAACAAGTGTTTGTCTCACTAGAATGAAGACCACAGTTTGATCCCCAAGATTTATGTCAGTGCATGGGCATGGGGTGCATGTCTGTGATTCAAATGCTGAGGAGGTGGAGATAGTTTGATCCCAGGGGCTCACTGGCCAGCCAGTCTAAACTAATTGGTGAGCTCCCGGCCAATGAAAGACCATATCTGAAAAAGGCAGCTAGCTCCCTTAGAAGAACGACATCCGAGGTTGGCCTCTGTTCTCCACATGCATGTGCACACACAGGGACACATATACAACAACATATTTTAAAAGTAAATGTTACGATTGGTAGCATCCAGGACAAGCCAAGCTTGGAGGTCAAACCATGGCTCTCCCCTCTGAGCAAGGGTGGGCACAGAGTAAGATTTAGCAATCAAAGCCCTTGTCACTTCCCCCACACATACTGAGCCCAAGCTATTCATATATTATATGGACAATGGGCAGATTCTTCCCATAAAAAACACAAGAGAAGTCAATGTAAGAGGACCCCAAGCTAAATATAGATAAATATAGATTGAAAGATAAAGTCATTTGGCTTCCGGATTTCTCATGTACACTATGCTCCAACAAAGATAAATGGGACGCCTAACCACAAAGCCTTTTCAGGTCTGGGCAGGTGAGCTGGGAAGAAAAAAAAAAAGATAATGAAATTAAAAAGGGAAACGCAACTAGGTGCTTCCAAATCAGCAGAAACACGTCAATGCATGAAGGATCCCCTTTCTCTCTCTCCATGTTTTCAGAAAGCTGTAAGGGGTTGGAGAGAATCCAAAGAAGGGCAAACAAAATGATTAAGAGGGTGGAAAATGGAGCCTCCGAGAAAAGGTTAAAAGGGTTATGATGGTTTAGCCTGAAACAGAGAAGGCAAAGGGGCAACTTAATAACTGCCTTCAAGTATATGATGGGTTATTACAAAAGAGATGCCAACAAGTTATTTTCTCTAACCAGGGAGGACAGAGGAAATTGTCTAAAATTGCAACAGAGAGCAAGTGAATTCAGTGAGACACAGGGAAGTTCTTGCCCAGCCTGACTGTATCAAGGGAGGCTGATAATGGCTTTCCCTGCAAGGGTGTTTGCAAAAATAACCCATTTTCTTTGATGATAAACAGTCCTTATCAGGGACGTCGAGGTGGAGTGCAGACCAAGTGACTATTCAGAGGCTTTTTTCTATGATATTTCAACTTTTGGTGCATAAAATGCAGAAAGGCCTTCCTAAAAGGCCATTTCCTACCTGGCAGGGGGGCAGAACACAAAATCAAGATCTGGCAAGAGCCACAGAGCGGGTTTCCCAGTGTTGTTATTTCACAATGCAATAATGGAGGATGCAACTTTTCCCCTTATTTAGTGAAAGGACAGTGAACATAAGAAAAGATTCTCTAATTAACAAAATTATGCTCACCAGGGAAATGAGCCCAAATGCAAGAAATCCCGGAGTTCCAATCTGGTAAATGACAGAGCATGGAGCTGTCACACACAAGCTTGTCCTAAGACCAAGCTGAACACCAGGAATCTCTCCACTTCCTTCAAGAAGAGGCATTTACTGCACAAGGCTCAAGAACCAATAAAAAAGGTAATTTCACAATATCTCTACTGTGTCCCCAATCATCCAAAGGGCCGAAGGCGGCTCTATTCTCACTACAATGCACTGAGCTTGCCACCCGGCTGGTTTTCAATTGACACTACTCGTGTGTGTGTGTGTGTGTGTGTGCGTGTGTGTGTGTGTGTGTGTGTGTTTTCCCAAGACAGATCTATAGTAGAGTTTTATAAGAAACTGTATCTCAATTCCAGAATGCTGGTCTCTGTCTATGATCAAAAGTAGAGAATGGTTTATACTCCCAAACAGGAGCGGGCATGACCCTGGCTTAGGTACAAGGGATGATACAATAAACTAAATACATCTGAAAATAGCACAGGAACTCCAGCTACTAGTTTACTTGAATCTGTGGTCCTGAGAACTAATCCTGAAGAGTGCGGAATCTCACAGCAGCCAAACATGAAGCACACCTACAATTCTACCACTTGAAAGGCTGAGGCAGGAGGATCATCACTTCAAGGCAAGTCTGGGCAAAAAGTGAGAAACTATCTCAAAAACACAAATTCAAAGAAAAACAACCCAAAACATCAAGAAAATCAAGCACTAAACTTATGTGGGTACTAAATATTTATTTCTACTTCAGTTTCAAAGGATGCCAGAACCACCCCATCCCAAATGACAACAACTACTCATGTTTTACAATTTACCTTTAAATTCATAACAATTAGATAAGAATTAAAGTCAGCGAATGTAGCCCAGTTGGTAGAGTGCTTGTCCAGCACTCAAGAGGCCCTGAGTCTAATGCCCAGTACTGCCTAAACTGAGTATAGTGTCTCAGCATGCAGGAGGTCAAGTACTTAAGGAGTTCAAAGCCAGCCTTGCTACATGAGACCCTGTCTTAAAAACAAAAACAATTACAGTCAATTTCTCTCCACATTAGACTTGCCACACTTTTTTTTTTTTAATTATTTTTTTGGTTTTTCGAGGTAGGGTCTCACTCTGGTCTGGCTGACCTGGAATTCTCAGGGTGGCCTCGAACTCATGGCGATCCTCCTACCTCTGCCTCCCGAGTGCTGGGATTAAAGGCGTGCGCCACCACGCCCGGCGTTGCCACACTTTTGAGTGTTCAGTGTTCACTACTACCTCAAGGGACAGCACAGATAAACTAGCATGCCCACCATGCAGAACTTCCTACTAGCTAGATCTTTTCTAGAATATTCCTTTCTGAAGGAGACTGGAGAAATCAGCCAGACACCTTCCACAGTTGTGGAAATCAATCCACACAGAAAATGATATTCACCTAAATTGAGTCACATGTCATTTAGCCATAGCAATGTGTTCTGGAGAAATGTGTTGTTCAGGGATGTAGCTGTGTGGACACCATAAAGCACACTTAAGCAAACGCAGACTGCTACGAGGACACGACTCTTATGGAAACACTGCCGTATAAATGGTCCATCCTTGGTCAAAACATGCTTCTGCATAGATAATGGCATTTAAGTAGCCTAATTCAACCTCATGTCAATACAGCTTGCATTCCAGACTCTAAGAGATGCCTGAAGCCACCAAGTCATAAGGCCTTAGGTTAGACTATAGAAAGGTCACTAATTTTAAGGTATGACAGGTAGTCAAGTAGAGTGTGGACAGGCAGAAGGCATAGTGTAAGCAAAGGAAAATGGTCAGTATTGTGGGTTTATGGGTTTGACTTGGTGGACATTTGGGGAAGGTCTAGAAAATGTAGAGGAAAGGAAATATACTTAGGGCAGGTTTGTAAGGTTCCTATTTTCAGTTATTTATTACTTTGTAACAAACCAGCCTAAAACTCTCAGTGTCAAAAAGAATAATTTTCTCTTTCTCAAAATAGAGGGGATTCACTGGGCTCATTCTGGTGACTGTTCTTTGACTAGAGGGGACACAGTCACTTACAGAAATGTATTCACAATTGAACTGCCAAGATTGGTACCTGGATTATTTTCCATCTGTCTGTCTCTCTAGCGCCCTCCCTTTCCTCTCTTTCCAGGGCCTCACTCAGCCATATGTGTGGCACTTTCCTCTACAGCAATGGCAAGTGTAGTCCCACAGAACAAAGGAGAACGCTACCAGACTTAGAACAGACAGTGCCACTTCCTCTGGATCTGACTGCCCAGAGCAGGAGACAAAAAGTGCCCAGAGCAAATGTGAGAAGAAACTTGGATTCCACTGCTTGAGAAAAGGAGTCCAAAAGAATGTGTAGCCACTTTTAACCCATCCTATGTTCTGCACACCAAGCCAGGGTTTTTTTTTTTAACTCAATCAGAAACAGGGAATGAAGCAATGATGTGATCTGAGCTGTGTGTTGGGGAGAATTGTATTTTAATAACCGGTATGAGCAAAATCAATGGATACAGAAATCTGCTGAAGTGTCTATGATAGCTCAGCATGATTTAATGATGGAATCTAATTATCATTAGAGGTAATGGGTTAGTAACAGCTACTACCTGTACCAGTCATGAGGCTAGGGAGAAGGCTCAGTAGATAAAACACTTGCTACCTCACTGTGAGAACCTGAGTTCAAATCCCCAGCACAATGGAAATGATGGGTGGGCACGGAAGTCCGCTTATAATTCTGGAGCTCAGAAGGTAGAATCAGGGCCTATGGGGCAAGCTGGCTAGCTAGACGAGCTCAGTGAGTGAATGAATAAGCTCTGGGTTCAAGTGAGTGACCTTGACTCAGTCAATAGGATGCAAAGTGATCAAGGAAGACATGTGATGTCACCATTGACCTCCACATAAATGCACATACAACTTCACACACGTGTGCCTACAAACTTAAGAACATGTATAAATACTCTCATGCACACCACACACATGTTCAAGAGGAAAAAAAAAAGTTATGGACTAGAGAGATATCTGAACAGCTAAGGTGCTTGCTTGAAAACCCTGATGGCCTGGGTTCAAGTCCCAGTACCCACGTAAAACCGGATGCACAGCGTGGCACATGCACCTGAGTTTGTTTGCAGCAGCAAGAGGCCCTGGCATGTTCATTCTCTCCCCCTTCTCTCTCCTTGCAAATAAGTAAATAAAAATATTGTTAAAAATCAAGTTATAAGCACCTATCATGAATAGTACTGGGAAGAAAAGGAGTCAACATTTCAAATCAGAGCAACTGATGCTTTGTTTATCCAACCGGGAAAAGTTCACTTAATAAAAATGTTATTTTTGGACCAATCAAGTAAAACAGTTTCTGTTCAGATTCAAAGAGCATAATGATGGCCACAGGCTGATCCAAGCTGACGCCAAACATATAGCCAAATGTACCTTAAGTGGTTTTTAACCTGGTTTCAATCATCACTTGTAATTTTTAAAATTTTGCTGAACAGGTAGCTCCCCTGAATCGGAAAGTTAAACAACATTTACCATTAGCAAGCCATTATTTGGAAAGTAGAAACTATACACTAAATTACAGGGCATGAGAGATGCTTAGCTAACTGAAATGTGGCCAAAGTACTGGGACAAATGCAACTAAATACTAGTCTGGAATTCTGATTAACCACTGCTTCCCACAGGCTTGGGTTTCCCATTTCTCCCATGACGGTGCTATCAATAGAACCTTTTGAGTTCTAGGCTAGCTAAAGAGGGCCCCAGAACCATGAAGATGGCCAAGGTTAAAACGGTTTCAGGGTCTGGAGAGATGGCTTAGTGGTTAAGGCAAGTGCCTATAAAGCCTAACAATTTAAGTGTAAATACCCAGTATCCACATAAAGCCAGATGTACAAAGTGGTGCATGCATCTGGAGTTGGTTTGCAGCAGCTGGAGGCCCTGGTGCACCCATTCTGTCTCTATTCTCTCTGCTTGTAAATATTTTTTTTTTTAAAGACATAAAATGATTTCAGAAGTTTGGAACTGCTGCCTATTCCAATTCAGTATTTATGGAACTGTGACTACATAGCAGGCACCAAGGAGAGAGCAGAGAGTAGATAAACGAGGTCTCCCTCTTGCTGGCATTTTCTTTCAGTGGCAAGAGACAACTTACAAGCAAATCCGTCTAAAGTGACTTCATCTAATGACAAACATCATAGTGGCACTTAGATGGCGAGTTGGGATGGTGGTGATAGCAATAGGTGTACACAGGAGAAGAACTTCAGTTAGAACAGTCAGGGGAGTCCTGACACTGTCAGAGAGAAAGGAAAGTGCCACATGCTTTTGACACCTGTATGGTTCATTATTGGATCCTTTAGATTCTTAATTCCCTTCTTTTCTATGAGGTCACCTCCCTGCTCTTTATGAAGGAGGTCATTTCAAAGTTTCTAAGCTATGAGGATCCAAGAGGCACTGGGGTGGAAAGAGGGCATTCTGCTCTATTAGAAAGTTTAGGGTACAAGCAATCTCCTATTCATCCACTGTACTCACTAAATGATGGAAAAGGAACCCAAAAGCTTCCCATAGAATATACTGTCCCTTTAATCCATATGTTGTTAGTTTAATCAGAGCTCTAGGATAAAATCTGGGATGAGACCTTGTCTACTGATATTTTAGCCACAAAGTACTTAGGCTGAAGACAGATGTCTCCATTTTTATTTTTTTGCAGTTCATGGGAACTATCTTCCTGGCAGCATTTACTATTCCAGTTACCAGTGGCATCCTTCTGCCAGGTACTATCAGTATGTCTTTCCCCATTAAAGGATTCACCAGTGTAATAGAGAGAAGCTACAGAAAGCCAGCCAGTGCTGTCTAAGACATATTTTTTTTTATAAACCTTTCCCTCAAACAAATAGTGAGTCAAAAGAAATGGTTTCTAAGAGAATTGTGAAGGTATGTAAGAACAGTTTCAATGACTACAGCAAACACTACAAATAGTTAAATTAGAATAATTGCTTCTAAAGTCTTCTCCTCCTCCCCACCAGGAATATCTAGGGGATATCTTTAACAGGCCCCGATATGTCAATGAAAAAAAATAGAGGTGGCAATGATTTGTAGGCTAAATTGATGTTAAATACTTCAAAGGACTGGACAAATAAGTCGGCAGCAAAAATTTTATGAGTTCACTTCCTTCCAGGGAACTTGGAGAGAAGGGATTTTATTGCTATGAATTCTCAACCCCCTCAGCATCTGTTTGAAATATGGATAGACAATCACTTTGGGGGCTATGACTCAGGTGGATGAAACGAAGGACAAACTACTGTACATAAGCTTTCTTCTAGCCACAAAAATTTCTATGAACTCTTTTGCACAGTACACAGGGCAACAGCTCAGGGCCTGACTTCCCCAGCAGCATCAAGGAATCAAGCTGTGTGTATTCATGGAGGGGTTTGGGGTGATCATGATGAAGCCAACTGCCTCGGTTTTCTCACATTTCAGAAAGAGCTGGGAAACAACAAGGAACCCTTGCATTCTGTTTAGTTCATCATTCAGATGTGTAAAATCCCAAGTTACATACTAAATATGTCAGTCTTGCCATAGAGGCTGGCCAAAAATAACAAGTCTCATGGTTGGGAGCGGCAGAATGTTCACTGACCCCAAGCAGTCACACATTTGCAGTCCGTTTTTAGTTTTTTTTCCTAAAGCTATTGAAAAGTTCAACAGCAGCTCACAGAATGCTGAAGAAGGGCCTGTCTTCTCCTTGATGGATTGTGGAAGGATCCAGGATCCTAGTGACTACCAGACCCAGCCTGATTCTGTGTGTATAATGCTCCCCAGACAGGTGCTCGCCCCACAAGTCTGCTGGTTGGAGTTCAGATCTCCAGCCATGACTCAAAAGCCAAATGCAAAGTGGCACCCACATCTGTAATCCCAGCACACCTACAGCAATGGAAGGCAGAGTCAAGGGAATCCTGCAGCTCACTAGACGACTAGTCTGACCTTCTTACAACAAGAGAGACTGTTTCACACAAGGTGGAAGGGAAGGATGGGCCAATACCTGGAGTTTGTCTCTTCTAACTTCCACCTGTGTTTCCCCCCCAACATACATGATATACACAATTAAAAAAAAATTCCCAGACAGAAGCTAAATCCTATCCCATCAGTTTAATTTTAAATAAAGGTTTAGGTAGCTTGGTCAGAAATGAAGAAATGGCCCAGTTCAAATGGTTTAGTTTCTATGTAAAGGACAGAAACATGCCAGTATACTGCTTAGGAACTCAGGACGGTGAATTTAAAGTAATAGGAGCACTGTTTACTCCAAGCAGAACAAAACATGCACGGCTAGAAATAGCAATAGAACAGGAATCCCCTAATACTAGCTCCTAAGACTAACATGGTACATAGAAACTATATTCACAAATAGGGAAAGATTATTTCCACCCAAATCTTTTAGCTATGACTACTTCACATGCATAGGAGGGACATTTTTTAGGGGTCCATTTTTTGCTTTCTAATGACAAACCTACTGACCATGTCTTTCTGGAAATAAAGAAAGCTGAAGGTTTCTCCTTTCACTTGGAAACTAAGAGAACTCTATCAGACAACCCAAAGCAAATAAATTACCTTTGAACTTCAAACTCAAATAACTCCCCTAGCCCATTACATTTGAAGTTATTTGCTTCCAAAATTCTCAGTAAAGAAAATGTTGGTGGTTACAATGACCAGAATAATAACCATTTCTTATCCCTTAAACCAATTTATATAGCCTTTTTCTTAGTTGTCCCAAAATGCAGATTTTTCAAGGAATATTTCAGGCATTTAAATGGAAAGTGAACTCCCATGAATTTTGGCAAAAATAATGGAAACAAGGACTGAAACAAAAATATCCAATAAAACACTTTCTCTTTCCTGAAAGGGATGGAAAGGAAATAAAACACACCCTGAAAAGAAAATGATTTTATAAAATGTTACTAGGAATAGTTTTTTACTAAATTGAAGGGGAATGCTACTCTTTTCTTTAAAAAAAAAAAAAAAAAAAAAAAAATCAAAACCTGTTTCCCAGAATGGCTTCTCTAAAATCATCAGCACCTCACAAATTTTTTTCCATCAAGAACGTTAAACTCATTTAAGCTTTCTTTATACTCAAAGAATTAAGAAAGAAGGCCAATTCTGCCAAAAGGCATTTTTAATCATTTCGAATAAAAAATAAGTAAGTCACAAAGGACTAACCAGACATTTCAAACGTGGTAATAATTCTTTCTTAAGTATGGTTTCGCTATATAAAAACCTCTGTTGAAATGTTTAACTAATATACACCTTCTACAAGAGAACTTTTCTCAGAGACAGAAAAATTTCTCAACTTCATGACTGCTCCTAAACCCCACTTTGTTTTAAATTTGCCATGGGGTGATGCATGTGGACACAACTACAGGAGAGGAAGGGGGCAGGTATTGAGTTGAGCCAAATAAAACAGATGAAAAAAATATAAAACACCTCTGCTAGAGTGGTCTAGACATCACCCACCCAGAGGCATTTAAGAAAGCCAAAAGTCCACGTGCAATGCACTTGCAGGTCTATGGAGAATCTAGCTGGGTAACAAGGCTCCATCCGTCACTAGTTCAGGCAGGAGAAGGAGAAGCAACCTTACCACCAAGTAACCGTGTAGCCGGTAGTAAAACAAGGACTGTCAGCATCTGATCTCATCTCAATCTCCCCTCAGCAGGAGATCCATTTGTCTGACATTAAGAAAACAAGGTCTCAAAAGGAAGAGACCAAGTTATAATGTTATTCAAATTCTGAAGACCAATTACATCCCAGGAAAAGTAGTAACTCAAGGGGCTCAGCAGAGCATTGAGTCCTTGCCTCCTAAGAATGAGAACCCAAGTTTGATCCCCAGCACCCACATAAACTATCTGGCATGTTGGCCTGTATTCTCACTCCTGGGGAGGCAGAGACAGGTGGATCTCTGGGGAACACTGTCAAGCGAGTCTAGCCTCATTGGCAAGCCAATGAAAGACCCTGTCTCTAAAAAAAATGGTAGACAGTATGCCTGTGGATGATACCTGAGTTTGAGCTCTGGCTTCTACACGTACATGCATACATACCCACACACACATTGACATTGCACAGTGCATACGTTAGAAAGGATGTTTCACACCCTAACAAGCAAGCATGCACACACACATGCATACACACACAGAAAGAAATTAAAAGTATCTTTTAGAAAGTCCAACACTTGGCTCCTCCATCACTTACTTGCCACACGCTGTGTACTACATATAGGGCATTTAGGGGCACAGACACAAGAATACATGATGAGCGGTAGTGCCAAAGAGTTTAGAATCTTATGGAAAGAAGAGACAAACAGACAAACGGCAGCTTAATCGAGACGGAGACAAGTGCCATCCGGAGATCATCATGGTGCCATGAATGAGTGACCCTGTGACCTGTCATCCCCTATCTTCCCAAGATTCACACAGTTCCATTCTTTAAACTTTTCTTGAACTCTCTGTGTAATTAAACACCAAATCTGGCAACCCGTGCTAATTTTGAAAGGCACCTCCTGAGAATTTAGTAAAAGTTTAAACAACTTGTTTACATGTGTTTGGCCCATCTGTTTAAACAAAAAGTTTATTTTAATAGGAGCAAGTCTTGGGTGCAAGTTCCCTTTGTGCTGGAGACCACTGATGACCTCTTACGGGCTCCAGCTCTCTAATCGGCATTTCCAATCTCCTCTGTAAACAACACTCAAATAACAACTTTTTATGATAAATGTTGAACACCACCAAGATGACAGTTGCAAAATAAACTCGACTTTTTACAACCAGGAAGCCATTCTAAACACACAGAAACTACTCTTTTCACGCTGTTCTCTTGCAAGAAACCACACACAAAGAATTTTCTTTTTCTTTGTGTTTGTATGTGTATACATATGTGTGCTCCTGACGATCCTTCTGAAATGTGTGCATTCCCAGCATGCCCCGGTGTTTTCCAACCCCATGATGCCCTCACTTTTGATTGTGGAGATGATGTTGAAGTGCACAGGGTATTTACTGATCCGGTTATCTTGTTCCGTGACAGGCAGAATCAATCAATCAAGAGGCTGGCTTTGCACTCACATATTCCAGGCACATCTCCGCACTTCAGGATACGAGATCACAGTGTTATCCAGCCAAATTTGATCAACAAATGCAGCTCCCCTGTGCCACAGCAATCTCAGATGAAGATGTTATTATGTGGAATGGAGCAAAGTGATAAAGACAGGACAGCCGGAGCTTGGTGACGCCCGACTGGACCTTCCTGACAGCTTTTATATACTGAAGCGGCGATGTCCCCTTTTTCTAGGATTATAAAATTCCCTTGATTTGCAGAAAATCAAGGTGTACATACACAAGTGACCCTCAAACACTGCATTTTCCCATCTAAAACTAGAATCTTCCGGGAAGAGGCTACATGAGTTAGTAGAAGAGTATTGCAAAAAGAAAAAAAAGTCCTGTAATAAGAGGATGATATTAGAGCATGAGAGGACAATGGTGAGTTTTCTTGAGCCCCCTGATAGTTTGTTGTTGTTGTTATTATTAGATGTAAGCTACTATCTGGAAAGACATGTTTTTATTAATATCATATCCGTGACACTGTGTCTTAGGTATGTCAATGTTTTAAGTGGATCCCAAAAAGGTCTCTGAAAATCTCTTATTGTGCCAATAGCTTTTACTTCCCTATTGCCCTGCAGTTATTTTACATTATTTAATCCCAAATCTCATCTTTTGGATTCCACCTTCCTCTTGCATTTTAAATCTTTAATGGCCGCCTTTGGCGGTCTATGGGTAGAATGATTAGATATCTGCAGAGAGAAATTGAAAAATTAATCATCGTTTCTACTTTATATTTTTGTATTACAGTAAAAATGACTGAGTTGTACAGCAAACTTCTACACTCCTGCAACATGCTGCTCAGCGTGGCAAGGACTAGGGATGGTTTCACATAGAGTAGGCCCAAGTGGAGCCGGTAAACAGCCTGAAGTTACTCTTTGAGATCTGTGTTCTGGGTTTTTATCCAAATTTCACTTCGAACCATTTTAATTAAAATCTATTTATTGGGAGAGGTTTTGTTACATGTGGTCGACAACCAGGGGAAGAGTTCCTCTAGCTAATCGTAAGAATGATGTTAAGATTGTTTATTATCCTTTTGTGCATTTTCCTACTTAAATTACATTTCACAATTCTATGCAAAATGGGAAATGTTGCCCACATGCAGCTTATTACAGAAACTGATATATACATTAATTTGACCTTTGCCTAAAACCCTCCTAACCACAAGGAATGAAAAACAAAGATAAAATAAAATGAAGCAGCTATCACATTACAAGCACCATCAAGCTGCAAACTCTATTAACTTTGTTTTCTATTTTTTTTTCACTATTATTAAACTGGAAAGAAAAATTCAACTGGAAAATTGTGCCTTTTTGGTTCCCTTGTCATCATGTAATAAGTATGAGAAATATATGTGCGATGGCCAAATGGCCGGTAGACAAAACACCCACTCTAAGTGACGTACTGTTTTCCATACCACTCAGACAAAATCAAAACACCAGAACGCTGCAAACAAAAACAAAATAACATTTCCCATCAGCATTCCAGACAGAGAAAGTTTACAGGAAAAGCAGCAGAACCAAATGACTGTTCATACCTCTGCTCAGGGCAGAGCCACTGCTCGCACAAACAGCCCCCACCACAGTGCTGAAATGTTTAACAATTGATAGTATGTCTGCCAGTACTGGAAAACTAACCCCCACCTCCCCCCACCGCCATTTTCAGGTAAATATTTGCATTGTTTAAAGAGATGAAGGACTTCTACAAAATCATAGAGCCTGTACTGTACTTTTTAAACAGGGAAAGCTAAGGAGAGAGCAGGAAGTTGGGTGGTAGAAGGGTCCAGAAGAGGTAAGTTTGTAATTTCACAGGTTCCCTTTTCAGCAAGGACTTATAGATTGAGTTTCCTGCACTCTGAAGTCCACATGGGAGCTGGGTCTGAAACTCGCTGAAATGAAGGTGATTTTCCTTTTATCACTGAGTCACATTTATGTAACTTTATGAAGATGTCACAGATCCTCAGAAGTTCTTGGATGGGGGTCTGGCTCAGATACCTGCTCATAAACTGAGGCAGCGTGGTGACAACCAACAGCTGCATGTGACTGTTTCATCAACTCAGTTTCCAGGGTCTCCGTCCCAGCGGACACATGTCAGCTGCGCCGTGGCTAACACAATTCCTGTGTTTTGCCCGGCAGTAAATGGACGCCTCTGCCCTAGCGTCATCTAAACAACTCCGTTAACATTTGCCCCGGAGCGTCTCTCTCTTTGTCCAGCCCCTGTCTTCTAACAGATGTCATCCAAGCCTAATCAAGCATAAAATGGTCATAAATATTTCTTTCTGGTAGATTTCACATTCACATTTCATGCAGGGACATGATATTTTTCTGCTACCTCCAGGGAGAGCCTAATGCAAAAACCAGTTACTTAAACTGTAGCCTTGTGTTCCGTTAGAAAGACGTGGGCCATGTTCTTAGTTCAAAAACATAAAAAGGCAAAGACTTTATCTTCTGTCTTTTGTTTAACTGCACCTTTTTTCTTTGCCCGTCTCCCCTCTCCCCCACCCCCTGCAGCATCCTGTATCTCCATGTTATAGTTCACCCTTACCCATTAACCAGTATTCCTTTGTGCATGTGGAAATAGAAAGCTAGATTGGAAAAAAAAAAAAAAAAAGATACCTGTTTCTGTAACTTTAGGTTTTCAACATTAAACATCTTAATTGCTGGAGAGAGGGAGAGAGAGAGAGAGAGAGAGAGAGAGAGAAAAGAGAGAGGGAAATAGAGGCAGACAGAGAGATTTGGTTTGGTTCACATACCTATTTCCAGTAACATGCTATTTAAAGAATAGAGGAGACAAGACACAGGCGCTTCTATTTTGGTTCTTTTAATGCACAATTTTGCCACCTCCTCCATTATATTTAGTTGAAACAATGGGATGTATCCAATGCGCAAATTCAAGGTTCGTGGCAATTAAATTAACCCAGTGAAAAAGAAGACAAGATCATGATGTGATAGGCCCTGTTTCCAAAGCTCCAACTTTGATCAAGTGTGTGTGAGAGGGGGAGGGAGTGAGCTACTGGAGATAATTAATTTGTACCCTTAATGAGAGAAGAATTAGTAATCAGCACAATCGTATTTATCTTCAAGAAACTTAGTAAATAATGAGTCTTCATCTAAAATAAAACTCTCCTAATAATACTTTCGGGACCATATGTCTGTGTTTCTCTTTCCTGTTCCTTTTGTCAAAACAAAAATCTTATACTGCTATTTAAAGCGAACCGCGAAATACTTAAGTGGTATATATCACAACAATGAGCCCCCCACCCCTACCCTGCACTCCGTTGGGCCTAATATTTGATTACTGCTAGTCAAATCAAGCTTTCAGGCAAATAATCTCCATTTTTAAAGTTAATGAGATATGGTCATGTCGACAACAGCTTGCAGAAACTTTTAATTTTAATTCCTGCAGGCTGTGCTGGCCTCTTTAACAGCAACTACTGTATGAATGAGTCAAATTTGCCAACATGGCTTATGGAGACAAGTGCACACTAATTAAAAATACCCACTGGTATCATAATTTAAATACCATGAAAATAAACTGTGAAAGTCGCTCGGCTCCAGTCTCTGGGTTTCTTTGGAGTATGTCGCTTCTGACTATAGGATATTTTATTGCTTAGGAGCTCTTAGCTGCAGACCATATTTTGCATCTTTGAGGAATTTGGGATCTTGATGCAATTATATAATTTATGTTAATATTTGTTTCACATAGCCTGTTAAGCAGGCCTCTAAGAGCACTAACTGAGAAAACAACATTTCTGCAGTGAGCACCAAACTCACTCTCTTCATTCCACCAATCTCAAGCATCCATTCAGATGCTGGACACAGCTTCAACCCCAGGCACACAGCCGTTTCTCTCTCTGCTCAAACCACGATGGATTGAAAATAAAAAACGTGGTCATTCTTTTTTACTTTCTACACATTTTTGTCTTAGTCTTCATGTCTGTATTTTAGCTGCCTTTTTTCTAAAGAAGAAAAGTAAGGATTTATTTTCTAAAGAAGAAAAGTAAGGATATCATGGTCCACATTGAATAGCAAAATGCTGCTGTTCCTCCCTTCCTCGCTCCCTCCCTCCCTCCCTCCCTCCCTCCATCCATCCATCCATCCATACAAGTGCGTACTCACTGTTCTTTTAAATTTTTACTTAAGGAATTTGTGGTAAGGGAATTCCAAAGTCTGCTTTTGCTGGGATAAAAGCACAGTTTACACAGGGTAAGAAGTTGGCATGGCAGGGGTTAAAGCTATTTGATGGGTTAAATATGCAATTACCGTTGACTAAAACCAGAGAGACCTATAGATAAATAGAAGAAATGAAGTCCCTCGGTTCCTTTCAGAAGCCTTCATCACGTTACCACCAGACAGAAACTCTTTAAGTACCATTTTCAGATGTTAAATCACTGTTCATGCCGCACATCTTCTCGCTGCTCCTGAGGGAACAATATCTGAAGAGAGAGCGCACTAACAAATGCAATCCCGTAAACAGGCATTTCTCTTCTTGTTGTTCATACCTTTGTATTCCTGCTCTTGGCTCTGTCATCCGTGCCTTCTCTCTGTTTGAAGTTAAAGGACTGAATGACTGGTGTCATCTATTACCCAGAGTATGCACGGTGATTATAAATAAGAAAAAAATGCCCTTTCAGTATAATGCTTTTGTATCAGTGAGTTGCCTTGTCTCTTACCGCCTTCTACCCTTCCGTCTTTAAAACCCACACCTCTTGGCCCATGATTTCAGGGCTTCTTGCAGAGGGAAGCACAGACTGGAAATGTACAGATGTGAAAAGTTGTACGGACACACACCAGACTGGAGGTCTGGGGTAGACTGTGAAGTCAGCTTTTTTCCTTCCCGTAACCCCAGTGTCACAGATGTCCTTCAGACCCCGAGTCTGGTGAGAAGACCAGCTCTTCATTTACATTTTTCTGTTGACAAACAGACTCTATGAATATTAATTATTCGGAAGTTTATTTGCAGAAAAGGTACTTTCTAATCCTTATCAATTATTTATTGAAAATCTCCCCTACCTAATAATCTCATTAACATTATTATACTAAGGCCAACAGCAAATACTCTTTTGATAAGTAACAACCCAGTTGGTTGTCCTTCCTGCAAAATCCCACACAGCCTCATGTGCTTCATGATGTGGGACCCACAATTCGTTTTCAGGAGGTGCCAGGTTAGCCTTTCTTTGTTTCCCAAGAAGGAAATTCACACACAATGACTTCTGTCTTAAAGCAGAAAGTTTGTGATGCACTGTACTAAAGAAGGCAGAGAATAAAAATTAAAAGTTGCCAACACAGACGTATGTCTGCTTTCCGTGTCCTGTTGGTTGGTGTGGTAAAGAATTCCTAATTGGAACAAGAGACCAAGTCCCTATACTCGTAGAACACAAGTGGCTCAAAGAAAATGGACCAGGCTGGGGAATAGGTGAGAACTTCAAGAAACACCATGCAAATGAAAAACTCATCTAGTGGGCTGGAAAGATGGCTTAGTGGTTAAGGCACCTGCCATCCAAGCCTAAGAACACCAGTTCGATCTCCAGGTCCCACATTTAGCCTGACATAAAGTGACGCAAGGGCATAATGTCGCACTTGCCCACAAGGGGGCACATGTGTCTGGAGTTCGTTCATAGCAGCTGAAGGCCGCTGGCATGCTCATTCTCTCTCTCTCTGCCTCTTCTTCTCTGTCTCTCTCTCTCTCTGTCTCTCTTAAATAATTAAAAAAAATCATCTAGCAATGAAACATCCCACATCCACAGTGCTTCACAGCCACCAAGGATGATGACCTCTAGTTCTCCATCTGTGTCTCCAACACCCTTCTGAGGGTCACAAGTCACACACACCTGTTCTCATTTTACAGATGAGGGAACACATGCTGCATGCCTGCCTCAGGTAACCAAGGTGGAAGGTGACAGGAGTCAGTTTGTACATTCCAAGTTTTTTCACCTTGAATTTTGTATTGTACTTTGTTGACTTGGGTGATGTTTATTTTATTTATTTATTTATTTATTTGCATGCAGAGACATAAAGAGAGAGGAGAGAGAGAGAGAGAATGGGCATGCCAGGGCCTTTGAGCCACTGTAAATAAACTCCAGATGCATGCTCCACTTTCTGCATCTGGCTTTATGTGGGTGCTGGGCAATTTAACCCAGGTTAGGCTTTGGAGGCAAGTGCCTTAACTGCTGAGCCATCTCTCCAGCCCCTGGGCTGGCATTTAAAAGTTTTTTTTTTTTTTTTTTTTTTTTCATTTACATTCCTTCCCTCTTCCTTCTAGATTCATTCTTTGTATTTTCCTGTGTTGCTTACAAATTTCACTGGTTGCTTCAAATTCTACCAGATTCTGAAACACTAAATATCTTCAACAGAGTCTGATTTCTAGTTTACCTGGGAAGTGAAGAGAGAAAAAATAGCATATGATTTTCAAGTGCTATGTATGGTGATAAATAGGAAGTGATCAAAGTGTGGTATCATGTGATGGCACATTACCACACAGAGAATTCTCCTCAGGCTTGCAATATTGAAAGAAGGAGAGAATAAGTCATGTGAACAAAACTTACAAGGAGTGCACACAAGAGAGAAGCCCACAAAGTGAGTAAGATCCAGTTATTGAAGTCGAATTGCTCAGTAGGGACAGTGACAGACCTCTGTGGAAAGGCTCAATAAAGTTTGAAGTATCCCTTTACATGAGTGATACTGTGGAGAAACTTGCTTGACCACCACGGAAAAGATCCTCCATGGCATGCGAAGTCCTCTCTTGCGTACTAGCATTGACCAATGAAGCATCAACGCTTTAAGACTAACAGGGTGTCACCCTGTCACTGCTGGGCTCTCAGCCTGCGGAGAAGTGGCTGACAGAGTGTAGCCCTGCCATGGCCTCAGCCCTCCAAGTGTCAGTCAAACTCTTGAGTTCATGTGCATTGTGAAGTCCAGTTGTTGAAGTCAGTAACTCACACATGGGGATGAGGGGTGATCTGAGAAGGTTGGATGAAACATTCTCACGTAGGGGGTTTCACTCCAAGTTCTCACATAGGGGCTCTGATAAGATGTCCATGCTGACAAAACAACAGAGCACAACAAAAACATCACATAGGAACTATGTGTTTGGAGTGTTTTCAAAGCTACATAACATAAGAACACAGGGAACCAACTAATGAACTCGAAGCCAGAGACTGACAGAGGGAGAGACCTGCCTCAAATCCCAGGATGAATGACAGCAAGAGGACTGGCTCATCATGCAGCTGACCTCACATCAGTGTTCTCAGCCACTTCTGCAGGCCCCGTATACTTTGCAAACTTGAGAAACCACTCTTTCCCTCTTTTCATCTGCGGGTCACCCTTTTTCCTACTGCAGAAGGAGTTTTGCATGTATTACCTAAGAACATGAGTCAATATCTCTAAAGATTTCTCAAGAACTGAAGTGGTTTTATAAGAATCCACAGCAGACGGGACACTCAGCATCACTCCCTCACCCCCAGACTCCATCCTTTCTTCCTTCCACACAAGCACCCGTATTCTAAAAAGGGAAGGAATTCAATAAGGAAAAGCAAGTTTCTTCTTCCTTTTTTTGTCTGTAGTTTAACTTTTGCCTGGAATCAAAATATCACAATGATCTATTGGCTTGTTTACTTGCATGCATATAATGTGCATGAATGTGTGTGTACAATGTGTGTGCAGTCCAGAGGTGTTATCTTCAAGAACAATGTCCACCTTCTTTGAGATAGGGCTTCTCACTGGCCTGGCACTCATCAATTAGGCTAGACTAGCTGGCAAGCAAGTTTCAGGATCCCTCCTGTCTCCGTTTCCCCAGCATTGGGATTATGGACATACAGTATCATGTCCAGCATTTCCCATGGGCCCTAAGGATCAAATTCATATCCTCGATTGTGCAAGACAAGTGCTAGCCCCATGATGATCTTGTAATAGAACACCAAAACTGGAACACTGGTTGGTGACCTGTTAGCAAATCTGTGTATTACACAAAGAATAAAGAGAAGGTCATGTCCAGTTACCACCACAAGCCATTACCAAAGATGATATCCAATCCACATAGGGATCTAATACACACATCTTTCCTTTCCTTTTTCCTTTCTCTTTCTCTCTCCTTCCTTCCTTTCTTCCTTCCTTCTTTCCTTCCTTCCTTCCTCCCTCCTTCCTTCCTTCCTTCTTGCCTTCATCTTTCTTTCCCTCCCTCCCTCCCTCCCTCCCTCCCTCCCTCCCTCCCTTCCTTCCTTCCTTCTTTCCTTCCTCTTTCTTTCCCTCCCTCCCTCTTTCTTTTCTTTCTTCTTTCTTTCTTTCTTTCTTTCTTTCTTTCTTTCTTTCTTTCTTTCTTTCTTTCTTTCTTGACAGTGCTTACCATATCCCTAGGATGTCCTAGAGCAGCTGGGTTTGGCAAGCCTCCTACCTCAGCTTCTAGAGCTGAAGTTACAGTCATGAACCATCATGCCTGGCAAAAGACAGTTGTAAAATAGGAGAGGGCATGAGGATAGCAGGACAGGTGACGACTGGACACTCAGGAGGGCACTGCAAGAGTAACTCTGGCTGACTGATAACCAGACACCAGGCATGGAGAAGAGGTTGAAGTCATCCCACCAGGGACTACTGGTATGTTCTGGGAATCCCAAGCTTTCTCCCCAGCAGCACTCGGGAAAATGTGAGATAACCACAGTGAACCAGGCATTGAGAAACAGGAGTTGGGAAAGCAACCACGATGGGAAAGACAAAACTGGGAAGTGTGTTTCCTATTTTTCCTCTAAGAAGAAAGTTTAAGCTCTGAAAAGTCATCTTTAGGCATGATGAGACTAGTGCAGGAGCTCTGTTACCAGCTTCACAGAAATGGTTGCCTTGAGATGCCATCTATGCTTGGTCCAGGGCAGGGTTAGCAAGCACTGGCCAAGGACAAGCCTTTGACAGTTCATAAGCAGTTTAACTGTAGCACATTCAGCCCCATATGTAATAATCATAATTATCTACATGCATATTGTTGTGATTAGAGACAGAAAATCCTGCAAAATAAAAAAAAAAAGAATCTAAATGAAGAATGAAGGCTGGGGTTACAGCTCAGTGGCATAATATTTGCCCAGCATGCACAAAACCATGGGTGTGGGCTGGAGAGATGGCTTAGCAGTTAAGGCACATGCCTGTGAAGCCAAAAGACCCCAGTTCGATTCTCCATTTCCCACGTGAGCCAGATGCACATGGTGGCACATGCATCTGGAGTTCCTTTGCAGTGGCTAGAGGCCCTGGCGTACCCATTCTCTCTCTATATATATCCCTCTCTCTTTATCAAATAAATAAATAAATAAATAAATAAATAAATAAATAAAATATTTTTAAAACATAGGTATGATCCCACAAAATACACTAATGAAGGGAATAGATGGATCGAGGAATGAATGAAATCTAAACTTGATGTTTGCAGATCCCTGTTCTACTGGTGTGTACCACAAGTGGCCTGATCCATGTCCTAAAAAGGGAGAAAACCCACATACCAATAACCAATAATAAACTGTCCAAGTAAATAGGCAGGCTCGCAGAGACACACAGTCACATCCCTTACATGAGATGCTAGTCCTCACGGTGCAGGTCTCCACAGGAACACAGTTTCTGACTTCATTCACCCTGACAGATCATGGAAGGGTCCTCAGCATACCCCACAAGGCAATTTCTAAACACATCAGGGCATCCATGCAAATGTTAATCAAAGGGCAAAGCCTTTATTTTGTCTGAGCTTAGTTTTTCATCCATAAAATGTGAGAGTGGATCATCTGAAGAATTTAAAAAATTCTGGCTAAAGAGAAGGACAAGAAAGGAGAAAATGAATACAAAATGTCCCATGCGCACACACTCATCTATGTACTTGGGGTAGGGAGTGGCAAGAATAAAAGACACAGGTGCAATTAAGTTGAAGTACAGAATAGTGTGTTAAAGGGACTTTCTCATCCCTAAAGAAGAGAAAGATTCAGAAAGATGAATTGTCATTTGCACATATGAAAGACTGGGGAGAGATGAGCATCCAGTGAGACTTCTCAGAAAAGGGGCGTGATCCTGCAAGGGTAAAGAGGAACCTTAGCTGACTTTCCAAGCTTCCTGAGGGGGAAGGCATGTGGGTGTATTTCTGTAATCCCTGCACTTAGGAGGCAGAGGTCAGAGGATCCTGAGTTCAGAATAAGGAAGACCCGGTTGAAAAAATTTCAAAGACTGGAGGTGCAGCCCAGTGGTAGAGCACTTGGCTCACACATGCAAAGCCCTGGGTTGATCACCTGCATAGCAAGTCACAAGAGGAGCCACCATCGCAGCCCCTCCCCAACTTGTGCACCACATCCTCTGCTGAAATGGCTTGATCTTCTTCCTGGCCCATAAAGCCTGCCTCTTCGCAGTGACAATACTGTTGTGGCCACAAGACACCTTCGAGGAACTAAGGGTGTTTGTCTCTCGAATAGCAGCCCCAAAGTGGGACATTTCCAACCTGCAACTCTTCTTCAGCCTGCTATATGGCTCTTGCCAAAAGCATCCCCATCAGCTTGTTTTGAATGGCGAGAAAGAGATGAATGTACACTCAGCGGTTCCTCTACAGCCTGGTGATGGGGCTTTTGCACTCAGCCAGGTCAGTGACCAGCTAACACGTTGGTCAGTGTAATGGTGAAGCAGGAACTCGGCATAATGTGCCAACTCTGTAAAATCAGCTGTGAAAGTTAAAGTCTGTTTCGTAAACCAAAAACAAACAGATGTTTTGCTGCTAGGGAAACATACATAGTTGGACTTGTAGGTTATGGATCTTTAAAATTCCTCCCGTATGTCCTAACACATCCTTCATGAGTATAATCTTTTATTTATGGCACTAACCACTTGTTCTCTCTGACTAAAGAACAGTTTGGTGTGAGCAGAGCAGGTGAGCCTCCCAGACACACAAAATACCACTCAGGGAGCAAAGGACACTTGGACAACAGAGTTAATCGCTCTTACAGCAAAACTATCCACTGATCCCAGGCATTAAAACAACAAAAAGAACTGTGGCTCTGGCTATGGACTAAGTTGGTCATCAGTGAGGCTGGGCGAATCCTTTCCCCACAAAACACAAAGTACTAGAAATATTTTAAGTAAATACATTTTTGTTGGTTGGGAAAAGGGTTCGAGACTGTTACTTAATACTAAGAAAACACAGAAGGTATTTCCCTAGTCTTGTCAGTCTGTGACAGCTGTTTGGGGCACCTGGACAAAGTCTGCAGTGTAAGTCTCCCGGTGCCATGTACCCAACACAAGAGCAATAAAAAGAGAACTTGTCAGCCCCGGAACCGCTGCTTTAAAGTTGTCTAGGAAATGCCTATTGCAACTGCTGCTGCTCACAGCTGATTATGTGCAGCTTGATTAATAAACCCAGACTCTGCCTTTCATAAAAGCAGCACGTCCCGCTTCTGATTAGCCCAAGGAGACAGCAACCTGGAATGGAATTTGGAGGCATGGCCTGGATCTTCCAGAACCCCAATGCTCTCACTTCCTTGCCTACATTATGCTGTCAACCTGATCAGAACCATTGCCCAGTTTCTGCCGAGTCTGCAGTGGAAAAAGGCTTCACATGGAAGTATTTGAGAGTCAGAAGTAACTAAGCTGAGGTCTGCCGTGGCATGCCAGGCTCGAGTCTTTACAGGAGGTTGCAGGCCAACAGGTGAGAAAGGAAGACTCTCTCCCTTTGAAATGAAAAACTGGACTGGGGAGACAGCTCAGGAGGTAAAGTGCTTGCCACACAAGCATGAGGATCTAAATTTGGATGCCCAGCAGCGAGGTAGAAGCTGGGCATGGTGGTACATGTTTTTAATCCTGGTGCAGGGAAGATGGACATGGGAGGATCCCTGGGGCTTGCTAGCTAGCTTGTCAAGCCCATGATGTGAGCTCCAGTTTCAATGAGAGACCCTGTTTCAAAATTAGGGCAGAGAGTGATTGCAAAAGATTCTCTGCCATGCACACACATGCATGCCCCCAACACATGTGTGCCCACACGTGTGAACATGCATGCATAGCACATACATACACATGCAAAAAAAATGAAAAGAAACCTCAGCAACAATTGTAGAGCTGCTTAAGAGCAACACTTGGCACATTTGTTAAAAGCAAGGTCTGTGTGTGAAAAGAGGGTGGAGGCAATGGAGGAGTTGCTGTCTACAGGAATCCTTTCCAGGCATATAAGAGAAGATGGGTTGGGATGGAAGAGGGCTGAACAACTAAGCATGTGAGGACCATCACAATGGAGGAGGAGGGCAAGAAATGAAAGAAAATCATTAGAATGAACTGATCATCAATACAGTAAATTTCTCAGGCAATGTCTGGGCCTCTGAGGCCGAACTGGATTCCATCTACATCCTGCAGATGTAGGTTCAAATCCAGCTTTGTCCAGTTAAATACTGCATTAACAAACATGACTCTATTTCTCCCTGTGTAGGATGGGGGTGCTAAAAGTACTTAGCTTACAGGGTGCACATAAGAATGAACTGCATAATAAATACATACAGAGTTCTCTGCATGATTCTGGGAGACTGGACTCTTCTGACCCATTTGTCATTGCTACTATTCCTAACACAATTAGGACTAGAGAGATGAATGCTTTCACACCTACATAAAGCTAGGAATTCAGGGCCACCTGGCATCTCTGATGAAAAGAAGAATGTACTCATTAGTGGAAGGGGATATCCTACCTGTCATTTGACAACGTTAGATGTTTCTTCTTGAGAATATTTTGGAAAGTCAGGTATGGTGATGCATGTCTACAAAAGCCCAGCACTGGGCTGGAGAGATGGCTTAATGGTTAAGGCACATGCCTGAGAAGCCTAAGGACCCTGGTTCCATTCTCCAGGTCCCACATAAGCCAGATGCATAAGGGGGCACACGCGTCTGGAGTTTGTTTGCAGTGGCTAGAGACCCCGGTGCACCCATTCTCACTCTCCTTCTCTCTCTTCTTTCCCTCTCTGTCCTTAATAAGTAAAAATAAAAAATAATAAATAATAAAAGCCCAGCATGTAGAAAGCTGAGGCAGGAGGATTGTCAAGGTTAAGGCCAGCAAGGGCTACATAGCAAGACTCAGTCTCAAAACGCTGAGTCCGAGAAGATGGAGCAGTGGTTAATGGTGCTTGCTTACAAGCCTGCCTGTCCAAATTCAATTCCCCAGCACTCACATAAAGCCAGACAAAAGGGGTGCATGTGCCTGTAGTTCCTGCACACTTCAGGCAATGTAAGAGGGAACCAGAAGAATCAGGAGGTTGCAAACATTAGTGGAGACCCCCATCTCATAAAAGAAGGTGAAAGAAGGGAAGAAATACCATAAAGCTGCCTTCTGATCTCCATAAGTGCACCGTGACATATGCTCATCCATATACACACGTGCACTCACGCATGCATGTGCGCATGCACACACAAATAATAAATTGACAAATAAAAACAAATAAATACACTTTTTAAAATTGTGCCTAAATACAGAATTAGCTGGTAGAAAAGTGAATAGAGGGAATGTTAGGAAAATTACATTAAGTAGACAACATACAATGCCATTCAACATTGAAAAGATGGAGCTAGAGAGATGGCCTAGAGGTTAAGGCTTTTGCCTGCAAAGCCAAAGGATCCTGGTTCGATTCTTCAGGGCCCACGTAAGCCAGATGCATGAGGGGGTGCACGCATCTGGAGTTCATTTGCAGTGGATGGAGGCCCTGGTGTGCCCATTCTCTCTCTCTCTCTCAAATAAATAAAATAAAATAAATTTTAAAAAACAGAAAAGATGAATTGTCCTCTAAAACTGTAAAGTACAAAATTAATATAAGGAGAATTTGTTTAGTGATGCCTTGTGATGCATCTGTGGTGGTGGGGGGGGTGGGGAGGGAGCAACAGAAACAGCAACATGTAAACCAGGAAGACCTAATTTTTAAAGTAAACTATAAAAGGATCACTATAGGAATGCTAAGTGTCATTATCACTGCAATACTATATTTTCTCTGCGTTCTTAGCAACATCTTTTAATTTTTCAACAATGAAAATAATTAATTGCATACCAGAAGATTCAAAATTATCTGGTGTTCATTTTCTAATTGCAAACTCCTGACTGACATCTAACCCTTACAAAGAGCCACAGCCAAGGGTTTCACTGGCTTTGGCACACAGGGTATTGTGTAGTCAATGTGTGATTGTTAACACTGTCAACCTGACTGGGTCTAGACTCACCTAAGAGACAAATCCCTGGGCATGTCTACAAGGAAATTTCTAGGTTAGGTTAATTGGAGTGGGAAGATCTATGTTCACTGTGGGCAGCAATATTCCATGGTCTGCAGTCCTAGGAAGACTGTTTCTGAGAAAGTGAGCTGAGTCACAACCTTCACCACTCTGATGGTTGACTGCATTCCCACCAGGACGAACTATATCCCCTGGAAGTGTAAGGTAAAATAAATCCTTCCTCCCTTAAGTTGCTTTTGGTCAGGTATTTGGTCAGAGCAATGAGACAAGTCATTCACACATGCAAGCAGAGCTCATGGCTAGCCTCCATCTCCTTCCACACACACAGCAACTACTCTCTAATTGTACCACAGTCTCCTTGGTGGTATTTTATGGGAATTTTACAAAATATACCTACATTTTGTAGGACCTTGTAAATGTTGGCTTACAAATCTCACACACACACACACACACACACACACACACACACACACCAGCAATAAAAATGGTCCCACCCCTATACGTATTCCTTTCAAAACTTTCCTATTCTACCAGAAACCGAACCAGGGCCACAAGAATCACATATCAGCTCACGTGGGAGTTTCACACGGGACTCACCCACAGAATGGGATTGGTTGTATGTGGTATATAATTATTGCTGTCCTGGTTCTAAGTACAAATCCCATAGAAAATACAGAGGGAAAACAGCAAGGGGCACTGAGACATAGAAATGACTGCCATGTGTAAAAACGTAAATGTTTAAAAAAATGCAGGCACAAGAATTCAGCCAGAAAAAAAAAATAGACATGCCAATAAAGAAAGCTGCTTCTTAGGATTTGGCTGCCAGCGTCCTTCCTCTCCCCAGTGGATGCTCTCAGTAAAGAAAACATGGTGGGTTTTTTTTTTTCTCCCTTGCCTGTATTTGATTTCCAATTAAAATTAAATATAAACTGAAACGCCACCTGGATTTTAGCAAAATCCAATCCCCGCCCTCCACCTTCTTTTTTTTTTTAAAAAAAAAAAAAAAAGAAAAGAAAGAACCTGGGCTTACATATACAAACATTTCGCTAAATGACCCGTGGCAAATTGCGTAATGCCAGTAAAAGTTGTGTTTTTTAAGTTATGAGCCCCAAAGATTTTTATCTGAAATAAAACCCTGATTCAATTCAGATTCTGGAGGCAAACTGTGTCCTCAACTCTGCCTCTAAATTTAAACCATTTGTGCATGGGGCCCCTTCAGTATTGCTGCTCGTAGGCAGGGACGAGAAACTCTGTATTGATTAGGGTATGTGTTTTCTTTTCTCAAATGGTAAATTGGGGCATTAATTGCCCACAAGGACTGGTTTCATGTTGTCTTCACACAGAGGTTTCAAGATGAACAGTTGGAGGGACAGACAGGGTTAGGAACTGAGTTCAGTCCATGACCCCAAGGATGGATGGCACACATGGTTCTGTATTTATCAAAGATGGTTTGCAGAGCCTCCGACATGTATGTCAATAATATTCTAAAGTGATTATGTTATCAATATCAAATGCATGCAATGGGCTAAGTAGTGGAATAATCTAACTAACTTGGTGACATTGGGTCACCATGCTTCTTGCACCATTGTCCTCCATCCAAAAGTTTGCCTGCCCTCAGAAGATGCTCAACAAGCATCCCTTCCCTGGAAACATGAGGACCTGCTTTGACTCTTGCACCAAAGCTGGGCATAGTGGCATGAGCTTGTAATCCCATGCTGGAAAAGAGGAGACAGGAGCATCCGTGAGACACAGAGCAGCCTCATCAGTGAGCTCCGGGCAAGAGAGAGGCACTGTCTCAAAACAGTGATTGACAGCATTTCTGAGAAAGGACACCAGAAACCATCTTCCAGTATGCACATATGTGTGCAAACACACCCATGTGCTTGTTTGCACACTCACCCACACATGCACACACACACCCCACACAATCATGTACCAAGCATGGTTGGAAGGGGTAACTTGTTGGGCTCAGGCCAATACACTGCTTAGCATCTGCCCCACATCACTGCTTTCAAAAATGCTTACTTCTATTGCACCAGTTTGCAGATGAGAAAAGTGAGTGTTGGAGACATGACAAAACTTGGGCAACTTTAATCATTCAGTCACTGCTAGAGTTAGGTTTTCACCGTTCATCAGAGGAATTCTTTTTTTGTTTGTTTGTTTGGTTTTTCGAGGTAAGGTTTCACTCCAGCCCTGGAATTCACTATGTAGTCTCAGGCTGGCTTCAAACTCATGGTGATCCTCTTGTCTCTGCCTTCCCAGTGCTGGGATTAAAGGTGTGCTCTACCACACCCGGCTGCATCAGGGGAATTCTAAAATGAGTCCCATAAAATGTTCCTCTTGCCTTTTCCAGCTCCCAAAGGCTTCACTGGATTAAGTAGCTCAAAGTGCCTGGAAATGACAGTAAATACAAGATGGGAGAAATCCACACAGACCAGAAGAAATGTGGAGTGGAGAAGCAGTGAGGAAATGTAAAGAAGGGGCTGGGACGGCTCTGTGAGTAAAGTACTCAATGCTGGGCATAGCATGTATGTCTGCCCTGCCAGAGCTGGGGACACAGACAGGCAAACCTGCGGCTCAACAGGGTTAGGAGCTTAAGGGAATGGGTGAGCTCTGGGTTCCGTGAGGAATCCTGTCTCAAAGAATAGTGTAGAGATACTCAGTGTGAGTCTCTGGTTTGCACGTGCACGCCTGTGCGTGTGCACGCACACACACACACACACACACACACACAATTATCAACATAGAACTCACACAAAGCAAAAGAAAATAGTCTTTCCCCTCATCTATTCTTTTTTTTAAATTATTATTATTATCTCTTTTTTTTTGGTTTTTCGAGGTAGAGTTTCACACTAGCTCAGGCTGTCCTAGAATTCACTATGTAGTCTCAGGGTGACCTCGAACTCGTGGTGATCCTCCTACCTCTGCCTCCCGAGTGCTGGGATTAAAGGCATGCAGCACCATGCCCGGCTTAAATTAAGTTTTTATGAGAGACAGAGAGAGAGAGGATTGACACACTAGGGCCTCCAGCCATTCGATCAAACTCCAGATGTGTGCACCACTTTATGTACATGTGCAACCTTGTGTGCTTGCATCACCTTGTGCATCTGGCTTATGTGGGATCTAGAGAATCAAACATGGGTCCTTAGGTTTTGCAGGCAAGTGCCTTATCCACTAAGCTACCTCTCTAGCCCTATTCTTTCTTTTTCAGAATAGTTTACAGGCTTCTTTTACACTTTTTTCTTTTCTTAATATTTCTTTATTTTTATTTATTTGAGAGAGACAGAGAAAGAGAAAAAGAATGGGCATGCCAGGGTCTCTAGCTGCTGCAACCCAACTCCAGATGCATGCACCACTTTGTGCATCTGTCTTACGTGGGCCCTAGGGAATGAAACTTGTGTCCTGTGGCTTTGCAGGTAAACACCTTTACTACTAAACCATCTCTCCAGCCTTATTCTCTCCTTTTATCCATAGAATGTTGATTTTGTCACAAACACAATGTCCAGTAGCAATGACAAGTGGCTGTCATATTTCATTCATAGTAGAAGCAGCCAGAAGTCAGGCAGCTCAACAGAGTACCAGCAAGGTGACAAGTGGTAGCTGAAGACATAAACCTGGTGTGGAAAGGAATCTTCTAAGTGCTCCATCCCTTAAACACTAGTGATATAAAAACACGTGAATACATCGTGCCAGAGTTGCAGTACATTTATATATCATGAAAGTCTTGTAGCTGGGCATGGATGTTCATGCCTATAATCCCAGCAAAATCGAGAAGGTGAAATAGGAGGCTTGCCAGGAGTTTTAGGGGCTCCAGTATGAGTTGTGGATCCCCTTGGGCTAAAGTGAGATCTTGCCTGAAAATTAAAATAAAAAGTCTTGTAACAATGTGAATATAACAAACTGAGGGGCCGGACAGATGGCACAATGGTTAAAGGTGCTTGCTTGTAAAACCTAATAGCTTGGGTTCAGTCCCCGATACCCATGTAAATCCAGATACAGAAAGTGGCACATGTGTCTGGATTTCGTTTGCAGTGACAAAGGACCCTAGTGTGTCTATTATTTTCTCTCTCTCTCTCTCTCTCTCTCTGACTGCAAATATAAATAATAATAATTAAAACTTTAGAAATAGCTTTTTTTTATTATTAACCAATGTTGTGGAAAGTTTAGGATAGACAGAAAACCATAAGGTATTGAAAAACAAACTAGAATCCTATGAGACATCAAAATAGAAAAAGTCCAGGGTAACATATTTTGGAAGGATTTTCAGGCTACTTTCCCACCAATCACAGGCTGAGCAGTCTTCCGGTTATTCAGTGTTAAGAGGGTATTTTTAACAGTACACAGCCTCATGTGAAAGCCACTGACTGACCCTTCTTGCAACTTCAGCTTTAGTAGATATCTAACTGATGATCTTATAAGTAAAACCATAGGGAACTCGATTGGGTGTTACATTGTCTGGGTTCTTCTATTAATTTTGTAGACCATTTATTAATGATGATGGTGACGATGACGTTAAAAATCATCACAGCAGCTAATGTTCACCGATGTGTGGAATCATCTTCCAATCACCTTAAAGGTGATTTAAAGGATCCATTAATCCCCCTTTGATGGATGTATAAACTGAGGCACAAACACATTTACACATCTGTAAAATAACCCGTGCAGTACAGAGAAGAGCTGTGACTTGGGCCATCATGGCTCTACAGTCTAAATTCTAAACCTCTCCTCCAGCAGTCCTCCAGCCAGCAGCAGACTGGGGTTACTAGACCTGGTCCAAACTGAACCTCAGTTCAAGGATCTAGTAATTGGTTTTAAGAAGCCCTCCAGGCAGCCTTGTGAGAACCACAGAGAAAGGCACACATATTCTCAACAAAAGGGGGTAATAACAGTGGATCCCTGAGCCAAAGATTTTGGCTCTGTGAGCCTCCTCAGGGCCCAGACCAAACTGCCCCTAAATGGGGTACAAAAATCACACTTCTATCCCAAGGAGGAGCCTGGGTTACAAATACACGACACCGGCTCTAAAGTCTGCTGATTTTGCAAAGACATTCCCACTAGCTTATAGGGTCTGCAGTGAGGAGAGAGTGACAGCCTCTGATCTGGTATTTACAAGTAGATGGACTGCTACTGGTCACTGCTTCACGTGAACTTAGTGTTCTGTTCAGCACTTACACTCGCAGGGCTACATTTAAGATTTCTGAGAAATAATTCCAGTGACAATTTGGTGACCAAGTAAAACCAAAAGACTACACCTTTCCAAAGTAGAGATGGGCTATTAAATAGACTTAAAACAATCATGTGAGAGTCTCTAGAAAATGTCAAAATAGTGACGTGGCTACCATGCCTAATTAACTGTGTAATACTTTGAGGGTAAGGGGAGCTGAGTGAGAAGGGTGGTATATAAAATGACAAAATTATGTGTGCAAACATACACATGTTTCAGGGACAAAATTGTTTGGGTTTTTATTAGGTTGAAAAAGAGGCTTGAAAAACTTAATAATGTCAGTATTAGAGGCTGGGGAGATCGTTCATTAGATAAAGCACTTGCTGCATAAGCATAAGGACTGGAGCTCAGATTTCCAGCACCCGTGTGAAAGCCAGACACTGGTGGCACATGCGCATCACCACAGCACACTTGTGCCAAGACGGGAGGTGGAGAAAAGAGAACTGGAACCTCACAGGCCAGCTAGCCTGGCGATCACAGCAGTGACCAAGCCTCAAAGCAAGGTAGACACCAAAGATTCACATCCGAAAGTCATCCTCTGATCTCACAAATCTGCTGTGATATGTACACACTGTGTGCACGTGCACGCATGCACACACACACACACACACACACACACATCACACTTATTCAAATGTCTGTACTAAATATATGAGCTATGCCACAGAAATAAACAAATTTTGTTAATTATAAGATATAATAAACCCTCCGACAACACACTTGAAAGCAAAATCAAACAAGAAAGGAGAGGAATAAGGCCCCAGGAGGTAAGAAATACAATACCAACATCTCCTTGGGAATACTTCTCATAAATAACTGGGCAAAGCAAATGTCTTCAAACTTGACACCTATTTTCAAATTAGGTGCTATGGTTTCAACTATTCTAGCTATAGGATGCCAAAAAGAAAGTCAGGTAAAATTCCCTATGAAAGTATAGGGAACATGCCTCACAAACAACTCTATGTACTAGCTCTCATCTCCTCTCTGGAAACCATACACTCAGGCGATGAGCAGTGTAAGCAGAGAGGTCGGGACTAGTTCCTGCAGACCAGTGAGTTCAGATGCTGCTGTCCATCACAAAATGACCTCAGTTTACCATATGCCTCCAATTGTTCCACAATATAAATCCAATCTCGCTTAGCTCAGAATTAAAAGGGTCCAAGACACACCTTTTTGACTCTTAATATCCATGTCACAAGCAAAGGCTGTGTAACTTGGTGTATACCTCCCATCCATTATCTCCTGACTGAAGGACTTAAAATTAATATACATGTATTCGCATTCACATACTGAGTTACTATTTTCTAATTTTACCAAAGTCTTTAAAAAAAATCCTACCAATATGGACACAATTTTTTTTTTTCTTTTCCAGCTACTAAAAAGATTTATGGCCTAAGTCACTCATGTATTGATTGACTAGCCATAAGTATATCTCCTTCAATTTATATTCATGTGCTTTTGAATTTTTCTTGATATTTAATTTATGTGTTTACATATCCTCTTATGCCTCAATTTGATTATGACTTCTTAGAACACAGGGAGATATACAGGGCATTATTTCTCTGTATCATCTACCAGTAAAACTATGAATATGCGGGTTTCCATTTTTATGTTCATTTTCTTAGTTAAGGGAATCATGGCCATGGGCAACTGTGTATCCAGCCCCCATTTCCTCAGTGGGGCTGGATAAGGACTCTCCTAACTATCAGTAATGCTCAAACTCTTAATTTGTAGATGCAGTCAAATAAATTAGTAAGAAAAATAGAAGTACGATGATACTTACACATCATTCTACCATTCTAGAAACTACAAAACAGTCTGTGTGGGTATGTGTTATGAAAGTGTACACATACACATGCACACACGCACACACACACTCATGCACACATGCAGACCTCCACCCCACACACATATTAGAAACCATCTACTTTGTGACTATACAGTAAGCAGAAAATTCTCCAAATCAATTTTTTGCCCCACCTACCACTTATTAATCAGGCAGCAGGTTATTTCTGGGCCACAGGAACTCTGTTGTAACACCTCACCCTGAATGGCTATTGTGATGGTTAATCTTCAGTGTCAACTTGACAGAAATTAGTATCACCATAGAAACATACCTTTGAATGTATCTATGAGTGTTTACAAAAAAGATTAACAGAGCAAAGAAGACCCACCTGAATTTGGCCAACACCATCCCCTGGACTAAAGTCCTGGCCTGAATAAGAAAGGAAAAAGCCAGCTAAAAACCAGTATTCATTTCTCTCTGCTTCCTGACTGCAGATGGGATGTGACCAGCTGTCATGAGGGACTGTACCTTCAAAACTATGAGCCCCCCAAAATTCCTTCTTCCTTATGTTGCTTTCTCAGTTATTTTGTCACAGGAACAAGAAAAATCACTCATCTAGTTGTAAAACACCCAAACAGCCATCAACAACAGTAAGCAAGTGGTGGGGCTGTGTCTTCATGGAATTGATCTTTGCAATTCTACATACCAGGCTGGGTTTTGTCTGGAGTTCATGGCAGGCTGATTCTTGCTCTGGTCTTGAGGCTGAACATAGTGCCTTGAACACAGAACTTGCCCAATGGAGGTACTGAAAAAACAGCTGAGACAAGTTCAAAATTACTTCCAGAATGCTACCTTGCCAATTACAGTTGCGAATCACTCCCTTACAGAACATAACCTTGACAATGATAACCACGAGAACAAACGCTCAGCTCACGCATGATGTTTTCTGCATCCTACAGACATAAGGTTGCAGAAAGCCATGTGTAAGTACACATGGCATGTACTTACAATAAGCGTAAAACTATGTGTTTGTAAGACCCAGATGAATCTGGTGAGATAATCAGAATATCAGAAAGACAATGCACCAGGGAAAGGTATTTCTGCTTTAATGCTTTGGATGTTGAATTCACATTGAGTTGCAATGGAAATTTCACCAGGAGGAAGGGGACTAAATGAGGGAAGGTAAGCAATATTATCACAGTATTATTTATCATACACATTAGAACTGAAAATAGTCAGGAAAGAATGAGCACTCTACCGTTCTCTCCGTCTTTAACCTTGGGAAAGGTTGCTGAGTTCATAGAGGGTGATCGGAGTCAATAGGAGTGGCTGTAAAAGGGAACCTTTCTGCACCTCACAGCCTTGAAACATTAATACATAATAATTATCCTCATGAAAAGCCACGTTCGCCCGGCTCTATGATGCCACATCTTATTTTATAAAAATTTTCCAAAATCCTTTCTTCCTTTGACTCTGAGAGGCATAGCACTGCTGTGGAAAAGCAAAAGACATTTTACGCACAATTTTCCCTCCACTAGAAAGAGGTATATTGTGCCCTTCAGTGAACATAAAATTGATATTATCATCTCTTAGTTTATATCTCACTACTTAACCTTCAGATTAAAAGTTATTGAATTTGAATGACTAAAAAGACATCATGTCACCTTCCCTCCAGTGTGTGGAGAGACAGAAGTTGGGGAAGAGACAAAGTACATTGATAAGAGCATAGGGCAGGAAGAGCCCAAGCCGTGCTTCTCCTGGAGGAATGAGGGGACAGGGCACTGACAATGCGGCTTGGGGGGGTGGGTTGGTGAGTGAGGATGAAAACTGCTGAAGATGAATCTGTGTTCTGAAGTTCATCTTATCTCGAGTATAGTTAAAAAAAAAAAAAAAGAGCTGGCGAGATAGCTCAGTGGGTAAAGTGCTTGCCTCACAATCATGGGGATGCGAGTTCAGATCCCCAGATCCCACGTAAATGCCTACTGTGTGGCTGCAAGAGTATACAATGCTAGCACTAAAGAAACAGACAGGAAGATCACTGGGACTCAATGGACCAGCCAGCGTAGCCAACTGGTGAGATCCAGGCCAATAAGATCCCCTTTATCAAAAAGAGGGGGGCAGAGTTCCTAAGAAAGATGCTCAAGGTTGTCCTCCGTCCTCTATTCACGCAACAGAAACTCAGGATTACCAAGGGGAAAATTCTATGCTGTGCATAGCTGGTACATGTAGTGTCAATTTCAGCAGAAGGTACTGGAAAAATATTCCTTTAGAAGGATTAAAGAGAACAATGCTTGCATTTACCTTCAATAAGTATTTTTATTTATCTAGTTGCAGAGAGAGAGGAGGAAGGGAGAGAAGGAGGGCGGGAGAAAGGGAGAGAGGGAGACAGAGGAAATGAGACTAGGCATACTAGGGCCTCCTGCCACTGCAAATGAACTTCAGGGACATTTGCCATTGTGTGCATCTGGCTTTATGTATGAACTGGGGAATTGAACCTGGGCCTGTAAGCTTGTAGGCATCTTTAACCACTGAGACATCTCCCCAGGCCTACCTTTTCTTACTTTCATGTGACTCAACTTAAATACAAGAAGGAGACTCGCATCCCTGGATAGTTTGAGCCATACCTGTGAAGTGAGTTTTCTAATGACACCAGCTGTTTGATCGTGACTCATTTTATTTTCCCAACAATAGAAAGACAATATATTCACATACACCCCTTGCCACTTTAAAAACAAATTCAGGCTAAGAAGCTTGTGTCGATATGGCACAAAGACTTTATCAAAGATAAAGCTTCTTGAGTTTTGTTCTCTAAATGAGATAAGCCCAGTCTGTGATCAATAGGAGTACTGGCAGTTCATAAGCACTTCCCCTGTGACTGCAGATAGACATACTCATTATAACTGGCCAAGGTTACTGGGAAAGTGCTTGATAATATTAATTGCAATAAACATACAATCAAATTAGGGACTTTCAGCCATTTGAAACATAAAAGGACGTCTGGGAGTGTGGGTAAGGGAAAATAAGAGCAAAAGAGAGAGAGAGAGAGAGAAAAACAGACAGACAGACAGACAGAAACACAACACTGAACTCCTGATCCTCCTGCTTCTACTTCCCAACTGCTGGGATTAGAGATGTGCACCACCATGCCCAGGTAGGAGGGCATTTTGTAAGAAAAGCCTTTTACATAAGAAGTCCACGTTCGGATTGCTTTTTTCTTTTTTTTTTGAGGTAGAGTCCCACTCTAGCACAGACTTACCTGGAATGCCCTCTGCAGCTCTAGACTGGCCTTGAACTCACAGTGATCACGATGGGATTAAAGGTGTGCACCATCATGTTCAGCAAGGATTGTGTTTTCTTTAGCACACACCTCAATAACCTCACCTTGGCAGGGAAGAAAGGTGCTTAGTTTCCTCCCCATATGTTTAAAAAAAAAAAGGTTCGTAGTATTACCATTTTAAAAACCACTAATAAAGAAAATCATGAAGAAAATCCTACTTATAAGCTCACTCCATGACATGTTCACATCTCTTAACTCCAAGCCCTCACTTGCTTTGTTCTCTTTCTGTCCCATTCCATGAAAATCTGTCAGCACACAGTTGGACATCAGGTCCTCTGATGTGATGTGATATGATGTGATATGAGAAAGACTATCCTTGGTCTGATGGGACACAGAGGTGATTAAAGGATTCACACGTAGGAGGAGAAATGCAATGGGGTCCAACAAAAGGTCCTGAGTTATGTAAAACCGAGGTCAGTGGGCTAGTACTGGATCAGATCAAATAGCCTTTTTACAACTACCAGTAGACCATAGATTCCTTCCCCTTCCGAGACAGATCACCTTGTAACTGACTTTGAACATATAGTTGGACTCTTCTTAGAAGTCTCTACAACATTAGGAACCCAGTCCACCTTGCTGTGGCTGTCTCAGCTACTCTCCATATTCATGCTCAGAAAACTCAGCCATCCTACTTTCTCAGAGCTGACGCATCAGCTTGGTCTCAGAGGTGGGCACAAAACATGAGAGGAAGGAGTTTGCCAACAAATGAATTAATGAATTTCAGGAAAGCAAAGTTGGAAAACAGTTATTAGCAGATGAATTATGTAAAATGCTTTGGACTGAAAATGATCCAGATTTTGGAGTGTTTGGGACTTCGGAATGTTGCCACAGATGTATCTATTGAACTAATCTGAAAATCCAAAATGGCTCCAAATCTAAACCTTTTTAAAGCATCATGTCAGGGCCTAGTGGGTTCTGGGTTTTAGTGATTTTGAAGTTTTGGATGTTTAGGTTGGGTAATCTACCTTATTCAGGTGTGGCTGTGAAGTGACCTCACCTCCCAAAGGCTCATGTATTAGAGGCTCAGTCTGAAGCTGGTGGCACCACTTTGAGAGGTTCTAGAAACTTTAGGAGGTGAGTCAATGAGGGCATGTTCTTGGGGTTAGATCTTTCCTGGGCAACCCTCTGTCCTTATCCACCATGAGGGGAGTAGCCTCTGCCACATGCTGCCTTGGTGTTTCTGCCCCACCATAAAGCCAGAAGCAATGGAGCCAAGGACTATGGACTGAAACCTTTGAAACCATGAACCAAAATCCATTTCTTCCCCTTTCAGTTTCTCTTAGGCATTTGATCATAGTGACCAAAACAACAACAACAACAACAACAACAACAAAAACCTAACATAACCTGTCCCTGTTATACAATGGACCACATTTATTAGTTCCCTTGGAACAAAGCTGCATGGCAGACAGTATGGGAAATTGTTTTTACCACATTTTCTCATGAGAAGGGTGTGTGTGTGGGGGGGTATGTTTTCTATGAACCAAATGAAGCACAGTGTTTAGCAAAGGATCTCCGGAATGTTACAAATGACACTTCATGATTACAATAGATTTGAGTTCAAAGGCAGAGTGATGAAAAGAAACTTTCGAATGGGGAGTTCAATTCTCTACATAAACTTCCTTCACATGGAGCACTTGCATTTATATAGCTATTCTTCTTAGCCATAAAAGCAGTCACCTTGTAACCCTTTTTTATCAAGTAATCTAGGCACTACCTAAAAGTACACTAGACTCCATCAGACAGGCTATAGGTTTACATCATCCAAACATTCCAATTCTGCCTGCTCAGCTCTCCTTGTCAATAAACCAAGAAGTTGCAAATCAGCAAAGGAGGTTCTCTGGCTTCAGAGAACAGACAGGAGCCTGCCAGTTTTGCAGAACAAACTTTCAGCAATCACTGAGGCTAATCTGTCAACAAATTACCATTAAAGTCACATCTCCTGCAAGTTCAAACAGAGATTTCTGATTAGACAAGAGATAGGGAGAATTGTTATTATTATTTTTATGAGCTCACAGGTCAGGCCTTACAATTACCTTCTCAAAGTAGCGAAGCTTTCTCTTAAAGTCAAGAGGGGACACTTCACTCATAATAGGATGTGGCATCTGGGTTTCAGTTGCTGCCCTCTCATGTGCACAGACTCTTTCCCCCTTTTTTTTCCTTCTGCTTCTCATGCCATCTTAATTTTCAATGGGGAGATTAATGGCACACAACTGTTTAGAAATCAAAACTTAAAAGAATTTCATACAAACCGCTCACATCCCAAGTTACACAAATCTTTAACATACAATATTTTGATGGAAGACAGGTCTAAACTAACAAAGTAGAAAGCGAAATTTAGCATTCAGGGTGAAATGTGCTTTTTTCTAGAAATCACTACTAAAAGAATTAAAAAAAAAAAAGTGGGGATTTGTTTTTATTTTGACTGCTTTTTCTTTGTTTGCCCAGATCCTCTGGATTCCTGTCTCTGCCTTGTTTCATTCTGTTTATATGGTTATCACTCACACTTTGGTGCCACTGATGCCTACCAAATATTTTCAAGCATCACTATGTTCCATAAACCCTGAACTTTGCAGGATCTTTGCTGATTGCCTGTATCATCGGAGTAATTCCTATAGGATGGCTTTCCATCTAGGAGTGAAGGAAGGTGCTAGCTCCCAACACAGTATTGGCCCCAGCAGTTCCTCAATGTTAGTAATACCTTTCCATGTACCTTCTTCTTGGAAACTTTATTTCTAGGACACAAAGGTGCCAGGATTTTCTTTCCTACCAACATCAACAAAAGGTACCCTCTTTTTGGACACTGTCCCTGACAGCTATGAGTCTACTTGAGTGCAAAAACCCCACTACCCTTTCCTTAAAAGGTTCACAATTTAGTCCTTCTCCAGACATCCTTTGGCATCCATAGGAGACTGGTTCTGGTACCCTCTTAGGACACCAAAACCCAGGAATTTTCAAGTCTCTGATATAGGGTGGCATATTCACGTAGAAGCTCCTCATATCCTCCTATATGCTTTAAAATCTTCTCTAGATTACTTACAATACCTAATATAATGAAACTGCTATGGAAGTGGTTGCTACACTAGCATTTAGGAAATAATGACCAGAAAAAAAAATGTATGGCCACATTCAGAAGAGGCACAATTTTTCTCAAATCATAGATCCACATTTGCATGTTAGGATGCTTAACCCATGGATTCAGCAGGTCCAAGTGTCATTCCATTGCAAGCATATCTATAATTCTGCCAGGTTCCTCTGATTCTTTATTTCCTACATACCTTTTGAACGTATATCATCATACATTTTACTCACCAGGTCCTGCTTCTCTGAGCTTCTGGGGTCTGTGTAACACTCAATCCTTTACCTACAGTGGCTCATCAATTCCACCCAAACCCAATACTTCGGTCTATAATGTTTACGAGCCAGTGTCTCTAACCTTTCTACTTCTCTTACCTTCATGCTACTCACTGAACCTTTCCTGTCTGTTTATACCATAAATTCTTTCAGTTGGACCAAAAAGTCTAATCTGTTAAACGAAATACCAAAGACCGAAAACCCCTAAATAACAAATTCCCCAATTCCAAATTTAGCTATCTTTTTATAATGACTTTCTCATCAACACCCTTTAAACTGCTCCTCTCACATAAAACGATAGCCACACCTCAAAAGCATAGCAACTAAAGCTCTTCCTTTGCTGACTTGCAGACAATAAAAATGCCAGGTGGTGAAAAAAAAATTTTTAACCAAAATAAATAAATAAATAAATAAATAAACACCCATCATTAAATGGAATGTTGTTCAGAAATAGCTGTTTTATTTAACAGCTATTCATTTTTATTGAATAAACATTTTCTAGTATGCATTCTGTTAATTGACCTGCCAGCATATGCTGTATATGGAGAAACTTCTAAACATTATGCTCTATGTAATATGCTTATCTGAAAAGGCTCTCATTTGCAGCAATATGGAAATAAAATTCTGCTTTCGAAAAATTCAAGACTTTTAAGATGCATTAATCCACATAGTTTACGACATTGCTCTGGACATTTTAAAATCTTTTCTTTAAGGAAAAGAAAACTTTACTAATTTGGAAATAGTCTTTGTTGCTGAGTTTCATAATGGAGAAGGAGAGTGCCAATGCAGAAAGTAGAGACAAAGACATGAGGTAGGGATAATACAAAGTAAAAGCAGTGATGGTACTGGCTAAAGAATGACTCAGTGGCTAGAAGAGACTGTTCTGAAACTATCGAATTACATTATTAGAAAACTATTGTTGGAATAGTTTCATGTCCCAGACATAAATAAAGCTGAAACCTTATAGAGCAAATACATTTAATTTTGAGGAAGGAAGACAGTTTGCGTGTGTGTTGGCGGGCCCCTCCAACTAATGGTGGCATCTCTCCTTGGCTCGTGGCTTCTGAATGATGAGGGCAGTCTTCTAGCCTCAACATCTCCAGATCCTCTACCTAGAGGCCAGGAACCGGGATGAACTGCAAGGCAAAGCTGTGGGCTCCCTGACTTGAGCAACCATTCATCTCCTAACAAACACTGCCCTTGTGACAATATTGCCCAAGGTTACCAGACACTCTGATTTTTCAAATGAGGATGGAGAAGCATAACTCTCCCCACTTCTCTAGGCTGTCAACTAGAGAATTCTTTAAAACAAATTCCATTCGGGGCCCAAGTTGAGAAACTTATCAACCAACCTAGTACAAAAGTCATTATAGTACAGTGATTCCTTGTCAGAGCCCCACTTTCTGAAAAGAGTATTTGCTACAATTTGTAATCATTGGCAGTAAGAAGAAAACAGGGAGAAATTGGTATTTATATTTTCTTATGCCCCTCACCCCCCCCAAGACATCTCATCACTGCAGTCTGGTGTAAGTGGAAAATTCTATACCATTCAATATAACTCACAGCATAATTAACTCATTTTTACACCGAGCCATTTGAAGCCAGATCTTTGTGCTTCACGGACTTCCAACATATTTTGCAGTTTTAATTCTCTTCCACTGTCCAACATTAATCAAAGCTGTAACCCCTGTTGTCTTTGTACTACGGAATCAGAATGTGCCCCTGGCGAGGAATGGGGGAAAAGTCAACAGGAATTAAATTTCAGAGCAACTGTTTACTCAACTGTGGCCTGCAGTTATTGAAATTTTATCCGTGGTTTTGTGTGACTACCGCAGTAATGAATTCAGCATGGCTGCGATTTTCTCACTGCTGGTGTTCTCACTTCAAGTGAAAACCTGCAGCAGGAAAAGGAAGGCCATGGACCAAGTCCACCTCGCCTTGCCCCAATGCTTTAATTGTTGCAGCCTTCAGTCTGGAGGGAGACTCTGATGACTCTAGTCCTGCAGTTTGTCTAAGGTCATCTACAGACTTTTCTTTGCCCAACAACCTGTTAAGAGACCTCTCATACATAGGGGAGTCAAAGCAGCTGCCAACATTTTTTTTCTAAAAGTCCTGAATAGACTTGCCAGCCACAGCAAGGAGAGCTTTAGCCACCATGACAGACACAACTGCTATTTTTCTTCCTCAAAGGTATCAATGGCAAAAAGAGATGAAATTGATATGAAATATTTTGTTCAGGTTTCTAAGTGCAATCAAAATCAAGTGCTTGAAACTTTGTAACAAATTTTCCAAAGTAGTCATAGCTGAAGTCAAGGAGAAAGTAACTGGATGACTCAATTACATTTATCGTTGGTTGTTTTAAAGGACGACGTTACTGGAATGAGCATCTGTGCCTTTCTTCTATGGTGCACTGAACAAACACTGCGGTCATTACCGTGGTGGTGGTGGTGGTGTGCGTGTGTTCTCAGAGTCCACTGCATATATAAAAGCTTTGTGGTTCGCTAAATACTTCAATATCCTGAATGTTTGTCATTTCTTCAAGAAAAATTCAGACCGGATGGCTTAACAGTTACGGTGTTTGCTTGCAAAACCAAAGGACCCAGGTTCAGTTCTCCAGGACCCACGTAAGCCAGATGCACAAGGTGGCACATGTGCATTTATGATGGCTGAAGTCCTGGAGCACCATTTCTCTCTCTCTTTCTCTCTCTCTCTCTCTCTCAAATAAAATAAAATAATACAAAAGGGATTCTTTAAAAAAAAGAAAAATCCAAAGGAAGTTAATCTCCCATTTATTTAATTAATTTACTCTAAATACTAAGTATTTAGGATTTATACCATACTAACTCCATCTCAACTGTTTCATAAAGAAATAATTGTTCTTAACCTCTGTCTCTAATAGAATAGAAAATGTTGCTCTAAAAATACCAACTATTTTTATAACCATAAATAGCTAAAAATATCATAAATGTGCATGAGCGCAAATACTCTCCCACCATTTATTGCTAGGTTTGGCTAACAACCTTCACTGGTTAGAGTTCAGCCATTGGTATTAACTTAAATGCATAAAATCAATCCATTACAAGCATGGTAGATTCCAGCTGATGGGGGACCTGACATGCAGAGAGGAATGGTTGGGGTGACAGGTGACTAAGACAGAGATAGAGTCACACATGCGGAAGTCCTTTAGACTAAGACTTGTCTTATACATCAGCTTCCCTTCCTCTTTTTGTGACTTCTTCCCAACACATTCTGTGGTCTCCTATTGCCAAGTTGTAATGGACTCATGGTTTAATGACTTCTTATATTCGAGAAATCCCTTAGCAAGGAGCTGTATCCCTAAACCTTAGTGTCTTTCATTCAGACTCTAAGAAAGAGGTCTGAGAAGTTTACTTTTCTCTTACCACATTCCCCAACAAGTTAGAGAAATCCACAAAAATCTATGTTTTTTGTATGTGTGATTGCCAACAGTGGCACAACTATAAACTAAATAAATACATTAAGGACAAAATTGTAACAATCCCTGTCCAGCAATGATAACAACAACTTGTGCTATTTCCTGACCCTAACAGAGTGGCGAAAACAAAGCCAGTCTGCAAGGAACTGCTCCTTACATTTTAAGTTTTGCTAACATAACCCATGTCTTGGGTCACCTGTACTTTTAAGGACTATTTCACCACTCACACCCAGGGGCTTACTTACACATGAGGAACATTTGGCCTCAACAAAAGGTGTTTTAAAGAGGCCACCCCAACAAAAAAATAAGTTAACACACAGCTAAGATTTAGCCACATGCCATCCACCATCATTACAGAAGACATTACACAAATATCCCATCCCCTAAGGTCTACAGGTAGGAGGAAGTCATTTCCCAAAATGATGTCTGTCTTACAAAACCATGTTTGTTGTTAACTACCTCCCCACCTCTTCTATTCATTTCTACTCACCTTATTCATCTACTCATTTCCTTCTTGTATCCTTTCTTTCAACCCTCAACTCTAATTTTTTCCCATGGGAAAAGGATCCCTGCATCTGATACAATGCTACACACATGGGTAGATAGGCAGGCAGACATTCCTAAAACATGGTTAGTGGCTAAATGTTAAAAGTCACACCCACTGCCCCAACTCCCAGGCAGGTACCTGCTGTTGCTGCTGCTGGACGTGGGCAAGGTCGGCTGCCCCCAGGTCCACTGCCGGGGCCTCCCCGTTGGACCGAGCGTCACGAAGAGCTCCACACTCCAGTAAATGGTTGCCACTGCTGGACCCGTTCTGGATGGCTGACCCGTTACTTTTTGTCTCAGACCCAGATTCTTGCATCATGACTCAAAAACCTGATACAAAGGATGCCAGGAGGGGAAGAGGGAGGGGAAGAAGAGCGAAAAAGCAGCTGTTAAAACAGTTGTTGTCTATAAGGAAGAGAATCTGCTTTAAATGATGCCAAACTCTGCACGCAGTTGTCATTTTTGTTCACTTGATTTCCTCACTCATTAGTGGACTGGTCCCTCAGTTTAGCAGTAAGGTGCTGTCAGTCCCATTTCAAGTTTCAGTACTGTTTTAAATAGATCATCTTGTCCTCTTGGGAAAAATAAGTATGTTCGAGTCAGTCTGGAATTTAGGACTAAATTTCTCTGATGACATTTGGATGTTTTGCAAAAAAAAAAAAAAAAAAAAAAAAAAAAGGAAGTTATCAAAGACAGCCGTAGTGTAATGTTAAATATGATTGTGTGTAGGTGCTCTGTGGAGACACTAAGCTATCACAAAAAAATATTCACCAACTTTATTCTATCAAGTGATAACACACATTACCACAAGGCCTCTTGAGGGACTTTGTGGTGGAAACCCTCACAGTCCAACGTCAATAGCATTTTAGTTGTTGGTATCATGCGGGTACTTCAGAATTGGTCAGTGCTGCTGACAGACCACTTTAGAATGAGAGCAGGAGGAAAAAAGAAGTCTCGACTTTTCAGAAGCAACATAAATCCAGACTATATTTATTTTATAGCTAACACTATCTGAGAAATCCCATTCAACGAAAGTTCTTCTCAAGGTGGGTCACTTATCTCTAAAGAGGTAGCAGGTGTGTGTGTGTGTGTGTATGTGTATGTGTGTGTATGAAAGGTCTCACTGTTATTATTCTGAACTTTGAAGAAAGGGCTTGCAGAAGCAGACCTAAGAAAAGGTCTGATATTTAAAGTCCCAAATATTACGTTTGGGATACAGTTCTGTGATAGAGCACTTCCCTAGCGTGTATGAGGCTCTAGGTTCAATTCCAGCACTTCCAAAAGTTAATTCATTAATTTAAAAAAAATAAAGGGCTGGAGAGATGGCTTAGTGGTTAAGGCGCCTGCCTCCTAAGCCTAAGAACACTGGTTCCAATCTCCAGCAGTTCCAATCTCCAGGTACCACGTTTAGCCAGATGCAAAGTGACCCAAGGGCTCAATGCCCCACTTGACCACAAGGGGGTGCACGCATCTGGATTTCATTTGCAGCAGCTGAGAGGCTGCTGGGGCGCCCATTTCTGTCTTCCTCTCCTCCTCTTTCTGTCTCTCTCTGTCTCTCTCCAAAAAAAAAAAAAAAAAAAAAAGCACCAAATGGTTTCATACACACACACACACACCATATATATATATATATATATGGGATATCTGTGTTACATTTATTTATTTATTGAGATAGGGTAGCCTAGGCTGGTCTTTAATTTATAACTCTTCTGCCACTGCTTCCCAAGTGCTGGGATTACAAGCAAACACCAACACACCTTGTATTGTGACTTGATTGTCATTACCCTCTGAGCACAAAGCCCTTATCCGAAGGAGCTAATACAGTGCCTGACTCAATTAAGATGCCCAACTATGACCAAAGATATTTGCTGTGACATCAGCTGTCAATATCCATGGATCATGGATGTTGTTCTAAGCTCTACAAGCACACAGGCGATCTGTATGCTAGCCCTAGTTTTCCCATAAGAAAACAGAGGCTCTGGGAGTTAATCTAATTTGCCCACTCTTGTCCCACAGCTAGCCATATTGGGATCAGGTGTGGAAGCACTTCACTTGCTATCAGGACTCTTACACAGTATGATTCCAGAAGGTTTAGGATACAGGGTGAGGATCCAAGTTCACACAGTAAGTCTTAGAAAGGAAAAATTACAGTCAATGAAGGAAGTGATCAGTACCGGCATTAAAACTGAGGTGTGCCTGAATACCACGGCTTCAGTGTGAAATGCCAATAACACACCATGGGACAGAAAATACCTCATTCAAGCTTGTCCCAATCAATGGGCACATGGACAGGGGTGTCACTTTCTGCCCCAATATGAAGTATATGACAACAAAGCAATTTAAGGACTCTGGACCTCTTTGGGGAAGGACGTCCTTTTGCTAAGAATCACTGGAAGTCTGCCTCCTGCAGACTTGAACAAAACCCAAGTGGAAAAAAAAATCACATCTTTCATAGAATGATCCAATTTGAATGCCGACTTCACAAACCCAAACACATAGATTTTTTTTTTAAAGTTAATCCAATTCTAAAGTGGATTAAAAGTGGCATTTTTTCTGTAACAGGTGAGGAAAAAAAAACTCAGAAACAGCAGCTGATTCACTCTCGTGTCTTTGGATCTCACTTACTAGTAATAATGGTCCTTAAAATACAACATTTTGGGGCTGAGGAGATAGCTCAGTGGTTAAAGGCACTTGGGTGCCAAACCTACCAGCATGGGTTCAATTAGGTCCCTAGCACTTATGTAAAGCTGGATGCCAAGTGGCACATGCATCTGTGATCCCAACACATTGAAGAAAGTGGAGCACAGATACATTGAAACTGCCCTCTGGCATTCATGCCCATACGTACATCATAAAAAGCAACTAAATAAATAAGAAAGTTGTGCTTAAAGAAACTGCACTTAGAACCTTAAAGAATCTATCAAACAAACCAAAGCAAGGTACTTCAGGGTAACCTGAAAAACATCTTGTTTATTCATTAAAAAAAAAAAAAGTGTGAAACTTAGGTATTTCTCTTTTCCCCAGTGAATCAATTTCTGTTTCATACACTTGGTCATATGTATAGTGTTTGGTTATTAACAGGACAGGTTTAAGGTTAGGTACATAGCTCAGTGGAAGAGCATTAGCCAAGCATACAAGGGGCCTTCTGTTCAATATCAAGTAATACAAAACAATAAGAAAAGAGGTGACTTATAGTAGTTAGCAAGGAAAACCATTTAGGCAGGGGTGACAAAAATATGTCCAAAAGAAACAGATCTCCCCACCTTGGGAACGATCTTCCCTATCAATGAACAGACCCTCAACAGGCACACACATGGCCGGTTCAAGAACTCTCCAGCTGCTCTCAGGTACACACAAGTGTACCCTAATGGCACAGAGCTCCTCAAAGCACATGAGCACAGGGGCATGGGGACCTGAGAGCAGGTGTCTGAGACACTGTCCCGGCTTTTGTTTCCTTGGTCGACACCATGCCGGTGGGTGGAGTAAGAAGCAATCCCACATCACATTTCGACGAGAAGCTCTGTTTTCGCGCTGTGCACTTCCAGAGAAGACTGCCAAGTCCTCCAGTACAAGTTTGGCAGGCACGCAGCCAAGCAGCTTGGCTTGGGAATCGGGCTTGGGAGAGTGCAGGCTTTGGGACCAAAACTGCATAAAGGATTATTTTGGTCTAAGGATGTCCTTAATTAGTCAAATGCTAACAGTAGTATGTAGGCTGAAAGATTTAAAAGTTCCCATCATCTCCCATACCAATCCGAAGAATACAGCTTTTGGAGAAGAACATGTAAAAAATTAGGAGTGTCAGTATCTAAGTCTCTGACACTGTCTGGGCCAGCAATAGTTTCAAACCACTTAATAAGCTTTTAAAAACTCTCTGATGGACATTTCCAACTCCATAAGTCTTTGAGGACGATAGGGCGAGAGAATGCTATCCCCATTTTATAGATAGGAAAACTAATGCTCGGTCAATTAAGAGATATATAGCCATAATTATGACTCATTTCAGACATGAACTTGTCCATTCAATATATTGAGACGTTCCACATTCGAAATCCCTTGGCTAAGTGGGGAATGAGTAAAATCAAAAGACAAGCAAGTAAATTCCAAGAAAGACAGGAGGGAAGCAGGTGGACAAAGAAGAGCATCACAGACAAGGGTGGAGAGTGTTGGCCCTTTCTAGGACACAAGTGGATATGTGTGTACTTCTATTGACTTTGCATGTTGAGAACCAGCTGATAGCTAGTGAATGGCTGGGGGAGAAGCCTATGTCCTCCCCAAGGGTTGAACCCTCCTTCTTTGGAGAGAGTTTGCCATAGGAATTCAGTCAACAGACCCTCTGCTCCCCTTTCTCAGAGAAGCACCTTGTTCCATGGCACATTGAGAATGCACCACCCTACAAGCTTCCCAGGTACTTAAGGAAAGATAGCCACCCCATACCCACTCACCAGGCCAGTCTCAAAAACAAGACCAGTCATACCCTCCCATCCAGTATGGCTTCCCCAAATGAAATGGACCTGCTTCAATCACCTGAGTCATTCAGTACACCCATGACATGGATGTCCCAAAACTTACGGGATCCAAAATGGTACATTTCTCACCGTGTCTGGAAACATCACGGAGCTACTAATTTCAAACTACCAAATTTTGTGCCGGAGTGACTTGTAGACAAGGCAAGGAACTAGGTTTCACTTATTTACTGTGGTTGCCAACAGAGCTGCTTTCTGGAAGGATTCTGGAAAATTCATAATGCCCAGGCCAATGTATTTATAGTAAATTAAAGCAGTGCTTTATTATTATGATTATTTCCTTGGTTACAGTGTTGATGCTGAAAATTTAGAGAAAATAAAGCCCTTGTTATCATGCTTGTGAAAGATTTTAAGCTAACAAAAAGTTCAGTCTTGATTCCAGGGCAGTTAATTAAGGTTGACCAAGTCAGGCAGAAGTAAATTAACTTGGCTGATCAATTATTTATATGAAGCAGAATAAATGCCCTTAAAGAACTTGGTCTGTTCAGGAAAGGATATGTAAATTCAATGAAACACAGTTATGTAAAATATATTTCTCCTTCCAATGGAGAGAAGAGATATGAATGGTAAAATCACTTTTAGGGAAATGGTTAGATGAGTTTCACCCCACCAACCCATCCAAAAGGAAATCCTCTTTCTCACTGTTCATTCGCATGCAAGGGAAGAAGGCAACAGCCTAGAATGTCGAAGAGATAACAAAGGAGAGGAGGAAGGAGGGAGGGACCGAAAGAATGAGTATGGTGGAAGAAAGGAAAGAGGAGATACTCAGAGAGTAAAGTGCTTGTCTAACAGCCTGAGAATTTGAGTTCGGATCCCCAGAACCCACATAATGCCAGATATGATGGTGGCAACCTTCATCCTAGCACTGGGGAGGCGGAGACAGGAGGATCGCTAGGATTTCCTGACTAGAATTGAGCAAAATTGGTGAACTCCAGGTTCACAGAGACACCCCCATCTCAAAAATAAGATGCAGTGCTGGAGAGATGGCTTAGCCTGCCTCCTAAGCCAAAGAACGTTGGTTCCAATCTCCAGCAGTTCCAATTCCCAGGTCCCACGTTTAGCCAGATGCAAAGTGACGCAAGGGCGCAATGCTGCACTTGACCACAAGGGGGCGCATGCATCTGGATTTCATTCGCAGCAGCTGAGAGGCTGCTGGTGTGCCCATTTCTATCTGTCTTCCTCGCCCTCTCGCTCTGTCTCTGTCTGTCTCTCTCCAAAAAAAAAAAAAAAAAAAGAAAAGATAGTAAGATGCAAAGTGACTGGGGAGGTTACTCAATATTGCCCTCTGGCCTCCACACACATGTGCATATAATGCACTATCATCCCCTTCACACATGGACCTACACATACGCATGTGGTCATGTGCATGTGCACACACACACATGAACACTGAGCACTTGGTTCACACTTTACCATCAGTTAACTCTGGTTTGTAGCCTGGAAAAGCATAAGGATGGAGTCGGGCTACCTTTAGGTCTAAGAGAACTTTTTTAAAAAAATTATTTGAGAGAGAGAAAGAGGTGGGGGGGTGGAGAATGGGTGTGCCAGGGCATGCAGCCACTGCAAATGAACTCCACATGCATATGTCCCCTTCTGCATCTGTCTTACGTGGGTCCTGGAGAATTGAACTGGGATCCTTTGGCTTTGCAGGAAAGAACCTTAACCGCTAAACCATCTCTCCAGCTGGAGAAGAAATTTTTAATCACTTATGTTGTATCATGGTTCAAAATCCTGAATAAGTCTATATGTCATTTAGAAAAAATGAAGACAACTGTGTCTTAGGCAAGATAAAAGCATGTTATTTTTTTTTTTCTGGGGCTCCAGTAAATGAACTGTTTCCCTTACAGCATATACAGAGTTCTCTTACAGTGCATGCAGGGGTTCCCTTTCTGAGCACGCAGGGTTTCTACGGTAACACCAGACACACAGGAGTTTCAAGGAGAAAGGTACAGTGACATGCATTATGTCCCCAGAGAAGGATGTGGTCTGGGGACAGTAGATCAGCTTTATCCTCTGCCTTCCACATGTGTTACTCCCATGCCAAGCAGAGGGAATGACAGAGAATACAGCAGCTAAAAATGAGCAGCTCTCAGTGGTGGAGGACCTATGGGAACAGCTCGTGTCTTAGCGCAAGGCACTTGCTTTTCAACTCCTCCCCCATCACTTGGAGACATGCTCCTGGAGGAGCACGGAGGAGAGGAAAGTGTGGTGGAGGGGATCACAGAACATACTCAGGGGTGAGGAACACGTAAAAAGACAGTATGATAGACAGAGGTGCCCCTATTGGCCCCAAGATGTGAGTCTTTACCTACAAGTGCAGCAAAACAGTGAAAAAAATAAAGATGGGATGGAGGGAAAATACAAGCCCCACTGTTACATCAGATTATTTTCTCATCTGAGAGCACTCTGGGCAACTATGAATGAACCCTTCAGACACCAGCCTTTGTCCACCCACTGGTTCCATTTCATGGACTGACCACCCAAGAGCCAAGTGCAGGAAGAGAAATCAGGGTGCTTACTGCATTAAGAAGGCACCATCTCCCAATACCAAATTTTCATAATTATAACAGAAAGGCGTAAATTTTCTAATACATGGCAGTTCAGAAAGTAATCAAGGGAATGAGCCGCAGGGCTATTTTAATGTATGCAAAGCTAGTGACCCACAGTAAATGGGAGGTAAGGTACAATGAATGCAAAGTAATGCACACACACTAAAGTCCCTGGTCTGATGAGGGACGGCTAAAATTAACACCCAATTAATTTCCGAATTGACAAACAAATGAAACCCATAAATCTACTTTCTCATTAATTTTCTTGTGGTATAATTTAAAGCAGTAATATGAGGGCAAAAACTGAGCATTATCCATCATAAATATCAAAAAGATAGCACCGCAACACCATAAATTATGCATATTACCTGTTGTTAAAAATGATTTATGTATTATCAACTTCATCACACACTGCTAAGTCTAGATCTTTTCTTTTCTTTTTTTTTGACAATCTAGAATTTCAGAGTTAGAAAAAGTTCAAGAGCCATGGAATTGTCAAATGCATGTTTAAAAACTACAAGACAAATGGGGCCATGTATGGAGCTGAACAGGAGAATGAGAAAAGGTGGAATCATGACAGGCCTTAGTGGGTATCATGGAAGTGACGAGCTGAGTCTCTAAGGACAAGGAAAACTAATTAGCTCACCCTAGAAAGCCTGGCATCTACGTCCTCAAGGACCACTCATCTGTCCTGTTCTCTGGGATGCAGGATATGCAGGGTTTGGTGCAAAATAAGGAAGGGTGCAAGCAGGCTAAGCACCTCTGAGATGGCCAGGTGCATGATACCCAAAGCTGTGTGACTAGGAAGTGCAGCTGACCTCAGCAAACGCATGCTCTACCTCAATAATGTAATACGGTCACTCTTGCCTTTATAGAACAAAGGAGGGGCGGATAGAAAGAGCACCTAATCTGTGCTCATCAAATAAGTCAGAAGTAGTTTATATTTATCAGCTGAATGGACACTGAGAATAAGTTTCTTCTTCCCCGTTCCCAACTCCATTTCTTTACTGCTAACAAAAGCAAAGCGATCCTGTATCTCAAACTTTATTTTGCAGGACTCCTTTCCATATAATAAAGGTTTAACATCATTTTTGAATTTTTCGACTAAATGACTAGACCACTGAAATACATACCAACCTCTTGATCAGGTAAGTTCGAAGACTTCTCCTAGCACCAAATTTATATGCCTACTTTGAATGTCTTCCTTTTCCTATAATGCTTTGAAAGTAGCAACTGGTATGGTGTATGGAAACATGGAAATTATAGTGATTTCAGCTACGAAATCATGCTGGTTCTACTTCCTTATTCTGGCGGTTCTTGGGGATCCAAACTAGAGCCTGGTATATGTAAGGCAAGTGCTCTAACATTGAGTTAGCTATATCCTTGGCACTTGAATGTTTCACACAGAGCCTCACCATAGCACGGGCAGGCCTTGACTCATGACCTTTCTGTCTCAGCCTCCCAAGTGCCAGGACTGCAAGCTTGTGCCACCACACCCGCCTTAAATCATGTAAGACCTCAATAGAAGTAGGACTGTCTCACTCTTTGAAACATTCAAGATAACTACCCCTCCCCCCCAATAAAAAAAACCTTATCCAAATCTACAATGGTGAACATTTAAAATGTACAAAGGCAATTCAGACAGACTGGGAATGGTAGAGAACAGGATGTTTAATTTCCCCTGTCATTCATGACGTAAAAAAAGAGTTGGCAGAAAAGGCTGGTAATAAAATAATCTTCCTAACAAAAGCTATGGCTTCCCTTCTCCACCGGGTTTTCATTGTGAAAACAGGAGACTTTATAGTTCTAAAGAAAAAGGAGTCCTGAGTGTCCCGTGCCACAGCAGCAATGTGGTGGAAAGCAACTCCAAACACCTCCCACTCACGACCTGCCTCAGCCAAGCTTCCTGGACACTCTAATCTTTATAAGTGACCAATGCATACAGACAGCAACCTGTCCCCACCTCAGACAACCACATATGTCTAGCTTAAGGGTTTGAGATTTTTTAAAATATATTTTATTTTGATTTATTTATTTGATACAGAGAAAGAAGGAGGGAGGGAGAGAAAAAGAGATTGGGCGTGTCAGTGCCTCCAACAGCTGCAAACAAACTCTAGACACATATGCTGCCTTGTACATCTGGCTTACATGGGTTCTGGGGAATCGAACTTGGGACTTTTGGCTTTGTAGGCAGGCACCTTAACTGCTAAGCCATCCCTCCAGCCCAAGGGTTTGAGATTTTTGACTCTAGTTGACCTTGTTTTCCATTTCTCCTAGAGCCAAGACGTATAATGCTATCATTAGAGCAACTTTGGACAAACTAAACTAGCCAGAAAGGCCCCTGCCAGGACAAAGACTCCTGATGAGAATGTGTGCCCACTCCCTAGCAGATTAAGCCATTCTTTCTTGTGTCATTAAATGAAAACCAAAAGGTAGCATTGCCAATCCACACCAGGCTATTTGCTTTGTCACAAGGAAGCCGCTGAAGGTCAGGCATGACGGGGCTGAGTGTTCCATGGAGCATAATTAAAACACATCCACCCAACAAAATAGATTTGAAGTTTGTGGACTAACCAAGTCTGCTGAACTTTAATCATCCGAACATTCAAAGAGCTGAACTCTCTCATATACAGCCCCGTAGAATAAAGTGACCACAAAGCGGTTCAGAGTAGGTTTTCTTTTTCATTTCCATATTTCAAATAAGTTAATGTACATAAGGTCAGGTTCATAACATCCATTAATGAGTGGCGTGTTCAATGACACACTTCACGTGTCTGCCGCTTCGCCTGCCGCCCCTAGCCGCTCTAGTGGCCAACGCGAACAATACATTCACAGCAACATGGCAACCCAGTGAATGCAGGCCATCAGAATTTTGTTGCCTGCATTTCTCTATGGTGTGAAAGGAATAATTATTTAATTTTATCCTTCAAAAACTCTCACAGACACACACACATACACATCCACATATATATCTTGCCCTTGAAAGTTTCTCTCCTAGACAGATTAGCCGTCTTTCCCTCAGATAAACGACACCTCTGCCCCAAAGGTGGGAAGCCCTCAGCCTCCACCCTTGCCCACCCTGTGTCCTAGCTCTCTGGACTACAGGAAGTTTAGGAGGTGAACCCAGCTGGCGCTGCAACACAAGGCAAATTCACTAACAGCAACAAATAAGTCATTTAAAAAAAAAAAAAAAACTATGGGAGTGTGAGCAGCCATTTTCTGTGCTGTTTAGGAAGCAAGATGAAGGACAGGGTGATGTCCCTATCTTCTCTGCTGAGACTCCCAAGGCCTAAGGGACAAGCTTGATATACACAAAGCTGAATTAAGACAGGAGGGTTGCTTTACTTAACTAGAAATGCTCAAAAGGCGTAAGCTTTTTTAGCTTTTCTAGTAGGTAAGAGTTACAAGTTAGAATGAAATCAGCAGTAATTTAAAACACAGAAAATGGATGTTAAAAGTGCTGCTTCTTGTGAGTTCAAAGCATGTTCAACCACCAGTTAAGCCTCCCCTCATAGACAGAACACAACGTACACGCAGCAGAGTTTAGACACACACCAATGACAGGAAATCCGAGGGCGGCAGTACCTTCCAGTGGCGCTCTCCTTGTTCATAGTACTTCCACAACTCCTAAGTTCCTTGTTTGTGCCACAAAGAATTTTCTAGCCATCTGATGCTCTATTACTGAGCTAGTGGCCTTTCAGGAGAGCTCTCCCCTCTGAAAAAAGCAAACAACTGCCTAGATATCATTACACTAAGGAAATCTCTTAGAAAAACCAAACAACTTGCTAATCTCTCCAACCCCTTCATCCAAGCAAGAGATAAGAAAAGCAAACCTAAGTCTGTTTCAACCACATTCCAGGGACAAGTTCCCCTTTTTCTTTCTTTATCAAAATTCCAGCATTTAAGTTTTGTATGTGTGTATATGTGTGGGGGATACACACACACACACACACACACACACACACACACACACACATATATATATATATATATATATTTTTTTTTTTTTTCAACAGGCCTTACAGGATAGATGGCTGCTCCCACCAGCAAACACAGCAGTGTTTGTTTAATAACGATTGCTGCCATGGGTACAGTAAACAGGGGGCCAGCCTTTGTGTTTACGAACAAACACATCATCTTACAAGAGCAATTTAACATTAACCAGGTGGAATAATCAACAGATTTCATAGGTGACACCAGGGGCAGGGCTAAGGTAAACAGAGCTAGGGAGGAGAAAGGGGCCACTCTCCTGGAATCAAGGTCGAGGTAAATGCATTACAGAGTAAACAGCTGGGAAGAAGGCAAGATAAACAAGCAGTCATTCTTCTGACATTTAGAAAGGCAGGAAGGTTATAAGTTACATAGATCAGCTGCTGACCACCACGAAATCCAACCAGTTGGAGACCAAACCTGCTTGTTTGCACAATGCCATGTTTGCTTATAAACAACAACTTGCTGTTATCAACCTCCCATTACTCATCATCCTGTAAGCCAGGGTTCATGCAGTGAAATCTGCTTAACTCTTTCCTTGCAACACCCCTCAAGAAAAAGTAAAACAATGGCATGGTCCCCTAGAAGAAGTGAGGCCAACCAGTGCAGGCACCACCCTCTTATTTCCTGCCTTGTAGAGAAAAATAAAGCACCTTCGAGGTTTCAACCACTCAAGATTGGATTTGGAAGTAGCTTTAAAACCTCTGTAACATCTCCACATTTGAGGAATTCTGCATTCATTTTCTGAGCTCATCTCCCTTTTAATGAAATATGGGGTCAACCCCAGGTTCCTATCCTGAACACTCCTTTCAGAGGAAGACCCTGCGTACTCCAACCTTCAGCTCCACAGTACCTTTCACTTAACACCGTGGAATAACCTGGGCCAACAACTTGATTTGTAGCATTCTCAAGGAGTTTGCAAAAGTCAAACTATGTCAAATATGGTTTTGTTCTTTAGAAAGATTATATAATCAGTTGACGCTACATATACCACTGAGGAGTGCCTAGTTAAGTTATCATCAAAGCGATCATAGCTCTTGCAAGTCCCCAATGAATTAGTTCAGCATGGTCATTAACAAAAAGAGCTCAGAAGAAATGTTGAGTCTTGAGGGATTTCTTGCACATGTACCTGCAGTGTGCTGTAAGAAAGTATCATGCTGTATCGTAAACACTATATTTAGGGATGCAACCTAAAATTAAAACATTAGTTTGAATTCACTTTACAGATTCTTTAATATCATTAAACTACTTAGTTTTGATATGTGTGAATAACATCCCTCCATTACTTAAAATCTAATAAAACACGCTGCAAAACAGACTAGTAATCATCTACGTCTTACACTTAAAATGAGTTAATTCATTTTTTTTTTAAACTCTACATTCTGCCAGCATAAAATGTGGCAAAACACTGCTGGATAGCCAAAGCAAAATTTGAAATTTTAAAAAGAAAAGAAAAAAAACAAAACAAAACAAGAAATCACATCTCAGAAGTCTCCAGAGGTTACATTATTCATGATCACATTATTGGACTTTTCATGTCTTTCTGAAAAGACGTAACAAAAACTTTGTGGGTCCCCACCCACCCAACACACACCACCCCCTCCCCCAGTTGCATTCCAAACACTTCAACCTTCACAGGCCCTGCTGTTTCTCTTGCTTCAATTATCTAATCTTTGTTCTGCAAACCTAAAGTCACAAAGCAACTCCAGTGTTTTCCTGGGTGTTTTTGTTTGGTTGTACTGTGGTTTGTTTCCACAGTCCTCTGCTGACATCTTGTTTCCCCAAATGAACACAGCTCTGAACTCCTCAGCATTCACTGCCTGGGAAAGAATTTTCCACCAAACATTCAGGACCCGAGTGTCACCGTATTTTGGGCTTAAGGACCAGCTAACACCTTAAATTTTCTTTCTGCTTTAATAAGTCCTATAGGGCAAAAGTGGTTCTACTGCCCTCGAGAAAGAAAACTGGGCTTGCTCAATGGAGGGATGATGCAAGCCTGTGTAGCTGGTGGAACAACTAACACAGAGACTCTTCCTCAAATGCTCTGAGAACAGAACGTTCCCACATTCAACACTCCCTACTGGATGGATGTGGTCAGCATGATTGGGCGGCCGAGGCAAGCTAAGTGCCCCCTTGATGTCCCAGTAAGAACTCCAAAGACAGAAGCACGAAGAGTTACGGCAGAACACCATATCCAGCCATCCTGTGACCCCAACTTCTGTACAAGAACCCAGTGACTGACCACTCTCTGCCCCTGAACTTGCCTTTCCCATTTCCTGAACCTCACTTTCCTCTTCTGTGCTTGATGCTGGGATGAACTAGAGCACCCGTGCAGCCAGATGAACAGTTTTCCATACAAAACCTGTCACCTTGGCTCTTGATAAAAATCTGATAATTGAGCCATGTGGTTTTTGTTTGCTTTTTGTTTTTCGTTTTAGGCAAAGCTGCATCCAGATAGAAAATCATGATCCCAGTGTGAGAAAGGGTATTAACAGGTGACTCTATAGTGGACAGGAGAGTAAATAATGGTGCTCTTGCCTCTTCCTATGCTGTTTCATCTGTCTGAAGCCACCTCGAGGTTCCCATAAGGATCATTTACTTACTGTATTATCTATGAACCCCAGGTTCTAGACGTTTAAGTTTAAAAAGGGACACACTGGTTGAGAAGTCATTCGTATAAGCTATTGAGTCAACTATTTTAATCCTGGAAGTAGCCCCAAGGAAACAGTAAGAGGACCTCTCATTAGAAAGGCCTGGTGGGTTCTCATGTCTTTGGTCTGGGATCCTGTGAGTCTCAGATGTATTATCTATGGGGACACTTGAGCTAGTTCCCTAAGCCAAAAATTCACTTCGTATCTCCTTCCCCCCATTTCCATCTACACCTACTCTATGTTATTTTAAAAAAACAACTCACAAATGTCTTCTCAGGGTAAAGTTTGTATCACTTCTTCAAATGGAAAGACAGGATGTATCTTTCTGTAGAAGACGAATATGCTCTACATCCTGCTGTTTCTAGACATTGAGAAGGAACAATGGTCTTCCTTTGTTACATAATGAGCTTACATGTGATAGAGGCAGATTAAAGATACCACTGCCAAACTGATCCATTCTCCTTGGTTTAATCAAAAGGATGGACAGAAGGTTTAAAGATGGAATTGTTTTGATATCAGGCCACAACAATAAAAATCGGTAAATAATTTATGAACTACCTTAAAATTCTCCCCAAACCACCAGTGAATGACACAACTTTTACATATTGGACAACACACTGGAATGAGATGAGAACCAGGAGACCCACAAAGATCCAGGCTCGATTCTAGACTCCTAAAACAATGTCTTAAGATTCCATTCATGGACTTCTGGTCAAGCTGGCATCTGCCTAACCATGCCTCACTTCGCAGGGAAGGAAAGAGATAAAAAAAATGATTTCAAAATTCATAGGAAATGGCAGAAGGCCTCAGATATCCAAGCATATCCTCAGCAAAAGAAACACCTCTGGAGGTATCACTGTATCTGACCTAAAGCTATATTACAAAGCCATAGTAATAAAAACAACATGGTACTGGCATAAAAACAGGACTGTAGACCAATGGAACAGAATCAAGGACCTGGACTTCAGGTCAAGTAAGTACAGCTACTTGATATTTGACAAAGGCCCTAACAATGTAGACTGGAAAAAAGACAGCATCTTCAACAAATGGTGCCGGACAAACTGGATAACAATATTCAGGAAAATGAAACTCGATCCACACATATCACCATGCACAAAAATTAAGTCCAAATGCATCAAAGACCTCAAAATATAACACTGGTAACACTGCTACTACTGGAAGAAGAAAAAATAGGAGGAATTTTCCATGACATAGGAGTGGGAAGACTACCTGAACAAAATCCCAGTAGCTCAGGAATTTAAACAATCACTCAACCATTGGGATCTCATGAAGCTCAAAAGATTTTTCACAAACATACAATAAGCAGAGCCAAAAGAATACCCACAGAATGGGAGAAAATTTTTGCCGGATATACAACTGACAGAGGCCTAATTTCTAGAATCTACAAAGAACTCAAAAACCTAAATAATAAAAAGTCAAACAACCCACTCACAAAATGGGACAGAACTGTACAGGGAGTTCTCAGAGAAGAAATACAAATGGCAAACACACACTTAAGAAAATGTTCAACATCCCTAATCATCAGGGCAATGCAAATTAAAACAACTATGAGATTCCACCAAACCCCAGTAAGGATCGCAAACATTAAAAAATCTAATGAAAACAAATGCTGGCGAGGATGTGGTGGGAATGTAAGATGGTACAACCACTATGGAAAACAATATGGAGACTCCTAAAAAGTTTGACTATAGAGTTACCAACAGACCCAGCTATTCCCCTATAGGGCATTTACCCTAAAAGCTCCATGCTGCAGTTCAGAGAGATTTGCTCAACAATGTTTATAGCTACTCAAATCATAATAGCTAAGAACTGGAATCAACCCAGATGTCCATCATTAGATGAATGGATAACCAAGATGTAGTATGATCTCCATGATGGAATTCTACACAGAAGTAAGGAAAATGATACAATGAAAGTTGAAGAAAAATGGTCAAACTTGGAACAGATCATTCTCAGTGAATTCACCCAAACACAAAAAGACAATCGTCACATGGTCTCACTCATCTGTGGCTCCTAACCTGAATCTGCCCGAGATGCTGACATACCTTATAAGCATCTCCAGGACTGGACAATAGGGAGGGTAGGGTGGAAGGGGAGGGTAAGGTTGGGGTAGACACAAAACTGGACACAAATGGAAATGGTACCATAAAATCCTATATCCTGAAAGACATACTAAAAGGTTGAACCTTCATCAGGTCCTTAGAGTAAACACCTAATTCACAGGGCCCTGGAAAGGGTAAGATGAAGACTAACCTTAATCTTCTCCTGTTTCTTTCTCTCTCTCTCTCTCTTTCTCTCTCTCTCTCTCTCTTTCACTCTCCTTTCTCTTTTATATTACTTAATTTTTTCTTCCTTCTTTTCTCTTGACACTGGCCTGAAACTCCCAGTACCAGCATGTGGTTAACATCCACAGTGAGCTGTTGATCAGAGAGACCTACAACGTTTCCCAAAAGAAGACAGATTTCTGTCAGAGTACTTGATGACCCACCAAAGGTTAATGGTAAGACCCTACTGCTGAAGATACCATATGCTGTTGGGATGGAACATGGAGTGACCTGGATAGAATCTGGAAGAGAGATGGTCCCCAGACTGTTAGCTTGTCTAGTGCCAGAAGGTGCTACATGAGCTACTGGGGGAAAATGACCAAAATCTGTCCAAGCAACTCATGGTCAAAGCTTCTCAGCAGCAAACAACCTGACATGATGATCACACAAGTGCAATAGTGGCACACAGCCATGGTGGGTTACCAACTGCTCTTGATTTGACTCACGGATCCACTCAGAGGAATGGAACCCATAGCTGGAACTGGGAAACAAGTCAGAACCATATCGACAAAACAAGCCTTCTCTCCAATATCAAGCTCCCACCAATCTTAGTCTATAAGAGGGCCTACAAATATAAAATTCTCCCTAAAACAATAATGACTATCCCATTTATCTGGTGTTGCTTTCACTCTCTGTTGGAGATTTTGCTTCTCTTTTCAGATGGACGCAGAACCTGAGAAGAGAATCAGCCCATCACACCTCATCAGGGCCCCAGCTAAAACCATAGAGTAATTGGGGAAATGAGCAAGAGTGCTGTTTTCTTGGTGAACCTGGTATCAGCACAAGGGTGAAGGAGATAGACACAAAGAACACTCAACTCCTACCAAATCAGATATCCAGAGACACAGAGGCTCCAAAAACCTCATCACTGAAGTAGAACTAAAACAACCCAATATGGCTCAGGGAAATTCCCAGAAGAGGAGGCAGAAAGATTGTTAAAGCCACAAGTTGGGACATTATGCACTGAGACATTGCCTATTCCCCATAACTGATGGTTACCCCCACAACGCACAGCCCACATTCCCCAACGAGTAGGGTCCCTTCAGAGGGGGGAGGACAGGGAGGATGATACCAGCAAGACTGTATACACACTATAACTAATAAAGAAAAAAATGGAGAAAAAAAATATTCCATTCATGAAGCCCTTATTAAGGGCTTACTGTGTACATTTACAGTCCTGGAGAAATAGTCAACCAAGAGGTCAGATTTTCTACTCTTTCCTCAAACCAGATAAGGGCTCCTAGGATATACATACATACATGTGTGCATGCACACACACACACATGGGAGACATCCTAAATACAATAGCAGTTCCTCTAGCCCTCTCCTGGGCCTACCGCTTCTCCTACCAGCCAAGAGCTGATACAACAGCCACATCAGGCCATGGCCTTTCCATAGTGCAGGTTCAGAGTTTATGCAATATCCAGCAGCTACTGTATGGGAAGAACTCTATGCATATCATTCAAATGCTTTATTGGTCAGAAAGATGGATGTTTTTATTAGTCCAACCTCTTTTGTAATGGAGTGCCACTGATGACCCGGCATTAGCCTCATTCCCTGCTATTAATCACATTTCTAAAAGCTCATTTTGCCTTAAAATCTTAAGAAATTGCTATAATTTAAAGACAGGGTGTCTACATAATGGGAAATGCTTCATAGATTATATAATTCCATAAAATACTGTATTTTTATGGAACAATGATCATGATACTAACATATTACAAAATGAGAGTGATTTTTATTATATGTAATATATATATGAAAAGCAAAATGGAAGCTCTCTTTGCCTTTGTGGTTTCCCACATTTGTACTTTTAATCTCTACCATTTGGAAGACCATTGATCTAAAGGTAGAGGTATGTAGTTTATAAAGATTAACCTATACCCTCCCCCCCCAAAAAAAAACCACTGCCAAACAAAAGAAACATAAAAATGAAAGGGAGGAACCATTGTGAAGAAAAGGCAGATATGAAACACATGGTGTGCTTTAAGAGAATTCCACCAGTCGCCTATCCCTCATTCATTATCTCTACTTCCCGTGCCTTGTCTGTCCACGGGAAGAGAACTAAGGCAAGATCTTCAATAAGTGACTTCAGGAAGAGCTACAGGCATCTGCCAATTTACTTTCGGTATGATTTCAATAATATAATGACACTCTTAACTCAGAAGTCCTCATCTCATTAAACCACCTTATTGACCGCTGAAGCCCAGCTGAACCCCACAAAGGAAAGCATCGAAGACGGCTTTTCAATACACAGAGCTCAAACAAATTTTTGCTGAAGTGCCTTTTTATTTTCTTACTACCACACAATTATGATTACAACATATACATGCGCATATTCAAATCTTCAATACACAAAAAGGGGGAGATATTATGTTCTATGATGAAAGAAAGGTAGGGTCCAATAAAGTACAAAGATATGAAGACATCTAGTCCAACTGGTAGGGCAGAACCGAGAATGACCCAGCCTGAAGGTGAAATACCCAGTGAGCCAGCCACATGTGGGTACTGGCTGGACTCAGAATTTGGGTAACAGCTAGGGGATGGTGACAAATGAGGTGAGGGGGGGCCAAAGAATCAGACTGTCCCTTCCGTGATAAACAATTGCAGCTCAGCTGGCTCCTTTCACAGAGCTATGCCTCCCCCAGGGGTATGACACAGTCAGGACAAGGAACAGACCTTGGGTCTTCCACTCAGACTAGAACAAAAGGCCACATCTGTTTTCCTTATTGTTATTTTTCTGTGTGTGTGTTTGTATGTCATATGTATGCAAGCATATTCACATATGTTTGGCCAAACATTTATGTGTGTGCGCATGTGGAGACTGGAGGTTGACACTGGGTGTCTTCCTTAATCGCTGTCCACCCTATTTTTTGAGCTATACTATCTCACTGAACACTGAATTCACTAATTTGGGTAGACTAGCCAGCCAGCAAGCCCCAGTGATTCCCTGTCTCTGCCTCCTCACTACTAGAATCACAGGCACACTCTTCCATGCCTGTTTTGTAGGTTGGTGGCAGGCATCAAAATTCAGGTCCGTACGTTTGCACAATAGCAATCACTTTCACCACTGAGATATCTACTCAGCCCCCGAAAGGCCACAGGAGCAACAGAGGGTACTAAAAAAGAGGTAGAAGTCCTCTGCTAGTCACCTTCACCAATGGATGCCAGCAAGTCCCGACAAGCCTGAGGTGCCCAGATTACACAGCAGGTCAAGATGGCAGCTTTACTTCACAGGCTGGTTGCTGGAGCCAGCGGATAGCTACAGAGCTGATGTGGGACCATCCGATGTCTGATGAATGATCAGCAAATGATTGGCATTTCCATGGTAACTATGAGAGGTGGAGGAAGGTGACATCTTTAGAGCAGAAGCAGTATCTGGGGCTGAGTCTGGGTTTATTAATCTAGCGCCTAAAACAGAGGGTTACAATGTTGGGGCAGAACTTTCATCACCTGTTAATGAGAGAGGTAATAGTGTCTGTGAGCATCAACCTCCAAGGTAAGACTCGTCAAAGATCACAGCCCATGGATAACCAACTGATGGGAAATTTTGTTTGTTTGTTTATTTGTTTGTTTTTTATCCCAGACTCCTGGGGCACTTTATTTAGTTAACCAATATAGGATATAGATGCCTAAGGACTTGTCTCCTAACAAGAGTTTTCAGATAGAGCCACACTTGTCTCCAATAGCTAAGTTACCACTTTTTAAAAAAAACTTTTAAAATATACTTTATGTATTTATTTAATTATGAGAGAGAGAGAGAGAGAGAGAGAGAGAAATGGGTGCACTAGGGCATCCAGCCACTGCAAACAAGCTCCAGATGCATGCGCCTGCTTGTGCATCTGTCTTACGTGGGTCCTGGAGAATCAAACCAGAGTCCTTTGGCTTTGCAGGCAAATGCCTTAACTGCTTAAATCATCTCTTCAGCCCAAGTTACCACTTTTTACACAACAACTTGTGCAGACTAATGACACAAAGTATAGGATTTCACCTGAAATTCATGAAAAAATGCACAGACTCAGCCAATCTCTCAGCCCGACAGAAAGAGAATCTGCATTTTCATGAGACACCTCTGCACCTCAGGAGATTTAAATGCATATAAGATTTCGAGGACATAGGTGTGCTAGAAAAGGAGTGGACCTATTTGGGTTTCATGTCTGATTGCTCCCACAAGCCACCAACCATTCCATTTTTTTCCTTACTTTAATTCTAAAAGCATACTGCTCTGCACGTGGGTTCATGCTTCCTCAAAGCAGTATTTACTTTGTACCCAGTTGGGCCAGGGCCGGCACTAGGTGTCGGGACAACAATGGGGAACAAAAATCGATAGAGTCCCTTCAACATGGAGGTGACTTGTCTAATGGAAAAGACGTGCATTAATCAATTAACCATACACATAAGTGGAGGCTTGAATGGAGATAAGTGCAACTGTGAAAAAATGCACAGTGCTTGGAGAGTACCAAGATAATATATGTAAAGTGCTTTGCATGCAGTAGGTGCTCAATAAATCATGCCGATTATTACTATCCATAAAACCCAGCCCTCCGGGAGGCCAGTGAGCAAGCCAGAGGTGCAAAACAGTCTTTCTCCCATCAGGAAATGAACAAGATCTAGTACTGTGTGTTCTCAACCTAATTTTAAAAAAATATTTTATTTTTATTTATTTATTTGACATAGAGAAAAAGGGAGAGAGAGGGAGACAGAAAGAGTGGGCACTCCAGGGCCTCCAGCCACTGCAAACGAACTCCAGACACATGTGCCCCCTTGAGCATCTGGCTAAAGTGGGTCCTGGGGAATCAAACCTGGGTCCTTTAGCTTTGCAGGCAAACACCTTAACGGCCAAGCCATGTCTCAGCCACTCAGCCTACATTAAAAAAAAATCGTGCTATCTCCTGGCTGTATGGGGAATAAAACATCAACAAGTCCAACATATATTTTTAATTTAAAAATACTTTATTTAGTTAATTATTTTGAAAGAGAAAGGAGAGGGAAATAGGCAGATATAGATAAAGAACGGGCATGCCAGAGCCTCTAGACACTGCAAACAAATTCCAGACGCATGCACCACCTTGTGCATCTGGCTAACTTGGGCACTGGGGAACTGGACCTGGGTACTTAGGCTTTGCAGGCAAATTCCTTAACCACTAAGCCATCTCTCCAGCCCCCAACATATCTTTTTATGGCAGCTTAGAGGATGGCATTAAATATCTAGGTTATTAAGAAGAGTTGTCTCTTATTGAGTAAGTTGAGTTAAAGGGGAAATATGCATAGCATGACAGAGGGGAAGACTACAAACTAGCCTTGTTCAAAGTCTTTGGATTATCACAAAACCTAAATAACCTAAATAAATGTTTAATTGGCTTTTCCGCAGCATTCTCCTATACATATGCAGTTCGTTGAAGTCAGGAACGGGCATGCTCATAATTGCAGGAAGGATAAGCAACCTGTACCTGACAGTGTCAATGACAGTGGTTAATTATTTCGGCACCTAGCATGTGTCCATATGCAGGAAAAGTGGACAGGACTCCACATGTCCCAGGACAAAACTCTGATCATTGACAATTCCCACGCCAGCAGCACAGGGGACTGGATCTCTCCTGCTGAAGGGGAACCTGCCAGAATATTCCAACAAGGGTGTGTCCAAGTCCCATCAGCTAGCCCTCCAAGCTCCAAGTGTTCCTTTCACTGATTTCCCATAAATCCACAAAACTTAAAGGTGATTTTAAAAGATGATATCATAGGTCTCCATGTTTGTCAGATTTTTATTCTTTCTTTAAAAAAAATTGGTTTCCTTCTACCAGATGGGGATGTGTGATGGGGAAATTGTGACTGCATTTTTACCAGGGCCCTGGTAGCTGACTGTGGAAACAGAGCAACTGGATGGAGAACAGGCAGAAAGCCAGAGGCATATGTATTAGGGGTGACGTGGGTCATGCTAAGACTTTAATATCTTAGAATCCAGCAGCTCAGGGGCAGCAGCAATCACTTACATACTGGGCCCCTCTCTGGAGGTTTCTAAGCCACACACAGTTCATAGGAAGAGCCACTTAGCAGCAAGGTCCGCTAAGCAGTCCAAAATCGGTTTTTATGGGTTGGGATAATACATATCTTTGTGATAACTTCATTTGGGCTCAACTATTAAAAGCTTAAAGAAAATGGGGAAATGATACACCAGGAATAACAGAAAACATTAGGGAAATGGCTTTGCCTAGCAATGTAAACCTTAGCAGTGGTTGTGAATTCAGGATAAAACCTCTCCCTCCCAACATTCCCAGAACGTGTCTGATGAAGACGTGCTGGGTGATCACACTGGGGGACGGAGACATGTTACTGACTTCTGCTAAGATGCCATATACATTTTGCCATGCATAGCACGGTTCCTATAATAACAACTGTCTGGTCTGCCATGTCTAGAATGGTGCAGTGACAAAAGCGTTCTGTAAAAGTTTGCTCTGTTTTTCTTTTAAATTCTTTTATTTTTATTTGAGACCAAGAGGGAGAAAGAGAAAGAGACTGAGTGAGAATGGGCAGGCCAGGGCCTCTAGCCACTGTAAACGAACTCCAGATACATGTGCTACTTTGTGTATCTGGTTTACGTAGGACCTGGAGAATCGAACCTGGGTTCTTAGGCTTTGCAGGCAAGAATCTTAACAACTAAGCCATCTCTCCAGCCAATTTGTTCTGTTTTTTATCATGAGATCAAAACAATGAGTCCTATTTCTGGATCAATAATATATTTATGATGGGCCTCTCAACATTACTAAGTTTTGCTTGCCTTTCTACTTCATTAATACTACTGGCCTGATGTTGACAATGGATCTGGCTAAGCAAGACTCAGGTCCACCCGAGTGCAGGACAGTCACTGCTCAGTGTCCATGGGGGGTTGGGGCTAGCATCCTGTCCCCCAACCAAGCACACTGAAATCTCCAGACACTTGAGTTCCTTATGCCTAGGAGGCATGGTGTGGTGTGTGTATGTAACCTACAGCCTCCTACACACTTTCAAGTCATCTCCAGATTGCTGGTGACCCCTAACCCAATGTAAATGCTATCAACAGAGTTCTTCTATACTAATATGTAGACAATGCCACCAGTCAATGTCTGTCCATGTCAGTAAGATGCAACTGTTTTTCTGACTATGATAATACATGTGGTTGATTGAACTTACGGATGAATCCACAGAGAGCTGAGTGGAAAGCAAGTGGCCAAGCTTGAGAGCACAGACTGGAGTTGGAACCCCAATATGTACAGAGCAGTGAGGAGCTGGGGAGATGTCTCAGTAGGCAAAGAGCTTGCTGAGCAAGCAGCAGGACCTGGGATTGCATTCCTGGTACCCAGAAGAAAGCTGGGCGTGACAGGATGAATCTGTAATCCCAGTTCTGGAGAGGTGGAGACCGAAGTCTCCCCAGGACTCACTTGCTCATGAGTCTATGTGAACCAGTGAGTTTCAGGTTCAAAAAAAAATAAAGGTAGAGAGTGATTGGTGAAGACAGTAGGTGTTGACCTCCACCCTGTGGACACACAGAGACACAGGGGGAAAGGCATTCAGGATGGTACTGGGTACCAACCAGGATGCTGTATGCACCAGCAAAGTGGGAGGTAGACAGAGGATGGTTTCATCCAGTCGTGAGCGAGGTGGGAAGGGAGGAGGGGCCTGGTGCTCTTCCTGCCAGTGCTGCTTCCATGCCTCACTTGTCCCCAGTGCTCTCTTCCTGCCACACCTCCAGCTGTCCTCGGATCCAGTAAGCCTTCCAATAATCTCCTCTGCCTTTGAATGTCTCATTCTGCGGCCTCCCTCTCTCCTCTGTACTGCCTGGTGACTGCACTTCCTCCCCTCACCTGTGTCCGCAGCTCACTATGGGCTTGCTGAGAGATATCCACAGCAACGTTGCTGGGAGGCTAAATGCAATCTTGCTTTTCAACCCCTCCCCTTCCTTGACTCTTGACAACACATGGCTGTGTTCACAATCCAGTTAATTTCCCCGAAGTCTTCCCTGCTCCCCTCCACTAAGTCAGCACTGCTCCTAGCTGGTTCCTGTTTTCTAAACACCCCAGGCCTGTCCATGTCTCTGTGTACACTTTCTCTTCCCTGTGGACAACCTCTCATCTCCACATGTCATCAATAAAGCCGTGCGTATGGGGAGATAACTCACGGGAGAAAGCACCTGCTGTGTAAGCCTGAGGACCAGAGTTGGGACCACAGCATCTTCATAAAGTCCAAGTGCGTGTGTGTGACAGGTGCATATAATCCCAGTTTTGGGGAGGCAGAGACCGGGGACTCTTGAGGTGAACTAGATAGTGAGATTAACTGAATAGGTTAGTATATGGTTTTGCCTCAGTAAATAGAGAAATAGAAGAAAATATCCAATGTCAACTTCTGGCCCACAAACACATACCAACATACATACAAACACACATACCACATACATAAATTCTAGAAACTTCAAAACCCATACCAAATGTTGCCTTTAAAGTGGAGACTCCATCCTAGGTACCTGAGACGTACTTTATTTGTATGTTGGTCCAAGGTCAGGTGCATCTCCATATAGGAAAATGACTATATGACTCCTATTCTAGGCCGGAAGAAACTGATCACAGCTTCAGCCCAGCCTTTCAGTGGATGGTGGTCGTGGAGGAGTCACTCACCGACACTGTCTAGCCAGCAGTCTGGCTGGATGAATGGGGTGGACAGTTGGAGGAGGGATGGGATGGACTGTTGGGGTGGATGAAGGGATGGACGAGTGCAGGAAAGGATGGATGGGATGAAGAACAACAGGAAGATGTAGCACGTAGGCACAAATAGCCACACTGCCTGGAGTATGGGAGCTCTTTAACGACAGGATTCTTCTTCGTCACAGCTGAGGAGGTGGTCAAAGAGGAAAACATAAAACTGAAGATTCTGACTATAATCTTTGAGAAAGAAGACAAAGGAATTTTGACTAATCATCAGATTGTTATAAAACACGAAGAACCAAATGATCTGCTCAGACTCTATGAAGACCCAGGAGAGGGTGGTGGTCAGACTCAGGGATGGCCAACATACAGAGAGACCAGAAGCTTCATTGGTGCACATGGAACTCGTGAGCCTCCTGAATGCAGTCCGTGTACTTGATGTGGTTCTGGACGTGGATGAGCAATACTGATGTGGCTTAAAGAGAGCTCAGGCTCAGCCAAGGAAAGGAGAAAGACAAGCTTCATAAGGCAGAGAAAGATGGCAGAGTTAAATGGGTAGGTATGGGCTGTATGCTAGATGAATGGGGAAGCACACATGGGGCCAGCGATAAAGTGTAATCAATACACGTGATGGGAAGTTGTAGAGATGGGAGGCTATGATCAAATCTTCATGATTGTAAGTGCATACATTACCCATAGCACCTACAATAAACACCATTACTCACTGAATAGCACTCACTAAAGACTGCATGAGCCACACAGAAAGAAGAGCTATGGGCATTCTGTTTCTACACAGGCCCTTCTTGGAACTGGCAATGTGAGGAGGTGAAGAATCCAACCCACAAGCTGCATCAACACTAGTCGGCCAGCGCCCTTCGCCTGGTAGCCCCAGCTCCGTCTGGTCAGCAGTGATCTGTGTATTTCGTGCCTCTTATTTCAGACACCACTAGTATAGCTCAGTTCTCCCAAGGAACACTTGGACAGAAGCAGAACTGATAAGAGAATGAACGCCTTCTTCTCAGATCACATCACGGAGGATAATAAAAGCTTGTTAAACAAACAGCTCTTAAAAGAAGTAAGAGGAACACATTTCAACATGAAGCTCTAAGCGATATTGATGTTTGTAAGTATTATGGGAAGAAAGAAAAAAGTTTAGAGCTAAGACATAATTGCTAATGCTACAGATTTATTCCCTGAAGAATTCTCCATGATAAACACAGATTTGCATATTTTGAAGGTATTTTGTCTGTATGTTAAGCATGCCTCTCACTGTAAAGATTTTTCCTTTGCTAGAAAGAGCCTTTTTTTTTTTTTTTTTTTTTTTTTTTTGTCATCTTATTTCTAGTTCTCTGCCCACTTATTTTTCCCATCTAGGGTTTGGAGAGTTTACCCGCAAATTTAAACTTCTGAATGCTGAAGGCATGCACAGAAACTCAAACATATCTAAAAAGAGACGTGGATGCCTTCAGTGCCAGAGGATCTCGGGATCAAGACTGCTGTGGGCTATCCATAGCGAGTTCAAAGCCAGTGTGAGCTATATAGTGAGTTCAAGTCCAGCCAGAGCTACATAGGGAAACCCTGCCTCCAGAAGCTATAAAAAACAAACAAAAGTAATGAAAAAGGGAAAGATGAAAATGAAGGGAAAAAGATAAAGAAAATAAAGGAGAGAAATGGGATATAGGAAAATTCAGGGTGAGAATGGATACGGAAAAGGACTGAGGGGCCCCTGGTGGTAGCTCAGAAAAGCCTGTGCTCAGATATTTATGAACATGTATTTTAAGATGGAAGGCTCACAGAAGATTGTGCCTTCTTTTATAAACAAATAAGCACTTTACAGAGTCAACTTGTATGGTTCCAAATTTTAGAAGGCGTTGGAGAGGTGGGTAACATAGAAACTTTGGAACACTACTTCTATTTTTACAGTGCTTTGTTTGAGACATCAAGAGCCTGGGCACATTGATGGCAGCCTGAGTTGTTGGGCTGCTCCAGACAGAAGGACGTTAAATTACACTGATGCAAATCTTGCCATTTACCTGTATCCTGAGAGTCACACTTCACCTCTCAAGGTCTCAATGGGTCGCTATCTCGTGAACTTCTGGCTGGCAAAGCTAGAATTTCTCAGTGTCCAAATTCTCATTCTTAAGAGAGAGGAAAGATGGAGACATTAAAGTCTCATCACCTTGTCAACCTGGGCTTCTTGCAGAAGGCCCTTGAGTGACTCATATATCCTTGCTGCCTGACATTGGGCTAAAATAAAGCCATCTTTAGAGAGACCACTCACATACGCAGAGTAACCTTTACACACGTGAGTGCCGTCACTGCCCACACGGTTTCCCTGTCTCTACAGTTCTCACCTCCCAATCTCCCTGCCCCCCAGTGTGTATCTCAGAATCACTGTCAGTCTGTCTCACCCTTTCTCATGGTCTCTCCTCTACTTTCATTCATCTTTCTCATATCATTTCTTTCTCTCTTTCCATTTATCTTCTTCCCAATCTCTGTCCTCCTTTCTCACACTCTATATTTCAAAGCTACCTTATGTTTCTCCTACTCATGCCTCGTTGTTTGGAAGCCCCTCAGACTCCTTATGGAGTGAGCATGCTCTCAACAAGTCAGGTCAGCTGTGCTGGTCAGACCGGCATAAGAGCTGACATGTGTAGAATGCCATGTTGTAGTTGACAGTCTCTTCTGAATCTGGGGAAGGACACAGGATGAGCTCAGTTGGCCGTGGGTGGGGAGAGCCACACTGGTCTTTATGGTATTGGAAATGTTGGCTTTCCTGGGCCACATGAGGCTAGGGTTCAGGGAAGACACAGTTCTTCACATTTTGAGTCATCTTCCCTTGAGGGCCCCGGGCCACCCCTCATTCACAGCTGCCTTCATGGCTATACAAGTACCAGGAATATGTCAGCGCAATACCAGCCACTCTGGCTGACAAACACTTCTGTTTCCTCAACCACCTTCCCACGTGGTACTGAGATGCCTGAAGACCACAGAGCATGAACAATAAAAGTATTGTCCTGACAGAAGAAAATTCCCCCCTTCCCCACCCACACAGGATGGACAATCACAGTGCCATCCTAGCCAGAGCAATAGCCCCCCTACCACCCTCCCCACAAAACACCTCCCCCAAATGTCAGTCAGTGTAAAATTATTCTAAGGTCCAGCTCAGTCTTAGAGCTTATCTAACGGTCTATTGAGTTCTTAGTAAGTCATGTGAAAGGAAGTCGTGTGATAACATTTCCTGAGACTTCTAGACATTTGATTAAGGAGTTATAAATCTTAGAGTCTGACTTGTCACAAGCAAAGAGAGATTACACCCAGGGCTGTCAAGATTAAGTAAACTTGTCTTGTTCTCGTACAGGTCTTTCTCAGCCTTGTACTATAGATTAAAAGATTTTTTTAAGATAAAAAAATGGTTACCATCACGCACAATGTATAAAAGAGTCTTTTTTTTTTTTTAAAGGAGTATAAAGTGACAATTTCCCATCTTTATATACTGAAAGGTATTTGCTTGTGGCTCCCTAGTAAGATTCCAATAAGCAGCGAGGAAAAGGGATGGAGGATCACCTTCTAGGCAGGTCCCACGCGGTCAACTGATTAATTCATTACAGCTAAATGAATAACCTGTATTAAACCGAGGGACACGTGTGAGAAAAGCCCCAGTCTTCCAGGAACTCATTCCAAGAATGTGGAAGAATAAGATACTCAATACCATGGGAAGAGGAGCCAAAACCTTCCTTACAGAAGCCGTTGTCAAATTCATTGCTAATTTTGAATTGACACGTTATTCTAGGAATGAGCAGGTTTGATCAGCAAAGCTGTGGAAATGGAGATTTGTTTTGAACCTAACACATCCCTGACTGAGAGGGTATTTAGGGAGTTCTAGGTCACTGGGATCTACCTCAGCTCAGTGACAAGAGATTTGGTACCTAAGTGGAGAACTTACTCTTTTCAATTCTCCCTAGGCACTGAAATTATTGGGTTAAATAAAGACATGACAAGCTATAAATCAACTTGCTTTTTTTTTCCTTGGGATTTTTTACTCAGGTGTGCTCTAAACGTGCATTAAACTGCAGCTCCATTAAGCAGTTACAATGAAGGGAAAGGGCACGGGGCTAAATACCACAGGACCTTGTATGGATCTCATAGCTTTAATGGAATCAGGGATTTTAACAACTCTTTTTTCGTTAAATACAGTCAGTGTCAGGAAGATGCGTCCCACTCATAAAGCAGCGCAATGACAATGTACAGTGGCACTAACACAAGGACATAGTTCATCATGACATTTCCAGCAATTCCCAACTGATTAGGGTCATTATGTTGGAGGTCTGATTTATGTTGTCATTTCCTCTCACCGATCCTGCATCAATGAATCTTAATGAATTGGTAAATAAGGGTGAAGATTACACTCTATGACACTGAAACATTCCTCATTCTCAACACCCGAGATTTATGTAGCCAATTAGTGACTAACAGAGAAAATTGGCTGGCAGAAAAATAATATTCTTTATGGTACAAAATGGAAAAAGCTTTCTTGTTGAAGGGCAATGCCACAGCAAAAGTCCATAAAGTAGCTTGATATGTGAAAACACAAAAGATGCTGGAAATGTGCTTTAAGAGGCTTCCCTAGTAAAAATGCTTTTACTATGGCTGGATTTTTTTTTTTGATGTCTCTCTTTTTTAAAGGTTATTGGTTTAATAAGCAGACCTGTATTTTCTAAAGGGGAAAAAGTTGGCCTTCAGGAAGGAGTTAAGTACATCCCTGTATCACACAAGTGCTAATTCCTTATTTTTGTTGGAATGATGTTAGAGTGACAGGCAGAAAGAGAGAGAGAGAGAAACCACTTTTCCCCCAGTTCTAGCCATTATACCAATTTCATTTAACTTCTTGCAGACAGGTAACCATAAGAATTTGTACATAATTGGGAAGAGCATTAAAATCGTTCATTCTGATTAATTACTGGTAAGTGTGCTTAAAGCACAGAGCAGTTTTCCCACTCCAGAACTTTTTAATTTAAAAAATAGCCCAATCATTAACACAGAAACCACCCCGCTTACTAGTATTATTTTACATTCACCTGTTCCTGACCTCATTATAAAAGCAGATGAAATGACTGTCATAAACAGGAAGAAAAGGTAAAAATTCCCCAATGAAACATAATTCAGAAAATCTTGGCTTCACCTAGTGCTTGAAGCGTAACCCTACAGTGTGTGTTCATGAATGCAAAGCACGCTTCCGAGTCATTACTGCTTAAGTATATACTCAATGCTGAATACTGTCAGAAAAAAAGAAGGTTCTGAAAATCCATGTATTTATTCAGATTTCATCATACGGGGCTCCACAATATCCTTGTAGAGTATGCAAATGGGCCGTGTCTCTTTCAGCTCTCTTCTAGTCAATGTCACCGATAGTGCTGTGAAATCCACACCCCCGACCCCCAGAGAAGGCACATAGAAAGTTGGATCAGCTGCCATGGGTTCTTATCTCATTAGGATGCCCACTGTCCAGTAAACAAGAAGAACATACAATCTGCATTGACAGCACAGCTCATTCCTTCCAGCCCCGGGAAGCTCCACAGCCACTCCCATCTCCATCTCAAGGGTTCCTGCTTCATCAAGGGCTTGTGCATAACTGTGCCACTCCTGTCAAGCTCACATTATCGCTGGGGCCCTGCCACCTCCAGATCTCCCTGGAAAATCACTGCTCAGTGAGAGCTCCTCAGGCAGCCTCACTTTCTACAAGGTGTTCAAAAGAGCAAGGCTGCCCTAGAAGGTTTCCACAGCCCAAGCAGCTACTCCTGGGGGTGGGGGAAGGACAGGGCGGTACAGATGAAGGAAGAAAATGCACAGGAAGCTTGCAGAGGCTGCAGGCAGACAGTTGTGCCACTGTGTGCTGGTGAAATGTCCAGAGATGCCAAGTACACTGTGCAGCTTTTGTAACTGTTAGTCTTTGAATCAATTTCTCAGAAAATGCTGAGAACTGGCCAAGGGAATTACCAGTGCACAGAGTGAGTCTGCCTCATGCTAGTGCCAGCAACCTTCTAATGCATTGCAGGATGCAACAGGCACAACAAACTCTGTCCTCATTCTCGTAGAACTATATGCCCAGGGCACATGAATTACTAACTTGTCTAAACCCCTCTTCCATCCCAAATATCAGACAGGAGTGTAACAATGCATCTCATTTACCTATGACAGTAAGCAGGTGATATGGATTATTTTCTCTCTGTGTGTGTATGGGGGGGGGTTTGTGCATAGAAGCATGTTCATGTGTGTGTGGAAGGGCCCACACGCACACGACTGTACATGGATATGGAGACCAGGGGATCCACATTAGATGTCTACCTCACTTGTTTTCCATCATATTTATTTTAATTTTAAAAAATATTTTTATTTATTTATTTGAGAGAAAGGGGTAGAGAGAGAGAGAGAGAGAGAGAGGAGAATTGGCCTACCAAGGCCTCCAGCCCACTGTAAACAAACTCCAGACGCATGTGCCACCTTGTGCATCTAGCTTATGTGGGTCCTGGGGACTCAAACCTGGGTCCTTTGGCTTTGCAGGCAAGTGTGTTAAATGTTAAGCTATCTCTCCAGCCCTATTTCAATATTTTTCATTTATTTGAGAGGAAAAATAGAGAGAAAGGGCCCACCAGGTCCTCTTCCTGATGCAAAAACTCCAGATGCTTGTGCCACTTTGTGCAAATGGATTTGCATGGGTGCTGGGGCATCGAACATAGTCCATCAGCCTTTGCAAGTGCCTTTAACTGCTGAGCCATCTCCCCAGCCCCATCCACCTTATTTTTTGAGACAGGGTCCCTCGTGTCTCTCATGGAACCTATAGCTTCCTAATTCAACTAGCCAGCATGCCCCAGGGATCCTCCTGTTTCTGCCCCCTCTCCCCAGCACTGGGATTACAGGTACCTGTTGCCACGCCTGGCTTTTATATCAGTACTGCGGGTCCAAACACAAGTCCTCGTGCTTGTGTGACAAGCACTTACCCCCACTGACCCACCTCCCCAGGCCCCCAAAGAGACAAGATTTTATAGTGTTAAGCACAATTACCAATTAAATAAATGTACATATAGTAAAAGTCAATCCTATCAGTCAAAGTATCATAGTCAAAGCCATAGATAAAGTAATGATACTGCAAAATGGAAGAAAGGTTAGTTCACAAACTCATGGCTACATGCTCTCAAAACTGGGAATAACCAAAAGAAAACTCTACACATGATTTATTTTGAATTTTCTATTTGGTTCCGATCCCAAAGGAAAGTTTTTATAAAATATTTTCACAGTAGGTGGCATCACTTATCAACTGTAAAAGGGGTGTGGTGCCTTGAAGCATTTTCCTTTATTAAGTTAACAAATGATCATTTAAATGGCTTTCGCTTATTCTGTTGCCTTTGAGGTATACCAACAAGTATGGCAAGCTTGCCAGAGTGATGGAGAACTTCCTGGGCGTTTCTGACTACCCAGATATTTGTACTCCACTCCCTACTCTTGGTCCAGACCAAGGGAGAATGTCTGTAAATCTACTTTTGCTCAATCACACAGCATTTGGTGAAAAATCATACTTCCCTGGGTGACAGCAAAGCTTCATTTTCTTTCAATGGGGACAATTTGGTTTAACTTCTATACTTGAATGAACCACGAATCAGTTTCACTGATTGTGGCAAGCAAAGATGAAAACACACACTTTACAATTTGAAAAATACCTAAACACTAGTACAGTGATATTAAGACATGATGGTTCCTGCGAGTATACTTCCTCCCTGTCAGATGCCTGAGGGAGTGATGGGACTCTTCATTCCGCCTGAAGACTTTCAAATGGCAAAGAAGGCATAAGCCACGCCGCTTCAGCAGGGGTATACGGAGAAAAAAGAGAAAGGAAAGCTTTTTAATCTTTCGAGATAGAAATTGATTTACTACAAATTTCCAAGGTGTCAGGGTGAAGGCACTGATATCATAAAACATGTGGTTATTTTTGAGAAAGTAAAATTTCTGGACCCTACGAACTTTATTCATTAGAAAGAAAATATTAAGCGTAACACACACAATATTTATCAGGTAAAGCTTCTGAAAACATGAACAAGAAGAAGAAAAGTTCCAGGAAAAGGAAGTCAAGCAATAAAAATGATTTTTTAAAAGGCATGCATAGAAAAGAAAGTTATTTTTTTTTTCTTCCTGGTGTACAAACTATGGGGGACTCAACTTTATTATAGTTGAAGGAGATATCAAGGAACGTGGGATGTCAGATCCTAGAATCCTAGAAACTCACAGGAGAGGAACAAGCAATTTGCCAAAGGGCAGAGTTCACACTAGAGCGTTATCTTCTGCATGAGAACCACATCCATTTCCTTTGGGGTCCTTCGCTTGCCTGTGGAGAGCATCCTGCACCTGAGGTGCAGAGTTACATGGCTCAATAGGGAATTGTACTTGGCCAATTTCGAAATTACTTCTGATGGGGACTTCAAGGGGTTGTTCAGTCTATTCTTAGGTCATATCTGAAAACCAGCATATATCTAAAAAGCTTATTCCAAAGGGGTCAGGTGGTTTAGTAGAGATATAAAATGAAGCTGATAGTCTCAAGACAAAAGATTGCCACTATTTATTAGTAACATCCAATTTGCCAAATTCACCTAGAGTAAATCATAACACAGCATGGAGTGCACGTTGAATTCATGCCAAGCACTATTGATTAGCAGAGCCTGGTACATTAAGAGATGTATAGGCCACAGTCATTGGCTTGCTAAGAATGACAAGTGTAATCGATTAGTAATGTCTATTATGAGCCAAGCAAAGGAGATTGGTAGTAACAGTCATCGCTGTCACCGTAGTGGGTGGCTCAACTGGTGCTCTGCGCCACCTCTATGGTTCTAAGTAAAAGTCTAAATGAGGGTCTGGGGAGATGACTCACTGGGTAAGAGCATTTCTTGGGCAAGCATGAGGGCCTGAGTTTGATTCCCTAACCCATGTAAAAAGTCAAGCTTGGGATCTTCAGAGATGACTCATTGGTTAAAGGTGCTTGCTTGAAAAGCCTGATGGCCTGGGTTTGATTCCCCAGTATTGACATAAATCCAGATGCACAAGGTGGCACATGTGTCTGGAGTACATTTGCAGTGGCACTAGGCCTTGTCATACCTATTCTCCCTCTTTGCAAATAAATAAATAAATAAGTAACAATATTTCACAAAAAAATTGAAAACAAAAGACAAGCATGTCTACACATACCTGTAACCCTCTTCCTGATGGGAGCAAGACGGGAGAATCACTGGGGCTAGCTAGTCAGTCAGTTTGGCCAAATTAATAAATAAATAAAAACAGCCAGGCGTGGCAGTGCATACCTTTAATCCAATACTCAGGAGGCAGAGGTAGGTTGAGCACCAAGAGTTCGAGGCCACCCTGAGAATACATAGTGAATTCCGGTCAGCCTGAGCTACAGTGAGACCCTACCTCAAAAAACAAACAACAACAAACAAACAAACAAACAAAAGACAAAAAAACAAAAACAAAAAAACCAAAAAAAACCCCGCAGCTCCACATTCCATGAGAGAGTACCTCAATGAAACCACACGGAAGAGCTATAATAGAAAAGGACAGCAGATATTCTACTCTGGCTTCTACACACAGACACATGGGGCACAAGCAGCTATACATACAGCATCAACACACACACACACACACACACACACACACACACACACACACACACATCCTGCAGGAAATCCATTCATGCCTCATGTTCTCAAAACATAAAAATGCATAATGGAAGTTTCAAAACAAAAAGTCATTTCCAATTGGCATTAAAAAAGGCCTGTAATTTGAGCCATAGGAAACTCTGAAGAAGGAGGGCTAGGGAGATGTCTCAGTGGCTAAACGTGCTTTGTTACCAAGCCTGCCAGCCCAGGTTCAATTCCCTGGTCCCCACATAAAACCAGATGAAATGTGTCTGTGATCCCACCATGCCTGTGACAATGAGAGGCCATGTGCACAGTGTGCCCCTCCTCCCCCACAAATATATAAACAAAAGTTTATAAAAACTCTGAAGGAGAGGGATCCAGGTTTTCAAAAGTCCACAATTAAACCAAGAAAGGTTATAGTACTTGGTAGTTTGTTAGTCTGCATGCCCTTGTTACTGGGGATGTTGTGTAGGGCAAGAGAGAAGGAGAGCTTTTGAATATAACAAGGAAGTTAGCTAAGAACATGTGTGTGTGTGTGTGTGCATGCGTGCACTCACGTACATGTTTGCATGTGAGTTGAGGGTTCTTATAAAGAGGTTGGTAGACAACTTTGGGTGTCAGTCTTCACCTTCCACCTCACTGGAGGCTGGGTCTGCTCTTGCTCACTTTTGCCTTGACCAGGCTCACTGGCCTGCCAGGCATCTTCTGACTCTACATCCCATCTCAAGGTAGGCATGCTTGGGTCACAGATGCCTGGGCTACAGCATGTGGCTTTGATGTGGGTTCTGGGATACATGTGCTTGCCCGGATAGCAAGGATGCTCTCCACTGAACCAGCCCCCAAGAACATCTTTGGGCTGCATGAAGGTGGGGTGAGGAAGGGAACTACAGGCTGTGCTAACACCAGCATTTCCTCTGGCCCAAGTGAAACTTATTTTAAGATAGACATGTTTTGACTTCTTTGGGGGAAAAAGGGTACATTTCATGTTTTTGAGACACATCTCACTATGTAGCTCAGGCTGGTCTGGAATTCACTATGACAGCCTGAGTCTGGCCCTAAGCTTGTGATTCTCCTGCCTTAGTCTCCTAAGTGCTGGGATTGCCAGTGTGTACCACCATTTCTGGCTGGAATATAAATATACATATATACATATATATGGGTTATGTCTATTATAAGGCTGCCAGTAGTCTCGGACTTTGTCCAAACTTTGCTGACCTTTGGTGGTGCAAACTTCTCTCCAGACAGTCTAACAGTGCTATTTTCTGCATGTTCATTTGGGGAGGTGGAAGGAGAGAGTAGGTCTCCCCTGACAAACCACCAAAATTATTTCAAGTATAAAACAGTATACCCACAAAACAATCAAGAAGGTTTAAACCATTAAATCAAAAAACAAAAGCCAGCATGGTGGCATATGCCTTTAATCCCAGCACTCAGGAGACAGAGGTAGGAGGAGCGCTGTGAGTTTGAGGCCAGCCTGAGACTACATAGTGAATTCCAGGTCAGCCTGGGCAAGGGCAAGATCTTATCTTGAAAAACCAAAAAAAAAAAAAAAACAACGACAAAAGAAAAACATGTCTTTGCAACTGAGTAGTTAGCAAATAGCTGACAGGGATAGGTCAGCGGTACCCCATACAGTACAGCGAGACCACCATTCATTACATTCCAACTCCAAATCAATATACTAAGCACTTTAGCCTCTACTTTTGAGACACCCCCCACCCATCAATGAAATACAGAAGAGTACCAAAAGACTGCCCTTCTGGAACATGTTCTCTTATCTTCATCCTTGGAAAAGAATCCACAAGAATAGCATAGGTGGCGAGGGCAGTTACTCTGCAAAACGCTAGAGGCACAAGATGCAACCACCAGCAAAAAGTTTGTGCTTCAAGGTCATCCCCAAGAGCACCCTTCACTTCTATTCAAAAATGGTCTGCTAAGGGTCTGCAGAGAACTGGTACAGAGTGGATGGACGCCTTTATTCCCTACTTCTGCACAAAACAAAAGCTACCATTAGCATTCTTCCCCAGCGAAAGTTCAAAGAGTGGCTGGACCTCAGGCCAACTGGGGGTAGAGTGATTGGAAATGGAAGCAGTGGATGGAAAAATCTCAGGAGGTAATCATCTCCACAAGCCAGTGGCCCAGAGACATAAACACCCTGAAAATCAATTGATACTAATGAAGCTGCAGCTTCAAGGCAGCCTGGGGCAGAGGGAGGGGTGAAAGTTTTAAGCACTTAACAAGTGAGTGGGCACATTTCACGCTGGGTACTGATCCCTGCCAGGACGCATTCTTCCTATGGCCATCGCACATCTAATACTCTGTCCCTTGACTCCTTAAGGACCAAAAAGTAAAGTGGGATAATGTCCCACTCAAATGCCTGCTTTTAATGGATGATATGACAGCTATAATTTCCATGTGTTCATTCTACTGAAGGTGCCCTTTTATTCTGATGGAGAAAAACAAATTGAGAAACAGAGACTGCAGATCGACCTCCCCTAGGATTTCAAGGGCCAGCATGGATGTTTAGGTAAAGACGTTTCAGGTACCCTAACTTACTGCCGATAGGGTCATTGAAGTGTTCCTATTATAGTCAGGTATTCCCTAAGTCATGTGCCAATAAGTGGAGTGTGGGGAATTGGGAATCTTTCAAGTACACTGGTTATGCAGTCTAAAAAAAAAAAAAAACCCTCAAAGAATACTTATTTATTTATTTAGGTTCTGGGATCCCACTGAGGGTTTTCTGCATGCTGGGCAAGAACTCTGGTTCTAAGCTGTACAACTCCAGCCCTATGGAATCTTTTCATAAATCTAACAACACAGCAGCTACCTGCAGCTCTCACTGAAATTAATGTCTTAGTTTGAAACAATCCATGAGGTTTCCCAAGATCCTTGTACAGTGACACACTTTGGAAAGACAGGGAACCTGCCAAGCCTAATAAGGCAGGTATGTAATTAAGGTTTTTGGAATAATGTACATTCATACAATAACATTTCTCTTTTTAAAAATTATATGCAGAAGCTAGGCATGCTGGCACATGCCTGTAACTCAGCACTTGAGAGGCAGAGGGATCAGCAGTTTTTTGCCAGCTTTGACGACATTGTGAGTTTGGGGTCAGCTTGGGCTAGCAGACCCTATCTCAACCCATGAATTGATTAATCAATACATCAATAAATAACCATATTGACTGAGTGTGTTGGCATATACCCATAATCCTAGCATGAGGCTGAGGCAGGAGGATTTTGAGTTCAAAGCCAACCTGGGCAACATAGGGAGAGCCTGCCTAAGAAAAAAAAGTCCCAAATTACAAACAATAAACTATATATACTAACAAATGACTTATGATAAAACCTGCCTGTACTAGGTAGAAAATGTATTCAGACCTGTGAAGAAAACAAATATCCCTATTTACCTAAAGGAAATGCCCCTGAGAGAATGAAGCCAGAGGGTCTCTTGTAACAACTCCTGCAGGTAACCAGAACGCTGGACAGAGAGTCCCCTAGGCACACTCAGGGAATCTCCGCTCTCCCGTGGGCACACGAATGGCATCACCACAGTATGTGAGCCAAGAATTACTACTATGCAGGTCATAAGATGAGTGCAGATATCTTGCAAGTTCATGTTTTTCAAAACCAGGGATAGTTGCTACACCGATCTGATTAGATAGACAAAAGTGTTTCAGTGACTGGGGCAAGAATATCTGTCTCTTCTCCCGTGTAGAGACATGTCACCTGAGGCTAGCCCGCAAGTCCTTCCCAAGCCAGCTCTGGACAAGGTTTCCTGAGTGCATTTCACTGAAGCACTCTACCCATTTTTACATTTTACTTATTTATTTGCACCCAGAGAAAACCAGGGAGAAGACATACACAAACACACACAGAGAAAGAGAATGAATGGGCATGTCAAGGCCTTTAGTCACTGCAAAAGAACTCCAAATGCATATGCCACTTTGTGTATTTGGCTTTATGTGGGTACTGGGGAACCAAACTTGGGTCCTTAGGCTTTGCAGGCTAGCACCTTAACTGCTGAGCCTTTTCTCTAGCGCCTGTACCCACTTTCAGAGTAAATCTTTGGGCGATGCTCTCCACTAGTCACTATGTCTAAAGATATACCACATCAATTCTATAGCTATTGTATCACAAGGTGCATAATGAGAGACCCAGACACAAGTTACATATGTAATTTTAAAATGTCTAAAAACCACAGCACGATAAAAAGGGGGGGGGATGAGGCTGATACAGTTACTAAGTTGATAGAACACTTGTTTAGCATGCACCAAGCCCTGAGTGAGTTCCATCCTCAGAACTACATGTATGGTGGTGCACACCTATAATTTTGGCATTTGGTAAGCTCAGAGAAAGAGAGAGAGAGAGATGGAGGGAAGAAGGGAGGGAAGGGAGAGAGAGAGAGAACAGAAAGGAGGGAGGAGGAGAAAGGGAGAGATGAAAAGAGCAATAGTAATATTAGTATGAAGAATATATTTCATGTAATCAAAACATCAAAATGATACTTTCAACATATGATCAATACAAAAAGGATGTAGGGGACAGCTTATGTTCTTTTTTCTGCTGTCTGTGAACTGCTGTGTTTATTTTACAGGCACTGCATGCCATGGTTGAGGCTGGCCACACGACAGTGGCTAAGTAAACACATTTGGTGAGTGGCTGCCATCCTGGGTGCTCAGACCCAAGAACACTGTGAGACTCCGGGTTGGCAGGGGTTTCGTATGGTCAGGGAAAGTGATGCTTTGCAAACTATTGTTACCTCCCATGGCTGAACTGGAACTGCTGAGCTGCAAAGCCAAGAAACTGCGTCATGAAAGAAAAGAGAAATATACAGTGTCCTTTAGACCTTCCGAGCACTTCCTCTCCAAAAAGCCTGCAACGTCCATGAAGGCTGTACAAGCCCCAAGCCTTCACCTGACTGGGAGGACATGCGCAAGCGGGTATGGATCCATGAAACTGTCAATTCTATGGCTGATATTCATTCTGTCACCTGTCAAGCTAGCAGAAAGGAAGACTTTGATCAAAGAAAAGGAGGCTGTTCCAGCATCATCCTCCCCCAAGAAAAAAGAATGTAACTACAATCTTGTTTGTCTGTCTGGATGGGATAGAAAGGGTAAGAGAAAGTAGTTTCTTGCCCAGAATTAATTTCACACTAAAAGACTGAGGAATTAGGAGATCCTGCAATTGTTTAGATCACATATATAATGTCTAAATCTCCAAAATAAAAGATAAATAGGGGGCTGGAGAGATGGCTCAGTGGTTAAGGCACTTGCCTGTGAAGCCTAAGGACCCCAGGTTCCATTCCCCAGGACCTACATAAAGCCAGATGCATGTGGTAGCATATGCATCTGGAGTTTGTTTGAAGGGCCTGGAGGCCCTGGCAGACCCATTTTATCTGTCTCTCTCTCTCTCTCTCTCTCTCCCTCCCTCCCTCCCTCAAATAAAAAAAATATTTTAAAAGTAGATAAATAGGGGCTGGAGAGATGGCTTAGCGGTTAAGGTGCCTGCCTGTGAAGCCTAAGAACACTTGTTCGAATCTCCAGGCCCCACATTTAGCCAGACACAAAAGTGATGCAAGCACACAATGTTTCACATGTACACAAGGGGGCACATGCATCTGGAGCTCGTTCACAGCAGCTAAAAAGGCCCTGGCATGCCCATTCTCTCTCTGTCTCTCTCAAAAAAAATAGATAAATAGGAGAAGCTCTGCAGACCACAGACATGCAAAATGCATGAATGAACTCCCTTAGGAGGGCAAAACCCTTCCCATGGAGATTAGGAGGGAGCACTCAGTGGTGTTTATGGGATTGTAGGTCTGGCCAGTCACTTCCTACCTGTATAAGGAAGTTTTCAAATCTGAGTAGATGTTGCTTTCCTCATTAGTAGGTGAAAATCAGTAATAGTCATGTTTCCAGGCTTGTACGAAAATTAGACACGTGAGGAGCTCAGGCTGGTACCAGAAATACTTTGCTGTTCAGTAAACAAATGTACATAGTAGATGCGGGCCTCTCAGGGCAGACAGAATGTTTATGAATGTCTCTATAATAAAAACAGCTCTAGTGCCATGGCCAGCCATGAAGACTCTCGAGCGTTCCTGAAGGACAAGAAGTCTTGGTCACCGCCGTCTCTGATGTGGGACCTGAGACAGTGTCCACATCACTGTGGCATCACTGAGAGAAGTTAAAATCCACCACCTTGAGAGGCAGCTGAGAGGATGCAGCAGCCACATTTATGACAAGAGCTTCACACAGGCCCAGCACTCTGTGGCACCTCAGTGACCATCAGTGAATGCAATCATGGCAGGCCCGAATCAAAGGCCAAGGGGTGACTTCCGGTCTGGGATCAAGCTTAAAGGCAGGGAACATGAAGGGTGGCTCCCACACAAGGGAAGTGATCAGAGGACAGCAGATTGGAGAGACTTACAACCATACACCTTTAAAAACTTTACACTGTTGAAAGCATTTTCCTCTTTTTCTCAGTGAATGTCTTTCTCATTTCCTTGTAAGCTTACAGAAGCAAGCAGATTTATTACAATCAAGAAATATTTCTTGGTGGGCTGGAGCGATATCTCAGGGGCTAAGGTGCTTGCCTGCAAAGCCTAACTCCCTGGGTTTAATTCCCCAGTACTCACTTAATTCAGATGCCCAAAGTGGCACGTGCATCTGGAATTTGTTTGCAGCAACTAGAGGCCTTGGCACAGCCATACTTTCTCTCTCTCTCTCCATCTCTGTCTTTCTCTATTAAAATGTCTACTAGCCCAGGGTTCAATTTCACAGCACCCACATAAAGCCACATGCAAAAAGTGTTACAGCATCTGGAATTTGTCTACAATGGCAAGAAACCTGATGCATGCATGCACACACACACATACAAATTAACTAATAATTTTTAAAGATATTTCTTGGCCTGAGGACATAGTTTAGTGGTGGAGGGCTTGCTTAGCTTGTGCAAGAATGCCTGAGTGCAGGGCTGGAGAGATGGCTTAGCGGTTAAGGCTCCTGCCTGTGAAGTTTAAGAACACTGTTCAAATCTCCAGGTCCTACGTTTAGCCAGGTGCAAAAGTGACGCAAGCATGTAATGTGGCACATGTGCGCAAGGGGGCGCACGTGTCTGGAGTTCATTCACAGTGCCTGAAAAGGCCCTGGCACGCCCATTCTCTGTCTCTTCCTCTCTCTGTGTCTCTCTCAAATAAAGAAAAAAAGGAATGCCTGAGTACCATCCTGAGTACTGTGGAAAAGAAAGGAAGAGAAAGAAACAAAGGAGGAACAAGAGGGAGGGGAGAGGAGGAAGGGAGGGAGGGAGAGAGGGAGGGGAGAGGAGGAAGGGAGAGAGGGAGAAGGGAGGGAGGGAGGGACGGAGGGAAATAATGATAGATTTCTTCAACACCTACTATGTGCAATGCATGATTGTAAGTGCTGGAAATTCATATAGACTTTCTCTTTCAGTTTCTGTTTTAATTTCAATTCACCCACTGGCCTGCTCCCCTTCTTAGAAACAGGAAATGTCACAGTCTGAAGACATACTTTCTGGGGCACTTCTTAAGGGAGTTGGTCTGTATTGAGAAAGTCTTAATCTTTATTATGTACTGAAAACTTAAAACATTTGAGCTTAGTGGTAAAGGATTTCACTAACATGAGAGGGGCCCTACATTTAATCCCCCAATATATATTAAGAAATAAATAATTTACACTACTATAAAAATCACTTCTTCTTTCCCCTTTCATGACATTGGAGAGCATAAACTTGTAAAGTATTTTTTTTTAAATCCTATAGTATTGAATATTGAATTATAGACATAGACAAGAACTTAAGCTTTACTACATACCATAGTATACCATGGGCACTTTTAAATTATGTGATGGGAGACTAAACAAAGCTCTTAAGGGGTTACACATCCCTTACTTTCAAATCACTTAAGAAACAAGCGGTCAGACATCAGTCAACAGAGAGGCAGCCTTTGATTCTTCCAAAATAACTGAGAGATGGTCACCTCCATTACAGCTCCCAAAGTTGGGCAAAAACTCCATATTCTAGTAGTCATGGCTGAATAAGCTCTGTGTGCACTTTGTCATGGCAATAGCAAAAACATTTCTTTCAGACAAAAATATTAGACAGGCTGCTTGCTATCAGAGAATTATATTGGGCGGGGATGGAAACAAGCCAGCAAGAACTGTGGGGCCAGGGGTGTCGGAATAGGAGCTTAGGAATGAAGGGTAAGACTTTCACACCTTCTAGAAATAGGGATGGGGACAGCCACTCAATTTTTTTTTTCAAAAATTATTCTTCCATTTGCTGAGGAAGCAGCCTGCAGGAGAGTCACACAGTTTGAACTATTTTTAGGCCTATGACCCCTTTTCAAACAGCGCTAAATTCAATCCGTGCTTACACCAGCTCACTCCCACTTGATTCAGCCACAGCCACAAGGGACCATCTCCTCAAGACACACAGGCGTTAAGTTACGCTCGGTGCATTCTTTGGTTCAAATGGAATGAGAGCTCGCTGGCCAAAAGCTACCTACATGGACATGGCTAGTCTCTTGGTCCAAGGAAGGCAGCAGCCGTGGGTTCACACACCCAGGAAAACCCACGTGCAACGTGTTAGAATCCTCCATAGCTGCATGGAAAATTTGTGTTTGTTGGATAATCCAGCCAGGAAGGGGGTAGGGAGGAGAAAAAAGCTCTTTCTGAAAACATTAGTGATCTCTCAGGGTTGTTTAAAAGTATAATCTCGCCCAAAAGACCCAGATTTGAATTTGACAAATCTTATCGTTTAAGCCAAATTAAATGTTACATGCATAAACGTTACACCCAGATACAGTAAAGAATCACTTGAAATATACTGCTGGCAGAGGCAACAACATTTGTGACCATGAGCTACAATACAGTGGGGGAACATATCATGTATACATAATAGGTCTCAAGTATGACTTGGGGACAAGTGGAGAGCATTTGGCATCTCAAATTACTTGAAAGGGGGGTTAGGGCTGTCATATCCCAGGGAAAGGACACTTGGGTCTCCCACCACCCTCTGTAATCCTTCCTTCTTAAAGGAACACTCAGCTAGATAATGAATCCTTCAAATGTTACATCTTCTGTCCTGCATCACTGTGATGCCGAAACTCTTCACATCAAACAGTCATCAGGACTATTACAAAGTGGGCTTATAAGAGAGGGGCTGAAAAGGAGCTGTGTGAAAAGAAGTGGAAAATTAAAGCTGAAGCAGTTGGAGAAAGGGCTTAATTTACTGGCATGTACAGTATGCAAATGAGATTACTCTCAGCTTAACTGCATCATTTATGTCCATAATAACGGCATCATCATTACAGGGCTCAAATTAAATTACACCATAATTAGCATATCAAAGTGATTGGTTAAAGTTTAAAACAAATACCCAATTTTGTTAATGAACAGCTGTAATTGTCATGTACACTTCAGTGAAAACTCTCTAAACAAATATATGTTTTAGAAGAGAGGAGTTTTTTTTTTTTTTTTTTAAGTAGACAGGTCTATAGAAGAGGTAAATTACCTAAAAAAGAATGACATGGCCTATTTTATTAATGTTAATATATGCTGATCATTTTCAGGTAATAAAGCATTCTATCAAAACAAGGATTCGCTTATATTTAGACACCTTCCAAGTGCAAGTGACACACCGCCAGAAGTCTGTTTCCACTTAAAGCAGTGAGAACAATGTAGGGGTGACCTGTCTTGAACCAGTAAAGGACATGTTCAATAACATGCTATTACTAAACTCTCGTACTTATTTAAAAGACATCAGCATTCGAACTGTGCCGGATCAAAGCTGATCTCGCCTCATATGCCAGCTAAAAGAGGAGTGACGAAGCAAGGAAAACTTGCTGAATTCCTGGGGGAGCCCAGCCTCATGCTCAGTTGATGACCTGATAACATATCAGACAGCCTCCAACTCCATTTCTCCTCCTCGAGTCACAGCTCCCCAGCAGGTCCCAACATGCACTACAGTAGGGAAGTTCTGCACCTCCATCATTAAAATAAACCAAGAGCTATCACTGTGAGCTGAAGTCAGTGTGCAGAGAAAATCTGTTTATGCAAAACACTAATAATAGACACTCATAACAAGCTTGTTTCCAACCCTTTTTGTTATGACCATTTAATGTCAGCAGAGTTTCCACAGAAAATGGCTTGCCAAGAATCTTGAGGCTCACATGCAGATAGCACTTTGCCTTAAGATTCAACTACCACCCCACCCCCGGCCACATTTCTTAGCAATTATCCCATATACCCTCTGGTACATTTGTGAGGGTAACCAACACTATGGTACACACGTATACACACACACACACACACACACACACACACACACACACACAAATACAAAATATATTTTACCCCAAAAGGGAAGGGGGGAGAAAGCACTTTCAAATATACTTAACAAGCAAATTGAATGTCTTATTAAAATCGTATTATCTAAACAGTGTTCAAAAATTTAAAGAAAGTAGCTTTTCATTTTATTCATCGAGGAATCCATTAAAGCGTAGGCTCTGAAGTAGTATGTAAATTATGTGCCTTTCAAGGTAGAGCTGGGGCAAATTCACTCCATCAACTAATGATGAGCCTCATTATGTACAGGGAGGATTCATAATGAGGAAAGAGCCACCCGCCATTCCATGTTCCAACATAAATCCCTGTAAAATTTGAATATCTCCCCGTCTAATTAAAGGCTACTAATTCCAATCACCCCTTCTATGGCCCCAAAGTAAAAATAAACCTCTCTCAACACACAGACTCCTATCCCATTGCTAACGTAATACTCCATTTCTGTTTGGACTCAGGACCTTCCAATCAGATATATTTTACGACTAGAATAATTAGTAGCCTTCAAAATATAAACTCTGGGGCCTTTCGAGTTAGTTTTGGTTAAATGCACCAGATTTTGTGATTCAAAGAGCTTCCTTCACCTTGACAGGACAGCACAACAGCGCACACAGACTGTGTGCAACCAAGGATTCAACAGGGATGAGCCAGCAGAGTTAATAGTAGAAAATAAAAATCTTAGTACTCTAGTTCTGTGTTAAAGCTGAGATGTTCAGGAAGGAAAATAAAAAAGGCAGGCACCGTGGCATGGACCCGAGATCACACTTGGATGGGGACGTATTCAAATCTGCTTGGGAATGACATGCTGGATTCTGGAACAAAAGTGTTCACTTTTAATGTGGTTTGAACTAATGAGTAAGTGCAGCCCAGCATCTCACAAGCCAGAGAATTATTCCTTCTTCTAATCATGGACTTTGATTTCTTTTTAACTGAAAACTATAGAACACAAACAAGACGTTGCCAAACATATTTATTATGATTAATAGCCTGTAATATCCCTCACCAAGGCTTAATTTGCTCTTGTTTTCAATTATGAATCTGCACCGCCGTTTCAGTTCGCCTTTTCAGGTGGAGATGAATTTCCGTGGTCCTGACTTTTTCTATTGTACTACCACCCAACAAGGGGTGATCAGTTAAAAACACAACCTTTACCCTGTCTCCTACAAAAACACCAGATGAACACAAAATTCGAGAACAACCAGGGGGGAAAAATCATGAAAGAAGTGATGGTGTCCAGGGAATGAAAGCAATTAGACAAAAGGAAAAAGAAAGAAAGAAGTGAAATACCAGTCACTCAACATACTTTTACATTAAAATTTAAGGGAGAAAAAAAATTGCGAGGTAAATTGTATTTCATGTTGACAAACGCCATGTAGAATCTAAGCAGGGAATCTTATCTGGCTCTCACAAATTCAAGCTTCCCCAAGGGGCTGAGCAGCAGCTTGGTAATGAAATGTACACATCAGTGTTAGAGCAGAGTGGAATATCAGGACCTGAGGAGTTCAGCTTACCAAAGCTTCGGACCCTTCTTTAAGTTGTATAGAATTAAACTCCACTACATAAAAGCTGCTACAGTGGTGTGCTCCCATCCCTGGGCTCCAAGCATGATCTCCCTCCCCCCCACCCCCACCACCACTCCACCCTTTTAGGTCAGCCATTCATGCATTCGGAAGACATCCCTCCCAAAATAACTTGGTCCTCCCTCAAAGCACGGGAGTTGAACATCCTACCTTTGTTCAGCAGTTCCAGCTAAGAACAGGCAAGCCTCAAGACCATGAGGAGGTGGGAAAGGATGGGAGAGTTAAAGAAAGAAAGGAAGAGAGAGAAAAAGAGGGAGGGAGAAGAAAATGAAATACCTCAAGTAGAGAAGAATTGAGGGGAAAAAAAAAAAAACAAGAGGAAGAGCATTCTAATGAAGCTGCCGAGCTGATACAGGCGGGTGCTTGCTGCGGTATTTACACCAGTGAGTACACACCTCTGCTCATCCCATCCACAACTGGTGGCATTTTTTTTTTTAAATCCATGCATGACAATTAAAAGCAACTTCACCTCTCTGGGAGGGGTCCACAAAAGACTTCTGCAATCTTTCTTGACAATGTCTGTGTCATTGAGGAGCACTACTGTAAGTGACAAAGGTCCCAGGCTAAATCAACATTCTTACCTTAATTTTCCTAGTAAAAGGCTCCAGGAAACATAACTCATGAGACATGCATGCAAAGGTATGTCTTAAAGAATTAATCCAGAGCTCTCAGAGCAAAGGCGGGGGGGGGAGAAAAAGAGAGAAAAGAAAGGCTAATATTTCCAAACAAATGTAGCTCAACTGGGGCAGCAATGGCATAAAACAGCTTTGCATACAGAGCTCAGAGGCACAGGGGAGAGTTCTGTGGGCTGTATTTGACACTTATGTTCCCGGAAGCCTTTTGTGGAGTTCTACTGATTGTTTCGTATTGTCTTGGCCAGTTCAGAGCTCTCTCCCCCGAGGGGGTTCTCAGCCCCCAGCTTGGCTGCCTCTAACAGGGAGGTGACCATATTAGGATGTGTACGATAAAGTAAACAATAACTACTTGGGATGAAATGGAATGTTTTTTTTTTCTCTTCTAGCTCATGGTGTTGGGGTCAGTCCTGTCTTTTTAGCCATTCCCACTAATTTTGTTTCCTACTATAAACAAGCTTTCCCTTTTTTTTTTTTGGTGGCTAGCTGTTTCCAAATATCTGACTGTAAATTTGTTAAGAATGTTTGCGATGTAAGAAAAAGCTTTTAACATCCAAATAAAGACCTCACCAGTTTAATCATTAAGGGGATATGAATTTTCAGCCCTTTGCAAAGATCCAGTCCTCTACACATGAATCCTGACAATCCCCCTCCATCACATCTTTCCCTGAAGGTTAAAATTACTTGGTCATTGAAAAAAGTACTTTCTAAATAAATCAGATTTTTTAAAGAACAAGACCCATTACCTTCATAAAAATTCCACATTCACACACTGCGTCACTGAGTGAAGAATCTTAACCGTTCACATGCCTGAAATTTATGATGTGAAATCTGTAGATGGTTACTTTTATATGATAAGTCTCTTTTCCACCTCCTCCACCTGTCCCCCACATACAAGGGAAGTGGGAGAAGCATAAAATACTGTTGCCACACCACTCTTTAGAAATTAGCTAACACAATAAAAATATGCTCCAAATTGAGTTCCTAAGGGAAGCAAGTTGTGCATGCCCAGCCACAATAAGGAAGTATAGCTGTCTTTCTTCCACTCTGCCAGCGTAATATCCAGCTCCCCACACAGTCAGGAATACATCCCCTACAAAGGCCAGGGCTGGCTGGGGAGGACAGCAAGTCATTGGTAGGGACCAAAGGACAGATCTGAGCACAGAATGCAGCAGCAGCAGCAGCGGCAGCAGCAAGCCAGTAGCCCAGGCTGAACAGCTCATGCCCTGGGTGATAGCTCTGCCTGCTCTTCAAAGAGACTGCTTGAGAAATCTGCCCTATGGATGGACGTCTTTTAAGTAGCTACGGGTGTGTCCTCAGCATCCAGGAGGGCAGGGCTGGCATGATGCTGCCTACAACAACCCCAGAAAATCCCTGGACCAGACACAGGGGCATGTGTGCAAAGGAAAGGAGCCCAGGCAGGCGAATAAATGATATATGTAATTAAGAACAAAGCCAGGCTGACAGAGTAAATGAAATACACGTGGGGCCTGGTGCAACTTGCATAGCTAAGAAAAGAGTTTGCCCCCAGTCTGGAACCTTGGGGCTGGCCTCTAAACTGCCTTGGTTCTTATCAGATCTGGACCCTACAGAAACCTAAAACCTTTGCAAACTCATGTTTTATTAAAACGTGTTTAGCATTCTTCTTTAAGATAGGTTTTAACCCCAAATACCCATGAAATTAAATCTCCTATGCCACTTATCTGCACTGCTGGGCAAAAACTAAAGTTGAACTAAACAGAGAGATAGCAAAATCAATAAATCACGCGAAACAAGTAGCAGTTCAAAAGTTCAAAGATATGATGGCCAGTTCAGGGCTTCTTAGCACTCATGCAATAATAACCCGGCTCTGTCACTCCTCATAGTATAGACAATTTCATGGCATCGTTTTCATTAGCCTGTCTCATGGAAAATTGCTAGCTATTTATGTATACGCTAAAATAAATTAGCCATTTCATCGAGCAGTGTGAGTCTTATAAAAGACATTAACACAATACTCGATTTTCCAGTTGGAGTAAATAAATAAATCAATATATTCAATACTGGGTGATTCTTTTATTGTGGTGCTACAGCTCTCAGCATAAGTGTTTTTATTGGGTTTATTTGTTTCAATAAAAACTGAAATAGGCCAGTGATCGGAGCCTTGGCATCTTAAAAAAAAAATCTATCCAATATTTGGGAAAATACCACGTGGAACCTTCAAACTTATAATTTCATTCAAAATTATATATTATTCTGCAAGCTGATTCTGATGGGAAATTTCACAAAAAGAGAATTCTGTTAGGTGTTTGACTCTTGCTGCATTTCTGTGGCACAGACAGAAGAGGATGCTTCTGAGAGACAGCACGACTTCCCAAGCTGCGACCTTCTGCCGCTGGTCTGCCTCTTCCCTGGACAGGGAGAAAGGACAATGGGACAAGTGCCAGATGGCCTCTTCTGTCACACATTGATCTTGGAACGGAGAAGGCCATTTATCCAACCTCTGGGGGGAAGACCAGGGCATGCACACGGCAGGAAGACGACAGAGGTGTGCTGGGGCTGTAAATAAAATCAAGTGCAGGAGCTGCGTGCTGCCTGGGAGGTAAAGTCAAAGCACCCCAGATAGGGATTTTCCCCATCAGCACAGTGAATATTCAAGGGAAGGGTACTAGTGGCTGGCTGATGGGGTTCCCTTAGGCGCCTGTTTCACCTCGGTGCTTTCTGACTTTCCACTGGGGACACGCCCACTCCACCACTCCTCACTCCTAGCCCAGGTTCACAGGAGGCTGATGTAGCTTCCAGCTCCAGAGGGTGGAGCTACAAGCCAAGGCTGACCAATCAGTTCCTTCAGATCTGGGCAGATGGCTGTGACCCAAGCCAGAAAGGACACCTTAACTAGTAGTTCTCTATAGGAAATGGAATGATGGAAGATGGCCCTGCTCTCTTGTAAATGCTTTAAAAGCACGTATGGGCTGGGGAGAAAGCCTGGTCAGTAATGTGCTTGACATGACCACATGAGGACCGGAGTTCAATCTCTAGAACCATGGAAAGTCAGGTGTGCTGGTGTTCCTCTATAATTCCAGTGCCCAAGAGGCAGAAACAGGTGGATCCCTGGAGCTTGCTGGCCAGTCGGTCAGGTTACTACTTGGTGAGCTTCAGGTCACTGCGAGACCCTGTCTCATAATAGGTGAGAATGTAACCCTGAAGGTGTCGCTTAGCCTCCACATGCATGTGCACACATATGTGTATACACACACACACACACACACACACACATCAAAATAAAAAATACAAAATTAATGAAACCATGCACAGGGCTTGCCTCTACAAAGAGAAATGTGGCCACAAAGAGGCCACACACACAGGGCTGTACGTGAGAGTGTAGCAGGGCTCCGAGAGGACCGAGCTCCTCCTGCGTGTGTCACTTCAGGAGCCAAATACAATCTCTTATTAGCAGCTGGGTTGGCCTTGGGCCATTGCCACTGGAAAGCGTAATAAAGGCATTCCAAATAGGTTTAGGCTTTCTGTACAGAGCTCTCCAACTCTCCAACATATGCTAATCTAGATGAGAATGCAGGTCAATTAAAAACATACGAGGCAATAAACTCCCATGGCTAATCCTCAGAATCGCTAGGACCTTATGAAGCCCACGTAACCTGTTCATCCCCCATGTTCCCCTGTCTGTTAGTAGGTCAGGACCAATAGTCAGAAAGAACTCTAGAGGTCAAAGACAAATCAGCGTGGGGTCTAAAATGGATTCCATCACCTTCCTTGTCCAGGCTCTGGTGATCATGGCTTAGGTCAGAGATGAAACACCCATGAGATTAGGTGAACAGCCAGTGGCGGCTAACACATAGAAGCTTGAAACGATAATACTGATGCTAGGGAACATCTGCAAGTGCCATGTGCTGCACTGCCCATGCTATGCACGTCATATCTGCTCAGTGAATCCTCAAAACACCTCTGTAACTGTAACAGCACTGCTGTTTGTTATCCCATTCTGCACGGAGAAAATGAGGGCCCAGAGGGTTTATGAATTAGCTATACACACACAGGCTCATTAGAAATAGAGCCAGGATCTGAACCCAGGCTGCCAGACTTTACGATCCACACCCAAACACTATGCTGAGTCACCTCTATTACAAACACACACACACATACACACACACACAATACATGCATGCATACACCATACACGTTATACATGCACTGTGTGAAATGCAAGGCATGTGTTATAATAAATAAAAGTGTGTGTAAATATACAAGCACATGGATATGTACTCAAAATCAACATGTGTATGCAAATATACACACATACATGTTATATGTATATATTGCACAAAAACATACCATGTATATAATAAACAACTGCAAAACATGGACATGGTATATGTTCTCAACATATATATGCCAATACATACACACATAATATGCATTATAGATGTTTATATTATATAAAATACATACTATGTAATAAGTAAAGTTAAATACAGGAATACATGTATATGAACTCAAAATCAGTGTTTTATATACAAATAAATATGCACATATACAATATGCAAAGTAGATGCTCCATATATAATAAGGAAATGTAAACAGAGGAACGTGTGTGGACAAAAACATTCTCACATTGAGAATGTGCTGCTCCTCGTTTTGATACCTGTCTCCTGAATGTGACATGCAATGCCCCTATGTCACCACACACTTTGGAGAGAAGCCCAGGAGAAATGACACACCCACAGGACATTCCTTTGTCACACTTAAGTGGGACAGAAAACATGTCACCTGCCATGTAACCTCAGGTTTAATGAATGGCTTAAGGTTACAATAAGGGAAACTGACAGTAAACATACACTAGCCATGGTCTGCGCACTCTCTCTCTCTTTCTCTGCTGTCCTATTTTTATGTTGACGGGTCCACAACACTTAGCAATCCTATGAGTTGTTATTAATCATATTGTCCCATTAATTTTTAAACATCTTATGCCTAACACCAACCTTAAGTCTAGAAGAACAAAAAAAAGCATTAAAAAAAGAGAAAACATGTTTTTAAAATCCAGCACCCTCTGTGGAGGGAGAAAGAGACTAGGTGAGAGTCCTTACAGTGACACAGGCAGAGTGAGTGTGGGCCTGCCACTTGTCTGATTTTTTTTATTTAATTTTTTTTTTTGAGAGAGAGACACAGAGATAGAGAGAGAGAGGGAGAGGAAAACAGAGATGGGCGAGCCAGCAGTGTCTCAGCTGCTGAGAACGAAATCCAGATGTGTGCGGCCCCTTGTGATCAAGTGCGGCATTGCGCCCTTGCGTCACTTTGCATCTGGCTAAACGTGGGATCTGGAGATTGGAACCGCTGGGGATTGGAACCAGCGTTCTTAGGCTTAGGAGGCAGGCGCCTTAACCACTAAGCCATCTCTCCAGCCCCACTTGTCTGATTTTTGACTCTGGTTGTCTCCCAGCTGGACAAGCAAATCTGGACCTTTGATTTGTGTTCTCAGTGAATCACTAAATTTATCCAGCCTTGTTTGGGACTAGAAACTATGGTAACAAAGACAATAACAAAAACAATAATAATGGAAGTAACCCGTTCATATTGAGACAGAAGACATGGTCCTTGCTAATCTGCATGCATTTTCCCACTTCTTCTTTCCAATAAGCCTGAAGATACAGACAGGTCCAGTAAGTCCTTGGTGAGCACACAGCTAAGTGGCAGAGTTCATATCTGCACCCAGCTATGGCTGAGAGTCCTAACCCTTGGATAATATACTGGCATCCAGCCCATGCAGCTTCCCCCGATGCCCTGGTTACAGACACTGGCTCAATGTGGAATGCCAATCCAATCCACCCCATCATACCATGACTTGGCCTGTCCAACTTTTTGACATTGACACGATATTGCCATCTATAGAGTTCATGCTTGAGAATCGCACAATCATGTTACCAAAAAAAAAAATAAATTCTCATAATGTAAGAGACAGAAACAGGGGGATGAATATGATCAAATATATATTATATATACCTATGAAATTGTCAAAAGACAAAATGAATAAAAATACATTTGAAGAAAAACTCCTCCCAGTTTAAGTGAGTTTATGATGTTGTGTTGAGGCACATTCACAGCTATTCTGGACCAAATGAAGTCCATGGGCAAGAGCTGGACGTGCTGGGCTGGCTCTGCTCAATCATAGAGAAGGAAAGTGAGGAGAGAGGAAGACATAAACCAGAGAAGAACACCCACATGGTCCTGCCTCAGCTGCGTGGGGGTCAACTAGATTCTCCAACAGCTCTGAGGGACCTTCCTGCCCTCAAACCGGGGCTGTGCAACTCAGGAGTAGGTGTTTCTGAAGGTAACCACAGGGGATCTTGTGGTTGCTGATGCTGTTTTTAAGACTAGGTCTTACTATCTATGTAGAACAGGATGGCCTTGAACTTATTATGAAGCCAGGCTGGCCTTGAACTTGTAATCCTCTAGTCTTTACTTTGAGGGTGCTGGAATTACAGGTGTATACCACCACATTCACTTGACCTTCAGATTTTGACCCTACTGAGCACCAACAGTATATCCAAAACACACCTTGCCCGCTTTCAGGTTCTAACAGGGATTTTCATCAGCAGCACTAGTGACATCTAGGGTTGGAGAATGCATTGAGGGAGCTGCCAGGAGCACCTGATAAGTTGTGACCTCTAAGAAGGTACCCAAATCTTGCCAAGGACCCCACACTGGAGAATACCATGCGTGGTGCAAAGCACTCATCAAGCAATGCATTGTGTAGGATTGCTTGTGATTTGAAAAGGTTCTGCACCTACACCATCTGGCTCAGCATCTAGGAGCCATGGAACCAGGCAGCCCTCGGCATATGGCCAGAGCAACCGAGGAATGGAATGCTTCACTTTATGTAGTTAGGTTCATTTAAATAGCCATGCATGCCCTGTCACTGGAGAGGTAACATCTTCACATTCGTGAGAATCACATCCTTAGCAAGATGGGTGTTTGGTCTCCACATGAAGGTTCTCTGGAAGAATTAAAAACATTATAGTCTTCTCAGATGAAATTAATAATTTCGATATGATGTGTGTTGAGGATCCAAATTCAGGGTCTCACCTAGGAAAGCATGCTACTACTGACCTATGTCCTTGTCGTATAGGTTTCGAAAGCAGGGTCTTGCATTATAGCTCAGGCTGGCCTTGAACTCACAATCCTGCTTCTGCTCCCCAAGTTCTGGGATTACAGGTAGGCACTATGACTCCCAGCTCAAGAGCTGACTTTCCAAGCCACTCTGAGACAGGCTGCTCATAAACAGCACCTTCGGCGGCCTCAGCCATACAGCAGAAGTAACTTGGGTCCACCACTCAACTAAGTCACTGGGTGTGCAAACAGGAGTGACATGAAGCACATTAGCCAGATGTACAAGATGGCACATACGTCTAAAGTTTATTTACAGCGGCTGAAGGCCCTGTTGTGCCCATTCTCTCTATCTGCCTCCCCACCCCTTTCTCTCTCTCTCAAACAAATAAATAAAGTTTTAAAAAAATACACATGTTGATTGATGGAGCTCTACACTGGAGATCAAGGGGAGTGAAAGTTTAACATAGGGAGAAAAATGAGTACGGCAAAGGGACCCCAGCAACTATAAACCCAACTACATATGTTAATGAACACATCACAGCTCTAAAGGTTGTGTGTGTGTGCACGCGCGCACACATACGATATGAGAGAGCAATGGGACTGGGGCAAAGGCTTGGCCTGAGTAAAGGCAGCAGAGGTGTCTATATTACCCACCAGCTCTGGACACCAAGACATTTTATTTTAGTGATGATGTGGGAACCCAAAAGTTAGGTTGCCCTTAGCTGGACAAATGGAAGAGTTATTCCCTAAAGTACACAAAGATGGATGGCTACACACCAGCCAAGTCATCTCTAGTACTCCTCTTAGCGTCACGCTCTCTCAAGCTGAAACAAACGAGAAGTTCCCCTGCTCAGCTGTCTTTGCAGTTACGAATAATCATCTACTTGGTCGTGGCCACAGACTCATGGGGAAATGCCTAGGAAGATTCTTCTTCTTTAATAGAAAGAAATGGAACATGAAGAGACCCTCTTCCCCTCACTGAACCCATTCCTCACTTCCTCCCTACCTTAAGGTGTCACAATGAGAAAAGGTGATACCTGGTGCTTTTGCAGCCATCTTGTGGCCATGAGGGAAAAGTTAAAAGAATCACACAGTCAGGCACCCAGCAATGAGCTATTATCGAGGTGGCAAACCAACGTTGGGTTTGCCTACCTTAAGACTTCTGGGCAAGCAAATGAGAATAATGTCTGTATGTGTCTAGACACTGTTGGAGGGGTTTTCTATAAGCAAGGAGTTCTGTAAACACATGACAGTCGACAGATCCTAAATTCCAAGGACGACAAGAGAAAAATCACTTCCTTGAGGGAACCACAGTCATACAGTGTAATTAACCAAGTCTCTCAGATGGTTGTGTGAGAACCTGTCACTGAAGGGAAACCCTTCTATGTATACAGCATGTCCCTGGAGTAGCCAAGAAGGCCTCATCCTCCTCTGGGCACCAGTCCCATGCAAAACTTTCACAAAAATCTTGCCCAGTCTGCCAACAACCCTTCTGGAAGGTGCCATGATGATCTTGATGTCTGACACAAAGGAACAGAAGCAGAGAGAAATGACTGCCCTGGAACAGAAGATGTCACAGAGATTCTGGACACACAGTAAGGGATGGTTGCACACATGGTCCAAGTGTAAAAGATAGTCAGTGCTAGGAAGGATCAATAATTCCTGTGTTAACACATAAAAGCTGAAACCCTGGCCGAGGGCATGTGCCACACAGGGTCATTCGAGCTGCTGGGCAGGAGCTGATCACAGAGACTTCTGTTTGTCTTGTAATGGCTGCCAAATCCCCAGAGACCCTGGTGGAGGCAACAGCCAGCTGGACGCCAGGGTCATGAATTAGATGACATGATGCATGTCTAAGTTCTTACCTGGCACATAGTAGGTGCTCAATAATTGTCACCTGCTGTCATCCCCATCAGTGGTGAATGTTAATGAACTGTCTTATCGCTTCAAGTTCCCACCACAGTGGAAAGCATACATGAGGCGCTCACTGTGTCCTCCCCAATTTCCCTTTCCTGTTCTCGCAATAACTTACTCAAGAACCTAGCTCACAGGTGATCCTCTACTTTTATAATTGTTCATTAGCTCATCCACACCAGTGGTGCTAGGCTTGGTGTCATGGTGGACAGAAAGACAAGAGAAAGCTTCAATGAACCTACATTCACATCATGACCACACCAAGTAAACACTGGGGAGTGAGAATGACTGTCAGGAGTTCAAAGCCAGTGTGGGTCATAAAGTGACTTTGAGGCCAGTCAGGGCTACATAATGAGTGAGACAAGGCTGATCTACAACATGAGCTCTTGTCTCAAAAAATAATAGGAATTGCTTTTAAAAAGCAAGCCAGGGCTGGAGAGATTGCTTAGCAGTTAAGACATTTGCCTGCAAAGCCAAAGGACCCAGATTTGATCCCCAAGGACCCACATAACCCAGATGCAAAAGGGGGCACACACATCTGGAGTTCTTTTGCAGTGGTTGGAGGCCCTAGCATGCCCATTCTCTCTCTCCCTCTCTGTCAAATAAATAAATAAATAAATAAAAATATTTTTTTAAAAAGCAAGCCAATTTAAAACAATATAAGAAGTTATTTGCTCATTTAATTATGTAATTAAATATCTACCTGTTTAAGTGTAACACACATTTTTAATAGAATATACATAAGAATACTTTGAGTTACTGAATTTCTCTGGGCTTTAAGGAAAAAGGTAATTTTAATTTTGAAAATATTTTTGCTTACAGGGTATATATATTTCCTTTTTAAAAATATATGTTATATGCCGGGGGTGATGGCGCATGCCTTTAATCCCAGCACTCGGGAGGCAGAGGTAGGAGGATCGACGAGAGTTCGAGGCCACCCTGAGACTACATAGTGAATTCCAGGTCAGCCTGGACCACAGTGAGACCCTACCTCGCAAAACCAATATAAATATATATATGGTATAGATTTATTTTATTAATTTGTGAGAGAGAGATGCAGAGGGAGAGAGAGAGAATAAATGAGTGCACCACGGCCTCTAGCCACTGCAGACTAATTCCAGACACATGTGCTACCTTGTGCATCTGGTTTAGATCGGTACTGGGGAATCGAACCTGGATCCTTAGGCTTCACAGACAAATGCCTTCACCGCTAAGCCATCTCTCCAGCCTTATAGGACTTTTTTTTTTTCTTTCAATATACACTCCACGTAATTTGAAAGAAAAGACTTTAGTTTGCAATCGATTAAAAAGCTAAAAAAGGGACCCAATTTCTGTCATTTTGCATTGGTTTTCTTGGGGTCAACAAGAAATGACCAGGCAGCCACATAAACAGCAACAAATATATGTGAAATTAAAAACAAACCCACTTGAACATTGAGCTAAGCTGCCCATGCCCTCCAGCAGTTGGAGGTGGCATCTCCTGCTCACCTCCATTTTCTTCTGGAAATAAAGGAGTCCCTTGGCTTTCTTGGCTATCTGTTCCCAGTGAATCAGGGGGCCCTCTCTGACCCCCCCCCCATTGTGTGATGAAGAGGGACAGATGCATAGGGCACCCACGAATCAACAACCTGACTTCGATTATGGCAGGCTTGAGGACTGGCATTTGTGGAAGTTTCTCCTTCTTGGTTGGCTGGCCTCCCTGAAGCCCATGAATGCCAGGACTCCCGATCGGCAATGACATACTTAACTGTTACATATTAATGTTTATGATAATGCAATCTTTCATTTGGGTGATTTAGAAGTCCCTCTAGTCCGACTTACAGTTAGACATATACTGAATGCTTCATCAATCACAACCATTTTTATTCTCAGTCTTGTGTGAAAATACCAGAGAAGGTGAGTTGCGACTACATACTGCAGAGGGCTTTCCTATTAGCCCTGAAAAGTTTCTCCCCTGGCATTTATACACCAGAGTCCAACCACTTCCACAGAAGCCCTCTGCTTACCAGCATCTTTTGCCACAGATGATGTTACCTATGGGCTGGAGGAAGTCACACTCCTGTCTCTTCAGGAGGATCCAGGCTGCCCCATCTTACAGTGTAGGAAACATTTCTCAGTTATGAACAAGACAGTATGCTCGGCACCTCACCATGCAACAGATTCAGGTCCAGGCAGCATGAGGAGGTCATGACCATGGGGCCACAGCCCCAAAGAACCAAGAATGCACTCATGCTAAGAAGTGGAGGACTCTCTGATCATCAAGGCATGAGTCAGCAATCACACCTTCCCCCAGTAAACCACTTGAAAGCAACAGTACCCTCTTCCATTCATGTAAGGGCTTGCTGTGGTTTCATGGACAAAAATCTTCCCACAATTAACCTTGACCTAGAGATTATGAAGCAAATCAACATGCAGGCGGCAATCGCACCAGCCACTGTCAACTCAGCCTTGGCCTGCTTCTAACGCAATGATCTTCCGAACCAAATCCAGAATGCTTCAGGTAAGTAGATAACAGACAGCCCTTCCCTCTCTGGGATGGTCCTCATAGGTAATGTAAGAGTAAATGCAACTACACACACCTAAATCACTGCCCTAGATGGTGCCTGACTTGGAGTGTGGGAGAATTAAGTTTACACCCAAAATTAAGTATTAAAAAATAATATCTAGGCTGGGGTAATGGCTCAGTGGTGTAGTGCTTCAGAACCTGAGCTTGGATCCCCAGCACCTTTGCTTAAATGCCAGACGTGGCAGCACGTGCCTGCAATCCTAGAGCTGGAGAGAAGAAGACAGGGAGTTCCCAGGGCTCACTGGCTAATAAGCCAAACAGATGAGCTCCAGTTTCAGGGATAGACTCTACCTCAAAGAATAAGGTGGAGAAGGATTGTGACAAAGATACCTGATGTTTCTCGGGCTGGAGAGATGGCTTAGTGGTTAAGGCGCCTGCCTCCTAAGCCTAAGAACGCTGGTTCCAATCTCCAGGTCCCACGTTTAGCCAGATGCAAAGTGACACAAGGGCACAATGCCGCACTTGACCACAAGGGGGCAAACACATCTGGATTTCATTCACAGCAGCTGAGAGGCTGCTGGCGCTCCCATCTTATCTGTCTTCCTCTCCCTCTCCCTCTTTCTCTTTCCAAAAAAAAAAAAAAAATAGATACCTGATGTTGGCTTCTGGCCTCCACATGCATGCATACACACACACACACACACACACACACACACACACGGTGAGAAAGAGAGACAGAGAGCATGGTTCACTACACTGCTTTCTCCTTGTTCTGGGATTATCAATGTGACAGCCCCTCTCACCACCCTCCACACATGACCATGCACATAGTAACATGCATACACATACATGCACACACACCACAAACACATACCAAAAATTCAATGAAAAGCAATAAAAAATGAAAAAAGGATAGCTACCATAAATTCATATTTACATTTTGGCTTACGATCTTTCTTTACTTCTCTTAAATTTTCCCATATTAGCAATCTCCCTTTAGGCTAACAAATTCATACAACTTTTTTTCCTAGGTCATCCACTGGTCGAGGTCTGGAGGCGAGGAAACACTGAATCATTGTAATTTAGTGTGCATTGTAATTTGGTGTGAGAAGACTTCTGGGGTACAGTTCTGTGTTTATTAGCAGAAGAAATGCATTCAACTCATTTGACTTGTACACCTGATAAAATCTCCCTGGAATAAAAACCCGATTCTGTTATGAAGATTAATCCTTTGAGGTGAAAAACAGAGAACCATACATACTAGGTTTTATTATATATTAATTCTAACAGGGTCTGAAGCACAACTCCAGTTAAGCCATCTTTTAGATGTTGGAAAATGGCAAACTTCCCTGAAAACTACATGCAAGAAGTAATTAAAGTAAATGAACATGAAATTAAACAGCACCCCCATAAAGGAGGATATAAAAGTAAAGATTATTAGGGAAAAAAAGATTGTCTCCCTGCTCTATATTAATCTCCTGAATTGTACATTTACTCTCCTTCTCTTTTATTATTTGATGATGGGTTTTCAGAGCCCGAGTTTTATTAGGACGTGCTGGAGGAAAATCTGCAGCAGCGAGCTACGCTACAGATCTCCTGAGTGTGGTGTGTCTCGATGAGCGTCCCACTTCTGCAATACTCTGCACCAGAAGGACGGCAGATGTCAAACTCTTCTGGGTTTCAAGATGGTTATATATCCATAATAAAATACCTTGAGGACCTCGGCGTGGTGGCACACGCCTTTAATCCCAGCACTCGGGAGGCAGAGGTAGGAGGATTGCCGTGAGTTTGAGGCCACCCTGTGACTTCATAGTGAATTCCAGGTTAGCCTGGGCTAGAGCAAGACCCTACCTCGAAAAAACAAAGTAATAATAATAACAATAAATTATAATAATAATAATACCTTGAGGAAGGAGTCCACGTCTAAATAGAGAACCCATCCTTGTTTCATTTTTGTCATATACATATAGCTTGAAACAAATTTCTTTTTTTTTCTAGATTTTATTTTATTGCTTAACACACTTTTATTTATGTATTTGAGAGAAACAAAGAAAAAGAGTGAGTATAGACATGCCAGGGCCTCCTGCCACCGCAAATGAATTCCAGACACATGTGCTACTCTGTCCATCTGGCTTTATGTGGGTACTGGGAAACTGAATGCAGGCCATCCGGGTTTGCAAGCAAGTGCCTTTAACCACTGAGCAATCTTTCCAGCCCATAGATTGTACTTACTTTATTTTTATTTGACAGAGAGATAGAGAGGAATAGAGAGAGAGAGAGAGTGGGTGTGCCAGGGCCTCTAGCCACTGCAAACAAACTTCAGATGCATGTGCTACCTTGTGTATCTGGCTTTACATGAGTACTGGGGAAATGAAACCCAGTCCTTAGGCTTTGCAGGCAAGCACCATAACTGCTGAGCCATCTTTCCAGCCCTGATTTTACTTTTTAATGTGTGTTCATGTGTGGATGTGTGTGTGTGTGTGTGTGTGTGTGTAGGTCATAGTGTCTCAGGAATGCGGTCTACTATTTTTTTGAGTCAGGGTCTCTCATTGGCCTTGAGGTCATCAGTCAGGGTTAGACTAGATGATAAGTAAACCCCAGAGATCCTCTCGTCTCCTCCTCCCCAACTCTGGGATTATAAGCATGTGCTACCAAGCCCAGGATTTTTGAGTTGGTTCTGAAGATCAAACTCAGGTCCTTGTTTCTGTGCAGTTTATAGATGAGGTTATCTCCCCAGCCATGCAGGTAATTTCATACAGTCCCTATGTTTTCACTGAAGCTCGCTGTCATTAGGTTGGGTGTGGAATTTCTCACTTGTACCACAGGCTGGTGCTCAGAAAGTTTCAGCGATTGGCACATTCAGGTTTTCTAGTTCGAAGATGCTCAGCCCACGTGCTGTTCCGAGTGACTTGAATACTACATGTCATTCAGGAGGGTAAGGCAGGCTCATCAAAGTTGCTGGGGTAAGTTGATGGGACAGCCCATCAAGATCTTGATCCATGCTTCAGAGTATGGGACCTCAGACAGCAAAACAAGTGTGCCTCTCTCCAGAGAACTCCGCTGCCCACACAGAGGTCAAAGATAGCACACACCTGCTTCTGGGACTGTCTCCGATCTATTCTTGCTCTCATATTCTTTTGGTGGGTCACAGTCCACAGTCCACTGGTGCTCCAAGAAGGAGAAAACTTGCCAGGCATGGCGGTATGTACCTTTAATCTCAGCATTTGGAAGGCAGAGGTAAGAGGATCACTGTGAGTTTGTTGCCAGCCTGTGACTACATAGTGAATTAAGGTTCTGTGTCCTCTGGCTGTCACAGGATACATGCATGTATGACACAACCAGTCTGAATCTTCCATGTAGATTGGCAATATGATACAGAACATGAGGAGTGTGGATGACAAGAGCATCCTTGACTCTGACTCACACAAGAAATTGTCCCACTGACTGTCACTTGCTATTCCTCTGTGCTGGCCATGCATCCAACACACAGGTAGCCACACACAGAAGGGGAAGTTTCCTGCTTGATCCTGGGTTGTGAAAGGGAGCTGGGAGTACTGAGTCCATGCTGAGCAGCACCCAAGCATCCTGAGCCACACTGAAGAGTACTCACTACATGGGGCACTGTGTCACTGCTGCTCAGGATTCAACGCAACAGTTTGATCAATAGTCACTTAGGGAAGCCTACTGTGATAGGAATGTCTTGTTGGATGAATAGTTAAAAAATACAGAATTGGAGCCGGTGTGGAGGCTCGCACCTTTAATCTCAGCACTCGGGAGGCAGAGGTAGGAGGATCGCCAAGAGTTCGAGGGCAACCTTAGACTACATAGTGAATTCCAGGTCAGCCTGGACTAGAGTAAGACCCTACCTCAAAAAAAAAAAAAAAAAAAAAAAAAAAAACAGAATTGGTAAAAAGTAGGGAAGTAAAATGCGGAAGGTTCCAGAATATTGACAGATGAAGACACTGAGTTGTAGGAACATTTAATAGAGCACGGCGGATTTTTAATCTAGTCTCCTAGGTCCTCTCTAGTGACATGTCACCACTATATTTCATAGGCATTGTGCTGACAAAAACATGGACTTCAGAAATCAACCAGCTAGTGTACAAATGGCTGCCCTGTCATGGACCCAAGCAAGTCACAGAACCTTTCTGGACCTCCTTTCTTATTTGTGAATTGTGGATAATAATCACAGCTATAAGCTAGCTGGCAAGAGCAAACAAGAAGGCAAACAAAATACCTAGCTGTCCTTGCCTTTTCTTTTAGAGGTAGTGAGGACTGAACTGAGGATCCTGCATGTGCTATACAAGTGTTCAACCACTGAGCTCTATCACCTAGCCATAATTTTATCCTTTATTTTGAGACAGGGTCTTGTTTAGTTCCCCCAGGTTGGTCTTGAACTCACTACAGCAAAGGTAGGTCTTGAATTTGTGATCCTCCTGCCTCAGCCTTCAAAGTAGCTGGAATTACAGGCCATCAGGCCTAACGTACCTAGAAGTCTTGACACACAGTAGGCCTTCAACAAAATGACATCTGCCCTTACTGTTCTTAATAACATCTGCAGAGCCCCTGACAACTATGCACTGTGCTCTGGGGCACATAAAAATAAATTAAATGGGTTCTTACCTTCAGGCAGGAATTTGTGGCTTTCAGATCTGAAAAGAACACACTAAAATACAGAGCCGAGTTGAACAAAGGTTATAATGAAATACAAATACACACTTGTGGGAGCCCAGACAAAGGAGTGAGTCACACAGGCTGAGCTCAATTGAAAAGGCTTCATGGAGGTTATATCCGAGCCAAGCCTTGAAGGATGAGTAGGACGTTAATAGGTAGAGGAGGAAAAAAGAAAGAAAGAAAAAAAAGGATTGGCATCCAAATCTGAAGGAAGCAATAACATGAGCTGTAAAAGTTCAAGGGTAGGGCATACCAGATAGAGCAAGAGGTCTGATGTAAACTCGGGGAGAAGGCCTATGGTGTCCCTCCTGAGCTCATGCAGAAGGGCCAGTGCCATGTATGGAGCATGTATGGAGAGAGAGAGGGCGGCCAGGGAGCTCAAGAAGGGCCTTTAAGGTCATGTCAAGAAGTCAAGGGTTCATTCTGCAGTCAAAAAGTAAAGATAAGAAGGGAAGAAAAGTAGAGAAAGACCCCAGAAGTTAAAATAAACAAGGTGCAACAACTGCTGTGAATATAAGAGAATATGGAGAAGAAAGGGTGTTTTCAATCTGAGATAGCGTCCAAGTTTATTAATTGTGAAGGGTGTCAGCACAGGCCTTGAGGTTGAAAGGAGCATCTAAGAGAAGAGATACATACATGAAGGACTCGGAAAGGCTTGTTAAACTGGCACCCAGTACATGTTCAGAAAGTGTTACCTGCTTTCATGCTGGTTATTTCTCCTATTAAGATCTAGGTACGGTGGTGAGCAATGAGCCCCACTGTCCACGTTCCCAACTCTCAGATCCTGATGTTGCCAACCTATGGTACCTGGTAAAGGGATTGGCCCTTCAGTAGACCCTTTGCTATGCCCGGGCTAGATGGTTTGTGGGTGGGCAATTATGAGAAGAAAAAGGATAGATGAGCAATTGGTAACTGGAATAGGTCTGTGATGAGACAAAAACATCTATAGTTGATGTGCTATGCACATATAAGGAAGAAGGCCTCTGACCCTCAGAACCACATGTATACCAACAGACATCCAAGGAAGCAGGGACCAGCAGGGGGACTCAGGGAGGGAATACAGAGGGGAAGGTGAGTGAGGGCGGCTGGACCTAAGCAGTGACACTTCCATCTAGCTAAGGAAGGCAGGCTGGGTTAATGCAGAGCTGCAAAGAGGCATTTCACACCCATGGTGAGCTCTAAGTGAAGCACTCTTTCAGCTATGTTTTTTCAAAGATTTCTACTATGGTTCACTCCTTTTGCTTCTTTCACACCTTTGTGCTTTTTTTCTACCTCAGGATGAAGTCTGCTTAACCTTCATGTGATCCCAAATTCCATGTGTTATGCTAATGCACTGAAGTGGCTCAATGCCACATTTGGACTAATTTTGGTACCTCATCGAAACTGAAAGGAAAGTTCATTAGCAATAGCCCAACTATAGGGCGAAAACAATGAGAAAGATGATAGAATTCCGGCCCAACCTAGAAAGACAACTTATAGGGGTAGTCAGACAAGACAAAGAAAAAAAGTCCAGAATCAAAATGCATAATTTTGTTGATCTCCTTTATTTATTTATTATTTATGTATTTATATATTACGCATGTATATATGTGTGATGCATGTAAGTATTTCATATGTGTGGGGCACATATGCATGTGTGAGTGAATGTATGTGTGAATTTGCGTGGAGTCCAAAAGTCAATGTCAGGTGTCTCCCTCTGTCGCTCTTTCGCTTATTTATTGAGATAGTTTCTCTTGCTGAACCCAGCCACAGTTTGACAATTTATCTAGTCTAGCTAGATCCATCTGTGTCTACCTTCTCAGCACTGAGATTATGCACTATCACACCCAGCATCCATGGGTGCTGAGGTTCTGAACTGGGGTCTCACGCTTTCATAGCAAGCATTTTACTGACAGGGCCATCTCCCCAACCCGCCTTTGTTTCTCTTCATACTGAATTATAAGCAAAAAGGCACCTTTGTGTGGGAACTTCACACTGACTTTCATATGAATTCAAAAGGCATAAATATACCCTAAAGAATGAATGCGGTGGCTGCAGAGATGGCTTAGGCATCAAGCCATGTACCAAGAAAGCCAAAGGACCCAGGTTCCATTCTGCAGGACCCATGTTAAGCCTGGTACATAAGGTAGTACATGCGTCTGAAGTTTGTTTGCAGTGGCTAGAGGCCCTGGCACCCCTATTCTCTCTCTATCTGCTTCTTTCTGTCTCTCTCAATAAATGAATAAAATATTTTTTACAAAAAGAATGAGAAAGGCAGGTGGTTGAGTAGATGGATCATGGGCATGGCACTAGGGGCCAATATATACCTGGTAAACCCACCAGATGTGAGAATGGACGGGTATGAGGGCTCCATGTCGTCAGCCCACTGCCTCTCTGGTTATTTCTGAAAACAGAAAACCACCTAGATTAAAAATGAGGCATACTCGTCCTCCAGGGAGCTTTCAATGACACCACTGACTCCTAAGTACAAAATACTAAAGAAGTTTGTAATTTGTGAAACCACTAGCCCTGCATTTCCTTCTTGTGGATGCCTGTGAATAAGCTAGGCAGGAGTTTCCAGAGAGCACTGAGGCAGACGTAAAGAGGCCCCCGATCATGAACATAAAGATTCTATCAATGGCCTTGTCACAGATTTTAGGAGACAACAGGCCAGTGCCAACTTGCTGGATACTCTAACTACTGTTCTTACGGCATAGGAAATTTTATGATCTTTTCTATATTTAACAAATCTATATAAATAATGCCACTATTAGTAAATTATCACTCTTTAATTATAAAGTGAAACACATTTTTTTTTTATTTGAGAGAGAGAAAAAGGCAGAGAGAAAGAATGGGCACGCCAGGGCCTCTAGCCACTGCAAACAAACTCCAGACACGTGTGCCACTATGTGCATCTGGCTTACGTGGGACCTGGAGAATCAAACCTGGGTCCTTTGGCTTCATAAGCAAGTGCCTTAACTGCTAAGCCATCTCTCCAGCCCAGAAACATACTTTTTTGAAAATATTCTTAATACAAAACTCTGATGATTAATTTATTCATCCATTTGCTCATTCTGCAAATATTTGGCAAGTCCTTACATTACACCCCAGACACAGAAGCCTCAGTGCAGCAACAACAAAAAAATAGATAAGATCCCAGGAGCTCTGTGACTATCCAAGCTAGGACTACTCTTCTTTGGGGCCAGAACCTGCCTCACACCCCTGGAAATAAATAAGCAATATCATCTTTCTACTTCTGGTTTACCTTCAACATCAAAATTTATGTAGAAAAGAACGAGGCTGCCCTTTAAAAGAAAAAACCGTCAGCGGATCAAAAGCACCATTAATCACTGTCTCTTTTAAATTAAAAGGTTCGCAAAAAAAGGTGGGCACAGAACCAACGTGGGAAACAAATCACTCCCCTCGCTGAGTGCGGGTCAGAGTCTAAATGGGAGCGTCCTCGGTATTTACCCAGCTCATCTCCTGCATAATGGATCTGGAGAAGAAATTTCCGCCGGGGCTCTGCTAATTTCAGGCTTGGCTTTTGCCTTTTTTTAAAAAAATGACCCTTGGGTAGGTATTGTAGTATGGGGCTGGTGGTAGGAACAAACCTTGCAAGGGTTTATCAATAAGCTGTTCACTTTTCTGATTTGACCTAGCAGACCTCCAGCCCCAGAGGAGGAACTCCATTCATAAGATAGCTTAGGTCTGATTCCTGAGGTGGCTGTTGGATTGGATGCCATTTACAAAATGAACAGCCTTGGAAAGCTGACAGAAAATGTATCCAACAGGCCCGAGAAAGCACTTCTCACACAGAGGCTAGAAGAGGGCGGAAGACTCTCAGAGGAAGTCATTTAAATTGGGGGCATCTCGGCCAGAAGCATACAGGACATTGAGCCCCATCCTTTGCTGACCAGATCACCTCTTTCCGTACCTGCACTGGTTGTAAGGAGAGACTCATGGTGCTTTCCCACACCTCAGTAGCCCAGCCTTTGACAGCTAGCATTCCCATCTGCACCGATACCTACCCAGGGATTTCAACATGTTTAAAGACTAAAACAACATCATAAAGCACTGTACAAAACCAGGAAGCCCTGCCAAATCAATAGAAATTGGGAAGGTCCAAAAATAGCAAAGATTTGTGAAATTATTTTTCAGTGTTCTATTGCTACGTTTCTCTAACTCTGGCCTGGGTTCCATTTGGAAATGTTCACCATCGTCTGGAGCTCCTCTGTCTTTTAAGAGAACAACCCCAATCTTCCCTCACAGCTTATTTTAGGCCCTCTACTTTTAATCAATACGGAGCTGTTGGAAAGACCAGCTGGAGAGACAAACATCATCGGCAAATTTGTAGGATGGCTGGTAATGATGGCCGTGCTATTGAATGGACATTCTCTCTATATTGGTACAAAGGCTTCCTTTATGCACCTTCTTAACTTACCCCTATCCATTCCACAGAGCAGGTAGAACTTGTTTTCCATTTTACAGTTGAGAAATATAAGGCTAAGGTCATGGGGACAGTGAGTGCACGAGGTGAAATTTAACCTACAAAGGGTGCTTACCCAGCACCTACTATACGCAGTACATAACGTATATCGCCCAGATAGGAAGCACTTGTGGACAGAGTGCCAGCTCAAGCCCATAGCAGAGCAGACCTTGATAGTTCCTCACCAGACTGCCATTCTTCCTTCTTCACCACCCAATGCTGTTTAGGTAGCAACATGTTCAATGAAAACATTTGCCGTCGCAGGCTCTCTCGTCACCGGAAGCAGCCCTGCAACACCGCCTTGGCTGATGAAATACTGATAGATATCTCTGGGAAGGGAAGTCTTGCTAAAGTTCAAAGGCAAATCCCATATGGTATTGTGCACTTAGAGAAATTAAAAAAAAAATCTGGAAAGAAGCAACGTCTTTGTCCTTTGTTTTTCACCTCATCCCTGCCCTGAAGCACACCTTTGATGTCTAGGTGGACACAGGGTCATTTAAGAGACCATTAAAACAGAACCCATGAGCTAAAGATGGATGGTGGAAATCCAAGAAGAGGCATATTTTCTGCAGAGCACTATACCTTCCCTGGATGGCCTTGCTTCTTGACTGCTTATCTTATTAAAAAGAATGCCCCTCCTCCAATTGATAAAGCCAGGGACCTGGAGTCCATTTTCAGGAAGTTGTAATGAAACACAGTCATGACTGTCTCTTTCACAATAGTCCATGGCTGCACGCATGGCCAACAGCACAGCCGGGCAGCTGAAGCAGAAACTGAAGAGACCCTGTGATGTCTGAACTATTCCCTGCCATTCTCTTCTTGCTTCTACCCTACACTTAAATAAAATGTATTGTCCAATCCCTGGATTAAATCACTGTAGTCAGGTTTCTGTTCAATGCACGCAAATTCCACCCCAATTGAAACATCCAGTGAGTAAAGCATGAAATTGCTTGTACTTGGGCTGGAGAGATGGCTTAGCGATTAAGGTGCTTGCCTGCAAAGCCAAAGGACCCAGGTTCGATTCTCCAGGACCCATGTAAGCCAGATGCACAAGGTGGCACATGCATCTGGAGATAGTTTGAAGTGGTTAGAGGCCCTGGCGCTCCCATTCCTCCCCCACACACACACTCTCTCTGCCTATCTCTCTCTTTCTCAAATATATATATATGAAATGCTTGTTCTAGGGCTGGAGAGATGGCTTAACAGTTAAGGCACTTGCCTACAAAACCAAAGGACCTAGGTTCAATTCCCCAGGACCCACATAAGCCAGATGCATAAGGTGGTGCATGCATCTGGAGTTCGTTTGCAGCAGCTGGAGGCCCTGGAACACCCATTCTCTCTGCCTCTCTCTCTCTCTCTCTCTCTCTCTCTCTCTCTCCCTGCCTATTTCTGTATCTCTCTCTCTCTCAAATAAGTAAGTAAAATATATTTTTTTAATGCTTGTTCTAGGGCCGGTATGATAGCTCAGTCAATAAAGTATTTGTTGCATAGACACGAGGACCCAAGTTCACATCCCCAGCACATAAGTAAAAGCTAACTGTGATAGTGGGCTCCTGTAATCTCAGAGATAGGAGGTAGAAACAGGAGGACCCCTGGGGCTTGCTGGCTAACTAGACTAGTAGAACGAGTGAATTCTAGGCTCAGTAAAAGATGCTGTTTCAAAAAAAAAAAAAATTAGGTGCAGGGCAATTGAAGAAAACATATAATGTCAACCTCTGGACCCCATATGCATGTGCATAAACGTCCCCGTGCAATCACAGTGTGTGCACATTCATCCACACATGCTCACATAACACATGCACATACACATGCAAAAATATAAAAGAGGCTGAGCTTCCTTTCCAGTGTTAGCAACTATTAATGTCAAGTCCTATCATGCGCCAGATCCCGTGGGATGTGCTAGACATCCTGGACTGGATACTGTTCCCGACCTTCGAGGAACTTGCTAAAAACGCAGAGCTTCAGAAATAATCACTTATATTTGTTAAGTGTTCCAGGAAAATACACGTTGCTATGAAAACACATAATCAGGGGCCTTATTGAGTCTGGAGGAGTTAGTGAAATAATCGCTGAAAGTGTGACGGTTGCCTCTATGTCTACGTAAAACCTTTCCACCTGGCCAATGTCTACTCCAAGGAAGCTGTTCCTGGTTACCCCGTCACTTCCCACAGAGCCACTGCAAGGCTCTTTAATAGCAGTGAGGTAGAACACACTCAAAGGAACCTAGAATCAAAGAAAACAACTCTTGCACTTTAGATATGAAGTGTCTTGTCAAAAAGCTCATGTATGTGTTGGGAGGCTGGTGGTGCTATTTTTGAAGGCTCCAGAAAATTTAGGAGGTAGGAGTAAAGTAGGGGACTAAGGGCAGGTACTTAGGGACATGGTAGCTTGTTCCTGTCTCTCCTTTCTTTCTACAATAAGGTGAGGAGACTATTATGACATGTACTCCCTCTACCATGACATGTTGTGGCCGAGCAACCATGGACTGTACCTTCTCCCTTCCCTTAATTTGTTCTCTCAAGGATTTTGGTCATAGTAATCAGGAAGCTAACCAACACAGCATCTATCTAGAAAGATCTTGATGGTAAATTTAATACTTAGGTACAACTTTGATTTATAAGTCTAGAAAGTTCTAGGGGGAAATCACTTGGATATCTATGCCCTAAGGAGAATAACAATTTCAATTTGTACATTAGGACCACAAGCTCCAGCCCACCCTTCAAATCACTGTATCACAGATATTATCCATCTGTAGACAAGTCCTGAACTGAGATACTAAATAAAAGTGATGTTTCTCAAAACACATCAACTCCCAAGACCCATGAAGCATTCATGGTAAGCTGCCAACAAATGTAGAACCTTAGTTTCCAAAATGCAGTCAAATGAAGATGAGAGATGCAAGGCCTATACAATCTTGACACCAGGCATATCCAGGAATGACCTTTTAGAGACCTAAGTTCAGTTCAGAAGTCCACGGACTCTTGACAACACTGGTACTCGGCGGCTCTGTTGGACTCTCTAATTGCTTTGGAACTTATCCTTCACCCTTCTTTGGCTGGCTTGCTGCACTCTGTACTGACCGACAGGAAGGTTCCCATCATCTTTGATATGACATCAGCCTTCAGCTCTGGATTTCCAAGCACAAAGCTGCCCATTCAGTAGTGATCGCTCTGGGGTTCAGCAGTGGGTACCAAATTGCCCACCTGATCATAAGGTTCCAACAGGACACTCAGTGGCAATGAAAAATACCCATACCATTTATGAAGTGTTCACTGTGTGTGAGGCTCTGTATGCAATTCACATAGTCACCTTTTAAGTGACTATAATGTTCCTACTTTACAGCTAGGAAAAAGATGCTCCCTAAGTCAAATAAGTAGTTTGCACAAGATCACATAGCTGGGACTCTGCTAAGCTCAAGTGCACATCCAAACTCAATGGAGTCTTTATGTGTGTTCAGCCCTGGATGGACCTGAACTTAAGATCCTCCTGCATTAGCCTCCAAAGTGCTGGGATTGCAGGCAGGTGCCACCATGCCTGGCGGAACTCATCAGATGATAGAGCCTGCTCTGGTACACACTGCAAAGTGCCCTCTCTGAGGTTCAAAGTCCAGCTCTGCTCTGTGAGGTGGTTACTCTGGGACTGTAACAGAGGCCAAAAAAGAAAATAGAGGAGAAAAAAAGATAAGTTTTTTCCCCCCTCACGATACTTCTGAACTACTTCTCTTTGGACCAGCAACAACTTTGGACACAAGCAAGAATATTGCCAAATGTAACTGAATACTGCATTGCGGTTTGATTGGGAAATGTCTCTCCCGATAGGCCCATGTATTTGAACACAAGAACCCAGCTGGTGGTGCTATTTGGGAAGGCTTAGGAGGCCAAGCCTTGCTTGAGGAAGTGGGTCACTGGGGTGGGGTGTCATAGCCCAGCCTCACTCTGTGTGCTCTCTGCCTCCTTGGATGTGATGTGACCAGCCATCTCCTGCTCCATACACTTGTGCTTTTTTTCACCATGATGGACATTGGTGAAACTGTAATCCAAAATAAACTCTTCCTCCTTTACGCTGCTTCCTGCCAGGTATCTGTGATGAGGCTAGAGACTGACACAGACTGTAAGAGCCTATGCCAGGCCTCTACTGAAGGCAAGCCGAGGAGAAATCATAGGTGGTAGATGAAGCTTAGACTGAAAGAAAACAAAGGGAGGGGATGATCTATCCCTGAAGTACCTCCATAGTAAACAGTGAAGCAAATTCATGACTAGATCCATCACAACTCATGCAAATCCTCATTCCTCTTTATCTGCCATTCAGGCCCCGGAGCCAACCAGAGGGCTTCTTATAGGAAGAAAGAGCCAAGTGAGAGGAAAAGACACAGAGGAACCTAGCTGATGAGGCATGCGATGATGTCTCTCTGACACACACAGGCACAGAACAGAAAACATGGAACACCTCAGGACCAGAAGAGGCTTTAGCTTCTCAGACCCCACAGTCTACAAAGGGTTTCCTGGTCAAACTAAAGACTTGGACTTTGGACTGAAGAACCAAAATTGAGGTGATCTTACCCACAACAGGAAGACAAACCTTGCCAAAACCACAGAGGAGAAGAGAGAAAAACAACAGCAATCCCATTTCAGTCATCAAAAGGTAGGAGCAGCTCGTTGCACAAGCACCTTTGGGAAACGTGGAAGAGGTATCAGGAGTTAAGAGCAAACCTCCAAAGTGCAAGGGGTCATGGAAATAGAATGCCTCCCGTTCGTCTCCATGTACAAAGAGGCACAAGTGCAGTGACAATGCTCGGTTCTGAGACCCATTGTTTAGTAGACTCAAGTTTTGTAACAGGGAGGCATTTGATGGAACAATGAGGTTAAATACAAATACAAATAAGAAGACAAGGAAGAAAGGAAAATAAGATGCTGCCACGCAGCATGCATGTGGGTATGACAATCATTGGAGAGAGTATTGAAATTTACTAACTCCCAGCTCACAAAGCACAGGGGCTCTCAAGTTTGGACTGTTCATGCTCTTTCCAAATCAGACATCATCTGCAGTCCCAGGTATACAAGGGCAGGGTTCAACCTGATCGTGCAGCTCAGAATTCTAAACTAAAGATCCATTTGGTGGTATTCCCCCCACACCTGAGACATATTATCATACGACATTGTGTGTTGTGGGCGAAAACATTAACTTACTTAAGGTAAACATCAGGAAGATGACATGAATGTTATAAATGTTTTACTTTCGCACCACAAATGCGTGTGTGTCCTTAACAACATGTATTCACCTAGACCAGTTTGAGGAAAGTGAAGTGGTGGAGATGCTCCGACCTCTGAGTGGCCTTCTCTTCACAGAAAGAGATTTGATAATAGAAATGGGTAGAGTTGACTCAGATAGAAGAGAATGTAAAAAATTTAAATCAATCATTCAATAAAATGCAAGACAAACAGGAAACTGAGGGGGAGACCTCAAAGACCAGAGCTTCTGAAGCATGGGGGGTGGTCATAGCTAAGCAGTGGTGGACACATAGTGGTGGCTCCACAGGCTGCTCAGCAACACTGCACAGGAACACATGTGTGAGTGGCAGACAGGTAGAAACCAGTCTGCAGATGTGGAGGGTCCAAAACGAGAAGCACTGCTGGTGCCGTAGAGCACACCTTCAATTTCAGCACTAGGCAGGCTGAGGTAGAAGGATGCCTGTGAGTTTGAGGTCAGCTTAGGGCTAACAGAGTGAGTTCTAGGCCAGCCAGGGCTATAGTGAGACCCTACCTCAAAAACAACAACAACAAAACCCAAGAAGTATTGTCTAAGGAAAGACAAGGTCATGGAGCAAAAAGGAGGACAAGAGACACAGTTTGTATAAGACAACTGGAGGGTGCGGGGGGGTATGCTTATGGAAATGACTTATAGACAAAGAGGTTGAGCCAAGGAAATAGCACCACTGCTGGTAGACAGGACTCACAGATTTCTGTCGGCTTCTAAATTACCATCAGTTAGATGAAAAAGTCAAAAAACAATTCTAAAAGTCAGATGTATTCATATGACAAAGACCAAGTCGGAGTGCTGGCGAGGCTCCTGTGAAATGGCAAGTGCTATTTCAGAGCTGCCAGGGGGCAGCACGAGCCCCAGAGGACTGGACACCATTGGGCAGGCCGCAGAGGCATAACAAAGAACCTCTCAAAAAATGGTAAGCCCAGTGAGTAAAAGAAGAAGTCAGAGGAAACAATCTTTTGTACCATCACTTTGAGAAGAGCAAGTTACCAGGCAACAACTTCACAGGGTTTTGTGAAGACAGGTCACATCTGCCCCTCCAACCGAGTGACAAGAAAAGTAGATAAAGGGGAAATGAGAGAGGTAATCGTATGGACTTCTGTCAGTCCCCTCATTCTGTCCCCTGTGACAGTCTCATCAAGGGACCAGGAAAATGCAAGGAAGCACACCACACGCACCAGGCAGTTATCACGGGTACCCTGTCAACCTGGGGATGTGCAGCAAGTGATAGTCTGCAGATGCCACCTCCCGAGCAGGATTATTTAATATCTCTATCAGTGAGACGCAACAGTACTTCCTGTACTTGGAAAGCCAGCCCAGAATCAAAATGCCAGGGTCTTGCTGTCAATGGCCTATAGCTCACTGCTTTTTATATGACTCTACGTGTGGCCCCACAGTTGAGCTCCACGAGAGTAGACAAAAATCTGGGAATAAAATGAAGGCAGAGAGAGATGGAAACTCACTCTGTACCCATGTCTCCAATTGGCCCCTCCTGGGCTTATGGCTACTCAGAATAGATTCTTGTTTTTAACTTCTGACACATGATGGTCCTCACAAAACTTCTAGGAAGATGGCACAAAAGGGTTCCAGGAACCATGAAACGTGTACTGCACGCTTGGCTCCTGGGATACTAAGAAACACCATAGTCTCCAATTAGCCCACTAGACTGCAATGGTGGAGACCATGTCCTGAAGACAAGCTTTTAGAGCCAGGTTCAGAATGTCATCGTTAGTCTCCATTTCTGAAGAAACAGGTGCCCAGACACGACACTGCCAGGAAACAAACAAATCACTGACTGCCCAGAGACCCTAGGAAAGCTAAGGCAAGATGGTTTACCAAGGCAGAGCTAAAGGAAGACATGGCAAAACTTGATGTGCATTCACCCAGACTGGAATTAGTAATAAAATTCCACTATAAAAAGATTTTTCAAAATGTTAGGCCCAAGAATATAGCCATCTTGTTCCACCCTGAGAAACCCAGTTGATTCTGTTTTATGACTGCCCTCCTCCCCGCTTTTCAGTTAAGTCCCTCACCATAAACATTTACAAATTTCATCCTGGCATTAGGACTAAACAATATTCATTAAGAATCCCGCCAAAGTGCAACATGTAAGTAAATCAAACCTTTGATGCTGTATTTTGCAAATTTCATGGGCCACTAGGGATAATTAAAAGGGCAATTATATAAAGTTGGTGCAGTTTTGAGAAACAAATGACATTTTCTGCTTTAAAGCACTTGATAATTTGATATTTTGCTATTAGGGCCATCATGTGTACTTTTATAGACAGCAGCCAAATAAACAATAAATGTTCCTTAACAGCTCTAATGATCGTTCTTGCCCACTAATATCACTCACCATTCCAGTCCATAAATCATATGCTAAGAGATTAAGGTAAAGATAATGAAAGAATATTAGAAACCATTAAGCCAAAGGAAGGAAAAAATAAAGCTAAAAGCATATATTTCTTCTGTGCTTTTTGCAAAAACACCTAGCAGAGCCTGAGCTTGGAGTGTCGGAGTGGGCTTGGTTTGTCACTGTGTTTAACCACCGCTCTGAAGCCAGCCAAGTACATTATGGCTCATGAAAAATACAGCGAAGAAACTGCTGGTGGCAGAAGCATTTAACTTCCTTGTTCGCAGCCTCCCCCAAGTGGCACTTTTTCACCAGCAAGTTGTTTATTATGTTTGGTGCCAGACAAAACTGATTAAATGGGGCTCTTAAGAATCAAAGCGTTATAAATTCATGGAAATACAGCAAGCAATAAATTCCATGGAATTAAAAGCTTACTAGCACTATTAGCATTTCAGGGTGTTGGAATTGTTAATACCGATGTGCAAAAATGATGTACCTCTAAGACAAGGCAGACCAAGTCACCACATGCAGACTGCTTGATAAAAATAGATAAAAATAAATAATAATTTAAAAAACATTTAATCTAAGTTCCATTGGGACTTGGCAGTTGTTAAAGTCACTAAAATGGAAGAAGGGGTGTAATTACCTCCAAAATTTCTCATGTGCTCTAAAAAGTCGACCCCACCACACAAAGAGAAGTTGCCAAATAAAGGTTTATGCCCAGGAAGAAAACAAGAGTCAAAATATTACGTAAAGAATTTATGCTTAGAATGAATAGCAATTATGCTTTAAGTTAAGAGGGATTGGAGTTTTATCTTGTGACCAAGTCTTAGCAAAGGTGGGACCCAATGTGTTATGACTGGTCAGATTTTGTTTAACAAACAAAAAACAGGAAAGATAACGTCAGATCTGATTCCTAAGACAAGGGACGTGACTGATAAATTTCCTTAATTTGTCAGGTTTCATCTTTGGCTCTTTCTGAGGTATACAAGATATTATTTTAAATTAACAGAGGGTGAAAAGCCAATTATTATGCCATTAGACAAGTAGTATCTCCTCCCTCCCAAGTACAAGGTATAAAAGCAGTAATTTGGCTGAACCCATCTACTTAAAAACCTCTTTGCAAAAGAAGTATCTTGGGATCTTTGCTAGGCAAATACAGAAGAGAAAAAGAAAGAATAATTAAGGAATGCTTCTTAAAGACATTTACTGAAAAAAGTAGGGAAATAATTTTAATTTTTTGAAAAAGAAAAAAATTACTACCCACAAATTATGTATGACCATTTGAAAAAAAAATTTTTTTGGAAGACATGACTCTAAATCTGGTATTACAGTAAAATTGAGGTGGGGGGATTAAGCCAAAGATCTCAACCTAGATAGATGACCAAAACACTTCTTTATCCATCCCAGAGTTGGTCAAAAAAAGAAAAAAAAGTACTATTTTTGAGCTACTAGAAAAGCTTAATTCTTTTGATCAAAGAACCCAACATGTAATAGGATCTACTGAGTGATCACTGGTACATGTGATTATCTCTGGGGCTATGTTCCGCATGTGGATATAACATTTGTACTTGCTGAAGCTGTCTGCTGCTTCCCACAGAGAGACAGAGCCTGTTCATGTACCCAAAAAATGGAAAGGAGACAAAGAGGAAAAGCCTTACAGAGAGAAACGTACATCTACTAATGTGCTTTCAAAAGATTAAAACCCAAAGCCAAAGGCACATACTGAGACAGGGTGGGTGAGTTGTCAAAACAGTCTCCCGTACCCCTTCCCCCACACAGACAAGACCTACTACGTGCACAGTAATGCCAGGGGAGATGGACAGACATATGACATTTTTTTGTACTCCTAAGAGCTTCATTGGAGATCTGTCATTGGAGAAATAATTATAAAGTACACATTGCGTGGTCTAAATCAGGAATCAGAAGACTCTTAAAACACCGTTTTTCAACCCATTGAAATTTTAGAGTAACTTTAAGAATCAACCCCTGAACAAGGCAGGCTGTATCTATCAACATTGTATATGTAAAGAATGACCAATGGCATAAAAATGAAGAGGAGAATGTTCACAAAGAGAGAAAGTCCATCTAGTGAAGAAAATGGAAGGCCACAGACACAATCCTTTTTTGGCAATGTCCTCTGCATCATAGGTGGACTGACTTCACTGCCCACATGTGGCCCTGTGGAGGACCGGCTACAACAGTATTAAGTGAAACCTATATGGTCCTTGCCACACTGTCCCTCTGTGTCCAGGGATTCAAATCACTTTGGGCTAAAACTGTTCAAGAAAAAGTGCCTTTGTATGCATGTGTACTTTTTGGGACCATTATTTCCTAAACAAAACAGTATAATGACTGTGTAGGCTTGTATTATAATAGGCATTATAAGTAATGTATGACTTAAAGTATAGAGGAGAATATGCTATATGTATGATACGGACATATTTACATAGGGACATGAGTGAGCACTCTTAGGGTTTGGTTTAAGAAGGGATCCTGGGACAATCTACCATGACACTGAATTAGCCGCAGTTATAACAGAGGAGACCGGGATGTTTTCATGGTTGTGTCTTATAGTTACCATAGCCCTTCCTCCATTATTTTCACACGTGTCCAGACCCTTTTTCTTTTCAAATCTAGAAATTTCTCTGTCAGTCCTTCTTTATGACTTTGATGATTACAGCCTCTAGTCAATTGTTATGCTGGAAAAAGACACTGACATTATTTCTGGATGAAGCGCAGTGGCCCTCATTAAAGGGTCACTTAATTTGAGTTCATGTTCTGACTGGCTTTTAGAATCACTGGAGCTCATGAATAACTGCCTAGTATTTCCACTGGTGCCTTTTCAAGTGCAGTGTATTTTCCAGAACTGCTCAGCTGTAGCTCCTCTCTGGGCCTGGAGACAACCATATGAGGGTGATGGTCTTCCTGGGATGGTCGACACAGCACCTGCAGAAGGGTCGGGCTCTGAGCACAGACACTGGCCTCCCTCGACACAGTTCTGTCCTCGTGGTGCATGATGGACTCAGCAGAAAGGAGCACAGCCTGCTGACCTCATGTGTCCCAGTGCTTTACCTAGGAGTGCCAAGATTCAGAACCACAGAAGGGGCGAGAAATGTACAACATGATACCAAGATGGGGCCAGAGGTTCAAGCTCATTTTCCAAGAAATACCTGCAAGGAGCCACTTGGAAACCCAACTAACAATGAAAGGATAATTTTCTTTCTACTTGCCACTGTCCTCCTTCATACACATCTAGCTGATGTGTCACAATGACATCTGACCTTAATACTACTATAACAAAATTCAACGGCAACCTCTCATACACACCCAAGTGCTCACCTTTCCACCCTTGCGCTCAAGCCATACATCAAGCCGCTTTCTTCCCTCTTCTAATCCCGGGGTTCCTGTCAGGTTCAAGACTCAGGTGTTGTGCCTTTAGTCTAACAGTGGGCTAACAGTCTAATACTATGCCCATGTCCTCCAGCCTTCCTAGCATAGAGACCCAGTCTGCCTCCATTATATCCTGGAAACATCATTGCTGATGACAGACTCTGTCCTTGAATATAGCTCCTGCCCTAGCAGAGTGGTGGGGGGATTGTGGCTCCCTAGTAGGGCAGGAATGTTCAGAGCAGACTGTGAGCGAGGAAGGCACTGGTGAAGAGAGGGAAGAAGAAACAATACAAAGTAGTCCATGAATAAAGCCACAGGACAGGTGAAGGGAGGACTGAGATAGGCCATTCCTCTAAGCTCCGAGTGATTGCTGTGGAACATCTGGCTAAAGGTGGAGGCTAGATGATGTGGGCAGGAGAACAACAGAGTAAGAGTCATCTGAAGGCAGAGGAATGAACCAGATGAGAATTGGAATTGCATATTTGTGCCCTTCCATCTTGCTCCAAATCTGTCTGCTGGAGAAGTGAACTCCTCACAAAAGCTACAAAACCGGCTCACCCTTAAGAGTCTCTACCCAGGGCTGGAGAGATAGATCAGTGGTTAAGGCACTTGCCTGCGAAGCCTAAGGACCCAGGTTTGATTCCCTAGTATCCACATAAGCCAGATGCATAGGGTGGGGCATGTGTCCAGAATTTGTTTTCAGTGGCTACAGGCCCTGGCGTACACATTCTCTCTCTCTCTTTCTCTCTCTCAAATAAATAAAAAATTGAATAATTTTTAAAAGAAAAGAGTATCTATTTATATAATTATCTAATTATACAACAGAGCCTTTGCAACATTTTGTTTAGGTAAAATACTTCACATGAAAAGGAATTTGCAGGTTGGCACCTGGGCCTTCTCTTTCACACTTGAGCTCCATGGGAACTATATAATAGAGTATGCATCCTGGTGTCCCCAGGCCTATAGAACTCTGATCTGGGACTTCAATGTTAAGGGTACTGCAAATGGAGAACTTAAGACCAAGTAAGTGAAAGGTCAATGCTCCAGCTGTGCCACCTTAAGGTCCTTAGTTAAGGTGATTAGAAGCACAAGACTCAAGGGGCCAGCCCTGGAGAGTGAGAGCAAGCAGCTGCACTGTGGCCCTGGGCGTACCTCACGGCCAGGAGAGGAGTCCTGTTCTAAGTGGGTCAACTGAAAGGAAAGCAGAGGGAGGAATGTGAGCATGGGACTTAGGCTGAGAGGATCCAGGCCTCCATAGGAGCTCTTCACTTACATCATCAGATAGTCTTTTTGCTGAAGCCAGCAGGGGCTGAGTCTTGCAGGATGTTCACATAAAAAATGTTCTGTGGATGCACTGATGGTGGAGGTCAAGCAAGAGAATCAGCATCACGGGAGACAAGCTGCACAGGCGGAGTCTGACCAGGGTGATCAGCGCTGAATGGACTGTTTCTTATCACTGGGCTTTGAAATCAATCAGCAATCTTATCTGATTTTCACTTTTACTAAAAGCCAGGATTTAAAAGAGACATCATCAAAACCAGTATCTGATCGATTTCAGTAGAGGTTGCTGCCCTTTTTCTGAAGGTATTAACAGTTTGTTCTTGGATACTATGAAACTCTGCTTAAATGGGTATCACACTCACCTATCTACACACAAACAACACAACTGGGGGGGGGGAGCAGAACAATAAATCCCATCCCCACCAATTTCACTGCTTCCAAACAACCACTGTAACCCATTTCCTGCGTCTCCTTTCAAAAGTATTCTACACATATATGACTGTATATGCTTTGCATGCTTATTCCTTTTTTTGTTTGTTTGTTTCTTTTTACTTACATCTACCCAAGTTATCCACTTCTTCACTGACTGGTATATACAGGAGATATTTCCACATCAGTACATAAAGGTCTATATTCTTTTTCTCTCTCCCTCTCTCTCTCTCATAAATAAATAAATAAATAATAAAATAAATATTCATTAATGTCCACTATTGCACAATCCAAGAAACAGAGCGAAATACTTTATTCCATTACTTTTTGGGGAAATATAACATCTTTACAGACTTCTTAGAAAAATCACTGGAACCTGCAAATAATGGCACTTATCATAAAAATGTAGATACTTCTGGAATTTCTGCCTATAGAAGAGAAAAAATACATTATATATACATAATATATAATATTAAATATAAATACATTTTTAATATATGTGTGTATACATATATGTGTGTGTGTGTGTGTGTGTGTGTGTGTGTATATATATGTCCTGAAAGCTCTGAGATGGGTCCATCTCACTGGTGTTCTATTTCACATCTGGGCTCCCGACATTCCTCTAACTAAGCCAACAATGTCTCCATCCACAGAGGCTTATCTCAGAAGTCTAGGTGTTGGGACACAGGTCAGCGGTAGAACGCGTGCCTTGCATGCATAAGGTCCTGAATTCGACACCCAGCACTACAACAAGCATGTAAAGAAATCTACATCTTCATATGCCCTACTCAGTCCACCAAGGACGGCAACCTAATGTTAACCTCTAAGCAACTCTTACAAACTTCTTCTTTGCCTGTCCACCATCAACATTACAGTCCAAATCACGCTCATCTGTTGCTTAGCCTTTTCTGAGGGCCCCCCCCACCTAGCTTTGCCATCTCCTCCTCAAACACTAGGCTTCGGCCTAATTTCCCTTTCTCACCGTGTACCCTGTGCATTCTTACTCTCTGTGGCTGCTGCATGAAACTCTCTTTCCTGAACCTTTGCCTGTCTGCTCTTTCCTTTGTCTCCCCATGCTAGTGTGGTCTCTCCTCAGCCACTCATCCTGAATGTGTTCAGTTTGCTGCCTAGGGAACGAAACCCAACACCTCTGTATCCTAGCTCACTGCCTCGGTGTACAAGGCCAAAGTGGGACGTTATCCTGTCTCCTACAGCACCGTATGCTCAGTGCCTGACACATGGCATATGCAGCAGGCTGCCTCTAACACCAGCTGCCAACAAGTCCTTGCATTCTTCGGTCACATGGTGCACTCTCACTTGAACCTGACGGTATAGACTTACAACTGCTATTCTGTAATTCCAGCTACTCAAGACACTGAGGCAGGAGGATCACCAGTGCAAGGCCTGCCTGGATAACAACTTGCCTCAAAAATAAATAAATAAATAAATAATTAATTAAATAATTAAATAAATAAATAACATAAAAGGTTTAGAGATGTAGTTCAGTGTCGAGTACTTGCCCAGTGGGCATGGGGCCCTAGGTTCAATCCCAGGTGCTGTGGAAAAAGCAAAGATCTCTCCCCCTTGCCACAGAGCATGGGCTGTCTGCATAATGAGCTCTGACAAGTTCAAGGCAGTAGCAGGGGGTCCCTGCCAGGTCTCTACCTCATTTGAAGAAGACAGGCCACTGCCTTTTCCCCCTAAGTCCACGATGCTGAGGATCCCTGAATGCCCCCCATGCCCTGTTCCCCACCACATCTACACTCCCCACTGAATTGTGTTAAGCGGCCTGAACCAACTCCACATGAAAGAGAGAAGAATCCACCTCTGCAGAGCCTGCTCACCTTTAATTCCAACACTGGGGAGACAGAGGTAGGAGGATCACCATGAGTTTGAGGCCAGCCTGAGACTACAGAGTGAATTCCAGGTCAGCCTGGGCTAGAGTGAGACCCTACCTTGAAAAAGAAAAGAAAAGAAAGGGAAGAGGCAGGTCTGCATACTGGCTCTTCAGCAGCTGCTCCCCACCACTCTTACTCTCAAGGCATTCTTTATGTCAATGTGTCTATGGGTGTGTATGCAAGCCTCCTATACAGGCCTGCAAAGGTATGTACAAACGCTGTACTGTGTATATTCAACAAAGTTGGACTTGGTAGATAAACTGCAATATATCTATGCATTGCTGTCAAATAATTGTAATGTGCAATGTGTCAAATGTCAGAGAAAGACAATGGCAACATATGTCTAAATAAAAAAAAAAGGAAAAGAACACATTTCTATGATATGTCTATACTATATTTCCCAATAAAAATATTATGCAACTGAAAACATGATTTAAATCTTTTCATTTAATAAATGAAATGAATCGGAATACTATATTTTATTACATATAATATGTCTAAAGTGTCATCATAATAATATGACATTAATATCTAAAATTAGGTACTATACTCTGTTTTTTCAAAATCACATGTAGAAGTTCCACATTTAGCGCTTGTCAATTTTGGATAGGCACATCTCACTGTTTAGAAGTCACTGGACATACTGGAAATTTCTGATTAATTCTAGAACAGATGTGCAGAGAAGGAGATTCCTAGAGTGACAGTTGCCTAATGGTCTAAGCCATGAACCTGGGGATGACTTCAGAGAGATGTCTGTTTTCTGATTCATGTTTGTGTTTCTTTATTGTATGTTGAGTACATGTGTGCATGTGATGTTATGTGTGCATGTTTACGTGTGGGGGGGTATGCATGCATGCGTGTGCTTGGTTGATATATGGTGCCTTCCTTGTTCATGCTCCACTTTAGTAACTGAGGCAGGGTTCCCCACTTGAACTCAGAGCTTGCTGATTCAGCTAGTCTAATTAGCCAGACTGCTTCTGGAACCTCCTGTCTCAAGTACTAGGATTACATGCACCCTGAATTTAAGTGGGTGCTGGATACAAACTCCAGTCTTCATGCTTTATCCACTGAGCCTGGTCCCCAAGCCCCCACAATCCCTGTTTATATAACTGCAATTATCATATGTAAGTAAAGAAAAATCGAACTACATGCATTTGAAAGAACAAAGAGAAATAAAGACCTTGTTACGCTCCATGAATATATTGTACCCACTCACTGGAAATGATAGATTGTCGAAATTTCAGGGAAAGGGTTGTCACCACATACGCCATTGTTTAGTAACAAGGCCAAGGCCATTCCTGCCAAATGTGTCTATAAAGCCAATCCCCCGCTACCTCAAAACATATCTACATACTGGGAAAGAGACTTCCTCATGATTCCCAGATAGCAAGGGCTTTATACACACACACACACACACACACACACACACACACACACACACCCGTGTGCATGTACATGTGTGCATGAGACCTTAGGCCCAGTGAATACCTGACAAGGAAGTTTCTGCCCAAGTTGCTCATATCAAGTACTCTCAGGGCAAGAACCTAATCCTCTTTTTATGATTCATTTTTTTAGACAAAGTCTCAATATGTAGCTCAGGTTATCTCAAATTCATATTTCTCCTGCGTCAGCCTTGTTAGATGTGGGATTATAGGTGTTTACCATGAGGGCTACCCCTAATGCTCTTTTAACATATTCTGTGCATCTGTTCTATAATAAGATCACAGGATAACCCATGATCTCATGAAGAGCCCCTGGAAAGCTTCCTATGCTAATCTGTGCAGGTTTCAGAAAGGCTAAAAGCCCAAATCCCTCAGATTAATCTCAGGAGCACCAGGGCACCAGCAGCCATAGTTTGTAAACTGTTCATCCTCAAACCCAAACTATAACACACCTAAGTGGTTACTCAAGGGCTGGGGATAGATAGCTCAGTCAGCAGCCTTGATAACATGAAGACCTGAGTTCAATTCCCTGAACCCACATTCAAAAGAGCTAGGAATGCCAGTGTGTGCCTGCAATCCCAGCCCTGGGGAGGCAGAGACAGAAGGATCCTTGGAACACAGTGGCCAGCCTGTCTACCTAAGTAGTAAATTAGAAGCCAGTGAAAAACTCTATCTTCACACAGGCACACACCCAGCCAAACATGCACTTGTACCCACCGCCACCCCCCACACATAGACAGGCCAGTTGGATCCATGGGGTGGCCCCAGGGCATCCTCTGTGATGGCATCTCTGCCAGGGCAGAAAATGATTTCCATTTGTCCTACCACCCTCTTCAGGCATAAGCCGTTTCCTTCTACTCAGCATCTTAACTTGCTTCCCTATTTGGGACCAGGGGACAGAATGTCTATTTCATTTTTTATTTCTATTATGCTTTCTCTAATAAAATAAGATATTAAAATATTTTTATTATCTTGAAATTTTAATTAATAATAAAAATTAACCTCCTTGAGAACTTACTATATGGTCCATGCACCATGTAGTCATAAAAATAGCTCACATTCTTTGCCAACATTTACTGAGCGTTGTGTATAAAGTGCTGGGCTAAGTACTTGATCCCTTGAAAAAAAATCTGTGACTCTGCCAACTTTTTCATGGGGGAAGAACTAGTTTTTGAATTTATGAGGAAAAGCCTGATTGCTTCTTGGTTACAAACTGAGAAGGACTAAGCGTCCAGCCACAGCTCTGAACCCTGATCTCTTTAGCAACACTTTTCTTGGTAGTCTTCACAATGGCCCTAGAATGCGGGTGCTCTCATCCCATTTCACAGATGGAAACCCTGACTCAAAGAGCCAAAACCACCTTCAAAACTGGCTTCCAAACACAGCCAAAGCACACTCATTCCTCTCTAGAGCACAGGCTGAGAAAAAAACTCGCCTCTCAGCCACTACACTGGTGTCTGAAGCATTGCATTTGCTATTAGTAATTGATCCCATTTTGAAAGAGCAGTGACAAGAACCAGAGAAACGCAGACAGCAATATGGTTTCTAAGTGGATTCCTGGAAATAGGGAGGGAGACAAAGAGTAGGGAAGGAAGGGGAGGAAGAGAGGGAAGAATGGAGGAAGGGAAGGAGGAAGGGAGGGATGGATGCTAACCTGACCACTGGGGACAATGGCTTAACCCTCAGTCCTAGCTCAATTCTTTTGTGCAGGGTTGGATGGGTGCACACCAACAGACTAAAAGCCAAGGAAAGGCTAAAATCCCACTGCATCTCTGGAACACAAGCTAAACTAAAGCACACCACTTAACACTTGGACATGGAGGCGCTCACTGAAGTCCCCAAGTCTGTCTTCAGAGCCTATGGGCTTATCGGACACTGCCCAGCTTCACTCAGGCCACTGCAGTTTCAGGGCACAAGGGTGGCAGCCTGTTAGAGAAGTGAAACCTAGCCAAGCTTATTCACTTGCGGGCACAGGAAGTATAGAAGGGTGACTCCTTCCTGTGCCACTCGACCACTGAAGGGACCTGAAGGAGCAGCAAGGTAAGGAGAACAGAGCCACTGCCTAGGAAAAGCTCTGCCATGCTGTGAACTGTCTGCACAACAATTCAATGAGTCACTCAATACGACAACAGGCTTACATGGTGGTTCACGAATGCCTCTGTGTAAAGTACCATGCACAACAAGCAAGCACTCAAAGGTGAGTTAGTGACTAAAGGAAGGAATTGAGGGCAATAAGTACCATGTGGATTCTGAGATAAGGGCTGCTGGTCAAGTCGTCTCCTAATGATGGGGTCCCTTCCCTATTCTCAGTTCCTAGCTTCATCCAGGTACCTACCCCTCCCACCTCTGCTCCAAAGACTGCATAATTCAAAGAAGAAATGCAGATAGCCTGAAGAAACAAAACAAAGCTAATGGACTTCATTTGTCAACAACAAAATCCAATAGGTGTCTGCCTGGGGAGATGGTACAAACATGAGGATCTGAAAGATCCAGAAAGCACCCAATTTGATTTCCCAGGACTCATATTAAACAGTTGGGGGGGAGGGGCTGGAGAGATGGCTTAGTGGTTACGGTGCATGCCTGCAAAGCCTAATGACCCCAGTTCGATTCTTCAAGTCCCATGTAAGCCAGATGCACATAGTGGTGCATGCGTCTGGAATTCATTTGTAGTGGCTAGAGGCCCTGGCGCACCCATTGTCTCCCCCCCATCTCTAATAAATAAATAAAAATAAAATAAAATAAAATATAAAATAAAAAAGCAGTTAGTTATGTTGGGCAAAGGGACAAGAGGGTCACTGGGGTGTGCTGACTGGAGGAAAATAAAGGCAGAAACAGCAGCTTTGGAATAAGTGAGAAATTCTGTCTCAAGGAAGGAGGTGGGTGAGGGACAGTAGGGAGATACTGGATGTTCTCCTCTGGCCATCACACGCATGCACATCTGCATACCCATGTGCATTTGCACACTGCACACCAAACCACATATATTCTACTCACATACACGCATGCCAGAAACTTCAACAAATAAATAAAAAACAAACAAGAAAGATACACTTTTATATTCTTCTATGATTTAAATCACAAAGAATGTTGAACCTAACTGTTGGCAAAGTGACAGTGAAAGAAATACTTTCATCCAGTACTGGCAGGACAGAAAGCAGTACAGAATCCCCGTAACTTTTCTTCAACCCATCTCCCAAGGATATATCGAAAGAAATGGAACCTACTAAACATTTGTATGTACCTACGACAACTTATGGCAGAAAAACTAGACAAAGCCTCAAGACTCAACACTGGTGAGGAGTTGCATTTATTACAGCCAAAGACAATGTGGTACACAGCAATGCAAAGGCCTTAGAGAATATTTCATGGGCTGGAGTGAGTAAAGCATTTACCCAGCATGTGAGAGACTCTGCGTTGTCCCTAGACCACAAAACAAAAACAAAACCAAAGTCTGTCAATGCTGTGACAAAGAAAGTGCTCAAGGTGTTATATTTAATTCTTAAAAGGTTTTAAATTCAAAAAGAAATTTTTAAAAAATGTTTTAAATTCACATGATTAATTTTATTAAAAAAAATACTTATAGGGCTGGAGAGATGGCTTAGCAGTTAAGGCATTTGCCTGCAAAGCCAAAGGATCCTGGCTGGATTCTCCCGGACACACGTTAGCCAGATGCAGAAGGTGGAGCATGTGTCTGGATTTCGTTTGCAGTGGCTGGAGGCCCTAGTGCACCCATTTTCTCCCTTCCTCTCTCTGCCTGTTTCTATCTCTCAAATAAATAAATAAATAAATAAATAAATAAATAAATAAATAAAATATATTTTTAAAAAAGAAAAAAATACATATATAACAAAGAAAATTTTTGAAGTAGCTATTTAAGTTATCCTGAGGGTCAAAATTCTAAGTGATTTTTTAAAATTTGGTCTGTCATCTTATGGCTTAAATTTCCCTGTAATGACTACACATATAATCAGAACAAAAGAGCCAAACTCATAAGAACTTCCTACTGTAAATATAAAATATACAGGTAGGGATGAGGAGTTGAGTCAGTGGTTAAAAGCTCTTGCTACGCAAAGCCTGTAGACTGCAGTTCAAATCTCAGCACCTGTGTCAAAGCCAGATGTGCAGTGGCTCTGTGTCTGTAACTTCACTGGGCCTACTGCAATGGCAGTTGGAAGCAAGAGAATCCTGATGCTCATAAGCCAGCTAGTCTGCCCTTCATAAGGGCAAAACATCAATGGAAACCCAGTCTCAAACAAAGTGGAAGGATCAACACCCGCATGTTGTCTTCTGACCTTCACATGCATGCCTTGGCATGCCCACCCATGTACACACCTACACACCTACATATACACACACACACACACACACACACACACACACGGGCATTTGCTTATGTTCTAGAAATGGTCTAGCTAGATGCTATCAATGGAAGATTCACAAGTGTATGCAAAAAATCTAAGGCATCAGGTTAAGTGTGCTCACCAAGAAAGCAATCATATAGAAGAAAGGACTCCAAGGTGTTTTAAACCCACCCCCACACCCCCCCCCATTAAAAAGTTTACTTCGCTCCTTTGAAACTGTTTTTCTCGGTGCATTTTTGGCACAGCAAGGAATAGCTAACACTGGTGGCTGGTGTTATTTTTTAAGAGTTGTTGGTATTTTTCCACACTATTATTTGTTACGGTCACAAATTTGTCCACAGCCCACGCAACCTCACATCTATCACAGTAGAGCCTGAGCTCCTGAGATGAGAGAAGAACAATGGAGCGTTGTGGCTTGTCTTTTTCTTTTCCTACCATCCTCTGATCCAGCCGCTTTGTAATTTGGGATTGGATACAAGGCTGTGGCAGAAGCAGCACTCAAGCTTCTGCTTAGAATGCACATTTTACTATTCTAAACTGCATCACAGCCTGGTGTGGTTAGCCCAGTCTCTAGATTACTAAGGAATAAGTCTGAACCTGAGCCACAAGTCAGTCTATCACCTTTACCTTCTAGTAATATAGGTAGTCTTTGATGGGTTTATCAATCTTTCAAATTAAGTAAGTACATCAAAGATCTGGCTTACTATGAAACACGGTTTCAGAGGGAGAGCAAGGGAGATAGTTCAATGGGCACAAATGCTTGCTTTGCAAGCACAAGGACCTAAGGCAGATCCCCAGGACTCATGTAAAAAAGCTGAGCATACTGCTGTGTACTTATAATCCCAGAGCTGAGGAAGCAGAGACACGAGGATCCCTGCCTGGGCCTTGCTGGCTAGCCAGTGGAGCTTAATTAGTAAGCTCCAGGTCACTGAGAGACTGTTGCAAAAAACAAAAACAAAAGGCAGATGGCATTACTGAGGATACCCAATGTTATCTTCTGACCTCCCATAAATTCACACACCTGTACACACACCTTCACACATGAATACACACACACATGCACATTCATGACACATACAAACAGAGACCTGTGAAAGTTAAAATAATAATAAAAATAATTTTTAAAAAAGAAGAGTTGGCCACCCTTGCCTGACAGTCCATCAGTGACCCCTGTTGCTAACATCCAATCAGCACGACCCAAATCTGAGTCATCCTTGACACGATTCTTCTTCTCACCATTTTTCCACTAGAAAATCCTTTGGTTCAACTTTACATAAATCCCAAAATATAATAACTTAATACCACCTCAATAGCCACTTCCAGCCTAAATCCTTTAGTATTCATTGGATCCCACTGGCCTTAGCCAGTACACTCCTTACTGGCCTTCTTTCCGTGGACTCACGCTATTTTCAAGCCAGCTTTTGGAGTGACCCATTGAAAGCAAGAGTGGGTCAGTTACTGTCCTGTAATGAGCCACTCCATCTAGCTCTGCTGCTCCTCAGCATGTCCCCACGCCCTTTGAGATCTGATGGCCTGGTTTCTGCTGCAGGTGGACCAGAGCTCCTCAGAACACGCTCAGAATCACCAACTCCACAATGAGACTGACCTAGATCACCTATTCACAGTGGCAGTCTGGCCCCCTCACCCTGCTTCCATCTAATTTATTAGGCCCCCATTGCCTGGTCCTACCTCCTAGAGCAACCGGAAGAGGGCTTAGTAGCTGCTGCTGACTGCTGTATCCCCACGAATGTTGTCCAGAAAAAAACGCAAGGCTTGACATGCCTGTCACTGTGACTAGTACTGTTGAAAGTAAAGATACAGTTGAAATGAACTTTAATAGTTTTACTGAGCCCAAAAGATCCAACATGACCATTTCAACATGTAGTCAATAATGACAAGTACACAAATATTTCACATTATTTTTATATCTAAATGCTCTGAAGTACTTTGTGGATTTATGTGTATAGCACACCTAAGTTCTAGTTAACCATATATTAAGAACACTTCAGCCACATGTGGCACCCAGACTGGACCAGGTCAGACATATAGTAAAGACGTGACTGAACAACTAAATTAATCAATGAACCCTATAGAACAAATGACTTTACATTACAAAGACAGTACCCATAAGTTTAAAAAGCTTCATTAAGTACACAGCATAAGGTTCATTTTTAAAAATTCTATTCTTTTGCATGTTCATTCCATTTCAAAAGTCTTGAGTACAGCCCACCCAATTGATTCACTAATTGATAAATTGGTCCCAGTGCCCACTTTGAAAATCACCAATCTTAACTCTCAAACACGAAATCTATAGTGAATGGATTTTAGGACGTAGGCTCTGACCTCCAGTGACTGTTCAGCACTCTTTGCAAGAGATGAACCAAACTCCAGAAAAAGGCCTGGAAGGAAAGGTGAGCCCTTCCAAGTTCCCCACCACTCAATGGACTGCAGTAATCACGGTCCATCCAGTGATGGGAGTTTGCTTTGTTAATTAAGAATAATTGTATGTAACTTATCATACTGTCAGGTAATTAACAAAACATGTAATTACCTTTAATTATATGCTATATACATACTAATATATGAAATTCAAGGGAGAAGCTGCACGATTTTCATACTTCAAAAAGAATGGATTTGTAAAGAGTAGAAATATTTCATGTTTTTCATATTTATTCCCCATCACCTTTTAGCTAAAGGCCAGAGAAATTTAATAGTTTGCATCAGGGACAGAGAATAGATGATGACTCATGATTTCATATTTACAAAGTCCAATCAGCAGGAGTCTTTTAAAAAGATACCACAAACAGCAAATTCAAACAGAGCCCTGGGCAGATTGCCATGACAAGAATCAACTTGTGCAGGAAGTATTCTATTGTGAGTAATACGATTGCTCTTTTGAGGTCCTGTGTGTGACTGGGAACCAAGAGGGAATACTGACGAGGTTAACACAGACGTGCTACCCTTCTACGGTTTTCTTGTATAATTATGGGACAAATTTCTTCCTGGGGGTTCCGAATTGATAAAGAAAAGGAAGATTTCCTACAGCTCTGATAAGTTGATGGGTTGTCACCTCACATGAGGACTTCTTCTTGCCATGCTCAAGGTGAGCCGTTGGAAAACTGTTGCCACTGGCAAGTGAGACACAAAACCATCACTTTCAAAAGCATGGATAGGGCTCAGTGGGAGAGTCTTGCTGAGCATGTGTGAGGCCCTGATTTCAATTGTGAAGACTACAAAAAGAAAAGAAAACAAATGGACAAGATCATTTGTTATTCGCTTTTGTGCTTTAAAGATTGTTTTTACGAGGAAATATGCTTTCACCAGGGCCAAAGAGATGGCTCAGTCAGTGAGGTGCTTGCCTTGCACACATGAGGATGGTGCTTATCATCCTGGCACTGTGGAGGTGGAGACAGCAGGACCCCTGGGCATCACTGGCCAGCCAATCTAGTCTCCTCGGAGAGTTATAGGCCAGTGAGACAACATGTCTCAAAAAAAAAAGTGGACATTACCTGAAAAACTACACCCAAGATTGTCCTCTGGCCTGCACTCATGCATACACACATACACCAGTATGTACAGGAACATCAACACACACACACACACACACACACACACACACACCATTCATGTGCATTTTATCAAGTGTCTCTCCTTGAAAATGAATTCTATTGAATATATTTCTCTGAAAAACAGCATTTAAATTTTTTTCTTTGAAACTGGCAATTAAAAAGAGACAGCTTTTGCTTATAGAGTCAGTAAGGTTAGCATTGTGGCTAACAATATTTAAAAGCAGCCAACTTAAAATGCAAACACTTATATTCAGATGTCGAACCGCTGAGGGGCCACATCAGTAATTCTCCCAGATTCTATCCTGCCAAGAAAACTTCAGACAACCACTCTATTGGACTTAGGACTCAGAACTCAACAGACTTTAAGCAGCTTAAAATTTTAGGTGCCTTAAGTGAACTTTGAAAGCATTATGCTAAGTGAAACAAGGTAGTTACAAAACGACACATACTGTGTGATTCCGACAGAAAGGAGATTAGCTGTTGCCAGTGGGATGGGTGGAGGGTGGAATGGTGAATGACAGCTAATTGACAGTAGAATTTCTTTCCTGGGTGATGAAATGCCCAAAAACTATGTAAGATGGTTGCAAGGTAGGTAAACATACTAAAAGCAACTGGCTAGTAAATCCACTTTAAAGGGGTGACTTGTATATGAATTATAATCTTGAGAAACAAAACAATACAATCAAACTTATACATCTTACACTGCTCCATATGGTGCTGAAGTACAACATCCCAACATCCTCTTCTTGTCAGAAACCCCTTTCAAGTAGCAACTAATATTTATCTTTCCTGATATCATCATCCCTGCGTGTCTATCACTGTAGAATAGAAAGTCTACGAGGACAGAGACTCCATCTTCGTGGTAAGAATTCATGTACATATAAGTTTATCTAGATGAGTGAAGGAATGAACAAAATTGTTGGACTGGACAAATTCAACCAATCAAGAAGCCATATAGACTTCTGGCCACTGAGACAGAGACATTTCCCAGAAGCTCTAGGAATCTGTTGAAGCCATGTGACCATAAATTTGCCCATTAAATGCCAAGGGTGTGTCATATGAACAATTTTCAAAATTTTGCTTGAAATAAAATTGCTGGTTTGAGACTTTTCCATGGTATGACAACTGAGTTTAGCCAAGCAAATAAGGAGGCCCCAAGGGTGGAGATAGCAGATACGAGGGACCAATCTGGCTAAACTCAACTGGCTAGATTGTGAAATCAGAAGTCAATTTCGCCTTTACTTTACGCATCTCCTGTTGGGGGTTCTTCACTATCGCAGTCTACACTCATCCAGACGTGAGTAAGGTCTGTGTTTAGGCAGAGAGTACTCCAACCTAACTAAGCCAGTTTATTCATCATTTTCCAGCCCAATATGGCCATCTAGTTTTTCAGTGAATACTTTCATACACTGAATTAATAGCAACACCATGAATTAATAATCATATAATTCAATTGCTGGCTGCTTTTTAAAAAAAATTGTTTTATATACCTTGACTAGCCTTGAACTTGCTATATAGGTAATACTGGCCTTAAATTCCTGATGACCCTGTCATCGGCTAGCATGTGCTGGAATGACAGGCACACGCCATTACCCCTAGCTATCAAATACTGAATGCTATAAAAAAAATCACTTGAGGGGCTGGAGAGATGGCTTAGAGGTTAAGGTGTTTGCCTGCAAAGCCAAGGGACCTTGGTTCTATTCCCCAGGACCCATGTAAGCCAGATGCACAAGGTGGCACATGCATCTGGAGTTCATTTGCAGTGGCTGGAGGCACTGGCACACCCATACACTCTCTCTCTTTCTGTGTGTGGTGTGTGTGTGTGTGTGTGTGTGTCTGCCTCTTTCCCTCTCTTGCTCTCTCAAAAAAATAAATAAAATTTTTAAAAAAGATCACTTGAAAGGGATTGTTAGTTTCAGCATTTTTACTGCTATTAAGTAAATAATGACTCATATAAACATATACTTCCAAAACAACCAATATATTTCAAATAGATGAAGAACACTTTTAATTTATTTCAATGAAGAACTCTCATTTGTAATTCGCAAGACACAATAAGATCTGTGCGCACGTTCTGTGGCTCTTTCATGTAACATAAAGCAACTCAAACTGGGCTGGGAACAAACTGGCGTGCTTATGCTCTTCCTTTTGGATCGTTTCTTCACTTTCTCACAAATAAATTAGTTATCAAAAAATAGTAGGGCTAGGGAAATAGTTCAGTGGGTAAAGTACTTGCCACTCAAGCCTCATTTGGATCCTAGACCCCACGTAAAAGCTGGAAGGCAGAGCAGGCTTCAGTAACCCTAACACGCTGAAGGAGGGATGGGAGATGGAGACGGGAAAAGTTCCCAGCAGCCTGAGGAAGAGCTAGCCTGGCAGCAAACAACAAGAACCACAAAGTCTGCTTCAAACAAGGTGAAAGAGGAGGGCTGACCTGAAAGTTGTCCCCTGACCTCTATGCTTGCAACACATATCATTCACACATGTGGAAAAGCCACAGAAAACGCTATGTAAAACGGGAAGCTTGGGAATGCCTAGTATTTACAGATGCCGTTTAACTGTAAACACATGTGCTTATGGATGATCTTCAACTGCACTCATTCGGGATCAAATATAAAATGAGAGACTTTACAAATTGGGTTGAGTTTTAAGCAAACTGCTCATGAGTGAATTATCAATCATGAGGGGAAACGGGAGAAAATGCCACATAAACCTTCCCTAAACCACCAAGCCACTGCAGCCATGAAGGAATGACATGGATATAATCATGACCAGAGCCAAGTTCTCTTTTTAGCTTCTAACTTGACATTCTAGACGACGTTGGGTAAGTTACTTATCAACGACGGTACCACTTTCCCACCCTGTGAAGCAGGGGTTGTAATAACTGCCCGTGACCTCTCAGGAATACCAGCAACCAGATCCATTGTACAAAGCACTCAGATGTACTTGTAAGAAAACTGTGAACATCACTACCAGCAAGTATGATGACTATTATTTATGATTCTTCAAACCTTCCGATGTAAATTTTTTAAATGGCTTCATCTATTTCTCTGAATTAGCTCATCCACTTCAGCACACATAACCAGTTGTTCCCATAATGAACACATTGATTTGCATTAATACTGACAGTTAACGATTCCCAGATTTCAAATTTGGGGCATAGTATGTACTAAGAAGCTTGCAGTGGCTGAAATCCACATCTTCTGGTAGTGAGAACAATGGGCTAATTTTTGTCCATCACTAGACAGCAAGAATTGCTCTTCAAAATTCTCATCAGGAAGAAATAACATTAAACTCATTCTGTATGCCCTTATTTTATATTTCTAGCATCTTTTTTTCTCTACTATATATAACACATATACACACATATGGACTTGTCTTTGAAAGATGTTGAGCTTGTTTAAAAGAAAAAAAAAAAAAACTACACGATTTTTTTCTTATTTGATACTATATATCCTAACTTACTTTTTTTTAATTTAAATTTGGGTCAAACACAAAGAGACTAGATAATGTAGGAGAAAAGATGTTAAGTAATCAAATGATCACTATGAGATCAAAAAATGGAGATATGTAAAGAAGAACAAAAATAAAGATAGCAAAATGGGAAAAAGGAAAATCTACATCAATGAAACAAAAGCTCTTACTCTGAGTCTGAAGACAAACACTGTGATGTGCAAGTCAGCTTCCTTTGTTCATGAAAGGGATGAGGAAAACAAAATATTTTCAGGCTCCATAAACTTTGCCATAGGGCTGCCTTATTCACAGAATACCAAATAATATAATAGATCATGCCATTAACTGTGATAATGAAGAAATAGTATTTTTTTAAAAACTGGACTTACTTCTCTCATTTAACACTAATCCACAAATTCCTGGATGCTCATTCTGCAAAGTTCACCTCAAACCATGACATTATTGAGTTTGAGAATTAGCAACAGATATAAGTATGTACAATGTAAAGATAACACATCACTCATGTTCACAGGGTACCCCAGAGAAAATCCATGGGTGAGGCTCCTGTCTGGAGCACTACTGAGGACTGCATTTATGAACACTAGACAAGAACTCCTCCTCTGAGTCACACTGCTGCCTCTCAAAGTGTCACCCCCTTTCCAACTTTGTAGAATACCAATTTTCAGTGCTTATAGTAACCTTTGCTAACAGCATGCGATCATTTACATTCCTAGCAGGACATGCCCTGAAGGACCTTGGATTTGGATCTACTCTGGAAGTTTTGGAGACCAAATGGCTGATACCCCTTGAAGCAGACAATACTTACTAAATGGCCCATGAGAGAAAAAGCTTGCAAACTCCTAAACTGAGTCCCAGTAAAGGGAAGTACATCACTGTCTCTTGCTGTGGCTAACCACCTTAAGTACTAGTAGGGATGGATCTCTTCTGTGCTGGACACTGAGTGGACATGTGACTTCCTTACAGGCTACTGAGATGCTTCCCAAAAGGGTTTAAAGGAACCCACATAGATTGTGATAAGACAAATTTAATGTTTTGTTGTTTTTTTTTTTGTTTGTTTGTTTTTGTTTTTTGCTTAAATCAAGTAAGCCAGAAAATAGCTAAAAAAAAAAAAAAAAAAACCTTAAAAAGAAAAAGTCTATTTTTTCACAATAATCTTCACATAATGGAAAAAAAAAAAAAAACTGTCCTTCATCTGGAGTAAGAAATCTGTATCTTACAAAACATAAACATTAATTTAAGCCTGGTGTGGTGGCACATGCCTTTAAGCCTGGCACTCAAGAGGCAGAGGTAGGAGGAACCCTGTGAGTTCAAGGCCACCCTGAGAATACACAGTGAATTCCAGGTCAGCCTGGGCTAGAGTGAGACCCTACCTTGAAAAACAAACAACAACAACAAAAAAAAAAAACATTAATTTAGCAAGATCTGCAAAAAGACTGGATGCAGCCATACCAAAAAATAACCTGAAATGGAAACACATCTATTATGTGGAACTATGAAAGGCCAAAATTCAAAGATGAGATGTCAGTGATAGTGTTGGAGAAATATCAGATGCTGAATCGCCTCCAAGAGTATCTCTGGCATGTCAGCCAGTCACTGCCTTATCTATTGCAGCCGTCCTGCTGAAGCCAGGTGAATGCGTAGCATCCATAACCATTTTAATTGGCATGCCATTTCTCCATTCCTTAAAAAATACCATGAGTTTTAGCAAATTAAATTTGGCTTTCATTCATCAGGTTACAACAGGCTCTGTCTGCAAAGTTCTAATTTTAAAATCAAGTACTCATTTGATTCTAAGCAAGGTCAAGAGAACAAGGCAGACTAGTGCTGACATTACAGGGCTGTGCCCTACACCACTCACTTGTCAGTGACATCAACGTGGCGCGTTGCTATGGAGCCTGACTGTTAATTTCTAAAGGAAGCTGATGAGAAGGCCACCAGATGAGCATCCACTGGCTGACACCACTCCACCCAGACCACTGACACAACATGCCTCTTGAAGCATGTTCATTTTCTGAATCATTTCTAACTTTAAACCTACCCAATCTACAAGCAAAATTAATTAAAGTTCAGCTTCAACAAACAAGGGAAAGTGTTTTGGGGGGTGGAGTGAATCTGCATATTATTTTTAAGGGGGATCTTTTAAGACTTCTAAAAATGGGTGGCATACAAACTTACATATCAGTGCAGGGATAGTGAATAGCAGCAACAACAAAAGATCAAACAAACAACAAAGTTTAAAGTCCTCAAAGACAGCTCTAGACACAATTCCACTAATTACATTTGGATGTACCTTTTTTTGGCTTCTGTAACAGCAATCTTCAGTTATAGTCACCACAAAAGGTCACTTCTTACCCTGAAAACAAAAGAGAAGGTCAAAATCTGAATGTCAAAGGAGGGAGGGACAAGAACTGCCCAGGACCACCTCCAGCAAACAACAAGGAGGATGGTTGTATCTACTGGTAAGATGCTCGCGGCTCTATAATCTACACTCATCATCTGGAGCTCCTCAAAAAACAAAGACAAGAGGGGTGCAAAAAGTCAAGGTGAATCATTCCAAATTTTTCCTATGGACTTTTCCTCATCTGGCCATCTATCAATTGATTTTCATGTGAAATAAGAAATGACTCACGAGGCTCTGTTTTTGAAAACCATACTGCCAGTTGAACATGTCTCTGGTTCTTATCCACATGTCCAATTTCTTTTCTTTTTTAAAATTATAATTAGTTTATATGGCAAGATGAGGAAATTGGTGCTTTTTTGTTTATTTTTATTTATTTATTTGAGAGTGACAGACAGAGAGAGAAAGAGGCAGAGAGAGAGAGAATGGGCGCACCATGCCTCCAGCCACTGCAAACGAATTCCAGATGCATGTGCCACCTTGTGCATCTGGCTTACATGGGTACTAGGGAATAGAGCCTTGAACCAGAGTCCTTAGGCTTCACAAGCAAGTGCTTAACCGCTAAGCCATCTCCCCAGCCCCACGTGTCCAATTTCATTACAACAAGGGTTTATTTTTTCCTCTTTGGAAGGGTATTTGCCCTTGTAGACATGATGCTTTCTGACACTTTGAACCTTTCAAACTTAATAAAAATGCCCTCATTTTCAGTTTGTGGAAGGGTAGAGGGGCAGCTAACTGCTGGTGAAAGCTACTCAGAAGCTACCAGATCTACTATGTTACATAAAAATGTTTCATGTCAGGTGAAATAAACAATTGAAATCCAGTTCCTCAAACACAAAGACAGCATCTTCTCGTGCATCCCTAACCCCTCTTAGGTAAAACCTTGTGTGATTCTTGAGGAAATGTTACAAGCTGCCCCTTTCTGCCTATGTAACTGGGATCAACAAATGACATGAAGAAAAAGAAAAACATGTGTTCGTTAATTTAGATCAAGTTACCAACAGGATATAAGACTCAGTCTACATCCTTTGACCAAATGTTCATTTTCTTTTAAGATCACAAAATCATATCATCACTTTACCAACATGTTAATATATCCTTTTGCTCCATCTTAAGAATAGCATGGAAGCCAGGCATGGTGGCGCACGCCAGCACTTGGGATACAGAGGTTGGAGGATCACTGTGAGTTCAAGGCCACCCTGAGACTACATAGTGAATTCTAGGTCAGCCTGACCTAGAGTGAGACCCTACTAAAAAAAAAAAAAAAAAAAAAAGAAAGAAAAGAAATACAATGAAATGAAATGAAATGAATAGCATGGAGTAAAGTGGTTTTATTTCACACAGATCTATCCGCGGGTTATCCCTCTGCTGTCAACCTGGAGAGTGCAGAGGCAGAGAGCATTCAGGGGACTCACATCTTCCCTCACTAGGGCTAAACATTTTCAAGTGGCTCTTTGGTGGATTCTCTTTGAGGAATTGGTCTGAGGCCAATTATGACATTTCCACCAGCAAGCATATGCAGATTCTTGCCACTCTGATTGGAAAAAAAGACACGGGCTCTGGGTGAAACCATCATTTTCACATTTACTGTAAGAGGAAATTGGAGGTTTTCACCATACATCCTCACTACTGGGGTGGGGGAAAACCCTAGCCCTGAGACTTAAATTTACTGTTTTGCAACCTGCCCCTAAATCCTTCTGTTTTTACACAAAACAACTCAAATTGAAAATGAAAATGGTAAGCTTTCCTGCTGATGTATGTCCCCAGACTTGGTGCTGCAATGGCGAGGGTATGTTTCATGGCACGCGGCGACCAAAAAGGAAAGTGGCAATGATGGTCAGTCAGCTGAAGGTACTGCTCAGATCTGCATGGCACCCCACTCCACACAGGGGACGGCAGCATTTCCACACCAGAAACTTTTACCTCCACAATTCCTACCAAGCAGGGAGGAGCAGTGGTTCAGTGTTTGCCGCCCAAGTGTTTAGAACCCCAGAATCCATGTAAAAGTTAGTTGCTGTAGCTCGTGTCTGTAATCCCAGCACACGTATGGCAAGAAGAGAGCCAGCAACAGGAGAACCCCCTGGAAATTTGCAGACCAGCGAGCCTGGTGAAGGCAGTGGTGAACAAGAGTCCCTGTGTCAAACAAGGTGGAAGGAAAGGACGTATTCATGGTTTCCCACTCACCTTCACACACGTACTACGGCACGTGAGCATCTGCAATCACACACAGACACACACACAACAAAATTTTAAACACAATATATTTTGTGTATTTATTTACGTATTTATGTATGTGAGGAGGCATATATGTATTTTTTACAGCACTGAGGATCAAACTCAGGGTCGTACCCATGCTAGGCTCTAGCACGTACCACTGAGCTAAATGCCCACTGTTCACAAACGTTAACAGCAGAGTAAGTGAACTCGGGCAGAAGCTTCTCAATGCAGAGCAAAGAAGGCTCTTTTCTCCCTCCTTTTTCCTTGAGACTTTCTCAAGCATGCACTCCAAACTAATTTATATGTTTATCTATTGCACTGTGTCTTCTTTTTGCATGTTTGGCAGAAGGACCTATAGTATCAGACTTTGCAATGCAGATGAGATGTGCTATCATATAGGCCTGGCAAACAATTGGACCTCATTAAAATTTAATTCAAAAAGAAAACTGCTGAAAACGCCCACTTTGAATAAAGTTATCTCTATAGTGCTGTACTTGAACTTGCAAAATATTTGCAGGTAAGATCTTGGCCTGCTACATGGTACAGTATGTCCATGAACATACAGCAAAAACACAAGCTGGCTCACTCTCAGTATTTTTCTTTTGGGGATGGTTAGTAAAAGCAAAAAGAATTAATAACAACACAATCCTACAGCTGACCCCCCACTGTATATGTACTAAAGCAATACAAAAATTGTCTGTGTTTAATTTTCACTTCTACATAAAATATTGCAGTGAGATGTAAAACACATTCCATAAATTTCAATGCACACATGTACCTGACCACTGATTAATTTATGTCTGCTGATTTTAGTTTTTAGAAAAAGTACCTGTTAGCCATGTCATTTGAACGCTATTTCGAGTTTTGTGGAGAAAAAGATGAAGAGTTCAACAGCTGTTTGCCATCATGCTAAACGACAAGAAACGTGTCAATACAGAAGACAAGAAAATTAGAGAGTAGCCCTGGGACCTGAGCCAGCAGCATTAGGGGCTTCTAAGAATTGGAAATCAACAACTTGGGGGAAAAAATGTGAATTTTGCCTTTCCCCCCGAAGCATAAAAAACTTCCGTTTCCAAAACTGTACTTAGCTTTTCAATCTCTTGTACTGTTCAAATATATCAACTATTTACCTGTATGATTACTGGCAGCACGGGCCCCAGAACTAAAATTAAACCATTATGTAAAGCTTTTAAGTTTTAAAAAAATAAAAAGACACAAGGTAAAAGAAATATATTCCCCTCCAGCCCACTTGTCTTCATTTAAAAGAAGGCTGTCACCATACAAATGGTTATTTCTTTTTCTTTTTCTCCTGTTCTTTTTTAAGTTTCCTGCTGATTTTAGGTGTTAAAAGTGAGGCAGGCATAGGGTAAACAGAAATTGATTACTTTCTTTTCTATCATTCTCTGCAACATTTAAGATCCTGTGAACACTATAATTTTCCATGCTTTCTTCACTACTGATGGCGAATGTCATTTACCTGAAGCTACAAGTTGGCCACAGAGGCCATGAAGAAACACACAGGCTTCACATGCCACCCAAGTGCCTTTCTCTTTCTCATGTCCACAGCCACCCTTCTCCCTCATTCGTTGGAAACCTGCTCCAACTGCACTACCATGCTTTCAACGCTGCTCTTTCTTAGGCTGCCCCTCACTCAGTCCACAGGATTCTGTAACACCAAGTGCTAACTGGCATAGACCACTTGTAACTGAGTCACAGGTAAGTGTGGCAGTGTGATCTCATTTCATGAGGCTGAAAAGGAACAGCACATCCTCTAATTTTCTCACTGCAAGTAGTTACCCACCCTTGTTATTCACAGCAGCTAAAACAAATGACTGATACCAGTATTCCTCGGTCGTCATTCACAATATTCAATCCCACAGAACTGAATGGAAGATGACCCTCAGAATCCCTCTCAGTCTTCAACTCAGCACACGCTAGGGCCAGTCCAGTGCGGACCATCCTCATTGGGGACATAAAGATGCGCAGAGCCAGCCCAGGGAAGACAGTGGGAGCAGTGTGGCAGGCGTAGGGCACAAGAAGCCTTCCTTCCCTGAAGTGCAGGCGTGTGACTCAGATTTCCCACATCTCCAACTCCCCACGCCCCACCCCCAGTTAACAGCACAGGCTTCACTGGTGAAAATAGGTCCAAATGGGCCAATTTCCAAGGAGTACTGTCTCCTTAAGTAGTCAATCTTAACTCATTTTGGCTTTCCTGTCTCATTTTTCAATGATTTCTTAGAAAACAGAAAGATATCGACACATGTTTGACTAAATGAGAAATGATAACACAAGGGTCATTTTATTTTCTGTAGTTTAGAAAATCCACTAAAAAAATAACCCTAAGGGTTTTCTCCTCTGCCCTTAGGACTTTGGATTTATAAAAATTAAAAGCAAGACAGAATGAAAGGAAAGGAAAAAGGGATGAGAAAGAAGAAGAACAGAGTCAGATGAGTGGAGAAGAAGAATGGAAAGGAGAGGAAAGGACACAGGAAATAGATTGTTTCCTGGGCAGGCTCAGTTCTCTGTAACCAGAGGTGGACTGGAACACCAGCAGTAGCTAGTGCTTTACAAACGCTACAATTTCTTCATTGTTTCTATCAAAGAAATGTACTACAATAGCATGTTCTAAATCTCCCTGCTATCCCTTGAAGAACATTTTACTACCTTTCCCCTCTCCCTCTAGGACCCTCACCATGTCACAGAGCCTAACTTTGGGGTCCATTCTAGTAGAAAAAAAAAAAATATATATATATATATATACACCCTCATACATAATGAAACACGTGATATAGGTAACCCCAGCCAAAGCTTACCCAAGAAATCACTCCAGTCTGGCAGACCCCCAAGAAAGCCAGGCTTTGGGCCTGTCTCATTTGGAAAACTCACTCTCTCTTACCTTCCACAAACGTAAAACCATGGTCACGGTCATGTGAAAATATTTTATAGGTATCCTTTAACAGCCTGTACATGTTGAAACCCAAAAACAATATTTGCTGTTGTGCCTTTGAAGCACTAACAAAGCCTTTGTTTTAGATTTACCTTCAGAGAGCAATAAGAGTTAATAATCAAATCTATCCCAACCCCCACAGATGTTAAACAAAAAGATAAAAGAAATGCAAATAGCTATTGTCATGGAAAGTTAAAGTACCTGTCTGTATTTTTAAGTGAAAACTATTATCTCTATCAATCAAAATTTAAGAATACAATAGCGCTAATCACAGAAGGTGCTCTGACATACTTACTTCTTTCCCTCATAAAAAAGTATTTTTCCTCTTAAAAACCAAGTATAAAAGTCATATACTTACAATTAGATAGAATATTTGTAATTTTATCATTAAAAACCTTCAGCAGGCTCAATGTTAATAAATGCTTCTAATTCTCTACACTGATTTGTACCCAAGAAGACCCAAGTCCTCACATATTTTAATAAGGTTGTTGAAATTTGATTTCAATTCTGTCAGTTTCCAACCTGTGGGTGAATAGCACACTCTTCTGTTGAAAAGAGTTACTCAGACCCAGGCAATAGTCAGCTGGGAGCAAAAACTCCTTCTTTTCAGACTCTAGATACCAAGACCTGCCCCCCATGCATCTGTACCCAGGACAAAGCTCCCTTTGATGGCTCTTCTTGTCTGCTTTGGCAACGCAGGGAAATGATAAACACTTTGCCCCACCACCACCCAAAACAAGTCAAGTGCACCCTGTCTCAATTGCTGAGTCTGTCTTTTTTTTTAGTTCACTTTTTAAAAAGGACTGTATTATCCCCTGAACGTGGTGCTATCTAAAGATAGTGAGTGAACAAGAACAACAACGATGACGAAAAAGCAAGATTCCAGATAGTCTAACAAACAGTTCAAGATTAAAATTCCTAGAGCAAACAGTTAAGCCAGGATGCCATTATGCAGAGGGACAGAGCCTAGCTGGATGTCCCCTCCACCATGGAGCCAAGGGGCTGTCATTTCCCCCTTAGTAAGCTCAGATTTCCTTCCCTCTCCACAGTCCCTCTGAGCATCATGGCAACATCTCTAGTGTGCTATTAACATCAACCAAGAGATCATTCCATTTCCACAGAAGAAACTCTTCGATTCCAGCACAGACGTTCGGGGGAGGACCCTGGCCCTGGCCCCGTCTAGACAATAAAGCAGCCGAATTTCACTGGGTTCCTACAGTTCAGTCCTGCACAGTCTGCAGGCTTTTGCCAAACAAAGGTAGCGGTGGCTGCAGGATAGTTAGCAAATAGAATATGTTAGGACAGAGAATAATAAAGATGCGCTCTCTCGCGCGCTCTCGCTCTCTCTCTCTCCCTTTTCCTTTTAATTCCTTCTGCCCCCAAGAGCCTCTCTCTGCCAGTCCAAGCTTCATACATTTTCCTCCGAGGCACCTGTACTGGTCTATTTCAAGGCAGCCAGACAGTGACAACCACCCAGGAATCTGGAAGGCTTTCAAGAGGTGCCCAGAAGGGCAGCAAAAGGTCCCCTCTCACCTTTGTAAAATGAAACAAATGTCTCAGCTTGGCTTGGCACACACTTACCGGGTCATGGTGAAGAGGGAAGGCTGTGGGGCAGGAGAGGCAATTCGCCCACAACGGAAGGAAGAAAGTTGAGAGTTTGTGAGGGAGAAAGTACAGCCACTTGGGAGCCAAGCCCAGGGGCTCTCAAGCTCCAGACTGGCGGCAGGGTGAGGAAGGACTGAAGGTATGTGGGCTCAAGACAACAAAAGCCACTGCCTTACTGGAGATTAAATATGCAGGAAGAGGCCCCTTTGCATAAACACAAACACTCTGCAAATGAATAACTGGCTCAATCAGACACCCGCTGTGCCTTCTACCTGTCCTCCTTTGAGGAGAGACCCTGCCTGTTCCAGGGGACATCACTAAACAGGAACGCACAGCTAAATGTTATGTTGCTGTAAGAACAATTAAAATGCACTGCGTTCATTAGTAATTAAAAATTCACTCCTAGGGGGTGGCACTGCCGAAATGTAGTACTATCGTACTTCTAGCTACTCCAGAAAGAACTTGGCATGCTACACTTCGGTGGAGTTCTGCTGTGGGCAGCATTTCAATCTCCTCCGTTCAATGAGACTTTCACACAAGCACATGGTCAAGTCCTGATTTAAGGTCAGGGAGAGACTTCTCCTTTCTCTGCGCATCACACTACTCACCCACCTCTGTGAGTCCCTGCTGAAAAATGTACTTTACATACATTTATAAAACATGTATGTATAAGACACATATACACATAGGTACATGTATGTATGAGCATATACAGTCACATATTATCTATACAAAGCTAAGGAAAATATACATAAACTCACACACCCAAAACATCACTTAACACTCTTTACTTCACTAATCATTTTGGAGGAAATGTCAGTATTCCAAAAATATATCCCAAATGTCTGCCTTTTAAATGTTACTAATCCATGACCACTGATTTAAAAACATTACCCACACCCTAGGAAGGAGACTTTAAACTAAGTGGCCACGGCCACTTACAATTTCAATTAAGTAGCACAATTACAGTCAATAATTTTCTCTCTTTCTGCAGAAAATATGCCATACCTCAATGTACTTTGTTCTTAGAACCCAGAAACTTGCCAAGAGGAAAAACCATGGTAAAGCCAGGAATTCTCTATGGCCTTTTCTGTACTTAGGGGGTCACTTCCTATGGAACTCCTACTCTTTGGGTTCCAGCCATATGTTGGTCTCAGTAACTTAATTATGTTTTCATAAATTTTGCAGTATTACATGATTTCCACTGAAGCAACCACAACAATTATATTCATCTAGTTTGCAATGCCTCACAGTACTTTGGGGGTCAACTCAGTACTGCTCTACAGCATGTGTCTATGTTATTATTTGGATTAAAATAAGGAGTCTTCTAGCCTCAAAGAAAGCATTTTGATTCTCCTAGCCAAATTAGAAAAAAAAAAAAGGCTTTCTTTTTTCAAAAGCAAATTGACTTTATTAATACAACAGTTTGCTGGTCAAGTCATTCTGCTGAAAAAAAAATGAAGGATCTACACTGAAAAGTTTTGTGTTTTTTTTTTTCAATGTTACAAACAAAGATGATAGAAGTTATTGGAGAAAAGAAATAAACTTAAAAAAGAGTCCTCAAACTGCCAAAGAACAAAACATGAGGTTTCTATGAGGGGCTTTGAGCACAAATAAAGTCCCCAATTCTGCTCACTATTTTGCCTCAAAATAACCTTTCGAACAAAGCAGCCTCTGTGGATGACAGTGATCTAACCTCTAAGAAAACAAGCCACAGAACAAAATTTAATCATATAGCACCATGGGGAAGCCCATGTCCATCCCAATGGAGCTTCTAATGACTCCTCTGGAGTTCTAGTGGGTAGTTAGGGTCCCAGCTCATGCACACCTCACACTGGTGGGGCAGCTAATGGAAGAACTGTTAGTAGAATCCAATATTAATGTGAGGTATCATGCAAACCTGGGTGCCACTGAATGTGTTATATAATTATATGTGGTATCTAATTCCATAGGTATTAGATACTGTACTCTGAATTAATATTTTAATGAGGATGGTGAAATGAAAGACAGCAACTCAGTAAGGGACCCATGCATTTGTGGCCTGAGCTAAGCTCCTGGCTGGAAGAATGTCAGAAGCAGAAGCAAACGACACAGACAGGGATTGTGGCAAAAATCCTTATGCAAGCTTTGGATGCTAAGTGACAAGCTGATGCACAAAGTCAGAGATGTCATCCTCCCACTCACTGCAAGCTATAGGGGAAAGGAAGGGCGAGAGCTGGGGGGAGGGGGCGCAGTTGCAGTGAGACCTCCAGAAAATAAACAGGGTGTACAGTTTCAAAGACTTCAGACAGACATCTCATTGTTCAAGCCAATTATCAGTGGAAAATAATAACAACAGATGGCTATGGAGTCACTGACTTTTCATATGCACTTCATCTCGGCGGAACAGATGATGAAACGCGAGAGCTATCTCAAAAAGGCAAAACATCGCGCAGTAAAAGAACTCTACAGTCCAGATGGGGACCTTCTAAGGCTGCTGATTATCTTCTTAGAATGTTGTAAGATAGACTTACTAAAACATTCCAAGAACTGATCAGATACGATGCCTACAATGGCTTCATTAATGGAAGAAGTCACCTCGGACTTGTGACTAACCTCGGTGGGGATTTCAATAAGGTTAGAATAGAAGCGTCAGTGTGCTGTTTTCTCATCAGGAATCACAGGTTCCCACTCATACTCAAAATCTGGAGAATAAAGCATCACCCAAGGAAGCCACACTGACGGTGTTCTCTTTTAAGGGATGAAAAATAAACTAAGACTATGAAAAAGACATGAAATTATTCTGAATCATTCCATCATGATAAGAAAACAAATCACTCTAAGTAATTCCTTATTAAAAGCATTCTAGGATAAAATATCATCCCTCGTATACAGTTACAGCATCCTAAATAGTCTTTGTCATTGGCGATGGCAAGAGATAATTTGCTTTGAGTAGAAAATAAATATAAATTTTAATGGTTCTGTGATAAACAGTTTGAACAAATGCCAACCCTATACTCAGGCAAAGCTACTCAACCTGGCAATAACGTGAACAGGCCAAAGTCAGGCTCACTGACAGACCCCTTGAGGTTCAGCACAAGCTGAGACCCTGTAATAAGTCATGGGAAAAGTTAAATCTCTAATCAGAGAGGCCTCATTCCTGCTGCAAGACGGTATCTGTTCTGTCTACTTATCCATCTCCACCCAGGCATCATTAATGCCACATGCATAATTTTGCAGAAATCTCTCTGACTTGATATAAAATATGGTTGAAGTCACCGTGCTAAGAAGAAAGGAAAGCTGATCCTCCCACTATTTACTAACATACTTAACATTTTAAAAATATTTTTATGAACACACTGTTGACTTCACAAGTTTATAATGTAAGTTAAAAAGATTTTTTTTTCCCCCAGCAAGGCTTTTCTTTCAAAGTACTCTGACAAAAGTAAATTCGTAGCAGAACACACAGGCACGGAGAAAATATCGCCAAGGGCAAAATTCTGCAACTGCTTTAAGAAGCAAACAAGAACACAAAAGATGTGTAATGCAACCATCTGGCTCTCTTCATGCTATCTCAATGCCTCAACTTTATCCCCACCCCGAGCCAACCCACACCAATGCCACAGAACCAAATGGCTTCACTTCTGTTTCCTGCGCAGCAAGCTTACACAATGCAGTCAGGATGCAAGAGTTTTTTTTTTTTTGACATATCCACTAGTACCTTACTAAATTCCCCACTTCAATGACTCTGTCATCTTCATGATTCAGAGTGGGACTTCTTTGAAAAACCACTGAGAACTTTTCTGTAATAGAGACATTCTCACATGGATACATCTGTTCAGTTTCAAGAAAAACACTCTGCGAAAACTTCACCTCTGCCATCTCAATGATATCTGCTAGAATCAGATGTGGACATATGAAAAAAAAGAATGCTAAACTAATTCCAATTGGAGCATTTATTTTTTTGACACAAAATTGTGGCTCATAGGCTGGGCAGATGGTTCCGTGGATAAAGCACTTGCCATGCAAACGTGAAGATTAGAGTTCAAGTGCCTGGCACCCATGAAAATGCCAGGTAGATATAGCTTGCCACTTATAATCCTGACGTTCTGGAGGTGAACACATGGGATCCCCAGCGCAGATAGACTAGCCAGAGGAGCTGAATGGACAAATCCCGAGTCCGAATGAGAGAACCTGTCTCAACAAATAAAAGGAGAGAGACTGGAGAAAACACCTGACGTCAACTTCTGGCCTCTACACTCATGTGTACCTCCACACACATGGGCCCACACCCAGTAATACACATATGCACACCACAAATACACACACAGATTGTATGCTGTTGGCCTCCACTGATATTAGCTAATACAATTAGTTGATAGGATTTCATTAACTTTAATCACCTCTTTCACAAGTAAGCATGTCTGTTGAAATTTTTCAGTATTTGACTCAGTTTATAAAAATTTATTGAGTAACTACTGTGGAGTCAGGAGCTTGCTAAGAAAAGAACTATCAGGGCTGAGGAGATGGCTCAGTGGTTAAAGGCACTTGCTTGCAAACACTTCAGGTCCAGGGTTTGATTCCCCAATACCCACATAAAGCTAGATGCACAAAGTGGCACATGCATCTGGAGTTCTCCCTCTCCCCTCACAAATAAATAAATCAATAAAAATATTTAGGTCAAAAGAGAAAAGAACCATCAAAATCCAAGATCCTCCTATGTCCTAGCATGAATTGACTGGTGTATTAACAGTTTATTCTAATGCCTCCATTTGTAGGTAGGCTGATATATTTTGTTTATGTAGATATTTTTGCAAGCATAAAGTATGTGAATGTGACAAGTGTCTATGCAGGGATACAATTGCTTCCAACGGATGGGAATTAAGACTTTTAATGGAAACTTCTGTTGGAAAGAAAAATCAAGAAGCCTAACAAATGCCTTTTACCAAGAGGCAGCAATACAAAACGCTAATGACTGAGGAATAGGTACCCCTCACGAGCTAGCTGTCCTTGTTGCTCTTCTGCAGGGCTCAGGGAAGCAACATCAGCTAAGAGTTTTCAATGGGAAGCAAGATTAGCAAGGTGGGACCAGGTCTGGTTTACTTCTGTTTCCTCCCTCACAACAGTTCTCCTCATGCATGAATCCCTCTGGACATCTGCGGATAAAAAGACCTTTCCTGGTTTGTGACAGGGTAATGCTTTGGATCTGTTCTCAGTGTTTCTGCCCACAAAGGGCCTTGGCCTACACAGCAGCAGTCATCTGTGGGACACACACAGCGCATCTAGTCACTGGATGAGGCTTTTGGATAATTGTTTAAGCCTACATCAGCGTCTGGCCCCCACTTGGTGGACACAGCACATGGCTGCCTACCAGACCTGGGTTAGCACAGCTGGAGCCCAATGACAAGTTCTCAAGGATGTTCCTCCCAGGAGCACATCTGGCTCTTGGCAGCACCCATCCATAGCCACAAGTCTCCAGTTTGGTTTTTCTAAGCAAGTTCAGTTAACAGATAAGACAAGTCAGGTAAATCTTGACTACACATTTGGGCTTGGGATAAAATGTCAGAATATAAACTCCAGGAAGGCAGGCGTTATCCTGCTCGCTTTCCTTAGCTGTGACCAGAAGAGCAGCCCTTCAAGGGCTTTGCTGCATTGAAGCCAAATGAGCAGTGGGCGCTGTGCTGAGCCGCTGCAGTGCTGACACAAGCATCTCTGTGCCTCACTCCAGCTTCCCGTTCCTGCTTGCTGAACATGCACTGACTAACAGTCCAGTGCACACAGAAAAACCTGCAGGTAACTGAATGGCTAAAGCTTATTAAAGGCATGTCGTTACTACAAATGAAGCCATGAGCCTCGCCTGCATGGCTGGACAGATTTCCAAGTATCCCTCGCTCAAAATAACCATATCCCAGGACTATGCATGTCCCTTCCTTATTGATCCTTGGCAGCATGTGCCTAAAGTGCACATAGACGACTTCAAAGCAGAGACTTCTTGGACACCAGAGAAACACTAAATGATGAAGCAGCTTTTCCTGGCACCTTTTCATCTCATTTCCTTTCCCATGCCTCTCTTCCTGGATCCCCTGACATTTGCAGCTCTCAGCTCCTGTGTATACTCAACTCTGACCCACCCCTAAGCTTTTCCAAAGCTCTCCACCATCTCCCATGAGAACATACTCAGAAATGCCAACATCAATGAGGAGCAGGCCAGAGCACACTCTACTGACTCCCTAGCTAGAAAGGAGCTGATGGTCTAAAGATGCTGGGTTACCAAAGACATGTAGGCACTTGTCATCTTGGTGATCACATAGCTCTTCCAAGTGCACTAAGAACATGGTCAAAGAGAAGGGACACTAATATGCTATATCCTTCATATATAATTTCACTTCCTCAATATGGAAGTTTGTACAAGAAACATGGTTGAAATGTATAGGTGACTTGGACCTGCTCAGAATATGGCTAAAATGGTCTGGGCCATACCAACACAGGTTCAAGTGCTGAAGTTCAAAACCCAGCTCTGTTGCTTACTAACCTGGGGAGCTCATACAAGTTGCTCAAGGTCCTTATTCTCCAGTGTGCTCATCCACAAAATGGGTTTAATTATAGTCACTAATGTACTTTTGAGGAAAAATGAACAAACAAGAAAGAGGCTTACAATAATGCCTGGCATTTAGAGAATGTAAAAAGATTGACCCTGTTACTGTGACCACAGATAATATCACAAGGAGAGCTAACACTTCCCAGGCTGCATTTTGCCACTTCTACAAGTTTTTAATCATGGTGGTCTGCCATGCTACAGGCTAGAAAACAGGAGAAAACATACATCAAACTGTGCCTTTCTTCCAAACACACTGCTGAAGGCACTTTCTTCCAGCATTAGCTAGTCATGGATTTATTACTGCGCCTCTCCTACCTCAGTAAAGGAAACTCACTATGTACAAAAGAGCTGTGCCAGATGGACGGGTGAGTGGCAGCTGCCTATCCTGCCAATGCCAGTGACCCAAAAGGACTGCAGGGAGAGCTTCCAAGAAGAAGGAGAGTCCAGCCTGGAACGCGGAGGAATTAAAACACATTCTCATGGACATTTCAAGTCTGTGCATCTAGATATTCTGTTACTGATTTAGGATCTTAAGCAGTTTGTTTATTTTTAAATGCCTTTCAGCTCACCTTTAATAACATGTTTCTTTGACTTGGCTGAACTATGCCTCAGAAGAATTACAAGCGGGGATATGGCTGGGTAAAGGGTTCAGAGAACTAATCCACACCTGGTCCATGTAAAAAAAAAAAGGCTCATATTTTCCACATAGAAACAAGCCTTTTCATATGAAACAGTCTTCTATTTAACTGCTAAGGCCCTTTGCCCACCACACAACCTTTCATGTGTTTCCCCACTTGAGGGAAGAAAAAGAAAACCTCTAAACTTTCTCCTAGTTGCCCATGGGGCTTTATCAGTGACATAAGTGATGGTGACAGTAAAGAAGGGGGAGGAGCAGAATAAGTCCCACTCAAAAGAGAAGAGTGTACACTCACTGTACCAGAAACCCCTAGGTTGAGTTTTGTCAATGACAAATCACCAGCATATCCCCCAAGAATGAATTTGGGATGAACTCCAGGGGTGTCTTAAACCTGGGACTTCTCCCACAACAATTATGACCTCAACTTCCATGAGGAAGGAATAAAGTTGAGATGGGGAAATGGAAGGGAGGTAGAACAGGAGTAAAGAAAGCAATCTGGAGCTGAAAGGTGACTTTGAGGGTCCAGTCAAGTCCCCTTCAAACGGGCAGCAGAGCCCATGTGTGACAGAAATTGTGCATATGATGGGGACCCGCACACCAAGAACAGGATCTAACACCCAACCACATGGAAAAGAAACGGCCAAAGAACAGAGCCATTGAAAAACTATCATTCAGGTAAGGAGGAGGAATATTTTGGAACAAGGGCCTTTGAATCAGAGAATGGAAGAAGGAATCACAAATACCACACAATGCTGTTGCTATGAAAATTCCTTTTAATCCACTCTAGTATGAAGTAGGAAAAGAAGTATCTCTGTGCCTTTGCCAAGAGGTAACAAAGGAACATGGAAGAAAGATTCCACCAAAGGCAAGAGAGTGGCATACTGCTCCTGGCCCCATCAGTAAAGAACTCTGCCAAAAGGTATGTGCCCTGCCCTGTCCAGAAAAAGGTTCTTTCTAGTGAAAGGATGACCTTCGTGGCACATAATGGTTCTTGAAACAATACATAAAACTTCGGAAAGGTTGAAGCACAAGATGGGAAGCATCCATCACCCAGGCTTTTCAAGGACCCTTGACCTCTATCCTGAATGTCACATCATCCTCCAAGGCACAGCATGGCCTCCCAGGGCCACACAAAGCTACAGGGGTCATCTAAGCAATCATAGCTGCACTGTGCCTGGTTCTGTGTGTATGTATATGGAGTGTGTGTGTGTGTAGGCATGGTGAAGGCCTTATATGCCACCTTCAGATATACTAAACACCTCTTTTTCCAACAAGATCTCTCTCACCACCCTGGACCACACCAATTAGGCTAGAACAGCTGCCCTTGAGCTCTAGACATCCTCTTTTCTTTGCTTCCACAGTTTCAGGATCACAGGCATGTGTCACCACATGTAACATCTTACATGGGCATTGGGGATCCGACTCAGGTCTTTGAGCTTGCTAAGCAAGTACTTTACCACCTGAGCCATCTTTTCAGCCCCTGCTCACTATTTTGACCATCACCACAGATGCTCTGAAAAGTCCTCTTCCAAAGGCAAAATGCAAAGACAAGTAAGACCACCTTATATCTGGAAGCCATCTGGATCCAGACCAGAACCAGAAGGGCTGGGCCTGTTTGGAGAGAAGACCCATGAGGGACCTGCCTTCTTCCCTCAGTTACTTCCAATGGGGACACTTGGATGAGCAACTGTGGTAAGGAGAGGTAGGTCAACAGAATCTTCTTGGGTCAAGTTCGTAGGGGTAATTTTGTTTCCAAAAGCTTGGAAGAAATAATATTAGGAATCAATCCTCAAGATGAGATCCTCACCATGAAGAGGGATGACCAACGTGTGCAATGGAAGTGTAATGGATGTATATTTGCCACAGAGACTAACAGGGCAGGCCTTAGCTATTCTGCTTGCACAATCTTTAAGAGAATAGAATATTCCCCTATCTTAGGCTCTAAAAGTTTCCACAGTTGTATTGAGGCATTTCACAAACTAAAATGCATAGAAACAAGGGGGTTGCCCATTATGGCTATTTTCTTCAACCCTCTCTTCCTTCTATGCCATCATTACTCAAAAGTCACTCAAGGGCTGGAGAGATAGCTTAGTGCTGAAGGTGCTTGCCTGCAAAGCCAAAGGACCCAGGTTCAATTCCCCAGGATGCATGTAAGCCAGATGCACAAGGAGGTGCATGCATCTGGAGTTTGCAGTGGCCATTCTCTCTCCCTCCCTCTCTCTCTCTCTCTCTCTCTCTCTCTCTCATAAATAAATGAGAACAAATTATTTTTTTAAAAAGTCACTCAAACATTGTGCTGGCTGCCATGACTCTGTTACCACTTGATCAAGTGCGTGCGTGGTGCTACATGGTATGAATAAATACCACAACCACACAATAATTGGAATTTGAAAAGGTGGGCTCTAGAGACAAAGGCATTTCTATACAGTTTACATAAATGGCCCCAAGGGGGGAGAGTTCTAAAGTAGCAATATAAACTATATTTAATTGAAACAAAAAAATATTTTCATTTTGGAAAAGTAATTTGGCTTTCTAAAACTTGCTGCCTTTCATGTGACAGTACAGTAGAGTGGAATTCTTTCATTTTCTTCAGCATAGAAGCCAGGACCCCAAATTTTGCTTTGTGTGAATTAACTCTTTTCTTAATTCATCTCCTTCCAAATACAATACATACCACAAGAACTTATTCGGGTACCCCCCTCTCATTGTTATTTTCCTAAACATTGAGTATAACACATCCCAAAGAACATATGTTCCCAAAGAAGCAAAAATAAAAAAAAAAAAGGATCTAGAACTAATACACAATGAAAAATAAATTTAAGGCAGCCTTCTGGTCTGACATAAGAATATAAAAATGATATGAGCAAGAACAGCTTAGTTTGCATACTTTCTAGTCACAGCTGCTGCTCCGAAACCACAATACCTTTAAAATGACATTTTTAAGGAAACAGATATGCCATGGCTTTAGCTCTAGCAAGATGTAGCAAACACTGAATTAAAGGGGCTTTGATTTTTATACAAGGACTTTATATATAACCCTGAGAGCTGGCACAATGAAGAAGAAAAGAGTGACTCATTTTTTAAAATAATCAGATGGTAAACAGTGAACTATAATAACGACCTCACAACTTTTTTTTTTTTTTTTGTAAAACCAAGAAACTTAGGCATCTAAACTTAAAGGACAGAGGGGACAAGACCTCTCTTCTTGGTTAATATTTCATTGGGTGCTAAAGACTTCTCTGAGAACACCTCTGGGCTTGGAGTGAAAGACCCACATGAGGCCCCCTTACCCTTCTAAGAGACACAAGTGCTTCCCTGAATAAACGAAAATAACATACAATTAAATCAGACTATTCAATTAATAAATTACTTTGGTGGACCTTGCAGACCAAGTCCTATTTAATTACATAATTTAAAAAATATTTGCACATTGCAATCACTGGAATTGGCTTTGAGGTTTCATAATACACACTTAACACTTGAGTTAGAGAACAAATTTATTTAATAAATGCAAGCTAAGTGCTAGAAGGCTACCGCTCTCCTACTGCAAAATCACTCAGCAGCACCCTCAGAGAGAGCAAATAAACTTTCTTTAGAAGGAGGCTGCTGGTGAATGTCAGGGGAGGCTGGCTGGCTTTTTGTGTTTTTTCTCTCATGTGTTGCTTGTAAATCTGACCATTTTGAGAGGTGATTAGAATAGAGCTAATGGACAGAATGGTCCCAGTTGAAGATAACTGCAAGATAAAGTAAGGTGGAAGATGTCAAGGGCCCGGTAGTAAAAAGCTCTTCAGAGTGAAACAAAGAGAAGTCACATTCACTCCCCATCATTCACTTCTTGGAATACCAAAATACACCATAAATTAACATGGGTACTGGGTCAGAGATGTGTTCCATTAAGAAAGCACACACAAATCTCGGCCGGGGGGGTGGCGGGGGGTGGAGCACAGTCATCAAAAGGACAGAATTACAGGGCATCCTGAAGAGTGTAGAAACATTTCAGAGTGACAGTATGCCCTAGGGCTAGATTGGGGGATCACCATATTGCCAGAGTGAGCTTTCTAGAAGGCCACTTGACAGCCTTGGTACCACAACTTGTTTTCTGTTCTCTGATAGGGATCTCTGTGAGGCATGTGCACTTTCAGATATCCAGCGCACACTTTACACCCACAACCACCTCAGAGCTTTCTTGGCCTGGTAGGGTTGCACCCCTTAACACCGGAAGGCCCCAGGCCACCATATATGGGGGGGTGTTGTTGTTGGTGGTGGTGGTGGTAATGGGACTTAAAGAACTGTTAAATACAATCTCTCATGCTATCACTTGCCTGCTTCTAGAAGCATCCATGTGGAGATGGCTCTGTCACAAAGTGTTTGGCACACATGCAGGAGGACCTGGCACCCAAGGAAAATGCCAGGCATGGCACCAAGTGTCTGTAATCTCAGCAGTGGGGGGGCTAGAGACAAAAGGCTCTCTAGGACTTGCTGGCTTGTTCATTTAGTCAAACTGATGATTTGAGGATTCAGTGAGAGGCCCTGACTAAAATAAAAAAGTGAAAAGTGATGGGGAAGACACTCAGACATCAATTCCAGGCCTCCACATGCACATACTTGCAAAAAAAAAAAAAAAAAAAAAAAAAAAAAAAAAAAAGACATGGGCTGGAAAGATGGCTTAGAGGTTAAGGTGCTTGCCTACAAAGCCAAAATATCCCAGTTCAATTCCCCAGGATCCACGTTAGCCAGATACACAAGGGGCGCATGTATCTGGAGTTCGTTTGCAGTGGCTGGAGGCCCTGGTGTGCCCATTCTCTCTCTCTCTCTCCCTGTTTCTCTGTCAAATAAATAAATAATAATTAATTAATTAATTAAAAAGACACACAAAGTTCTAATTTTTAAGACTCTTTTTCATGTGTGTTATATGTGGTGCATGTGCTATGTAATGGATGCATGTTTATATACTAATGCATGTGTCCCATGCATATGCATGCAAGGCCCAGAGGAAAATGTGGAGTGTCTTTCTCTTACCACTCATTTGCTTTTTTTGAGATGAGTTTTATCCCTCAAACCCAAGCTGTGACACCCCACAATTCTCTGGTCTCTGCTCTTCAATGGGCTGGTGTTAGAGACATGCACAGCCATGCCCAGCCAGCTTTGTATGTGGGTTCTGGGGAGTCGAACTTGACATTTTCTGACCCAAGAGGCCCTCATGATTAAGCAACAAGAGTGCTCCACTACTGAGCCATCTTCCCAGACCCTCATTTCTAAGAATTTTAAGAGACAATGAAGGTTTAAATAAGTAACTCTGTAAGCACTATTCAGCTTTGAAATAATTCCCTCGAGCCTATATCATCATCTTTTTCCTCCTATTCAGAAATCTCTGGAAAGACTGCCTCTCTACACTGACCTCGCATCATCCTTCCGCTCTCACACTGCCACCCAATCATCCTTTGCACAGGTTCTTCAGTGTTCAGTCACTTTGGATTTGGTTAATGGACATCCTTTGGAAGGGATGTCATCTTCCAAAACGGTCATCTCTCCCCATCACAGTGGCTCTCCATTGGCCACTTTGTGCAACACCCTCTTTTACAAGCTTTTATTTTTTTCCCCACGAGTCTTCCCTTGGTGCCACTACTCTAGCCATCCAGGGACGGAGGTCAGACACTGAGCTCCTCTGACTCTACCACACCTCCAACATCTGTGACATTCGCTCTCCTTTCTTTAGATAGTTGCTTTGGGGGACAGGGACTCCTTGGGAGCTCCTTAAGGGTGACAACCATTGTGCTATCTCAGGTTTTCGGCTATGCATACTGGTGTGGCACGGTGGCCATTTGAAGGTTGCACGTTCCAGAACATGGCTGGGTTCTTAGAGATGGTGCTGTACAGGTACTGCTTTTGCTGTCTGAATATCTGCCTCATCGCCTTAAAGCACCTTTGCCACAGGCTGACAGCTCCACAGTCCTAAACTCAATGAGCCTCTTGTAGCAGAGGGATGGCAGGTCTTCAGGTCATGAGACTCAGTGGTGTTAATGTGCTTTCGTTCTTATATATATTTTTAAAGTGTGTGTGTGTGTGTGTGTGTGTGTGTGTGTGTGTATGTACTCATGTGGGAACATATTGGGCGCAGGTGCATATGTGAGTTGAGGTTAAAGGTGAATAATAGGTATCTTCCATAATCACTCTCCACCTTATTTTTTAGACAAATTCTTTCAGTGAGCCTGGAGCTCACAAATTCAGCTAGATAAGCCAGCCAGAAAGCCCCAGGTATCTTCCTGTTCCCAGATCTCCAGCACTGGGATTACAGGCATTCCACCATGCCCAGTTTTTATGTGGGTGCTGGAGATCCGAACTCAGGTCTTCATGCTTACAAGGCGAGCACTTTACACTGGTGTCACTTCTCCAGTCCATGATTTATCTTGACCAGGTAAAGCAAAGTCCCACACCACAGCCCACAGCAGATGTGTGGATAGGGTCCATTCTCTTCTTAATCCAGCTTAGATTCACAGGCCCCGTGACAGGCCTAGCATTACTTTCTGAAAGCTCTTCCCTATCTTTAGCTCTTCTTCCCTAAACTCACCCTTGTGAAAGACGAATGTCGCAAAACTCAAATCTGAAAATTTCCTTCCATTCAGAAAAAGCTCACCCTATCACAGCCTACTATTTCCACACTGAGTTCATCTGAACATTGATTGCACACTCACAGCTGCATGCTTCCCAGATGTGTGCCCCACTCTGGCTTAAACACTGCGTAGTTTCTCAAGGCTGGAAGGGTTCAGCTAGAATGTGCAAAAGTCCTTGATCATGGTTTGCCTTTTCTGGAAGAAACATCTGGGACTGCCCCCAACAGTAGAGAATCATGCATACTGTGAATGTTCTCATCATCACACTCTGCTCATATCTAGCCCATCATTGTGTGGCACTGCCCTCTTTTGTCTAGAGAAGTCTACTTGTACCACAGAACACCACCAAAGATGCCACTTGGTCCACGAAGCCCTCCACAGCCACTCTTAGCAAAGAACCCTTTTGTCTGCTCTACTTGCACATGGTGTTTTTCATCTATGGGAGTGACTGCATTTCATTTCAGCCACGCTGCTGCCTGCTATCTTGTATGTTCAGTCTATAAGAAGCAGTTCACAACTCTTGAATGAATACAGCTAAAGAATTCTTGTAAACAAAGTTAAGAACAATTTTCTTCCTTTGGTGCCTTTACAAAATCCCCTCTCTCCACCCTCCTTCCTCTCCCCACCAAAGCTCAGCAGTCAGTCAAGCAGATCACATCTGTATCATATTTGTTCACACCTCTGAAGACAGAAGAAATGGATCCTGCCTGCCATTTGTGTGCATGCCTCAGTTAGAATATGAACAAAACTCCCTACATTCTCATGAAGTAAAATCACCTCATTGTTCCTAATAAGAGTACAGAGGAAACAGAAAGAGTAAGCAGGACATGAGAAGTTAATCTAATCGATTTTTTATAAATAAGAATTGAGATTCACTATTCACCAAAAATGTAATTACCGTCCCCCTACTAACAGTGTCCTAATTCAGACTCTGTTCATAAACACACACACACACACACACACACACACACACACACACACACACACACACACACACAGAGCGAGAGAGAGCGAGCTCGGGTTATAAGAAAATTTTGCATTGAGGACTTAGATCAACTGTACTTCCCTCCCCTGTCCTGTGGTCTGTTTAGCTTCAGCTTTCACAATGCCACCATGCATCCCACCTGGAGCAGCTCAGACTTTTCAGACAGCCTGCAAAGCAGTGGGAGAAAAGAGCTGCTATCAAAGTATAGGGGGAAGCAGAGTTCAGAGACAAGCTTGATAGAGAAGTCAGGACCAAATTATGAAGACCTTATAAGGGAAACATGGAGCCTGGACATTACTCAAAACACAGGGACAGTGAAGTAGAGCTGACCACGTGACCCATCAGAGGGGTCCTGGGGAGCAGACCTGCAGACAGCAGAAAACAGTAGCTATGAGCTCTGGTGATGCACATGAGAACTCCTCCCAAAAGCTCTGACAAATGCTGATGCCCCAACCCTTACTCCAATGAGTTCTAAAACCCCATAGTGACAGTGTGTAGTCGGGGTTGAAAAACCAACAGAGACAACCAACAATGAAGATTGAGATAAAGCTGGAATGAAAGGGTACAAACAGGGGCTGGAGAGCTGGCTCAGTTACCTGATAAGGTACTTTCCTGTATCAACCTAGGTTGGATTTCCCAGTACCCACATAAAGCCAGATACACAATGTAGCACATGCGTCTAGAGTTCATTTGCAGTGGCTGTAGGCTCTGGTGGGGTCTCATGTTTCTCTTTTTCTGTCTGTCTGTCTCTCTCTGCTTGCAAATAAATACTTAAATATTTTTTAAAGTACTCTTATATCCCAATATTTTTAAAAATTTAATATTTTATTCATTTATTTGAGAGAGACAGAGAGAGAGAAAGAATGAGTATGGGTGTGCCAGGGCCTCCAGCCACTGCAAAGGAACTCCATACACATGCACCACCTTGTGCACCTGGCTTATGTGGGTACCAGGGAACCAACCCTGGGTCCTTAGGCTTTTCAGGCAAACGTCTTAACCACTAAGCCATCTCTCCAGTCCTCTAATATTATGTTAATGTTCCTAAGATTACATGTAAATATTTCAGAAACTATATCTAGGTTTCAGAAACTTTATAGGTTTTACTTTCTTTTGTCTTAACGTTTGTCCTCAGACATAGTTTGGTTCTGCACCAGAGTGCTCTTAGGTTTTTGCTTTGACCATGTTAAAGTGAGGGGTTAAGAACACCTCAAAGGGTAGAGGATCACAACCATGTGGCAAGCAGTGGAGAGGTGAATTTTGAATTCTAGAGCATGCAACAATGGGGGAGGGGGAAACCCACGACCTCCCTAAGCTTTTTTTTTTTTAATTTATTTATTTAAGAGAGAGGGAGAAAGAGACAGATAGACAGAAAGACAGAATGGGCACACCAGAGCCTCTAGCCACTGCAAATAACTCCAGACACATGCGCCATCTTGTACATCTGGCTCACGTGGGTCCTGGGGAATTGAACCAGGGTCTTTAGGATTCACAGGCAAATATCTTAACCGCTAAGCTATTTTCCCAGCTCCCAGCTATCTTTTAGGAATAGGGGTCTTGAGCTACGCTGCTGTATTTCACTTACAAAAGCTATAATCTAAAATTGTCTTTGTTGAACTCTCATTTAAATCCCAGGAACAAAATTATATTCAAATGCTCTTCCAATCAGTCCAAGTTCCGACAGCTCTGTGGACTAAGGTAAGCCATGCTTATGTGGTCTGTAAACCTTTAACTGATAATACATGCATGTAATGTGAGAAGAGTCCTCTTCTGTCTGGAAGCTGGGCTGACCACTGGGGCTCAGTCACAGGATTTTGAGCAGTGAGGTTAGCAAGGTGCTTGTGACTGCCTTAGTACTGAGCAAAAAGAAAACTCCCATGGAAGACATCAGTTAATACAAAACATCTGCGGGGTTTGAGTGGCGAAGAGAATAACTGATAAATGAATTCTTTGTGTACCAAATATCAGGTGCACTTTAACTTCTAGTGATACAAATGTGATAGTTTTTGTTCTGCCAAGAGCAGCCATCCATCTCTCCCTCACTGTATTCAAAAGAGAAAAATAGGTTGTTTGGCATTATGATCACTCTTTATTCCTTTCAAACAGAAAAAAAAAAAAAAAGAAAGAAAGCAAAGAAAAGAAACTTTTCCTACACCATTTTTTTAGCACAAAGTACTAAACAATCTGGCATACATTAGCAGGAAGAGGCCACATGTAGGTGGGATATGCCATGACCACCTTCTTCAAAGGCCAGTGAAATATGATCTTTTGCTCCCAGACTACCTTAAGACCTGGGCTATCCTGCAACTCAGAGGTCCTGTTACAAAAATGGAGTCCTAGGCTGAGGGACTGTCCTGCAAAAATCCCTAGGGGACTCAATGGGCAGAAAAAAAATCAGAAGGGGGGAGGCCTAAACAGGGGTCCAGATGAAAAGTATCACTCCAGTAATAATTCTAATGCTACTTCACTCATGATGCATTTTAAGGAAAAAGCACATTTAACATAGCTATTGGCCTGAAATAACTCACTTAGCAACAAGGTACACGGTGGGGTCCGAGGACTCCCTTCTGATCACTGGCCTGACCAGGGGCTGAGACTCACTGCAGCTGAGCAGACTGCACATGGCTAATGTGAGGAAGGTCAAGATAGGAACTTTTCAGGTTGGCTTCCAATGAACACAGTTCATTCTGTACATTGTAAAGTTGAAAAAAAAAATCTCAAGTTAAATGTTACATGTAGGGGGCATTTGTACAGTCAAGTTCTTTTTGTTTTGTTTTGTTTTTTGCGAGGTAGGGTCTCAGCCTGGTTCAGGCTGACCTGGAATTAACTATGTAGTCTCAGGGTGGCCTCGAACTCTCAGCGATCCTCCTACCTCTGCCTCCCGGGTGCTGGGATTAAAGGCGTGCACCACCACGCCCGGCTTCTCAGTCAAGTTCTTTTTAAAAAATTATTTTTATTTATTTATTTGAGACAGGAAGAGATAGATAGAATGGGCATGCCAAGGCCTCCAGCCACTGCAAACGAACTCTAGGTGCACGCACCCCCTTGTGCATCTGGCTTACGTGGGTCTTCGGCAATTGAACCTGGGTTCTTTGGCTTTGCAGGCAAGTGCCTTAATCACTAAGCAATCTCTCCAGCCCACAGTCAAGTTCTTAATGGTGCAAAGGAAGTAAAAAAACAACAACCATCCCCTTGTGGTAGCGACTAAGATTTAGCTCATTTTAGGATGCTGTTGAGGCAGCACTGAGGGCATCTTTCTGTCATCACAAAGTCTTCAGGAAGGTAGAGCCTAGAACTGGACATATAGGTTCAGAATTTTGCTCTGTCTAAGCAGAACATTGTGACAGCTTCCAACACTAAAAGATTCATTGTAAGAAAGGCTTTCAGTCATGCTCACTGGCTGCATGTGTTAGATGAGCAAATATTGTATTTAAGCAAATGCCTAAACCCCAGCAGAAGCTGCAAGGAGGGGAAAATGCAGGAAATGGGAGCGATGGAACAGAAGGATCAAGATGAAGGTCAATTTGGCAGGGACCTATCGGATGGGGACAGAAGGAAAGTAATCTAGACAGTAATGAAAGCAATAGAAGAAGAAAAGGTCACTAGAAATCAGCCCAATGTAACATCTTATCCACATTTCACAGATGAGGAGAGTAAAGCCCAGCAAGATAACTAGAGCCACAGCACACGTTTAATACAGGCAAAGCTTCGAACTACATTCTTCTTTCAATTTTAGAATCCACTGCCTCAACCTCCATGTGATTATGTCTTGGGAAATTTGAGGTCATGAGACGACAGTGAATAAAAGTAGGTATCTAATCACAGGTAGGAGGAGAAAAGTTGTCTTTGGACCTGCCTATGGAGGAAAAGCACAAGACAAGGGCAGACACGGCATGAATCAGTGACAGAAAAGGTTAAGCATGAGGCCAGTCCAATGATGGGAATGAGATGGACAGTCCTGAGGCAGACTCCTGAGTGGCTGCACAAGACTCACCCATGTTCTTTCTCAGTGCACCACCCGCAACAGCCTTAAACTCACGATTCTCCTCCCTCAGCCAAATGAGTGCAGCATAGGGCATTTTATAATTTTCTTTGTTTTTCTTTTGAAACTTTAACGCATCATATGTTCATATATATGTATATGTGTGTGTATCCTATATGACATGTACTTTGAATATGTTCACACTGCATTAAACTTTTTGTTGAAGAAGCATGTTTTTTCATTTATAGCATTTCAAATCCAATTTATTTTTGTTGCTTCCTATTCCTCCTCCCCTAATCCCTTCCCCACCCTCTCCTTAGTGTTCTTCTTTCTGTTATGTGTCCCAAGAACCCTTTTACCTGTCTCGGCACCATCTTCCAGTTCATCTCTTTATATTCACTTTGTGTTAAAGTTCTGTATTTATAGACTTTATCCACATTTGCCTCCTTACATACATACTTATAGAAATTACAGGCTAAGACTCATTTAGAGAAAAACCATTAAATGACACACACTCTCATAATAGGAAATAGCCCTCGGACTCCTTCTAGGTGTTACATGGAAACAGATCAATCCTACTCAGGCTGAGGAAATCGCAACCTGAAGAGCTCTGAGACCTATGCTTAAATTGTTTCTCTGCTCACCACATTTTCTTCTCCAGGAAAAAGCTTTGCTGTCTCTAAGAATATTTTTCTTTCTAGAACATTTCCATTTTCTTGTGATTTTAATATGGTCAAAACAAACAACTCATTAAACATACATTATTATGGAATTATCTACTCAGCTTACTAAGCTTTCCATGTTACACTTCAAGTCAGGATCCTCCTTGACCAGATCATAGTCCACAATGTTAGGAAAGAACAGATGGATATTCATGCTTTGAAAAGACAAAAATAAAGGAATGAAAGTTATAGGTTCAAAAAAGGTCCTAAGCCGGGCGTGGTAGCACACACCTTTAATCCCAGCACTTGGGAAGCAGAGGTAGGAGGATCGCCATGAGTTCGAGGCTACCCTGAAACTACATAGTGAATTCCAGGTCAGCCTGAGACAGAGTGACACCCTACCTTGAAAAACCAAAAAAAAAAGGGGGGGGGAGCTATTTTTGCTGCCTGTACTTGAATCCATAAAACCTAGGGAGGGAGAAAAATCTATGGGCAAAAACTTGATTAATTTAAGATAACTTTATTTAATTAGTTCTTTAGAAGATATAACTAAAAGCAAATTGTATTACATACTGCCTGTTGTACTTAGCTTCATGTTGCTGAGAGAAAACACCCAACCAAGAACAACTTGTGGGAGAAAAGGATTTATTTTGGGTTACAGACTCAAGGGGAAAGTTCGTGATGACAGGGAAAACTGATGGCATGAGCAGAGGGTGGACATCACTTACTGGCCAACATCTGGTAGACAACAGCAGGAGAGTGTGCCAAATTTTGGAAATGGAAGCTGACTATAACACCCCACAGCCCACCCCCAACAATACATCACCTTCCTGGATGCTCCAATTCCTAAATTACCACCAGCTAGGGACTTACCAGTCAGCACATAAGTTTATGAGGAACAACTGAATCAAGCCACCTCACTGCCTAACAATATTAATACAAGAAATTAAACTAAAAACATCCAGTAATGATAAGATTGGAATTTAAAATCATATTTATTTAATTAGAACAGAGTATGACATAACCATTAAAATAAGGCTTTGGGGTGGACATTTAGTGACATTGAAAATATTTTGAACAGAGCATGAGATAAAACAGGACAAAAAAGACATTGTGCTTGGGAGACGACTCAGCAAATAAAATCACTTGCTTGCAAGCCTGCCAGCCCAAGTTCAGTTCTTCTGCACCCACATTAAGCTAGACACAAAATGGTGCCCACCTATGTGATCCCAATGAACCTAAGTAAAAGGAGGCAGAGCCAAGAGTACACAGAAACTCATAAGCCAGTGAGACTGGCTTACATACATTGGCAAAAATAACAGATTCTGTTTCAAGGAAAGTGGAAACATGCCGAGTTTGTCCTCTGACCTCCACATGCACACTATGGCATGTCCATATATACACACACAAATCATATAAAACCACACAAACACACATATACATTTTTTAAAAAAGACTCAGGTATAGTGCTACATACTTGTACTTCCATTAACCAGCACAACTGGAACTTGGAGGCTAGCCTTGGCTAAATAATGAGACTTTGCTGAGGTGGGTGGTGGAACGGAAAAGGACACGACCGGCTTCAAACATTATATTACATGACAATGTGGGGAAGAGACAGAGTATCGGGAAACATATGGTAAGAGGCTGAGGACAAGCAAGGGATGTGGAAAAACAACCCCCAAGATGGTCAGTGTGGACTACAGCAAAAGTGTGTCTATGTGGGTTTACGGGGTACTGACGGAGAACAGAAGCTGTAGTTAGAAGCCTGGGAGGCTCCCATTCTACCAAAGCATCAATGCACAGGGCTGCTCTAAGGGAAGTTTTGAGGGCTGGGAGAGTCTGTTATCTGTGCACCCTCAGAACTCAATTTCTGGACCTCCATTCCAGCTCCAGACTCCTCAGAGAAGAAACCTTGCTGGACATAGAATCATGAGAGGTCAGACAGAGAACAGCCAAAGAGTAGAGAAGAACAGTCTAGATCTTTTAGGAAAGCAGGTCAAGAGTTCAAAAATAGATGATAGCCCTCAAAGGTGAGAGCTGTAAAGTTAGTTAGAAATGCGGTCCAAACCAGACCACCCTTCACATAGTTCACACAGTTACCTAGGGTGAGCAACGGAAAAAGCCACAGGTAAAGTGCTGTCCAACTCTAAAAGAAAAGAAAAAGAAACAGTAATATTTCGTAGTAACCACATACACACACTAGAAAGAAACATCTTTTCATTTCTACAACCCATTTCAAAATAAACTCAAAGACAGGTAGATTGTGACAAAAAGAACAATTGAGCAACAAATAAGAGTCTGGTTTACTGAGAAGAGAGAGTAGAAATAATGAATCTTCCAGGCATGGTGGCTCCCATCTATAATCAAGAGGCTGAGGCAGGAAGATCATGAGTTCCAGGCAAGCCTGGGTTACATAGCAAGACCCAATCTCCAAAAAATAAAATAGAATTTAAAGAATCAATCTGAAGAAAAAGGTACACCACTATAGAAATAAACAATACCTTAGGATAGATAACTTATAGAATAACAAAATACTTTGTAAGATAATCAAAAAATTTAAAAATAAATGAAAGAAAAGAACTGCAAGGTTAAAATGAGAAAAAAAATGAAACTAAAAAGAAGTGAAGATAAAGATAAAATGGAGTTATGAAAAGAAAGCAAATGTTGAAGGCAGGTAAAGCAGATCCAACATACAGAAAACAGAAACCTCTGAGCAGGAAGTCAAAGGAAGGGAACTGTCCAAATACTGAAATTTACAATTCAAAGAGGCTCCATGTGGTGATGTGTGTCTATACTCCAAACATGCAGTAGGTTGAGAGAGTTCAAGGCTAGCCAGGATTACATAGCAAGATGTTCCCCCAAAAGAATGGAAGGAAAGAATGAAGAGAAAGAGAGTGGAGGAAGGGATGAAGGAAGTAAAAAAGGAAAATAAACCTTTTCTGAAATGGCTTAGCGGTTAAAGGTGCTTGCTTCTTGCAAAGCCTGATGTCCAGGGTTCAATTTCTCAGTATCCACATAAAGTCAGCTGTGCAAAAGTTGCATGCACAATGCATCTAAAATTCACTTGTAGTTGCAGGAGGTCCTGGCACACCTATATTCTCTCTCTCTCTCTCTCTTTCTCTCTGTATGTGTCTGCCTCTTTCTCTCAAATAAATATATAAAAATATTTTTAGTGTGGTTAAGGTGCATGCAAAGCCTAAAGACCCATGTTCAACTCTCCAGGTCCCATGTAAGCCAGACACACAAGGTGATGCAAGCCCACAAAATCGCACATGCACACAAGGTGGTGTGTACGCTTGGAATACTAACTGTAGTGGTTGGAGGCCCTGGTGTGCCAATTCTCTCTCTGTCTCTCTCACTATCTCTCTTGCTTTCTCTCTCATAAAAAATTAAAATCTGGCTTGGAAAGATGGCTTAGTGGTTAAGTGCTTGTCCCACTCCAAGGCTCAATTCCCCAGTACCCAGGTAAGCCAGATGCACAAGGTGGCGCATGCATCTGGAGTTCATTTATAGTGGCTGGAGGCCCTGGTGTGCCTGTTCTCTCCCTCCCTCCCTCCCTCCCCCTCTCTCTCTCTCTCTCTCTCTCTCTCTCTGTCTCTCTCAAATAAATAAATAAAAATAAAACAAAATTTAAAAAAATTAAAACCTGAATGCCTGTGTTTGTGTGCTGAGGGTGGTAGAGAGGTAAATGAAATGCACAGCTGGCCTCCAATTTGCTGTGTTGTCAAGGCTGATCCTCCTGCCTCTAATTCTCAAGTGTTGTGGGGGGAGGTGTCCAGTGCACCATCAAGCCCTATATATTGAAAGCTACATGAAATGACCAACACTAAGACATACTCTAGAAAAGTGACTGAGTTGAGCACATATACTAGAGGAAAACTGAGTAATGGATTTAAATTTTTCAAAGAAAATATACTACTCAATATACTACTCACAAAGTCATTCATAAAAAACTATGCTTTAGGGCTGGAGAGATGGCTTAGTGGTTAAGGCACCTGCCTTCTAAGTCTAAGAATGCTGGTTCCAATCTCCAGGTCCCACGTTTAGCCAGATGCAAAGTGACACAAGGGCGTAATGCCGCACTTGAGCACAAGGGGGCGCACACATCTGGATTTTGTTCGCAGCAGCTGAGAGGCTGCTGGCGTGCCCATCTCTATCTGCCTTCCTCTCCCTCTCTCTCTGTCTCTCTCTGTGTCTCTCTCTCAAAAAAAAAAAACTATGCTTTAAATACAAAAGGCACAGCAAAATCATAAAAATGTAAGAAATCAGAGACAAAATTACTAAGTACATCAACATAAAAAGTGGTATTCAAAACTAACATATTTACCTATGTTACTCCAACGAAAAGATAGCTGGAGGGGAATGGAATGGTGTAAATTACAGAATTCCTTGAAAAGGCAAATGCAAAATGATATAACCATTAAAAATAATGCAGAGCAACTAGGAATGGTATAAGGGAATCTCCTTGGCCATCAAATTGATATGTTATTCTAAGACTGAGGAGTGTGTAAGGTGGATAAATGAGGAGAACAATTACAGGTATCCCAGCTCTACCTGTCCCAAGTCCATGAGAACTGTCAGCATAGAAAAAGGAGATAAAGTGGCTGGGGAGATGGTTCAATGGTCAACAGGTTTGCTGCATAAACAGGAGGACCTCAGTCTGGATCAGCAAAGCCTACATAAAAATCTGGGCATGGCAGTGTGTGCCTGTAATGCTGGTGCTGAGGAGGGAAGATAAGAATTTCCCTGGGGAATGCTGCACAGCCAGTAAAGTTGAATTGGTGAGCTCAGGGTACAGTGAGAGATTCTGTCTCAGAAAAAATTAAGATGGTGAGTGACTGAGGAAGACACTCCACATTGACCTCTAGCTGCCATACCCACATGCCTACTCACATGTGAACATACAAATACAAATGACACACACACCAAAGATACAGTAGATAAGAGAGGAAACAAAAGGCCCATAACCCTGGATGTGAAATGGAATAATTGGCATCTGTGCCATCTACACATACTGACCATCTCAGCAACAAGTATTGTCACCGCAGAGACAATTGTCTTGAAACACAAGTTTCATAAGAAAAAACTTAAGATAGTAAGATAAATGGCTGATCTCAGTTCTCTTGTAACACGACATAATCAGGTTCTACTGGTCAAAGACAGAGAATAGGAGAGGAAGACAGATAGAGACGGGTGCGCCAGCAGTCTCTCAGCTGCTGCAAACGAAATCCAGATGTGTGCGCCCCTTGTGGTCAAGTGTGGCATTGCACCCTTGCATCACTTTGCATCTGGCTAAACGTGGGACCTGGAGATTGGAACCAGCGTTCTTAGGCTTAGGAGGCAGGCGCCTTAACCACTAAGCCATCTCTCCTGCCCAGGATTTTTTTTAAACTATTTTATAGGGGCTGGAGAGATGGCTCAGCCATTAAGGCATTTTCCTGCAAAGCCTAATGACCCAGGTTGGATTCACCAGTACCCATGTAAAACCAGATGCACAAAGTTATGCATGCATCTAGAGTTTATTTGCAGTGGCCGGATGCCCTGGCACGCCAATTCTCCCTCTCTCTCTCTCTTCTTTCTTTCTACTTGCAAATAATAATAGAAAATTAAACCATACTTTATAAAAGGCTGTACTCTTATTTCCTCACTGCTGCTCCTGTTTCCCTGGGACTCGTCTTCAGTGAGGTTAAGGTATTCACTGTGGAGTCATGACAGCCTCAGTTCTTAGTCTCTGTGGGGAAGGAGTGCAGACTGTGCCTCGGGGTACTGCCACCCACTCTGTGGCTCTTACAATCTTTCTACCCTTCTTCCTGAATGAGATAGGATTTTTAATAAAGATAGAAATGCAAACGAAGGAAACTGAGTCACATGTAAGCTCGTAGTTCATGAAGATGATAAATTAAAAAATTCTTTGCCAGGTTAACGATGGGCAATTTATTGTATGAAAACTGGTAAAGAAAGGGAAAGATCCCACCAGGTACCTTCCATTTCTGCAGTGAACAGTATCCCTAGGGAACCAAAGAGTGGATGAGGAGGAAAATTTACAACAGCTTCCCAGCTTATACAGGGTACACCATATCACTGTATCTTTGTTTCTCCCACTGAAATGTCAGCTGTTAAGATGACCAAAGGAAAGATAGTAAGATAGTATGTCCTTCAGGAAGGTTGTGTCATCACCTAGAGTCTTGCTAAAGGGTCAAACTGTACCAGACCCCACTGCCAATATCAGGACACATGGCAGAGAGAGTCTTGAACGGTGTATTTAATCACAACTCTATAGGTCAAGGGGCTAGGCATGTGTCATGGTTTGATTCTACTATGTCTCCCACAGGCTAGGATTTGGGCCTTGTTCTCCAGCTAGTAGAGCTATTGATAGAAGCTGTAGGCCCTTAAGGAGGGCCAGCTCAGGTGGAGGAAGTTGATCCCTTGAGGTAAGTCACTGAGGTATATTATTCTGCTTCCCTCCTGTCATTCCCACTCTGCCTGCTAATCCAACCAAGATATGAGGAATCTCTGCCTGGTGTTCCCACCACCATGAACTGCACCATACTTTCCCTGCAAGGATCATGAAGACTTCTCAAACCTTGGGCCAAAAAGAAGTCTCTCTTCTTATAAACTGCCTCTATTATGCATGTTGCTACCACAAGAACAATAATGCTAGGGTTCTCCCAAGGGTTGCAGCTCAAAAGAAAGGCCTTGACCGGAAATCTTCAGTTCCAGAAACTTCAACGATGGGTCAAATATTTCAGATGTGGGTGATGATAAGCTATGACTCCAAGGAATGCGTACTGAGGTGGTAACAAGCACAGGAAGGGAGTATTACAAAAGTCAAAACAGGCAAATTTGGAAGAGGCTGTGATATGAGTCAAGTAGAACAAGTGAGGGGCTTTAACCATGCTGGCAAAGCTTGATGTCTTGGCTTCAGTGGTGTTCACAAGGATACCCACCTAAAATAAAATATTAATGCTGTCTAATGTAGAAGTCACATGTGGCTAAAACAAAGTCAATTTAACTTAAATTCAATTTAAAACTTCATTTATAGCTACATATGAGGTGTTTCATAGACACGGGTGATCTTCTGTGCAAAGATCTTGGGACAAGAAGGGTTTGTTTGTGGTATGTGAACAGTGGAGCATGGGGCCCCATTTCTACTACTACATTTGACTTTATTCAAAAACTTAAAGTACTTATTCCTGAAGTACATCACCTAGTGCATCTAGCATGAATAATAATTATTCTTTGAAGCAATAACAAAGGGTATACATCTTCCAGAAGAAAGATGAAGGAAGATGCTCTTACGGGCCAGGACCCCAAACCCATCCAACAGATCTGATTTCAAGGTGAGGGTACATGGCACCCAGAAATTGCCATCCCAAGGCCAATGCGGCTGTGTTGAGAAAAGGTTAATAAGCACTTCCCAACCACCAACAGATAACCGATCATTTCAATTACTATTAAACATTTATTAGACATCAGGAGTAGATAAGACTCAAATAAAATACAGCCACAGAATCTGCCAAATGGACACGAGATAACGTTCTTAAGATATGTAACCCATTTGACAAAGGGACAGCCAGGCAGCTCGCTTCTCTTTCTGCTTATCCTGAGGTCAGCTGCTTTCTACCTCCCTATGACTGCTGAGCTCACAGGGAGCCTTCTGGAGAAACTGCTTCTGCGGAGACTCCAAGCAGATGTGGGGAAAGGAAAGGTGGAAGTTTGGCGGATGAAGTCAGAAACTGTTTCTAGACAGGGTAAATTACATGAGAGATGGTAGGCTAGCTGGCCACACAGGTCAAAGTGAGAGCTACAAAAATATGTGGTACTTAAAGAACAGAGGCCCTACAGAAAAGTAATTTAGAGATTCAGAGAGAGAATTTCAAAGACTACAAGGCTACAAAAGGCAAGCTATCCAGTAAGGCCCTTAAAAGTCAGCAGGACCAAGATCAGGGCCTCAGAGATGGGTAAAGGAGGGACTTTGAATAAACTGTAAGAGGTGAAAAATATCTCCTCAAAATATCCCTCCAAACAAGTCTTCAATTATCTGGAGACAATGTCAGTAGTTTTTTAATCCATAGAGAATGCCTGTGTGTGTGTGTGTGTGTGTGTGTGTGTGTGTGTGTGTGTGTGTGTGTGTATGCGCGCGCATAAGGAGGCCAGTGGACAACCTTGGGTGTCCTTTCTCAGGAATGCCATCCCTCTTTATTTACTGTCTTTCTTGACAGCGGTCGCTTACTGGCTTGAAGCTCACCAGGTCCTTTTGTCTCTGTCTCTACCTCCCCAAGGCTGGGTTTACAAATGTACACCACCACGCCCAGTACTTTTACGAGGGTTCTGGGATTGCACTCAGGTTCTCAGGCTTGTAAAACAAGTAGTTTCCAAATGGAGCTATCTTCCCAGCTCCTCAATATTTTTTAATAACACAACAGATGCTAACAAGTAATGTGTAAGACTGTAGACCCCAAGATCCAGGACAGTAAGTGATGTGTTACCACTTGGGTCTGGAAGATCAATATCGCCAAATGACATCTGAGTTATCATGCAAGGTACATACAACAAAGGCCACGCCAGCAGAGTCAGGATAAAAGATGCATGCCTCAGGAAGGATGCTAGAATGGGTTAAGAGCAAAAAGAAGGAAGACAAAAGTGAGCCTTGGGCAAGCCCCACTCCACTCTGAGCCTTTCCATCTCAGAGTGTCCATGCTATGTTTACTAGTGCCTGGCTCTGGGCCAAGTATTCTGCATGGCTCTTGTTTCCATCTTGTTCTATCGAGAAAGATTTGGCAACTGAAATCTATTATGATGTCAAAAGGGAGCTGACAACATAAAACGTACCCCGCTGAGTTGGTGCCGCACACGGCTACATTTACAACAACACATGTATCATAAAAATTATAAGAACTGCAAATGAACCACTGATTTCCCATTCACTGACATCAATAATGGTAAGGACCTGGATAACTTCCAAACATCTTTGCCATTGTTTAATTTGTCAAAATCTATCAAGAGCATTTCAACCACAAACCTGTCCTCCAAGGTACATTATCATTCCCACGCTCAGCTTCGCCTCAGCAGCAACCCAACCAAGGCAGGGTAATTACTGACACTCCTGGCGGAATCGTCGCTCCCTCTTGCAGTTCCTCCATGTCTCAGTGTCTCACTCTTCTTAAGTACCATTCTTGCTCTCAATTAGTGACTTAAGATCATTTAAAAATTTGGCTCTAATTTTGTAAGATGTCTCTGTGCGTTCACAATTAGTCCCTCATTACAGTGTAAAGGTTCCTACTGGGCTCAAATTAGCAAGATTTTCTGTTTACTTCCTATCTGTGAACCAGGAACACTGGGAGCAGTATGGGGTTGGAGGAGTTACGCTGACAGCTGTAGGGAAACCCAGCAGGTAGGGAGGTCACACATTGAAACAAAACCATAAAGACAATCATTCCATTTTCACAGCAAGTTAAGAAATTAAGATAAAGAACCACATGGCTTCTTCCACCAAGGATCAACTCTGAAGGCCACTTACACAGACTCTCAGGAAAGGGCTTTAACAGAAAAATCTTTTCTAAAAATTCATATTCTATTCATAGTGAATTTTCAATCATGGTCCAACTATTTGTTACTCGTTGGTAATCACAAAAAATATGCCTTAAGAGGTTAAAACAGATAAGTACTTAATATCAAAGATGGGCACATCCTTAAAAACCTTTCAGTGAGAAATCATTTCTCAGTGTGTGTATGTATATGTACATACATGTACATATATGTATATGCATAAACGCTCCATCCCATAATCCCACTGACATGTGTCTAGAATAAAATTACAAACCTGACCAAAAAATGTGAAATGTTTGGCTATAACAATATGAGCAAAATGAATCCATCAAGAGTAGCACTGTCCACACAGAAACTAGGCATGCATTTGTGCAGAAACGAGGCAGTTCGAACTCTGATTAGTCCTAACACAATGAACGTACGGTCATGTTGGATAGATGCTAAGTAAATCTAGCATACACTACTTGTGCCCAAATTGGTTTTATTTCACATTTCTGTATTTTGGGGGAAAAGCAATTTCTGTATGACAGTTGCACCTGGAGTTTACCACGTGGCCTTCACAGAGAAAGAGCTGGAAAGTCACAGATTTAGTGGCAATGAGAAAATTGCATTTTATCCTTATTTGCCAAAACATCAAAGGAATATTTTCCCCATGGAATATGTCTGTATTGAGTTAGTCTAAGTCTACATGGTAGAAGTGAACAGTAGAGACAAAAAGGGATCCGAGTGGAGCAAAGTCTCAGTTACCTGCCACTGAAGATCATGGTGATGTGGCCTCAATTGGACCCCACCAGCTGCCTGAAAGAACAACATAATACACTGGCTAAATAAGCCACCCACCCTTCATTACTGCTTTCTCAGTTAAATATGGACGAGTATCTCCCCAGTGGCGGAGCTGCGCAGTGACGGGACCACTTACTGTTGTGCTGCATCATGCCCTGATACAAGCCCTGAGTCTGAAGGAACTCCTGAGAGTGGGTGACATAGCAGGTGTGCTTCACTCTGTTTTTTCCAACAAAGTCTACCACTAAGAACAGAGTCCCCAAACACATGGAGCCCAAACAGATGGAAGAGAGAAATAAAAAAATTAATGATAATCGCTGGCAACCTCAACACTCACATTATCCTAAAGGGACAAAGAGTGGCAAAGAATCAATGAAGGAAGGCAGACAGACAAATAGGATGAGCCAGCTGGACATGAGACACCCGGGAAATGTCACCGAACAAAAGAAGACATATATGTCTCAAGGGCTTTCAACAGAGCAAGCCACACCTCAACACATATAAAACTACATCTTCCTGTTATAATGGAATAAAGTCAGAAATCAGTAAGTAACCAAAGAATCAAGGGGAAAATCAAAGGAAATTGGAAAATATCTTAAAATGAACAAAAAGGAAACCATCAAAACTTATAAGATATGGCTAATGCCATGATCAGAAGGAAATGCACAGCTGTAAACACTACATTATAAAAAAAGAAAAATCAAATTTTATTTGTTATTAAGCATCCAGGTAGCAAACTCACCAACACATCCTAGAGTCTTGACTTGCCAGTCACAAGACTGGACAACCTCGATGCAATCATGTTTACTCAGTCAAGACAAAGAGTTAAAGTTATATTGCATCCATGGAAACTTTTGGTCAAACACTGATCTCTTATCAAAGATTTCTCAGAGAAAGAAACTAAGATGAGCTGACAAGTGAACAGAATATGCAGCTTTGAAGATAAATGGCATGATGGTATACACAACGTTAGCCCCAGGACTCGGGAGGCTGAGCTAGAAGGATTTCCATGAGTTCAAAGCCATCCTGGGCTAAAGAGTGAGTTCCAGGTTAGCTTGGGCTACAGTGAGACCCTGCCTCAGAAAAAAATATGATAAAAAGTAAATAAAATAAAAATATAGTTTTCTGAATTTTATACTGTTAGACCCATCACTAGATTTGTGAGTGGGACTTTTGTGTGACTTTTGGGGCTGAACTTGCTGAGGCATGAAGCCTCTGGCTTAGTACTGCTGACTTCTTTGTAGACACATGTGCATCTGACAGACTGTTCCACTAGAAAACTTGTCTGCTCAAGAAGCATTTATCAATGTCTTCAGGAACAAGAAGAGAGGCAAGAATGGATGAAGCCACAGGGAGTTATGGGAGCCTATGGGTGTGGTCTGACACCAAAAACTCTGATGAGAAAGATAAGGGAACCAAAGCCCGTGTGGTGGCACACACCTCTAGTCCCAGCACTCAGAAAGCAGAGATAGGAGGATCACCATGAGTTCGAGGTTATCCTGAGACTACATAGTAAATTCCAGGTCAGCCTGGGCTAGAGCGAGACCCTACCTCAAAAAACCAAAGAGGAAAAAAAAGACAGATGAGGGAACCAAACCCACATCCTTGCTATTTAAGAAAGCAAAATGATGACGGAAACATGAGGATTAACATTTATCTACTCATTTCCTTTTTTTGGTGTACGGGTATGTACGTAGGATATATGTTGTGGTGATTATATGTCTCATATGTTTGCGCACATGCACGCACATCCCATGCACACTTATGCAGATGCCAGCGAATAACATCACATCTCCTCTTTGTGGCTCTCCTACATTGTTTCTTTGAGACAGAGTCTCTTAATGAAGCTGGACCTGCCTGTTGTTGGTCAGACCATTTGAATTCGACAAGCTACAGTGATTCTCCTGTTTCCTCCACAGAACTGGGACTATAGGTATGTGTTGCTACGCTTGGTTCTAGGGATTGAATTCAGGGTCTCTTAAGTCCTCATGCTGGCCCATGAGAGTTACCTGCTGAGCTATTTCCCTAGCCCCTATCTGAAGATTTAAAAAAGCAAACACGCTTTGATTCAAATTTAAATTTGTCAATTCTGAAATAATTACAGACAACAAAAAGCTGAAAAAAAAAAATAGTACAAGCTTCCTTTTTCCCTTCATCACGCTTCTCCCAGCAAAGCCTTACACAGCTGTACACAGTACCTGAAGCTGGAAACTCGCATTGACACATGACTTTTAGCTGAAGACAGACCTGCCTTAATCAGCTTCATTTATTATTTCTGCAATCCCAGGGAATCTATTGGAGCTTACCTCTCTAAGCCTTGGTTTATCCATCTGGAACATGATGGCAGCCAGCAAAGTTACTGCCAGTACTAAGTAAGGGTCTAAATAAGAGTGCTAGTGTACCGCTACAAGAGAAGCTTTTACAAAGGAGGAACTGGGTCAATCATGTGGTGGTTGTAATGTAATATGTCCCCCATAGACTCACATGCTTGGGGACTGAATTTCCAGCTGGTGGTGGTGGTCTGAAAGGTTGTGGAACCTTTAGGAAATACAGCCTTGCTGGAGGAAGTGTGTCCCTGTGGTGGAGCTTCAGGTCTTGTAGTCTAGCCTCACTCACTTTCCTCTTTTTCCCTATTTCCTTCCTGCTGGCGTCATGATGTGACACTAGTTTACTGTTTCTGCTTTGCTTTCCCCACCATGATGGCGGCTTCCCTTGAAAATGAAAGCCAAAAGTAAATTCTTTTCTTCCTTAAGCTGAGTCTGGCTGGGTATCTTGGCTTAGCAATAAGAAATGAACTGATGCAAGAGGGTACAGCGTAATTATTAAACAAGACTCTGGGATTTCCAGTATTTCTCTTGACACTTTCCCTGAGGTCTTTCCTACTTCTCACTAACACAGAGATGGCATCTGCCTCAAGTACAGTTTGACTAATCCCTCAGGACAAGAACGGGGAAAACAAGATGTGGCACAGTTAAGGGCTGACAGGAAATAGAACTTGAACTTCCTGTGTTTGTGCACATGCAGGGGTTCATTCTTTAAAGGTGTGTCAGCAGTGACATGGCTCAGGGGTGACTGACAATGCTTTTGAGGGTTTAGAGGAATGGAGAGATTGGCTGCACTGCATTTGAAACCTCTACTAAGAATTCAAGGCATGTTTAGTGACTTTGTTTTCTTGGAGAGGGTGCAGTTTGATATTGCTATGATTGTTTTTGTTTCCTAGTAAGAGTATTTAAGTCTTGGAATTTTTTTTTTTAATTGAACACACTGAATACAAGCTAGAACCCACTCTGCCATAGTTACCAAATATATTTGGGACAAGATCAAGGAAAACACACCTCTTAAAGAGTTAAGCATTTTAATTCTTAAGAAGGTCTACAGATGTACTTTTTGCACATGCAAGAAAAAATTCGATAGTCAAGTTCTGGGCAAGGTAACACATGCCTATAATCCCAGCCCTTAGGAGGCTGAGGCAGGGGGGCTGTGAGTTCAATGTCATCCTAGGCTATAGAGAGACTAGAAAAACACACACACACACATATACACAAACAAAAACCTTCTGTAACCACATATTCAAATAGTTCCAGAAACAAACTTAACTGTTCTGGTGATCCCCTTTAAATGCCTCTGGCTCTAGCATATGTCATCATCCACAAAGCTCTTGGGCCTTTCCTACTACATAGTTATATGTTAAGGATATGAGTGTGTCATTGATAATGAGGAAGAAAGAACTCTGATGAGTTTTTCCCCAGCTCTGAAATTTTCATACTGTGAGAATGGGTGAATGAGAAATCATAATTTAAGGAACTTCTTTCTCTTTTTCCTCTTGCAAATTAGCTGCATTTTCAAAGTTTGCCACAAACATTCTGAATATCCGGGTTTCTGCTCTAAGTCTGTCAGACATTTTCTTTTGGAATTAGTTAACAGGGTCAATAACGTGCATAATAATTATAATAATTAAGCAAACAGCTAGAGTAGACATCTTTGGTTCATCTTAACACCAAGTCTCTCAAAGTCAGTCCGAATAAGAATCATGTTTGGGCAGTTTCAGCTCTGACTTCCAATAAACACAGTCATCTCAAACTAAGTTATCCCCCAGGTCATGGGTTTGACAAAAGGTGTCATCCATAAGCCTCATTGCCTGCCCACCCCCCCCCCGCCCAGAGTGGTGGTCTGTTGGGAGACTGTTGATATGATGTAATTGGAGGCAAGGATATTGGGGTTATTGAGAATGGGGTTTGGGGCTATCAGCAGCCCTGCCTCCACCTCTGCTCTTGGGTTCCCATCTTCTGTTGAGACCAGCTCTCAACAGCTCCCATCACCCGCCAGGTTCCAGGTTGCTCTCACAACCTTGCCTTCCCTGTCAGGATGGTTATTCCCTCTAGACTGAAAGCCAACACATCCCAACCTCCTGAAATTGCTTGTGCCAGGTATTTTTGCATAATGCTGAGAACTAGTAAATACAGAGACTTCTTGGTGGTGTCACCAGCAAAAATAGTCGAACAGTTCAAGATTCCATTCTGTATCACAAATATCAATGAAGTACCCTGTGTGTCTTGGTTTTCTGGGTTCAGTGTTATCTATGACCAGGGCTAGGGAGGTGGCTCAGCAGGTATAAGAGCTCTTGCTGCACAAGTATAAGGACCAAAGTTCAAGTCCCAGCACCTACATGAAAAGCCAGGCACGGTGGTATGTGCCTGAAACCACAATGCTGAGGAGGGCTGGGACAGGAGCTTCACTAGGGCTCCCTGGTCAAGCAGTCTAAGGGAAACCATCAAGCTCCAGGTTTGAAGAAAGACTATGAATCAGGGAAATAAGGAAGAAGAGCCAAGGAGGAGGATAACACACATTCTCCTCTGTCCTCTGCACGTGTGTGCATGGATCAAATGCTTTGACGTGCACGCACGCGCGCGCACACACACACACACAAAGAAAACATACTAAACACATCAAAAAAGTTGTTTACAGCTGGATCAAAGAAAAGACTTAGGGGCGTAGGGAAACAACTGTTTTTGTTTTGTGTAATATACCAAAATGATCACAACCTGATTTCCTGCCGGTATTTAAAGGAAGATAGCTTTAGCTCTGTGAGCTAGTAGCCTATGTCCTGTTCTCACTCCCTTTTTCTCGACATGAACATATGTTTCCCTTAATTTTAAAAATGACTTCGTTTTTCCTACCCCAGTATTATGCAAGATCCCTGCTTATTTTGGCGAAGGAAACAAAATCAGAAGAGCCACCCAGAATTCTCCATTCCAAGGGAGGAGTTTCCCAAGAAAAGCAAAGTTTTGCTGTTGTGTTTCCTTTCTGTCCTGCCCATGAGCAAGGGGCATTCTTCTGTGGGGAAGCTGAAGGCAGTGCAAAGGTGGAGCCAGTCCTCAAACACTGTTCAGAGCCATGAGTGCCAGGGGCGGGCACAGACTCTCTATGGATTCAAGATCACGAGTGTTCATTAGAAAAAGTTAAAAAAAAAAAAAGAAATTGGCAAAAGTAAAGGACTGAGGCAGTTTAATACACCCGATATGTAATAAGAAAAGGTGTTCTACAAATACACACCACGAAAAGAGGAGATGTCTTTTATTTTATAGAGTGCCCAGGAGAAATCAGACTCTCCCATGGAGAAGGCAAACCTTGACTTTATTTCTATGATGAAAATCTTCCATAACACAGCCTAGTTGTGAGTGTGAAGAAATGAATGAGGAGCTCCCATGTGTAGGCAAGGAAAACAGAGACAGCCCTGTACATGGAATATTGGTTTCAATGAGGGCCCAGGCTCAAAACTGTGCAAGAGTGAAATAGTCACATAACACATCTCTGTGAGCAAGCATCGCCTGCAGACGTTGGAGGTGCTGATCTAACTCTCACACTTGGAAAGGTCACGGGGACTGGAGCTGTGATATATAAAGTAAGACCCCAGCGCCAAAATTCTGATTGAGCCAAGCCAACGTGGCTGTTTGTGTTGGGTGGAAGAGACTTTTTTTCACCAAGCAAAGAATTCCGGTAAACATCTGCTCACCATGACCACAGAAGAGGTGGTTGTTTTCATGCAGGGTTATTTTAAAGGAATAAATCCAATTAATAAAACCACACAGTAATGGTATCCAGCCTTCCATAAGTCTGCTTGCTTCTCTCCACAGACCTGTTTAGTAAGCATGTGATGCACAAAGTTCCTCCATGTTGTTCTTGAAACTTCCCAGAGGACAAGGATGCAGGGTAAGGATTTTATGCCCCTAAGGACACTGTGCTTCTTATCCCTCTAGCAGTCCTTTTCTAGAATGTTCTGTTGCCCTGTTAAAGTGGCTCTTTATTTATTAGGTAATTAATGCCCCATTAACACAAACTTAGATGGATGCAGTAATGCCCTGTAATCCCAAGATCTGGGGAAAATGAAGCAGGAGGATGAAGAGTTCTATGCCAGGTTAGACTACAGAGTGAGAATGAGGCCATCCTACATTACATGGGGAGCTTGAAACCGTCTTGGACCACGTAGTACATCTGGAGCCATCCTGGACTACATAGGGAGCTTGAAGCCATCCTGGACTATACAGGGAGATCCTTCTTTCCAAACAACAACAAAATCAAGGCTGGGGTGTAATCATCTTTTGTAGAGCACTTGTTAAGAATATGTGAGGGCTGGAGAGATGGCTTAGCGGTTAAGGCGCCTGCCTGCTAAGCCTAAGAACTAGGTTCCAATCTCCAGGTCCCACGTTTAGCCAGATGCAGTGACACAAGGGCGCAATGCCGCACTTGACCACAAGGGGGCGTAAGCATCTGGATTTCGTTCACAGCAGCTGAGAGACTGCTGGCACGCCCATCTCTATCTATCTCCCTCTCCCTCTCTCTCTGTCTCTCTCCAAAAAACAAAACCAAAAAACAAAAAAACAGAAAAGAAAAAGAATATGTGATACCCTGAATTCAAACCCAGCACTGAAAAACATAAAATAAATAAATAATAAAGTAACAGAAATTGAAATTCTGATGAGAATGTTGACCTTACCTAGTAAATGTGTCTGAAAACACTTGTGAGTCCCACTGTCTCTTGGAAAATGGCAACAAGAAATAATGTCACCCAGAATGGTCTGGGATTTTTTTTAAATTAATTTATTTATTTGAGAGAGAGCAGAGTGAGAGAATGGGCATGCCAGAGCATCTTGCCACTGCAAACACACTCCAGATGCATATGTCACTTTGTGCATCTGGCGAAACTTTACATGGATACTGGCAATTTGAACCCAGGATGGACCCAGGCTTTGCAAAGCAAGTCACTGAGCCATCTCTCCAGCCCTGGTTTAAGTCTTAAAAATTCCTTCCTTGGTTCTTTCTTTGGAAAAAAGAGAAGCTAGCAGGAAACTAAAGCAATATACTGCCATTCATAGCTGCCAAACAAAAGACCCAAGCCTCATTTTACCGTTGGACAGCCAGTTATCACCCCTCCAAAATAAGAGCATCCAATGATTATCATTAAATGATTTCAATAAAGGAAAACAAATCAAGATCAAAGAATCCCAGCTTTCAGTCTGGGTTAAGCAAGCTTCTGCAACTGCCTTCAATGTCCACACCTTCTAGTCAAAGAAGCCAGGTTTGCATGTACTAGACACTACCGCTAAGGTCGATGATTTCTGGCCTGTGCTCATGTCAACATAAGCCATCAACAGGACTTGCTTAACAATGAATGGGAAGAATGGTTTTTCTTTTCAGTTCTTCATTTCCCACAGAAACAGAATACAGCCGCTCATAAGACCTAGACGCCAGTAAGCTCTTGGTAAGAGGAAATAGCGAGTTCTTCAATACTTATACTCCAGTGACTGCCATCACAGACAAGGTCCCAGGGCTTGGGCAATTCTGGGAGTGACTTTGGAATCTGCCAGTGGAAAGCTGTCTGTGTTTAAATCCCCTCCCCCCACAATCATTCTCCAACAAAGACTTATGACATGCCGCTGAGATACCAGTTACTGTGATGCACGCATATGTACTCATGCGAGTGAGTACACATGGGTAGGTGTATGCAGCAGCAGGGGGAGGTTCAGGTGACGTTGAAGATGTTGATGGAACCTGTCGGAATCCTAATGGGTTCAGCACTTTGTGTACAGGTGTGCATGCATGTGTGTGTGCATGTGTGTGGAGGTCAGAGGACAAGCCCAGATGCTGTCTACCTTTTCAGAGACAAGGTCTCTCATTGGCTCAGAGCTCCCAAAGTGAGCTAGATGGGCTGGCCAGGGATCATCCTGTCTCCACCTCTCCAGCAATGGGGTATTCACTCAACATGCACCCCCATGCTTAGATTTTTTTTTTTTTAAGATGAACACTGAAGATTGAACTCAGGTACTTGTGCTTATGTAGCAAGAAAGTTGCCCATTGAGCAATCTCCCAAGTCCAGAAAACTATTCGTTTTCCATTGTGCTAAACACTATGAGCCAAGAAAGGACAAAAAAGAGGCAGAGATGGGAAGGAACAAGCAAGCAAGCACTTGATGCCCCAACTTCCCTTATGTGATGATAACCCATTAACGAGGAAAGAGAAGGGACAGCAGAGGCACAGTGACATTCAATAACCATCACGCCTTCAGCAGGAAAAGAGAGCCAGCTCTAATGTAGCTCACCCATTCCCCTGACACTAACACGGTTCATTGCTACAAGTGATTCCAGCACAGAGGCCACTGTGGTCAGAATGAGAATATAATCACATGCCACCACACTGAATTTGCTGAACTAAAAATGCAATGCACACATCATATTTGTATAACAGAAGGATTAAATCAGCTATAATGCTCAAACCTGAAAAGAAAATCCCAAGCTTTTAAGTATATTTCAAGTGAAAAGATAATGTGATGTCACAATAAAAAAATAAGTTAAGAGGAGGAAATAATTCTTGATCCTTTAAAAAATTTCCTTATGAAATGCATCATTTTAATGTAATGCATGTCAGCATACTTACCCATATATGTGAATTTGTTTAGATAAAATGAAGAGCCTTTTAATCCAAATTGCACAATGACACTTCAACACTGATCTGTTCTAACTTAGTAACCAGAGTTAACAGACTGCCTAATTAACCAAGTTATTATTTGCCAAAATCCAAATATGGGATGAATTGTGGGCCAAGGAGAAAATATGATGGACATGAAAATTATTAATTCAGGGAAGCAATAAAAGCATGCGGAGTTCAAGTTCTTTGCTAAATCTCGCCATCTTTATTAAGCTTCAATTTTTATAGTATTAGTAACCTAAGAAAATAAAAAAAAATTCTACTCAGATACTTAGAGCATGTGGAAAAACATTTTTAAATCAATTAGTTAAATGGGCATATGACTAAATTAATTTGTAAGCCTTGACATCTGATGGGGTATAAAAGTCACTGATGCCCACTGATAATAATGAGAAATATCCAAGGAGGGTGCTGCAGGGGCCAGCTACACACCCAGATAATCTTAGATTCCCATCTGGCATGGTGGTACAAGCCTATCATTACAGCACTCCAGAGGTGGGAGAACAGGATCCAGAGCTTGAGTTACATAATGAGACCCTGTCTTAAAAAAAGAAAGGGGGGGGAGGGAGGGAGGGAGGGAGGGAGGGAGGGAGGGAGGGAAAGAAAACCAAGAAGAGAAAATGGGGGAGAAATTTATATTCCATACCAATCTGAACTCTTGGGAAGGTATGTTTATTCTCGGGTATGAGAAAACTGAAGCCAGAAGATTTTGTTGCACACAAGAATGTTGCATAAATAAGTAGCACCAACCCCTTTTTGCAATTCTTAGGGAAGTGATGTTAAGCATTTGGTCATCTAACTTACTAGCTTTACCCTCATTTACCTATTAGAAGATTGAGGTAACTTAACTCACACCATGTGGGCTTGCCCACAAACATAGTCTTTCAGGATCAGCTTCTCATTTCATCATTAGTGATTGTTGATATCCTCTAAAAGACATGTGCATTATAACTGGGCTGAAATAGTACACCAACCAATTTTTCTTGGTAATTCATTGCAAATCTATATATAAAATGTGGTTTTAATCCTAATGAGTCTGCCACTATGTTATTCTCTCTTTGGCTCCCGGGTAGCTCCTATTCCTCTTCCCAGGCCGCAACAACTTCATTTCTTCCATGAAGTTTCCCAGTCTCCCAATAACCTTCTCCTTGACCACATGAACACAACCCATCAAAACTTTCTCTTCTGACCCTACAGTGGTATGCTAAAGTCAAATGAACTGCCTTGGGACCCTAGTGGCAGATGCTAGGCAGCATATATCATCTGTGTGGGCAAAAGGATGACAAAGAGAAAGGCAGGCAGGAGTGAGAGCTGTGATAGTGAATCTGAACATGGACCCACTTTCAAGGTAGGCAAGGTCACTGGAGATACTCAAGTACTGGGTATATGATGTCATCACAGAAGGTAGGCAGTTGAAAGTTGAAACCATAGACATTTTTAAGTTCCTTCCACTACCCAATCCTACGTATTCACATACATTTTATCTAATCTATAGTCCATCTCCTCCGAATTCTGCCCCATCCCCAAACTCATCACCCTTCCACCTACTTTTCATTGTTCTGTGTCAGTCACACACTATCTGTTACTTCACAAATGTGTATGAGAGCTTCCCAGGCCAAGGAAACCACCATACCTGCCCAACCCAGTCCTGGACTGGGCCCAGAATGTTCTTCAGTGACGGGCAATGTACAACACACAAAGCCAATCAGAGATACAGAAAGATCCGACTTCTGTGACATTGTTAAGCTCTTAAGAAACAATTTATTTTCTTTGGAGTTTCCCTGAAAACAAATGCACCCATGGTTATCACACTGGAACCAGGAAATGCAGCCCATGAATGAATGAGACAGAACACAGTATATAGCCAGGAGGCTGAGATCAAGACTTACAGGCACCATCTGAGCCCTTGGTCCAAGATGCTCCTGAAGTTTGCTCTGCTATCTGGCTTTTCAAAATCATGAGCCTGTTCAACCCCTTTGATGCCTAAACTAGTTGGTCACAAAGAGACCCGACTAATTTTGGCTCAGTAACTGAAGGCAGAGATGCATGAAAAATGATCCACACTTTGAGTAACAAGGAGATACTGACATTTCTGGCCTTTTCGATGAACATTGTTTATGGTCCCTTGAAACTTGTGTTTATGCATCTTAAAGCCCACTATTTTACTAATATAGTCCTTGGCACATGGCTTATGAATCTGTAATTCTATTACTCATGTAATCACAGGTTTGTAATCGTTACCTTTAAATGGATGACATCTTTATGGTGATAAATAAAACACTATGTTTCCAAGAACTAAGGGGACATGCTGACACAGCTTGTGGGGAAAATGTCCCAGGTAGAGGACGGTGCTCTAAGAAGGAGAACCTCTGGCTCTCTCTACTTTTTCACACAGGTGATTAAGTGGAACAAATCAATCGCTGGGTGGTCAGAGGCTAATGTGACATAAAATGAGGGCTACACATGGGAGGTTAATTACAATAACACACCAGAGCAAAATGACTCAGAAGATGGAGAGGAAATGACTTCACAGACATCTACTGCAGACAGAAGGGTGTACTTCTTCCTAATCATATTGGGGTGTACTGTCCTTCTCACAGCCCGTGTAATAGCAAAATAATATGTAATAACGTTCTTGAAAAGTCAAGAAAGTTCCACACACATGTACTTACAGTCCCAGAGGGACCTGGTCCAAATCAACACCCTGAGACATTCATGCAGAGACTAGCTGACCCAGTAGTTATGAATCAGGGACCAGAGGAGGCAGCATTTCAAATCTCACCCCTCCCATCGCACTCTATTCTACCTCAGTTTCCTCAAAAGAGACTTTTAGAATCCTAAGTTCCTCAATATCAACTTCTGAGAACCATGTTTGACACACAGCTAATTTTGAGTAAAAGTGGTGACTACAAGACAGACTTCGGAAACAGGAGTGTTTCTTTAACTGTTGAAGAGCAGAATGCCTCAAGAACAGGATTTCTGTGAGTTTGGAAACCTCAGTGTCAGGCCACCTCCAGGGGAATGACAACAAACATGGAGATGAACTGAAACGTATCTTACCATAAACGGAGAGGCCACAGAGAAGTCAACACTAAAAACAATCTGCTAACACACCTAAGGCTCAGGGACTGTTGCAGAAGAGGGGGCAGGAAGATTGTAAGAGCGACAGGGTAGGGAGAAATGCCTTGAGGTATAGCAACCCCCCCAAAAAAAAACTAAAAGAGGCTCTAATTACGCACAATGAACACCAAGGACCCTCCTAAGGGAGACCCTCAGGGTAATGGAGACCAGGGATGAGGTGACACAAAAGGATAGCTTGTGTAAATAAAAAGTTATATTTATAAATAAATAAATAAAGGTCAGTGTCTAGGCTGGGGAGATAACTCAAGCAGATCCTCACCTGAGTTTGATCCCCAGAAATCACACTAAGAAATCAAATGAAAAGACATGGAAAAAGATGGGCATGGTGGCACATACTTGTAAACCTGGCACCAGGAAGGCAGATCCCAGGGGCTCGGTGGACAGTTAGTCTAGCCTGCCTGCTGAGGTCCAGGCCAGTGAGAGACCTTGTCTCAAAACAAGGTGGGCAATGTTCCTGAGGGTGACACCTGAACTTGTCCTCTTGCCTCCAAATGCATGCACACATGCATACACACGCCCCTGTGGATGCACACCTAAACACACCCATATACCCATGCACACAGGAACACACACACAAATGAAATCTCATCACCGGTCTCCCTTATTTTGTAAGGGGGAAGCAGAAAGAGTATGTGGTGGGAAGAGGGAAGCCCACAATGTCACATCCACACAACCCAGCCAAACATGACCTCTGCGAGGAGCCGTAGTCCCAAGAAATCCCCATGTTCAGGAAACAGGCTGAAAGTGGGTGAGTGGGTTTTTGTCACCATGAGTGAATGACTGAGGACAGAGAAGGGAAAGGATAAGGCATGGCTCTCCTGCACCAGAAGGCCCAGGACATAAGTCTGCTTTGAGGACTGGCTTGAAAAACTTCAACCCCGGTGACTCATAGCCAGAGTTGCCTTGTACCTAGAGCTGGAGGTACCTAGCCAGATTGAGAGAGGTCAGCCAAGCTCCCAAACACTAAGGAAAACCTCCCCAAGGCCCCCAGGCCTTCCCACTGAAACTCAGGCTCCTGGGCCGTGGACAGGCGGTGAGGGGTGGGTCTCAGCTGGCCAGTGCCCCATGCAAACAGTGCTCAGGCACACCAATCTGTTTGCCCTTCCACGAGTTATTATTTTACACTCTGAAATGATATTTGGAGACAAGGGTGTTATATATTTTTAAAGATCCAAAAAGCTGGGTGTTAGCTACTCTGAGGAGTTTAACAAAAGTTCTTCCTTGTTTGCTTACTTTGATAGTTACTGGAATTCATAATTTTTTTTCCTTAAAAGGATGATAAAAAACAAATTGGATGCCTACACAACATTTTAATGATGTTCTGTTTCATAGGTTGAGACGGTATTGTGATTGCTTAAATAGCCCCAGGTAATTAATTCACAATTCATGACAGTAACAGACTGAGATTGCATACATTTCATCCTTTAGTAACAGAAATTATGAGATAGAAAGAAGGATGAGCCATTCTACATGTTTTGGCTAGTAGGCAATATCCACCATGAACGACAACATGTGGAAACTGCCAGCACGCCGGAACAATAAGGTGAAGACAAGACATGGTCGCCCTCCTCCCTAAGTGGGTGGAAGCAGCAAAGGAGCATCTACTTGACTCCTCCCATTGATGCACATTTCAGTTTTATACCAAAAAAGAAGCACATGGCCAGTGTGGTGGCATATGCCTTTAAGCCTAGCTCACTGCAGGTTGAGGTAGGAGGATCTCTGTAAGTTTGAGGATAACCTCGTGAGTTGGCCTGGGCTAGAGTGAGACCCTGTCTTAAAAGAAAAAACACACACACAGACAGAAGAAGTACCAGAAACTCTAGACCTGACAGGTAAGTATACATTTAATAACATAAAACAGGACTTACAGAAATTTAAACTACTTCTACTGCCCTGCAGGGGATCAAACCAGTGCTCAGTGACACTGAGAGAAATGGATCCCCAGTGATGAACTCCCCATTTCCAGGTGTCTGGGGAAGTAACCCAGATTCCAACACTGAGCCACACCAGCATCTGATATTTCTACGTCGCATCATCTGCTACAAGGTATAAACACCCATGGCCAGCAAGCCAACACATTGCCAGAGATCATCCTCAACACACTCCATCTTTTACTTTGAAGTTTTCCGTTCATTTTCAGTGCTGTGCATTTTGTGCATGAAACTTGAACATCTAAATAGGATCAGAAATCAAGTCTTTGCCTCTCTTGTCACCTTCAAGATGAAGAGTGCTAACAAGGAGTCATGGTGGGTGCATATAATCCTAGTACTTTGCCTAGATCACCCCATTAACCCTGCTGATAACCATATGAGCAAGGGGATCTTACTACTCCCCTCACTTAGGGAAAATGAAGTAGAGAGAGAGAAAAAAAAGTTTGCCAAGGACCAAGAGCCAGCAGTCAGAACTGAGAAATCAGCTTAGAAATTAACCCACCTTAATTAACCTGTACTGCTTATAATATGCTTTAGGCTTCAATGACCGATGGCCTGTCTTCTGGGGATGGTGACAGCTAACCTCTTCAGGATGGGATACACAGAACCTCAGGGTCATGTATAGTGTACGGTGGAAACTTCCCAGACAAAACCCAAGCCCAGGGCCCTGTTCCTACTATACAGTGATGTATGACACTCTATTTCCCCTCCTACTCCCTCGCCCACATCAAAACTCTTAGGTACCATGAAAATAAAGAAGTTCACAGGGAAATCCCCAAACACACTGACTCTAAAATACCAACTCTAAAATACCAACCATGAATGCCTGCAATGTGCCTGGTACCCTTCTGTATGAGGAAGCCATGCAGAGTTACACAGCCCTGGCCTCTGTTGTGGCCTGGTAAAGAGCTGTACTGATAAAGCATGAGAAAGGGACAAGGAAGAGGTTGTCATTAAGACCAAGGAGGAGGACACAAGATGGAAAGCGCATAGCCAACCCCTTTGCAGGCAGAAGCTGTGTGGCAGCCCGTGTGGACACAGTGGGCCTAGAGGCAGAAAGCACAACTGACACAGGGCAGACTCACGGCAGGTTCTGATACAAGCCAGTGATGCCCCATCTACACATCCCCTCCACCACACTGATCAGTGAGGGAAAAGATCATTGCGAGTGACCAAGTGACTTGGGGAAGCCCCATAGTACTCAACAGTTCACAGATGGGCACAGTGGTGTGATTGTGTTGCTGCTTCCAAATGTGAGGGCATATCACCTGCTGGGCCACCTGTGAGCATGGCTCTTGATCGCTGCCTCACTCATGAGGCAGGCTTCCCTGGGTGACCACACCATCTTTGAGAGCCATTCCCAAGAGGATGTGGGAGGCCAGAGCCTACACTGCATAGTGAGCCCTGTATTATGGAGAGAGACTGAGGCGGGAGAAGATAGGCATCATGGCACATCCGTCTGCTCAGGTACAAACCATCCACTGCAGATGAGCAGGGGCAATGCCAGCATGGTCTACTCTCAAAGCAAGATGGAGAATACAATCAAAAAAGAACTACCCGCCATCCATACAGCTCTCTCTGTTGGGCCAGCACAGCCATCCTCCTGGGTTCACAAAGACTCTTCCCAAAGTTGGACTTTTTGCATGTACAACTGCAAAATGTTGTGGTTCGCATGGGAAATAGCCCCATACCCACGTGTATATTTAAACTTGTGGTCCCCGGCAGGTGGCGCTGTTTGAGAATCAAGTTGTGCAAGTTTTAGGAGGTGGAGCCTCCTCCCTGGATCCAGGAAGTAAGTCACCCGGGGGCGGGCCTTGAGGTTTTATAACCAGATTCCATGGAATAACAGTCACTCTCTTCCTGTCATCTCCTCCCTGACGACCATGCTTTCCCCACCGTGATGGGCTGTTTCTCAAAAACGTGAAAGTCTCTCCTAAGCTGCGTTTTGTCAGGTCATAGCAAAGAGGAAAGGAACTAAAACGCAAGGAGACACAAGATGAGAGACCATGGCCCAGGGAAAACTGGCGGACAACTATGGATGACATGGCTACTCCAAGACACAATCCTGGAGAACCCGGCCAATGCGGGCCTCTGCTGAGGCCCAGGATCTGTACTGAGCTCCTGGTCAGCATCACCTCGCCAGTTCTCCAGAGGGTGCCAGACTGAATGCTAGACTAAGTACTAAACTGAGTATCATAGGGGGTACTAGTACTGTCCCCACTTTCCAGATGAGGCAGGTGGGGCCCAGGAACATTATGTGACCTCTTAGCCACTAAGGCTCACTGAGCACAAAGGTGAGGTGTGTATGTAAGCCGATCTAACTCCAAAGCTTTCAGAACTAACCACGCTGCTATTCTGAGTCCACAGCAGGTATGGGAAGGCAGCAAGTCCCCTGCCTCCCATCAACACCCACACGGGCTTCTATTCATTCTGTGAGTTGAGAATTTTCACAAAACAATGTAGCAGCCAGTGTGAGATGAGAAATTTGGACAGGGACAACTTGCTTATCACCCCAAGGTAAGCACATGTTGAAGAGAGAAAGGAAAAGTGGAAAATGATGAGGATGTGGGAGAGGAGATTGTGTGTCTTTGGGTCTCTGCATAAGAACAGAAGGCAGGGCAAGGCAGGGCAGGGGTCTCCCATAATCCCTTGCACATGCTGGGAGAGCACCACTGGGTGTGAACTGGCCATGTCACTAGGACCTCATGCTGACCCTTAGTCTGGCCAAAAGCTAAAGGCCACAGGTATGAAAACCCATTTGCATATTCAGGACTTTGAATTTTGGCTTATATCTCTGGAGGGAAAAAAAAGTATGTCTCAGATTTGGCGTGACACTTTGGTAAGAAATATTATTGGCCTAAATTGTTTGCTCAGATGTGTGCTTCTACTAAGAAGGAAGTAAAATGAAATTTTAGCACCCACCCAAGATACAGGTTGACAGAAAATCCACTTCATGATTCTTTATAAGTGACCACAGCTGTGGTTCAGTAGCCATTCATATTTCCTTCCCTCGTGCTACACCTCAGCATTTATCTGGGGTATCAAACTGCTCCTGGTGAGGGCTGCATGTCCCAGGATTCCTTATGGTTAGAGGTGAAAAGCACATGAGCAGAAGCCAAAAGTGAGGCATCTGGGGAAGCTCTAGAAAATGACCTGCCTCTGCTAGAAGGGTTACTCTTTTTGTCTCTTACACCGCCATCTTTTCCTCTCAGGATGTGGAGGTGATGGCTGGAGATCCAGCAGCCATAATGTAAATGTCAGAAAACAACTTTCACAGAGTAGAAAGACAGAAGGCACAAACTCTTCTCTCCAGATGTCTTAAAAGACAGTGAGCACGCAAGCAACTTTTTACACTTATATGTAGTAACAGCTGTTACTAAAAACAATGATATCAAATGATATGATGATATGAAAACATCTCTTCACATTTTGTTGCAGTTTTTTGTGAGGGGGAAAAAACTTAGGAAATTCATGATTTGGGATTCTGACTACCTCTCTATTCCCAAAAGCTGTTTGTTTAAGTATGACTTTCCTTCTTAATTAGTCCTGCTCCTCCAAGAAGCATATTTGCTGAGCCTGCCTATATGTTTTGACATGCAAGACTTGTGAAATTCAAACATACTGTAGACATCCAAAGAATTATTATTTATTAAGGCCTATATTAAAGGTAGAAGATCTTAGAGCCCTCTCAGATTCTGATGATTAAAGGAAATTTAATCGTTCTTCATTGGCATTTGATCTGTAGCCTGCCATAATCTCCCTGTATATCCCTTCATCCATATTTGATACTAAGAGACATTTCGACGGCGTGTCCATCAGGCGTAATACAGAAGGAATAGGCAGACAGACCACATTACGCCCAACACAAAAGAGCTTGCCTCTATCCTCCTTTGACTTTTGAAAGCCAAGGTGACTGGGTGAGCCAGGAATATGGAGAACATTCTCCCCATATGGAAGGAATGAATTTCCAATTTTTCCAAGCCCCACATTCTATCTTGACTTCCAGGTAGAAAAGGAAGGCAGCTCAAAATGCCAGATAAGTGATCTGCTCAGGTTCAATGTGATTGGTAGCCAGTGAGGTGGTGGCGTGAAAAGCAACATTCCCACTCTGAGGCACCAGAGGATGTGGGGCGAGGCGTGAACTCAAGCCTGCAGGCCGGGCACAGACCACTGAGTGTTTGGGTAAGCAACTCTTCATGGGGACACAGTAACCCCCACCTGTTCACGAACTATTCATGGTTAACTCTGTGTTCCAGTGGCAAAACTGTAACACAGACTAAGCACTGGGGGGTTGCTCCCTGGTCTTTTAGAACGAAACTATGCTACCCCTCGCATTAGGTCACCCTCCTGCAACAATAGCCCCAATGAAAGGTCTTAAGCTGTTGTCATGGAGGGTGACAGCACAAGTGTGCCTGCCAGCCTTGGAATTCCCAGATGACCCGGGGCAAGAAGGGCATAGTCCTCTGTGCATTTCTCCTCTTGACCACTACTCGGACAAAGACGAAGCCACTTACCCTGAGCTTTCAGTGTGTCTCACGGCCATAAAAAGCCTGGGGTCACTGGCAGGGGACGTGCATAATGCCACAGGACTGGAACACACAGAGAGAGCCTGGAAGGAAAAGAAGAGGAGAATTAGGGCCCTTGCCAAAGCAACCAGAGAAACTCTTGTCCTTTCCTGTCCAGAACCAGCATTCAACCAAGCTTGCAGTCCCACTTCAGTATCAGAGCACCAGAAGGATGAAAAGCGTTACATAGCCGAGTTGGTTTGTGTTTTCCGTGTGTGTGTGTGTGTGTGTGTGTGTGTGTGTGTGCACGCGCGTGCGTGCGCGCACGCAGATGTATGCACGTGGAGGCCAGAGGCCAATGTTACAGGTCTCCCTCAGTCATTCTGCACTTTATTCTTGAGACAACGTCTCTTGCTGAATCTAGAGCTCAAGGACTTGGCTAGACTAGGTGGCCAGGAAGCCTAATGGATCCTGCTGTCTCTGTCTCCATGACCATACCTGTCTTTTATGTGGGGATTTGAACTCAGGTCCCCATGATTGTGCAGCCAGCCTTTTACCCACTGAGCCATCTCCCAAGCCCCCAAAGTGCCACTCTTAAATGTAGTGGCATTCTCTTGGGAAGTGTGGTTCTCTTAGGACACATTCTTGGAACTGTGATACTGGGAAGTGGGTCAAAACGACCAGGCATCTAAACGATGAGTGTACTTTGGGTTCTGCTTGTTAGGCTCTCTTACGGCAGCCAGATGCAGCTCTGGGAAGAAGCAGCACCCCCACAAACATAGACACCCCCAGAGGGCAGCTGAGCACACACAGCCAGACACACAACCACACTTGCAAGTGTGTCACTGTTTTCAGAAGCTTTCTGAATGTAGATGGCGGCTGTGACACACTCTGTCCTGGAGAGGGCATGTGCGTGTGCTGAGGCTATAGGCTTCTGCAGCCTGGCTGCTTTATTGGTAAACCATTTACCAACCACGACTCCAAATAAGCTAGGTCTACTGATAGATCACTGTAACCCAGACAAGAACTTTCAGAAAATGTGGAGGAATAGTTGCCAACAGGAGTCCCTATGAAATGAAGACAGTCATCTGCCTGCAAGGCCAAAGTGTCATCAGAAAGGACTTACTAAACTAGCAGAAGAGGGCCCAGTATGATCACCTGGGGGAGGTTGGGAGACATGGGTATTGGTATTATGCTTGCTCCACAGGTCAGTTCTGCAGCATTCGGTGAATGGACCTGTTTGCTAGCCTCATCAAACTGAGAAGTTGAGACTGAAAAGGAAAGGTGTGAAGCTGCGCAATTTGAATAGTCACACATCCCTGGAAGCCATGTGGGTTGCCTGCTAAGCAGAATCAGAGCAGAGTTCTGAGACAGCACTGCAGTGGGTGATTCCTCTGATGTGAGGGAGGGAGTCATGCTAGACCCTCCACACTGTATTTTCCAGGCATTGGTCATCTGTGGCACATGAGGTGTTTGCAGACCCATTGGGATGTGAGAATCCTCATTCTTGGGCTGAGGAGATAGCTGAGCTGGCAAAGTGCTTGCCTCACAAGCATGAAGACCAGAGTTTGGTTCCCTAGTGTTCACATAAAATTCCAGGGGTGAGGGCAGGTGCTTGGGATGCCAGTGCTGGAGAAGCAGGGACAGGAGGCTCCCAAGGGCTTGCTGGCCAGTCTAGCCAATGTGGAGAGCTCCAGGCCAAGGACAGACCCTTTATCAAAGAAGGTGGCTGGTCTTCCTATGGAAGGACACCCAAGGCTGTCCTCTGGTCTCCACAAAAGAGTGCTCACGTGTGCATGTGTGCATGCACACGCACACACACACACACCTTCATCCTTCCGAGATATACCATGTAGCCATTATTCCTCTCAAAGACGGCAGTTTAAAAGAACAAAAACATATCAAAACATACTTTTTAGAGGAATTTCACTGGCCTAAGCAGCGATGATTCACATTGAATGGATAAGCTCACTAATGAACAACTGCCACCTTGAGAATGAGGGCCACTGTCCCCCACACATCACAGTAACAAAATGACAAAGTTCATTACGCTGCCACCAATGAAAACTCACTCACGGGCTCTGAGAACATGCAGTGCCTGATTCTTGCTTCAAGACCCCAAGAGTCTGTACCTCTTAAACCAATGATCAGTTTTGCACACCTCAAGGGAAAGCCAGCCAGTCTCACGCCAGGGCAGAGCAATCAGAAAACTTTGGGACCCTTTATTGTCTACTTGTAAAATGTTATAAGCCTGTAAACTAGCGAATTTATGAGCCATGCTAATAATTTGTTCACACTTGATCAAGGGGCTTCACAAACATGAAACCCCTGGTGTGGGAGGATAATTTGTAGTTCTGGCTATTCAGCTAAAGGGACACTAACTAATTTGACACAGTACCATGACATTGATGGCATGGCACACTAATGACCGGGCTCCAAGATGTGGCTGTCAGCCTGTCGTTCCAGGGAAAATCTGGCTTTCTTTCACTGTGGTTAGGACTCGCTGCTCAACTCATTATTTAGACAGCGACATTAATGAGAACCCACACGTATATTTTCTACGTACTAACCAGCGCTTAGCTTTCCATTTGTCTGATATGGTCAGTGATTAAAATGTGTTTCATGAATAATGAATTTGAGCTCTACAGTAACAAAGAAAAACCGGAGAAAACCAAGGAAAAGTTGACTAGAAAACAAACCTAGTCACCTCGTGTTCAGCTTTTGATGTCACCCAGGATGGTGACAGGTGGAAGGAAAAGCACAGCAATGAGACCAAGAAAAGGGAATGGAATATATTTTAATCATCTACACCCATGGAGGAGCTTGGTATTTTGGTCATGACCACTGGAACCACAATGTGGTCAGGAGCAATTTCACAAACTTTGTTTGGGATATCATGCAATGTACTTGGGTTTTCAGTTGATATACAGGAGGAAGGGTTCACTATAACATTTCTGTAAATATCATTGTATTCATCAAACATCTACCTTTCGTGATTCTCCCTGCCCCCTATGTTAGTCGTCTTCCTCCCTCCACAAACCCCCCGTCTGCTCTCATGGGAGAGATAACAAGAGATATTCGCTTGACTCTGGTTTATTTCACGTAACATGATGTCTCCATCTCCTTTCATGTTCATGTAAATGACGTAACTTCATTCCTCTTGTGCTTGAATAAAGCTCCATCGTGTGCATAGTCCACATTTTCTTTATCTACTCATCTGTTGATGGGCCTCTAGGCTGATCTGCATTTTGGCAATTGTGAAGAGGGCTGCAATAAACATGGATGTGGGACTGGAGAGTTGCCTTAGCGGTTAAGGCTGTGAAGCCTAAGAACCCAGGTTCAATTCCCCAGTACCCATGTAAGCCAGATGCACATGGTGGTGCATGCATCTGGAGTTCATTTACAATGGCTGGAGGCTCTGGCACACCCATTCTCTCTCTTTCTCTCTCTCACTCACTCATTTGCTCATGCAAATAAATAAAAAGAAAAAAATTAAACATGGATGTGTAGGTATCTCTGGTTGTTGAAAAAGAATGCTTTGAGTATATACCCAAGAATGGTACAGCTGGGTCATAGGGCAGTTCTATTTTCAATTTTCCAAGAAACTTCTACACCGATTTCCATAGTGGCTGCACCAGTGTCCATTCCCATCTGCAGTTCCTCTTCCCTGCATCCTTGCCAGGGTTTGTTGTCATTGATTTTCTTGGGGACAGTAACTTAAGGATTCGGAGTACAGATGTTTAAGTTATTTTATCCATGAGATGACCCTAAGGTTTGTTTTCACAGGTTTTCTCAACCTTACACAAACTTAGTCTTGGATTAAGATGCCTTAAGCATTTTTCCAAAAGGATTATGAAATTGAGGCGTTTTCTTTCTTTCTTTCTTTCTTTTTTTTGAGACACAGAGAGAGATAGAGAGGGAGAGGCAGAAAGAGAGAGAACAGGCGCCCCAGTAGCCTCTCAGCCACTGTGAATGAAATCCAGATGTGTGCGCCCCCTTGTGGGCTAGTGCAGCATTGCGCCCTTGTGTCACTTTGCATCTGGCTAAACGTGGGACCTGGAGATTGGAACGTTCTTAGGCTTAGCAGGAAGGCGCCTTAACCGCTAAGCCATCTCTCTAGCCCTGAGGAGTTTTTTGTTTTTAAATCCTTTTCTGTATCACTTATATAAGTACTACTGAATTTTATAATCAATTTCTATCTTCTATTTTGGCATAAGTTTCATCATTTATTTTATAATTATTGTAATCCTAAAATATTCATACAACCATAATTTCAAATGAATTAGGTTTTTTTGGTTTTGTTTTGGTTTTTCAAGATAGGGTATCACTTTAGTCCAGGCTGACCTGGAATTCACTATGTAGTCTCATGCTGGCCTCAAACTCACGGCAATCCATCTACCTCTGCCTCCCAAGTGCTGGGATTAAAGGCATGTGCATTACGCCAGGCTTGAATTAGTTTTTAAAAGGTAATCCCACATTATATGCAGGTAAGGAAACATTGACAATGTTCCCAACATGGTTCATTGTAGAATGTATAATTCAAATTAAACTAGTAATGTAATACATTTTCTATCTGACACTCTGGAGAAAGAATTCTATTCAGGGCCAGTAAGATGGCTCAGTTAGTAAAGTGCTGGCCTTGCACCCATGGCAACCTGAGTTCAGTCCACAGAACCTATTCAGAAGTGGCAGCATACATACTGGTCATACCAGTGCTAAGCAGAAAAGAAGCAGATCCCTGGGGCTCACTGCCCAGCAGATACAGCCTACTTAGCAAGTGTCAAGCTAATGAGACTCCATGTCTCAAACAACAAGGACACAACAAAAAGTGGATGGCACCTGAGGAGCAATATTCCACCTTTTCCACCTTGTCCTCTGGCCTCTACATGCAAGTATGTGTGTGTGTACACCCACATTCACATGCGTACCTACATGAACACATGCATAGATGTGAACAAGCACAAAAATTCTATTCATATGGCTTCTGATTTTTATAAAATTGTAAAATAAATATGAGTTCATGCAGATCACTTTGGGAATGAAAATGTCACTGTATGCAACATTTCCCAAGCATGGATTTCTGAACTTACTGTCTTGAGACAGATCTGTAATATCTGAACAAGAACCCAGATCAATTGTTGCAAGCAGCCTGACCATCTCCAACGGCTGCTATTTCCATGGGTACCTGTGGAAGACAGGTCTCAGAGCATCAGTATCTCTGTGTGTTTATTTGTCCCCATCGAAATCCAGGAAAATGTCTAGTCTGTAACCATGACTGGCTAGATGTTCACCAAATCCATGTCTCCCTCTTTCCTGCTTAATTAATCTGGGTTGCATCTGCTCATGCCATGTAGCTAGCAGTGACCAAGTCTTGGCCAAACAGATGAAGGAGAGGATGAGCCACTCTCACTCCAACTGTAACTCTTCTTTGCATCCTCAGCACCCTTGCTTGCCCTTTGATGGAGGATCCAAAGATCCACTGGGACCTCCTAATTCCTAAAGAGAGTAAAATCACGGATGTCACTAGCCCAGGACCTTGAAATGCCACACGAAGCCACCCCATCCTCCTCATCCAGTGCCAACCTGAGGTGCCTGGAAATGAATCCTGCACTGTGTTGAGCTGCTCACATTCAAGGGTATTTGTTACCCCTGCAAGTAGCTCACTCACTCCCTGTTCTCTTTTTTTGTTTATTTTTAAATTCTTTTATTTTAGGTGTTGAATATTGAGCTCAGGGTCTCACACAAGCTAGACACGTGCTGCACCACCAGCTATATTTATTTATGTATTTACTTATTTGTATACATCCTTATGTATGTACGTGCATATGTTACGTATTGAAATTCTTTTTCTTTCCCCCTTTCCTTTCCTCTCCTCTCCTGTCTTTCCCTCTTCTCACTCCCTCTCTCATTGGTGAGAGCTGGACCCATGGACTTGGACATCATTGAGCTACACCCTGGTTCCATATCTGAGTGTTACACGCAGACCTGTGAAATGGCTTACTCTTCAGACTCTGGGCAATCCTGCATAAGCTACACTGCAAACTGGACAACTTGTACAGATACTTTAGAATTGGGGCTCATGGATTCTCTAAGCCAAGCTAAGGTGGGCATAAAGGGGCAAGAACTATCAGACAGCATACTTTTAAAGTGTATGCAGCGTGCCTTGCCTTACCTAGTCTTCACATGACCCAAGGAGGAACCCAGTTTTCCACTGTGTGGATGAGAACACTGAGCCTTAGAGAAGTGAAATGCGAGCTACTCTCTCCCAACGCAGCGCAGTCCAGACATCTTCCTAGTTAAAGAAGTACTGGCTTGCTTTTTTTTTTTTTTTTTTTTTTGTATACAAACTTTAGAAAGGTGCACAGTTCTAAATAAGACATTTTAGTTATGGCTTACAACAATTTCCTATGCTATCTTTCTAATCAATGCAGTGTTTTCAACAAAATGGGAGAAGTGTTCAGTTGTCACACAATTACTAAAATACCAGGAGCTCCTTTTGGAAAAGCTAGCAATAGAGGGAATAGTTTTAGATCTTCTTGGTCATTAAAATTTGCATACATATATAAACAAATGTGAAATATATGTAATACACTTATATAACATAAATTTTAGTCATGTTTTAAGAATAGGATTGGTGACTGAGGATATAGTTCAATGGTAGAATGCTTGCCTAAGGCCCTAGGTTGAATCTCTAGTACTGCCCCCAAAATAAATAAATATAGGAGAAGGAAGAAGCAGGAAGGAGGAGGAAGTTGGGGATTGGCTACATTTTTCTGTAAAAGAAAGCATAGTGAATATGTAAGGATTTGCATTCCCAAGTTCTCCATCACAAATGTGCCACTCTACCATTACAGACACAACAAAACCTGCATGCAATCCAAAGCAAATGGGTGCAGCTGGGCTCCAATGAAAGCTTGTTATAAAAAAAAAATTAGCCTAAGAACGCTGGTTCCAATCTCCAGGTCCCACGTTTAGCCAGATGCAAAGTGATGCAAGGGCACAATGCTACCCTGGCCCACAAGGGCGCACACATCTGGAGTTCATTCACAGTGGCTGAGAGGCTGCCTCTCCCTCTCTGTCTCTCTCCAAAAAAAAAAAATGAGGGTCATAGCAGAGATAGGAACCATTTCTGGGTTCCCCTCCCTCCCCCTGCCATCTACTTTCCCAAAGGCTCTTGAACCCACACATAACAATAGCTGGATTCTGAACCGTTTGCATTTTCTGCCAGTACAGACAAGTGCTTGTGCTGAGACAGGGAGCTACCTCAAAGCCTTAAAGTCATCTTATGTGAAGAACCACTTTTTCAAAAGCAAACTAAATAATACAAAAGCTTTGAAATGGCACCAGAAGAGTGAGTGCTGGGAAGTCAAAGTGAGGTTCTCTAATACTCTCAGAGTCAGGCATGCAGTATCTCTATGTTGGAACCAAATACCTTTCATGGATTTGGAGTGTGGGCTTTGTTAATGAACTTCAAGGTGGGAGCTATGTGTCCAGTGACTGGGTTCACAAGAAAACACATCATATGCACTCCTTATTAGTACCTCCAGAACATGGAGCTATTCTAACAAGGATTTGGTTCACTGTATGTTTGCATGCACATATGTACATATGTAGCATGCATGTTTATGCTGTGTTGGACAGCATAGTTCAGGCATCTACACAGATAGAATTGTGGCATTTTTCACAGAATCTGTATCCCACTAATGTTTTTATTAGAAAAATTAACAGTACAAGGTGATATGAGACATGAAAGGGGAAAAAATTATGAACTGTTTAACTAAAATGTCCATGAAAACAGTATAGAAGCAAGTAAGTCATAGTCCAGCCAGACAAAGAAGCAGTTTGCAGTCATTAAGAATGACACTGGAGGGCGGAGAAATGGCTTAGCAGTTAAGGCACTTGCCTGCAAAGTCAAAGGTTCAATTCCCCAGGACCCATGTAAGCCAGATGCACAAGATGGCACATGCATCTGGAATTCTTTGCAGCAGCTGGAAGCCCTGGTATGCTCATTCTCTCTTCTTTCTATCTCTATCTGCCTCTCTCTCTCCCCCTTTCTCTCTCTCAAACAAATAAATAACAATAAAATATTTTTTTAAAAAAAGAATTGACACTGGAAATGGACACTGGTAGGTTATCTCACATAAGACAGAAAACTTTAATCTGAAATAATATATAATATATATTAATTAATTATTAATATAATAATCTGAGCCACATAAAAAATGCAGCAATGAAGAATAAAAAAATAAAAGTTTATTTTGTTAGCCATAGATGGATGGAATTAGATAATATTTTTTCTTTTGTATTTTTAGCTTTCTAGATTTTCACAAAGCAACTTTCAAGGTATTATGCATTTTGAGAAAGATATGTGAAAAGATTCATTTATGAACAGCTTTGGATGCTCTTTTCTACAGACTGGCAGTGTCCTGTGGGCAGACATTTCCATCACTTCTCATGCTCCAGTGTTCATACCATCTTATGCACTCAGATTCTTTGAAGCAGCAACACAGTCCGCCTCATTCTGTAAAAGACCTCTCAATGAGATTAAAGAAATTAAACTTTTATACTTCAGGTCCTTAAAAGACATTAGTCAATTTTGTTGAAAGAAGTTGATTGCTTGTGGATTATAGCTGCAAAGAAATTGCTTGATATGAAATGATACTTTCTTCTCTTTCCTTTTTCCACAATGGCACACAGTCATTTGTGTTTTAATAACCTCAAACTCTGAGTCATTTGCTCATTCAAAACAAAATACATCTTGATCATGAAACTTGGCATTTCATAAATATTTGCTCCAAAAATACCACCTGCTTTGAAGCTGGGTTGGCAAACTCCTGATTGACAGGCAACCTGTGTGCAGAAGGAGCGAGGAGACCTCTGGTTTCAGCCAGAAGAAGGTGCCTCCCTACCTACTCACTATTTCCTTGTAGGCTCTTTCCCAAAAGACAGAAGCACAATATGATCCCAATCTCTCATCTCCTCTCACTCACACACTGCATTCTTGATGGCTCCAGCATACTCTTAGGACAGAGACCCAAAGCCTCCCTGTGTCTTACAAGGTCCAGCATGGCCCAGCCCATACAGATATCCGTGGCCTCCAGCTTAGCTACATCTCTCTCCTGCCTATGTCAAATGTCTCACTGAGTCTCTTTCCTGAGATGGAAAGATGGAAAGGAAGACTACAGACCAGGTAAAGATTTTAGCTTCTAGCATGAGACCCATCAGGGTCAGTCCAAAGTGGGGACAACAGCCCTATTCTCCACAAGTGCTGGGGATTAAATGCAGGCCTTGAGCATGCTGAACAAATCTTCCACCCGTGTACAAAGCTGGGAGTCATGGTGGGGCTTCTGTAATACCAACATGCTGGCAAGATGGGAAGTGGAGACAGAATTTTCTAGAAGCTTGTGATGAGCAGAACACAGTGAGAATCCAGAGCAAGAATCCCTGCTTTAATGGGATGTAAATGAAGGACATTTTCCTCATGACATAGGGAAATGAGTACCACCAGCAGCTGCCATTCCCCTGGTCCCTCAGTAGACAAGGCTATTAAGATGACAAAGAGAAAACCTCAGAAGCTAAAATCTCACTGACTCTGAGAGTGAGACCATCACATAACAACACACTTCATTTCATCTCTTCTTCCTAGGTACCCAGGGAAGGTTAGGATGCTCATTTACCCTGACATATATGTTAGGACCACGTTGCCTTGTCAACGGGATGTGAGCAGACACAAAGCCCACCACTGACTCCTTGTTCCTCCTTCCCAGTGACCCCACAATGCACATGGCTCATGTAATATAGAAATTATTCAACAGACAAGTATTGACACCAAAAGATCATAATGACAAAACCTGTGGGCTGCTCATCACAGCAGCTAGCCACTCTGAGTTGGACGTGTCACACCTCATCAAAGCCCACCTCAGAAGCCACCCAAACTAAGCACAAATTTTTGGCTTTGTCTGCATTTATCCTCTCTTGGACCCATGGGATTATGTCCTTACATTCTATGTACCCTCCTTTCGGGAAAGGCTACCACGTTTTCCATGGACCCACGGTGGCAAAAACAAAATAACTGATAATTTTCAATGAAACTGTTAACTGGCTAGGCCTCATTATCCATACTTATCATGTGCCAAAACTATGTTTGAAGTAGAATCTGGCTTAAATTTAAGACACATAAAAGGGTCTCAGCCCTCACAAATCCAGATCTGCCAGGAAACGCCAACGAAATTACCAGAGAATGACCTGCCCAGGAAGTTAGAAAAAGTCTTGCACAAGAAATAACCTGCAAAGCATTAAAGGTGAGTGGGAGCTAGGTCTGAGGAGATGGCTCAGTGGCTAAGGGCACTTGTTTTATAAACCAGCTGACTGGAGTTCAGATATTCAGCACCCATGGGACATGCAGTGCAGACATGCAGTGGCACATGCATGCATAATCCTAACACACCTACAATGTTGGAGATAGAACCAGGAAAAGCTAGCTTGGCTTAACCAGCACCATACAAGAGAGACCCAACCTCAAACGAGGTGGAAGGAGAGGATCAGTGCTCCAAGATCGTCCTCTGACCTCTATACACGCACCACGGTATGTGAATGCCCATGCACACACTACATGCACACACACGTGCGCGCACACACACACACGCAAGTGGAAGCTAGATGGTAGACAGGACTGGGTGAAGGGCCGGGGAACACACGTGGGGTTCTTCAGGGGCACTGCTAGTAAAAACAGCTACATGCGCACACAAGTAGAGGATCTTCCTCAATCTTCTACCTTCTACGGTGACTGTAAAAATATAACTTGCGAGTGTCAGGACTTTCAAACCCCAAACTAGGCAAGTGCCTGGAGTCATCAGAGAATAAGAGAATGCCGTTGCACTTATTCTACCACTCACAGAGAGAAGGCAGTGAGCGATCCACACTAACGTGGCTTTTCTAAATTACTTGGGAAAACAACAGCAAGGAAAGCAGGGCAGCTTGCCTTATAGGCTAACACCCTTGCTCTTCTTTGAAACCTACAATGACTCCTTTATAAATACCATCATCCTCCAACAAAACAAAGGTACTTCTGTTCATTATTTTGCTCCATGAATCCTAGAACGTGGTGACAAGACCCAGGGGACAGTAGATGCTGATTCCTCATGGACCTACCACCAACCCCTCCTGAGACTCACTCTTCTCAGGCACTGGGGAGTTTGGAGAATTCATAACATTGCAGGCCCGAAAGGCCATGGGGTGCTCCAACTCCCTCACACTCCTCAGGACCATCTGGAGGCTCCTTCGCGTAGGTTTCTGGTACTATCTGCAGTTTCTGACTTGCTAAGGCTGCAGTGAGGTGATCAGTTTCTGAACCCTGGGGAAGCAGCTGCTACTGGTGACTCCAGTAGGCTCCAGAACCATGCTTGAGGGCAGGATGGAAGAGGATTCCCTGGCTTCCCACCCCACTGAGAACAGGAGCGTCTTCCATCAGGATCAGAGGAGCAGAGTCAGGTCTGACGTCCTCCAGGCTTCTTCCCAGCAGCTCAGGATACCAGGGCCTGATCTCTCTCCCCACAATGCCCCCTCCAGGAAAAGATAAGTAACTGCAGGACAGTCCCCAGAAGTAGTTACCTGGAGTTACTTAAGACCTGACAGAAGTTTCTGAGCCAGCCACTGTGCAACCATCTGAGAATGAAACCCAGCCCCTTGGCCATGGTACACGGGGCTAGATGAGCATCCCTCCCTCTGTCCAGGATTCCTTCTTCCACCCCCATCCTCTGTACATCCATGTGCACCTTTCTGCTCCTTCCAGCCCTGGAGCTCAGTTCTCCCCATTCCCACTGCCCAGAAGGGACTTCCTCACTCACGTAGGCTCTTTGCCCACAGAGATCATTGTTAACCACACATCTGCAGCCAAAAAGTCATTTTTCAGGTTTAGTGATGCACACCTTTAATCCCAGCACTTGGAAGGTTGAGCTATGAAGATTGCCATGAATTTGAGGTCAACCTAAGGTTACAAAGTTAAGTTTCAGGTCAGCCTAGACTAGAGTGAGACCCTGCCTCAAAAAAAGTCGTATTTTCCAACAGGCCTTCTCTAACCACTCTAAAGTATAGTCTCCAAGATATGTTCTTTTTAAATTTTTTAAATTATGTATTTATTTGATTGTGAAGAAGGAGAAGGGGGGAATATGGATGTGCCAGGGCCTCTAGCCACTGCAAACTCCAGATGCGTGCACCACTTTGCACATCTGGCTTTACATGGGTACTAGGGAATAGAACTCGGGTCTTTAGGCTTTGCAGGCAAGTGCCTTAACCACTGAGCCATCTCTCCAACCCTGGGATATGTTCCTTTTGTCTATGTGTGTGCATTGTGTAGGTGTGTGGGTATACATGCAGGTGTGTGCACAGGTGTATGCTTATGTGAAGGCCTGAGCTCCCAGGAAGAGGGGTTATGCAGGTTGGTTTTGTTTTAAGATAAGAGTCTCTCACAGGTCTGGAGCTTGCCAGTGATCCTCAGTGATCTACTTCTTTCCCTAGTGCTGGGATTATACAAACATACCAACACACACACACACACACACACACACACACACACACACACGTCTGAGCAGGTTCTGATGCTTGCAAAGCAAGCCTTTTAATGACTGAGCCATCTTCCCAGCACCCAAGATAAGATACATTCTTTACACTGTCCCGGTCCTTTGTGGGTTTTCACTGAGGTAAACATCTTTTTTTCTTCATGGCCTGGCTCTCCTCTTCCTCCCTCTACTACAAGACAAGCTCCAGGGCTGCATGACTGGGTCTGCCTCTTCCTCACTGGGTGCCCTCCTGCTGCTGGATACAGTAGCACAATGACTGCCACACAGCAGGCATTCAACAGATACTTGCTGAATCAATGAGTCACTTGTTGAATTGCCCATTACTATCCTTCAGCTAAGTAAAGAAGGAAAACTCAATCACTGGAAGCTCCAATGTAACAAATGACAAATTCAAGAGTGATTTTCAATGGCATGTAATGAGATTGAAATTGCAGAAATGGCATAAACAGGCTGGGATTTGAACATCAGAAACGGAAGGGGGCTGAAGGCTACTTGATTCTCCCTTGCTCATTCACGAGCACCCACCTTGGCCTCTGCAAGCCATCTCATAGGATGACTGTTACATGGTGTCCTTAACCCCATATGTCTCCAACTTCTTTCAATGTCATCCATTCGTGTTGCCAGGTGCAAGAAGAAAAGTTGCTACCGTGGTTCTTTACAAGCTAAGCCTCTCGATCTTGGCTGGCTCTGAAAAACCACTTGTAAGTGTTCTTTGTTAAACCACAGTTTGTAATTTTGTCACAGGTGTTTGGCTGAAAGGAGGACAAAGCCTTTTAAGCCAGTACGCCCATATTATGTCACTATGTATCTTCAGTACCACACCTACGGGCTGACAAAGTCTTTTCTGTCTGGGCATGGCAGCCAGGATAGTGAAGTGAATGCTGGGTGATTTTTTTTTTTTTTTTTTTTTTTGCTAAGGGCACCCTAGATGCTCCAAAATGTTCACGCCTAAGGAAAACGTTCAAGTAGAATTTTAACACGACCTGTCACGAAAGCTGACACCAAGTTCACTGGAGAGGAAATGGGATGACAGGAGTTGTACCTGGCAGTTCAACAGAACATAGGATAAATACTCTTTCTTTGTAAGGCAGCCAAAGCACTGGTTAGAAGTTCAAACGAGGAAGAAGTGGTGAATGAATATTCAAAGTGTGCGCCACCAAATGACTTTTCTATAATTGCAACAAAATACATTAAAATGATCTGTGTCTCACCAAAGCAGCACAGAGAGGTGAACATAGAGCCAAATTTGGGTCGGACCCTGATCCATTTCTCTGGCCCTGGAAAAGTCATGCACCTTCTCTGAATCATGCCACAGGGAGACAGGGGAATGGAATCCATTATCCCAAAAGTTCCTTCCAGAAGCTGGAGTGACAGCTCTGTCAGTGGCGTGCTGGTCACCCAAGCATGAGGACCTGAGTTCAGATCCCCAACATCCCTGTAAGCCCCAGGTACAGCAGCATGTGCCTGCAATCCCAGTGGCCAGCGAGGCCACTGTGAAGAACTCGCTAGCTAGACCTGATAAGCTTGGGGCTCTGTGAGAGACTCTGTCTCTGTAAGAAAGGTAGATATGCTGGACACCAACCTCTGACCTCTGCGCGTGCACACACACACACACACACACACACACACACACACACACACACATGCCTTTATAGCCCACGTGCTTCTGGAGTACAGGGATGTTTCTGGACATGCATTCCAGGTGGACAGCCACAGAGAAAGGTAAGCCCACCTCCCTGTGGTTCAACCTGAGCAAGAATGGGCAATACTGCCATCCTTCAACAGCGACCAAGGAACCAGGTAGCTGCACATGGGATTTTTTTTTTTTTTGTGTGTGTGTGTGTGTGTGTGTGTGTCTATTCAAATAAAGTTCTGTTTCCATATACTACGAGAGGGTGAGTTGATGTAGTAATTACCTGTTACTCTTGACAAGTAAGGTAATTAATGTAGCAAAATACCACTGCAATGTGTGTAAATTTAGACCACCATAATTAAAGCACCCGTCTGTTCAACAAACTGTTCCATTAAGAAAAAATATTGACGGTGTACATTTTTTGAAATTAAAAAACGTATGGAATGAATGAATCTCCCTTGGTTGACATCCATCTCCAGAATGCTTTCTCGGCAGGGAGCGTGCATGAGGGAGTCACTTCCCCTAACAACAACAGAAGTACTCTGGCATGCAAATTATTAAGACAAAAACGGCTGGGGCAAATATTGTACTTCGATTACTCACAGAAAAGTCAGAAAGTAAATTTAAAGAGTATGTGAACTCCAAAACTACTGCAGACAGAAAAAGCCTTAAAAGTTACTAGTGAGTCACAATCCAAGTAGCAAGGCTGGTCAGAAGAACCATGACTTGCCAGCTTCAGAGAGCTGGGATACTAGACCCATCACAGGCAAAGAAAATAGCTCCAAGTCCTTGGTACCCATTGAAATAGTTAATCTTAATTTTTCCCATGTCCCCTGGTCATGTTGAGTCACAATGTTAACAAGTGAGCTTCTAGGCTCTTCTCTGGGGAGCAGGCCTAGCTCCTGATAACCTGCTTTTGAGTACCTCCAGCTGTGTGGAGAATAAACTGCCCAGAGACACTAAACCACACCCAGACACCCTAAGAGAAGACAAAAAGAACTTGTCATTCAATCAACAAAATAGCTGATACTTCTAAATTTATTCAGAGACAAAAGAAATAAAGAAAGAAGATTAACATGAGAAGAGAACAAATAGAAGAGAGGAAAGAGGGGGAGGGGAGAGGGGAGAGGAGGGGACAAGAGAAGAAGGGAGGAAGTTGGGAGCAAAAAGAGAGAAGAAAAGGGGAGAAAAGGACAAAGAAACAGTTGGAATGCAGACAGATTCAAGAGTGTGATATATGAAGGAAATGGTATATGATTTTGGTATCATGTAAGGACGTATACTCCTATTGGTTTTCATTTTACATTTTGATATGACATATTGACCTGTCCCTTGAGAGCTGTAAGATGAAACAAAAAGGTGGCTTTAAGATAATTTTCAGCTTGCAGTACTCAGTTAGGACCTAAGTGTTCTATATCTGAACTTGGACATACCCCCAAGTAAAGAATAAACAGTACAAGGAGACATTCTAAACTGAAACAGTCTGAGGAAATGAGATGCCTTTCCCAAGTGAAATGATTCTGTTTCAGACATGGAAATAATTACGTCATTAAAAGACAAATATGACACAATCGCTCTTCTAGATGTTGATATTAACAAAGCCAAAATGCTGAGGCACAGAAGATGACTCTGAAAAGTAGATGTGGAACTTGTATTCCAGAGTGGCGAAGGAGAGCCAACTTCTAAAATGAGAACTTTCAAAGTTCTTTTTTTAAATATTTATTTATGAGAGAGAGTGGGGAGAGGGAGAGAGGTATGGGTGTGCCATACCTCTTACCACTGCCAGCGAACTCCAGATGCAAGCACCACCTTGTGTGTCTGGCTTTGCATGGGCACTGGGGGACTAACCCAGGACATCAGGTCCTGCAAGCAAGCGCCTTTAACCATTGAGCAATTTTCTAGCCCCTAAAATTCTTAGACTTATGAAGGCTAAATACTATTATAGAGGCAGAATAAAGAAACATGATTCCAGTATCTGATCCAAGATTTGGGAACAGAAAACTAAATTATCTGCTTCTTGAATGCTCAAGAACTATCCATAGCTTAGAGAAAAACCTTTTTTGCTTGCTTCACTGGGCAAATTTGTAGAGGGAGAAGTCTCCCCAAACATGTATTTCCAAGATTACTTCAGATGGCAAATGACAGGCTATGATAACATCAGAAAATACTATTGTGGGGCTTGGAAGATAGTTCAGTCTGTGAAATGATTACCTTACGAGCCACAGGGCCTGAGTTCAATCCCCAGAACCTACATGAAAATGCCAGGTGTGGTGGCATGTGCCTGTAACCACAAGCTTGGGGAGGCAGAGACAGGAGGATCCCTATGTCTTACTAACCAGCTAGTCTAGACCAACTGGTAAGCTCCAAGTTCAGTAAGACACACTACTTTAAAAATAAATAAGATGGAGAGTGAATGAGGAAGATAGCCCATTTTAACCTCTGTCCTCAACACGTATGCACACATAGGTACTTGTGAACTCACACTCATACATGCATCTTCATGTATGTGTATACCCCACACATGTAAATATAAACACATGCATAAAAGAATAAAAATATTGAATACTATTCAACCGTATCACATTCAGTCTGGTATTTTTCCTCCACAAACTGTTAAGACTAATCTCATCTTACAGACAAGTGAACTTAGGCCCAGATACAGCTAAATGATGTGGCTGACTTCCAAACAGCTATGGTACTGGAACAACATATCCGCCTGGTAATAGACTAGATAGCTCTTTTGTCCCCAGTAAATCCACTTGGAGAGATTATGTCAATGATATGTTTGCCTTATGACTTAGCTACTTACAGTTCTGATGTGGGCCTTAAAATTCTCAACCTAAAATTACCCGTTACACATAACTAACATTCAAGAGCAATAGCAGTGCAACCTGTCCAGGTATCGCCCACATGAGTAAAAAAATAAAAGATCTGATTTCAAATCCTGGCTTCATCATTTAGTAGAAATACCAAATGGGAACTTGAGACCCTGCAAACCCCAGGTGGCAGAGGTGGCCAGTTATGCCTTAGACTTGCTTTCTTCTACCAAAAGCCTCCAGGGAAACAACCCCGCCATCACTTTCCAACCATATATGACATGGCAGAATTTAACTGTCTTGTATCCTCTTTTACCTGACCCATCAATGGTGGTAAGTACCAGGGAACTCAAAACTGTAGAAATAAAAAAAAATGGTGGGGACTGGAGAGATGGCTTAGCAGTTAAGCACTTGCCTGTGAAGCCCAAGGACCCCAGTTCGAGGCTTGATCCCCAATACCTATGTAAGCCAGATGCACAGGGTGACACATGCATCTGGAGTTCGTTTGCAATGGCTGGAGGCCCTGGTGTGCCCATTCTCTCTCCCTCCCTCTCTCTCTCACTCTCTCTCTCTCTCTCTTGCTCTCAAATAAATAAATAAAAATAAACAAAACAAAAAAATGGTGAAGATAGGAGGAAAATCACAGAGAATCATCGCAGCAGCCTATGCCAGCTATAGATACTTCTTTTATCAAAAGAAACTGGAAAGAAAATAAGCAAAATGCAGAACACATCCTTTTCAATCTCAAAATTAACTTTAAAAACTGAAGAAAATGCTTCAGGGTGAGCAGATGCAACTGAACACATGTTTAAGGTGCAAAACCATGAATCAGTGTTTCCTTGGCTCAAGCAACTTAGAGACAGATGAGAGGGCCACAAACGTTCAGGGATAGGAGGGTATTCAAATACTGATCATGCATATAGGTAAACGTCAAGTGCCTTTCTGTACAAAAGCAAATTATCCTAAACTCATCTCCAAAATGTGGACAGGGAAGAAGGGTACTTAAATTACCGTTGATTCCAACAGTTAATTGTTCTCTAATATTGATGTTCGCTTAGATAAATAGCAATATACCTTCAAATACTTTTAGCTAATTAGGCATATGCATATCCTGTAAAAGATAGCTCATTTCTTTGTGCGTCCAGTGCTATGAACTATTTTCCATAATCTTACTTAACTCAAAGTATGTATTAAACTACAATATTTTTTAGCTCCTATCATAAAGTAGGCACTTTCATGCCCCTATCTTGAGGTGAGAAAGTCCATTTAGTAGCTGTCCCAAGTTCACAGACTTCGTAGGTACTTATCGCCAGAATTGGAAACCAGATCTTTTGTCCCTGACCTGGGTAATTATTTAACAAGTACACTACCACCCTTCTGAACATATCAGCTATTACACACCCTTGGATAATATTGCCTGCTTCATGTTGATGCTGGAAAGTCATGCAACTTTAAATAAACAACTTTGTTTTAAGGAACTGTTTCAAAGTAAGAAATACTTTTGAGTTACTAATATAAAAACATAATTTTTTAGGTTATACCAATAACCACTACCTTATGAACACCACATATAAATAGTTCCCTAATGCAGTCACTCGTATTTTTCCTCAGAATTTAATGTTTTTGTCTATGAGAAGACAATACAAAATGAGAGGATTTAGCACCCAAATTTTGGCATCCTTGCCTTCTTTTTTGTTTTCTTTCATAATCCCTTCCCTTCCCCTGCTCTTATCCCTCCCTCTCTGTCCTTTTCCACTGAAACCTTTCTTTTTTCCAACTAGTCCCTCTTCTACTTTGATGTCTTTTTTTTTTTGTCATTGTGTGTATGTATAACACCCTGAGTTTAATTAGGGTTTCCTGCATGAGCAAGGTGGGGAATTATTTACCAGAATATGTGTAACTTCTCAGTGGCTACACCCATGCAATAAATGTCTTCCACACCCCCAGTAACGATTAACTAATAGTCCTCAGGCAGGGATGGAAGAGGCTCATTGCATTGTCACTCCTATGTCAAATTGTGAGGTGAAACCATACTGGTCCAGGTGGTTTTATACAGAATTTTGTCAATAAACAGCTGCTAGAATCTTGTTCACATTCAATGCAGGATGAATTAACAGAGGCCAAGAGTGGAAAATAGCCCATTTGAAAGCTAATATCAGGTGGTCTGCCACAAAGAAGAATGGCAAGCGAAGAGATTCTGTGGTATGTCACTAAATTCCCTTACCTATTTTACTCAGGCAGCAGGAATGCTAACATCAGAAACTTCTGGCCTAGACTGATGTGATATGCAGATACCGCAAGGGACTGCTGGGGAACAAGTTGATAATATATAGTCATATCCTAAGATACTATGTGCAGGAATAAGAAAGGTGGGGCTGGGTGTGCTTGGCTTATGCTTAACTTTTTGACAGCTTCTAATCTCAAAAATTCTACTAGGCTAAGGAGATGGCTCAGTGGTTAAAGGTGCTTGTTTGCAAAGCCTGACAGACCAGGTTTGATTCCCCAGTACACTCATAAAGCCAGATAAAGTGGTACATGCATCTAGAGCAGTGGCAAGAAGCCCTGGTGTGCCCATACTCTATCTCTCCCCGCAAACTCTGCTTGAAAAAAATATTTTGTTTATTGGTTTTTCAAGGTAGGATCTCACTCTAGCTCAGGCTGATCCGGAATTCACTATGTACTCTTAGGGTGGCCTCGAACTCTCTGCAATTCTCCTACGTCTGCCTCCCAAGTGCTGGGATTAAAGGCATGCACCACCACACCCAGCTAAATAAAAATATTTTTTAAATTCTTCATCACACTTTTTTTTTTTGCACAATGTCAAAACTAGGCTTCTTTCTTTTCTTTCTTTTCGCCCTCTCTGCTCTCACTGATCATGCTGGCTTTTAGAAAACTCTTCCTTTTCCTGCCTATCATGTCCCTGATGTGTTGTCTACATCCCTATCTCCCTGGGCACTGGGATAAAGCTTTGTCTTTGACACACAGGCTAGGTAACACTTCCTAGCATTTCCTAGTAGCATCCCTAAGGTGATGTTAGGTGTAAACACAGCACCAAAGCACAATAAACTCTAAAATGTGGTGGTTCCAGATCCACTCCAACCCTTCAAAGGGTATCAGTGATGGAGCCTCTCCCAGGGCCTGGAAGAACACATACGTAGTGCACACCAACAACCAGAACCCTCCCCATCCTCAGGCAGAGGAGTCAATCATACACAGTGGCAAGCTTATACCAAGGATCACAAATTATGGCTGATGGGCCAAATCCAGACTGCTATCATTTATTTAAACTATTTTTAATGCTTTTTTTTTTGTTTTTGCTCTTCTTTACTTTTATTTATTTTTTATTTATTTATTTGCAAGCAGAGAGAGAGAGATAGAAGAGAGGCAGAGAAAGAGAGAGAATGGGCACGCCAGGGCCTTTAGCCACTGCAAACGAACTCCAGATGCATGTGCCCCTCATGCATCTGGCTTACGTGGGTCCTGGAGAATTGAACCGGGATCCTTTGGCTTTGCAGGCAAATGCCTTAACCACTAAGCCATTTCTCCAGCCCATCATTTTATATATATATATATCTCCTGAGATAAGAATGGGTTTTTATATTTTTAGATAGCTGGGGGGGGGATATGAAGAGTAGTATTTCATGACATGGAAAAGAAATTTTTCTAAAAACCCAACTTTGGCAGGACGCAGCCAGTTCATTCACTTATGTGTCGTTTCTGGTTGATTGATAGTAACAATGGCTGGATTAAAGCATTGTAAATGGGATTTGAAGCCAAACATATTTACTACCTGGCTTTACCAAACAGAGTTGGCTGGTCCTAGTTTCTACCAGTATGGTGCTTTTCGGTTACCATCAGCCATAGCAAGCAACCCAAGCTACTCTTTCTTCTAAGAACAATGCAAACATCTCTGTGCCACTGACTGATGTTCTCACAAGTGAAGGATATTCAGAGATGATATTTAGATTAAAACTGTGGAAAATATGAGCAAAATCATAAAGGCTTAAACATGGTGAGGTTTGAAAAATAAAGCAAGAAGGAAGGGTGGACTTGGAGGGACTGGGAACTGAAAGCCATGTAAGTAAGACATCAGATGGGGCAGTCTGTCTTCAAAGGTCAGAATGGAGTCTGAAATGCAGATCCCCCCAGTGGACAGAAGGTCAGAGAGGCCACCCAAGAACAACGTCTCGGCTGGCTTCGTCATACAAGCAGTAGGCTCTTATTTCACATCCACAAGATCCTGTCACACAGGCCAAGAAGTCCAAGCCTGGCCACTGGGAGAGAAGTCGGTCCAACAAAACAAGAACTGTATGTTAGGTAAAGGAGCAAAATAGCCAAGATTCTCAGCAAGAATGAAGTCAGAGGCTTCACAGCCAGTTATCACTCACACTGCTGTTGTTTCCCCTCCCATCTAACTCCCTTTCTCTCCCTCCGAGGGAAATGCTGACTCTCCCAGGCATCCAGGATGAACGTGGTCCGTGTGTCAGGATGCAATGCCATCACCCCTGACAACACCCTCCACTCTTCTGTGTCTGATATGTGCGGTGTTTGTTCTTGAACAAGGAAGTTTCCTCCATAGTTTGACTACACACTTTTAAGAAATCATGCTCTGTAAGATGATCACACGTTCTGTTTGTCTCTCATTCTTCTTGGTGAATATGCAGCTCTTCTGTGGCCTTTCAACTAAACATTTTTCCCCAAGACACAACTGTTTTTTGGTGCTTCCGCTAACAACAATTTCTGTTGTTGAGTCATAGACACGATCGTAGCAGTGTTAAAATTCATCATCTTTTTCTTTCTGTATGATTAATGTTTTTAAAACCTGTTAGTGCAACATAAAATTTGCCATATCCGAAACAAAAGGGCATAAGATGCAGAATTTTAAACTTTAAAAATAAGATCAGGACAACAGAATGTCACTTTTTCCACATCTGCATAGCATTTGAACTGTAAATTATCAGGCCACAGGTGATTTACTGTTGATTTTATCTGTTATTGATTCATGAAGCTGAGCAAGAGACTCACAGTTTAAAAGGCTGTGTTTCTCTCAATACAGATGAGAAACTAAGTTACAGGAGATTCTACCAACTAGCACTCTTTTTTATTAAGAATTAATTAATCTGGGGTTGGGGAGATGGTTCAGTGGATAAAGCACTCAACTCTTCAAGTTGGAATGTCGCAGTTCAATCCCCAGATCCCGCATAATCACAGCACACTGACTTGGAGATGGGGGTAGACTCGAGAAGTTCCTGTAAATATTTGCCAATGCCAAGAATAGCAAAATCTTAATCTCTCTTCCCCCCTTTCTCTCTCTCACACACAATTAACTAATTTACAGGGTACATCTACTAAATTGACAATCAGAGTTATCACACTGAGATATTTATGGTCAAAACACAAAGAACTTGACATTTAGATAATCCAAGAAGTCTCTTTTCAAGGCCTGAAATTCAATTAATGGAACATTTGACACAGTGTATCCCACAATCTTTCCTCCATACTCTTTTCAAACAGGACCAGATGAAAATATGGGAGTCATGAGATTTTTGAAATGCTGGCTCTACCCTCATCCTTGTTGGTAGAAACATATCACTTAGAATGTGCCAACTAGCTTAGCCTATAGGAAGGCTAGTCTATGTAAGAATGTCTATGAAAATATTTAGAAAAGTTTTTCTTTACTTTCGAATCTTGCTTGACATATTCAAGGAGATCTTTAGCCTAGGCCTTATTAGGAATCATCTTGAAACTGCAACCAGTGCCAATCTGAAGACAAGCCACCACCACGGAAAGCGAGGCAAGGTAAGAACTGGATCTAACCTCCTCTGTGGCTTACCTGCTAAGGACTCAGCAGTTCAGGGTACAAGCCGTAAATGGGCTTTCTGTTGCATGCAACCAAACTCATTCCGACTAATATACAGCAAATCTACATGATTACATCTGCCAAGCCTGAAAATACATACCTTCTGGGGACCCTAGATCCTAAGAATCAATGCTCAAGTGAAAACATATTGTATACATTTAGATGAGGTAGGAAATGTGTAAAATAGCCAACGCACATGCAATGAAAGACTGGCGTGTGCTTTTCTGAGTCTTTGTAACCTGAGGTCAGAGATATCAGAGTGAGAACTGTGAAAGAGAACGCCAGGAAACTGCCTGATGTCCTCTTCTAATTAAAAGATAGCCATGCCAGCTGACATTAATATGGCAAAGTGACATGAGGAGATGAGCCGGCTCCAGGTGGCTCATAAAACGCAAGTGCTTTCAGCTAGCTCTGCATCTAAAGGACCACGTGACCATTTCATTAGCATCTTGAATTTCCAAGGGAAACAAGAAAGTTCATCACAACAGAAGACTTGATTAAGGAAAAGCACAGTCATCCCTTGTTATCTGCAGGGCATGGCTTCCAGGATCCCTATGGACCCAAAATCCATGGATGCTCACTTTCAAACTCCTCATACTTGCATGACAAGTGCTTGATGGATAAAATCATTTCCCCTTTCCCTTTAAATGATCTTTGATAACTTATAATACAAATGCCACATGGATGCTATGTAAGCTATGCAATGCTATATGGTTTAGGAAGTAATGACAGGAAGAAACCCTATTAAGACTATGTTATAGACATTCACAATCTGAAAATGTCTCAGTCTCAACCCTCAGAAGAGAAATTCATAGACACAGAGGCCAACGACATAAAGAATCAAACATTATATGGAAGACGGGTGGTCAAAGGCATGCATGGAAGGCCGTGTGGGTGAAGATTTTCCAGGAGATAGATGGCTGGCCTATTACAATAGAGTAAGTATCAATGAGAAAACACTAGAAATCAGGGCCATCATTCGAATCAATCTATCTGATTGATTAAAGGAAGTAGTGAAAAAAGAATGCTGTGGTGAGCATGACCTGAACTGAGGTAAAGCCGTAAGATATCACGCTAGGTAATGCTCTCGGTTTCTGTCATGTTTGAGGGAGAGGGAAAGAACGGAGAGAGCAAGTGGTACCATGCATGTGTACTGAGAGAAAATATGGTCAGTACCTGAGGAATCCTGTTAAGTGTGCTACTGGGACATGAAGGACAGCCCCTTGAACCGGCCCTGGAAGAAGGTGGTTACCCAGATAGGGAAAGCTAAAGTGCTGGTTTCAGGAAGCATGAGTGGGGTGGGGAGGGGGGTGCTTGGAGAATGTCTCAGCCATCGAAAGCTCTGGCTGTTTGAGCATGTGCCCTCCATGTCTGACTTTGCAGCACCTACATAAAAAAACTGAGCACAGCCATGCATGTCTGTAACCCTAGTCGGTGGAGGTCAAAGACCTGGCCTCAAAAGGAAACAAGGGAAAGAGAGCAGTAAGAGAAGGGCACCCGTTGGTCTTCTCTGGTCTCTGCTGACATGTGCACCGAGCATATGTGTGCTTGCACGAACCTGCACACCCCCTCCCCACCACCGAACATAAGTAGGTAAGGTTTGTCTCTCATTCTTCTTGGTGAATATGCAGCTCTTCTGTGGCCTTTCAACTAAACATTTTTCCCCAAGACACAACTGTTTTTGGTGCTTCCGCTAACAACAATTTCTGTTGTTGAGTCATAGACACGATCGTAGCAGTGTTAAAATTCATCATCTTTTTCTTTCTGTATGATTAATGTTTTTAAAACCTGTTAGTGCAACATAAAATTTGCCATATCCGAAACAAAAGGGCATAAGATGCAGAATTTTAAACTTTAAAAATAAGATCAGGACAACAGAATGTCACTTTTTCCACATCTGCATAGCATTTGAACTGTAAATTATCAGGCCACAGGTGATTTACTGTTGATTTTATCTGTTATTGATTCATGAAGCTGAGCAAGAGACTCACAGTTTAAAAGGCTGTGTTTCTCTCAATACAGATGAGAAACTAAGTTACAGGAGATTCTACCAACTAGCACTCTTTTTTATTAAGAATTAATTAATCTGGGGTTGGGGAGATGGTTCAGTGGATAAAGCACTCAACTCTTCAAGTTGGAATGTCGCAGTTCAATCCCCAGATCCTGCATAATCACAGCACACTGACTTGGAGATGGGGGTAAACTCGAGAAGTTCCTGTAAATATTTGCAAATGCCAAGAATAACAAAATCTTAATCTCTCTTCCCCCCTTTCTCTCTCACACACAATTAACTAATTTACAGGGTACATCTACTAAATTGACAATCAGAGTTATCACACTGAGATATTTATGGCCAAAACACAAAGAACTTGACATTTAGATAATCCAAGAAGTCTCTTTTCAAGGCCTGAATTAATTTCAGACCTTGAAAAATATATAAATAGTTCAATTAATGGAACATTTGACACAGTGTATCCCACAATCTTTCCTCCATACTCTTTTCAAACAGGACCAGATGAAAATATGGGAGTCATGAGATTTTTGAAATGCTGGCTCTACCCTCATCCTTGTTGGTAGAAACATATCACTTAGAATGTGCCAACTAGCTTAGCCTATCTCTGGCTATAGGAAGGCTAGTCTATGTAAGAATGTCTATGAAAATATTTAGAAAAGTTTTTCTTTACTTTCGAATCTTGCTTGACATATTCAAGGAGATCTTTAGCCTAGGCCTTATTAGGAATCATCTTGAAACTGCAACCAGTGCCAATCTGAAGACAAGCCACCACCACGGAAAGCGAGGCAAGGTAAGAACTGGATCTAACCTCCTCTGTGGCTTACCTGCTAAGGACTCAGCAGTTCAGGGTACAAGCCGTAAATGGGCTTTCTGTTGCATGCAACCAAACTCATTCCGACTAATATACAGCAAATCTACATGATTACATCTGCCAAGCCTGAAAATACATACCTTCTGGGGACCCTAGATCCTAAGAATCAATGCTCAAGTGAAAACATATTGTATACATTTAGATGAGGTAGGAAATGTGTAAAATAGCCAACGCACATGCAATGAAAGACTGGAGTGTGCTTTTCTGAGTCTTTGTAACCTGAGGTCAGAGATATCAGAGTAAGAACTGTGAAAGAGAACGCCAGGAAACTGCCTGATGTCCTCTTCTAATTAAAAGATAGCCATGCCAGCTGACATTAATATGGCAAAGTGACATGAGGAGATGAGCCGGCTCCAGGTGGCTCATAAAACGCAAGTGCTTTCAGCTAGCTCTGCATCTAAAGGACCACGTGACCATTTCATTAGCATCTTGAATTTCCAAGGGAAACAAGAAAGTTCATCACAACAGAAGACTTGATTAAGGAAAAGCACAGTCATCCCTTGTTATCTGCAGGGCATGGCTTCCAGGATCCCTATGGACCCAAAATCCATGGATGCTCACTTTCAAACTCCTCACACTTGCATGGCAAGTGCTTGATGGATAAAATCATTTCCCCTTTCCCTTTAAATGATCTTTGATAACTTATAATACAAATGCCACATGGATGCTATGTAAGCTATGCAATGCTATATGGTTTAGGAAGTAATGACAGGAAGAAACCCTATTAAGACTATGTTATAGACATTCACAATCTGAAAATGTCTCAGTCTCAACCCTCAGAAGAGAAATTCATAGACACAGAGGCCGACTACATAAAGAATCAAACATTATATGGAAGACGGGTGGTCAAAGGCATGCATGGAAGGCCGTGTGGGTGAAGATTTTCCAGGAGATAGATGGCTGGCCTATTACAATAGAGTAAGTATCAATGAGAAAACACTAGAAATCAGGGCCATCATTCGAATCAATCTATCTGATTGATTAAAGGAAGTAGTGAAAAAAGAATGCTGTGGTGAGCATGACCTGAACTGAGGTAAAGCTGTAAGATATCACGCTAGGTAATGCTCTCGGTTTCTGTCATGTTTGAGGGAGAGGGAAAGAACGGAGAGAGCAAGTGGTACCATGCATGTGTACTGAGAGAAAATATGGTCAGTACCTGAGGAATCCTGTTAAGTGTGCTACTGGGACATGAAGGACAGCCCCTTGAACCGGCCCTGGAAGAAGGTGGTTACCCAGATAGGGAAAGCTAAAGTGCTGGTTTCAGGAAGCATGAGTGGGGTGGGGAGGGGGGTGCTTGGAGAATGTCTCAGCCATCGAAAGCTCTGGCTGTTTGAGCATGTGCCCTCCATGTCTGACTTTGCAGCACCTACATAAAAAAACTGAGCACAGCCATGCATGTCTGTAACCCTAGTCGGTGGAGGTCAAAGACCTGGCCTCAAAAGGAAACAAGGGAAAGAGAGCAGTAAGAGAAGGGCACCCGTTGGTCTTCTCTGGTCTCTGCTGACATGTGCACCGAGCATATGTGTGCTTGCACGAACCTGCGCACCCCCTCCCCACCACCGAACATAAGTAGGTAAGAGAAGGCAGAGAAAGGAGAAGCAAAAAGGCAAGCGAGAGAGGAGAGGGCAAGCCAGGCAAGCTGGAGGTCATGCTTTGCAGAGAAAGCTCCCCAGACCAGCTGCGTACAGACAGGGGCAACATTATAAGAACAAAGCTAAAGGCCAGGCACAGGCCTGGAGCTCAAGCTATTTGGAAGACTAAGGCTAGATGATAGCTGATCTCACTCTAGGAAACAAAGCAAGACCATGCCTTTAAAAAATTTAGGAAGAAAGCTGGGCGTGGTGGTGCATGCCTTTAATCCCAGCACTCGGGAGGCAGAGGTGGGAGGATCACCATGAGTTCGAGGCCACCCTGAGACTACATAGTGAATTCCAGGTCAGCCTGAGCTAGAGTGACACCCTACCTTGAAAAATCAAAAAAAAAAAAAAAAAAAAAAAAAAAAAAAAGGAAGAAAGTTCAACAGATAAAATGCTTGCCACACAAGCATGAGGACCTTAGCTCAGTCTCCAGAACCCACAGGCATAGTGGCACACACAGGTAACCATAGCACTGGGAAGGCAGAGACAGGAGGATTATTGGGGCTTGCTGGATAGTTAGTCAAAACAATGAACTCCATATTCAGTAAGAAACCTTGTCTCAAAAAATTAGAGGTGGGCAGGAGAGATAGCTTAGCGGTTAAGGCACTTGCCTGCTAAGCCTAAGAACTGGGTTCCAATCTCCAGGTCCCACGTTTAGCCAGATGCAAAGTGACACAAGGGCGCAATGCCGCACTTGCCCACAAGGGGGTGCACACATCTGGATTTCATTCACAGCAGCTGAGAGACTGCTGGCGAGCCCATCTCTATCTGTCTCCCTCTCCCTCTCTATCTCTCTCTGTGTCTCTCTCCAAAAAGTAAATAAAAATTTTTAAAAAGTTAAAAAAAAATAAGATAGAGGGCAGTTGAGAAAGACAACTGGCAATAACCTCTGGCCTCTGCACACACACACACACAAACATGCACACGCAAACCAAAAGAAAGTTTTAAAAGACTCTTATATATTTGATTCCTTATTTCCCTCAATTTCCTAAACTTCAATGTACCAAATGTCATATGGCAGGGAATATCAGGACAGAACAAATCTCCAACTCTGATAGAAGAGCAACAGTAAACAGGAATAGCAGGGGCTCTTTACCACAATCACCCAAGAAAACAAAGCATCTAGAAATTCACAGTGGTATTCCCAGAGGGTGTAGGATAAAAACTCAAGCTAATTGTATTTTAAAATTTTCAAAAGTCAAGGTGACCCCAGTTGACAAATGACTTCTCAAACCATTATGACAAAGTCTTCAGTAATAGGGCCAATTGTAGACTCCCAGGAGAAGCGTGAAGAATGTCCCGGGATAACACTGGAGAAGACTTGGAGAATTGTCTCAAATGCAGTTTCTCAAAATTAGCCTGACATCCTATGAAGAGTTTGTGTGAATTTCACATCAGTGACCCTCTGAAGAGTGGGTAGCAGTGGGACTCTTGTCAGGTGTCCCGGGTCCTTTTAACCACACAGGCAACAGCTGTGCAAGGGAATGCACAGCAGCAGCTCATATGGGAGAGTATGTTCTAGAACTCTGAAGGGGAATCACCAGTGCCTTAGGAAGAAAGAAAAGGCCATTCTATCTTCAATCAATAATATGTAACAGGCCATGGCATGGCATTGAAACAGCCTTTCTTTAGCAGTAGGGGGAAAATCTGTGGGTACCGTGTCTGTGGTACAAGCATGAGGACCAGTGTTGGAATTGCCAGCACCCATGGAAATGCCAGGCATGGTGGTACATGGCTTTCACCCCAATGCTGGAGAGGTGGCGACAGGTGGGTCTCACTGCTCCTAGCTACAACAAGGGAGCTCTAGGTTCAGTGAGAGACCCTGGCTCCACCAATAAGGTAGACAGTAACTGAGGACAGCCAGTGTCAGCCTCTGGTCACTCTGCACGCACACAGATGGGCCCACCTACATACACACACACATACCCCCACACACACTTCACATATACATTCCAAAAAAAAAAAAAAAAAAAAAATCAAGGCAGAGTTGCTCACTACTCTGTCCACCTCACCATAATTAGGCAAGAACACAGAGAAGGAAAGAGAAAAAACTTCTCTATGTCTCCTGTCACTGGCAAAAGCAAGGAAAGCAATGAACTTCCCCAACACAGGTCAGCAGATAAATGAGTATTTTCCAAAGGAGAGAAATCTAACCCCAAATGAAACGTTAACAAGTTTATTGACCACACTGTTTCCCCTGATTTCCCAACACAATGGTTATCTTGCCGAGTTCTGTGAAGTCTCACTATAAGTCATTTAACGTCTACTGGAGCATTTAAGGCTGCCAGGCTTCTGTGTCAGGGGGCATAAAGTTGTACGTGGTGGCCTGAACCGCACGCACACAGTGGAAGTTAACCCCATCTCTCCTGACCGCTTCTCAGCTGCAGCAGTGCGGAGACACATTCCCCGGTTGGCTTGCTCAGGGGTAGGACTCCCACCTTCTCTACCCTTCCTCTCTCCACTTGCTAAGTGAGGTGGGAAAGGTTCCCAAGAATCCATATGTGAGCTGAAGAGAACAGCGCATGCTCATGAATAAGGTACATATACAAACACACAGAGTAATACATATGAATGTCTATAGGGATAATATATAAATACGGACATGAATATGTATACACACATGAATATGCATAGCTCCGTGTCTGAAGCATGGCCTACAAATCTGTCATCTTGAATGTGCACAAAGATTTTTCTGTATCTCAAAAGGCTGATTATAGCCTCATCCCCATCTCCATCTACTCTTTCTCTCCTCCTCACTGAAGGTACCCGTCTTCCCCTGGCTACACTGGTTTTTGTGACTTCATACCCACATTTCCAGCAGACTGCTGAGCTAACTTCTAGTTCAAGGTGTACTTCATCATCTTCCAGGAAGACACAACAGAAATTAATGCTAGTGGCTTGAGTGACATTCAAAACCTAGCTTACCACTACCCTGCCTATCAGAATGCCACAACACTACCCCCACTGTCCCATTTTCTGTATCTTATACACCCTAATGTGTCTCACACATTAGGGACTTTCAAATCCGTCCATCGGAGCTTTTCCCTTCAAGTACCTTGCATTGCCACTCTGCAGAACCATGACAAGTCCCTCCAATCTGGGCTTCTTGCTCTGTAATGAATGCCAGGTGTATGCTCCTGGAGAGCAACTCTGAACAAGAAGAGCCTCCTGCATTCAAAGACCCTGGCAGTGCCCACTGGCCGTGTAGGCCGTCTTCAGAGGGCTGGCTCTTGACTCACAGTGTCTCATCTGAAATCTTCGCAACATCTCATTCCTGGCGACCCGTGGGAAGATCATAAAACCTTTCAAAGACTCAGTTTCCTCACTTGCATTGTTATCTGAGGGTAATAATAAGGCAGGCTGAGCACCCCTCATCGAAACATCTGAAACCTGGAATGTACTAAAGTCACTTGGTACATGTCGTGTTCATAACCAAAAGTATCATATTTTTGGATCATTTCTGATTTTAGATTTTCAGAATAGGGATTCTCAACTCCAACCAGTACATTCTTTGCAAAGATTTCAAAGTCTGAAAAGTTCTGAACTCTGCATCATTTCTGGTGTCAAGCATTTCAACTAAGGGACACTCAACTTGTAAGTCCCCAGTCCTTGGATAATTATAAAGAATGAAAAAAAAATAATGAAGTGTTAACCACTGAGTTTGATGTCTTCTATGGAGAAAAGTTTATCTAGCATAACATTAATGTTGTTGATTAAATGCCTTACTTCTTCACCTGAATGGGAGGAAGGCCCTCTGTGTGGTCACCTGTCAGCTATGTTTCCAATCTGTTTTCTCTGTTTCCCTTTATGTACTTAATGCACTGGCCAAATGAAATCATTCATTTTTTTGCGCTGAAGCACCAAGCTTTTGGGTTTTGTTGCTTACTTGGTCAACATAAATCAAAACACCACTGCCCTTCTCCTAAGCCATATATATAAGGTCCATATCTGCACTGTAGCTAGCTCCAGCTTCACTTTTCCATGGAGGTAAATAGATATCTCACCTCTTTCAATACATGATAGAACTTGAGTATGAATTTTGGCTTTCTCAAAGTTGCTTCCAGCAATAGTAAACATATGACTCCTTCCATAGCAAGCAGGGTTGAAGGAAAGAGAATCAGTTACATATGGCAGGTATATCTTAGAAAACCAAAATGCCAATGTAGAAATGGGCTAGAACTTTACTACCTGAACTCCTCTTCTGCTAGCTAGTAAAGATATCACCTTTTCCTGGTTCACTTAACACAGGCACAATGGGAACAATGAAGGATTTCTTCCCACCCCATAAGTAAGGGTTTTTGATGCTTTAATGAGCCATCATTCGAACAAGGTTTAGCTGTTAGAAGACCACTTACTACCTAAGGGACTGACACAGCCTGTGTTTGATCTCTTTGAAGCCATATTGTTTATTCTATGAAAATGTATAACCTTCATGCAACGCTGTATGGACAAAGAGGTACCAATTCTTAAAAGTGACATATGTATTTGTGATTATCACACATTGCAAACTCAATAACCACGCCCATGTGTCATCTTCAAATGGCATTTATTAATGACCCATATGTTCAGGCTACAAGAGAAAAACAAAGCCCTTGTTCGTTCGATCTAGCATCTATTTATTTCAATGTCTAGTGCTCTCAAAAGAATGGGTGGTGCTCTGTTATTGAAAAAAAAGTTTGTAACTGTCAAAATAAGAAACTGACTGGGTTAGAATCATAAGCTTGCAACGCCAATACCAAACCAAAGCCAGAACATACAATAAAAAGAAAAGTTCTGTCAGTTTTTCCGGAAAGTCTGTTTCGACGCATTGCCCATATATCCAGCCAATTCCAAAGGGATGAAAAGTAAAAATTCTCTTCTGTGCTGTAGCCAATCCACCCAGTGGATTTCCTTTTCTAACTTTATTTTTTTTAATGTCCTGTAGACTCATCGTAAATCATTTCCAATCTAATTCTCCAGCTTCCCAATTTTAACTGTCGGCCTTATTTAAAGAATGGCCTCTATATTTAAAGGATTCCATATCCATACCGAGAGCTAGTAAGCTAAAAAAGAAGAAGCCGTTCTAAAATGCACCGTGTTTCACTGCGTGGCTTTTTAAGCAGCTTAAATGTTAAACCGCTCAATTGTCTTATCTAGCAGTGATTTGAAAACCATCTATATGATTTTCCACTGATAAACACAACTGTAATTCAGTGCCATCCCTGAACATAGCCACCCTTCTAGGTTTCAGTAAACTGTTGTCGTAAGCGTGACTTCTATAAACCCACCAAACGTGCACCACTTCCCCAGTGACAGAAAACAGAACAATTCATAGCACGAGTGCGGATTTTCTTCGTATAGGAAGGAAGAAACACATTGATGGCACTGGTATTTTGTTAACCTATATACGCTAGGATGGCAGCTGGTACTGAAATTGAAAACTAACCGATGTTTCCTGAAGCACAAGGCAATAGTTGACAGTTGCCTTCGAAGGTCCTTGGGGAGAAAAAGAAAGGAAGAAGAAAAGAAAATGTAGTGGCAGTTATAACGAATTAACAACATATAATAAAGATGCCATAAACATGCGGCATTCCTAGTAAGTTTAGTCAAGTCTACAAGGCGGGCAGATAAAAATGATCAACAACCTCTATCCTGGAAAAGAAAGAAAAAAATGCTGCCCCGTGCCTGTCATTGCAGCTAATGTTCTGACCCTGAATCTACCATGAAGATCGGATGATCTTTACAGTAACACACTGTACCCAGGGAAGGTCTTTCACTTCCTGTTTTCTGAAAAGTCAGGAAAACAAGCATGTTGGAGCTACTTTGTAATGAAAAGTGCAGTTAAGGGGTCCAGTAAAGAGTCTTAGACTCCTTGTCTCTATTAACAGAGATTGAAATAATAAACAAATCCCCAAATGTAGTCTCTGGATAAGGATATGGTAAAAATACTCTCATGAGGCACCATCATTTTTCTTTCGCTGATTCTGATATAGTATAATTTCAGGGTGGGGCCCAGACAATAAAATACCCACATGCTGAATGGGTAAGGTGTAGGAAAAAAAACCGTGCCTAAGGAAAGGAAGGGGAACTGAGGCTAGTGTACAAGGAAGGTTCTGTAGCTAACAAAACCCTAGAAACTTCCAAAAGAGGTCCTTGGGTTTCTCTGGATAAAGGCCATCAACCCTGAAAGGGAGCAGATTTATCAACCTTTTACTTCCAGATGTGCTTTGCCAATGAGGGTCACCTGATGCCAAAATTAGCATAACTGAGGAGTTTCAAAGGAGAAAAAAAAACTAAAAAAAATTTTTTTTTTAAATGAACTGACCTCTATATGTTCCTCAATGGAAAAACAAGTATCTTTCAAAACCATTTCCTCCGGGAGATGTAATAGAATATGAGTAAATTATAACAATCGAAAACCATTAAAGATAAAATACTTGAGAACACCTGTTTGGGTAACCATGGCTTTCTAGAATTCTTCTTAACATAGAGTCTATTTTTAATCACATTTTTGCAAGAGAAGGACATAATTTAGCAATAATTGTGGATTTTTAATTTTTATATATCCACAAGAACATAAAGTGAAAACCATAAATTATAGACTAACTCCAGCTGTTAAATGTTGGCATTTTGTCTTTGAAAAAAGAAGTTCAAAAATCTGTTTCCTTCAAGCAAGGAAATGTGGGAAAAGGCCATCCTGCTGGTGGAAACCTTCAGCAGCAGCTCATGCTGCGGTTTCTTGCCGAGGCAGCAGGCTCCACTGAGAGAGAAGTTGCTGCCAACGCAAATACTGTTTGCCTTCACACCCAAGAACAAACTGTGTACAGGGCGGAGGCTGGGAAGGGCTTGGAGCAGCTGGGGAGGGACCGCAGCAAGGTAACAGCAGTGTCAGGCTACTGTAAACTGGTTCTGGAGTTCGGATCAGCAAAGTTATCATTCAGAGAAACGGCACAGTGCCTTCACCTTACATCCCAGCAGCAGCAGGAAGGCAGGACCAGCTGTAATTCACAACCCCTTTCCCAAGTCAACAAGCCAAAATGTTCAGAAAAGAAGCAAAAGAGGGCTGGAGAGAAAGAGATGGCTTAGCGGTTAAGGCACTTGCCTGCAAAGCCTATGGATCCAGGATCAATTCCCCAGGACCCATGTAAGCCAGATGCACAAGGTGGCGCATGCTTCTGGACTTTGTTTGCAGTGGCTAGAGGCCCTGACATGCCCATTCCCTCTCATAAATAAATAATAATTTTTTTAAAAGAAGAAAAAGAAAACAAACAAGAGATCACCTAGACAAATGTAACACTAACTTCTTGATGTGAGTCTAAGGGCCAGGTTGAAATGGAGTTATCCGGAATTTCCATAGTTAGACACAATATGCAACCCACCTCTCTACAAGCAGGAAATGCAACCGGAGTGCTCACTGCAACTGACAAACAAAAAGCAGAAAGCTCGCTTGGCCAAAGCAAACGGTCACTGCAAGGAGCTACTCCGAAAAGCCTCCACGTTCCCCTGGGTCCCTAGGGTTGGGCCCAGTAACGAAGCACCAGGGAGAGTATGGAATTCCACAGGACCAGAAAGCAACCGAAAGTTTCTCCAGAGCAAAGGATTTACCACACGAGAACATCTCATAGAAGTTCCCAGTAAACAAACATTAACTGCTTATTGAGAGGCCACCACTTAGACCCCAAAGAAAAAAAACCACTGAATAAGAAACTTTTGTAAATTTCCGTTGTCCATTGTGCTCTGAAATCATTAAAAAGTCTGCCTTGGTAGGTCAGTGGGATAAGAGGAGCCTTAAGCTGAGACCAGCTTTATGTGATCAAACCCTGCCCCCTCCCCACATCCAGAAACAAACAGGAGTCATTCTTTAAGGAAAAATCCTTGTCAACGTTGAAAATCAAACTATCCCGAACCCTTTTGTCCATGTACACTTCTTGCTTTGAACATTGTTACTTAACAGCTTAAGAAAAAAAATTCCACAAGATCCTCAAAATGAGACCCTCAAAACGTCAGTAAAAGATGAAACTGTATAAATGGAAGATCTGAATATTCTCACCTATAATCATAAAGTATGCAAAGCAAAAATAAAATTACTTATTTCTAATTCTAGATGGGACAAAATAAGAATTAAATATTAAGAGTCAACTTTCTGCCTTCCTCTAGTTTAAACTTAGAAATCTTTTTCTCTCTGTCTTAACCACTCACACCTCATGCCTCCGCCACAAAAAGTTTTATAGTTTAGACATAGGTTGAAAAATCTGTCCAACTACACAAAGATCGCCTTTCTTTCCCAAATAAAAAGAAGTATAAAAAGTTGCCGGCTGCTCCCCCAAGACACCATCACACAGCAGACTCTCCCGACCTCCAACATGATTGATGGGATGTCGCTGGTCTCTTTCATCACTCCCTACCTTGTCTGGTCGCTGGTGAAAACCAGGAAGCCACAGACACACACTTCGGTCTTTTGCTCGTGCAGGCCCCAATTCTCCAATGCCAGCTTGCTGCCAATGTCCTTGCAGCCCATGGTAAGCAGGCCACAAGGTTCAAGTTAACTGCGGAGCATTACTACACTGAACATCTGGTCATGAATGAACGGATTGCCCACTAACTCTCAGCATTGGGCAGCTGATGAAAAATTCAACATTTTCCTTGTTGGCACAGTTGTTTTGGAGAATTCTCTAGAGCTTCCTGAATTATATTAAGAAAATTTCACTGCAGCAATCTATATCTGTGAGAACAGCTGGTGTTGAAAGGGATCTGCTGCTCTCTCCCCGTGCTGTGGGACCTCACGTTGGATCAGGACACTTTCGCTACATTTGTCCTTGAAACTTAGCCTTCACTCTGAGGTACGGGGTAAAGAACTTGGCAGGCAAGGCAGCTCCCAGTTGCTGGGTTCCACACAGCCAAACATCTTAATTCAGGGTAAAAAAAAAAAAAAAAAAAAATCTGTTGCCCAGTTAAGGGGGCATGAAGATACCCAAAGATGTCAAAATTTCTTTCATAAAATACTTCCACAAATGGTCCTTGCAGCATTAGACAATTTCTGAACATTTTCAGTCAAAATAATTGTCCCTTATAAAAACCAACGAGATGCAATGTGCCCACACATTATTTTCTCAACATAGAACTGCTAACCCTTAACAAAGTCTTTCATTCGACCTGAGGGTGACATCACTGATGTCAATCAGATGTGATATGTTATGTGACGTTCAGCGCTGGAAGAAGACATACTGGCAGCTTCGCAGCGATGCCGAAGGGAAGAGATTCTCCACAAATGTTATAGTATTTAAAGACGGTAACTTGTTAATGGATATATGTGATATATTATTATTCTTTTTTGTTAAAAAAAAAAAGGAAGTGGTAAACTTAAGTTGAGCTAAATTTAGGCTATTATCTATGCAGCATAAATTTCACTTCTGTGTGTAAATGCTAACTTGCATATTTCTCCATGGTAACTAAACTATGATTAAAACAACAGTGAAACCAGCCTTTAAAGCCACCTGTTTAACTAGGAACAACCTAATTTACAAAAATACTTAAACTTTGGTTGTTTCATGGGCATCTATGTCGTGCTTTTCCCAGTAGAAACCTCATTTTTCCATGAAAATCTAATTGCAATGCACTTGGCCTAGGTCGTAATCATTCTTTTTTTTTTTTAAGTGTAATTTGTTCATTTATTGCTCACTCGAACATAAGTGGTATTTAAGATTATAAAGAATAAGACTCTAATAACTCTTTCCAAGAAAGAAGTTATCTTAACATTTGGAAGGGATTAATTTACCTAGAAAGTATCCTCACATTGTACCAAGAGAACTAATGAAAGTTCTGAAAGAATTTTCAACTGCAATGACTATTTGAGATAGCAATCCACATTCAAACACTTTTTTTTTAATTGAAATAGCCTTGTAATTTACTAATGAAGAAATGGGCTGTTTTATTGGTGAAATTAAAGAAATAATTATAATACGTCCAAGAATAGTAGAAATGTAGGTATAAGCAATATTTTCTTATTTAATTATTAAACATAAAAGTAGATTTGAAAGTGAATCATTTTGAAACCTTAGAATTAGGTTTAGAATTTAAATACTGAAAGCCCCTTGAAGTCGAAGCATAATCATAATAGGTCACAGGTTTGGTGTGAAAACCAACCGTGACTCATATTCATGACATATATTCAGAAATGTCTCATACTAAGACTTTATTATAATCAAAAATTGATCCTCAGTTTTTTCTGTCTCTTGGTCTTCATATGATGTAATGTCTAAGGCCACATTTCACACTGTTAAGTAATGATGACTGTATAAAACTCATGATAAAAAAACTCATAAAATGTCACAATTTATAATTTTATGTATACTTGCCTCTAATATCACATAGCTTTATGCAGTAGATGCTAATTAGATAACAATGGTATTACTAGAATGTCTATAAAACCTGCCTTTTAAAACCAAATTCTGTTTGAAATCATCTTTTCAAGCTGACATAGCCCATTTCCAGGGTCATATTTAAAATAATTAGTGCCATTGCTAGTAAATGTTATAATAAAACTAAAAAAAAAAATGATTTCTAAGCAGAATGCAAAAGTCTCTAAAATTTAACAGTAGAGTCTTCCGGTATTCCCAGATACTTTTTCTCTAAGAGGTATGCGTTAAATCAAAGATGTCAAGATTTTGAAATTTGGATTATCTTGGACCATTTACAGAGCAGTTGAAAGCCAACCTTGGAAAATTGGGCCCTTGTACTCTGGAAGCCCATCTGGTTCTTTAAAACAGTGCAAAGGTCCTGCTTTCCAGGGCAAGGGGTTGCAAGAAGCACCTGGAGAAAAAAGCATACCCTGAACCAAAAAAGACACGCACGCCGCAAGAGTTTCTCGAAGAGTTAGCCAGTCCCAGAGAATAATGTCTGAATCATATGCATCGCCACGAGCTTCACTCCAAGGCAACCAGCGGTTATGTTTGGAGGCATACTTCTTTTTTGTTGTTGTTGTTTTGTTTCATGAAAACAATGTGAGTCTCTCTTTAGAGACTGATTTAAGAAAAACTCAACAACAGCAGTGAATCCCCTTCTCATGCCTCTCTTTAGTTCCTATTCATTCTACCTTAGAGTCAGGAGACCAGGTGCTGCTGGTTCTAAGATCCCAAACTTTAAACAAGAGGGTCAAACAGGTGAGTACTGGGGTGAACCAGTATCTCTCTGAGAACCATTGGGGTAGCCATATTCATCATGAGTTCCGTGGCTAGGTTTCTTCAAATATGATATAAAAATCTCCTTAGTGGTTAAGAAGATACTTTTTTTAATAATTAAAAATCAAGTATTTTTAGTAAGTAAAATGACAAATGGAAGAACTATCAAAAATGCTTCCCTTGTATTGTCTTTTTGCATGTGTTTGTGTGTGCAGTATGTGTGGTGTGGGGCGTGTGGTATATGTACATGACTGTGTAGGTGTATGCCTGCCAAAGCCCAAAGACAACATCAGGTGTATTCCCTCCCCCCTTGAATGTTTATCCGTGTACTTCCTTGAGACGGGAGTCTCTCACTGATCTGACTCTGGAGCTTGTGAGACCCAGCAATTCTCCAGACTCTATCCCTCACAGGACTTAAGTTACTGTTATGCATGGCTACACCCTGGTGTTTATGTACATGCTGGGGAATATAATTCAGGCAGGCTTAAGGCCCTCAGGACCACATGCTGGCAAGGGAAGCATTCTTACCTGCTAAGCCATCTCTCCAGCTCCAACTACCCGGTATTTGCATATGATTCTACACTGACAAACTAGTGGCTATGTGCCCTATGCCATTTCATCATGATACCAACCTCATGTCAAAGGCATGAGGAGTCTTCCATAGGAAATAGCTAATTGGAGGAACTAAAAGGCTTGTCACAGACATTTTGGGATTTGTTTTAGGGCTCTAATTCAAATGGTCTGAATTAGAAAAGTGATTTGGTGAGCGCGTGCACGCGCAGCGCGCGCGCACACACACACACACACACATTAGTACCATGCTCCTGCTTTAGTGATGGAACCGTTTACTTCCTGACTAAACAGATCCTTGGTTCCCTCTTAGGTGTGAAAATAGCTAGAACTGACAGATCAGGAATCCTATGGTGTGACCTGCAAAGTCTACACGTGGCTCCATCTAATTCTCCAGCCTTGCCCCTTTCGACAGTCCCCCTGGCAGACCCCAGGCCAGCCATATAGGCCTACTTTCTGTCCCTCAAGTTCACCAAGGCCAGGCCATCTCTAGTCTGAGCACTGGCTTTTTTCATGTTGGGCATCTCCTGGTTGCCTCCATCTTGCCATTTGCATCTCGGGTTAAACACTCCCTCCTGCAAGAAGTCTTATTTGCCTAGCCCACCTAAAGCGGCCCAGGGACACTCTCATTCTGCTGTATTTGTCTGGATGGCAGCATGCTCAGACATGGTTCTTTGTGGTTGGTTTCAAAACAGCACCCCACTAGAACATGGGCAATCCACAGCAAGGTTCTTGGAGGTCTCATTTAACAGTTATATCTCCAGGACTCACAGCCCTGCCCAACACACAGAGTCTCCAACAAGTGATTGCTAAATGAACAAGTGAATCATATCCCACATCACACCAGCCCTCAACAAGGCAGGATCCTTTCATATGGTCAATGTTTTGCAATTTCCTGTGCAAATGGGGAGGGGATTGCTTTACTTATAAATGACTGGACTGCATTAAAATGGGTTTTAAATGGTCTTTAGAAAAGAAGCTGGTTTCTTTAATGATATATCAAGTGAGAGGCATCTTTGAACCACTGGGAACTAGAAAGAGTTGCAAAATGCAGAGTTTATTTATACAAATAGTTTCGGTGTTCATTAATCACCCAACATCAAGGATGAGGCGCAGAGAAGAGAGAACTATAGCTTCATTGAGGGAGAGTTTGCATTAAGAGTCCAAGTTCTTGGGGCTGGGGAGATGGCTCAGTGGTTAAAGGCACTTGCTTACAGAGAGGCCAGGCTCCACAGAACCTAAGTGTATGTGAGGCCACAAAGTATGGGCTCAACTGTCAACAGACTCAAAAGGCAAGAAGATCTGTGAGGACCCGGTGGAAGCAGAGACTTGCTTTGCAGATGACTGCGGTGACTGAGTATGTGGCTCCCAGCCAAGCTCCTGGGCAGCCTGCTCTACCTTGGTTTGTTTTGTTTGTTTGTTTGTTTGTTTTATTTATTTGTTTGTTTTGGTTTTTCAAAGTAGTATCTCAATTTAGCCCAGGCTGACCTGGAATTCACTATGTAGTTTCAGGCTGGCCTTGAACTCACAGGGATCCTCCTATCTTGGCTTCCCAAGTGCTGGGATTAAAGGCATGCACCACCACGCCCGACATCTACATTGTTCCGCTTGACCCTCCCTCTCAAGCCAGGATGCAACTTGCCCAGCTGAGCTGCGGAGCTAGGATTCCTTCCAGGAAATCTGAGTCCAAACCAAAAACTTAGCCCATAGGCTTGTATCCCAGGAGGGCCAGGAACACAATAAAGCCTTTAGCAGCTACAACCAGAGAACACCAGGTCTGAGGCTTGTTTCTTCTGACAAAACCAACAGGGCAAGAACATAAGGAACTGAAAAATAAATCACATTATTACAAAGACAGAAAGAACATGGTCCAGGGGTCCATGCAGCTACATAAGAGATGGGGCCCAAGACAAAATGAAGGTTTGAAACCCTTGCTGCAAACTGTTAGGAATGTCAACACAGTGTCAGCAGCAGGGGTCATTTCTGATCACTATCTGGGGAGACAAGGCAGATCTCGTGCCCATGGAGCCTGGGATAAGGTTAAGCTGGCATCTAAGAGTTTTCTTTCGGCGATGCTTACCCCCTGTATTTCAGTTATGTTTATGACATTAGAGAGTTCCATGCACAAGTCATACAGAATCCATTTATAAATGGACAATGCCAAGGTATGGTGGCAGCCTTTGTAACCTTCTGACTTTCCACATTTAACTGTCTAGGGTTGGGGACAAGCCATCAAGTGGCCCTTGGAACTGAACAGAGTGTGTCTTTGGAGGGCAAATGTACCTTGGAAAGGACCAAACCTAATTACACCCTAAGGTTCCAAACTTCAAATTAAGCAGATGGCAAATGAGCCACCAACTGGGTCAATCCATTATACAGACAAGCATGTGTGATTTGGGAAAGTGATATGTGGACTGGTTTGCCAGTGTTGTGTGGGCTGGGGAGGGGACCCTGGGGGTACTGGACCCCCTGCCTCTTTTTATTTACTAAGCACATATATTTTCTTTCTTTTTTTCTTTCTTTCTTTCTCTCTCTCTCTTTTTTTTTTTTGGCTTTAACACTGGAGATTTAATATAGAGAGGTGCACACACTAAGCAAACCCTCCCCCACTGAGTTATATCCCCAGATTTATTTTACTTTTTATTTTGAAACAGGGTGTCACTGTCACTCAGTTGCCCAGGCTAGCTTTGAACTCATTCTGTAGCCCAGGAAGTCCTTGAACTTGAGACTCTGCTGCCTTAGCCTTCTGATTATCTGGGATTATAGGCCTGTATTTATTTGTAGGTATGTGTGTTCATGTGTGCTTACACGTTCCTGTGTAAGTGTGAACTTCACATGCCATGGCATGTGTGTGAGGTCATAGGACAACTTTCAGGCTCACCCTCCACCTTCCCACCTGATGCGAGGTAGGAGTTCTCTCTATCACTCTCCCTCCCTCCTTCTCTGGGTTTTTGCTCTGCTGCTGTTCTTCGCTTAGCTCACTGAGAGCCTCTGGAAAGTTTTCCTGTCTCTACTTCTCATCTCATCATTAGCATCTGTGTGCCGGGATTGGAGATGACCACTATGGCTTCCAGCTTTTTTCTTTTCATGGGGTCTGGTGATCCAACTTGGGAACTCCAGTTGAGTGGTGAAAGCTTTATCCACTGAGCCACCCCAGCACCAAACATGTATTTTATTTTGTAATTTTTTTTTACTGAGAGAGAGCAAATGAGAGAGAGACAGCGAGAGAGAGAAAGAGAGAGAATTGGTGTGCCAGGGCCTCCAGCCACTGTACTCGAACTCCAGACGTGTGCCCCCTTGTGCACATGCCTTGTGTGAGGGAGGGTTTGCTTAGTGTGTGCACCTCTCCAGTGTTAAAGCCAAAAAAAAAAAAGAAAGAAAAAAGGAAAATGTATGTGCGTCTGGCTTATGTGGGACCAGAGAATCAAACATGGGTCCTTAGGCTTCGCAAGCAAGTGCCTTAACTGCAAATACAAAGCCATCTCTCTAGCCCCCAACATATTTTTTTTTAATGTACCTCAGGTTTCAGGTGATGTGCCAGGCCTTAGTGGTACAGGTCCTATCTGTCTAGAGCTTGTGGACTAGACTCAGGACAAACAATACACACGTCATATACAAATTTACATGTGATCACAAAGTACAGAAACTCTACAAGAGCTGTCTGTTTATCCTGTAGTACCATGACAGCAAGCCACAGGGAGGCCTCATGTTTTCAGCCGAGAGGATAAGTAAGGTCACAGCATTAAGAGCATGTCACCTAAGCTGTCATATGTCTTACATACGTCTAAAAATTTATGGAAAATGTTATGTGTCGAGGTCTTTAATGCAGATTATTAAAAGGAATGTTTCCATCCACACCGGAAGGGGCAGGAAAGGTTCTACAGGTTCAGGTCCCAGGCTCTATGCACCTCATTCTCTATGAGAACTTTTCTCCATAGAAAAGTTTACAGGGCAGTGAGGCAGAGAGGGGGAAGGCAGAGGGAGGGAGAACCCGATATAGAGAGATTAAAAAGGGGAGGGAAAAGTAGTGGAAGGAGGGAAGACTTAGGGCAGGAAGAGCAGGAGGAAATATAGATGTGAGAGAATGGACCAAAGAACACACTACACACACATGAGAATGTCAAAGTGAAACCCCTTATATTTTACAATGAATATATGCTAATAAAGACAGAGAATGAGAGAGTGCATACGACTTTAACCCCCCCACCACTTCCTCCAAGTAGAACAAAAGGAAAGGGGGGGTAGGAAAGGGGAAGGGAAGGAAGGGCAGGGCAGGAAAGGGAAGAGGGAAACAGATCACTACCTTCTGAACACCTATTGGCTTTAAGATATAACCATTTTCTTTTTTTTTCTCTCGTCTCCTCCTGAAAAGCTAGAAAAACACTTTCAAACCTCTCATAGCTTCGATCACTCCAGAGTCTTAACATTATTTTAACAGAGCTTTGTGTGTGCAAATACAACTAAAACCAGGAATTGGGCCTTTCTCCTTGGAAGCATCTATCTAATCTGATTGTATATATATCAAGCCTACATGTGCAATCAGTATGTCAATGGCGCTTAAGAAGCATCATGTCTCCACTCACTTCGGACGGCTTGAATTCTCATTCACCTCCCTCGTCTCTTATTCTTTCTCGCTCTCTCTCCCTCTTGCTTTTTAAAGAAAGAAAGAAAGAAAAAAAAAACAGTGCTGGGATTTTCCCTCTTTGAAACCTGACAGAAACCTAAAGTATTTCAGTTTTTGCTACAAAGAAGAGAAGCACAGTGAAAATGCCACCGGCATTTCCTTTAAACACCTACCTGACTAGTAGATGTTCATGTGAACCTTTTTCACCCTGTTTCAATGGCAACATAAAATCTGTACACAGCAATGGAACACGTGGCTCATCGGCCTTGCTTCCGTGAGCAACTATGTCACTCATGCCGAGAACCACGTGCTGGTTGTGCAGTGATTTCCACCCATTTCACATCACTCAAACTGAGCCTTCCACAGAAAAGCTTTTAACAACCACATCTGGCCTTTAATAAATCACGCCACTCTGTCTTCCTGCCAAAACTCCTCCTTTATCTAACTTACATCCTCATGATGAGATAGGAAATCACGCATTATGGTGGTGACAAACAACTATAATTATGTCATTAGTAGCCATTTAGTCTACAAAGGTGCTCAAAAAGGAAATGTAATGCACAATGCGACATATAGGATAATACATTGATCGCAGTTCTAATCTGCTTTACTTCATGAGTGTAAAAGGCTGGCATCATTCTTGGGCACAGCAGGCAGTAATGGCACACCACTTTCTGAGCTATACAGCTATTTTATTCCCCTATCTACTTAAAAATAAAAAAGCATTTAATAGCTTGATTTAGACATAAAAGTTATTTGTGATGCCTCGCTGATTATAATATTTATTTTTCAACTGTTGGTAGAAGTGACTTTTATGTTCAGAAAGAAACTTGAGTTATTTGGATTTAGGAAATTTCACAGCCATATATGACTGCACACATGTATACATGGGTGGGATTACATATAAGGGCATGTGCATACAAAAGCACACACATACATCCCAAAGAAATCAATATGCCCTATCATGACATCCCAGTAAGCAAGGAAAATCAGCTACAAAAGACAGATTCAAGAAAGGTGGCTGCCTTTAAGAGAGAATGGATCAAAATACATGATATGCATGTATGAATGTCATCATGAAACTATTATTTTGTGTAAAAAATACATACTAAGAGAAAGGGAGCAAGAGAGAGAGGGAGTTTTATTTTATCCCCACTACATCCTCCATGCCAATTACAAAACAATTCAAGAGGAGTGAATATAACGACTTGGATATACTTCAAAGCTCTAAAACCCTGTTCATTTTCAAGCAAGTTCACAAAAGTCAAATGACTGATGGCATGAAGACCACAGGTCCACCAGAAGAAAGCACTAAAGACAGATATGGGGGGGGGAGGGTGAAACCCTTAAAGAACCTCCCTGGCTCACCCCGCCCTAGTGGAGCATGATGACATGGCCTGTCATCACACCTCCACCTTGGAAATATACACCCTCAGAGGGGTCAGGATGAACACACATGGGCAACACAGTCCATCACTAAGGTAAGCTCACTTGTCAGGGAACATCATTCAGTCACAACAAACTCCCCGCCTCTTAGGAACCTTCCTCTAACCAAAGACTGCAAGTCACTGAAAAATCCCCACTTGTTAGTTGGACAGATACCTAGTGTGATGGTCAAATGTTCACTGTCCAACTGACAGGATCTAGAATCACACAGAAGACAAAACTCTGGGCATGTGTGTGAGGGAGTTTCTAAGATTGAGTAAACAGAGGTACAGAGATTCACCCTAATTCTGGACAGCACCCTGCGATGGACTGGGTTCAAGGCTGAATGAAAAGGAGAAAAGGAGCTGAACCCAGCATCACCTCTCTGCTTCCTGACTGTGGATGTGGCGTGAGCAGCCACTTCATACACCTGCTGACTTCCCCACCATGATGGACTGAACCCTTGAATTAACTGCACCCCCAAAATAAACCTTTCCTTCCCTAAATAGCTCATCAGGTATTTGGTCACAGTAATGAGAAAACTATTATACCTAATAAATATTATCTAACTTCCATGTTAACTTGCTCACTTTAAAAACATTTAAGAAGTAAACACAGTGACAGAATGTTGAAAATGGAAACTTTGATACAAAATCCAATTAATGTTAATAAATATGACCATTATTTCTAGTATCTAAGCTGCTTGAAAATACCCATGATAAGCTTGCATATGTGTGCATGTGAGTATGGATGCACACAGGACATACTGAGGGCATGGAGGACAGAGGACAACCTCTAGAGTTGGTTCCCACCGTCCATCTCGCATGAGGCAATACCTGTGTGGTTGTTTACTGTATTTGCCACATGATCCAGAACTCCTTCTCCTCTTCCCATCTCCCTGATCTGGCATTACAGATAATTGCTACCACATCAGGGTTTATGTGGGTTCTGGTGATCCAAACGCAGGTCCTCATGTGTATGCAGCTAACACCCGATTCACTGGGCATCTTCCCAGGCCAGGCTTTCATGTTTTCACCTGCCACTTGGCAATGCAGGTTTTCCTGGGAGATTTAGAAACTGAATTCATTATTTTAAAGGAATGAGAAGGTGGATGAAATATTATGCATATATCACCAATCACAGGACAAATCTTGCCAACATTATTCTGTGGCTGACTGAATCCGAGGGCTATATGAAGATAACGAAACTACTTTAAAATGTTTGTAAACGTCACCTAAGAAGCAGGTGATAAACTGGACTGAATGTTTATAAGGCATGCATTTTATCCTTCATTAATTTGTGTGTGATTATTATTCACGTTTACAGTTTCTGAATCTGGAACCACAGATTTTAAAGAGACTTGGGAAGTAAGAGTAGCTGATTTACTTTCTCTAGAAGCAGGGCTTAAAAGGAGAACAATGCCCACCACATAAGCAATAGGCAATGGAAAGGTATAAGACTCCCTTCTCATTGGTGAGTCCACTCAGGGACGAATCAGAAAGTAGTTATTTATTACTGCCAAAGCAGGAAGTCACGCCTCCGTAATGAACCGAGGCTCGGGGAGAACAGAGAAGAGAGAAGGCAGTTGGAATTTCATAAAAAGAGGGTTTTGCAGGATGCTCTAGGCTTGGTTTTCAGGCACAGTGGGTCTGCCTCCCATCAGAAAATGAGTCCTCTGGTTCTGGACTTCCCCTGCCACTGCTCAAAAGACGTTGACATTTAGAATTTGATATTTTTAAGAGAAGCTTATCTGGAAGTCACACGCTTTTCTGGTTACATACGAGAGCAACTGTACTTACATCAACGCTATCTTATTTATCAATTCCCCTACACGCTGCCCTCTGGGTACTCATAGTTCAAAAGTTCAAACAGCATTTTGAGTAAAACAAGATAGAAGGCAGACCCCTTTCTATTTGCAACTTGTGTTCTCTTGCCTTCTAGCATTCTCTAAATGATATCTCAAGAGCACTGGCAAGGCAAGGAGGCAAGGCAGCCCTTGAGCCATCATCTCCTTTTCACCTACTATAGAATTGATATAGATTGTGAACTGGGACCCAAAAACCGTAGTGACTGCACTTAACTGTTAGTAGAGTGCTTACCTACATTACAAGAAATCCTAGGTTTGATCCCCAGCATTGACTAGAATCCTAGCACACAGGACTTGGAAATAAAGGGATCAGGAATTCAAGGTCATCCTCATCTACATAGTAAGTTCAAGGTTAGCTTGCAAGCTAAACTGCTGATTTCAGTAAAAAGGAAACAACCCAGACCCATGCACACTGGGATGAATAAACACACTTCTTCCCAACAACAGAGCATCACACAGACTTGTACCGGTGTAAGCTAGATCTGTGTACATCCCAACTCTACCCCATCTTTAATCCCAGCCCTCTAGAGGCTGAAGGAGGAGGGTCGCTGTGAGTTCAAGGTCAGCCTGGGATAAAGTGAGTTACAGTTCAGCCTGGGTCTGTTTGAGATCCTGTCTCAAAAGAAAAATGCAACCTATAAGATAGTTCCCAGATGGTTAGCCCCTATAGTGCTAGGAGGTGCTACATGAGCTGCTAGGGGAAATGGCCAACCACGTTGTAAGAGATCCAGGGATACTGATATTCACAATCAAACAGCCTGACAAGATATACACACCTGCGCAATGGTGGCATCCAGCCTTGGTGGGTAACCGATGGCTTTCTGATTAGCTAAGGGATCCACTCAGTAGAAAAGAACCCAAATCTGGACCTGGGAACCATGTCAGACTTCTATGGAGACCTAGATTATGTTCTCCAACAACAAGCTCCCACTAGTTTTTGGCCAAAAGAAGGGTTACATCCATCAAAACCTCTGTAAATTAACAATGCTTATCCCCTTTAACCTATGTTGATCTCACTGTCCATTGGAGAGCCTGTTTTATTTATTTATTTATTTATTTATTTGCAAGCAGAGAGAGAGAGAGAGAGAGAGAGAGAGAAGGGAGGCAGACAGAAAGAGAATGGGCACACCAGGGCCTGTAGCCACTGCAAACGAACTCCAGATGCATGTGCCCCTCGTGCATCTGGCTTACGTGGGTCTTGGAGAATGGAACCAGGATCCTTTGGTTTCACAGGCAAATGCCTTAACCGCTAAGCCATCTCTCCAGCCCAGAACCTGTTTTTGTTTTGTTTTTGGTTTTTTTGGTTTTGTTTTTGTTCTGTTCCCCCCCACACACACACCCCCTTGCGAAGGCAGCGGGAACAGAGGACAACCAAAATCTATCAACATGACAAGATAGCCGACTCCCTGGCAGGAGATGAACCACCCCTCACACATCAGCCAGGGCCCAGGTGAAATCACAGAGCAATTGGCAAGATGAGCAAGAGTGCTGCTTCCATGGTGAGCCTGACAACCTGTGCCAGGATGATGGAGACAGACAGTGAGGACACTCAACACACACCAAAGCAGAAATCCAGAAGATGCTGAGAACTCAACACTAAAGTAGACTTAAAACACACTCATCGTGGCTCAGGAAACGTTGCAGAAGAGGGGGAAAAAAGAACGTTAAGAGCCACAGGTTGGGAAGGAATATCCAGAGGCATTTCCCGCCCCCCCCCCAAAGCAATGACTAACTGCTGCTAGCACAACTCATAACCTACAACCCCATGGGAATACCAGCAATCCCACTGAGGAAGGCACCCTGCAGAATGGAGACAGGGAGGAGGGAAATGATGGTACTAACACATGATGTGTCCATATGAACTATATACTTAATTTTAAAAAGAAAACTGGTACCTATATAAATAAATGTGTAAAAAGTGGCATGGAATGAGGTACCCCTCATTCCTAGAAGAACCATATTCTGAGAAGTAGGAGAAGGGAAAGGTAAAAATAAGGGTATATCTGGGGCTGAAATGTGCTGTTCCTTTTAAATACATCTGGAGTAAATGTACAAGATGTTCATAACAGTTTCTTGAGGTCAAAGGGAATATAGATGATGGCTAGTCCTGAACTCTTAACTTTTTTATGTTTTCACCTCTCAGCCCACATTTTATCCTGCCAATTTAATTTTGAAAATGGTCTCATATCTATCCAATAGCAAGGTTGTCGTTTTTACATACTCTCAGCCAAATATCTTCATCAGTGTGGTGAAAGATTTTATAAGCCAACTCAAATGTATTCGTCAAAAAGAAAGCTTTGTTTTGTTTTGTTTTGTTGTGTTTTCTTGGTAGAGATATCACAACCTCTTCTCACTATGGCAGAACATCATGGTGACGAAAGGCTGTGGGACAAAGACTGCTCAATTCAGGGGTCAGGAAGCAGGAGAAAGAAAGAAGGGATTAAGGACAAGGTATGTATTTCCCCGAGCAAACTCCCAGGGACCTACTTCTGCTAACTAGGCTCTGTCTCCTATTTTCTACCAACTAATAATGACATCAAATTATGTATCTATCACTGAATTTCCACCCCCTGCTGATTAAGTCAGCGCCCTCATATGTCAATCACCTTCTAAAAGTCCCACTCGTGAGCACTGCTTTGGGGGCCAGGCCTTTGGCACAGAATCAATGCCTGTCTTACCCACAACACCAAAGTTACCCGGGAATTGGGAATCATGAAGATGAACCTTTTCTAATTCACGAATCCTGAACAGATTGAACAGGTTATACCAATACCTGCTATGAAAGGACTGAAGCTCCTCTTGGTTCCAGGGATAAGGTGCAAACCCTAACATAACAAAAACCCCTGCTGGAAGTTCCAGGCCTTCAAAACCTGTTGCGGCCTCCCATGGCCAAGTCTTTAAATGCCCAGTTGCCAAGAAAATAAGGGCAGCACAAGCAGAAGATGTCTGCTTCAAGACCTGGGCCAAGAGGAAAGAAGAGCTTTTCCCCTCTGGTGAGACACCCTGGGAATGATGGCATTCCACAGACAATGAAATGGCCCATCACAATGGAATGCTAGTATTATCGCTAAGGAGATTAAACTCAGGGCTGGTGAGATGGCTCCAGGGGTTAAGTGTATGTCCTGCTCAAGCTTCAGTGCGTCAAACCAGTAGAGTTCAAATCTCCAGAGCCTATATTAAACAGCTGGACATGGCCACGGGTGCCTGTAACCCTAGTCTTGTGGAGATCAGAAAAACACAGCAGGCACCAGATCAGTGAGACACTCCAGCTCAAAGATGAATGGCTGAAAAGTGAGGGAGCGAGGCATGGCACTCAGTGTTGCTAAGCTGTGTAGGAAGGCACAGCCCACCCCACAGGAGGCCGCGTGGGGTGCCTTAAGAGCATGTGCATATAACACACACACACACACACACACACACACACACACACGGAAACAAAAGATCAAATTCAATTTAATACTTGTTCTGAGTGACACTGGCACCAACAATGGGGAAAGGTTACTTCTAGGAAACTTGGGGTTGTGGCCTACAGACTGATCACCTTCAAGTCAGAGATGGGCAATGGGGACTCAAGGGGTACTGGGTAATTTCTTTTGGAAGCGGGACTCAGCTGTTACTTCTGATATTGTTAAAGTGTTTCCCAAGCACCACAGGGCCGACAGGGTAGATTTTCATAGTGACACTTGACCACGTTTCTAAAAATGTTGTACAAAGGCCATTAAGCAGAAAAAAAGAAACATAATTGTTGACTTTAAATATGCAGGCAAAAGTCATGGTAAATAACAATAATTTGCTTGGAATATTGTTCCATGCGGCATTTCATAGAAATCCAGCATACAATTTGTGAGAAAGTGCAGGCAAATTAATTGTACACTTTCACCTTTTCTTCTCGACTCCCGTAGAAGAAGAATAACATTTTACCCCATGCGGAGAAACCCCAGAGGCTGCATAGGGTTCTGAAAAGAAACTAATCAATAGTACCAACTGAACCTGAGATTAGATTAAACGGCAGACAGAGGCAAGCAGCCTAGGTCTGTTGAGGGCCACCATCCCCTTCGCTTTCAGACTCCTTTTCCCTGATGGCAGGTAACAGGCAGATCAGGTTCACGTGCAGAGACTGAGTCCAGTAGGAAATGCCACCCACCCTAGGCATGAGAACTGGCATTGGTAGTGATCTATATAACCTGCACTTCTGAGTAAGTGGGGCCAGCTTCTACATTCCTACATACCTGCCTCGCCTGGAGTACAGGGGTTTTCTTCCACAAGCACCAGGGGAGGCGGGAAACTGTCATGGTGTCGAACTCAAAGTGAGACCTGAGTACAAATCCCAGCTCCTATCTTATTGCCTGTAAGATTTTGACTGGACAAGTGGCTGAACTTCTCTGATGGGCTCTAACTCCACTGTGGAATGAGTGTAGTAATTAGGGGTCACCTCAAAATCAGCTAGGAGTATGTGGTGGGGAGGGGGCAGAAGAGCCAGACTCTATACCCCTCAACTCATAAGAGGACCCACGTAATGCACAGAAGGGCACAGCAGAAGTTCCACTCTGAACTTCCGAACAACTGCCATGCAAATACACACACTCCTGATCACATCTGTGGATGGACCCACCTCCCCACAGAAAGTCACAGCATCCCTGTTTTACACACAGCCATCCCACAGATGGCTCCCAGGATGCTTGATCTTATGGCAAGTGTAGCATCCCTCGCTGGCCTTCAGTTCGCTTGGACTCAACTGTGATGCCCACACACCCTTCCTTTAACACCACGCATGTTAGTCCTTCCACCATGCGTATGTACGAGACCACCACACCAGTCTCCATATAACACCACACGCGCGGTCCTTCTCTGGCACATTTGTGTTCCCTGGACAACAGCATAAACAACATGAATTTCCTGTCTCACAGATCTGGAGCTCCCAAGTCTGCAAGGGGTTTCAGTGGGCTAATGGTAAGGTCTGGTTTCCTTCCAAGTTCCAGAAAACAATCTGGTTGTGCACATCCTCAGGCTTGGAGAACCACCCAACTTCCTGAGCATCAGTGCCCATACCTCCTCTTCAAATCAGCCACAGCCAGCCAAGGCTTTCTCCTCACTTCTCCCTCCTGTCTCCCACTTTGACTTTTAAGGACCCTTATGGTCCCTGAGAGAAACTAGCATCATCTCTCCCCTTCCCCAGCTAAGGGAATGCGTGAGCTCCATTTCACTGTCCCAGACTTAGGGATAACAATTAGACATCTCTTGGAGGCATTATTCTGCCAGGCATGCCTGACAATTCTGTCCCTTGATCAGAATTACTGGCAAAGTGACACATTCTGAAGTTGTCTCCATATCCAAGCCTCCTGCATGCTTCACAGTTTAGCAGCCAGTGCCTGAATTGACTTTGTATCTTGGGAACCAAGTACAGTGCCAGGGCATCAAGATGCTCAAAAGATGTGTGCAGTGGGAAGGAAGGAAGTACCTTGCATTGCTCTCACCTCAACGGCTGAATCTGACAGGCTACCATGCTCAGTAAGGAGACATGTCCCTTGGGCACAAGAGATTTCTGCTAGGTGCCTGACACTCAGTGCAGGAAGTCCACTCTGCTGTGAGGATGGGGATAATAGAACCCAGCCCGCTTCTCCCCAAGCTCACGTATGTGTCTACCTCTGTGTAGAAGTAATACAGCCTCTGCCTTGAATTTCTTTGACAGTGGTTACCACAAAAACAAATTACTTTTGATGGAGTGTTTTTTTTCTTGAGCTTGTACATTGGGTTGTTTTCTGAGTTGGTGGGGGCATACTTATTTAAAAAAGAACCATGCTTCTAATCCTTAAAAAGACTAAAATAGTTTCATCCTTTCATAACCTGTCATCACGCATGTTTTTCTAAAATTAAACACATATGGCCCAAGCCAGAGTTACATTATGCAGCACATTATGTAATTATCTTTTCAATTTATTACTCCTCAAAATAGAAAAAGATTAGCCCATGTTTCTTAAGTCTGAGTAAACATATGGCCTGAGGATTGTAAATGACATCCTATCTTTAAAAGAAGTTCCAAGACTAAACAACATACAATACTCCCTTTGGAAAGGCCATATGTGACATCAGGGTTGGGAGATACAGAGCTGGGTGGGTGTGCGTGTATGTATACATGTGTATTGCGTATATGTATACAGCTCTTTGCTATATATTTCTGCATTTCCTATTAGCTAGTACTCTTGAGTTCTGCCTCATAGATAAGGGAAAGGGATCCCAGCCATGTTGGTATCACTAAAAGAACCCGCTGTGTGTCTGTGATTCAGGCACTTTCCCAGAAGTCCAAGTGTCTCTCAGTCTTCATGCCAGCTAGTATTGTAAGATATCCTTCAAGATCTTTTCTTGATTGCTGTCCTTTTTTCCCCATCAGGAAAGAGAGGGACCAAGCATGGACCATTGTGGCTAAAGACTCCCCTCCCTACAACCATGGCCAACACAGGTTCTAGAAACTTTGAGCAGAGCCATGGAATTAAGGTGATGACAACTTCCCTACTGTGGCAGCCTTTCCCCAGGGGCCTTGCAATGTGAATACTTTTCATTTGCAACAGGCAGACATTTTTGCATAGGGCTGTGAAACAGGAAGGAAATACTTCCAAAGCAAGACAACTTGAATCAGTGTAACTGTTCGGACTCCACTGAGGACTACAAGAAATGGAATGCCATGAGTGGGCTTCCAGTCTTTATGCTCCCCTTCAATGGAAAGGATGGTTTAAGAAATAATGATTTTTAAAAGCAAGCAAGTTGAAAAGTAGCTAATCAGGTTTGCAGAGAGTTGTTTCCATGCAAATATGCACGAGTTGCCTTTTCTTTTTTCTTTTTTCTCTTTCTTTCTCTCTCTCTCTCTCTCTCTCTCTCTCTCTCTCTCTCTCTCTCTCTCTGTTTCTCTTTGAAAATATACACTGTGCTAGGAATGTCCAGTGGGAAAACATGGATTCCAGAAAACATTACCTCAAGAGAATGCAGTCCCCACTGGGCCCACACCAACAGTGTTCAACACCACTGCAAAGCAAAATTTTAAAACAGGGCATCTGATCACATTTTCCTGATCACAGTAGACTGTAAGGTCTCTGTGACTGAAGAGGCTGACTAGCTGGCCAGTAAGTCACAGGGATCCCTCGTGTCTTCACCACCCCAGTGCACAATGCCACACTCAGCATTTTTACATTACATTAAGCATCATCAGAGAGCGAGCTCAGGTTTCCATGCTCACCAGGCAAACACTTTACTGACTGAGCTATTTCCCTGTCCCCTAGAAAGTAAATTTTAAATTCACTCATTGTAAATATCTGTGCTGACAACTGACATCACCCAACATAGAGGACACCTACCTACCCGTGAGGCCCAGCTACACTCATTGATTCCCCGCATGTCTCCTACGGGCTCCTCTCCAGAGAAGAAAAGTCTGTGCTCAGATTCTAGGGAGGCTCTACAGTCACTGACCAATCCTTTTGACCACCTAATGCTGGCAGGTAGTGAGCAAAGTCTCGTAGAGAGAGAGGCAAGTAGACAGCAACTCCCTCCTCCTCCAGAGTGGCAGACCCACGCGGCAGGCTCTGGAAGGAGGAAAACTGCAGCTCCCTCGAGTCCTCTTCCACTCCCAGCTCTGAACCTGGAAAGGTCACTTGCTCTCTAGGAGCCTCAGTCTCTTCATCAATAGATACTGAGAGATGACAAAGTGGGAATCCCAACATCTACCTGGTCCACTGCAAGGAGATTCCATCACATGAGAAGATGGGCATTAGGGTGAGGATACCCACAGCAGTAATTAGGACACAAAGCCCGCAGTTAAGGAACAAACAGGATGTGCTCTAAAGAGGGTAGACACTACCTTGATGTATGGTACCTGTCTCCCTGCTCCAAGCTTTGAAATGTTCTGTTTTCTAGACAAGTGGTCCTTTTTTACTACTTGGTAAAATATTCAAAATCCAGGCTGGGGAGAAAGATCAGTGGATAAAATGCCTGCTACACAGGCATAAAGAGCTGAGTTGGGACCCCCAGCAGCTATGTAAAAGCTGGGCATGGCAGCATGTACCTGTAATCCCATTGCTGGGACCCTAGGGCTTGCTGGCTAGCTAGTGTAGACAAATAGATGAACTCTAGGTCCAGAGAGCCAGCCTGTCTCAAAAATAAGGTCGAGCCGGGCCTGGTGGCACATGCCTTTAATCCCAGCACTTGGGAGGCAGAGGTAGGAGGATCGCTGTGAGTTCGAGACCACCCTGAGAATACAGAGAGAATTCCAGGTCAGCCTGGGCTAGAATGAGACCCTATCTCAAAAAACCAAAATAGTAATAATAATAAGGTCGAGAGTGACTGAGAACACTTAACGCTGACCTCTGGTCTCCACACATTCACCCACACACATATATGTATACGTATACATACAGCTGCTCACACATATCATATATACCCACACACATATGAACATGCAAGCATACATGCAGACACATCTCACACATACATGCACACAAATTCAAAATGCTCAGGATGTTCACTCAGTGGAGCACGTGATGACGACACAGAGGATCAGACTCCCACATGTGATCATGGCACCTGGTCACCCTTAGGTAAGTCAGTCAACATCTCCAAGCTCCAATGCCCAGCCTGGAATAGCACACAGACTCAAAATCATTGTCACCCATCTACTTTTGGCACTGACAATCTGGGACTGATGGGGTGCGGCAAATGAGAAGTTTATAGGATTGAAAATACTTCTTTGGGGCTCCTTCTGATCAAAGGGGCCCCAGGGCTTTTTCCTGCCTTGATCTCCATGCTGTGACTCTCCCCGGGAGTTCAAAACAATATAATCTTTTGGCCACCATGGGTTTTTGGCCCATCACGGGCTGGAGAGTAATTCCAAGGCTGACCACAAACAGGGTACAAGTGACCCAGCTGCCCTTTGAAGTGAATGTTAACCAGGAGGGAGGAGCCACTCTGCATGCTCCCAGATGATGCAACCAACTCCTTTCTTTGAGTAAGCACACACACAAGACACAGAAAGAAAAGACCCGCGCACAGAGGCCAGGGACCTTCTGCACAGTCTTCCATGACGACTCCTCACCAGGTGCCCAACACTTCTGTAACTCACAGCATATATAGCATGAACGAGATAGACAAGGGGGGAATAAACACATTTGACAATGAAGATGTGTGTCAAATTAAAAATACTGTCCTGCTTAATATAGGCTAGCCGGCTGTCAAATTAATGCACCACCTGTACACGTATTTAGGAAGAAGAAAAAGTAATAGAATTTCAATAGGTGCTTTGTCTCTTGGGGTGTAGGAAAGACTGCCCAAGTTTATGCACAGGGCTCCACCCTATCAAAATCAAGGCCAGAGTGATGGGGGGGTAGGGTGTGGGAAATAAATAATATAGCCAACAATACTCAACTAGACATTCGGCTGACACACACACACAAATGGCAGAAATCCCATGACCCAACACCCATACAACACAATGCTTTATTGAATTAAACAGTATGATACATAGGCTAGAGAGATGGCTTAGTGGATAAAATTCTTGCATGAAGGCCTGAGTTCAGATCCCTACCACTCAAATAAAAGCCATGTATGGGGCTTGCACTCATAATGACAGTGTTGGGGAGGCCAAGACAAGAGTGTCCTTAGAGACTGCCAACTGCCTAGTTTAGACAAATCAGAGTACTAGGTTCAGCGACAGACCCTGTCTGCAAAAATAAGGTGGAGGGCTGGAGACAGATGGCTCAGTGTTAAGAGCACTTCCGACACAAGCATGTTGGCCTGAGGGAGGCTAAGACCAATGAACTGGATGTCCATAATCCATGGAAATGGCTGCCCATGGCCATGCCCTTCTTTAACCCCAGTTCTTAGGGGAGCAAAGACTGAATATCAGCAATTAGTGAAGACTTACCTGAAAGAAACCAGCGAACAGGCAATGCAGGGAAACACCTGAGGTCCGCTTTGTCCTCCACATGCATGTATACAGTGCTGCATCTGCGCACACACATGCATACACCACACACGTACACACTCCACACACTGCAGCACACCTTCTATACACACACATACATGTGAAAGTGCAAAAAAAATAAGGTGGAGAGAGATTAAGGAAGATACTTGACATTGACCTTTGGTTTAAACATACACATACACATATATGCACACACACCTACAAATGTGTATTACCTACATGAAAATGAATACACACAGATACATGTATACACATACACACTGACACAGCGATGTTATTAAGACCAAGATGTCAAGATATCACCGGGCGTGTTGGGGCACGCCACCTTTAATCCCAGCACTCGGGAGGCAGAGGTAGGAGGATTGCCATGAGTTTGAGGCCACCCTGAGACTACATAGTGAATTCCAGGTCAGCCAGAGCCAGAATAAGACCCTACCTCAAAAAAAAAAAAAAAAAAAAAAAAAAAAAAAACCAAGATGTCAACACACACACACACACACACACACACGTGACTTTTCCTATAGGCTTCATCTCTGTCTTCTTATCTTTCACTGACTTTCCCTTTGAATATCTGATTACAAAAACGTGGAACCATGAAGATAAGTCGAGCGGCTCTTATACAGACCTTGGGTTCTACCAGCTAGTATAGCGGTCTGTTTGTCTTACCACTCTGAAGCATAATGAGAAAGTTCTATAATATATTTTACAGAGAAAATACAAACAACCAACAACATGTAGTGTGTGACCTCACTTATAAAAATATCCATGGGAGTGTGTGCTCACAAGCTGAGCAACAACAATGGAAGGAAATACCACAAAATGTTACAAAAACTACACACACTCTCATATCCTCATTACATACATACATACATACATACATACATACACACACATACATTATATACACACATACATACATATTATGCTTATTTTCCTTTCTGTCTTATTTTTGAGCAGTAAAGGAAAGAGGCAAGAAAGAAAGGAGAAATTTGAGGAAGGAAGGGAGGAAAGAAAATATTCAAAGCCATCAATATTTCCATCCCCTGGCTACTTGTGGCTGTGGCCGAAGCTCTCAGCTGAGGCTCGTCTCAGGAGAGAGATGTACACAGGGCACATGGGAGCAGCTGAGTGGCATCCTGGCTCTTTGCCCTGCTGGTAACCCTACCACTGGAACCTGATTCACTACCAAGCAGATGGAGCTTGAGAACTGCCTAAGATTTCTGGGTGATGTGCTGGAGATTTCCTAGTTCTGGGCTCTGCCACAAACAACCCAGGGCATCCAGGACACAAGTTACCCGAGGCAAATATGCTTTGGGTCTACACTGCATTCAACACCCCCTCATTAGAAAACCCCTTGGTTTGCATCCATCTGCATCCCCACCTCCAGCCTGAAATAGAAAGCGAACTGCGCAGGTGAGGGGCACCCTCTACCCCCCACATATGAGTTGATAGAACCCCAGTCCTTTACCTGCCAATACAAGCTTCTGCACCCATTGCTGGACTCACTGGAGAAGACTTATGTCCTGTTTCCAATTATTAAAATACGGAAGAGAAATTGCCTCTGCTCCAAAAAAATTCTGAAAGCAGCTCTCAGAGCCTTCTAGAAATATTCCACCTATTGATAGGGTGGGAGAGGGGGAAAGACCAAGCAATCCTAAAGAGAACTGGAGCACCCAGCCTCCAACATACCTGCTTTGAGCTTGGCCTTTAAAGACCAGAGATGCATATATGGTCATGTTTCAGGTAAGGACTAATAGGAAGGTCAGAGCAAATGAAATCCACATGGTAACTTACATCAGGCTCTTAAATTCTTAAAGAACAGTCATGGGTGTCTCAGCAGAGACATCTCATAGCTTCAGGGTTTTGTTTTCAAATCCTGCATCCAGCTTCATGGGAGCCACCCACCACCACATTCTCACACAAAACTTCCTGGCCCTTTGTCACTGCAGTCCATTAAGGGAGAATACCTAAATATAGGCCAGGCACATCCTACGAGAAATCCAGGCAGTCAGAAGTACGGCATTAAGTCCTCCTTAATATCTTAAGAGTCATACGTAATAGAACCACACCCCCTAGCAAAATCACACGTAGATGAGGATCTGTTTACGCACACAAGCATTCTGTATCCTGTGTGTGTATTATAGGCTCTGTGTGTGTGTGGGGGGGGGGGTCTCAGCTTAAAAAGAAAAGTATAAAAAGCAAAGAAATCTAAAAACAAAAATCCCTAAGCACAGCCCAAGTGGATGCATCAGACAGTCCTTGATGTCACAAATTACCTAAGTCCCATTAAAGTACCGGGAAGGTGGCACATGGCTCAATGGCATAGCATTGCCAAGCCCAGGGTTCCATCTCCAGCACAAGAAATGAAAGCAAAAGCTGAAAAGGAGTGTCCCAGTGACAGATGAAAAAAAAAAAAAAACAATATTGCTGAGCGTGATTTTGCAAGCCTTTAATCTCAGCACTGGGAGGCAGAGGCAAGAGGATCACCATGAGGTCAAGGTCACCCTGAGACTACATAGTGAATTCCAGGTGAACCTGGGCTATAGTGAAACCCTATCTTGAAAAACTTAAATAAAAAAAAAAAAAAAAAAAAAACGGCTAAAAACATTCAGTACAATTATTAATCCATCTGCAACTACCAATTTTTCTTCTCTTATTAATAACCAAAAAAGTTTCAAACATCCAAGAAACCACACAAGCTTTATAAGAGAGATGATGTAAAAACATGTTTCAAGATGTGGGCATAAAAATGTACTTTCTCCTTGAACCCACGTATTTGATGTGAGAGCCAATACACTTATATAAATAAAACCTTAGAATCTGAGAGCGCAAGGGAATTTACATGTCATGGAATAGGACTCTCATTTCACAGAAGGGGACAGTGGTGCTCACAGATTCAAGTGGGACAAAAATGGTCCAGAATACCAGACACAATCAGGCACAGGCAGACAGGGACACACACACACACACACACACACTTATTAGGAAGAGTTAGTGTAAATGGAACCTGTTTATCAATGTAGGCTCTGGTATGTGATAGCTGGTGTTTGACTATTGTGGTGATTTGAATGTAAAATGCATTCCCTCCCCAATAGCCTCATGTGTTTGAACACTTGGTACCCACCTGGTGCCGCTGTCTGGGTAGATTGTGAAACCTTTACGAGGTAGAACCTTGCCACCACTGTGATGAACACTTCTCTTTGAAACTAAAAGCTGAAAGAAAAGTCCTTTCTTAAGAGCTTCTGGTCAGGCATATTGTCCAGCTCTCCAATAGTGAGGACCACAAAGTACCCTTAATACCACAAAATACATAACTGTCCCTGAAAAAGAATGTACTCCTGTAACATCTTTATGTTAAAGTTACAACTTTATAATACTAATGAGAGCAAACCAGGTAGAATAACTCTTTGATTTGTAAGCAAATTATCTGGCTTGCTTTCAAACTAAAGAGTTCTAAGATGAAAATAATAAAAAAGTGGAGACGTCATTATCCTCTGCACCTATAGTCACTAGTATTTGCTTAAGAAATGGCTACAAAATGTCCCCTTCCTGACAGGCATTGTACTTAACATACAAAAACACAAGTCAGAAAGTTATGCCTGCCTTTTCTAGGTGTTGTGAAGACAGACATCAATCAATACAGAAACATGGATACATATAAAATAATGCATGAATGAATGATACACAATCAATTATTATATTATATAATTATTATTATTATATAGGACCTAGGAAGAATGCTGACAGAGAAATCAGGGCAGTGACAAGCAGGCTGAAAGGCAGAGGTAGGAGGTAACTAAGCAAGAGGAGAGGGAGGCAGAGACCGTGGCCCAGCAAGCAGAGTGAGACCCAAGCATGACTGTAGCCAAAAACTGGAGAAGCAAGGAGAAGCAGATGGGGAGGATTCACCCCCTGAGGGCTAGGAAGCACAGGTATAGAATTCTGTCTTTAACAAAAGGGTGTAGGCAAAGCCAATGTGGACACTCTTCAACAGTGAGGGTGACATGATCGCACTGCATTTTGCAAAGCTCATACAGGGCACACTGGAGAGGCCCTGGCCAGTCTTTGACCAAAATAAATAAATAAATAAATAAATAAATAAATAAATAAATAAATAAATAAATCTGTCTTTTTTACTAGATTCCTATTTGAGAAAAGCCTCAGAGGAAGTCTTTATGAAATGCCTAAAGCAGTTCTGCAAATACATGTCAGGCAGAGCTGGGGTGGATGGAAAAAGGGCTCCAAAACCAAATGATGCCCCTCAAAGCATCCTCAGGGCTCAGCTCAGCGATGGTCCACGGGGTGCAAATAAACACTGCAAGCCCCAATCTCGCCCTCCATGGAATTTGCAGATGGTTTATTCCAGCATCTGTTTCACATTGGCCATGTTCCACCAGTATTGATTTTAGACTTCCAATTATCTCTGTATTTGAGCTTCTGGGCTAAGACGTGAAAGACCCGGCACCAAAACCCAAACCGGAAACCGTTCCAAGCGATCCTCCTAAATGAGCACTGAGCTTCTGGAGCAGCATCTAGAGCAGATGCTGGGGATGGCAGAGGAAAATAATAAAGACAAGACACAGGTTTTAGTGTCACCACATAGTTTTCTATAAATCACATAGGGCCACTTGGGATTTTTTTTTCACCTTGACTCTGAGACCCTATCAAAGCGTTATGTTTCCAGCTCCAGTTTTCAGGAGAGAAAAACAAAAACAAAACTAAAAACCTGCTTTGCATTTATTTGCTAATTCCTCTTAATCAAAGGTATAGTAAAGAGTTAATACTTCATTTCATTTTTCTCGGCAGAGAAAACAAGGACAGACATCTTAAGCTGGCTGTGGACTAGTGGCACGTTTAGGCAGAGCTGAGGCTGTTGGGTTTAATTTGGCCAAATAAAGGAACTCTCAACCCAATGAGCATCTGGTCCTCGGCGCCGGGGCTCTTCCTACTGCAGATCAAGGACACCACCCGTGGCACTGTTTAGACAAACACCCTGCGAAGACAGGCTGTGGATAGGAAATGTGGTCTGTTGCACTGTTAGCCTAGTTTTGGGTCTTTTTTTTTTTCCTTCTTCCTTTGTGAGTGCTTTTCATGTAATTTTTATGTACAAAGTTGCCTGTGTTAATTTCTACAGGCCAAATTTGTCTCACTTTTTTTTCTTGCCAATTTCACAGTGAAAGTCTATGTTCTTAAGAAGAAAGAGAGAGAGAAAGTATGCATGTACATGTGCGTTCCTCCACTGACTGGCCCCTAAAGCCAAAGGCATTTTTGTGGTCACAGACTTGACAAGAACATAGGCAGCATCGCATTTGGGTGTTCCTAATGACAAAATCTGTTTCTATTACCCAGACTAATCAAATCTTCCCAGTTGGCCCAAACTCAGTTCCATGCAAGTGTCCCCATAGAACTTTCACAAAGACGTCCCAGAGGGATACAGAAAGACTGTTGCATATTCTTCTGACTAGGCAAACAAAACTAAACCAAACAAAAGCTACATAGCATTTTTCTTCTTGATTGTTCCCTCATAGACTCCATAATGTAAATGTATCCTTCACTTTAGAGAGCTAGAATCAAACAGTACATGTGGAACCAGCCACTGGTTTTCCTCTAGTTTCTGTATTAATTCACTGTTGATTTTTCCCCCATTATTTTGAAGTGATAATAGTGTTAGACTTTCATCCACTCAAAGGAGCTAATAGAGACAGAAGCTGGTAACTGCCAGAACCACAGAATTTTACTCTGGACAAGTCAAATCCAAATACTAAATACTACAGCCCACTTCCCAAAATGCACAGGATGTTGGAAGCTCCACACCAAGGGATTACTTTGGGGTACCCACAATCTTCATTTTTTTTTCCATTTTAAAACAAGTATACCTGTTTTCCTTTTTTTTTTTTTTTTTACATTTTATTTATTTGAGGGAGAGAAAGAGGTGAGAGAGTGAGGGGGGGAGAAAGAGAGAGAGAATGGGTGAGTGCACCAGGGCCTCCAGCCACTGCAAATGAACTACAGATGCATGTGTCCCCTTGTGCATCTGGCTTATGTGGATCCTAGAGAATTAAACCAGGATATCTTAGGCTTTGCAGGCAAAGGCCTTAACTGCTAAGCCATCTCTCCAGCCTGTTTCTTCTTTTTTTTGGTTTTTTTTGGGGGTTTTTTTTTTGGGGGGAGGGCTTTGAGGTAGGGTCTCACTCTAGCTCAGACTGACCTGGAATTCACTATGTAATCTCAGGGTGGCCTTGAACTCATGGCGATCCTATCTCTGCCTCCCAAGTGTTGGGATTAAAGGCATGCACCACCACGCCCAGCTCTGTTTCCTCTTTTTTATCAGTGTGTGGAGGTCAGATGGCAAATTCAGGTGCTGGTCATTGCCTTCTATTTTGATTGAGACAGGTATGCCTTTGTTGTTCACCACTGCATAAGCCAGGCTAGCTGGCCTCAGAGCTTTCAGGATTTTCCTGTCTCTCCCATCTCACTGTCAGAGAGCTCACTTGCATCAACTTTCATGTGGATTCTGGGGTTCTGAATTCAGGTCATCATGCTTGCATAGCAAACATATTACCTGCTGAGCCGTCTTCCTAGCACAGTTGTATCTATTTCTAAAAGGTTATTACATCTTAAGGATTTTAGAATCACATGTTAGAAGAGGAAAATGAAAGGGAAATGATATTACAAATTATAGCTTCTGACCTTTGCAGCAGAATTGCAAAGAAAAGGAATCAAAGGTTGATGTTTATAGATAGAGGTTTCAGCCCTGGGTGAAAATGGGCAGGTCTTAGGGTGGTAGCTAATACCTGCTCTTGACATGCAAGACACAGACTAGATACCCATAAACATGGTTAGTCTCAATCTGCCGTGGAGGAAGGACAACAATCTTACCTTACAGTCTGGGCTCTAGACTGGCTACAACACTTGCACACAAACTGGAAAGCTCTAGACTCACTCAGCATCTCCCAAGGTGTATCAGTTGCAAGTCCCACGGGTGGTACACATGCTGCTTTTAGATGATGAACGGATGAAAATACAGTTCATATGTGTGTACATTTTTAATAGTTCATCTTTACAGACCTGAGGCCAGATGTCTAGCACCCACATTAAACCTGGGGATGGTGATTTGTGCAAGTAATCTGAGAGCTGGAGAGGCAGAGATGGGGGATTTCTGGGGCTTGCTGGGTACCTTGTCTAACCAAACCAGTGAGCTCTGGTTCTCAAAAGTATTAAGGTAGACACTGACTGAGGAAGGCACCTCAATGTTGCCCTTTGGCTACCACAAGAACACATGTGCATACATAAGAACACATATATGTATGCACCATACACACATAACACAAAATTTTTTTTTTTTTTTTTTTTTTTTTTTTTTGGTTTTCCGAGGTAGGGTCTCACTCTGGCCCAGGCTGACCTGGAATTCACTATGTAGTCTCAGGGTGGCCTTGAATTCATGGTGATCCTCCTACCTCTGGCTCCCGAGTGCTGGGATTAAAGGCGTGCGCCACCACGCCCGGCTACAAAAATCTTTTTAAAAAGCATCTCAGGCCAGGCATGGTGGCACATACCTTTAATCCCAGTTCTTGGGAGACCAAGGTAGGAGGATAGCTGTGAGCTCAAGGCCAGCCTGAGATTACAGAGTGAATTCCAGGTTAGCCTGGGCTAGAGCAAGACCCTACCAAAAAAAAAAAAAAGAAAAGAAAAGAAGAGGAAAAAAGTATCACAGAAAATATTAGGCATGTTGTATTTCAAGGGAAGGGTGGAGTCTGTCAAGCAACCATTTGGCTGCACAATGACAGGGAAGTTGAGGACACTACTGTTAAGAGCATAATGGGAAGGGAAAGTCTCTGTTCCTCTTCTACCCACTGCTACAGTCATCACTCCATCCCTCTCAGCCCAAGCACCCTCACCTGGGCAGGGGGAAAAATACATGCATCTGAAAGGTTTCCACCATGGAACTTCTAAAAGGGCTAAAAATGAATGACATGCATACATTATCGATATGGCCTGCTGACAAAAGCCTTGAATCCCAGCTACTCAAGAGGCTGAGGCAAAAGGTCACAAATTCAAGGCCAGCCTTGGCTGTAGAGTGAGTTCAAGGCCAGGCTTTGTAACTTACTGATATTCTGTCTCAAAAAGAGGGCTGGGAGCCGGGTGTGGTGGCGCACGCCTTTAATCCCAGCACTCGGGAGGCAGAGGTAGTAGGAGGATCGCGGAGAGTTAGAGGCCACCCTGAGACTACATAGTTAATTCCAGGTCAGCCTGGACCAGAGTGAGACCCTACCTCGAAAAAAAAAAAAAAAAAAAAAAAAAAAAAAAAAAAAAAAAGAGGGCTGGGGAGATAGATCAGGAGCTTACCTAGAATTTGTGAGACCTTGTGCTCAATTCTAATTGCATACACATGCATACACACACAGAGACACACACACAGACACACAAAACAACAGAGAGAGAGAGGGCACTCAGTCAGGAAAGTGCTTGCTTTACAAACATGAAGAGATGAAGAGTCAAGTTTGGCCTTGACAGCATGTTTGTTATTCCAGATACATATATGCATATACACGTATAATATACATTAAAATACACATGTATATATGTGTATAAAAATAGGGTCCCATCAAAGGTACTGGAAGATCAGGAAACAAAGCATCTTTTCGTGCCTGGTTCTCATATCCAAGTTCCCAGCTCCTATCCCAACCGGCATTTGGTGAGCCCTGAGATCAAAAATGAAATCACCTGGCTATCTTACCCCAAGAGACTCTTAAGGTGGGACCAACTATGCCCATATCACAAAGCATGCCATCTTTGTACCAGGGACAGACCCACTAAAGGAAAATATGTCATCATGCCTTCCAAGGCCTGTTGCTTCCTGAAAAACATTAAAACATAAACATTGAGCTAAGCTTCAGGGCGAGACAAAGGAGAATGATAAAAGGAAGAATGGAACAGGAGAAAGTGAGTGAATATGGTTTTCCTCCATTCTGACACCAGGATAAAAAAAAATTAAACAAATTAGAGGAGAATTTCACTCTCGATGCCTCCTCTACCCGCAGGTAAATTTATACACTGTTCATAATTTCAGAAACAGGGAATAAAGCTACATCTTTCAATATTTTCTCTGTGCCAGGGCAATTTAGTTATCTTCTTATTCAATAAGGCAACCAAAATTTCATGTTTCTTAAATAATCTTGAGTTACATACTTTAACTTTTTTTTCTCAAAGAAGCATCCATTATTTGAGGGCCAGCTCCCCAATGCAAGACAACAAATTACAGTCTATGCTATTTTAGGAAAACCACAATACGCAAACACAGGACACCTGCAGAATGAGTGGGTCACACTAGAAATAGGAAAGCTACTGGTCTCAAGACCTCCTGCTAAAATAAAGCCTAGCTCTACTCTTCTTTCATCTGAGTGCTGTGATGTCATCAAGCCACTGCCCAAAGCCCTCCCTACCAATGGCAAGCTTCCTCCTAAAACCATTACCATCAACCATAATTCTCTTAAACAAAAACAGACTAGCATTGCCAGCCAAAGATTAGCATTCCAGATGCCTCCAAAACGCTGATGAAGCATCTCTACAGGACCAGCTCAGAAGACAGTTCTAATCGGAGGCCCTCCTTATGTTGCCTCAGTTTCCCTTTGCATAATTCCACCACATAGTCTCCTTTGAAATGCTCAAACTCACCCAACTGTCTAAGGCAGTCTGTAGTCACCAAGGAACTGAGCACCATCTACTTGCACATATTCTGGCATCTCCATGGTGTGAAGTGCTACAGGGAACATGAGCTCACTGGCTGGTTTCAGTCACACTTTGCCACTTTCTAGCACAAGTGAATAAGTAAAAGACAGTAGAGATGGAGCTGTCCTGGACCAGAGAAGCAAACCAGAACCTGGAGGCAATATGAACTTGCCGACCAACAGCCACCCTGTTGCCTTCTACTTCTAGGAGACAAAGACCATGCAGTCTAGAATGCCTCGCTTCTCAAATGAATGTATAGGGATCACCTGGTGATCTTGGGAGAGGCAGACTGAGTCAGAGTGGTGGGGGAAAAGCTCAAGGTGGGAAGCCTCACATTCCTGGTGGTGCCGAGCCTCCTGCTCGTCTGAGGACCATATTTAAAGCTGGGCAGAGATGGGTCCCACTCTCTCCCTCCTTCCCACCTCTGGTTCACCTGCACACAGGGGTCACGAAAGAACAGAGCAATGAACAGGTTCCCACCTGCACAAAGCTGAAACCTGTTTCAAAAGAATCCGAAGTGTGGAAAAATAATAGAAAAGAAAGCCAAAAAGAATAATCATTCAAGTTGCAACAAGTCTGCCAATTAAAGGTAGGAAGTAACTAATTGACTCCCTACCAAGCTGCTGCTTCACAGAAAGGATTCAGTGGGCAAACGTCACCATTAGAACAAAAGATGACTATTGTTTCTCATGGTCATAGAAGCTTTGAAATGCTCTCATCCCATCTGCAGTATTTAGGAGTTTCCTGTAAATTACACGTCAACTGTCACATACGCACATACATACACACAGTTCATCCTTTCACAGTCAACAAAAGGCAGGCCGGAATACTCCAAGGAGCATCCACTTTCTCAGCTGAGACAGTGAGCCGTGGTTGCCTCAGAGGAAACCAAAAGTTGCTCAGGAGCGAGGGACTCACCTCAAATCCAGCCCCTAAATCTGAGCACCCAATGCCCCTGCTATCACAAGCACCCCAGAGAGATTTGAGATGTTGACAACGTGGGTTGTGTCTACAACACTACATCTCCAGGCCTCTGGAGAGTCCCGTCTTCAGAGCTCTCCCTGAAGGTGAATGCACGGCCCACCTATGAGACCTGCCTTTCCCAGAGGGGGTCGAACCTATTCTGAAGATTAGAAAGCACAAGGGCTCCTGGGGCAAGTCTTAGCATGCATGTGAGGAGGAAAGAGGAAGAGGAGCTGCTCCAGGCTTAGATCCCAAGACTAATGCAAGCCACTGGAAACATCACACCAGGCCCTGGGACCCGGGGAGGGAGGTGTTTCTTTGGTGGGGACACATTCACGCTGGACTGGACGTCTGTGGAGGACAACCATACAAGCCCCAAAGGCGTGCCCTCTGTCTCCCCTCGTCTTTATAGGGCATCTGGATTAGACTGACTTCTCCTAACAAAGAGTATCCTCCTGTAGTTGGCAGGCCCAAACGTGTTCCAGAGTGGATACAAAGGAGACTGGTGAAGAGTCCAAGGTCAGGGAACCAGTGACCAGGGAGCCAGGACCCAAGGGCAGAGGGATATTCTAGGCTGGCTTGAGGATATTTTACAGATATAATCTGGAGGCGTGACCACTTTATATCTCCTTCCTTAACTGGTCCTGTGGTAGCTCTGTCCTGGAAGTTCAATTCCACCCCATCCTTTTCTGTAAGTAATATACTTGACTCTGGGACATTTTAAGATGTATCTAGTCAGCTTAACTTGGCCAGATAAGTATATCCACAAATCTCAAAAGGTATACCAGGAAAAAAAACATATTTGTAATGATAACATATTTGCCACAACATGCACTTATTCCATCATTTCAAAAACATACAAAGCATGGGGTGTGGGCTGGGGAATGGCTTGACTCAATGGGTAAAGTGCTTGCCACGTGAGCATGAGGGCCTAAATGTGGATTCGATGCCCCCACGTCCTATGCTGGGTGTGGCAGCCTAGTTCTGTATTCCCATCACCGGCCAAGCAGAAATGGAGATCGCCTTGTTCTCATTAGCTTGCAAGTCGAGCTGAATCCATGAGCCCTATCTCAAAACAAATACAGTGGGAAATGACTGAGGAATACACTTGATGTCAATGTCTGGCCTCAACACATATGTGTACATGTGTTCACATACATGTGTGAACATGCATATGCATGTGTGTGCACAATATACACATATACATGCAACAAAAAAAAAAAAAAGAAAGAAAACAGGAATTAGGGATGTTTTCACAATATTCTGACCAAAGGGACAGTGATCTTAGAATCCAGTCAGCAAAAGTCCCCATCTCCTCTGCTGTCAAGTAGAGCAAATCTTAACTTCCAGTTTGGGCTTCAAGGTGTGAGTGTGGCATGGGTGATGAATGAATGGTAAGCAACTTTCCTTATTTCTTTCCAGCCCTCATTATAAGCTTATATTGTCACGAATGAGGGAAGAAATGGAGACAGGTATCTCACCCAATGTTCCACAGCCAGAAAGAATAGCATTCACATCTGGTCCTCCTGATCCAAAGTTCATGATATTTCTACCAAACCACAGCATCCTATATACAGCACCACACATCATGGGCTCTAGGGACTGCTGCAAGAGCACAGGGACTTTAATGCCTAAAAATCACAACGGGTTACTAAATTCCAATAGTACATAATTCCAGATGTTCACACTGCAATTCTGCTATGAGTTCCTACACATCCTAGGAAATTGGTGTCGGGTCTTGTGAGACATTCACGCATATAGGGTACACACTGCCATCAGATATAAGTGGAAAGCACAACTCTTGCCCTTCAGCACCAGGACAAAGTGTGCATTCCTGTAGAGCACCTTCCAACATAGGGAGGAGGCTAGAGGCCGAATGTAAACTGTAAGGAGCTGTGAAGAACAAAGGGGACTGTTTGTCTAGGCAAAAGGAAATGCATATGGCAGCTTCACCATTCCACTCTTGCTGAACAAAGATAAAGGAAAAAAAATGCTGCTTAAGATTCTAAGTCGGGGCTGAACACAGAAGTTATATGCCTGGGCTAGACTTCGTTCCAGGGCAGCTGCCTGGGAAGGGACAAACCAGTGGAAGGTCAGCTGTAACCAGGGCCACACATCATTCTACTCTAACTCTTGGTTGGAGAATCTGTTCTATTTTACAGATTGCAGAGAAAATGGAGGAGAGCTGAGATCCATCAATAAGACAAGAAAATAGCTGATTGCCCACCATGAGACTTGTCACCTCTACCACATCTGCCAGAGCCCAGGAGAAATTGCAGAGGAAATGATGTCATGAATATTGCTCTTACTGCTAGCCTGACAACCCGCTCCAGGGTGATGGTGACAGACACAGTGATCAATCAAAACCTATCAAAGCAGAAATCCAGAAGCAACAAAGAACTCAACACTAAATCAGACTGCCAACAGGCCTGTCATGGCTAGGGAACATTGCAGAAGAGGGGGAGGAAAGATTGTAAGAGCCACAGAGTGGGTAGGAATATCCTGAGGCATGGTCCCCCACCCCTGCTCTCTACCCCATAGGGACTGACTGAGGCTTTCATAGCCTGACAGTGAATACCAAAACCCCAGTGAGGAGGGCCCCCAGGGTAATGGGAGCCAGGACAAGGGGATAAAAGAGTATACTCTTTTGTAATACATTAAATAAAATTTAAAAACACTGATTTACATTTATATTATTAAGCTAGAAATATACCCAAGTTAAGATGTCATATAATCTATAAGGTCTCCTCATTTCCCTGTTCTCTGGACAGGCTATGGTTGCAAACTCTATTCCAAGGGGCCAGTGTGGGGTAGAAGGTGGGAAGGGGGGACCAAGTGCTTACAGCTGGAAGTCACATTGCTTCCGGATACAGAACTGTCTTTTCAGCGTCCAGCAGAGGCTCTGGCAACAGAAGTGCTTACTAAGTATCTGGTGAATGAGACGACAAGGCGGATCTTTGAATTCCTGCCCTTAGTCAGCCATAAGAAACCAACTTTTGTTTATTTTAAATGGGGGGGCCTCCAAGTAAGAGTTCATTTGGGAAAGGTGGCCAAACCACTTTAAAAAATGAACTAAAAAGAGACATGAGATTTATGAATATCTCAACATTTGCCCTCAATTTTTGTTCTACCATGACATTCATCCAACGTGAAAGGCCATGAAATTGGGCTTATTCAAACTCTAGCAAATGGCCAGGGTCCCAACCACGCAGACTCATCCACATGCTGCTGAGCCATCAGTCAACAGTGTGGCCTGTTCAACACCATGGCATACAGGCCAGCTGGGTTGACCAATATGCTGGCTCATCCAGGACTCTGCCCAGGACTGGAAAAACCCCAGCATATACTTCAGAGGCTGGCCCACACATCCTGACAACTAGCTGCCTGAGCCCATGGGAGGATGAACCAGGATATGGCTGACACCAGCAATTCTTGACCTAAGATCTTAAAACCAGCGACTTTCTGGAAACACAGGTAGGTCTGAGGGTTGGAAAGATTCTGAGCGAAGGAGTCAAAAGCATAAGCTAAAAGTTCTTAGCTCAAGTTACATTGGCAGCATTGTAAGAACTCAGTAAATCATCTATCTATAAGTGCTTGTGAGATGGGAGCCTCTCTGTTGTAAAGGAAAGGGATGGAAAGGGATGGGATGCTTCAAGTAAGATTCATGGGATACACTCCATGTAAGGCAAAGCAGAGAAGTGCTATCTGGAAGGACTGATGCAGGACTGGTATAGGAGAGTAGAGATACACGCAGCCGAGCTGGCCATAACGGTTCATCTAGACCATCCACTTGATTGGCGCAATCAACATGAAACAAATGAGAAAAGTGCCCCTTTGGGAGGGTCTGAGAGAGCATCTCCACAGACCAGTGAATCATGAGGGGCTGATATAAAGAAGACGTGTGGCCTTGGTAAGGGAAGAGGGTCACTGGGGCATGTCCCTGGGGGCTGTATCTTGTTCTGGCCTCTTCTTATGTGTCTCTTTTCTCTTACCTGTTTGCAATGAACAATGTTCTCTAGCACATGCTCCTGCCACCTCAGGATGGGCCCCAAAACACAGAACTATATACTACGGGATGACCCCCCTGAAACTGTGATCCAAGATAAGTAACTCCTCCCTGAGCATGCTGTCACAGTCATGAGAACTGTCACTAACACACCAACTAAAGACAGTTTCTGGTGAGATGAGGAATGAAGTGAACATATGAAAGAAAATCAAATGGAAATCTCTGGCAAAGTGCTGAAGTCTTTCATTCATTTTTTTAGAAGTTTGTAATTTATTTATTAGAAACAAAGAGAGGGAGGGAGAGGGAGAGAGAGAGAGAGAGAGAGAGGAAGGGAGGGAATGGGCACACCAGGGTCTCTAGCCATTGCAAATGAACTCCAGACATATGTGCCTCCTTGTGCATCTGGCTCACATGGGACATGGAAAATTGACCCTGGGTCCTTAGGCTTCACAGGCAAGTGCCTTAACTGCGAAGCCATCTCTCTAGTCCTCTTTCATTCACTTTAATATGTGCTGAGCCCACAACAGGGTCTTAACATGTGCTGGTCATTCTGCCTACAAGGTTCCTTCCCAGCTTTATACATGACATTCTATATCTCATTCTCAAAGCCCTCACTTAAAACCCTCCTTCATACAGAGCCCCTTCTCTAGTTCTGCAATCAAAAACACCTCTTTCTTTTACTGTCTCAATATTAACATATCCGACATATCTTCTTACAATCATCCCAATTTATATGCACATGTTTCTTGGTTTACTTGGCTTTTCCCTTAACAGAACATAAGTGCAAGTGCTACAGTGGCTTTAGGCACCTTCATGGATCTAATATCGGCGATGCTGTAGGGAGTCTCCTGGCTAGAGTGAAGGGAGTGGAAGGGAATGTCAATGAGAAAGACTAGGGGAACCATAAACAGTAGGTTAGAAGGATTTCCCATGGACATCACAGAAGGTATGGAATGCCAGACAGGCTAAGGACCTTAGGATCTCCTGTTAAGAAGTTGGGGAAATGGATCAGTGGTTAAAGGGACTTGTTTGTACAACCTGACAGTCCAGCTCGAGTTCCATTGCCCACCACCCAGATGTACAAAATGGCATATGGGATCCCGGCACACACGTGATATTTGGGAGTTTCTTTGCAGTGGCAAGAAGCCTTGACATGCTCTCTCTCTCCCTCCCTATCTCCCTAACATGCACTCTTTCCCTCCCTCTTGCAAATAAATAAATATTTTTTTATTAAGTAGAAAATTTGTATGGGCACATCCTATGTTGGTACCATCATTTCCTTCCTCCATGCCTTCATTCCACTGAGGGCATTAGGTGGATTGCTGGTATTAACCATTTTTTTCCATTAAAGAGGTATGGGCCATGGTGGCACATGCCTTTAATCATCCAAGCCCAGGGGAGACAAAAGTAGGAGGATCACAAAAGTAGGAAGAACTCTGTGAATTCAAGGCTACCCTGAGACTACATAGTGAATTTCAGGTCAACCTAGGCTAGAGAGAGACCCTACCTCGTGAAAAAAAAAAAAAAAAAAAAAAAAAAAAAGAGGCACTGGGGGCTATACAGATGGCTCAGTGGCTAAAGCTGCTTGCTTGCAAAGCCTAATGGCCCAGGTTTGATTCCCCAGCACCCACGTAAAGTCAGATGCCCAAAGTGACACATGTGTCTGGAGTTCATTTGCAATGGCAAGAGGTCTCGTGCACCCATATTCATGCTCTCTGTGTCTGCCTTGTTCTCTTTGTCTCTATGTTTCTTGTTCAAATAAATAGATAAAATAGTTTTATTTTTCTTTAAAGGCACTGCAAGATCTGGACAGACATGGAAGACATAATTTAGGTGGCTCATATAGAAACATCGAAAGGCAAGGTTGTCAGCCACAGGGACCCATGGTAACCTGAACAAAGCACACCAAAGTCCCAAATGGGAGGAGAAATCCAGCGAGGAGAATGCGAGCAGAGGACAGAAGAAATCACTCAACACAGTGGCTCTAGGTATGTGCTGGGGGAAGGGTTGAACAGCAATGAGGACTCAGGCTTTGGGGGTGAGAGACTGCATTGATGGTTGCAGTCAAGTCAGGACACAGAGGAGGAAAGAGGAACAAACTCCATCTAGAAACATCTATGCAGATGTGTAAGGACAAGGGCAACTCTTCCTGAAGGTATCTTCCAGGAGCCTGAAAAGGATGATGGGAACCCAAGTAAGATGACCAAGCCAACAGGACTACCTCAGAGTGCTCCACAGCGACATGGGGCACAGAAGAAGGACGCAGGAGGGGATGCCTGGAGAGTAAACCAAGTCAGAGAAAAGCCTCACCTTCAAGCACTAAGATTGTGGCTTTTGGTCAGGTTGTTAAGTGATAGGGAAACAGCCCCTTTCTTTCTCTAGACAAGTGAGACTGTGCTTCAGTATTCAGTCCTCACACCTTAGAGTGACAAATGCAGAAGCAGGAGGAGGAAGCATAATCACACCCGAGATGAACCACAGAGAATCTAAGGAGCAACACAGAAGGAGATGGGGTGCTTCCTGCCCACCTCACCCCCAGCCAGGACACTGTGTTACCACTCTGAATCCCTTGTAGCTTTTCCAAATGCCCTTGTTCAAAAATGTTTCCTATTATAACCAAACGGACGGATCAGTGCAGACAAGCATGCCAGTGCAAAATATGGCAGTGGCAAAAGTTGACAGAGCTCATTTTCAATTGTTTTGGCAAGACGTCTTAGTCCACGCCATCGGGGTTGGAAAGCAATCAGCTTATTAGCAGAGAATGGGCTACTGTACCCTGACAAGCCTTGTGCAGAGAGGGCTGCTCTGTAGTTTACATGTCATGAGAAGTTACTATGGAGAACACACAGTTCTAAGGAGGCTGCCATATAACGCATCTTTCATGCCCAAGGTTTACAACAAGCCCTTTAAGAGGCCTTTGTAGAAACAGAATCGACAGGGCATGTCACAAGATTCCTAGAATACTCAACATCTGAGATCTTTCTACCACGGTAAGTGGCCTCCAAACACATAGACACAAAGGAAACTGAAGGGCCCATCTAGAGACAGAGCAATACACAGTTGAACTGAATTTGCACATGCCCCTTGAGCTCCACCCCAACCCAGCTGGAGTAGAAGCTGTGGTGGGAGCAGGGGCTTTCCCACCCCTAGGTGCCATTCAGCTGTCCCTTCTACTGTGCAATTACAGAACCAATAAGACATCTCTTTGAAACTCCCTAGACCAGTGCCGACACACAGACAGTAGCCGGCTGACAATTTTTACTCTTTCCATTACAGCAGCCAGCAAACATGTGGAGAAGACATCAAAACTGAAGCATAGGCAAGGGGCAAAAAGGGAGCTGGGAGGTCCTCTGACTTCTCACCAGCTATACTCTGCTTCTGATGTCCCAGCAACCCCCAGGGGTGAGGCCACCAGACCAAATGACATCATGTGTAAAGAAATTGATATTGAAGGAAAACGCAAGGGGGAATCTAGACTCTGTATTCCATCTGCTGTCACCCCTTTAAGAGGGGCAGAGGGAGAGGACCATTAAGTTCTTAGAGAAAAATGTTACCTGAGTAACTCCCCCCCCCCTTTTTTTTGGTCTCTGAGCATTTCAGGAACCACAGGCCTGTGCCAAGAAGTACAGAGGGGCGGAAGTCAGCACTTGTGTGTGAGAACTTGGGGGGGGGGCAGAGCAGAAGGGGGGGTACCACGTCATCCCTGTCCATCTGGTGATGTCTGGGTGGCAGGAAATAGTGAAATGGAAATAGAAAGTTAGGAAAATGCTTAGGAGTGAAACCTGAAAGACTATTGTATTTGAAAAGGAAATGTTAGACTGATTGTACAAAAATGGAAAAACAGAATTAACATGTTCCATAATGATCCGTCTGTGTGAACTAAATATTGAGCTGAAATTTGGTGAAAACCTCAAAATATGAGTTCCCAAGGAAGTCGTTGTCTGGGAACTAGCACCGTCTATGGCAGACTAAGCACCTCTCAGGTGCCCTGAGTCCCATTCACCTACACTGGTGGCATTTACATGCACTTCATTAAATAAAGCCAAAAATCACGTGTGCTTTAGACTTCATTCCAAAAACCCCAAGACACACCCATTACCAGCACTTCTCAAACATATTTGCATATCCAGTGAAAAACAAAATTTAGAACCTTTCCAAGCTACTTCTACTCCACTGGGAAGCTACCATTCCTGGCAACTCCGGAACGAAGAATTGTGTGCTGTTTTTTCCTCCACCATGACAGCTTGGCAAAAATTAGCCTGCTAAATTGACCCACTATCTCCACACAGACCACCCTGGTAGTGAGGCAATTCAGGTTTCTTTGACCAGACCCCAAAATAGCCAGCCCACACTACCACGGAAAACCTGACTTTGCTGCGTGAGCCACTCCGGCCTTGCTAGCTCCAGCCCACAGTCCTTACTTAGAAAATACAGACCACAGCCACGCACACATCGTAAAATGAGCAGGCGTAAATCTGGCGCAGGATGCGAGCCGAGTGAATAATAGTATAAAAATACCAGAAAAAAGAAAGGTTATAAAATTGTATAACAGATGACAAATTGGTAGTTTTCCTGCTTTTCTGGAAAGGATTCAGTAACAGATTTGAGTCTTGGGCTTTGATTCTTGTCTGTGATATGTAGGGATCCCAAGTTCAAGGGGAAAAAAAGTAAAAACCAGAAGTCATTATATCTACACATGACATCGCTTATCACAGTGTCTCTCTGGTGCCATTTATCCTGGAAATCATTTGATTCCTTTTTAAATTTGCTTTTATTTAAAACTACATTAAATTTTTCATGATCCATCTTGGGTTCTTCTGTATTTCAAGTTCCCAAGCTCATCTACCTGCTCAGATTCCAGGAAAGTAAACAGAGAAGGTATTGCATTCTGCCCCCTTGGAAGAGAGGCTTACAACTCTGCCTGTGGTGCTTATATGACAGGTCATCAGACTAGCTGCCTTCAGAACAATGGAGAGGCCACCACACCCCGACAGCAACATGCTTGTGCTCAGTGTACCATCGGACCCTTCCTATTTATAGGAAACATCTTCCCAGGCTTCTCTGCACTATTTTCATCTCATTTCCTTAAAACCTTTAGAATCCTTGTGGGAAGAAGGACACAGGGAAGTAAGTGATGGAGGGCCAGGGGACAAACCTCTGGTCTATAGGTAGCTTACAAATTAATGCACAAGGACTCCTAAGTGACATAACCAATCTCCAGTGAGAACGGAGAGGGCAGGGCCACTTCTTTACTTGGAAATCTAAGAAGGCTTCATGAAAAAGGATACCATGGAGAACAAGAAGCCATATGCTAGAAGATGCAAGCCCAGGAAGTTCCCTTCTGTGGTCCACATGCTAAGTGACCTAGGTGCATGCCAGTGGACACTCCTCAGTAACAGAAGCTGACATCAAGGAATTAGTACTCACATATTCACAACACTGGACCATGTTATGAGTCCTCGCATTCAAATCTCACCAGAACTCGTTTACAGACAGAACAACCAAGGCTCTCAGGGACAAGATAACCTTGCTTGGCTCACCACACTAGGGAATAGGAAGTAGGGACTGGAGCTTTCACCCATCTAGTTCCCCCTCGCCCCTGAGCGCTACTGGCTGATCAGAATACTTATTCAACTAATCACACTTTCCAACTCCTGACTGCAAACTCTTCACTTCACAGGCAGCAGACATACAAAAGAGAAGCAGAGACCAACTTTTATACCAAGCTGCTCTATGAACTCAGAACAAATTCAAAATCCAAAGTTCCTACCCTTTTTCAGACCATTTTTTTTCCTTTGTGTGAGTAGGTATATTTATGTGTGTGCATGAATATCTGCTGGTGGGGGGAGAGTGCACATGCATGCATGTGCAGGTAGAGGTCAGTGGACATGAATGTCTGGGGAGTGTGCATGCATGTGTGTGCAGGTAGAGGTCAGTGGACATGAGTGTCTGGGGAGTGTGCATGCATGTGTGTGCAGGTAGAGGTCAGTGGACATGAGTGTCTGGGGAGTGTGCATGCATGTGTGTGCAGGTAAAGGTCAGTGGACATGAATGTCTGGAGGGAGTGTGCATGCATGTGTGTGCAGGTAGAGGTCAGTGAACATGAGTGTCTGGGGGAGTGTGCATGCATGTGTGTGCAGGTAGAGGTCAGTGGACATGAGTGTCTGGGGGAGTGTGCATGCATGTGTGTGCAGGTAGAGGTCAGTGGACATGAGTGTCTGGGGAGTGTGCATGCATGTGTGTGCAGGTAGAGGTCAGTGGACATGAGTGTCTGGGGGGAGTGTGCATGCATGTGTGTGCAGGTAGAGGTCAGTGGACATGAGTGTCTGGGGAGTGTGCATGCATGTGTGTGCAGGTAGAGGTCAGTGGACATGAGTGTCTGGGGAGTGTGCATGCATGTGTGCAGCAGGTAGAGGTCAGTGGACATGAGTGTCTGGGGGGAGTGTGCATGCATGTGTGTGCAGGTAGAGGTCAGTGGACATGAGTGTCTGGGGAGTGTGCATGCATGTGTGTGCAGGTAGAGGTCAGTGAACATGAGTGTCTGGGGAGTGTGCATGCATGTGTGCAGGTAGAGGTCAGCGGACATGAGTGTCTGGGGAGTGTGCATGCATGTGTGTGCAGGTAGAGGTCAGTGGACATGAGTGCCTGTGGTGAGTGTGCATGCATGTATGTGCAGGTAGAGGCTAGTGGACATGCAGTGCCTGTGGTGAGTGTGTGCATGCATGTGTGTGTGCAGGTAGAGGTCAGTGGACATGAGTGTCTGGGAGTGTGCATGCATGCATGTGTGTGCAGGTAGAGGTCAGTGGACATGAGTGTCTGGGGGTGTGCATGCATGTGTGTGCAGGTAGAGGTCAGTGGACATGAGTGTCTGGGGGGAGTGTGCATGCATGTGTGTACAGGTAGAGGTCAGTGGACATGAGTGTCTGGGTGGAGTGTGCATGCATGTGTGTGCAGGTAGAGGTCAGTGGACATGAGTGTCTGGGTGGAGTGTGCATGCATGTGTGTGCAGGTAGAGGTCAGTGGACATGAGTGTCTGGGTGGAGTGTGCATGCATGTGTGTGCAGCAGGAGGTCAGTGGACATGAGTGTCTGGGTGGAGTGTGCATGCATGTGTGTGCAGGTAGAGGTCAGTGGACATGAGTGTCTGGGTGGAGTGTGCATGCATGTGTGTGCAGGTAGAGGTCAGTGGACATGAGTGTCTGGGTGGAGTGTGCATGCATGTGTGTGCAGGTAGAGGTCAGTGGACATGAGTGTCTGGGTAGAGTGTGCATGCATGTGTGTGCAGGTAGAGGTCAGTGGACATGAGTGTCTGGGGGGAGTGTGCATGCATGTGTGTGCAGGTAGAGGTCAGTGGACATGAGTGTCGGGGGAGTGTGCATGCATGTGTGTGCAGGTAGAGGTCAGTGGACATGAGTGTCTGGGGTGTGCATGCATGTGTGTGCAGGTAGAGGCCAGTGGACATGAGTGTCTGGGGGGAGTGTGCATGCATGTGTGTGCAGGTAGAGGTCAGTGGACATGAGTGTCTGGGGAGTGTGCATGCATGTGTGTGCAGGTAGAGGTCAGTGGTCAGTGGACATGAGTGTCTGGGTGGAGTGTGCATGCATGTGTGTGCAGGTAGAGGTCAGTGGACATGAGTGTCTGGGGGAGTGTGCATGCATGCATGTGTGTGCAGGTAGAGGCCAGTGGACATGAGTGTCTGGGGGAGTGTGCATGCATGTGTGTGCAGGTAGAGGTCAGTGGACATGAGTGTCTGGGGAGTGTGCATGCATGTGTGTGCAGGTAGAGGTCAGTGAACATGAGTGTCTGGGTGGAGTGTGCATGCATGTGTGTGCAGGTAGAGGTCAGTGGACATGAGTGTCTGGGGAGTGTGCATGCATGTGTGTGCAGGTAGAGGTCAGTGGACATGAGTGTCTGGGGAGTGTGCATGCATGTGTGTGCAGGTAGAGGTCAGTGGACATGAGTGTCTGGGGAGTGTGCATGCATGTGTGTGCAGGTAGAGGTCAGTGGACATGAGTGTCTGGGGGAGTGTGCATGCATGTGTGTGCAGGTAGAGGTCAGTGGACATGAGTGTCTGGGTGGAGTGTGCATGCATGTGTGTGCAGGTAGAGGTCAGTGGACATGAGTGTCTGGGTGGAGTGTGCATGCATGTGTGTGCAGGTAGAGGTCAGTGGGTCAGTGGACATGAGTGCCTCAGTGGTGAGTGTGCATGCATGCATGTGCAGGTAGAGGTCAGTGGACATGAGTGTCTGGGTGGAGTGTGCATGCATGTGTGTGCAGGTAGAGGTCAGTGGACATGAGTGTCTGGGGGGAGTGTGCATGCATGCATGCATGTATGTGCAGGTAGAGGTCAGTGGACATGAGTGTCTGGGGGAGTGTGCATGCATGTGTGTGCAGGTAGAGGTCAGTGGACATGAGTGTCTGGGGAGAGTGCAAGTGCGTGTGTGCGCAGGTAGAGGTCAGTGGACATGAGTGTCTGTGGTGAGTGTGCATGCATGTGTGTGCAGGTAGAGGTCAGTGGACATGAGTGTCTGGGGAGTGTGCATGCATGTGTGTGCAGGTAGAGGTCAGTGGACATGAGTGTCTGGGGGGAGTGTGCATGCATGTGTGTGCAGGAGAGAGGCCAGTGGACATGAGTGTCTGGGGGAGTGTGCATGCATGTGTGTGCAGGTAGAGGTCAGTGAACATGAGTGTCTGGGGGAGTGTGCATGCATGTGTGTGCAGGTAGAGGTCAGTGGACATGAGTGTCTGGGGGGAGTGTGCATGCATGTGTGTGCAGGTAGAGGTCAGTGGACATGAGTGCCTGTGGTGAGTGTGCATGCATGTGTGTGCAGGTAGAGGTCAGTGGACATGAGTGTCTGGGTGGAGTGTGCATGCATGTGTGTGCAGGTAGAGGCTAGTGGACATGAGTGCCTGTGGTGAGTGTGCATGCATGTATGTGCAGGTAGAGGCTAGTGGACATGAGTGCCTGTGGTGAGTGTGCATGCATGTGTGCGCAGGTAGAGGTCAGTGGACATGAGTGTCTGGGGGGAGTGTGCATGCATGCATGCATGTATGTGCAGGTAGAGGTCAGTGGACATGAGTGTCTGGGGAGTGTGCATGCATGTGTGTGCAGGTAGAGGTCAGTGGACATGAGTGTCTGGGGGGAGTGTGCATGCATGTGTGTGCAGGTAGAGGTCAGTGGACATGAGTGTCTGGGTGGAGTGTGCATGCATGTGTGTGCAGGTAGAGGTCAGTGGACATGAGTGTCTGGGAGTGTGCATGCATGTGTGTGCAGGTAGAGGTCAGTGGACATGAGTGTCTGGGGGAGTGTGCATGCATGTGTGTACAGGTAGAGGTCAGTGAACATGAGTGTCTGGGTGGAGTGTGCATGCATGTGTGTGGCAGGTGTGCAGGTAGAGGTCAGTGGACATGAGTGTCTGGGGAGTGTGCATGCATGTGTGTGCAGGTAGAGGTCAGTGGACATGAGTGTCTGGGGAGTGTGCATGCATGTGTGTGCAGGTAGAGGTCAGTGGACATGAGTGTCTGGGTGGTGTGCATGCATGTGTGTGCAGGTAGAGGTCAGTGGACATGAGTGTCTGGGTGGTGTGCATGCATGTGTGTGCAGGTAGAGGTCAGTGGACATGAGTGTCTGGGGAGTGTGTGCATGCATGCATGTGTGTGCAGGTAGAGGTCAGTGGACATGAGTGTCTGAGTGTGCATGCATGTGTGTGGAGGTCAGTGGACATGAGTGTCAGGAGTGTGCATGCATGTGTGTGCAGGTAGAGGTCAGTGGACATGAGTGTCTGGGGGAGTGTGCATGCATGTGTGTGCAGGTAGAGGTCAGTGGACATGAGTGTCTGGGGGTGTGTGCATGCATGTGTGTGCAGGTAGAGGTCAGTGGACATGAGTGTCTGGGGGAGGTGTGCATGCATGTAGCAGGAGAGGTCAGTGGACATGAGTGTCTGGGTGGAGTGTGCATGCATGTGTGTGCAGGTAGAGGTCAGTGGACATGAGTGCCTGTGGTGAGTGTGCATGCATGTGTGTGCAGGTAGAGGTCAGTGGACATGAGTGTCTGGGTGGAGTGTGCATGCATGTGTGTGCAGGTAGAGGTCAGTGGACATGAGTGTCTGGGGGAGTGTGCATGCATGTATGTGCAGGTAGAGGTCAGTGGACATGAGTGTCTGGGTGGAGTGTGCATGCATGTGTGTGCAGGTAGAGGTCAGTGGACATGAGTGTCTGGGTGGAGTGTGCATGCATGTGTGTGCAGGTAGAGGTCAGTGGACATGAGTGTCTGGGTGGAGTGTGCATGCATGTGTGTGCAGGTAGAGGCCAGTGGACATGAGTGTCTGGGTGGAGTGTGCATGCATGTGTGTGCAGGTAGAGGTCAGTGGACATGAGTGTCTGGGTGGAGTGTGCATGCATGTGTGTGCAGGTAGAGGCCAGTGGACATGAGTGTCTGGGGGGAGTGTGCATGCATGTGTGTGCAGGTAGAGGTCAGTGGACATGAGTGTCTGGGTGGAGTGTGCATGCATGTGTGTGCAGGTAGAGGTCAGTGGACATGAGTGTCTGGGTGGAGTGTGCATGCATGTGTGCAGGTAGAGGTCAGTGGACATGAGTGTCTGGGTGGAGTGTGCATGCATGTGTGTGCAGGTAGAGGTCAGTGGACATGAGTGTCTGGGTGGAGTGTGCATGCATGCATGCATGTGTGTGCAGGTAGAGGTCAGTGGACATGAGTGTCTGGGTGGAGTGTGCATGCATGTGTGTGCAGGTAGAGGTCAGTGGACATGAGTGTCTGGGGGGAGTGTGCATGCATGTGTGTACAGGTAGAGGTCAGTGGACATGAGTGTCTGGGGGAGTGTGCATGCATGTGTGCAGGTAGAGGTCAGTGGATGAGTCAGTGGACATGAGTGTCTGGGTGGAGTGTGCATGTGCATGCATGTGTGTGCAGGTAGAGGCCAGTGGACATGAGTGTCTGGGTGGAGTGTGCATGCATGTGTGTGCAGGTAGAGGTCAGTGGACATGAGTGTCTGGGTGGAGTGTGCATGCATGTGTGTGCAGGTAGAGGCCAGTGGACATGAGTGTCTGGGTGGAGTGTGCATGCATGTGTGTGCAGTAGTAGAGTCAGTGGACATGAGTGACTGGGTGGAGTGTGCATGCATGTGTGCGCAGGTAGAGGTCAGTGGACATGAGTGTCTGGGTGGAGTGTGCATGCATGTGTGTGCAGGTAGAGGTCAGTGGACATGAGTGACTGGGTGGAGTGTGCATGCATGTGTGTGCAGGTAGAGGTCAGTGGACATCAGTGGACATGAGTGTCTGGTGGGAGGTGTGCATGTGCATGTGTGTGCAGGTAGAGGTCAGTGAACATGAGTGACTGGGTGGAGTGTGCATGCATGTGTGTGCAGGTAGAGTGTCAGTGGACATGAGTGACTGGGGGTCAGTGGACATGTGTGCATGCATGTGTGCAGGTAGAGGTCAGTGGACATGAGTGTCTGGGTGGAGTGTGCATGCATGTGTGTGCAGGTAGAGGTCAGTGAACATGAGTGACTGGGTGGAGTGTGCATGCATGTGTGTGCAGGTAGAGGTCAGTGGACATGAGTGACTGGGGGGAGTGTGCATGCATGTGTGTGCAGGTAGAGGTCAGTGGACATGAGTGTCTGGGTGGAGTGTGCATGCATGTGTGTGCAGGTAGAGGTCAGTGGACATGAGTGTCTGGGTGGAGTGTGCATGCATGTGTGTGCAGGTAGAGGTCAGTGGACATGAGTGTCTGGGTGGAGTGTGCATGCATGTGTGTGCAGGTAGAGGTCAGTGGACATGAGTGTCTGGGGAGTGTGCATGCATGCATGTGCAGGTAAAGGTCAGTGGACATGAGTGTCTGGGTAGAGTGTGCATGCATGTGTGTGCAGGTAGAGACCAGTGGACATGAGTGCCTGTGGGGAGTGTGCATGCATGTGTGTGCAGGTAGAGCCAATGGACATGAGTATCTGGGGAGTGTGCATGCATGTGTGTGCAGGTAGAGGTCAGTGGACATGAGTGTCTGGGTGGAGTGTGCATGCATGTGTGTGCAGGTAGAGGTCAGTGGACATGAGTGTCTGGGGGGAGTGTGCATGCATGTGTGTGCAGGTAGAGGTCAGTGGACATGAGTGTCTGGGGGGAGTGTGCATGCATGTGTGCAGGTAGAGGTCAGTGGACATGAGTGTCTGGGGGGAGTGTGCATGCATGCATGCATGTGTGTGCATGGTAGAGGCCAGTGGACATGAGTGTCTGGGTGGAGTGTGCATGCATGTGTGTGCAGGTAGAGGTCAGTGGACATGAGTGTCTGGGGGAGTGTGCATGCATGTGTGCAGGTAGAGGTCAGTGGACATGAGTGTCTGGGGAGTGTGCATGCATGTGTGTGCAGGTAGAGGTCAGTGGACATGAGTGTCTGGGTGGAGTGTGCATGCATGTGTGTGCAGGTAGAGGTCAGTGGACATGAGTGTCTGGGGGAGTGTGCATGCATGTGTGTGCAGGTAGAGGTCAGTGGACATGAGTGTCTGGGTGGAGTGTGCATGCATGTGTGTGCAGGTAGAGGTCAGTGGACATGAGTGTCTGGGGGGAGTGTGCATGCATGTGTGTGCAGGTAGAGGTCAGTGGACATGAGTGTCTGGGTGGAGTGTGCATGCATGTGTGTGCAGGTAGAGGTCAGTGGACATGAGTGTCTGGGGAGTGTGCATGCATGTGTGTGCAGGTAGAGGTCAGTGGACATGAGTGTCTGGGTGGAGTGTGCATGCATGTGTGTGCAGGTAGAGGTCAGTGGACATGAGTGTCTGGGGAGTGTGCATGCATGTGTGTACAGGTAGAGGTCAGTGAACATGAGTGTCTGGGTGGAGTGTGCATGCATGTGTGTGCAGGTAGAGGTCAGTGGACATGAGTGTCTGGGTGGAGTGTGCATGCATGTGTGTGCAGGTAGAGGTCAGTGGACATGAGTGTCTGGGTGGAGTGTGCATGCATGTGTGTGCAGGTAGAGGTCAGTGGACATGAGTGTCTGGGGGGAGTGTGCATGCATGTGTGTGCAGGTAGAGGTCAGTGGACATGAGTGTCTAGGGAGTGTGCATGCACGTGTGTGCAGGTAGAGGCCAGTGGACATGAGTGTCTGGTGGAGTGTGCATGCATGTGTGTGCAGGTAGAGGTCAGTGGACATGAGTGTCTGGGGGGGAGTGTGTGCATGCATGTGTGTGCAGGTAGAGGTCAGTGGACATGAGTGTCTGGGGGAGTGTGCATGCATGTGTGTGCAGGTAGAGGTCAGTGGACATGAGTGTCTGGGGAGTGTGCATGCATGTGTGTGCAGGTAGAGGCCAGTGGACATGAGTGTCTGGGTGGAGTGTGCATGCATGTGTGTGCAGGTAGAGGTCAGGGAACATGAGTGTCTGGGGGGAGTGTGCATGCATGTGTGCGCAGGTAGAGGTCAGGGAACATGAGTGTCTGGGTGGAGTGTGCATGCATGTGTGTGCAGGTCAGAGGTGGACATGAGTGTCTGGGTGGGGTGCATGCATGTGTGTGCAGGTAGAGGTCAGTGAACATGAGTGTCTGGGGAGTGTGCATGCATGTGTGTGCAGGTAGAGGTCAGTGGACATGAGTGTCTGGGGAGTGTGCATGCATGTGTGCAGGTAGAGGTCAGTGAACATGAGTGTCTGGGTGGAGTGTGCATGCATGTGTGTGCAGGTAGAGACCAGTGGACATGAGTGTCTGGGGAGTGTGCATGCATGTGTGTGCAGGTAGAGGTCAGTGACATGACTGGGTGACATGCAGTGTCTGGGGTGTGTGCATGCATGCATGTGTGTGCAGGTAGAGGTCAGTGGACATGAGTGTCTGGGTGGAGTGTGCATGCATGTGTGTGCAGGTAGAGGTCAGTGGACATGAGTGTCTGGGGAGTGTGCATGCATGTGTGTGCAGGTAGAGGTCAGTGGACATGAGTGTCTGGGGGAGTGTGCATGCATGTGTGTGCAGGTAGAGGTCAGTGGACATGAGTGTCTGGGTGGAGTGTGCATGCATGTGTGTGCAGGTAGAGGTCAGTGGACATGAGTGTCTGGGTGGAGTGTGCATGCATGTGTGTGCAGGTAGAGGTCAGTGGACATGAGTGTCTGGGTGGAGTGTGCATGCATGTGTGTGCAGGTAGAGGTCAGTGGACATGAGTGTCTGGGTGGAGTGTGCATGCATGTGTGTGCAGGTAGAGACCAGTGGACATGAGTGTCTGGGTGGAGTGTGCATGCATGTGTGCGCAGGTAGAGGTCAGTGGACATGAGTGTCTGGGTGGAGTGTGCATGCATGTGTGTGCAGGTAGAGGTCAGTGGACATGAGTGTCTGGGGGAGTGTGCATGCATGTGTGTGCAGGTAGAGGTCAGTGGACATGAGTGTCTGGGGGTGTGCATGCATGTGTGTGCAGGTAGAGGTCAGTGGACATGAGTGTCTGGGTGGAGTGTGCATGCATGTGTGTGCAGGTAGAGGTCAGTGGACATGAGTGTCTGGGTGGAGTGTGCATGCATGTGTGTGCAGGTAGAGGTCAGTGGACATGAGTGTCTGGGAGTGTGCATGCATGTGTGTGCAGGTAGAGGTCAGTGGACATGAGTGTCTGCATGTGTGGGTGAGTGTGCATGTGTGCATGCATGTGTGTGCAGGTAGAGGTCAGTGGACATGAGTGTCTGGGGGAGTGTGTGCATGCATGCATGTGTGCAGGTAGAGGTCAGTGGACATGAGTGTCTGGGGGAGTGTGCATGCATGTGTGTGCAGGTAGAGGTCAGTGGACATGAGTGTCTGGGTGGAGTGTGCATGCATGCATGTGTGCAGGTAGAGGTCAGTGGACATGAGTGTCTGGGGGAGTGTGCATGCATGTGTGTGCAGGTAGAGGTCAGTGGACATGAGTGTCTGGGGGTGTGCATGCATGTGTGTGCAGGTCAGTGGACATGAGTGTCTGGGTGCAGTGTGCATGTGTGCAGGTAGAGGTCAGTGAACATGAGTGTCTGGGGAGTGTGCATGCATGTGTGTGCAGGTAGAGGTCAGTGGACATGAGTGTCTGGGGAGTGTGCATGCATGTGTGTGCAGGTAGAGGTCAGTGGACATGAGTGTCTGGGTGGAGTGTGCATGCATGTGTGTGCAGGTAGAGGTCAGTGGACATGAGTGTCTGGGGAGTGTGCATGCATGTGTGTGCAGGTAGAGGTCAGTGGACATGAGTGTCTGGGTGGAGTGTGCATGCATGTGTGTGCAGGTAGAGGTCAGTGGACATGAGTGTCTGGGGAGTGTGTGCATGCAATGTGTGTGCAGGTAGAGGTCAGTGAACATGAGTGTCTGGGTGGAGGTGTGCATGCATGTGCAGGTAGAGGTCAGTGGACATGAGTGTCTGGGGAGTGTGCATGCATGTGTGTACAGGTAGAGGTCAGTGGACATGAGTGTCTGGGTGGAGTGTGCATGCATGTGTGTACAGGTAGAGGTCAGTGGACATGAGTGTCTGGGGGAGTGTGCATGCATGTGTGTGCAGGTAGAGGTCAGTGGACATGAGTGTCTGGGTGGAGTGTGCATGCATGTGTGCAGGTAGAGGTCAGTGGACATGAGTGTCTGGGGGGAGAGTGTGCATGCATGTGTGCAGGTAGAGGTCAGTGGACATGAGTGTCTGGGGAGTGTGCATGCATGTGTGTGTACAGGTAGAGGTCAGTGGACATGAGTGTCTGGGGGTGTGCATGCATGTGTGTGCAGGTAGAGGTCAGTGGACATGAGTGTCTGGGTGGAGTGTGCATGCATGTGTGTGCAGGTAGAGGTCAGTGGACATGAGTGTCTGGGTGGAGTGTGCATGCATGTGTGTGCAGGTAGAGGTCAGTGGACATGAGTGTCTGGGAGTGTGCATGCATGTGTGTGCAGGTAGAGGTCAGTGGACATGAGTGTCTGGGGGAGTGTGCATGCATGTGTGTGCAGGTAGAGGTCAGTGGACATGAGTGTCTGGGTGGAGTGTGCATGCATGTGTGTCCAGGTAGAGGTCAGTGGACACGAGTGTCTGGGTGGAGTGTGCATGCATGTGTGTGCAGGTAGAGGTCAGTGGACATGAGTGTCTGGGGGGAGTGTGCATGCATGTGTGTGCAGGTAGAGGTCAGTGGACATGAGTGTCTGGGGAGTGTGCATGCATGTGTGTGCAGGTAGAGGTCAGTGGACATGAGTGTCTGGGGGGAGTGTGCATGCATGTGTGTGCAGGTAGAGGTCAGTGGACATGAGTGTCTGGGTGGAGTGTGCATGCATGTGTGTGCAGGTAGAGGTCAGTGGACATGAGTGTCTGGGTGGAGTGTGCATGCATGTATGTGCAGGTAGGTCAGTGGACATGAGTGTCTGGGAGTGTGCATGCATGTGTGTGCAGGTAGAGGTCAGTGGACATGAGTGTCTGGGGGAGTGTGCATGCATGTGTGTGCAGGTAGAGGTCAGTGGACATGAGTGTCTGGGTGGAGTGTGCATGCATGTGTGTGCAGGTAGAGGTCAGTGGACATGAGTGTCTGGGTGGAGTGTGCATGCATGTGTGTACAGGTAGAGGTCAGTGGACATGAGTGTCTGGGAGTGTGCATGCATGTGTGTGCAGGTAGAGGTCAGTGGACATGAGTGTCTGGGTGGAGTGTGCATGCATGTGTGTGCAGGTAGGTCAGTGGACATGAGTGTCTGGGTGGAGTGTGCATGCATGTGTGTGCAGGTAGAGTCAGTCAGTGGACATGAGTGTGACTGGGAGAGGTGTGCATGCATGTGTGCATGCATGTGCAGGTAGAGGTCAGTGGACATGAGTGTCTGGGTGGAGTGTGCATGCATGTGTGCAGGTAGAGGTCAGTGGACATGAGTGTCTGGGGGTGTGCATGCACATGTGCAGGTAGAGGTCAGTGGACATGAGTGTCTGGGTGGAGTGTGCATGCATGTGTGTGCAGGTAGAGGTCAGTGGACATGAGTGTCTGGGGGTGCATGCATGTGTGTGCATGCATGCATGTGTGCAGGTAGAGGTCAGTGGACATGAGTGACTGGTGGGTGGAGTGTGCATGCATGTGTGTGCAGGTAGAGACCAGTGGACATGAGTGTCTGGGTGGAGTGTGCATGCATGTGTGCAGGTAGAGGTCAGTGGACATGAGTGTCTGGGGAGTGTGCATGCATGTGTGTGCAGGTAGAGGTCAGTGGACATGAGTGTCTGGGGAGTGTGCATGCATGTGTGTGCAGGTAGAGGTCAGTGGACATGAGTGTCTGGGGGAGTGCAAGCATGTGTGTGCAGGTAGAGGTCAGTGGACATGAGTGTCTGGGGGGAGTGTGCATGCATGTGTGTACAGGTAGAGGTCAGTGGACATGAGTGTCTGGGTGGAGTGTGCATGCATGTGTGTACAGGTAGAGGTCAGTGGACATGAGTGTCTGGGGAGTGTGCATGCATGTGTGTGCAGGTAGAGGTCAGTGGACATGAGTGTCTGGGTGGAGTGTTCATGCATGTGTGCATGTGTGCAGGTAGAGGTCAGTGGACATGAGTGTCTGGGGGAGTGTGCATGCATGTGTGTGCAGGTAGAGGTCAGTGGACATGAGTGTCTGGGGGGAGTGTGCATGCATGTGTGTGCAGGTAGAGGTCAGTGGACATGAGTGTCTGTGTGGAGTGTGCATGCATGTGTGTGCAGGTAGAGGTCAGTGGACATGAGTGTCTGGGTGGAGTGTGCATGCATGTGTGTGCAGGTAGAGACCAGTGGACATGAGTGCCTGTGGGGAGTGTGCATGCATGTGTGTGCAGGTAGAGCCAATGGACATGAGTATCTGGGGAGTGTGCATGCATGTGTGTGCAGGTAGAGGTCAGTGGACATGAGTGTCTGGGTGGTGTGCATGCATGTGTGTGCAGGTAGAGGTCAGTGGACATGAGTGTCTGGGGAGTGTGCATGCATGTGTGTGCAGGTAGAGGTCAGTGGACATGAGTGTCTGGGTGGAGTGTGCATGCATGTGTGTGCAGGTAGAGGTCAGTGGACATGAGTGTCTGGGGGGAGTGTGCATGCATGTGTGTGCAGGTAAAGGTCAGTGGACATGAGTGTCTGGGGGAGTGTGCATGCATGTGTGCATGAGTAGAGGTCAGTGGACATGAGTGTCTGGGGGGAGTGTGCATGCATGTGTGTGCAGGTAGAGGTCAGTGGACATGAGTGTCTGGGGGAGTGTGCATGCATGTGTGTGCAGGTAGAGGTCAGTGGACATGAGTGTCTGGGGAGTGTGCATGCATGTGTGTGCAGGTAGAGGCCAGTGGACATGAGTGTCTGGGGAGTGTGCATGCATGTGTGTGCAGGTAGAGGTCAGTGGACATGAGTGTCTGTGGGAGTGTGCATGCATGTGTGTGTGCATGCATGTGTGCAGGTAGAGGTCAGTGGACATGAGTGTCTGGGTGGAGTGTGCATGCATGTGTGTGCAGGTAGAGGTCAGTGGACATGAGTGTCTGGGGAGTGTGCATGCATGTGTGTGCAGGTAGAGGTCAGTGGACATGAGTGTCTGGGTGGAGTGTGCATGCATGCATGTGTCCGCAGGTAGAGGTCAGTGGACATGAGTGTCTGGGTGGAGTGTGCATGCATGTGTGTGCAGGTAGAGGTCAGTGGACATGAGTGTCTGGGTGGAGTGTGCATGCATGTGTGTGCAGGTAGAGGTCAGTGGACATGAGTGTCTGGGGAGTGTGCATGCATGTGTGTGCAGGTAGAGGTCAGTGGACATGAGTGTCTGGGTGGAGTGTGCATGCATGTGTGTGCAGGTAGAGGTCAGTGGACATGAGTGTCTGGGGGGAGTGTGCATGCATGTGTGTGCAGGTAGAGGTCAGTGGACATGAGTGTCTGGGGGAGTGTGCATGCATGTGTGCGCAGGTAGAGGTCAGTGGACATGAGTGTCTGGGGGAGTGTGCATGCATGTGTGTGCAGGTAGAGGTCAGTGGACATGAGTGTCTGGGGGAGTGTGCATGCATGTGTGTGTGCAGGTAGAGGTCAGTGGACATGAGTGTCTGGGTGGTGTGCATGCATGTGTGTGCAGGTAGAGGTCAGTGGACATGAGTGTCTGTGGGGAGTGTGCATGCATGTGTGTGCAGGTAGAGGTCAGTGGACATGAGTGTCTGGGTGGAGTGTGCATGCATGTGTGTGCAGGTAGAGGTCAGTGGACATGAGTGTCTGGGTGCATGCATGTGTGCATGCATGTGTGTGTCAGGTAGAGGTCAGTGGACATGAGTGTCAGTGGACATGAGTGTCTGGGTGTGCATGCATGTGTGTGCAGGTAGAGAGGTCAGTGGACATGAGTGTCTGGGGGAGTGTGCATGCATGTGTGTGCAGGTAGAGGTCAGTGGACATGAGTGTCTGGGGGAGTGTGCATGCATGTGTGTGCAGGTAGAGGTCAGTGGACATGAGTGTCTGGGGGAGTGTGCATGCATGTGTGCAGGTAGAGGTCAGTGGACATGAGTGTCTGGGGAGTGTGCATGCATGTGTGTGCAGGTAGAGGTCAGTGGACATGAGTGTCTGGGGAGTGTGCATGCATGTGTGTGCAGGTAGAGGTCAGTGGACATGAGTGTCTGGGTGGAGTGTGCATGCATGTGTGTGCAGGTAGAGGTCAGTGGACATGAGTGTCTGGGGGAGTGTGCATGCATGTGTGTGCAGGTAGAGGTCAGTGGACATGAGTGTCTGGGGAGTGTGCATGCATGTGTGTGCAGGTAGAGGTCAGTGGACATGAGTGTCTGGGAGTGTGCATGCATGTGTGCAGGTAGAGGTCAGTGGACATGAGTGTCTGAGTGGGGTGGTGTGCATGCATGTGTGTGCAGGTAGAGGTCAGTGGACATGAGTGTCTGGGAGTGTGCATGCATGTGTGTGCAGGTAGAGGTCAGTGGACATGAGTGTCTGGGGGAGTGTGCATGCATGTGTGTGCAGGTAGAGGTCAGTGGACATGAGTGTCTGGGGAGTGTGCATGCATGTGTGTGCAGGTAGAGGTCAGTGGACATGAGTGTCTGGGGGAGTGTGCATGCATGTGTGTGCAGGTAGAGGTCAGTGGACATGAGTGTCTGGGTGGAGTGTGCATGCATGTGTGTGCAGGTAGAGGTCAGTGGACATGAGTGTCTGGGGGGAGTGTGCATGCATGTGTGTGCAGGTAGAGGTCAGTGGACATGAGTGTCTGGGGGGACAGGTAGAGGTCAGTGGACATGAGTGTCTGGGTGGAGTGCATGCATGCAGGTGTGTGACAGAGTGTCTGGGGGAGTGTGGTCAGTGGACATGAGTGTCTGGGGGAGTGTGCATGCATGTGTGTGCAGGTAGAGGTCAGTGGACATGAGTGTCTGGGAGTGTGCATGCATGTGTGTGCAGGTAGAGGTCAGTGGACATGAGTGTCTGGGGGGAGTGTGCATGCATGTGCAGGTAGAGGTCAGTGGACATGAGTGTCTGGGGGAGTGTGCATGCATGTGTGTGCAGGTAGAGGTCAGTGGACATGAGTGTCTGGGGGAGTGTGCATGCATGTATGTGCAGGTAGAGGTCAGTGGACATGAGTGTCTGGGGGTGTGCATGCATGTGTGTGCAGGTAGAGGTCAGTGGACATGAGTGTCTGGGGGAGTGTGCATGCATGTGTGTGTGCAGGTAGAGGTCAGTGGACATGAGTGTCTGGGGGTGTGCATGCATGTGTGTGCAGGTAGAGGTCAGTGGACATGAGTGTCTGGAGTGTGGAGTGTGCATGCATGTGTGTGCAGGTAGAGGTCAGTGGACATGAGTGTCTGGGGAGTGTGCATGCATGTGTGTGCAGGTAGAGGTCAGTGGACATGAGTGTCTGGGGGTGTGCATGCATGCATGTGTGTGCAGGTAGAGGTCAGTGGACATGAGTGTCTGGGGAGTGTGCATGCATGTGTGTGCAGGTAGAGGTCAGTGGACATGAGTGTCAGTGTGCATGCATGTGTGTACAGGTAGAGGTCAGTGGACATGAGTGTCTGGGAGTGTGCATGCATGCATGTGTGTGCAGGAGGTCAGTGGACATGAGTGTCTGGGGGAGTGTGCATGCATGTGTGTGCAGGTAGAGGTCAGTGGACATGAGTGTCTGGGGAGTGTGCATGCATGTGTGTGCAGGTAGAGGTCAGTGGACATGAGTGTCTGGGGAGTGTGCATGCATGTGTGTCAGTGGACATGAGTGTCTGGGGAGTGTGCATGCATGTGTGTGCAGAGAGGTCAGTGGACATGAGTGTCTGGGGAGTGTGCATGCATGTCTGGGTGGAGTGTGTGCAGGTGCAGAGGTCAGTGGACATGAGTGTGGGGGTGTGCATGCATGTGTGTGCAGGTAGAGGTCAGTGAACATGAGTGCAGGTGGAGTGTGTGCATGCATGTGTCTGTGCAGGTGGTCAGTGGACATGAGTGTCTGGGGGAGTGTGCATGCATGTGTGTGCAGGTAGAGGTCAGTGGACATGAGTGTCTGGGGGAGTGTGCATGCATGTGTGTGCAGGTAGAGGTCAGTGGACATGAGTGTCTGGGGGTGTGCATGCATGTGTGCAGGTAGAGGTCAGTGGACATGAGTGTCTGGGGGAGTGTGCATGCATGTGTGTGCAGGTAGAGGTCAGTGGACATGAGTGTCTGGGTGGAGTGTGCATGCATGTGTGTGCAGGTAGAGGTCAGTGGACATGAGTGTCTGGGGAGTGTGCATGCATGTGTGTGCAGGTAGAGGTCAGTGGACATGAGTGTCTGGGGGAGTGTGCATGCATGTGTGTGCAGGTAGAGGTCAGTGGACATGAGTGTCTGGGGAGTGTGCATGCATGTGTGTGCAGGTAGAGGACCAGTGGACATGAGTGTCTGGGTGGGTGGAGTGTGCATGCATGTGTGTGCAGGTAGAGGTCAGTGGACATGAGTGTCTGGGGGAGGTGCATGCATGTGTGTGCAGGTAGAGGTCAGTGGACATGAGTGTCTGGGGGAGTGTGCATGCATGTGTGTGCAGGTAGAGGTCAGTGGACATGAGTGTCTGGGGGAGTGTGCATGCATGTGTGTGTGCAGGTAGAGGTCAGTGGACATGAGTGTGTGGGGGAGTGTGCATGCATGTGTGTGCAGGTAGAGGTCAGTGGACATGAGTGTCTGGGGGGAGTGTGCATGCATGTGTGCGCAGGTAGAGGTCAGTGGACATGAGTGTCTGGGGGATTGTGCATGCATGTGTGTGCAGGTAGAGGTCAGTGGACATGAGTGTCTGGGGGAGTGTGCATGCATGTGTGTGCAGGTAGAGGTCAGTGGACATGAGTGTCTGGGGGTGTGTGCATGCATGTGTGTGCAGGTAGAGGCTAGTGGACATGAGTGTCTGGGTGGAGTGTGCATGCATGTGTGTGCAGGTAGAGGTCAGTGGACATGAGTGTCTGGGTGGAGTGTGCATGCATGTGTGTGCAGGTAGAGGTCAGTGGACATGAGTGTCTGGGAGTGTGCATGCATGTGTGTGTGCAGTAGAGGTCAGTGGACATGAGTGTCTGGGTGGAGTGTGCATGCATGTGTGTGCAGGTAGAGGTCAGTGGACATGAGTGTCTGGGGGGAGTGTGCATGCATGTGTGTGCAGGTAGAGGTCAGTGGACATGAGTGTCTGGGGGGTGTGTGCATGCATGTGTGTGCAGGTAGAGGTCAGTGGACATGAGTGTCTGGGTGGAGTGTGCATGCATGTGTGTGCAGGTAGAGGTCAGTGGACATGAGTGTCTGGGGGTGTGCATGCATGTGTGTGCAGGTAGAGGTCAGTGGACATGAGTGTCTGGGGGAGTGTGCATGCATGTGTGTGCAGGTAGAGGTCAGTGGACATGAGTGTCTGGGGGGAGTGTGCATGCATGTGTGTGCAGGTAGAGGTCAGTGGACATGAGTGTCTGGGGAGTGTGCATGCATGTGTGTGCAGGTAGAGGTCAGTGGACATGAGTGCCTGTGGGGAGTGTGCATGCATGTGTGTGCAGGTAGAGGTCAGTGGACATGAGTGTCTGGGGAGTGTGCATGCATGTGTGTGCAGGTAGAGGTCAGTGGACATGAGTGTCTGGGGAGTGTGCATGCATGTGTGTGCAGGTAGAGGTCAGTGGACATGAGTGTGTGGGTGGTGTGCATGCATGTGTGCAGGTAGAGGTCAGTGGACATGAGTGTCTGGGGGTGTGCATGCATGTGTGTGCAGGTAGAGGTCAGTGGACATGAGTGCCTGTGGGAGTGTGCATGCATGTGTGTGCAGGTAGAGGTCAGTGGACATGAGTGTGTCTGGGGAGTGTGCATGCATGTGTGTGCAGGTAGAGACCAGTGGACATGAGTGCCTGTGGGGAGTGTGCTTGCATGTGTGTGTGTGCAGGTAGAGGTCAGTGGACAACTCAAGTATTGTACCTCAGATATCATCTACAATTCCTTTTTAACTTGTTTAATTTAAATTTTTCAAACACCTATATAATGGATACATACTTTGATCACAATCCTCTTTGAGTAATTTCTTTTGTATCCTTTCCCTGTCTCCTCTGCACTGAATACCTGCTGCTTTCCAACCAGTCACTCTTTTCTTTGATGTCATTTTTTCCCCTCCTCCATCATCCACAACAACGTGTCTATAGGCCCCTGATTTTGCGGGTCTTTTGCAGGTAATAACAATCACTGTGAGATCATGAATGCATTGCCCATTTTGTTTCTAGAAGACAGCATTCTCAAGTACTCCTCCTCATCTTTTGGCTTTTACACTCTTTTGTTGTTGTTTATTTTTTATGTATTTATTTGAGAGTGACAGACAGAGAGAGGACAAGACAAATAGACAGAGAGAGAATGGGTGTGCCAGGGCCTCCAGCCACTGCAAACGAACTCCAGATGCATGTGCCACTTTGTACATCTGGCTTACGTGGGTTCTGGGGAATCGAGCCTCAAACCAGGGTTCTTAGGCTTCACAGGCAAGCGCTTAACTGCTAAGCCATCTCACCAAGCCCTTGGCTTTTAATTCTTTCCTTGGAGGGTGTGATATCCACCCACCTTCTCTGAAACAGAGTCTCTCATTGGCCTGGACCTTATCATTTCGGCTAGAATAGCTGGCTAGTGAACCCCAGGGATCTGCTTATCTCCACCTCCCCAGTGCTGGGATGACAAAAGGACTGAATCCAGTTCCCCAAACTTGCAAGGCAAGGACTTTACTGACAGAGCTACCTCCCCAGTCTTATTTTATTTTTACTGTTAATTCTGTCATGTATGGGCCAACAAAGGCATGTCCCAAGCATAGTGATACACGGCTGATCCCAATACTTCGGAAGCTGAGGCAGGAGGATCCTGAGCTTGAGGCCATCTTAGGCAACACAGAAATAGTGTCTTTTTAAAAAGGAGAGAAGCCGGGCGTGGTGGCGCATACCTTTAATCCAGGCATTCGGGAGGCAAAGGTAGGAGGATTGACATGAGTTCGAGGCCACCCTGAGATTACATAGTGAATTCCAGGTCAGCCTGGGCTAGAGTGAGACCCTACCTTGAAAAACTGAAAAATGAAAAAAAAAAAAAAATAAATAAAAAAATAAAAAAGGAGAGAGACAGCAAAGAAAATGAAAGGAATAAGAAGGGGAGAGGGAAGAGGGAAACTAAAGGAGAGGGGAGAGAAACAGAAAGTATTGGATTAACAACATGAAGCCTGGGACTGAAGAGATGTCTCATCAGTTAAGTCACCTGCCTGTAAAAGCCTAATGACCAGGGTTGGGTTTGACTCCCCAGTAACCCCATAATGCCAGAAGCACAAAGTGGCACATGTATCTGTAGCTCATTTGCAGCAGCTAGAGACCCTGGCATACCAATTCTCTTCCTTCCTCCCTCTCTCCTTCTCCCTCTCCTTCTCCTTGCAAATAAATAAATAAATTAAAATATTTTAAAATAAAAAGATTAAGCCTAACCCCTTCCCAGTATATTCCTTTGCCTGCACATGGCTAGAGCCACTTGAGTGTCCGAAAAGCTGAGAGAAAACATCAAGCCCACAGGACCCCCTACAGCCAGAGTAAATACACAGCAAGTATTTATTCAAAGCCAACCAATGTGCAAGAAGGAGATCATTCTTGAAGAGGGCTGGCATTTTGTCAAGGCACTATGCAAGGAGAGCGGAGGACACACAGGATCTGGAATGGCTCTGGTCACAGCCTTGTGCGGTCACAGACCATATTCTCACCCTGGTCTTGGTGGGGCCCAAAACAGACGCCCAATAGAGACCCCAAATTTTTCCTTTCACTCCTCTCCTACATCTGTCTCGTTGACTTTTCCATATCCTCTCAAGCCCCCCACAGAGTGTTCTCCCCTTCCCCCTTCCCAGCCTGGCCACCCTGACCTAGCCCTTGACCTTGTACCCCTCCCTGTATTCAAAGTACAATCAATGCACCCCTCCCGGGCCCTGGCCCAATGACCCTCATTCTTCTCTCCCTGGAAGCTTCCTTTTCCTGTCCCTCCCAGTCTCATAATCTACTCTTAGTCCACAGGGTCCCCTGGCTGGAGCCCCACCTAGTAGGGCAAGGCCTAGCCTGGCTCTGCCTTCTGCGCTGAGCTTTCAAAGGCTTTGCGTCTGGGACACAGGCTGCATGCCTGGCAAAAAAGAAACATAGGGCTTTGTGTCCTGTCACCTCTGGGAAGCATCCTCAAGCCCCAGGTCCAAAACAGGCACTTACACACATGCTAAGCATGAACTTCCTAATACTAAGCTTCAAATAAGGTCGACACACAACTCTGACAGGAAATGTGAATGTGTTCAAAAAAAAATTAAGCCATGATTTGGTGGAGGAAATATGTGTTGCAATGTTTCCCATACCGTCTCAGCCTATGTTTTCAGAATGAAAAAATAATCATGGGGTGGGGTTAATCTCTATCAGTCAGAACAGAAGGCCCAGATCCATCTTGTCTGAGGGGATCCTTGGGTGTGGGAAGAATCAGCCATCTGAGGGACCTGCTTCGGGCCCTCCTTAGCGTGGAAAAGAGCCAAATGGTGGTAAAAAGATTTATAGGTAAGACTTCAACCATACAAGCTGTAAACTGCTGATATACAAGGTCCCTGAAGAAAATACAGCAAGTCAGCCTTAATCAGCCCACTCATTTGAGGCCTTGTTTTGAAAACTATAAAATCAAACAGAAGGTGCCAAGCTTTTGAAATATCCCTCTTTTAAACATACAAACATTATATGTGTCTATCAGAACAGCCCGATGCTTCATGTTTGTTATTATACTGGACATGGAGTCCACCAAGGAAACAACTTTATGGGGTCAGCAAGGAGCGGGAACACATTCAAAGGCCCTCAACACTCTGGTGTCTGACATACACGGATCAGAAAGAGGGCAGGCAAAGGGGAGGCTTTGAATAATCTGTGACTGTACAAGGGAGAAAGGTCTGCACATTAAAATAAAACCACACATTAAAAACCGTGTCTGCTGTACAAACAATATAAAATGGGTTCAGAGGGGCTCTGTGTCCCTCCCTGGTGAGATCAGTTCTGTCCAGCTTGGCCTGTGTGCTTGAAACCTGCTAGCTTGTTTCTCAGTAAGTCACAGGAGCAGCCTCAGGCCCGACGAGGCATCCCTGTGAGTCTCCTCTTTCCTCTCAAGCTGCCCTGGGTGTTAATGTGCCAATCTGCAAGAAAGCCAACATGTAGTCTATGCTCACCTGCACTGTCCCGCCGTCCTCTGATGGCACTAGGAGGGAGAGACATGATTAGCCACATGTCCCGGCCATGTGACAGCCAAACCTACCTCACAGCTATAAACAAACTGGACTCTCTTTGGAAGGCTCAAGTACCATTTCTGGAAATTATTTAAAAACTAAGCACCCTAAGGATTGTTTCTATGAAGTACTCTTTTAAAAAACTGGGGAGGGGCTGGTGAGATGGCTTAGCAGCTAAGGTGCTTGTCTACAAAGCGTAAGGAACAAGGTTCCATTCCCTAGTACCCACATAAGCCAGATGCACAAAGTGTCACATGTGTCTGGAGTTTATTTGCAGTAGCTAGAGGCCCTGAGGTGCCCATTCTCTCCCTCTCTCTCTCTCTCTCTCTCTCTCTCTCTCTCACACACACACACACACATATACAACACACACAATAAAAGAAAAGAAAAGAAAAAATAAAAGAAGCCATCACAAATATTTCCTAATCATAGTAGCACACATCTATAATCCTAGCACTCAGGAGGCTGAGGCAGAAGGCTCAACAGTCTGGGCTACAGAGTGAGTTCAAGATCAGCCTAGGGTACATAGCCAGAACCTATCTCAAAAAACCCAAAGAAGAGATACAAAGAGCCCAAGAATTGAATTCCTGACTCTTAAGGAATTTGGAGGCCAGCCTCAAGAACCAGGATAAAGACATCTGCAAATATATTTAACTCTGAAGAAGTAAGTGACAGCTGTCACACGAAAGATGAAAATGGTGATGCTAGGAAACAGGTTCTCGATGCTTCTGGGGCCCTTTGCTATCTCCAATCAGATGATGGCTGCAGAAGACCCTACCTTCCGAGTCCCACTCACACTATCCCACCACACGCCTACCTCCCACTGAGTCTTGATCCACTCACAACTGCTCATTGCCAAGAGTCTACAGAAGAGCTGTCGGTCTCAGGACACACCTGAGGTCCTGCATTGAAATGTGCGGACACATACACACTGTGGCACCATTGACAGGAACTCAAGAAATACATGCAAAAGCACTGTTCATCATTTCCCAGCATCCCAGTGAGAAAGGTGTCAGGACGACCTTGGATAAAAAAAACTCATGGAGGGCTAGAGAGATGGCTTAGTGGTTAAGGCACCTGCCTGCGAACCCTAAGAATGCTTGTTCAAATCTCCAGGTCCCACGCTTAGCCAGATGCAAAAGTGATGCAAGCATGAGATGTCACACATGCACACAAGCGGGCACATGCATCTGGAGTTTGTTCCCAGCAGCTAAAAAGGCCCTGGTAGGCCCATTCTCTCTCTCTCTGCCTCTTCCTCTCTTCCTCTCTCTCAAAAAAAAAAAAAAAAAAAAAAAAACCGTGGATATTCAAGCCCCTCTCCTACAATGATACAGTACTTGCATGGAATCAACACACATTTCCCCAAAGATCAATTAGATCTCAGATCATTTCTAGGTTACTCACAATACCTAATGCAAAGTATACACTGTGTAATCAGTTGCTACATTCTGTAGTTTGGCAGGAAAATGACAAGATGAACAAAAGCCTGTACGTGCTCATTGTGGGGACAACTGTCACTTGCTACACAATAACTTCAATTGCAGGTTGATTGAATCATGATGAGATATCCTTATGGACACCCGTGTCTATAAAATAGTGAAGCTGACAGGTGGATGTAGGTGAATCTCATGAGAAGGACATTAAGGTGTGGTATGTGTGTGTGTGTGTGTGTGTGTGTGTGTGTGTGTGTGTGTGTTAGAGTAGGGGTTGACTTGAATGACAATTGACAATTTGACTTGAATGGTACAGCTAGACACTTTTTTATGTGAATATGCACACTTGCATGTTTGCCTGCATGTGGGTATGTGTGTGTGCAAGTGCACATGTACATGTTTGCATACGTCTGTAGAGGCCAGAGGACAACATTGGGTGCCTTCCTCCATCTCTCTCCACCATATTCACTGAACTCAAAGCGCACTGATTCTGCTAGACTAGCTAAGTAGCAAGCCCCTCCGGATGCCCTGTTTCCAATTACCCAGTGATGGGGTTATAGGTGTGGACGGCTGTGACTGACTTATACGTGGTAGCTGCTATCAGAACTCAGGTCCTCGTGCTTGTGCAACAACCACGTTACATCCTAAGCTATCTCCTCACCCCAGGAGACTTCTTTTATGACAAATGCTGTATTTCTACAGGTACCAGGGTAGGCATGAAGATAGTGGAATGTGAAAAGCTATAGGATCAGAGTGGTAGAACAATGCTTTACACACACAGGATCAAATGCAGAGTGACTCAGATTTTTCAGCTTGAAAAACGTAGTCACAGGACCCCTAAGCAGTTCAAAAGTCTTGGCTTGTGGATTCCTTATCCATGCATCTCTCTCCTATGATCACTCGTGGCTCGATGTTAAACGACCACCTCCCAACCCATCCTGTTCCACTTTATGACATCTCTTCACTGTTTCAACTGGATCCAATACCCCAATTCTCCCTTCACTGTCCACCATTTTTCTCTCTTCCAGCCATAATTTTTTTGAAATCTAGAGACTTAAATTCTACCTGCTCTTCCTCAGCTCAATGACTGACTCCAAACACTCAGCAAAGCTCATTTCATACCAAGGGACAGCAAATACAACAACAGCAATGACTTAGTTTGGCTACCTTTCTTTTTTAGTTTTTTTAAAAATATATTATTATTTATTTATTTATTTGAGAGAGAGAGATACAGAAATAGGCAGGTAGAGAGAGAGAGAATGGGTGCACCAGGGCCTCCAGCACTGCAAACGAACTCCAGATGCATGCACCCCCTTGTGCATCTGGCTTACGTGGGTCCTGGAGAATCGAGCCTCGAACCAGGGTCCTTAGGCTTCATAGGCAAGCGTTTAACCGCTAAGCCATCTCTCCAGCCCTAGTTTGGCTACCTTTCATTCTGGCAAAGGAGCTATTATAAAAACCAACATAGTTCCATTTCCACAGCAAGAGTTACTCACTGCATGTATGTGTGGATGTGTGTACACACAAACAATAATCTTTCAGTCACCCTTCTTTTCCCTTAGTGTTTAAAGTAAGGGGACTAGGGAGATTGTTTGGTGGTTAAAGCTACTTATTTGCAAAGCCTGGGTTCAATTCCCCAGTACCCACATAAAGACAAAACACACAAAATAGCCCATATATTTGGAGTTCATGTGTAGCGTCTGGGGGCCTGGTGTACCCATACATTCTCTGTCCTTTTCTCTCTTTCTCTCTGTGACCTCGAAAAAAAATTCTTAAAAATAAAAAGAGTTTAAGCTATGTGTGGTTGTGCATGCCTTTAATCCCAGCACTTGGGAGGTAGAGGTAGGAGGATCACCGTGAGTTCAAGGCCACCCTGAGACTACACAGTGAATTCCACATCAGCCTGACCTAGGGTGAAACCCTACCTCAGAAACAAAACAAAATTAAAAAATAATAATTAATTTTAAAAATTTTAAAGATTTTAAAGTTAGATTTTTTTTATTTTTTATTTTTATTTTTATTTTTTTGGTTTTTCGAGGTAGGGTCTCACTCTAACTCAGGCTTACCTGGAATTCACTCTGTATTCTCAGGGTGGCCTCGAACTTATGGTGATCCTCCTACCTCTGCCTCCCGAGTGCTGGGATTAAAGGCATGCACCACCACATCCGGCTAAAGTTAGATTTTTAAGACAAAATCAAAAACAAAAATAAAGGCGGCGGCAGCAGAGCCATACTCTATAAAATACTACTCCTCTAGATTATGTTGAACCTCCACAGACTTTGGATTTGTACTCTGTAGGAGTCACAGTTATTCCACTGAACCATTTCCCAAACTATATTCTGGTATGAGTTCTTTGATACCTAATCAATGATTGCCTGCTTCACAACAACTAGTCATCAACCACTACTGGAATCGGGTTTGTTCAGAAAACCACATATGGTAGCGTCCCCTCAGGGAGCAACAGTGAACATTACTCCATTAAAGTCTGAACATTCCTACAGTTAAAATTTAAGTAAAAAAGATTTTGCTTGGGCAAGCCAGTGCCTTCCAACTTAGTTTAAGTACCTAATGGTTTCTGTATGGAAATTATCAATACACTGTGGAACATGTGGTCTACGGCATGTGGTATGGGACATGCTGGCCATGATGATAAGAACTTCTAGATTTAACGCTACCATCCGTATTTCAATTATCCCAGCTCATTGTCCCCATAAATATGGTTCATTCTCATAAAAATCAGAAATTCTAGTTTTACATTTATAAAATATGCTCCTCATTACAATGCCATATATTTCCATAAAACCCTTATGAATTGACTCATATAATAGGAAGAAGGAAAAAATTTCCAGCATTAACTTCCTCCAACCAATGGTGTCAAATGACGGGCAGTCATAAGCCAAGTCTAGAATGCGTCCTCAAAGAGTGAGGACAAGGATAAGTTAAAATACCACGAAGCCAACTTCTACTTTGCAGTTTTTCACAGTCCAATAGAGAACAGCATGCAGGTAAATGCACAATGTACATCCCCCCATCTAAGCTTCTAGAACCGTGGCATCATATAAAACACAGGAGACACACACTGAAGCTCCGTCACCAACAAAAGCAATTTAGGCAGGACTTTTTTTCATCAATTATATACAAAACAGAACCCTGCAACATTAGAGTTAAGAGCAGTGGATGAAACTAACAAGAAACGCACCTGGCATCATCACCATTCAGAAAAACTGTATGTTGCCATTATTACTTTTCAGTCTCTTTGACACAAAAATCCTCTAATAGCAATGTATGGAGAGTATAGAAAAGCCAACCAGCCCCACATCCAGAGTTCAGGGGTACCACAAGACAACCACTGGGCTCACCAAAGCACAGCAGGGGCCTTGGTTCAAGGTAGGAAGGGGGAACAAGATGAAATTGCACAAACAACTTGTTGTCTTGAGTATTCCCTAGCAGAGAGACTGCTGCCTGGCAATGGCTCTAGCATGTTCTCTCAGAGCAAACTGCAAAGGGCAGAAGAGCACTGCTGGCCATGTAGGGTTATCGCCTGCTCACAGACCATCCCTGGATACCTGTAAGACTCAAAAGGAGGAAAGCCTGCTGGGCAGGATCTATGGGCTGTCCTGGCTGGGGCTGGGGTGACTGGGAAAAAGGAAGCTGTTCCACAGTGACAGGAAGTTTATGCAGACACAGGTTTGCTCCCAGGAGGTAAAAAGCCTGTGTAGGTGGAATTAAGTGAAAGGAAAACTGGGGAAAGGCCTCACAACCCTCTGATGGAAAAGAGTAGTAAACTGGAACAAATGAAAGAAAAAACAAGAACTTATTTTCAGATGAAGTGTGTTTCTAGGTAATTCCAACACTGACCCTTATCTCTATAATTCTTTTTAAATTATTATTCTTAATAGTTTTAATTTTGGTTAACCCTCCCCCATCTATTTCTATAGCTCTATGAAAATAATAGAATTAAAACAAAGTAAAAGAGCAATTTATAGCCATCAGAGAGAAAGGACTCACCCAGTACATTTAATGAAGGCATAGGAATCCACAGGGCTGTATAACAAGGATACTTTGTTGGGGGGAGAGGTGTGGGGCTGGGAGGGATGTGTGCGCACACTCATGTGGAGGCCAGAGCACAGCTTTGAGTGTCATTTGTTAAGCTCTGTACACCTTTTGTGAGACAGAGTATCACTGGCCTAGAATTTGCCCAGTAAGCTCAACTGGCTGGCCAGCAAGACCCAGAAATCCTCCCGTCTCCATCTTCTCAGCATAGAATCACAGGAACGTTCCACCATGACCAGCTTTTACATGGGCGCTGGCAATCCAAACTCATGTCCTCCTGTTTGTGTGGCAAGCACTTTATCAACTGAGCCATCTACCCAGTCTCTGGCAACCTCATGTCATATGAACTCCACCAGCCTGGAAAAACTCCTCTTTGGATCATAAAATGTGAAACAGCAAGCTGAGTCTTATTTCCACTTACTTATCCAGCTTTAAAGAAACCCACTGAGGAATGGGGTCCCCATATCCATTATCTCTACGGACACTCCATCACCCTAGACTACAGCCGCGGAGCATCTCGCTCTCTGAAGGACTGAGCATCCTGACACGAGAGGATTTTAACTTCTGCCCACATTCTCTCTGCTCCCCTCTACAGACATGATTCTGCTCTGCAGATAATTGCGTCATCTCTCCTTGGGTCCTTCCAGCCTCATTAACATACCCCAATGCTGACATCCAAGACCTAGATCTCATCTCAAGGCTTGGTAGGACCAGTCTGCAAAAAAAAAAAAAAAAAAAAAGAATTATATACATTGAGGGAGAATCCAGACTAATTTGAAAAACAAAGAAAAAAGAAAGCAGTCTCCATAGATACCAGCCTTTCAACTCTGCTTCCACCTTCTCCTGTTTCCTCCATGAGAATGTGAGTGTAGAAATGGAGTGTTTGGAAGCACACAGCGCAGGCTGAAGGTCTGAGTGCCCTACTCTGCCCTCTACACTTCACCACTAGGCAGTGGGGAAGGTAGCGACGTCATGATGTGGGGTTCCTCAGAGACCAGGTATCAGGGGGAAGGCTCCACGGACAGGCTCTCAAAAGCACTACCTGGAGGAAGCCCCAGCTCGCGATTCACACAACCCATCTTCCCTGCCCGCTTTAGTCAACAGCACTGGGATGAGATTGCCTATGTAGACAGCAAGCATTAGGGAGGAACCCAAACCTCTTGTGTGTGCAGGTGCTGAGCTCAGACAAAACTCACCAGGACACACGCAGCTCAGGTTCTGGGGACAAAGTGGCAGACATGGGTATAGCTGCCTGAGTGTCACTCAGGAAGCTAGACTCGTGGATACAAGTGACTGACTCTTACTGGGAGTGGGAGAAAAACACAGGGGCAGCTGTAACATCATGGAAACCTTCCAGAGAGGGGTCCAAAAGGCATTCAATTCTATTTCCCCTTCAAGGAAAGTGCAAGAGCATTTGAAAAGAGAAAACAGGTCTAGAGAGATGGCTTAGGGGTAAAAGCACTTGCTTGTGAAGCCTGAGGAACCAGGTTCAATTCCCCAGGGCCCACATAATCCAGGTGCACAAGGGGGTGCATGCAGCTGGAATTTATTTGCAGTAACTAGAGACCCTGGTGTGCCCATTCTCTCTCTCTCTCTCTTTTTCTCTCCCTCCCTCCCTGTTTCTTACTCTCTCTCTCTCAAATAAATAAACAAAAGAGAAAACAGAGTTGCCATGACCTAGCCGCAACACCTCTGGGTATAGACTGGTTAGAGCGGGAAGAATCAAGAGCAGGGACAATGAGAGATACTTACACGCCCCTATTCACTGCAATGCTATGGACAGCAGCTAAAAAGTGGAAGTGGTGAAGGGTCTGTTGAAGGATGAATGCTTAAAAACAAAAGGTGGTATTCACATATATAACAGAATGTAAGTCAGCCTTAAGTGGGTAGGAAGCTCTTACACATGCTATGATATGAATGTGACTTGAAGACATGATGTTAAGTGAAATCAGCCAGTCACAAGACAAATCCTACCCCAGCCCCTGTCTGTGAGACATCTAGAGTGGTCAAATGCACAGTCCTGGAGAGGAGAAAGGTGGTTCCCAGGGACTAGAGAGAGGAGAAAAGGAGAACTGTGGTTTAACCAGTATAGAGTTTTGGGGGTTTTTTTTTTTGTTTGTTTGTTTTTTGCCAGAATTAAAACTACTGGATAATGATTTTGCAACAATGGCAACAAATTTAGCAGTGTTGCACTGCAAGCTGGAGAACGGTGAGACAGCCTCTGTAATGTGCTTTCTACCACACGTTTTCTTTAAAGGTAGAGATGGGATGAGGTTAGAAGAGCACTTCTACAACATACACGAGTCCCTGGGCTTGATCCCAAGAAGTCCAAAAATTAAAACAAAAACAGTGAGAAATAAATGGAAACAAATAAAGGCAGTTTCACATTTTTTAGTGAAACTGGCGGTAAGTGAGAGCATATACCAGATACACATATTAGGAATTCTAGGCACTGGGGAGGTGGCTCAGTCAGTGTTTACTTAACATGCATGAGGACCTGAGTTTGATCCCATGAACATGTGTAAAACATTCTAGAAGTTTGTGCTCCTCGCTCCAGTGCAGGGGAGGCAGAGACACGTGGATGGGTCTCTGGGGCTCACTGATGAGTGACTCTAGCCTAATTGGTGAACTCCACACCTCTGAGAGAACCTGCTTTCAAAAAGATGTACACTACAAGCTGGGCGTGGTGGCGCATGCCTTTAATCCCAACACTCAGGAGGCAGAGGTAGGAGGATTGCCTCATGTTCAAGGCCACCCTGAGACTACGTAGTTAATTCCAGGTCAGCCTGGGCCGGAATGAGACCCTACCTCGAAAAACCAAAAAAAAAAAAAAAGATGTACAGTACAGGACCGGAGATTGTCCTGAGCCTTCCCCACGCACACACGTGTATGTATACACGCACCCCCCCAACACACACACATGCACACATGAATTCTTGCTCATGAGATGACAAGATATCAGTAGATGCAGGCTGGTGGGCTTGTACAAGCTGCATTCCCTGTTGTAAGCAGCATAAAGCTGTCTCTCAGCTGCTTCTGTCTGGCTCTCCAGATTCTCATGAGACTCTTCGCCTCCCCTAGCAGTGCCTCCACCAGGGAGACGAAGAATTCTGCAAGCATGGCGGCACCCCCTGGATCAGTCCTTCTCATGAGAAGAGCTGCTGACTGCCAGGAACATCGGGATGTCTCAAAGCAACTTTGCTTGTCCTACTGTGAGAACACAGGAGGGTGGAGGCCAGGGATCTGTTACCCATCCCATCTTGCACAGCACAGCCCCACAACAGAGAACTTCCTGGGCCCAAATGTCAATGGTGGTGAGGTACAGACAGGAACTGTGCTGTGGCTGGGCCTGGGGCTCTGAAAGTACGCTCTCCCATGGGCTGTTCTTCCTTTTACATAAGCCTTTGAGCCGGCGGCAGAGTGAGCAGTTACAAGTAGACCAGGCACTATGCCAAGTGCTCTGGTCACAGGGCCCCATGAGGTTCCCTAGTGTCACGGACAGGAGGGAGGCACTTATGGAGAGGGTGAGAGATGCGTCCAAGACAGCACCACTAGGATGCCTATATCTGATAAGAGTTTCACTACCTTAGAGATACTTGCTCGACCATGTTTATTGCCACTGTATTCACAATAGCTAGGAAATGGAACCAGCCTAGATATCCCTCAACTGAGGAGTGGATAATGAAGACGTGGCACATTTACACAATGGAGTTCTACTCAGCAGTAAAGAAAAATGAAGTTATGAAATTTGCTGGAAAATGGATGAATCTGGAAAGGATAAGACTTAGTGAGGTAACCCAGAAACTCAGAAAGCCAAACATCACATGATCTCTCTCATATGTGGACCCTAGCTACAAATGATTGGACTTCTATGTGAGTAAAAATAAAACTCAGTAGCAGAAGCCAGTAAGCTAGAAAGGGGATATAAAGGAAACAGAAAGGGAGGGAGGGGGGACCTAATATATTTAAGTAGAAGAACAGATTAATAGGGGTGAAAAGGCCTAAGTGAGGTCAGGAAAAGAGATTGAGTAAAGGAAAAATGGAGGGAGGGCTAATCAAAATCTAAGAGGATATAAATAAGTCTTACGGAAACCTACTTTTCTGGACAATGGAACACTCAGAAGCCACAGATTGTTACTAAAAAATGTTCAATGCCAGGGATGGGATACCTTCCAGTGAGTTGTTGGCCAGGGAGGTCATAGATACCCCAAAACATTACAGGCCATTGCCGAGACCCTTGGTTTCCCACCAGGAATTGACGGTAAGACCCTAGTGCTGAAGACTCCACATACTTGGGCGGCAAGGTCACTGAGAAATCCTGCTGGAGCTGAGCTGAAAGCCTCCTCCATGTGGTCCAGCTGACATAAAGTTAGAAAAAGCTAGGCTGCATGCAATTCAATGGAAGAGAGAAAACACCAGTGAAGGTACTCAACAGTAAACACTGCAAGCTTTAAATTTGGCCAGCCAGGCCAAATGAGCCAACGGTGGGGGGGGAAACCAACCACTCTCTAATTGGACTGGAGGCCCGCTCCATAGGAGGGAATACAACCCTGATACTGAAAACCTACGACAGGGGTAGTCATGAGCCCTATGGGTGTTAACGTCTGCCTGTGTCATGCTAAATGTATATACTATGCTCACCAAACTGCCCAGTAAGAACTTCTCTTAATATCCACACCCAAATATTAATGCTACTTTTGGTTAGAGAAGCTTCTCTTTTCAGATGGTGGCAACCTTGGGATGACTCAAAAGGCACCATGGTGATGAGAAGGGACAGAGGAGTGTTCAGCACTGAAATATCTCTATCACACCTTCCAAGGCTCAAGATCCATTGCGGAAGAGGGGGCGGAAAGAATGTAAGAGCTAACGGAAGAGAAGGACTCCTTACAACATGCTCCTCCAGACAGAAAATGGCCTGGATTCCATGACCTCACAGTGCTTGACACTACCTACACAAGACCATCATAATAGGAGGTAAGGATCATGACATAAACTGAAAAAAGAGAGACTGATTGAGAGGGGGAGGGGATATTATGGGGAGTGAAGTTTCAAAAGGGAAAGTGGGGGAAGGGAGGGAAGTACCATGGAATATTGTCTACAATTAAAGAAGTTGTCAATAAAAAATAAAAATTAAAAAAAAGACTAAAGAATAAAAAAGAGTTTGGGTTGTCACACTGAGTCCCTTACTTGCCTTAATAGCCTGACTGCCTCACTCAGACTTTGAAAGACATTTAGGATTCAAAGGGAAAAATTGGGGCAAATTGTTTTTCATATTTTATAAAGGCTACTATCTTTGGAATATTATTAATGTTTTCCATTCTGCCCAGGGCTATTTGCACGGAAAAGGCCTTAACAACTTGGTGCTTACTGCTACCTTCTCCAGAATCTTCTAATTCAGAAGTGACTCCTTTCCCACTGAAGACTGCCCAAGCATTCAGCATCTCAGAAGACAGCGGAAACACCTTAGCTACCACCTCTCCAGCAAATGCTGTGCTCCTCTTGAGCCAGCCAGAGAACTCCTGTCCAGACTTGAAAACACAGTTCAGGCTTGGAACACTTCTGTGACATGTTCCTATCATGTCCCCAATGCTCTAGGAGTCGGTCATTCTACCTCCATCCCTTCTACACTGTGACAACTTTTTTTTTTTAATTTTATTTTTTATTCATTTATTAGAGACAGAAAAGGAGAGAGAGAGACAGAGAGAGAGAATGGGCACACCAAGGCCTCTAGCCACTACAAATGAACTCCAGACGCATGTGCCACCATGTGCATCTGGCCTACGTGCGACCTGGAGAATCGAACCTGGGTCCTTAGGCTTTACAGACACGTGCCTTAACCGCTAAGCCATCTCTCCAGCCCTCTTTTTTTCTTTTTTTAAAGATACTTTTATTATTTACTTATTTATTTATTTGAGAGAAAGAGGCAGAGAGAGAGAGAGAGAGAAAATGGGCGTGCCAGGACCTCCAGCCATTGAAAACAAACTCAAAATGTGTGTGCCCCCTTGTGCATCTGACTTATGTTGGTTCTGGAGAATCAAACTGAGGTCCTTTGTCTTTGCAGGCAAACACCTTAACCTCTATGCCATCTCTCCAGCCACATTGTGATATATTTCTTCACAGCACATATAACTCTCTACAGTCACCATTCACCAACTGGACTAAGGTTTGCTTGACCCAGGGATCATGTCCCTCCTTGTACATTCTTTGTATATTATAATATTCCCTCAAAGAAATATGAAGCTAAGCCTATTTACCTATGCCTGTCATATCTATAAATAAAGTGTATCTACTAAAAATCATATCCAAATGCTAGCACCTTTCACAGATGATTTAAGAAGTTTACAAGACAAAAATCTTCAAATTAAAAGATTAAATAAGAGTTAGGGAAATAACTCATTCAGCATGGGACCTCAGTTCAATCTCAAGTACCCACATAAAAATTCCGCCAGGAGTGGTGGTGCACGCCTTTAACCCCAGCACTTGGGAGGCAGAGGTAGGAGGATCATCACCATGAGTTCGAGGCCACCCTGAGACTACATAGGGATTTCCAGGTCAGCCTGAGCTAGAGTGAGACCCTACCTCGAAAAACCAAAAGAAAAAAAAAATTCCATGCACAACAGTCATCATGACGCTGTGGACACAGGTACAGGAGGATAGCCGGGGCTCACTGGACAGCCAGTCTAGCTTAATTGGTGAGCTCTAGACCAATGAGAGTTCCTTTCTCTAAAAAGGTAGGTGGCATTTCTTAGGAGGACACCCAAGGTTGTTCTCTGAGTTCCACATGTGTATGGACCCATACACGCACGAGCACATACACACATAATACACACATTTTAAAAAGCAGACCAGTAATGCTAGGCATGGTTGTGTATCCCTTTAATCCCAACACTTGGGAGGTAGAGCTTGGAGGATTATTGCAAGTTCAAGGTCAGCCTGGGACTACAGAGTGAGTTCCAGGTCAGCTTGGGCTAGAGTAAAGCCACACCTCAGAGGGAAAAAAATGTCCAATAACATAAATGGCAGATGAAAGTCCTGTGGGAGGATACTTGCAATGTCCTCCAAATGTTGACAATGTGATTTCAGCATTTCTCAGGAGGAGGGATGAGTGGAGAAGTTACAGAAATCAGTCAGGGAAGCCTCCTGCAATGGACAGGGCTCTGGAACACATGGAGAAAGCGCTGTGGTGCAGTGGAGGGGCTTATCCTATGTGCCTGTGCTCCCAGTCAGCAGAGGGTTCAACAAATAATGCCACAAAGGCACTCCCTCCATTCCAAGGTTTTGGGTAGTTTTTTTACTTTTTCTGTTTAAATCACAGTGTCTCATAAAGCCAAGATGTATTGGCACTGCCAGGAGGAGAGGGACTGTAGAGACACCAGAAGATTGCAGGACCAGGGTGATGGCTCTGTGGGTAAAGTGCTTAGTGCACAAGCATAAAGACCTGAGCTCAGGTGATTAAAAACTAAGACCGGGCTGGGCGTGGTGGCACACGCCTCTAATCCCAGCACTTGGGAGGCAGAAGTAGGAGGATCACCATGAGTTCGAGACCACCCTGAGACTACATAGTGAATTCTAGGTCAGCGTGAGCTAGAGTGAGACCCTGCCTCAGGGGGGAAAAAAAAAAAAAAACAAGGGAAATGGCTCACTCAGTGGGCAAAGTGCTGGCCAGGAGTGGTGGTGGTGTGTGCCTGTAACCCCAGCACTGGTAAGGAGGTGAAGATCGATGGATCCTGGGGTTATCTCTACATCGAAAAACAAAAAAAAAAAAAAAAGATAAAGCAGAAAATGATGATCAAGTAGGCCTCCACACACACACACACGCATGCACACATCGGCACTCCCCCTCAAACACCACATGCATGCAAAAAAGAAGAGAAAAAAAAAAGGAAGGATGCAGATGGTGGGGCCCCACTGGAAAGCTCCTGGCTCAGCTCTCTATACAGCAGGACAGGACTCCAGTCCTGGAAGTTAACGAGATGTCAGGCGATTCCAATGACACACTCTGTGGCAAGCCACTACTTACTCTGTGGTTGTCAAACATGAGTGAGGTGGAGCTTAACCTGGAAGCCATGTTGACCAGCCTGCTTGCCTGGGCCCCAGGTGTTCTCACTCTGCAAGTCTCCAGAGTCCCTGAACTTACGTGTTTCATGAGATGCCAGGAGAAGCTGATGGGGAGGGGGGACCTCAGAGCTGGAGGAGGAAGACTGAATTGTCATCTTACAAGGTTGTCATTTTTGTCTTACCTGACATGTCATTTTTAATACCAAATGGAGACACATTCTCAGTTTGTGAGAAAATTCTCTAGTCTCATTGGGTCTTTTGATAACTCAAGAAAGCACCAAAATAACCTCTTCAACTGAATAGATCCTCCTCTTACCTCCCTCTCCTAGCATCCTACATGACTCCCAAAGGCAAAAGCTACCCCACATTTTGGCCCAGCAGCACAGCCTCAGTCTGTTTTACAGGGCCATCACCAGCAGGCCCCATCCCAATGGCTTCATAATTAGCTCCTTGCTTTTGACTGTACCTCAGAGTGATTCTCTTCCAGACACCAGTTCAACAACTTCAATTGGCACAGGTTCCTGTTAACCAACAGAGTAGCCCATGCCAACCACAGCCTACAGCACGTGTACCCAGCCTACTTCCCTATTTTAAATGCCTAATGATTATTGCTGTGTCTGAACACATCTTCAGGGAGTGGGGCCCACTGAGCATAGCTTACCCCACTCCAGGCCCTTCTATCAAGGTACACCCAGCAAACCCTCCAAGTATACAAAGGTTAGGCAGAGTTGCTCCAAGTTAGAGTGGAGGCCTTCAACAAATCAAGGAGGATTTTCTTTTCTTTTTTCTTTTTTCTTTTCTTTTCTTTTTTTTTTCTTTTCTTTTCTTTTTTTTTTTTTTTTTTTTTTTTCTTTTGGAGAAATGATCAAACCTAGGGGTGGGGACAGAACTTCCTGCAAGAAACCGCATCCTGAACAAGCATTGCCACCACTCACTGTAAATAAATACTCTCCCCTTGCAGCATTTCCGTCAACTGTCAGGGCCCTGGCTCCAATTGCCTTTCAAGTCCAAACAGGAAAGGGGAGAAAAGAGAGTGAGATGGTAGATAGGAGGTTTAATCTGCATCTCACTGCAGTTTGCATTGGCGGGGCGCTTCCAATTCAGTGCAGCTGCCAAGCTGCCTGGGATGACTCCCAGACCCCACTTTTCCTGTTCACCTTCACAACTGTATTCCTGGGGGCCATCCCAAGGCTGATAGGAGAGCAGTTCTTCCCTGAATTAGATAAGCCACCAAGTCAGAAGGGCTGACTAGGGAACAGAGAAGCAGCAGGAGCTAGCATGGGAGGCTGTGGACACACTTCTGCTATAATGTGACCCAGGGGACTCGGGAGGTCCCAAAATGAAGTGGGTCAATGATCTCAATCCTCTGAAAAGTAAATGTGAAGGAGACCCTTTTCAAAGCACACAATGTTCCTGGGTGGGGAAACATGGGCCAGGGAGCCCATTCCTTTCAAGAACCGTATTCCCTAGCGTGGGCCATGGGGTTAGCAGGACCCAGGGTTTGACATGCCTCCTTCTCTCAGTCCACACCTAGGAAATCTTGCTGCAGATACAGTAGCATCTGTTCTACAGATGAGGAAAGCAAACTGGCTAGCGCTATAGGAACACAGGCTGGTTCACAACATGCAGGGGCAAAGGTGAGAATTCCAAGTCTGGGTTGCCTAAACCAAGACTGCCAGGAGCAGCTGGAAAGAATGTGGACTGCCAAGCTTGGAGGGACTTGCACACGTGTAATGGGAATGTAAGGCAGCCTCCAGTATCTTGCTTTGGCAAAAGCCCACATTGTAGCCATGGAATACAATGTCTACCAAACTTACTGGCAAACAGCAGTGAGCTTAATCCAGAGAGCAGCTCAAGAAGTTCTGACATTCAAAGGCAGCTCGAAGTTCATGGCTTTCAACAAAGTCAAAGTGTTCTTTTGTAAGGACCTTTCATGGCTGCCTTCCCCGTGCCTCTAATTTCCCAGTAGCTTCTGTGTTGCTCGACTAAGTTTCAAGTCTGTTTCCATAGAGCAAAGCTTGATGACTGTATTGCAAAGAACTGGTGGACACAAGAATGGATGAATGAGTGAATGCATAAATGAAGGAACTGAGTGACTGAAAGCATGCGTGAATGAAGGCACGCATGTACCCTGACTGAATGAACGGAGAAATGAAGGCATGAACGCAGGTGTTCCACAGTAAATGGTTCTTGCCCTTCTCTGACCAGCAGACAGAACCCTGGGGACATGGGTGTCCTGTTGTCCTACTGAGACAGGCTTCTACATTGTCACTTGGGGATATCCTTGATTGACTTATAATGACTGTGGACTTGCAGGTTCAGGACCAAGGGTGGCAGCTGCTCTGGTTACAGAATGGAGGTGATATCATGTGTGGTTGGCAAGCCAGGAGGAAGCAGGGAGGGTAACAAGCAGGGAAAGGCAAGTTCAGGAATGAAGGAGTCAGTGAAACCTCATAAACTGGCAGACAGGACACGGCCCTGGAGCCTCTGCCCTAAGAAGGGAGGGAGTCAAGTGGCTTCCTTGAGGCAATGCAGTAGGGAAGCTGGAGACAGGGCCAACATACCAGGGTACCTCCTGCCACACACAGAAAAAAAATTAAATTTATAAAAGTAAAAATGAAGCATGACGTGTAGCAGGGAAGTGTTATTAAAACGTTGTAATGTCTCAGAGGTTCCTATGAAGTCATGTTCCTACAATTCACTCACAAGGATTTAAAGACTAAATTACATGCCTTGTAATTTCCCAATGAGTATGTTTTTCTATGGGTCTTATTGTTTAGATGGGATGCACAGTTTCCAGAACGTTTAAAACATTTAGGGGATTTTAAATTTATATATAAAAAAAACATTTTCCAGTACATTCTTCAGCAGGAACAAGTGTCAATACTGATTATGACCCTGCTCCTGTGGACTGTTTCATGCATTTCAGGATACTCCCTCCTGAGGTATGAATGCAAGTGGTCACAGGAATGAGACAGTCACTAAGACAAATGTAACAGGCTCACACTTGACAACTGCATGTCCCTAACCAGACAGCTTTGACAAACCCACCTAACTAGGCACCCTGGCCAGGGGCTAGTGATACATGTTTTGTGACCAAAAAGTGAGAAACAAGTTTTTTTTGTTTTTTTAATAAGAAATCTTAATAACTCTAGGTATATATTTTGCTTAGGGTACTATAGAAGCTAAATAAAATATATTTGTGTATTTGTGCATGAGTGCATTTCTTTTTTTGTTTTTTAATTCTTTGGAGGCAGGGATTTACTCTAGCACAGGCCAACCTGGAACTCATTCTCTAGCTACAGGCTGTTCTCAAACTCATGGTGATCCTCGTCCCTCAACAACCCGAGTGTTGGAATTAAAGGTATGCACCACCACATTCAGCTTTCTGAGTACATTTTACATTGTACATTCTGAGTACATTTCTTGATGCTATTGTCTGCATCTACTTATACACACACACACACACACACACACACACACACACACATGCACGCACACACACCAGTATGATTCTTTGTGTTAACAACTATATGAGTATAGCATCAAATATCCTTGGTTAGTTCATGGAGTATTGCAATGAGTAAACAGGAATACACTGAACAGATGAATAAGCTGAGGACCTGGGGCAGTGACTGGTGCTATATAGTTTGGATACATAAAGCTTCAACTTAAAGGCTTCCTTACCAGAATATGGCACTATTGTATTAGTCATGGACAGGCTCAGGGCTGGGGAATAGCTCGTTGGGTAAAGTGCTTGCTTTACAAGGATGAGGACCTGCATTTGGGCCCCAAAACTGAAATAAAACTAATGGGTGTCACGGCAAACACCTGCAATCCCAGAACTGGAGAGAGGAAGACAGGAGGAACCCAGAGGCTTGCTGCCCAGCATGCTTAGCCTAAATGAGCAAGTTTCAAGCCAGTGAGAAACCCTCCCTTAAAAAAAAAAAAAAGGGCGGGAGAGATGGTTTAGTGGTTGAGGCGTCTGCCTCCTAAGCCTAAGAACGCTGGTTCCAATCTCCAGGCCCTACGTTTAGCCAGATGCAAAGTGATGCAAGGGTGCAATGCCACACTTGACCACAAGGGGGCGCACGCATCTGAATTTCTTTCACAGCGGCTGAAAGGCTGCTGGCCTGCCAATCTCTGTCTTCCTCTTCCTCTCTCTGCGTCTCTCTCCAAAAAAAAAAAACCAGGATACAAGCAACCCCCCCAACACACATATACATACTTACACATGTGTAACCAACCATGCACACACTTTCAATTATATGAGGATAAATATACTTAGGGCGTAGTAGGAGGAAGCCAAGTCATTGGGAGTGTGTCCCCCCAGGGGACATCAGGATCCTAGTCCTTTCCTACCACTGTTTCCTGGCCACCAAAAGTAAACAGACCTCCTCTACCACACACTCCCGCCATGATATACTGTACTGCCACAGTGGAAAGTACCAGGCCAAGCAACCACAGAATGAATGCTCTAAAACCAGGAGCCAAAATAAGCCTTTCCTCCCAAAGTGTTGTTTATCTCGGGTATTTGATCACACCAATGAAAAGGTAACAACCAGCAGCCGGATGGAGTCGCTGCAGGTGACAGGGCTGGGTAAGCAGCGTACCTGCATTGTCCCCATGCCAGCCTGCTCCATCCCTTCACGTATGGAAAGGAACCATCTAGTGCTGGGTTACCAACCACCCCAGTGACCACTCACTCAAAACTGTGAGAGGAGACACCATGCTGACAGCCAAGTCATTCAAAGCATGCAAAGAAGGCAGAGGGTGCCTTTCCTGACATGGAGACAATACAATATACAAGCACACCCTTTCTCAATGGCAGCCCTTTTCACGGTCTTATTAACGTGCACACTCCCCAGGATGAGGGCTAGGGGTGGATGTCTTTTCTCTCTCTTTCACACTCCTTAAGATCACAGAGAAATTGCAATGCTTTAGAATCAGCCAGAGACAAGTGTGGACATGTTCTAAGGGTTGAACCTCAAGTGACTCATTCTTCCAGTTTTCTCAAACTGATCACAGCTTTTAGGAAAGAGGTTTCATTCATACATCACACACATCAGATGGTGCCAGACCTCATGGAACCCGTCATGAGTGGATGGCTCCAAGCATCTCCTCCCTGCTGAGAAAGTGAGTGTCACCAGCCTTGGGAAGGAAACCCCAGAGCAGAAACAAGGCCCTGCTAACACTGCCAGCTGCCTCCTGGTCTACCATGGGACGGGAATTAAGGATTCCCATCTCCCGCCTTTCCTGGCATTCACCTTTTTGAATACTTGCCGAAAATAAATGTAGACAACCCTCCCCAGGCAGGTCTGCAGACTCTTCCCAGGGGCACCATGGTTATGCAGAGGAAGGCAGAGAACTTGTAAGATCCTTAGGCAGAAAATTCCCATACCACTCCCAAAAAGTGAGCTAGACCCAAGATCATATTCCCCAGGGAACTAACTCATGGATCCCAGCCAGGATTATGCAGTGAGGAAGAACATTGGTATTAAGAGCACTGGTTTATAGGGCTGGGCGTGGTGGTGCACACCTTTAATCCCAGCACTCGGGGAGGCAGAGGTAGGAGGATCACGATGAGTTCGAGGCCAGCCTGAGACTACATAGTTAATTCCAGGTCAGCCTGCACTACAGTGAGACCCTATACCTCAAAAAAAAAAAAAAAAAAGAGCACTGGCTTATAAGTCAGGCTCTGTTTTTGAGCTGTGAATTTGGACAACAATTTCCTTATCTGTAACCATGTGGATAATAGGGGGAACCTACCAAGTTAAGTTTTCCTGAGGATGGACTGGGAGCATCAACAGCCCTTCACTTATACATAGGGGCTAGAGGATTTGTCTATAGCAAAGACCTTTGATGCCACTGCCTGGAGTTAGGTGTTTATTATAAAGTTCTCTGCCCTAAACACAAAATTACCACTTCCAAGATTGGCAGAGCCCAATCAGTGCTGGGTATTAATTCTTCAGAACCTGCTTAGACAACTCCAAGCTGGTAATGACAGCACATGTCTCCTTCATGAGGGACAGTTGCAAGCAAACAACTTAATAAGCTGTGTGGCATGCATAGCTGGCCAGCTAATGTCAAGCCTTAGCTCGAGAGGGATCAAAGCACCAAATACATGTTATGACCAGACGTGATGCAAAGATGCCCTTTTAGTTCAAACACAGAATGACTGCTAATTCAGAGGAGTTGTATGGAAAGAGAAATCACACAGTATCACAGATATGTTCCTTTTCTAATGTAGTGTGAACAACAGGGTACAGAAGGGGAAAAGGATGACTATACTCAACTTGGGTCAAAGATTTTCATTTCCTACTGCAAAGTCCAAATAGGCTGAGGTGAGCAAGAGACTATAGGAACATATTTTAAGGGGCATTTGTCCTTGGGGGCATTCAAGCTCAAGTACAGCACAGAAAAGCAATACTTTATCCACTCTTATACCTGAGGCTCCATCCCTGCCTTAGCTTAATCCCTGGTAAAGAGAGAAGAAAATGAAATACACTTTCCATGTATGTGTGTGTGTTTGTGCGTGTGTGTGTATGTGTGTGTGTGCCAGTAACTTGCAAGGTGGCTCCAATATGTAAGCTATTGGGTGACAGTGTAACACATACATCTCTCCTTTAAAGTCCAGAATTTCATGGCTGGGAGCATCCCAAGCAAGGGATAATATCCTGAAATCTTACAAATTCAAAAGCAGCTTTCATTCCCCCAGCATCCTCTCTCACACACAAATTAGGATTGATCCCACAAAAAGCAGACAACCCTAATCTCAGCTATAGTCTGTGGCCTGCCTAAACCTCACGGCAGGGAGGAATATATCAAATTAGGGAGGTCACTCACTAATCATGTGATCTGATCATCGGAGGACAGAGGACTCCTCTTTCTTTTCAAGCACTGTATGTAAATGAAACACTGTGTGATTAGGTACATATTCATTGGATTTATTTTTAGCAAATCTAAGCAATAATAAATTCTATAGACTTAAATGCATTTAAGTTATAGTTTGAGGCAAATAAAAGGTTTACAAATCTCAGAGTCAGAAGGCTTCTTTCCCCCCGCAAAATGTCCATGATTGAGCATTAAAAGGAGAAAGGGGGCTTTAGAAACCCAAGCCCATCACCTCAAAACACCCTTTCTGAGGTTTTGTGCTTTCACCTCACAAAGCCTCGTTTACAAACAAACATGTTTCCACATACATAATAGATCAGAACAAGAGGTAGGTGAGGGTACACATACCCCTGCGCAGTAGTCAATGTGTCTGGACTCCTGATTTCCATTCTTCACCTGCAGCCACTAAGGTTTGAAATGCTAAACAAACAGACTCAAAACTGGAAGATTACAGGTGTGTCTTCCTCTGTGCGGGCAATTCTGAGATGGGTTTCACTAATGATCTGAGTAGAAAGACATGCACACAAAGGAAGCCCCCCACACCCAGTCCTCTGCATAACTTTGCAGTGTAACTACTCAAAACTGATGAATGGCACTACTGAATGCCACAGAAATGTTGCTGTCAGCTGTCCTATGCAAATCTGTCTATGATCCTGAGAGTACCATCGAGCTCCAAATAAGTTCATGTGTAAGGACGGTGTTTAGGGTTCAGCGTGCCTATCTATCAGAGGCAGGCCCCTTATGGTGCATTAATTCCAAACACAGTAAAGAATGGCATAAGGGAATCTCCCATCTAAACATCATAAAACAGTTGAAGAAATGAGTGAGTCTATGAGTTGGCCTTTTTTTTTCTTTAAAGAAATGGAAGAATAAACAATCTCATAAAATATTCTCATTCTCTCTCTCTCTTCTTTCTTTCTCTCTCTCTCTTTTTGAAGACCTAATTATATACTAAGCAAGAAGTAATTTTTCCCTCCTGCCTACATTTAATGTTTTGGGCACTTCCATTTCATGTCCCTTGACACCTTTTCCAATAATCCATCTACTTGATATTGGAAAGCCTCACATGAATAAAACTTTATGGCACTACAGGCGTTTAGCCTTCCACTGACATTCCTGGCCTGTTCAATTCTGCAATTCAATCAAAATCAAATCTCAAAATCCTCTTGTCAGCCAGCACTGCTTTCATATGCCTGAGCCTTGTGTAAGGATAACTGCATCCAATCTTCCCCCCAAGCAGTGCTTATATTGTTTTATTACAGTTCAATGAGTGGAGTTCAAAATTACATGCAGCTGCCTACTACTGTGGTTGGGCTGTGTTACGCATGGACACAAGTATTGCCCACCAGGCCTGAAATCATTCACTTGCTGGCTGGCTAGAAAGACTGTGAGCACTTCTTTGTATGGAAGAACACCATGTCTGGTAGATCTGAAGAGGGTGATGTTAACAGAGATCAGTCCCTTTATAAAAGGATTGTGAAAGCCCAATGAAATGCAACTCGAATGTGCTCAAAGTTAAGCGTGTGGCTAGAGCACATAAAAGCAAAGATAAACCCCAACATGTACTACTTATCCTCAGGAAGCTTGTGAAGGAAGATAAAGAGATCTGAATAAAAGACATCTTAAAGAATTTTTATATGTGTTTTAAATGATAACGCTTCATTTAAATGTTTTTTAATACCCCCAATAATCCTTTCATTGAAACAAAAAGATAAAACATAGGGCCAATTAAATACAATTTCACCTGATGAACAATATGGTAATTAGAATACCAGTAGTTTGGAAATATTCTGATAAGCTACTAAAAGGCAGAATGATGGTGAAAATGGATTTAGGGGCACATCCTATCTTCAACATGGGGACCAACACATCAAGTGATCATCCATTATTTCAAAAACAATAAAAAAAGTAATGGAACATGATGGAACCACAAATGAAGTAGGTGCTAAATTACCCCATCATTCTTGAACAAAAGGGGAGGGGAGAGATTTCACTGGAGAAACTGACAAGCCCCAAACAAAAATGTAAGTGGGTAGCTCCAGGCTCCCTTCAGGTTAGTAACTCTTTAGGTGAAAGAATGACTCCTGGGTACAGGGTTATAAGACAAAAGAAGTCTACCTTCTCCTTGATGACAAATGCACCCTGCCCAGGTAGCCAAAGTTGGTGCCAACAGGGGAAAGCTGTACATGCAAGTGCAAAATATTTACAATGCGTCTCAAATTAAACACTGCTGAAGCTCAGGTGAATTGGTATCTGTTTCTAATACCTACCACCCTGAATCTTTTCTAACAATGTCATAGAAAGGAAATGCAGAAGGAACATGAAAAAGCTCTCCCCTACAGAAACCCTCATGCACTATAGAAACTAGCCTTTAAAGTAAATACTCAAAGAATTAAAGTACAAGGGTAGTGCTCCTGGCCGGGGGTCAAGCACGAAGCACTCATTCTGCCGCAGCTATGTTTATACGGCATGTTAAGTCAGGGATGCACATGCAATAATACCCTGTATGCTTTCTTTCTTTCTTTTCTTTCTCTTTTTTTAAAAAAAATTTTTAATTGATTTGAAAGAGAGAAAGAGGCAGAGAGAGAGAATGGGTGTGCCAATGCCAGGGTCTTCAGCTGCTGTAAATGAAATCCAGATACACGTGCCACTTTGTACATCTGGCTTACGTGGGTCCTGGGGAATTAAACCTGGGTCCTTTGGCTTTGCAGGCAAGTACCTTAACTGCTAAGTCATCTCTCCAGCACTCTTTTCTTTCTTTCTTTTTAAAATAGAGTGGTAGAGTCAAAAAAAAAACCAGCATTGTTGGGGCTGGGGAAATGGCTTAGCAGTTAGGGCATTTGCCTGTGAGGCCTAAGGACCCCAGTTCATTTCCCCAGGACCCATGTAAGCCAGATGCACAAGGGGGCACATGCATCTGGAGTTCGTTTGCAGTGGCTGGAGGCCCTGGCACGCCCATTCTCACTTTCTCTCTGCCTCCTCTTCTCTTTCTCTCTCAAATAAATAAATAAATAAATAATTTTTAAAAATCAGCATTGCAAAATAGGGACAATTTAAGGGAGGAACAATAGTGGGTGAGCTTCTGTATCTAACTTTATTGCCTCTTGAATAAATGATGCAGTCAGGGCTAACCAGCCCAATGACGGCTTTTGTGATCGTTTCATGTCTGGGAGGGCTGGGCTGTGAGGAACTAGTTCTTGACTGCGGACATCACTTTAGTTCAGACCTGTCATTCTCTGGTGGCCACAGAGCAGGAGCGCCTCCCTCTTTCTTAAGACAACTACAGAAAAATGTGATTGTCTGATAGCTTTGGAATTGCTGAGAAAATCAGCTAGTGTTCTCGGAAAACGGAGATGCATCCTCCACCCAGGCCTTCCTCCCTTTGCCTGCCCTTTTCCCAGTGGAGAAAATGAACAAACCTTGGAGGGAAAGCTACTCTTCCTACTTAGAAGTGCCCCCTGTTTTTGAACTTTAAAACATCAGGAAATTGGATTATATGGCTTAGAGTCCTGACAATAGCTACCTGGAGGAGAGCAGCAGAGAATCCCAGTGAAGAGAGCCTGGCCTAAGAGCTCCCCACCCAGTCTGCCTATTCCCTTTAAATTATTTAGTGAGTTTGAACCCCTTGAGTTCCTTCTAGAACCCAAATTCCACATTCTTAGTACACACAGTGATGTTTGCTCCCTCAGCGAATGTTTGCAAATTGACTCTTTTGAACTTCCTAAGGAAGACAAACAAGCATATAGATCATTTCATGATAAATGCCAAGACCAGTGAAACAAAGCCATGAAGAATAAAGTGGGGGGCAGGGGGACACTGCCAAGTCCATCTCTACCCATACCACCATTCCATCATGTTTCCTGGGCAAGAGTTGTTGGTTAAAAACATGAAGTATGAGATGCATCTTCATGAGAACTGGTCCCCTTGTGATCTGGGGGTAGCCCTTCCAGCTAAATTAAAGTGTGGGTTATGATAGGGTCCTGACACAGGAACAAAGAAGGCCAAAGGCTGACAGCTTTATAAAGGTCACTTAAGTTGAACTGCAGAAATTTAACAAATGAAACCACTCCCACCCTGACACACTCACTGACTAAAGTTAGTGACCGTGTCGCTATGATCTCCGGGATCTAGAATTCCATCATCAGTGAAGAACGGAATGTCCTCCAGAAAAATGCTTGGTGACATTTAGAATTGAGCCCATGAGTCCCACTCCTCTTCTAAAGAACCTGAGTGTAAAAGGGAGTCACAAATATGGACTACGTTCCAACGTTGACATCCCAATAGCCCCTGGTGGCCACAGATTTAAAACACAAATTTCTTTAGTCTCTCTACATCCTTTTCAGGGTCCTACAAACACATAATAAGCCAGATGTCTGAGCTGGCTTTCCACACAAGGAAAATCCCAAGCTCAGAGGGGCCGTAACTTGGTAACAGAGAGGGTATGACTTCAAGTATTCCCAACCAAGCTGCCTGGCCTACAGAGAAAGCCTGGACAGAGTAAACGTTTGCATGTCAGTGGGCAGATCCTGAGCAAAACAGAGGGACACTATCACTTCTCTGTGGCTCCTCTGCCAGGCATCCATATCCAGAGATGCTTAAGCCCATCACAACATGCCCTCAGCTTTGTGCAAGGCAGCAGCCAGGAAGAGAACACACCTCTGAACCTTAGAGGCCTCGGGGTCTGATGGAAAGAACTGAATTCCTACTGGCAATCTGAACCTGGGTCACTGGAGCTAATTCATAATCACCACCATGTCTTACATACCTGAGGAAAGACATCACTGTTTCACTTTGGGAAAAAAAAAAAAAAAAGGAAATCTTAGTGTTAACACACTCGTTTATATGTTGAAGCTGACATCCAGGCTGAGGGAGACATGCGTGGGTGTTCAGTGGAAAACCAGAGACAAAAAAGCACCCTGCGTGGTGCTGGTCTTTTTCTTTTTTCTTTTTTCTTTTTTTTTTCATTTTTAATGATGGTAATATAAATGATTGAACATTTTCCAAGTACAAAGTCAAGCAGAAGCAGGGATATCAAACAAGGGGTATCACCAGGGGGTGGGGGACTGATAACCGCAAAGGCCCTGCACCTATCCTAGACCTCCTGAATGACAATCGACACTTCAACAAGAGTCACAACTGTGACCCCCTCCACACCAGACCTGCAGCGTCCTGCACCAGAAGGTTTAGGTGTAGCTGATGTTAATAGTGGCATGGGGAAAAATAAATGGGTCTTGCACAACACACATAAGTCTGTGGAATGCCTGGGTTCTAATCCTCAGAAGGGCTGGTCACAAAACAGAGACCCACTGAGTCAGGGTCATCAGCACATAGTCCTGGGGATCTTGCTTGACAACCTCTCTCACTTCCAATGGGCTTCCTCTGGGCTGAACCCGGAGGCTGGCTTCAAAACACTGCTCACGTGAGGGAAACCAGCACCATGGGATGTTTGAACACTTTGAAATGGGGTTGGGGGAAAGCTGTTCTGAAATTGTCATGGATAACAGTCCAGAGTGTGAGAAGAATTATGTGTGTTCTCAGTTAACACACGCACATAGACATATACACAAACACATGCTTTTAGTGTTAAATGCTTTCTTTAAAAACATTTTTATTTATTTTTGAGGAGAGGCAGACAAAGAAAGAGAGAGAGAGAGAAAGGGAGGGAGGCAATGGGCACACAAGTATCTCTTGCCATTGCAAATGGACTCCAGACGCATGTGCTACTTTGTGCATCTGGCTTTATGTGGGTACTGGAGAACTGAACCTAGGATGGCAGGCTTTGCAAGGAAGTACCTTTAACCTCCAAGCCATCGCCCCAGCCCACTGTTAAACTCTTTTCAGAGAATGAGAGGCAGGCACTGGGACATGCATACTCTGTCATCCCCATAGAAATTCAAGGCACACTCCCACAAGCAAGCACATCCCTGTGCACAGATTCCTTCAAACAAAACAGATCAACCAAAAAAGGGAAATATTAAATCTAATATTCACTATGTCTGAGACCAAAACCAACTAATTTAACAAGCAGCAATAAATAATCCATTATATGTTAACTTTTAGTCATTAACTATCCTTCCCTTCTAATTAAAGAAAACTTGAAACTAGCTCTCAAGGGGGTTCTAAATAACTTATTTTATGTAAGAAAACACTGCTTTTGATATAATCTGGATGAAGCAAATGAGAGAACTCCTGGGTGTTGGAGGGGAGGCATTTCACAGAATTAACTAACTGGGGCGTGAGAGAAGGGCAACAGGACACATTTGCTTCCGGGTACCTCTCTCTGGGACCAGGTTTCCCTTCTGCTCTACAGGCGCAGATACTTTCGGTGAATATGAGGAGTCAAGTTATTTTTAAAGGACTGCACTTCCAGCAGTTTCAAACTCCCTGATGCAATTTCCCTAAGAAAGAAGAGTTTTTAGTGATAGTTAAAGGTGGGTATCAGGAAGGAGCCTCAAGCAAACTCAAGCTTTCTTTATCTGCCACTGCAGATCTGTGTGAATATGCAAGGACGGTTTAACAAACACCACCATTTTACTTTTCAGTTCAAAGTGTTCTTTTTCATTCAATTAAGTGATTAAAACATGACTATAATTTGACTACATTAATCACACAATGAAGCAAGCCTTCAGGTAAAGTTGGACAGACAAAGCATTTCCAAAAAGCACATGCAGAAAGTCATGCCAAGGTGGGAAAGGCATTAGTGTCTGGGGCAAGAATGGGTGTCCTTACTTTTGATTATTAAGGTATTCTGGGGGAGGGAGCACCAACCCTCCCTTAGAGGGATATATGATGCATCCTGCAAAATCTAGTCCACCAGCCAGCCCAGCTCGCTATAGCACAGCATGTGGGCAGCAGGCACAACAGAGGAAGGGGAGGGGGGACACACAAAAGTCTGGCAAAACAGGAAATTTGAGGAAACTATTTCTGAAATGTAAATAAGGTTTTCTGTTACTTTCATTATTGCAGAAGCAAAGACGCTATATTCAATGGAAGGTGCTAAGTTTTCTGTTCCATTTCTCTCTTTTTCTGCACATGAGTTAGTTTGCAATGTACTGAGCTCATCAGATGAAAATCAGAATATTGAGCAAAATTGATTTTAAATGTTCCCTTTAGCCCTCAGTTCCTCCCCTCCCCAGAGTATAAAGGGAAGCTATTCAAAATCCAATTCTTCCTCACATTAGCTTGGGAAATTAGGTCAATGTATTTGTCTTCTGTGTGTGTGGGGGTAAGACATGTGTGTGTATCTGTGTGTGTATGCACATGCACACGTGCTTATGAATACCAGAGGGCCACCTTAGGTGTGCTTCCTCAAGTGCCATCCACCTTCCTTGAGACAGGGTCTCTCAGTGGTCAGGCACTCAATCTACGCTGGGAGACAGGACACCCGGCAAGATGAGCACACCTCTGTCTCCTCAGCACCGAGATTATAAGCGCTCATACCACTCTGGGTGTTTTGTACCCAGATTGAACTCTGGTCCTTATGCTTGGGACACAAGCACTTTCCTGACTGAGCTATCTCCCCAGCCATACTTGTCTTTGTTCAGCATCAGTGTCTTGTTGGAAGATGTGGACAGGCACTGTGAGACACCTCAATCACACAGTGGCTGAACTATAGTCATGCCAACTATACTAGGGGATGTCATACTGACACCAGAGCAGCTGGGTGTGACAGCACACTCTTCTAACGCCTGTAATCCTACTACTAGAGAGCCGAGGCAGGTGCATGGCAAGAAGGAGTCCCAGACCCTGCTGAAGAAAGAAAGATGAGACGTATCCACCTGTAGGGTATCGGAGGAAATTCTTGCTTTGTAATAAACCCATCAACTAGTATCAGTGGCTTTATTTTTAAAAAGGAATGATGCTTTCAAATTATTATTAAGAAAATACCCCATATGAAAAGGATTGCCCTAGCAACTTATCTCAGAGATGTGTGATTAATCTTCAAAGAAAGTAGAATGCTCACATTTGCCTTCTCTCTCACAGAATGGAAAGATGGTTTTGGAAAATGCTGACAGATGTGTGTTCACTGAACAAGAGCCTCCTCCTTTGCACATCCCCTCCATGTTCTTAAAGGTCTTTGCTAATGATCCCCGTGCAAACAGCATAATATCCGCTTACATATCAACACAATCATAAAATGTTTAAGTTCAACCAAATAGAGGCCAGAAGTGTCAGCCTCCTATATTTATACACACTGGTTTCAAGAATATCCAACCCAAGCCTGCACAAGCACAATTTTAGAATATCTAGACAAATCATGAACAGTGTTAAACTGTAATTCTACTATCAATTAATGGGGCTCATTTTCATCAAAAAGCAGACTTGTGTTCCTTCCCTGCCAGGGATATACTGGAAATATCCCAATGCTTACTCAGTTTATACTAACCTCTATCCCAGTACTCATTCAATTCATGTTTACTCACAATAGAGACCCAAGTTCTCTCGTAGGAGACAGTCCATATCGCCCCCTCAGTCCCACAGAACGGAAGCAGCAACCTGACTGGAGAAGGCCAAAGGTATGAGTGTTAAACAGCAGGACCCCCTAACTCCTCATCACAGTGCTTCTGCCAACTCCGGGGTGACACATACTCCGTTAGAGCTCATTTCAGTGCACTGGGCCTCACATTTCAGCAATCAACTTCCCCAGTGCACACAAATGGTAGGGGAAATGGCTCAAACACTGAGTAAAAATATGCAGTTTATCTGACATGTTCTGCCAAGGCAATCCAAAGTTATGCCTGTAAAATATGTTGCTATTGGTATTTAGTGTAGGTCTGTTTGCCACAGACTTCCCCGTTCCTTCTCCCAACTTTTTTTTTCTTTCCAGCAAACCACACCCTGCTTCCCACCCCCACCCCCTACACAAGCGCAGGAGGGAGACAATTGTGCTACAGGCTCCTTGCAATACATCCCAACCAGTATTGGCCAAGACTCCAGCACCCTGTGCCAATTTCAGGAAAATAAGAGTTCAGCCTTTTTTTCCCCCACTCTTTCTCCATTTTCGTAATCTCAGAAAGACACAACTGTTCCAGAAACCAGCTCCCCTACCATTCAGACATTTACAGCAAACCTTTACTAAAAGGGCTTGATTACAAAGCTATCTCATCGATATGAGATCACTTCACTTCCAAGTCTCATCAGACTATAGCATCCTCCAACACTTACAAACATTGCCCTGGAAAAAGATGGAGCCCATGTACTAACCTGAGCAGAGTGCCAACATTTTGTTTCATGCAAATGTCAAAAAAGGTAGTGTATAGAAGAGCCAAAGGAAGAGTAGGACTCCTTACAACGTGCTCCTCCAGACACAAAATGACCTGGATACCCATGACCACGCTGTGCCTGACACTACCTATACAAGACCGTCATAATAGAAGGAAAAGATGATGACATCAAAATAAAAGAGAGACTGATTGAGAGGGGGAGGGGATATGATGGAGAGTGGAGTTTCAAAGGGGAAAGTGGGGGGAGGGAGGGAAGTACCATGGGATATTGTCTACAATTAAGGAAGTTGTCAATAAAAAAATAAATTATTTTTTTTAAAAAGTAGTTTAACCATGGAGTATTCAGACAAAAATTCTTCCAAGGTACACATGTCTACACACACACACACACACACACACACACACACACATCACACAGACAGGTGTGAAGCTATAAGGAATCATCCTGGACCAGGAACATGAAGCATTTTCAATCTCTCAGGTGGAACCCTAATTTCAAAAACCTCAACAAACATCAGAGGAGATTAAATCTTTTTAAAAAATGTTTGTAAAAACTATGTGATATCCCAGTATCTGACAAGGTGGGATATTTGGCTTCTCTACTCAGATTTGCAAAATAAGTATGTGAAGAATGTAACAGAACACAGCATTTACCTACCCATTTAGCAAATAATATGGAAGACTGCTACATCTTTATTCAAAAGAAAAGACCTTCCCCAGCATTCATTTCTTTGGCTGGTAGAAACCCCGCCCTGTAAGGAACACACACGTAAAGCAATCTCTTGCAATGGGCCATTTTACTTATTCTGCAATTTCTTACCCAAATTATACAGGTATAATTATTTTGACACTATAATGAAAAGAAAATGGGATTTGGGCACCGTAGGTTTATCTAATAACACTATTTCTTGCCAGACTTCCACAGTACTGACAGCCACAAAGAACCTTGTCCATTCCAATAGGAAATATTTGATTTTACTGTAGGAACATTATTTATTTTCACCAAGTTGCTATTATCAGAAAGGCTATGATAGCTGAATAATAAAAATGAAATCAAGAATTTCTGGTGTTTCAAGGCTTTATTTTTTTTCTGCTCTCACTTTTGACATTTTCTTCCCCTGGAGAGACAAGATAAAGTGCTGTCATAAATGGGTGACTTTTCTTGTCAAATGACAGATTTGATTCTCCATGGCAACCACAAATCAAGGTGCTAGTAGGAATTAAAGCTTCTCTTAAAAAGCGTCTTTATGTTTATAAAATGAATTTAAATTAAATGGGTATTAGGTACAGTCTTTACTTCAATTTATTTATTGACTGAAGAGCTCTGTATTGCAGGGAGCACATCTGCGTTTTTAAGGAAAGATAACATATTGTCCTGACAGATGTATAAACTAAGCCAGCAACAAGGGCATATTTCATCCCCTGCTTTAGAGACCCAAGAAGGGTGGATATGCAGGCGGACATTGAGCAGGTGAGAAGTGCTTAGAGACTGAACAAAGTGTAAAATTCACCTACAGAGAACAGAAGAGGGACTCTTTCTCGTTATTCTCCTCACACACCTTTCCCCCCTCATTTCCAGTTAGTAACGATTAATAACAATTATTGCAAACAAAATGCCAGAGAGCGTCTCTCTCCCCACTGCATGCCCCTTAAGTAACAGATAGAGGCATGCTTTTATACTTGTATCACTGCAAGTAAATACTCCAAGGGGGAAAGAAATTATTTTAGCTAAAATTCAAACCGGGCTAAAATGAAACATTGGCTTGCCAATGTTTTAAAAAGAGGCAAGACACATAAACATGCACACACAAGAAACCACGTATGATGTGAGAGGAACGAGAGATGTAAATGGTGCGTTACAATGATTTCAATTTTCATTAAAAAGCAGAACTGATTAGCTTTGTCTGTTAAAGCATTCTTGGCTATGAGAACTTAAGTGGCAAGGTAACTTGCTTCTGGATCCTAAAATAAATACATCTGGGCCAACCTTCTGGTTCTGAGCCAGCCATCTACTCATCTGGAGGAGTGAGGCTTTAAGGTCACAAATAATATTTTAAAAGTTAAAGCACAGTTCATTTTTGGAAGTCTCCAGCACAGCGGAGGGCATTGCGAGCCTGTCTAAAATATATAACATCAACACCACTGTCATTCCAACAGACATGTTTAGCCTAAAATAAAGATGGGGAAAATAAAAGTTTTACACTGAGCCCTGGAAGCTGGGAGGATCCATCATTCTAAATGGCATGCATATAAGCTGAACCAAATTTGATTTTACACTTTCTTTAGTTAAAAGAATGATACAGAAAATTAAATCAAATTCTCTTCAAACAATCATCTGATGACGAGGCCTTTGACTGTTGGGAGCGGCTGTGTTGGGCTGGGGAGCCCTTGGTACAACAAAGACAGCCTAACCAGCTCCCCCCAGGGGTGTGTGACTTTAAACATCTAGGTTTCAAAGTTGTTTTTTCTTGGGGGGGGGTGTTACTTTTATCTTACAGGGTTTAAAAAGACTGTCCATTCCTGAAATTAATCAGCACAACCTACACAAAAAACGGTGCCTGAAAGTTATAAATCTTTTTGGAACTCTGTATACAAAGCATATTTTATGATGGGATGAGTCACACAGAACTCTCTATTTCAGTCACAATGGCTTTTGTTTCATATTAGAATAAAGTGGGCTGATGATCTCTCTCTGTGTAAAAAGTCATACTAACAGCACACCTCAAAAGACAGGTTGGTATGTTACACAGAATCCAGGGTTTGGATCACACAGGGCATGTGCCTAGGGGCCCTTGCACGGGAATTATAAATACTGCCCAAAAGCTCTGGCATTACCGGGCCATCGAAGGAAGCATGGCAAGAACCTTGTCATTCACTGTGGGAAGTGACTGAAACTGAGCCCTTGTCCCTCTTCAATGCAACTGGCATTCCTTTTAGCCTGAAGCAGAGTGACAAGATCATCGGAATGTTAACAAAGCCACCTTACAACCCTGACCTACCTGTACCTGAACTTGACAGTGTCTTCCTTAGACAGTTCACCAGGACGGAAGGGAAACTGAGGCAGAGGCCACATAGCATTAAATGTCAGCACCCTTGCATAAGATCAGGGAACATTTCACCAATGTAATATTAGGTAAAGCAACTTGATTGTGAATAAGACCCTTCAGGGCAAAAAAAAAAAAAAAAAAAAAAAAAAAAAAAAGGGTGGGGCAATGTTATTTGCTGGGGAATTTAACCATTCCCGTTTTGTTTGAAAGGGGCAAGAGAAGGAGAACGTGTAAACCTGATTCAGTGGACCAGATGGAATCTCGTTACTCTTGTTTAGATGTTCATGTAACAGAATCAGCTCAGGAAGTTCTTAAGAAAAAATAAACTATGATACACTTCAAACACCACTTTCCACCTGCCTTCCGGAGGGCTCTGCGCTTTACTGAGGTACACACGGGCCTCCCAGAATCATGTCTCTGCCACAGGCCAATTGTATGGGGAAATGTTACTTCGAATAAGTTCCAAGCACGACTTAATTTTCTGAAAAAGAATATAACGTGTGAAAAGCCCCTGTGTGCAAAGCTAAAATTCCAAGTGCCTTCTGCCAAAGCCACCACAGGATTTGAAAACTCACCGAAGATGGGGGTGGGGGGAGAGACAGTAATCATTTCAGCTGTATTCGAACCTGGACTGTACTCAGAATAGATTCCACCTGGTTACATTGGATTCCACAGTCACATGATGAAGGAAAATTGGAACTAACCAACACTCCCAATGTGTTTTAGTCCTACAGCTTTGCCGAATTCAAATTAAGGCTGCCATGGATCCTCAGAGGACTTGACTTCACTGTCAAGTCCAACAAACTGGTAACCCAGGTTTCCTCTCAAAACACCCCCTCAAGTCGGGCGTGGTGGCACACGCCTTTAATCCCAGCACTCGGGAGGCAGAGGTAGGAGGATCGCCATGAGTTCAAGGCCACCATGAGACCACATAGTAAATTCCAGGTCAGCCTGAGCCAGTGTGAGACCCTACCTCAAAAAACACCCCCTCATAGCTTTTATAACCCCAACTCCTGCCCCACATCAAGTCACCTAACTGTACATTTTTTTTTCACCTAAAAGATAGTGGTCTCAATGGCCAGCTTGGTGTGACCCTCAGCTACCTCTCCTTGTTTGTGACTCAGCCACTGTCTAGAGACTACCACGGAGGAAAGCATCAACAAGAAGTAGCCTTTAGAAAGAAATCAGCAGACACTAAGCACATGACTGGGGGTTCAGGACATTTCAGGGCCCATCTCTGGAGAGGTTAGCATGAAGGCACATCCCACCCCCCAGGGGCCACGGGTGACAGGCTTCCCCAGTGGCATGACACGAACAGTGGCATGACACGAACAGTGGCATGACACGAACAGTGGCACTGGGCTTCTCCGAGCTAATGAGAATGGATCCAATAACTCTCCCTGCCGGGGGTGGCGTCCTTTCATTCAGCTTCTGTAAAACGCATGTGATCCCTGGATGAAAGACGGTCCCATATGAAAGCCGGAGCAGTCACGAGGGTGGCTGTGATTATTGTGTCTCAACCCCTGGACACAACTCAGATCAAGTCATCCTATTTTTGAGGCTTTGTCTGGCAGTGCCTAAAATACCTGGGAAAAGTCTAGAACCCAAAACAATTCCCACAGAGCAACATACTTTGTAAAAGTCCAAGTGCTGCTAACGGCAAGCAGACACACACAGCAAGAGAGGACCTGGCTGGAGTGGTCCTTAGAGATGGTGTCAGGCAAAACTGAGGGGCCCTGTTTACCCATCTGTAAGTGAGGTACACGATTAGGAAAACAAGGGGACTGCGAGCAGAGAGCAGGTGAGGAGCATCCCTAGGGAATGACCAGCATGGGCTTACTCGTGGCTGTGGCTACCTGCCAAGGTCAACAACCTCCCATGAGGGGGCCCCTGAGACACCACCTGAAAGGCCCCCATGAGCTGTAGTGCTCCCGCTGGGAGGCACAAAGGTGAAACAGAGGGCAAATTACTACTGTTCCATGCCTGGGCTCTTCAGGGAATTGACTGGGGCCAGGATGCCCTTGGCTCCTGGGAGCTGGGAAATCAACAAGCAAATAACACTAACCCTCTCCACCCGGTTCTTTCCAAGAGGCCCTGGCCCTTTGCCATGCATGGTGCAGGTATCAATCCGGCTTCTGTTGTCCCCCTCGTAAGGGAACGAAGGAGATGAGTGTTCTGATGTCGGCTCAGTTGTCACTTCCTGAAGCTAGACCCCATGACTACATGATAATGAGGGCACACTAGGAAGACTGACTTTTGCCAGCACACAAAAACTCAATACAGGCCGTGAAAGCCGGAGGACCTCAGTTTTTATCTGCACCTTAGTTTCTTTACATGTTCGGTGAGGATGAAAGCACTGCCCGCCTCACAGGGCTTTGTACTGTATGGGTCCAGTGAGTCAGTACAGGGGCTTTGGATGAGCCTGGGCTAGCATTGCCATTCTTGTGGTAATAACCACCATCAAGCAGATTTTTAAAAAAAAATTTTTATTGACAACTTCTATACTTACAGACAATAAACCATGATAATTCTCTCACCTCCCCCACTTTCCCCTTTATAAGTCCACTCTCCTATCATATCCCCTTCCCTCTCTCGGTTAGTCTCTCTTTTATTTTAATGTCATCGACTTTTTCTCCTATTATAGAGTCCTGTGAAGGCCTTGCTAGGCACTGCGAGGTCATGGATAACAAGGCCAATTTCTGTCTAGACAGTTGCATTGTAAGGAGTGGTGCCCTTCCTTTGGTTCTTACACCTCTTCCGCAAAGGACCCTGAGCTTTGCAGGGTGTGACAGAGTTGTTTCAGTGCTGAACATTCCTCCGTTCCTTTTTCTCAACACTATGTTGCCTTTTGGGTCATCCCAGTAGTCACCAAACTGCCCTGAAAGCACTACACTTAATGTTCATATTCATATATTAATGCTACTCTCACTTTCGGTTAGAGAAGCAGATTATTTTTGTTTGTTTTGTTTTTCGAGGGAGGGTTTTGCTCTAGCCCATGCTGACCTGGAATTTACTCTGTAGTCTCAGGGTGGCCTCAAACTCACATCCATCCTCCTACCTCTGCCTCCTGAGTGGGATTAAATGTGTATATATACCACCACTCCTGGCTCAATCAGGCAGATTAATCTTCCTCCTTTTCCCCCCATTCCCCCCATTCCTCAAATGACAATATTTGAGGCATCACATGGAATTTGCCAAGATATGTCAACTCACAAGAAGTGACCTAACCACACAGTCCAAGTCCCGAGCCCGGATTTCAGACTATACTGACGCACACACAAACCTCTATCTTTCATCTTTTCAGGTCTAATTCCAGTCTTACATGTCTCCACATAGCAGTCTAAGATGGCAGGTTCTATACCTGATGTCACTATGGGTCTAGAGAACATAAATAAATGAGAAAAATCTATCCCTGTATCCAGTGAACCAGTGTGTCAAACAGTAAAACCAAGCATTTATAAAGTTGACAATTCTGGACAAGTTTGCAGTCACTGTGGAAAACAGATGCCAGCATACGCCCTAACTGCCCCAGACTCGCAAGAGTGGTAACTTCACACTCTTTCATCCATGATTCCTGGGCCACAGCCCCAGTCTCCCTAGGTTTCCTGACCTGCAGTCCTGTTTGTCTCAGGATCAGAGACACTTAAGCAGGGTGTGCTGCTCACTGTTCCAGAAAACAACTCTCCCCAGCTATTTGTCAACTTCTGTCATTCAAAGGGATACAACACAAATGTATATCTTTAATGAAATCCAGTCAAGAAAAGTTGTCATCATGTAGTTATATCTGTTATGACATACATTTCATTTTGTTCAATACATAACAGAGAAGCTATTTAATCAAACAGAAGATTTTCACTAAAATGACAGTCCAAGCAATGTCCAAACAAGCGTTGATTATGCAATGTGAATCTGATTGGGATTGGACTGTTTTCAGAGGAATTTTTTTCCCTGTGTCTCTTCCATTGAGAAAATAGCCTGAGGGGTGGGGCAGAAAAACAACAGGAGACAATGGAGGTGGTGGTTGGGGGGTGATGCTGAGTCAGCATGAGTATGGGTCCCAAAGCCCCACCCTGTGATATCCTGGGAAAAGGTGAAAAGCCATACTATCCCCATCAGGAAGGTCAAAAGGCAGTGCTTCAGCTGGACATTTGTCTGCCCTCTCCTCTCCATATAACACCATTCCAGAGACAGGTACAAAAGCAAGTAACACACAATGCAAGGGATGATGACATCTGTGTTTTGCAAGTGACACTTATCCTTAGACACAATCTGTTTGTCTTCACAATTAAATGAACACAGCTTCAATGATTAAAAACTTTTTTTTTTTTTTTTTTTAACTATAGCAGAATTAGTGGTTCAGAGAACTAGTGAGCTCAAGGCCAAAAAATACAAAGAAAAAAATGGACAAGTGTACTTGGGTTGTAGGTGCCATGGATAGTAGGGGGTAGTGGAAATAGAAAAAGGAAGAGGGAGGAGGAAGAAGAGGAAGAGAAGGGGAGAACAAGAGAGGGGGATCCTGTAATGTACAGTTTTCCTTCTGACCCATCCCCTACAGAGTCCCTGAAGCACAATGAGATGATCAAGAAAGAACTGGTGGGAAGGTGGGTGGATGGACAGAGAGAACCTCTTCTCCCCCAAAAAAAAAGTCTCCTAAAAATTATTTAAACATGTTACTCTGAGAGACAAAGGCCCATTGTCACAGGGACTTGTGCTCTTCACTCTGGCAGGTTACTGCCACCCTTCCAATAAAGGAAGAAAATATCCCTATAAGGAAGTTGGGGGTGCACTATGGGTAGGAAAGTCCATTTTCCTATGTCATCCTGTGGTATCACAGCCACCATCATCAGCCCCAAACCCTACATTACTGTGATAATGTTAAGTCAGTGAAGGGTGGTGGAGACCAGGCATTCCCACAGTGAAAGACAGCTGGACCTCCAACTTGGCATGGGGTTTTGCAGGTCTGACATAGAACCAAAGAACTCACAAAAGAACCATGGATCATGGCCAGCTGTTCTGTTTTGACACTATGTAGTTCAGATTGGGCTCAAATTCTTAAAAATTTTTATTTATTTATTTGAGAGAGAATTTTTATCTTTACTTATTTATTTGACAGCGAGAGAGAGAGAGGGGGAGGGAGAATGGGCATGACAGGGCCTCAGCCACTGCAAATGAACTCCAGATGCTTGTGCCACAGTGTGCATCTGGCTTACGTGGGTCCTGGGGAATCGAACCGAAGTCCTTTGGCTTTGCAGGCAAATGCCTTAACCACTAAGCCATCTCTCCAGCCCTGGGCTCAAACTCTTTATGCTCCTGCCTCAGCCTCCTGAGTGCTGCTGATATTACAGTTGTACACCACCACACTCAGATAATACTGGCCATGTACTCCTGTGGCCCAGGGATGTCCTCTGCTCTTCCACAGTGACGGTCTTCTGAGCACTGGCCAGGAAACAGCCCCTTCCTTACAATCACTGCCTCTGTGTACAAGGGTTTCTTTCTGAACTCCCCTGTGTGTTCACACCCTGAGGTGCCCCCAACCCGTATCCACTGTGGTTCCTGTAACCTTCCAGCAAAGGTCCCTTTCACCATTCTCATTGGGCACCCCTGGAGCCAGCCCAAAACCTTATCCTTCCCTTGTCCTCCATCTGGGGCCTGGACAGGTCCCTGGCCTGTAATCTTTCACCATCCTCTCTCTCATGAAGCAGTCCTGAATCATGCAAGGGTTTAATGACAGCACTTGTCTGCTGACACAAGCCTATGTGGGATGGAGAGGCACCCGAGGAGACACATTACTGAAGATCTGAGTGTGCGCAGGAGCAGGAACAAGCTGGCAAGCAGGTACTTGGACACAATGCTAACAGATACAGTAGAAACTCCAAGAAACTTCCAAGGATGTCTAAGGCCTGTGGGGCCCAGAAACCTCTGAGAAATTCCACGTTGCTCTACTGGCACTGAGTGTTTCCTTTTAAATGGCAATATCCAAATCAGAGAGGAAACAACGGCCCATTCCAAGCTAAACGGCACATTCAGACAGACCAAGAAAATAACAATAAAAGTGCAAATTTATTCTGCATGTGTAATTGTGATTGTCATTACATCAAGTTCCATATATGCCCAGCCAGAATAAATATTAACCCATCTTATAAATGACTTTATACCACATTTGTGGATACAGCTCCACCCAAACCCAAAACAACACTGTTGCCATAGCAACCAACAGATTTCAAAGGAGGAGAAGACTTCAGAGCTCAGAGCAATCACATAGAATAGCCAGCATCAACAAAATATGTCAGTAGTATTTAACACACACAGTGAGGACCATTCTATAGTTGCATCTCTTTCCCAGAAAGCCAACCCCTTATAAGTCACCTTCTCCCATCCATCCTCCCCCAAAAGAAACAACTGCAAAATTGTTTCCACCTTAATTGAGGAAAGAAATGAATTTGAGTCATTCCTGGGACTCAAAGGGAGGATGTTGAAGGAAATCACATCCACTAAGTGATTTTGCACATGCTGAAATTCAGATTAATTACTGATTGGTAATTATGAAATCTTAGCTGGGCCACGATCATCATATTAGAGTATCTATTTTCTTGCTGGATTAAATGATGATGGGGGAGGGGAGAGAAGCAAAAGCCAGAACTGAAAGCTGGAGAATCCACATCCATGCAAGCTACTGGCCAATGTCAAATAGAAGCCAGAATCACCATGGGAACTTTCTTTCTTTTTTTTTTTTTTAAATGGGAACTTTCTTTTTGTTGTTGTTGTTGTTTTGTTTTTCGCGGTAGGGTCTCACTCTAGCTAAGGCTGACCTGGAATTCACTCTGTATTCTCAGGGTGGCCTTGAACTCATGGTGACCCTCCTATCTCTGCCTCCCAAGTGCTGGGATTAAAGGTGTGCACCACCATGTCTGGCGGGAACTTTCTTAATCATTGGTTCCCCCCTAGGAACTTTGCTCACAAGTTACATGGTGTTAGGCTTGGGTATGACATTCAAAGCAAAGTCTATAGGAGCCTGGGTCTATAGGATAGAACTAACCTCATGTCAGGCCAACATACACCTTTGTAGACCCAAAGACCTAGTAGTCAATCAATGGATAGATCTATCTATCCATTCATCTATCAGTCTCTCTCTCTGTGTCTCTTTCCTACTGACTCCAGATATCAAAATATTATTTTTTTACAATAAAACACTTATACAATGTGAAGGTGTTTTGAGCACTTGGCTCTTGCTACCTTCAAAAAAGAAGCTTATGCTATTTAATTCTTTCTTATTTTCCTGAGCCACAGTTTCCCTCTGTAAAACAAGGTTAATGAAAGTAGTTACCTTACATAGCTATTAGAGAGACAAAATGAGTTAGCTATACACAAGCTCAGCAAGTACCTGACACATGGCAAGGACATAGGTAACCTATTATTACTTAAAGGCAACTCTTCCTTCAGGATGAATAAGTCACATCCTGTTGGGTACCCCTTTGAGAACCTTCTAGTACTACCTAATAAAGAATTTGGGAACAATGTCACTGAGAGATGTCACAAACCAGCAGCTGAGTGTAGCAGCCCTTCTCCATTGGCATACATTTCTGAGACAGAACTGGGTGCAAGACACATAGATCATGTGATCATGATTTTAACCCTTAATGTTCTTGAGCCTTTGCCTCCTTCCCATACAATGGTGACTAGGTGACTACCTGAAGAACTCTAGCCAGGATCAAGAGCATGAACCCTTGAAGAGTACTTCATAAACATACCCAAATCTGTTACATGCAAGCATTAAATATATATCAGCCAGTAGTGGTTAATATCCATTATTATTATTTACTATTATATATGCTAAGACACAATGCTAATTATGTAACTATTTACTGAATGCTACTTCATACCAGGTGACGTATGGTTAAAACAAACTGGCATGTCATCATGGAATTCACACTGGCCTAGTAGTTTCCTTCTCTACCTTCTTATTGCTAAGACAAAAATATCTGACAAAAATCAGTTTGTGAGAGGAAGGGTTTATTTCAGCCTACAGTCCCAGGTCACAGTCCCTCATGGAAGGGAAGGCAAGGCAGCGGGAGCCTGAGCAGAGCTGGTCACACCCAGTACCGGGAGGAAGCACAGAGTGATGAATGAATGGTGGGACTTCAGCCAGCTCTCTCCTTTTGACACAGTCCAGGACTCCAACCCATGGCATGGGGCCACCTCCTGTTAGGTGTCTTCCTACCTGAATTAACTCATGAGGATAATCCCTCCAAGGCATGTCTAGAGGCTCACCTAATCTAGATAATAAAAAAAAAATCAATGTACTAATGTAACACACACACAATTATATCCCACCAACAGTTAGCCAGCACTTACCAGTATTTGTTTGCTGCAGACATAAAGTTAAAAATACTCAAAGATTGAGATGAAAAAAACCAAAGGCAAAGACAAGGTCATTCACCATCAAACCCACTCGTGTTCTGTCCCCATGCTACCTATGAATTCCCAATCCACAAGACCTGACCGGACCAGCACCGAGATGTAGCTCTATGAAACTTCCCGTGAACAGAATGAAAAAGCCACATACTGATGACTCAAAATGGTTCCATCTGACTAGGCCACAGCAAATAGCAGGTGACTCCCAAGTTTAAAGATTTATCAGAATTTGCTCCACAACCCGATTAGCAAAGTTTTCCTTTCCTTCTCCCTATCGCTGGCCTACTGGTAGAGAATGCACAAATGCAATTACATTTACATTTATGATGAGGTCTGTGAGTCACCAAAACACGCTAAGACGAACTTTTTACTGTTTTCCATTATGCGCTGTGTGCTTCACTGCCTCGGAGTAGTCTTTTCGTCGGGGGAGGAGTTGTAAATAGCAAGCATGGACTTTGTGGAGGGTCCACCCCTTTGGTCAGGGTTTTACGTTTACTGCTGTAGGGTCCCTTTACTCAGGATTCTTAGATTATTTTTCCATTTAAGTGTGGCACATTATTCATAACAGGGAATAAAGATGTGGACTTTCAAGACAGAAGATAAGAAAGAGAGCTGTTCACACTCAAACAAACCACACAAACATGACAGCCAAAGCCTTGGAAAATTGAGCTGATCCAGGAGGGCTGAGCAGACATTTGAAGAGCGTGACAGTCGAGGGCATCCTCTCTCGTCTGTGTGCTCTGTCTGAACTAACTCTTCAAGCAATAGTTTGGGTGTTGGTTCTACTTCCTTTAATGCATGCCACTTCAATCCACTGAAGTAAAAGCTGTAACTTGTGTTAGCACTTTGTATTTGACCCAGCATCTCTGACTAGGAAACCATCCCAGGACCCCACTGTGAAGCCCAAGTTCAGAGAGCAAACAACAAGGGCATACAAGTTCACTGTTTGAGTCATCATGAGGTATTTAAAATTTTAATCATTGTAGCCCATAAGATAAATACAGTAATAAAAATGTGTAAATGGAAATGCTAGTTGTTTCTCCACCCCAACCTTCCCCCCACCCGCACAATGAGAAGACAGAAGAGAAGAGCAGTGTATAGAACCTGACGTATCCCGTCGCTGACGTCAGCGCTACGGCTGTCAGCCATGTGCAATGCTAGCACGTGGAGGCAGTGCACTGGCCAAAATCTGCATTCTTCCTCAGAGTAACAGAAACCAATGGACATGGTCTTTAAAAATACATATTTATAGCCGGGCGTGGTGGCGCACGTCTTTAATCCCAGCACTCGGGAGGCAGAGGTAGGAAGATCACTGTGAGTTCAAGGCCACCCTGAGACTACAATAGTGAATTCCAGGTCAGCCTGAGCCAAAGTGAGACCCTACCTCGAAAAACAAAACAAAACAAAACAAAATACATATTTATTTCCACATGTGTATATATACTTGTGCCATGTTCTCTGGCCACTGCTGCTATGGAATGCCTGGCCATCTTTATGTGGGTACCTGGGAATTGAACCCCAGCTGGCAAGCTTTGTAAGCAAGAATGTCCAACCACTGAGAAATCTCCCCAGGCCCAAGAATTTGGGTTTATGTTTTATTTTGTTTTGTTTTGCTTCAAATTAAGTTTCTCAGATTAAGACTCCAGGACTTAGAGTGGCAAAGGAACTCAGTTAACTAACGAGTCAAACTTTGAACTCAGAGCCTTGTTTATTCCCACTACCCTACATCAGACAAGTGTCCATCTCTGTAATAAAGTAATTGTACTTGCATAGCTCATTGACTCTTGCCAGAGCTTTCTGAGGAGTGTACTATCACATAACATAGGATAATGAAGAGACAAAAATGGGTGAAATAAATTACCCATGGACACAGAGCTAGCTAATAGTAGAACTAAGCTTGAATATAACTTGGGTGTGGGGTCTTCAAATTCTTTCCAGTGCCCCTAGTGCACTGCCTGAAAGTGTGTATCACTTTTGTGACCAGTGGAACAAAGAAAGGCAGGGAAAAAAGGAAGCAGCTAAGACAGGCTTATTCAGGTGTGGCTCCCCTTCTACCATGCAGCCTTCCTCTAAACACTGTCAAGGACTGTCCCCAAACAGACTAGACTCTCTCAAAAGCAGTACACTACAATGACTATCCCCCACGTTCTACAATGAAGAAGCCATAATAAATCCACTTGATGTGTAACTGCCCACTGCCTCTGTACCTGCCACAAAATGAAATCAAGAAAAAATATATATATATAGGAAAACCAAGGGGAAAATCCATTCAAAGTGAACAATTAGCCAATGTATGGCTGAAGCCAGGGGTCTTCAATCAGGAAGCAAGAAAAGATACATTATGATACCAGGAACTATTTGGGGGGTGTTTGGGGTTATCACAATGACCAGGTACAGCCAGGGATGCTAAATACTGTGGGCGATATGGCAAAGAGAATTGCTAGTGCCCTCATGGAGAAAAACAACGTAGGCACCTCATAAATACCCATGTAATGACTGGGTGACCTCTCAAACAACTAGCATGGTGGTAGGAGATAGTTTGTTACAATAGGAATGAAAACAGGATACAAGGTTATAAGAGCCTGATGATGGTGAGTGCATATTTACTTAAGTTTGCACCCAAAAAAGACTAGAAAGAAATATACTGAAATGTTCATTTTTAATTTTTCATTACAGTGAATTAGTGATTCTTCTCTTTAGTTCTTAAATATGGTATCATTTATCACAAAGTAGTTACAAAAAAAGAAGAATCTAAATTATACTTGATGGACAAAAAAGAAAAAATCTAGAACAGAGGTTGGAGAGAGTGTTCACTTGTAAAGCACATGCAAGCATAAATATGAGAGTTCGGATCCCCATCACCCAAGTAATTGTCAGGTGGGCATGGTGGCTGCCTGTCATTCTAGTGCTCAAGAAGCAGGGACAAGAATCGCCCAAGCAAGCTACCGGAAGCAGTAAGCTCTGGGCTCAAGTGAGACCCTGCCTCAATAAAATCAAGAGGAGAGCATTTAACAAGGATCCTAGAAGACAACCTCTGACCTCTACTGCACACCACACACACATCCACATGCAAAAAAATGAAAAGCTGTAAAACAGAATACCACTGAAGTATAATTACATTTAAATTGTGATCAAAAGAATGAGAAAATTTCTGAAGAAAGGTAAATTATGATTGCCACCTGGGTATGCCTAAAAAGATATCTCACTCTAGCCTCCAAATTCAGGGTACCCTAAACAAAAGCCAATGTTTTGTCGCCCATTCCCACCACCACTACTCAATGAGTCTCCACTTTTCTGTGAAGCACAAGGCCATCCACTCCACCAGACAAACTCAAGGTTGAAAGTCACTACTTGCATGCCTCTACATGTAGGCATCCTCCAGCCATGAACTCCTGCTGCACTGTCCATTCCCAGCACCCTTAGCTGAGTTCTAGTGTATCCTGTGACCTGCAATGCTGAAACCATGAGTCCTACGCAACTTTCCTATTGCCGGCAAACCATACCCCTCTGTACGGTGCTGGCTAAGGCCGTCACATTCACTTAAATTCACAATGGAGGAAGCCGTTGGGACTTGTTTTAAGATAACTTTTTTAAATTTTTTATTTTATTTGAGAGAGGGGAAGAAAGAATGGGCATGCCAGGACCTCTATCCACTGCAAACAAACTCCAGACGCATGAGCCACCTCGTGCACCTGGCTTTATGTAGGTACTGGGGAATTGAACCTGGGCCCTTAGGCTTTGCAAGCAAGTGTCTTAACTGCTGAGCCATCTCTTCAGCCCCTAAGATAATTTTTATCTTAAACATTTCTACCACACTGCCATCTTAATGACAATGAAAGGAGGAAGAGGAGCATAATTGAACACACCCCTGGAAGATTAACTCAATGGGGATATACGCAAGTAGGAAGCACCAGTGCAAACACTAAAAGCTTACACTGTAGAGCTGGAGCAGAGCTTAGTGGTTCAGCACTTGCCTAGTATAGGAGAAGCTCTGGATAACATCTCTGGCACCACATAAACAAAGACAGATAACAACAATACATACATTGAATAGCAGCCTCAATATGTTCACTAAAAAGATGTTTTATCCACCAAAAATCTTCATAGAAAAATCGAGTCAGACCACAATAAATTATTCTGTGATTTAGGAAAGCTCTTTATTACTCCAGTGGTGCCCTAATGATATGTGCACCCCCAGTTTGAGATGTACAGGTGGATAATGTAAGACAGAAGACAATTACATAGAGTCTTCAATAGAATTCCATCTATCAGTACATTAACTGCCTGACTTTTGAAGTAGATGGCTCAGTACAAAGTATATAAAGTGGACATAGATAAAACTGGTGTCTTCATAGTCAGGTGGCAGTTCATAAGGGAATATTCATTGTCCTGTATATTTAATAGAAGATGAAATGAGATAACTTACAAAACTGATTGTACCCCTTCTTTCCATGTGTGTGGTATGTGTGTATGTGCACATTCATGTGTGGACACGTGTGTGTGCCCATGCATGTTGAGGCCAGAGAACAATCTTGGACATTGTTGCATAGGCATGCCAAATGCCTCTTTTTGAGATAAGGTCACTCATTGGCCTGGAGGTCACTAATAAAGCTAGAATGGTTGACCAATGAGTTCCACTAATCTATTTTCCCCTCCACGGTGCTGAGATTATAAGAGTGCACTACCACACCCAGAATTTTTATGTGGGTACTGGAGGTCGAACAGAAGTCCTTAGGCTTGCAAGGCAAGCACTTTATCAAGTGAGCTGTCTCTCCAGATGCCTAATATACGACATTTAAGGAAAAGAATTCTGATTTTAGAAACATGAATTTGATAGGCTCTGTAAGAGTGCTGCCCAACAGAAACAGAAAATGAGCCACTTATGTAAATTTACATTTTCCACTATCACATAAGGCAAAAAGAGACAGGTAAAACTAATGATACATCTCATTTAACATGATACATTCAAAGTCTTAGTCTTCAACATGCAGTTGATGTCTTTGAAATCCAGTGTGTATTTCCCACTCAGTCCACCTCAATACGACTCACCACAAACGTGCTTCAAGTGCTTGGCAGGCCCAGGGAGTCACTGCTACATACTGAAAAGGGCAGTTGGGGGAGGATCGTTTTGACTCCTATAGAAACTTCCAAGAAAAACTCACCTCATTCTCTTTCAGAGGACTATCAATGTTGTCAGGTTGGCTGGATTCATTTCAATAGCAAGGTCTCTACTAGTCTCCCTGGGAGTTCTCTAGGGAAACCCTACATTATACACATGGCTTTCACCTCCAAAACTGTAACTTGCCTCCTTAAATTCGACACAAAACCAGCAATAGCTAGTTAATCAGGCCCCCTCCTCTGCATTTGTTTTTAAATGAAGACTTCTGTTCTTTTGGTTTTATTCATAGGTCAGTAATAAATGATTATATCTGCGACATGCCCCAGGAACTGTAAGTCTTAAGAAACTGTTTCATTAAAAAATTACTCTATCTGAAGAAAATTTATTGACACTTATCTCATTTTCCACTTGTGCTTGGTAAGAAACACCTGTGGTTTTCAAAGACGAAGGTCTGGAGATAAGGGCTTTTTTTTTTTTGAGTTCGTGTGATACACAGAGCTGGTTTACACCATCTTCCTTCTGCAGCAATGGTGCAAAATAGGGGTGTGGCACAGCACCCTCCAGAGGACCTAACCGAAACAGCACACCATGCCACAGCCCTCCTGACCACCTCACTAAGTACAAAGGTTCAAGAGCTGGAGATGACCCAGTCTAGGCAGATTCTCAAATCCTGAGCACTTAAATCTCTTCTCATTTCCAAAGAATTCTTCCCTTTCCAAGTATGGGTTTAATAAGTGCCCAGAAAATGTAAAACTCTCATATTCAAATGTAACTGAAGCACAGGAAAATACAGTCTGGGAATTGTGTGTAGGCTGCCATCACTCATCCCCCACCCCATTCTTATTTCCTCAATAAAATATATTTTAAAATAACTCTCCATTCATAGACACATGATGTGAAGTCAAAGTGTAACACATTGACTCCAGTGATTCCACAGGTGACCTCAAAAAAGGCTGACCCTGAATCTGTAAAAACACACACACACACACACACACAGAACATAGTGCAACATAAAGGAAGTAGTTCTAACCCTCCAGGACTTATTTCTCTTGTGACATTTAGCACTTCAAAACTGAACACCAGTACACCAGTGCTACATCTAACTACAGTCCCCATGAGACTTCCAGAGGACATTGGCCACGCACACAATTGAAATGCTACTTGTTCAAGTGGAGCTGTAGAAGGCCCCCAAGGTGACCTCTAATACTGAGAACGTGTGCCTGTGTGAAATGCACTGACTGAAATAGATCTTCAGAATGAAGTCTCCCAAAATGATTAAAGTAAAATGCGAAACATCACAGTTTATACAAGACAAGAAACATTTGGCTGCAAATGGTTTTATAATTTTGCTAATTAAAAATTATCCCATTTTCGCTTTGGATTCATCATAGAAGAGAAACAGGAATAACCTTACCATGCCAGAAACACAAGCAAATGATTAAAGTTTTACTCTTAAAAAAATCTTTAAAAGTTGGCAAAACATTTCATTAGGCTACAAATCAAAATCTGTCTGTCCTTGACATCTCTGTAATGTCTTCCAGATTCTACATCTTCTTTTTTTAATCACTCACTGAATCACTCAGAATTAAAATATGATAAAATACTACCCATCTTGGACCTCTAAAACGGTCCTTTGATATAATACAACCTTCATGAGCAATGGTCCCATACTACCGGACTCTGATTTATGTTTTCCATATATTTCACAACAAGAAAAAATATATTCCCAGAATCATGCCTTCATCAGTAAATCTGCTACATGTGAAGAATATAAATAAATACTAAAAAGGGGCCACCATGAACTCTCTCTCTCTCTCTCTCATTACATTTGCCAAGTGGAAGTGGGTAAAACCATGATTAAAAATAAAAAAAAATTTAAAAAAACACAGTTTGACACTTCCAAGGTGTTACCAACAAAATATGCTTTTAAGAAGGGGAGATATTGTGAGTGGCAAGGAGGTTCACTGATGAACAAGTATTTATCTGCAAAGCTAATGAAGGCAATGTTTACGGCACACACTTATTTATTTATGCCTCCCCTCTTCAAGCCCTCCGCGTGCCATGGGAGTCAGTGTGCAGTAATGGCAATGAAAACCCCAGAACCTTCCAACTGCAAGTTACAGTAGTCAGTGTGTCAGTGGAAACAATGAGTCACAGACGTTCAACCTGGGATGAGCTGTGGCAGCACCTCACATGTGTCACCGATGTGTCATGTGACATGGCTGTTGCCATGGTGAGGCTCCATGTTCAGGAAACGTGTGAAGTCTCCTAGAAGGCACCCAGCCATCCCTCAAGATACTCATGCCCAGGAACGCATTCTGAAATCTTTCTACTGCCGATAACATTGTGACTGGCTTCCTCTCTGGAAATGGTGCTGGAAGGAGGTGGGGAGGAAAGTCATGTGGAGAAAACTGAAAGAAAATATAGTATATTATTCCTAATGTCAGGGGACAGTGGATTCCAACACACTGAAATTAGCAGGATATTTAAAAATAATTACTTCAAATGGCTTCAATGGAATAAAAGTCAAATGTCTCCAAAAGGATTTTATATGTTATTTGTACACTGTCCATGCATTAAAACAAAGGGTAAAGCAAAAGATACCATGAGCTACATCTTTCTTGGACAGGATAAAGAAAGTATACAAATTAAGTATATCTGGATGAATAATCATGGTCCTATTTATTTAAAAAGAAAAGTCTATATTTGAGTATCTCTAACCCAAATCTCCAAACTGACCTGAACACTCCTGTTGTCTTCTCAGAACAGGAAGAAAAATCCTCCAAGGCTCCCAGTCAGAAAGATGGAAGAATAGACTGGCAGGAATGGACTAAGCAGAGTACCTGGCACACACAGAACCTCTGTGGCAGAGCCCAGACCCATGGCTACCACTGGGACTTCTACACAGGTACCTCAAACAAAGACCAGCTTCTTCCAGCAAACTGAATTCTGGGGCGGGGGCATGATGCATTAGCAGCAATCTTTCTGGGTGTCAGCTTCCCAGATTTGAAATTTAGGGAGTGGGTTTAGGAAACTCACAAAATTTCTCTTCCAAATGAGAAAGATAGTTTGTTCAGAAAAAAGGGGCACCATCAAGCAAATTACATGAGAATACAGATGCATATACAAAATATGCTTCTCAGGTGATTGGTAATGTGGGGGACAACCATGATGGTCACAGACGCCACATACCAACACCGAACAGGAACAGCAGCCAGAATAAGTATTGTCCTCATGGAGTGGGTGAAGTGACCTCACATGTGGTCAGGTTGTCATAAAGAAAAGACAGTATCTAGAGAATCTCAGGTCCCAAACAAATGATGGCGTAGAGAGCCCACAGGTAGGAGATTAGAATCCAGTGTTAGAAAGAACTTCCTAGCTCTATGGCTTGGCAAAAATTTTGAACTTTCTTTTCTTTTTAATTTTTTTAGTTTTATTTATTTATTTGAGAGAGAAAGCAAATGAAGGGGAGGGAGAAAGAGAGAATGGGCCTCCAGGGCCTTCACCCCACTGTAAACAAACTCCAGACACATGCACCACCTTGTGCAGCTGGCTTACGTGGGTCCTGAGAAACTGAACCTAGGTCCTTTGGCTTTGCAGGCAAGTGCCTTAACCACTAAGCCATCTCTTCAGCCCAAGATTTATAACTTGGATCTAACAGAAAGATTCACTTTCTCCATATCCAAAGTTATTCAAAAGCCGGGCATGATGGTGCACGCCTTTAATTCCAGCACTCGGGAGGCAGAGGTAGGAGGACCACCAAGAGTTCGAGGCCACCCTGAGAATACATAGTAAATTCCAGGGGAGCCTGGTCTAGAGTGAGACCCTACCTCAGAAAACCAAAAAAGAAAAAAGATAACCCAAATTTATTCAAATGTAGTTTGAGCTAGTCACTAAGGACCACACAGACTAAGGAAAAAAATACACAGGGGACGGAGAGAAACAAGGAGCAGCGCCCTGCCACTGCTTACAGAATTGCCGCCAGCCTGTGAATGGATGATATAAATGTCAGTCATGACAGCCTCTATACACACACGCACACACACATGCAAACACCCAAATTCACACACTGGACATCATAGGGAGAGGACAGAAACTCTGCTTTACTGGCTTCAACTGGCATTTGGGGAGGTGGGAGTGTACTGGCTGTGTGGGCCCCATGTGTGCACATGTGGAGGCCAGAGGAAGATATGGAGTGTCCTCCTTTTGTCAGTCTTCATCCTTACTTCTTCCCGGCTGGGTCTCTCACTGAAAAAGGAGCCTGCACGGTTTTCAAGTACACTGGTTGACCAGTGAGCTCCACTGATCAGATCTCCACCCTCTCTGGCTCAGCACTAGGTTTACACGCATGCGCACCCTCCATGCCCAGCTTTTTTTTTTTTTTTTTTTCTGGTTTTCCGAGGTAAGGTTGCACTCTAGTCCAGGATGACTTGGAATTCACTCTGTATTCGCAGGGTGGCCTCGAACTCACGGCGATCCTCCTACCTCTGCCTCCCAAGTGTTGGGATTAAAGGCATGCACCACCACGCCTGGCTGTGTCCAGCTTCGTACGTGGATGCTGAGGATTGAGCTCAGGTCCTCAGCAAGTGCTCTCACCCTCTCAGCTGTCTCCACAGCCCCACTTTTTTCTCTACGTAGGCCAGGCTTTAGGACCAACAGCTCCATTATCCACTGGCTATTTCCTACATGCCGCATCTTTCCTTAACTTGTCCTTTTAAGTCCACAATCCCCTAGGAGTTAGGCACTCTAATTACTTACATTTTAAAGGTGAGGACCTCAAGTACAGAATGATGGAACTTACCCAAGATTATACTGTTAGGAATCAACAGACAAGGATTCAAACCCGAGCAGTCCAGCTAATGCCGGTGTGGCTATCACCACACTTTAGCACTGATTTCCTGTAAAGGTTCCCTACATCCTGGAACACATTAGTTTTTCACTTAAAGGAAAAAAAAGATAAGCAATTTGCAAAGCTCTCAACACACGTCCTACCTTTGTGTGTTCTCTCTCCCCCTTCCTACCCTTCTCATTACAATGGGCGCTTGTATGAAGACTCAGTATTTGTTTCGGACAGGTTCATCATTTCCGGATGTTTGTTCTCCCACAGCAGTAACAATACCTTGTTTCACAAATTCTGGCTTCGTGACAATCAGGACATTTCCCTGCACGTCCAGGTCAGTTTCATCTCTGCACTAGACAGGAAATACACTGCTCATTTGTTCTTCTGTGCTTTCTTTCCAGCTCCCTTACCTGGTCAGGCTTCCATCATGGACGACTGGAGAACAGTGTCCACATGCCACTGTCTTTACACACCTGTTTTACTTGCTGCTGTTTCCCTGGTCCTTTGTTTTATGAAAACGTCCACGTTAGCTATGCACAGTGAGCTATGCCCATGATCCCCCAGCACTTGGGAGGCTGAGGTAGAAGAATCATGAGCTTGAGGCCAGCCTGGGCTACAGAGTGAGTTCCAGGTCAGCCTGGCTACAGTGAGAACCTGACTGAAAACAAAAATAGAAAAGAAAATGCCCACTTCACAAATTCACTTTTCTCCATCCTCATCCTATAAAAGAGGACGTGTAGCACATGGAGTGGGAGGGCTATAATGTGGCGTGTCCGTGTTTATTTCTTATTCACTTTTTTGTGTGTGATACATATATGTGTGAATGCATATTTATATGTGTGTGCAGGTGCATATGCACATACACATTACACTTTGTGTGTGTGCGGCGTGCACACATGTGCATGTATGCCAGAGGTTGATATTAGGTATCTCCTTGAATTGCACTCTAACTTATTTTTGAGATAGGGTCTTTCCATTTGAACCCAGAACTCACAGATTTGACTAATCTAGCTAGCCAGCTTGCCCTGGGAGGTCCCCCGTCTCTGCCTCCTGAGCTCTAGGATTACAGGCAGGCCACCAGGCCTGTCCAACATTTCTTCAGGTCGTGGGAATCGGAACTTATGTCCACACGCTTATGCAACAAGTACTTTACTGACTGAACCGTATCCTCAGGTCCCTGTTTTTACTCACATCTGAGGTGCTGGAGATGGAATCCAGAGCCCTTGCTAGGTAAGTACCACTGAGCTTCTGCCCCAGCCCAGGGTATCTTCTACCCAGAATGCTCATGTTCTGATAATTCTTACCCTGCAGAGATTTCTCTAGAAAAAACTCAACAGACAGGTATAACACACCTCCTTGACTCTGCCCTTTCCTGCCACTAAGTTAAGGGACATTTAGAATGAAATCTTATACTCTTCACTACTCAAAACTACCTGTAAGAGTTTTGTTGTACCCAAGGAACATTTGGACAATAATTCTCTTTTTCCTTAAGCCCCTGAAATTTTTATTAAACTCTTCATTTAAGCAATATTATCTGAGAAACCAGATGATGTGTTAGTTCTATTTTTGCTACAGATTTAATATATACTGAACATATTATAAATAATATGCAACTTTCATTTTTTAAAAAAGCACTCATTTGCATCTTCTAGGAAATTCATCTTAAACTTCATGGGTGAGACACAACATGGTTTACAAAGAACTGCTCTTGAGGTGACTGCAGGTGTCATGTCACTCACTGTTCAAGGGCTACTTTTCTTCTATGACTTTTCTTTTCCTGCATCTTTCATCCCGAGCCCTATTTCTACTTATATATTGTCTATGACATAAGGAATAGGAGGGACAAGTACACTCAGTTTCATTCTAAATCAATAAATTATTCAGGATGGTGGAACTCCTGATGAGACTTAAACACAGGCTGTTGACAACAGTGTCACACTAGAAACAGTGATGTGACAAAGCTGAAAAGTGGGAGTGATAGAAGAGTTGAGAATGGTAGCCTCCTGACTCCTTTGGCTTCGGGTGTTATCGTAGACTGGGTCTTGGCCAACTGCAAACCCATGGGCCAAATCCAACTTGCTATCAAGAGTAGACCAGTTCTACTCTTCAATGAATTGGTGGTAAGGAAGGAAAATATTATTGCTGTTTAGTGAGACAGGAAAATGACATGCAATTCAAATTTCAGTGTCTGTAAATAACTGTTAATGGAACACAGCCACACCCCTTCATTTGTATATGACCCATACTGCTACGCACAAGGGTGACAGAGGGGAACAGCTGTGACAAACCAGGTGGCGCACAACTCTAAAACAGTCCTTATCTGGCCATTTCCAGAAAAGGTTTCCTGTCTCTGATGGACTGAGAAGTCAGATCAGACTCCCATCAGCATGCTCACACAGTTTTCTTCTCATATCGAAGTTTTCAAGATACCACAGTCATAGACAGAGACCCCTTGAGGCTAGCAGCAGAGCCTGCTGTGACGGTGTGCAGACAGACACAGCACTGCTACTTAGTGCCACTCAGGCCTCATTTCCCACCAGCCTGAGTTCCAGTCCTTCTAATTTCTCATGCAGTTCTGCACACTGGGTCTCAACCACTCTTCAAGTAAACTAGCCTGATACCTTTTTAAAGCAGCATTATTAATTAAAAAGCTGCCACCACTCATGCACAATAACTTTCTTATATTTTAATATGCATATCCATGGATGTATTATTATAACAGCCCTGAGAGATTGACAGGAAATGACTGAGTGTAATGGCCCAGAGGAGACACTGCATTGATCAGTAAATAATACACGTTTCTTAAAACCATCTACCTGTGTGTTTACCCTTGTCAACTCTCATATGCTTTGATGACAGAATTCCTTTTCACACATCTATATAAAAACTCTAATACTGCTTTTGAAAATGTTTTTATGACAAAAAGCACATTAGTAGGCTACATAAGGTTTAAATTTTATGCACCCAATAGTGCCACCTGGAGCACATGCTATTCCTTCCTCAGTGCTTCTGATGATAGGGGAATGTCTGCAAATGTCTCTGAGAGGTGAAAATGTAATTGCAAGAAACATACATCTAGTATTCATAAAGGTCTCAACCTGCAGACTTTGCACAGCCAGTGAGATAGAAACCAACCTCCTCATTCTGGCCAGTAAGGAGAATGAGACTTAGGAGAGGAGAGTTCGCCAGGGTTATAGTATTAGGGAGACCTGAAACTGTCCACTGTCATTCAAGGATCAAGCTTTCTTCCACTGGCTAAGAGACTGACAAAATCTGTGTTTCACCCTCTAAAGTAGGTCACAGATAACACATTTATCAGATGACTTGAAGGGAGAGAAGAAAATCTCAGTACTAGAGAGAGAGCTGGGTGGATAAAGCACTTGTCTTGCAAGCATGAGGACCTGAATTTGATCCCCAGTAACCACATGAATGATGGGAGTGGTAGCACACATCGGTTAGTCTCAATATTGGGGAGTCAGGAAACAGACAGATTTGATGAGCTCCAGGCCAATGGGAGATAGTGTCTCAAAGAGAGGCGGCAGTGCACCAAAAGATGACACCTGAGGTGGTCCTCTGACCTCCACATGTGCATGCACATTTCCTATACACCTACCCACCCGCACACACTCACAGGAACATTCATATTCACATAACACCTAAGATGGGACACAAGCAGGCAGACAGGAAGAAAGTTAGGAGGGGGAAATGGAGAGAGGGAGAAGGGAAGAAAGAACAAAAAATGGAACTAGGGAGGGAAGAATAGAAGGAAAGGAAAAGAGAAGATGGAGGGAGGGAAGAAAGAGGGAGGGAATAAGGGATCAAGGGAAGTGGGAAGAACATCCAACATCCCCTGGCCTTGGGCTCCCTTCAGGCCCCTGGAAAGCTGTGCGCAGCACAGTGACAGAACATCTAGCACACACACTTCAGCCTCTAGCATGTAACATACACTCCCTACGTCAGCCAGGTTAGATGCAGAATGCATGTACATCTGGTTAAGCTGCTATAACTTCATTGTTTAGGAAATGACCCCAGCCTGGGTTGATTGGGTGAGAGAAGCTCCCTGGCCCAGGAACCCCAATCAACACAATTATACCAGTAGGTATGAGGGCACGGGCTAGGGTGAGATCAGTGAGCTAGGACCTGGGCATGCCCAGCTTAGTGACCGCTAGCTTGGCTAGTGTACTAGATAAGCCCCCTCATCTACACACACACACACACACGTTTTTAATGATAAAAGTGACCAAAATAGGAATAAGTAGACAAACAGTAAAATGAACCCCTGACCACCACCAGCCACTGAGACAACCAGAATGCCATTCCCTCTTTTCTGTCATCTTCTCTGAAACAGTGAGGAACTCACAAATGACATTTCATTCCCTATTACATAACCCAGTGTGCAACTTTTAAAACGATGCAGAAAAGTTCCCCTAATAATACCCAAGGCACCTGTGGTTAAAAATAGTAAACGCTCACAGAGTCTTCCTGAGACGAACCTCCTGGCTGCATGCTCTACCCTGAAACAGTAAAAGTCCCTGTCATCCACAACATGGGGACTAAATGAGAGCATGGGGACATGGCCTCCCCACTGCCTTGCTCCCTTCCTGCACTTTCACTCTTGCCTTGCTGCATGGCCTTGTTTCTGAGGTCAAGAGAGAAAAGTCATCCTTGATGTCCACTGAGCCTGATGGCCTAATCCTGGGAGGTTCTAACACTGAGGAGAGGACCAGGAAATGAGGAGTAGCTTGGCGGGGGGGTGGGGAGGACATTTGCAGCCAGGCGTGGTGGCTCATGCCTTTAATCCCAGCACTCAGGAGGTAGGAGGATCACCAAGAGTTCAAGGCCACCCTGAGACTACATAGTGAATTCCCGGTCAGCCTGAGCTGGAGCAAAACTCTACCTCAAAAAGAACAAAACAGAAAATTGGAAGAAGTCATTTCATTTTCTTACATACTTATAAACTCCACATGCAACCTAAGCTTCAGTTTTAAAGGTGTTAGGGTCTTCTTTTAGAAAGAGAAGCATCAACTATAACATCTTCCCTGCAGAATAAAATTACCTTAGCCAAGCATGGAACCCACTGGAAGAAGAGGAAGTAGAAGGGCTTTAACTTGGCCCAACATGGGTTAAACCCACTTGAGGTGTTCTAAGAGCCTGAACTGAGGACTTGACCTCAGGTCTCCTCAACATCAATCCAGAATAACACCATGCACAACACGGGGGGCTCTTTGGAGAACAAACAGTCCATGTGTAGGGGAAAACAAGTGCCTGGAGGCTGGCTGCTAGGATAGTTTGTTACAAACACGAAAATCTCAGGGGAACGCAGGAGAGATGAAGGATTTCATCTCGGGCCTGAGGAGCTGGCTCAGCGGTTAACGATGCTTGTTTTCTATTCCCTAGCACCACAATAAACTGCTCACAAAGTGGCGCACAAGTCTGCAATCCCAAGGTGCCTATGCCAATGTGGGGTGGAGCCAGGAGAATCAGGAAGCTTGCTGGCAAACATGGCAGCCAAAACTAAACATCAAGGAAAGCAGAAGAAGAGAACAAGTACTGCAAGGTTGTCCTCAGACTGCCACACGTGCACTATGGCACAGACAGCTCCCTGCTAATTAATAAAAAAGACTTTCTCCCATGAGCCTGTTCCAATCAATTTGATGGAGTTGCATAGGTCACTGTGCAAAGTAAAAGCTAAGAGCCACCCTGAGAACAGGACATGGCCAGAGTCTGTTAATCTTGTCATCCTTGAGGAAGGCTAACCACATCACCCTTGGAACGAGGACTAAGAGGTTAACACCCATATCTTCAGCTGTGATCACCTTCTGGAACTCTAGTCACCAACACAAATATTAACACCCAGCACACCCACATGAAAATGTGCCTTAACTAAACGATCACTTAAACATGCTAATAGCTCATTTTTCTATAAGAAGGAATTGAAATGACGGCACTCCTCAACAGACAGCTCAGCCGCCTGCATATAAACTGGATGAAATGTCCTCAGTTTAGCCCCATGCATAACTCAAACCCAGCTAACAGAAAACAGAGCATTTTTGAAAACAATGTGTAATATAGTCTAAGTTCCTAGAATTTTACATCAGGGGAGATATCACATGCAATATACCTGACCACCTTCCTCCCTGATACAGCTTGCAGAGGTAGATTGATAAAAAAGCAAGATTAGAATAGGCAAAGGGCAATTATAAGAAAGCTACCCCAGCAAGGGTCAGCACCTGGCATCTGTGGGTGCCCCTCCCTTTGAGAAAGACACTACCCAGGCAGAGTGAAAGTCTGGGTTTGGTTCTCACACCACCACTTCCTCACTGTCAGAGGCTGGGTTGACACATAGGTAAAAAGAGGGTGAGAACGGTCTCTTTCTCGTCTTTTCCAAAGTTACAGAAATTAAAAAACAAATTAACACCACCCCAGTATATTGTTTCACACCTAACACTCAAACCACAAGTGGGCAGAAAATAAACTACCTAACAAACCCAATGCCCTCGAAGCACATGTGTTGTCAAAAATCTTGCTGGGTATTGATCAGGATGTGTACATGTAATCCCAGCACTTGAGGTGGAAACAAAAGGTCCACGAGTTCAAAGCCTGGGACACATAGCAAAACCCTGTCTCAAGAACAAGGGATTGGGCATGAGGCTCAATGTAAGATGCTTACATTGTATGTGCAAGTCCTGGGTTTAATCCCTAGTTGTTACGCAACCCTATCATTACCAAAACTGTTTAAGACTTGAATATAACTCATATATCCTTTTAATGACCATCAGCCAGATATTGGAATACTAGGTATACAAAGATAAATGAAGTCATTTGCTGTGTACATTACACTGCCTCCAGCAGTGTAAATGGTGACTCTATAAGCTTGCCTACAAGAATATAGGTAGGGTGATTCTGAGAGTCTGTGATCAATTAATGATGTCTGCCACAGACATAGGACCAGGCAGGGAAAAGGGAAGTGATAAGATTATCAAGAATGCTTGCCACCCTTGGTTAAGGCAGAAGGTTGGTGTAGGTGCCAGAACAAAAGCCTGCCCAATACATTAAAAGTTTACTCTACAGCAAATTAGTACCCCCAGAAAAATGCACATATAATCCCATAAGGGACTTAGAGAGGAATGGAAAATATCTGCAATATAAATGCAGATTACCTTTATTACAAAGTTGGATCATATTCTCATTCCTAGATTAATTTCCTATATCATAAAACCTATATTCAATTTTATAAATAGCATACACCAAGAATCATAAATTCAGTTAATGTAGAAATTTAACAGATTTTTTTTTAATAAAACTGAGAAAAGGCTGTTGTGAAGCAAGGCTCAGAAAGGACAGAAAGGGCTCTTTCTTTGAAGATATGTTTTTTTCTCTGACGCCACCTCCTTGGGGGCATAACTAGAGAAATAAATTTCACAGCTAATATGTATGAAGTAACATGTTTAACATTATCCAATGAATTTATATCTACCTACACCATATAAATTTATCTCACATAAACTGCCACCTCCAACAAAATTCATTAAAACAATGTTACAGCTTCTAAATTAAATGCAATCTTCTAAGTGGGATTTAATCTTACAATAGTTGTTGGTGGGTTTTCTATTTTTAATTGACAAATGGAATAATTCATTAATGTGTCTCACAGTTCTGTCTGAAGGAGGTAACACAGGGGTTGGCTAGCCAATGCAGTGAAGGATGGGAGGTCTGGCAGTTTCTTTATCACACTTACTTCTCTCTGCTCCTGGGAAAGAAAGGGTGGACACTGTCAATCTTGAATGAATGTGTTACTCATGTATTCCATCACCTCCACGTAAATGCCATGTTAATTTCTGAACTTCATCAAGCCAGACAATAGCTTCCACCATTGGCCCTTCACCAATTAGCTAGGTGAAAAATATTCAGCCAATTACATTACCTGCATTAGGTTAGGGACTAGAGAAGAAGGCAAAATAAACGTGTTAAAAATACTTGGGAGATAAAATTTAAGTTGACACCATCTCCGTATGCTGGAGCCCAACTTATACAATCTGATAGGCAGCTGCCAGTGCTTATTACAGCTTATTAAATCTTGCCTCTCTTTATGGCGTGAGAGAAGATCTGTATTTTTACCAATATTAGGTTCATTGTGTTATGAAAGAGACCAAAATACTTAAGATCATTCGCTCCAGCTTATAAAACATATTATGTAGTTTATTAAATTGTTAAAATTACTTTTCAAAGTCAAAATTTCAGAGACTGGAAGCTTAAGCACAACAAAGTGGCCTGGCCCACTGACAAGCCACAACCCAGGGTGGCCCAGCAAGGGAGTGTGTCATTCCTGCTGTGCCAATTATACCAAACTTCTCCCAAAATCTGGATAGCCAGGGCTATATTTCCAATATGTTGAAAAAAAATTCTAACATTTTATTTTAAAAGCAAAGAACTCCAGGCCAAAAAAGTAAGCCTTTTTCTTACCAAGTCTAAAGTGAGATGGATGCATTTTTCAGAAGTTTCTATTTCTTTGTAAGTCAAAAGCTAGAAATGTGATGATGAGAAAAATCAAAAGAGAAACCATGTGCAAGTAAGAGGAAACAATGTAGGCAAATCAGACACAACAACCTCACGTGGCACTTACACCCTCCCACCAGGTCCACCTTCAGAGGGAAGAGGACCACAGCGTGGGGAGGACAAAGCAAGGCCAACGCAGACCCTAACAAGCCAGCCAGCATCTCTGCACCCCCATCAATCTTCTCCTGAACACTATGCAAATCCAAGCTTATTATCACATTTATTAATAACACCATGGCTAACCACCTATTAAATATGCAACAGATTCTCAACCACTCTTTACTTTTCAGACAGGTATCAACATCAACTAGAGCTTCATGGGCATACCAGGGAAACAGGGAGGCAACTCGAAGGTCTGCCCAGTGAATGGTGGCATTAAAAAGACCACAGCAGGGCTGAGAAGGGAGCTCAGTCTGTAAAGTGCTTCCTTTGTAAGCATGAGGACCCTAGTTTAATCTCCAGAACTCACTTAAAAATAGCCCAGCATGGTGGCATGTGCTTGTAATCTCACTGCTGGGGAGAATGAGACAGGAGGATCCCTGGGGCTTGCTGGCCGGCCAGTCTAGCCTACTCGGTGAGTTCCAGGCCCGTGAGAGACCCCAACTCAAGAACGGTGGACAGTGTTCCTAAGGACAAAACTCAAGGTTATCTTCTAGCCTCCACACATACGTGTACACAAATGTACCCGCCTAAACACATACACACACGGGAAGCACAGAACACAGACATGATAGGAGCAGGAGAAAGTGGAGCCTAAGTTTATCTATCACAAACACAGACATTGTTATCACTAACATAAATCCAGTACATTTCCCATTTTCTTTTGTTTGTTTGTTTTGTTTTGTTTTGTTTTGTTTTGTTTTGTTTTGTTTTGTTTTGTTTTGTTTTGTTTTGTTTGCTCTTTCGAGGTAGGGTTTCACTCTAGCCCAAGCTGACATGGATTTCACTATGTAATCTCAGGGTGGCCTCGAACTCACTGTGATCCTCCTACCTCTGCCTCCTGAGTACATTACCCATTTTCTGACCTTAAAACTTTTCCTGTAATGATCTTTCTGTGAGAGCTTTTCATCTCAGTTTCATTTTCATGCATCCAGGGGAGGCGACATGTCGTTCTGACTGCCAGTTCCTGTGACTCTGTCTTCTCTACCACGAGGACACCTTCCACAAAATGCTCCACTCAGAACCAGAGTTTATTTCAATGCTAAAGACTCCAAATTATCAGCCATCAAAATTAATTGGTGCTCCTTTTGGCTACTCAATAAAAGTTCTAAGAGGCACAGCGCTGTGAATGATTTGCTAATGGAAGAACTAACTAACACAGTCCATGGAAGAATGAGCTACTGTATCACAGAGGGAGAGGTTGATTCATGTGGGTAAATTTTAGAAGAATGCAACAAGGAAAATGCAGGGGGAGGATAAGAAATCAGAATGCAAGCATGCTCCAGCTCATGGGATTTCAGGTACCTTGACTCCCCAGTAGAAATACAGTGAAAGGAAGTTTATTACAGTCTGATAAGTACAAAGCACTTCCTTATTTATGAAAAATAAACTGGCATCTAGGTTGGCCTAACAGTATGTTTTTTCAAAGAGATATTTTCATTATAGTTGTTCAGGCTGACTGTTCCCATAGTGAGCCTTACCGACTGAAATTGATGAGGAAAATGGGCTGCTAGTCAATAAACCCATTTGTGTGGTTTTGTTCAATTTCATACAATTTCATGACAGTGAGACTAAGTAGACCCTGACTACGGAAGTCACAGAGTTGAGCCTGGTGCTTTCAAACCACTTCTTTGGGTTATGCATTCCCACGTGTCTACACAACAGATTAAGGGTCTATTCTCAACCCTATGCTGATCCCCACCAGCGATGTAAATTTTGTTAATGTACACGCCATTCATTCACTGAAGTCTACCGTGTGACGGAGCAGTGGAAGCCGGAAGAAGAAGTGCACAGATGAGGATACCTCACCAGCACTGGCTCAAGAGCCCCCCCCCCCAATCAAATGATCTAAGCTCTCACACAGTTCTAGCATGCCCGCACTCCGCAAGCCATTCCTTTCACAGTGGACATCTTTGCCTTCTGTGGTATTGTTTATTATTCATGTACTTCAGAAAGAAACAAGATGGTGTTTTCTCCATTACTAGGCGCAGCCCAGTGGAATGAAGAGCACCACTAGACAGGCAACAATTGGCAACAAGCTAGCCAATGAAGACATGAATGCGAAAGCAAACAGGTTCTTGGAGGACCATCCCATCTACAATGTTGGGTCTAGTTGCTTCTCTATGTAAATCTATGAAATGGAAGTGCTTTGTCAAAATGATCTCAAGCAGTGAAGTTTTAAAATATCTGGCCCAAGCACTTGATTGCATACTAGTGTCTTTAAGGGACACTGATCGGGCTGGAGATACGGCTAAGTGATTAGGCACTTGCCTGCAAGACCAAAGGACCCAAGTTCGATTCCCCAGTACTCACATAAGCTAGATGCACAAGGTGGTGCATGTGTCTAGAGTTGGAAAGGTCCATCAACTGAGAACCAACACCTAGGGTCCATTTTTAGCTAAGCCCAGGGATGTCCACATCCCCCTTGAACTCATTGGGCTTTAGCTGTACCCTTTGTAAATGAAGAGGATTTGAACTTCTGGAGCCTTGTTAGCACAGACACGATAGGATTCTCTAATCTCTATGGCTTTTTTTTTAAGTGTAGGAATTCAAAGAGGAGAGGCTAATCTGAGACTTTTTAAGTGTATCAACTTCTACCATATCTTCTTTTAGCTCCGCCATGCTTAAATATAATGATTTGAATACGATTCCACTAAGATAAATAGGATGTGTTTATGCCAACGGCTCGTACCTCTAAATGCCACTCAATACAAAACCTAAAAGTGAATCATTCCCTCAAAACTGACCTCATTTGAGGACAAAGCTACCAGTGAACGTCAGAGTTGTCACCTAGAACACCTGACCTCAACCAAGTTTTGTGTGTGATAAGGGCAAGTCACAAGTGTTCATTACTACAGGGAAGCCACTGATTTCTGAGGAACAAGGTAGATGGTATCAAATACGGAAAATACACTTAACGGGAAGACAGCATATCTCTTCTAACATGTCTCTTAGAAATTCAATGAATAACCTGATGAGGTAAGTTTGACGAAAAAAAAAGTCCCCAGAAGTTTTTCAGAAAACTGTTGAAAAGCAAAGTTTCCACTCCTTTAGCTTCCTCAAGAGCCCCAGCATGTGAAAGCTTGGGATTCGGGCTCTCAGTGAACAAATCACACTTTCCTGGGACCCAAGACAAAGTAAAGGGAGTCTCTCTGCAACAAGCGGTACATGTTCTCACTAAGTCAGGAGAAGGCCAGCACGGCAGTTCATCATTCAATGCATTCACGCAGTAGAAAATTCAGGGAGTCCACGCTTCATAGGCTGACTAAAAACAAAATAAATAAATAAATAAATAAATACATTTTCCTGTGTTCTTTATGCCTTTTGTAAGCTCCCAGAAAACTGCAGAAATGATTTTACAAGATTAAATAATAAAATCAATAGCAAAGTGTATCCTTCCTCTCAAAATAAGAATGTCTTTTCCTCCATGGACAACTGTCTTGATGGACTTTTTGTTGTCATGTGACTTTTCAGATACATTGTCGTGGATTTTCACTCACCCTTCCAGCTAGCAGGCATTACACCCATCCATTCATGGCTGACAGCAAACGAGAGAAGGAAGCACAGCTCTCACCATGGCCGAAATGGTTTGTCCAGAAACTGGAATTGTCAGCAGGAACTCCTGGGACACTACAACACAAAAATGTTTTGAACACATAACTAGGATGTAACTTAACAAAACTACCACTTCCTTAAGCTTGAAAACAGCAAGGTTGACATCAACTCTGGAGGTGGGGAAAACACTGTTCCCACGAGGGCATGTGAGTTCAGCAAATGTGCTTCTACACACATCCAGAGGCCGTGAAGTATTTGGACTCTGAACCATACATTTTAAAAATTTCAGCAATTCAAACATATCATGTCCTAGTATAGAGGTACTCAGACACTAATAAATAATGAGTCATGTGCTATTTCTCATTAAGTAACAATCTGTGCCAGAGGATGAACAACATATGAAAATGTTAAATGTTAGTTAAAGTCATTTAAATAACAATCATGAATAAGAAAACAAGTAAAAGAAGCAACTATCTTGATGTTCTTGTCCAAAATAATGGTATTTTTTTTATTTATTGGACAATTTCATACATGTATATATGTGTTTTGATCATATTCACCCACCCCATTTCTTTCTCCTTTCCCCTTCCCACTGTCACTGAACCCTTTCTTCTTTACAGCTCATGAATCTTTAAGATGGTTGCAAGCTCTGCAGATATCTACTTATGTAGATATTCCCACTAAGAGAGAACCCACTGTTCAAGAGTCACTTCTGCAAGTATAGAAACCTGAATTCTGTTCTCGGTGCCATCATCATTCAGCTGTGTGGCCCAGCAAAGCCATGTAACATCTCAGGACTGTAGTCTCGCCACCTGTCAAGTCTGGGCATTAACAATGCTCACCTAGCCTTGCCCCATGGTTCTGTGCTCTCTATTCTAAACAACCCAAACTATTAGCCCCTTCTTTCAATTTCCTGCTTTTAAAAAGGTTTGTGCCATGATTCTCTGTTATGCTGAAGTGCCAGGAACACCAACGATGGGCTGTGGGTAGAGTTTTACAAGTGCTTAGAAGGACTTTCCACAGGCCTAAGTAGCCAGCGCTGGCAAGGCTGGCAGTCAGGGGCTGGTAGCATCCCCTACATGTCCACAGAAGGCACCCATTCCACTTCTTGTGGAAATCTGTCCAAATATATGGAATCTAGATCAACTCATCTCAAACTTAGGAAGAATCATGGGAGAACTCTTTGAAATGCGGATTCAGGACCTCTCTCCTGGAGACTCAGATTCAGGAAATCTGAAGTGGGGCCTGAGACTCTGTGTTTCTAGGAAAGGACCAGGTGACAATGTTGTGTCTGCTGATCCCGGATCACACTGAGACCTGAGGAGCCCATTCTCCAACCCCTCAATATCTCTGGGACACAAGAGGCATTTTTGAGGCTTAGAGAGGCTCCCCAGGGCTATAAATTCTGTCACACAGAAAAAGTAAGGGTCTGGTGGGCAGGTTGCAGCTGGAGATACGGCTCAGCAGCAGTTAAGGCACTTCCCCAGGATCCATGTAAAGCGAGATGCACAAAGTAACACATGTATCTGGAGTTCATTTGCAGTGGCCAGAAATCCTGGTGCACCCAATCTCTCTCTCTCTCCATGCAAATAAATACATAAAATATTTTTTAAAAAGAGAAAAAGGAGGTGGGGTGATATGTCATTCTTTGGGTAAAATCCAAACATGGTCCATAAGATCCTACATAATGTGGCCACTTTCTAGTCCCCTAAATGACCTCTAGCCAGTGATTAATCCCTCACACAGTCAGCACAGAGCCCATGGACTTCATTCTATTCCAGGCAAGTATCTTCCAGCCTCTTACAGGCTGGTGCAGTTGCTACTCCAATTCCCAAGAACCCCCTTCCCCATGCTGACATGGTGGCTCCTTCTTGACATCGGGCATTAGGGGCATGACCCACTTTGAGGGTCTGGTACTGCCCAAGTGCTTAAGTTCACTTCCTACTACTCTCCACTAAACCATCCTTCCTCATGAGCCCTTGGCACAATCTGCATACTTCTTCCTCATTTATTCACCTGTCTTCCTCATTAGACTATGAGCTCCATAGGATGGAAGAGCTCTGTTTTGTTCATCATGCCAAAACTCCAGGAAAAGGTCTGGCTCATGGCAGGAACTCAGTGAAAATTTCTTGAGTCAACAGCAGAATCAAGGATATTAAAAAAGATGGTCAATAACCAAGACAGACAGACAGACAGACACACACACACACACACACACACACACACACACACACAAAGAATATTCTGGGCATGGTGGCATATACCTCCAATCCCAGCACTCAGGAGGCCGAGGTAGGAGGATCACCATGAGTTCAAAGCCACCCTAAGACTAAATAAACAAATTCCAGGTCAGCCTGGACTAAAGTGACACCTAAAAAAAAAACAAAACAAAAATTAGGAGATAGGAGATGGTTCTGCTGGTAAGAGAGCTTGCTACGCAAGCATGGGATGTGGCGCCTGACACCCAAGACCTACACAGACATCCAGGTATGGTAATGTGTTGTCTATAACCCCAGAGCTGGAGCAGGCAAAGACAGAAGGATCACTAGGTTCACTAGTCAGTCAGCTAAACTGAAAAACAGTGAGCTCCATGTTCAGTGAGAGTCTCTGCATCAGTGAAGTGAGGTGTGGAACACTCTAGGAGACCTCTTTCTGGATAGGCAGATCATGGAAGGAGTCCTTGGTAATACAAGATGGCAAGCAGGGTGGGGGCAGTGACGCCTTCTTCCTGGCTTGGACAAATACTCCCGCTGCTCTTCCTGAGGTCTGCGCAGTACTGGATACACCATAAACCAGTCGGGACCTCTCACATTCACTCAAGCCAACCAACTACTTACTCTGGAGGGACAGGCCTTCCCATGCAATGTAAGTTCATTTCCCAGATCTGGAAGCCATCTCCTCTGTGAGGGGTTTGCTTGCTTTCTCCTTTCTTTCCCTCTTATTCCAAAATAAACTTTATTATTTTAAACTACTTGCCTACCTTTTAGTTCCTTAATTGGCAGAGAATACAAGCCCAGAATCCCTAGATAATACCAGGTGGAAGACTGAAAGAGGACATCCAATGTCTTGTCTGGCCTCTGCATGTGTGTACATATTTGCACATAAATGTACATAACACACACACACACACACACACACACACACCATATAACACAAATGACAAATGACTAAATTGGTATTTTCTAAAAATGTAATTACCATTTACTGAAAACTATATAAAAGATATTGTCTGAAGGATCTTACAATAGTTAGTTCCTAAGGCTCACACCACAAAGTTCGCAGTACAGACACTGAGACAATTACAGCTTGCTCTCATAAGAAATCCACATTTTCCCAGCCCTAAACTAATGCAGGAATTCAAAGTATTGATCTAATGTTAAACTTCTGACTCAGGCTGGTTCCAGCGAATCCTGGCTGTGACAGCTCACAGAACCCACATTATCTTTATGATATGAAGGTAAGGCTACTTCCTTACACAGGGAAAGGTAGAGAAGCCCATATTGGCACTCAGCAGCCAGGAAGCTGGCCTGTGTGAGGTATCAGTGGCAGATGAGGAACACGCACGTTGGGGGGGGGGGGAGAGCTAGAAGATCCCAGCTTTCTCAGGGAAAGAAGAAAGCCCCAGCACGTCAGGGACCGGCGGTTGCCACATGGGAACATACCCCCAGGGCTTCCTGAGCTGCCACTGCTACAAACAAGGGTGAAATTTCTATTTAGTGAAATTCCAGAATTTTTCAAAGATGGCACTTAAGGACTGAAGAAATTGCTTAGTGGTTAAGGCACTTGCCTGCAAAGCCTAAGGACCCAGGTTTGACTCCCCAGAACTCACATAAGGTAGATGCCTAAAGTGACACCTATGCAAAGGTGGCGCATGTTCACAAGGTAGCATATACGTCTGGAGTTCACTTGCTGTGGCTAAGGCCCTTGGCGCACCAATTCTCTCTCTCTTTCTCTCTCTTGCTTTCTCTCTCATTAAAAAAAGATGGCACTTAATATTTTAACAGCTTACATCAGGAAAAAAAGAAAACAAGAATTTGAAACCCTTGAATGACTGAAGTTAGTCCTTGCCTCCAGCTCCATGATGCAAGCACCAGTCACAAACTCAGAGAAAGGGCCCAGAAACAATTCTGTAGGAAAACTGCTTGCCACACAAGCATGAGGACATCTGAGACCAGATTCTTACAGCCACAAAAAGTGTATACCTGTATTCCTAGTGCTGGGGCAGTGGAGAAGAGAGGATCCCAGGCTCGCTGTATATGGATGAACTCCAGGGTCAGTGATGTCTCAAAAAATAAAGTGGAGGGCTGGAGAGATAGTTTAGTGGTTAAGGCACTTGCCTGCAAAGCCAAAGAACCTCAGGTGGATTCCCTGGGACCCATGTAGGCTAGATGCCTAGGTGCATGCATCTGGAGTTCGTTTGCAGTGGCTGGAGGCCATTCTCTCTCTCTCCCCCCCATGTCTTTCTCTCTCTCAAATAAATAAAAATAAGTGTTTTTTTAAGATTACATAAATAAATGAAAAATGAAATAAAGTGGAGTGTGAAAGAGGAAGTCACCTGACATTAACTCCTGGCCTCCATATGCACACATGTACCCACACACACATGTGCATCTATACACACATGAACATACCCACACCACATGCACCAAAAACAAAACAACACAAAAAATAAAAGCACAGAGGACCAGAAAAGTGGTACAAATGACTAGAAGAAGAAGAAAAGAAGTGACAATGGCGGGTAGTTCCTTTCCAAAGGAATTACCTTGGTCAAGTTCTAGAAGGAATTAGAAAACTGGGTGGAAGAAGCATTGCACAAAGCATAACCAGCTGCTGAGAAAGGCCCAAGGCTGGGCAGTAAATCAATGACCAGAAAGAACAGCCGGTGGGGAGAGGACAGTGGAGGTGTCCCAGAGGACATGCATTTTCCCCAGGGTCAGGAATCAAAGCAGATTTCCAACAGAGCTGTTCATGGGTCAAGCCACAGCCTGGGACTGTGGTCGGTGACATCACTATGCCTAATTTCCAATACAGCAAACTAACAGGGCATATCCAAAATAAGGGCCCAACCACGACACAACAGTCTGTGGGACAGGTCCATCGTGTTTTCTGTATGTTTTGTGAAATATCCAACAGACCTGGGACCAAGTTCCTTCTCACATAGCTCTGTAGCTCACGAAAATGCTTAGCAGCTCCGAACTCCAGAAATGAAAAATACAGCAATTGAAGCCATGAAAGACAAATATTCAAATAAATTACACAGAACACAGCCCAGAGGCAAAAGCTGTCTACCTAAAATTGTATACCCAGAAAAACTATCTTTCAAAACTGAAGGTGAAAGAGCTTTTCAGTCAAAAAGGAGTTTATCACCTCTCTTTAAGGACAATCTAAAAGATTTATTGCAGGCCAAAAGAAAATGATTTCAGAAGACAGGTCTCTGATTTTAAGAAGTAGGAGAGGACCAAAATAATGGGGGTGTGAGTAATTGATAAGCAAATGTATTAACAAAGCAATATAGGTCTCAAAAATTTTAAATCTATATCTATCTTATAGCCCCAGACTTGCTTCTTACCCAAATCCATTTATTCTTTTTTTCACACCATAGCCATATTAATCACCAAGGCATGGGCAGCAGCCTGGACACCAGCTCCACATGCACCAGACGCCACAGACACCATAGGAAGTGAAGATTAAGCTTCCTCTCTGAGTACTTCAGGAAGAAGCACCGAGGCACTGGGGTCTCAGTTCTGGCTGCAAGCCTCAGCAAGGGTTTGTGCTTTTCCACTTTCCTAGAACCCTGGGGAGGCCTTGGCCCAGGAGATCAGCTGCAACCCTGCCTCAAACCTGCTAATCAAAAGCTGCAATAAATTAAAAGCCCATTAAGATATTTTAGAGAAAAAGCTTAGGAGTGCTGAAACATTAATTGTGCCATATTCAATCTGTTTTCCTAGAGATTTTCAAAGCCCGATTACCATCCTGGGGGTCATTAGAAAAAATGAAGCTTTCTCCTTTTTTTTCATTTACATATTTAAAAATGCATACATCCTGGCAAGTGGTCACTAAATCATTTCTAAAGCTTCACAAGTCCTGTGGCTACTCCAAATGCCACTGTCTACTGCACTGTCTAGCCACACAGAGAAAAGTCTAGAATACCACAGTGGCCTGCCTTGTCTTTTTTTGTTGTTGTTGTTGTTTGTTTGCTTTGTTTTGTTTTTTTCTTTAAAAGAACTAAAAGCCCAGGGCCTGTGGTTACCAAACAGCTGGAGTGAAAAACAGGTAGAAGCCTCATCAAAACAACAGTGATGTTTTCTTGTTTTGTTCTCCCTTGTTTATGCTTCCCTGAAGCAATCCCTGCTCGGTACAAAAGTCTGCAGGGAGCTGGAAAGAGCAGCTGTGGTTGCCCAGGCCAGGACCTAGCAATCAAGTTGTTTACCAAACACTGCCAGGCACTGGGAACAACAGCTCAGGCAGTTTGCCTCTTTTCTTCAAAAACAACCTCCCAAAGCCTGAGTTGCCCTGGAACTGCCCTGCATGGCTGAGAGGAGATCTTGGGAATTAAAAGCATGAACTGTACTGGGAGCTGCCCCCCCCATAGTCCACATGTAATCAGGATTCCATTTCTGAGGGTCTGCAGAATGTCAAATGGCAGATTCATGTTAGAGCTCTTCCAAGCATGTTAGCAAATCCTAAGCTTCCAGCAGCAGTATTCTACCTTGGTCAAGGATAAGAGTCTCACAAAGGGTTTACAGAACACAGATTGCTGCCACTCTAAGCTCCAGACTCTTGTACAGTAGGTCCAAGATGGGAGTGTGGGAGTTTCTAGCAAGTTCTCATGCATTGCTGGTCCAGGAGCACCACTTTGAGAACCTCTGCAGTAAAGCAAGATGTTCTCTAGCCCTGCTGAAGATGGGAATTTTCTTCCACCCTGACCTCCTGCAAGGCTCACCTGGAGGAGCACATGGTAAAAATGTGCAAAGAAATTCCCAGAACAAAATGCAGGGATAGTTTTCCATCTGCTTCCCCAGATGCTCTGCCCAACAGAACACATCCTGTTCTGTCCTCAAAGATGCCTCTGGCTTCTAGTTGGGTTTAACCAATGACAAGTCTCATCTCCAGAGAGCAGAAGTGGGTTATACATTCCCCTAGCTCCTCCCCACTGGGTACTACAGACTGCCGGGGGCCCTCTCTGATGGGTCAAGATTCCTGCCAAGCAGCCCATACAAATTCCCTCTCCCCAGGATCCATTAGCTAGGACTTACTCTCTCTAGTCCCTTCAGCTGTAGAAGTACTAACCAGCAATTTCCTTTAGGAGTCCTAAAGGCTAATTCAATATATGATCCATTGAATATCCCTTGTTTTGACAATAAAATCTGGAAGTATGTATGTCTGCACACATACATATTTATGTATGAGAAATACATAAACATAACCAGGTACAGATGTATATATAATCATGAATACAAAGCCATATCTTTATAGATTTTTTTTGAAAGCATTAGGTCAGATTGGTCAGAAGACCTGGGGATCCAAGGCCAAGGGAATCTTCTAGGGTTCACACACTTTCCTTCCAGCCCCTCACGCCACAGCCGTTATACAACCTAGTAAAAATTGCGCCTGTAAGAGCTTCAATCCAGCTCTCATTTACTAACTCTGTTTCCTTTGTTGCAAATGCCACCAAAATAGAAAGGGAACAGAGGTGGGTGTAGCAGGCTCCATCACCAACTCCTGTGAATAACTTTCTGACAACGTTGAACCCAGTTCAAAAAGCACCTCGGTTGCAGGAAAAAAAAAAAGTATGTTGTCAGCTCATAAATAAAACGCCAATCTGCCTCAATTAATAAGGCTCAAAGAAGAAGCACAAAAATAATTCTGCTTGTTTTGTGATAATAACAATAAACTGGTGGCACTCTAAATGAGCAGCTGTCTGAATCGCCCAGGTTCTCCAGTGTTGGTAAAGACAGTCACCGTACTGGTCCACATGGATGGCCTGTGGTATGGGATTCACCACCTCTGTCCAAGTTTCCTAAAATCAATCCCCATTCCGATTACCAAACTTTCACTAGTAAGATTTCTTTCAAATCACTAGAGGACAGACTGGTATGTATGCTCAAAAACAAGTTTTTAAGTAAACCCTCTAGATTAATTAGAACACATGAGGAATATGGTTGGTATGTAATTACTTGCCTAGATCACTGGGGTTCAACCAGAATCCTTTTTTCATGTTTTGTTTGTTTAGTGCTTTCTTTTACATGCATGCATGGGGACACACACAAACACACACAACACACACACACACAGAACATTCTCTCTAAAGTATAAAGGCTGGTAGGGGCTCTTCCTGCCTCCACTTGTGCTAAGCTCTGCTTCTTTGTTACCCTGTCACCAACATCCTAGATTCCTCTTTATCTAGGTTTCAAGGAGTATCTATTTCCCTCTTGCTTTTTTCCATCTACACACCCCTCTTTTCTTTTTCCTTCTATATACCCACCTTTTTTTTCTGAAGCCATTTGCTACATATCCAGCCACATCAGGCAAATCAGGAAGAAAGAGCTAGCCTGTGCGACTTCTCTTTTAGAAGAAAGAGCTAGCCTGTGCGACTTCTCTTTTAGAGGCAGTCTTTAGCTCTGTTCAAGGCTGACCTCGCCTGGCACCTAGCCACAAGAAAACACTATTGCCCTCTGCTCTGTAATTTCAGAAACCTTCAAACGACTTACTCCTATAACCACATATAAGGGAACTATTTTTTTCTTAGCCTGGCCATACAGCTTTTACCCCTAAATGTCAACTATGCCATTCTTGGAAATTTTAGTATCAAGTTCACAAGATTTTGTCTAGACCCCGTAAGTGTGGACGCCCAGAAGATGGTCTTTCCTATGATCATGACAAGACTTCCACAGCCCTGACAGAGATAAGGCACGCCGAGACAAGGTGGATGGGTCCTTGAATGAGTGAACATGAGCCTGGTTTTCCTAACTCTTCTTGTGTGTCTGAGAAACAGCAGTGTGACTATCTGGGTTCTAGCCTAGCTCTGCCACTCAGTGGGTGTGACCTTGACCAAGTTTCTCTGTGTCTGGAAAAATAGGATGTTCACCTGCACACAGTCTGGGCTTATTCATTCAGTTCTTACAGTCAGAATAAGATAGGTGATCTACACACTCATGTATTAGGGGCTTGGTTGCCAATTGATGGGTTTGGCGAAAATCACTGAACCCTGAGCACTCTAACTCACTCAACGGATGAAGGCCTTGATCAAGTCACAATGTGATAGTGTTATTTTATTTACTTGAGAGAGAGAAAGAGGCAGAGAGAGAGAGAATGAGCACACCAGGGTCTCCAGCTGCTGCTAATGAACTCCACATGTAAACACCCCCTTGTGCATCTCGCTTATGTGAGTCCTGGGGAATCAAACCTGGGTCCTTTACCTTTGCAGGCAAATGCCTTAACCACTAAGCCATCCCTCTATCCCCCCTCCTTCTTTCCCTGACTGCTTCCTGTCTATCACAAGGTGAGCTGATATTTTTGGCTGAAAGCTTCCAGCCATGATGTCCAATGCACCTAAGGTCTGCAGCAATGGTACCAGCAGACTATGGATAGAAACCTCGGAAAGCATGGGCCAAAATAAATCTTTCCTCCTTTAAGCTGTTTCATAGGTATTTGTCTCAAAAATAAGAAAAATCAGGCTGACTTATTGGTGCAAATCTCTGGTGCTCCCTCTGTATCTGAGGGCATGGTCAAAGTATGGGTCTTGCTGTCTGTGGTGACCATTCAGGAAATTTCTTTTTTCAAAGGGCGCATAGTAATCTAGAGAGCAGAAAGCAGCTGAGCATAGTGTGCAGACTGACTACCTCTAAGAACTCAAGTCCAGAAATCCTCCCTAGACTAGCAGCCTCCCATCAAGCCAACTCCTGCAAGATGGTCTCTCCAGTTTGCTCCTGGTCAATACTGAAGCATACCACCACTGCTCCAGGCAGCATCATCTTCAACCAGCCCTGTGGTACCCAGGACCCTGAAAACACTGCATCACCCAAGATATCCTTGGCTCGAGCTATTCCGTTCCCTCAGGAAATCAGAATGAAGCAGGTGGGCAGGTGGGTACGATTTGTGGTTTATATCCTAGACACTGATTCTAGTGCAGGGAATGCAGAGGTCATTATGAGTAATGCTAATCTGGGGCTCTTCAGGGATCCAGGAACAGTTCTCCATAAGCCTACTGACTCGGCACCCAATCTGTGACAAGTGGCTATTTAAGAATCATGGGAAACTCAGGTTCAATGTCACAAATACCTTCCATTCATGGTTAGCCCAATACAGAAACTTCCCATTCCCACTGGTAAACTGGGTTTATCTAGGTGGACAGGGCTTGCCCAAGGCTGGTGGCCTGCTGGCAGGGAAAGCAGTATCCTTGTCCCTAAGGCCCAGGGAAGCTTCCACAGCTCCCTGGAAGGAAAGGCAAGTGTACAGAGAGCTGGTTGCCATCTGGGCTCTTTATAGGGTTTCTGTGGTAAACATGTTTACTTTCTTTTGATTGGCCAGGCTTATCATGATCAAGTATTTTGTTTTGACCCAAGCATATTTATTTGAAGGGAAAGTCTTTTTGATAACTAACCCACTTGTTTTTCACACTTTTAAATTCAAAACATATTTCCCACAGCCTGTGGTAAACAACTCAAGGTGGTAAACAAATTATATTACTGCATCTTCACCCAAGGGAGGTGAGCTTATATACTTATTCCAAGGTCTGAGCTGGGATTCAGAAAAGCAACTCTCTACTGGATGAGAGGAAGAAACATGTTGACAATATTACTAAATATTATGATGTTACTAAAAAGTTAAAATTAAAATGACGAGCCCCACAGAAGAAAGGGAGTATCAATCCCGCCTCAGTCTTCCCAGCAGGAGCACGACAAGAAGTCAACCGTAGGTCATATGTAGTCCTGTCAATTCATCATCACTTACGTTCTGTGTAAAGGGTTACATAGCCAGCATACAGAATAGCGAATAAGGGAGAGAAAACAAAATAGCATTAAAAAGAATAAACTAGCTAGGAAACAATATTAATTTCTGTTCTTCTGATAGGTTTTGCATGATGATTTCCACCTATGTTACAGTATGGGGAAAGGGTCTTTCAACACAAAAACACAAATCCCTCCAGTATTGAAAAAGGAGAAAAATATGGTATAAAAAAGGAAATATCTTTGAGAAAACAATAACCCTTGAGATAGGATTTAAAAGCACTGGTTACAGAAAGACACCAGAAGAGAAGAACTGTGGAGTTGAGTATGAAGCCCCCTTCCAGAGGGGTCTTTATGCCCAGATACTTCAACCAGAAATAAAAGATATCTTGCCATAGGGTTTTTAGTTCATTACAAATTACTTCTATAAACAAAAAAATAAAAGCTAAATTCTTTATTAAAACAAATAATACCCTTAGCCCCCAAAGGATTTTCTAAGCTCATATCCAAGTTAAGTTTAAAAAAATAATAAGAGAGCAAACAAAATTAAGGCTGCTGTGCCATTACTATGCATCATTGCTCCATTCACAGCCTTGTAGAGGGGATGGAGGTAGGCGGCAGAGATACCGTTGTGAATGATAATGTATGGGGCCTATGGAACAATACAGACACACAAAGTAAACCTTTCCCAGAGTCTTAACCCGATTTGGGGATGTTGGGAGCAGAAGGTGCCAGGGGTGCTCAGAGGCAGCCACTGTTCCTAGCACTCAGAGGGAGAACCAAAGGAAACTGTTACCCAGCTAGTTTTAGCAGGATGGTAAGCGGGGGCACGTCCACATGACAAATTAATAGAATGATCCTCTTCATCCTGTCTTTGCTGACAACTGTTGGTGACCTCATGTAAATCAGTGAGTTTCTCAAAGCCTGGGTTTCCCTTCCAAAAACCTGACAGCACTGAGTCCCAATCTTTCTGACCAAAATCATGTCATCACTTCATGCCTCAATGGAAAACGCCACTTCTGAGAATTCTGTATAGGCAAATTGATCTAAGCTCTGGAGTAAAAGGTATGACCCCTCCCCCCAATGGAATGTGAGCTCCCACAACATCAAAGGACCAAAAATGAAATTTCAAACTGTCATGACGTTGGCCAGTGATGAGTCACCAAACACTCTTAGCCTTTAGGTAACTGAACAGACACGTGACTCAACTAGGAAAGGTTCCCAGCCAGTCATTCTCTGACCCACCACCTCAAAGTCATTTTCCCTCAGTCTTTGAAACTGAGAAAATACATGAGTAATGAAATGACTGGGGAACAATTCCAGACAATTATACAAATAAATAAAAATGAGAAACGATAGTACCTAGATAAGACTCAAACAGCTAGGCCAGGGTCATATGTGCTTGGGAGAAAGGTAGAGTATGCATTCTGGGGTAGGGAGGGGTGTGGTTTGGAAATGCCTCAGGAAGCCAGAAGAGCTCATGAGCAGCAAAGTATGGACAGGGAAAAGTGTGAAAGCTCACAGAAGTGTCAGACCTGTTCTGAACAGGGAGAAGAAACACACCAGCTCACATACACTCTGGGGTCTTGTCCAGAGAACATCAGTTAAGACCAGTTAGGATGTGGGATGTCTTTGTTGCAGTGCATGCTGGGTAAGTTAGGTCGTGTGATGGCTTTGTTGCAGCACATGCTGGGTTAGGTCATGTGATGTCTTTGTTGCTCTGCGTGCTGGGTACTCTGCACCCCCCTCAGCTTTGTATTATTTATCGTGCCTTACAACAGTACACAGGTTCATAGCATTGCTTACAACTGGGAAAACCCAGGCTAGAGAAGTGACAAGTGACAGAAGTACTGCTGCCTGAAACCCAAGTTTCCTCCCTTCATCCTGAGGACCACTGGGGACCAGTTTTCCAAGAGGTCTTTGGGAAATATGAGGCTGTTTGGAAAGGCTCCCAAGGTCAAATGGGAATACAGGGTTTTAATACTGCTTGGAGCATCATGTTGCCTCCCGCAATGTAAATCCCTTGGCTTCTGATTTGGAGTCTGGCAGATCCTGGGAAGCAGGATAGACATTGTACTTGTTATGCTACCTGAGGGACCATGGGACAACTCCAGGGAGTGCGGGGACCAGGAGGAGGAGGCACGCAGGCAGGTAGGATCCCACTCTGCTCTCCCATCAGGCTGAGCAAGGGGGATGCTACCCATTGCTCTAAGGCTCCCTCCTGTCCTTCTGACTTATAACCCATGGGCACTGTCTCCTCTTCCTCTCCTTCCACTTCTCCATGAGTCATGTGTCTAAAGGATGAAGCTAGAAATGCAGCTGCCTAGTCTAGTGTGCAGGCAACCCTGGATTCCACCAGCCTCACTGCCCATCCCCTTCCCAAGAAAAGGTGAAGGATGAGATGAAAGGGTCCACCTGGAAACCTTTCAAATGAAAGAAAGAACCAAAATTCTCATCACTGGGGTGCACGGTTGGCGGACATCCAGGTACAGTCTACTCAGTGTGAGAAGTTAAATGACAATGAATGATTTCAGTAACTTTTCAGAAACACAGTGAGAGCACCTGATTACTCTCAAGATGAGTTCTACAGACAGTAATTGCTACTCCTTCAAAAGAAGGGAATGAATATCTCTAACAAATCTAGCTGAGGCTCAAACTCCCAACTGGGCTCTCCTTCCAGATCTGCTAGGGCGCTAAGCAGGGGACCAATCATACCACTCACAGGCTCTCTGAATCTCAGTTATCGTCACTGAAAAACAAGGTCAGAACAGTTCCTACATCATGGGATGAAGACTACACAGGACCAGCACACACTGGTGGTGTTATTCATCTTCTGGCTCCATGGCCTGTGTGCACCATCCCAAGTCCTCAAACCTGCCATACCTCACCTCCCCATGGGGGCCAACATCTTGGCTTCTGTTCAGGGGTTTCCACACTGTTGTCTCCCCAATTCCTGCAGCCACCACATTGGCCTTCAGTTTAGTTTCTATACTGGCTCTTGCACCCAGGTTCTGTCTCCATTTCCGATATCTCTGGACAAGAGTAGAAACCTATTGAGTCAGACTGTCTGGGTTCATAATTCTCCTACGATATAGCCTGGGACTGCCACGCTACATAACCTGTGAATGTCAGTTGCTCTCTCTGTAAAATGGGGCTGATTAGCCATCTGCCCCAGGACCACTGGGATATTGCTAAACACAGATAAGAACAATGAACCCAGATCTTATGGGTGACACATCTCAGAGCTGCTCTCTGGCTACCTGGACCTCACAATGAAAGATGAGTCCACCCTCTGGAAGTTGATGTTTGCTGTTCACAATATCAGATTTGAGTCAGAAACCCAGACAGCAGAATTTTGCCCCAGTTTTCTTCTATGCTCATCACTGTAAAATCACAGTCAAGGTTCTCAAACAGAAATGGGAACTTTTCTAGAAGATAATTTAGTGTCACTGTAAAGGGCAGAGAAAGACTCATTTTCATATGCCCTTCAGAAATAGATGCTAAGGGCTGGAGAGATGGCTTAGTGGTTAAGGCGATTGCCTGCAAAGCCAAAGGACCCAGGTTCAATTCCCCAGTATCCACATAAGCCAGATGCACAAGGTGGCCCATGCATCTCGAGTTCATGTGCAGTAACTAGAAGCCCTGGTGTTCCTATTCTCTTTCTCTCTTAAATAAATAAAATATTTAAAATAGAATAGATGCTAACAAAATAGTGATCATGGGGGAGATTTTAGCACAGGTTGTGAAGAAATACATAATGTCATTATAGCAGAGAAAATCTGAGAAAATAAATGATCATGAAAAACTAAAGAAATGTTGATTCATGCCTATAAGGAAATAGAAATGTTGATTCAGGTCTATAAGGAAATACTATGCAACCATTTAAAAAATGCTAATATAAATAAGGTGATGGAAGGACCTATGATTCCCCAAATCATACTTGCTCACTAAATATTTCTTAAGTAGTATGTTGCTAAGTAGCATAAATGTGTCACAAAAATTGATGCCTTTTAAAGTTATGGTTAGGTATTTACTGTGAGGCAGCTGCTACAAATTAGTACATTACATACACTGGGGTATTGCAAAACTGGATGAGGTAAGTTTTATTGGTCCCATTTTAAAGACAGAAAATGGTAAAAGAGAGAACTAACTTTCCCAAAGTCATATGAGTAGACAGAGAAAACTAGAATTTAAATCCAAGTCTTATTCCAGAGACCCTGTTCTCTCCTGAGTAAAGCTGTCCCTCACAAAGGTATTAGTGCATTTATAGCTACATTAAGTACATTTTCCTAGGCAGGGAAGAAAAAATAAAGACTAGAACAGCAGACAGATAAACACTGCAGTAATTCTTCCTAGGGATAACACTATAGATTTTTTAAATTTTATTTTGCTTTGCTTTCATTTTTATTCTTTTACATTTATCATAAATCACATTTGTAGTAAGAGGGAAAAGGGACAACTTTATTTTCTGTTTGAAAGGTCCAAATGGCAGGTTCCTCTCACTGTGACAGATGAAGATACCTGGCAGGTTCTGAGGAAGACAGTAGTGCAGGCTGGTTGGGGGTCCAGCATAGACTAACAGCTGTGGTAGGAAGTATCCTTGGAAGCTTGGGGTTAGCAGAAGCTCAGAGCTGCTATGAGGTGGAAGGCATGAGCAGAGCTTCCGTCAGGTTCATAGACAGGTACTGGTGATTTTTATTACCAGCCATACCTCTACTATCCTCAACACATCTTCTCTGACGACGGGAGTCAAATATGGACCCAGGACAATGTGTCCCAACATGCATCCACCAATATTCATGACACATCACACCATCCAGCCCTCTTCACCCTCATCTCCCAGGACTTTAAAAGCAACAGCTTGAAGAGATAAAGTGCACAATACCTAGCTATGTATTCCAACTCCTACCGTGAGCTGGCTTCCAACAGCAAGAGGTGAGAAAGCCATTACCTCATTTTCCTCCATCACACAACGGAAACAAGGGATCCTGCCGCACTAGATTATGGCAAGAACCGAGGGAGATCACGTGAGGCACGGCACACATACACCCCCAAACCACAGGAGCTCTCAGTCGGTCACTGATTAAGAGTTCAGCACCTGCTAACACAGCTCTTCGCTCCACATGGACATTGCCAATCTTCTTTGGTTTCCTCCCTTATTGAGGTTTCCTTGCCATTGGTTTCCATATTTAAACACTGCATTATAACACGGAATTGACTTTGTCAATGTACGGCCTGTGTACATTCCCATTAGCTCACAGACCAAGTGGCTGAAATGACAGAAATCCATTTCCTGGTTGTTCTTGGAGGCCAGAAACTACCAGGTCAAGGTGCTGGCAAGTTTGAGGTCTTCCTCTGAGGTCTCTGGATGTATGTCACACATGGTGTCTTTTTCATGTGTGTCCCAGGTGTTCCCTCTGAATGTGTCTGTAGGATAGACTCCATACAAAGATACTAGTCACGCTGGGTTAAAGTTCACCCTTATGATCTCGTGTTATCCTAAGTTTCACCTTAACAACCCAGACTTCAAATGAAGTGATATTGTGAAAGACCAAGGGTTAGAGCTTCAACATGTTGCAAGGGGTGGGGAGGGCCCCACGATAAAACCAATGAAAGCTCATGGCCTCCAGGAGGAAAAGCAGACCTTGTTATATGGGCTCTGGCCACCTAAACCAGTGTAAACAGGGACACACAGGTGTAACAGGAAGGAAGGGCTTCCTCCAAGACCTCCATGCCTAGTCCACCACCAGCAGCAAGGTAAGTGGGGACTGCAGTAGCTCCAGCCCCAGCTCAGCAGAGGGGGTTGACACTTCCCAGACACAAAGCCACACCAATGTGGGGGCCAAAAAGGTGAGCAGACCCAGTAAATGCTCACGTTCACCTTGCTCACGTTCATTGTAAAAATACAGGGTGTAATGTGTGTGTTACGTGGCATAGGCTCCCCAATCTGGGTTTGTGAAGTAAATATAAATCAAAGTTGAAGGTCATTTTAAACAAATCAGTATATACTTCATTAAGACCAATTCTTTTAAAAATGAAGTTTCTTGAACTACAGAATATAATTTACAAAGTGCAAATGTCTGAGATACATGTGCTAAATTTAAAGAAACAACTATTATTAAACACTCCATTACAGGAGCCAGGAAAATATATTTGCACTCTGTATATCCGTTATAATATTTCAACTGAGCCTCACAATGTTTGGCAGTTCATTCCTTTGGTGATAATAAAAGGCTTTTCTTTCCATTAAATATCTAAATTAAGTCAAATAGTGTATGTGGAATAAGCTCATAAGTCCTTTTGTATGATGCAATGAAGTTCTGAAATGCTTATCTACTGAGTACTGGAACGTAGAGGCGGCAGTTTATGTCCCCTGCAGAGCCCTGGGACCCTGCTGGCTTGGCCAGACTGTGAAAATAAGCTTCAAATGACCAAATGCAACTGCAACTTTAAAAGTAGGAACCAGACCAGACACAACAAACCACAGTGTAGTCAGCCTTGCTTGTCATAATTCATGTGTGTGGAATTCAACTGTAAAAGCACTCACAGGGCGCTCCATTTCCTCTATCGGGGGCACTTGGTGTGGAATGTGAGAGTTTGAAAAGCTGCTGATAAGCCATTCATGATTACAAGTCTACAAGTCATAGCCTTCCTCAAAAAGATATTTTGCCCCACCCAAAAATGGCTCTGTCTACGCCATGCAATCCTAAATGATGCAAGGCAATTCTAGTGCTTCTACGTGCTGAGGTTTATATGAAAATATGTATTCTATATTGTACGTATCGAGAGGCCCTCTTTGAACACAGGGTTCCTCTTTGGTTCCTCTTCCATTTCCACATTAGCTTCCATTTGGAATGATCATTTACTATACTCTTTCTTGGGGGAAAAAAAAAAACAAAACTTCATTATGGGTCAACAACTCCAAAACAAAATCCGTACAGATTTTTGAAAAGAGAAACTGAAATGGATAAACATATAGATACATAGATTTTGAAGTCATGCACATATATACAGACATAAGCATATCAAAATGTAACAATCCAATTAGCATATCTTACCACTGTCTTATCCTCAGGTAGGAGTCCAGGGACTGCCAGCATCAATAACAGTAAGAGTTGCCACTGTGCCAACATATACTTTGTGCCCAGGTAAGTGAAGCCCTTGATGTAACTTCTCAATTGTGTCTTCAACCTCTCTTACAAAGGTGACTGGCTCAGGGATGTGAAGCCACCTGCTCAAGGTCACACAGCAATCAAGCAAAGGAGCCAAGGAGAACCTAGTACAAGCTGTGCTGTAATGCCTCCCAGTGGTGTCTCAAGGGTAACGTGCACAGCCTGGTGAAGGCACAGTGTTCTGGGCCCATACTGAGTCCTGCAATGGCTTCGTATGTTGTCTAGGTACAGAGAACACCTGCTAGGCCCCATCTCAAGAGAAGACCCAAGAGAAGAAGCTCTGTAAGAGAGGTGGACGGGAAGAAGCTGCCTCCCACACCTCCCAGGGGCCCAGAGAAGAAGAAACCCCGACTCAGGACTCAGCCCCTCCCCTTCCCCAGCTATGACTTCATCCCAGAGCACCCAAAGCCTTCAGTTTTTGAATAATTAATTTGTGTGTGTGTGTGTGTGTGTGTGTGTGTGTGTGTGTGTGTGTGTGTGTGTGTGTGTGTGATAGTCTTGGTGGGTTCTCCTCTCCTTCCACCTTGTTTGACACAGGGTCTCTCGTGACGCTGTTTGCCACTGGGAAGGCCAGGCTGGCAGGCCCGTGGGCTTCCTGAGTCTCCCAACTGACTCTCCCTCCCATTGTCACAGCTGCAGTGGGATTTACAGATACATGTACCACTGAGCGTCCAGCTCTACATGGGTTCTGAATTCTGGTCGTCAGGCGTTTGAGTTAGCACCTTAAACCACTAAGTCATATCCCCAGCTCCCCAAAACCATCACAACAATGTTCTTGAAGAATCTAAGTGGCCACACTTGAGCCACATTCCAGTAGAACCTATTTGAGACAGAAAAGCCATCCAGCTTTCACTGAGTGTTAAAAGATGGACGAGGGCTGAAGAAATGGCTCAGCATTTAAAGGCACTTGCTTGCATAGACTGAAGGCCCAGGTTTGATTCCCCAGGCCCCATGCAAATCCAGATGCACAAAGTGGCACATGAGTGTGGAGTTCAAATGCAGTGGCAAGAGGCCCTAGTGGGCCTATTCTCTCATTATCTCTCTCTCTCTTTCAATCTCTGTTTATAAATTCATAAATATTTTTAGAAGGATGGGTGAAAGCATAGAGAAAGCAAAAAGGCTGGCTCACACATTTTCAAATGCCTCATCAAACAGTAGCTGGTCACTGCCCCGAAGAGCAGAAGAGCAGAAGAGCAGCTTCGGTGACTCGGAGCTCTGTGGGTATGTGAACACAGCACTCCAGCCCTGCAGAGCTCAGTGGTGATACCCAGCACCAGCACACATAGCCCGGAAGGGCTAAGCTGCACATTTCCAAATGGGGAGGGATGCTAACAAAACACAGTATGGGTCTCTGAAGCCAATGGGTTAGACATGGGGTAGGAGGCAAACAACCTGGTCAGGCCACAATCAACCAAACACCCTTCAATGCAGACCTAGGTGTCTACCCGCATGGAGAGCCTGTGCTCTGAGATGTCTGCACAGATCAGACTCAATCAATTCAGAATATGATGTCCCCATAAAGCAGGCTCCTTCCACATCTTTGCTGGGAACAGTCTAGGGCCACTGCGCCCTTCTTGCAGATCAGTACTCTGAGTCATTCCCGACCCCTAGCTTTCTCTCAAATCCTTCAACTGTTTCTTTAGGAAGTTCCCCAGACTGGACCTGCAAAACAGATCTACAGTGTCACCACTGCACCTCACCTTACTCTTCCGTTCCTCGTGGTATTGACATCATCCCTCCACTGGAAAACTGAGAAAGCCTGCCTCCCCACAGGGCAGTTGAGTAGATGGCTCAGTGGATAAAGCACACTCCACGCCAGCACAAGGACCTGAGTTGGGATCCCTGGCATCCATGTAAGTGCTAAGTGAACATGGCTACCTGGACTGGTAAGAGAGCCTGTATCAGTAAATACGGGGCAGTGGTGGAAGACAGCTGGTATTAACTTCTGGTCTCCACAGGTACATGTGTACCCCCCACACACACACATCATCTAATCAGGGGCTAGGGAGATGGTTCAGTGGGTAAAATTCTCGGCTTGCAAGAATGAGGACCTGAGTTCAGATCCCCAGTGGTGCATGCACTTAATACCAATGCTGGGGACTCAAGGAATCCCTAGGGCCTGCTGGGTAGCTTGCCCAGACACATCAGTGAGCTGTAAGTTCAGCGAATGACCTCACCTCAAGGAATAAAGAGTTAACTGAGCAATCAAGTTGTCCTGTGGCCTCTATACACATGTGCATATACACCCACACACAAACATGCACACACACACACCTACATACACATACACCCACACCATACTAACATGCATGTGCATGCACACCCATGCAAATGCACCCACACACAAATATGCAACCTGCACACACATACAAACATGGGTGCTCATGCACACACACACACACACACACACACACACACACACACACACACTGAAGAAGACAGACAAGGTTGTCCTGTGGCTGCCTGACCCATATGCATGAGCACCCACACAAACATGGAGGGAGGGCAGAGGAGGGGAGGGAGTTAGACCAGGAATGGAATCTTGAATGGAGTAAGAGCCTACAAATGGGATGAGGAAGGGCCATCCTCATGTCTGTCATTCCTTTTCTGTCCAACCTTCCTCCTCTCTGGAGGAGCCACCCTTTATGGTGCCTACTATCACCTTGATCTTGGGCTCCATAACCCTAGAACAGTAAAGAATATTTTCCTTATGTTTATAAATTACCCAGTCTAAAACACTTTGTTACAGTAGCACCAATGACTCCCAAAATCTCTTTCCATTTACTAACATGCTATCTAGTCCTAAAACAAGAAAATCCTAGTTCCCATCTAGAAAATTGTTACTGAATTAAAATGAATTAGACTCACAGCATATAACTTCAAAAGAAAAACATAAAACTTATTTTTCATGTCTAGAAGTCAAACTTTAAATGCAACAGCATAAAGATGCCCATACTACAATCTTTCAAGTTTTATGTTAGCGCAAAAAGTTTAGTTCATACATTTTAGGACAACGCATTTTCCCCCCAGTATAAGCAGGCATTTCCAGACCCTCTTAATCCTATCAGGCCTGGGAAAATACAGCCAAGGATCTACTTTCCATGACATCTGTCTCACACTTTCTGCACCAGCCACAGCTCTCAGCAGAATGCTAGGAAGACGAGGGTCTCTTCTCTTTTGGAATCTTAAGCTCACATTTCCAATGCCATTTTTATTTCTGCTTTTTGTTTTACATTCAGATGTGATTAAATTTAAGAGGAACATTTGACTAAATGGTATATGCATTTTCCTTTGATCAAAATTTACACAGCAACCTCCTCCCCCCAACCCCTGCGTATTTATACAGCTGAGCTCACTGCGAGTCACTGGAGTCATGCTCGCTGGGTAACAGTCATTTTCAAGCTTTTATTAGTTACTGTAATGATCAGAGACAAGGGTCATCAAAATGCCTGTGCCAGAGCCAATCTCACATTACTGCAAAGGCCCATTGTGAAATTCAAGAGGTCTAGGGAGGGAGAAGAAAGAGAGAGGGAGATTTCTAGGCTGTGCAGCAGGAGAAAAGCACTGAACACTGGGGAGAAAGCAGCACTTACTGTAAGTTGGAGCTAGCTTCAAGACCAGGAAAATATTTCTGTTACTAATGAAGGAAGTCGCAGGGGCAGATTAGGAAGGAAATTTGCAACAATAAAACAAGACAACCAAACACTTGATGTCTTTTCTTTTTGAGGAAGGAAAGAAGGGCTAGGATACAATGTTGCTGATAATTATGGTTACTTTGCAGCCAAGAAGAATGGCAGTGGAGCTAAGTCTAATCTGTGGATCTTGTTTTGAGAAACGTTCACTGAATATAAACTTATGAAAGAGACATGCAAGCGCTGCTCATGAACCTGCTTTTGATCCTGCGCGGGACATACCAATCATAAAAACGGAGAAAGTTAGACCACAGTCTTGGGTCACTGTGAGCCTCCTGATTTGATTGGGTAAGTCAAGGTGACTGAGAACTTCACAGTACTTTTTTTTTTTTTTTGGTTTTGCAAGGTAGGGTCTCACTCTGGTCCAGACTGACCTGGAATTAACTATGTAGTCTCAGGGTGGCCTCGAACTCTCGGCGATCCTCCTACCTCTGCCTCCTGAGTGCTGGGATTAAAGGCGTGCGCCACCACGCCCGGCTTCACAGTACTTTTTAAATGACTTAGGAAAAGTATACAGGAATAAACATGCATGGCTGCCTGTGTGCTAATATTCTAGAATACCAGGAGAGAGGAGTATAGTAAACAAATGAAGTCAAGTGCAAACCAATGGTGAACTGGGATTTAAAATGCAACAAATCCTTTGTACCAGTGCAGTACACTTTGTATAGACTTGACGTTCTGTACTTTTAACAGCTCCCCTTCCCCCAAAATCCCCAAAGGGAATATCTCAAAGAGGAGACAGAAAAACTATAAGAGCTACAGGGTGGGAAGGAGTATCCTGAGGCATTGTCACCACAGGGACCAAGCGGTGCATTCATGACCCCAAAGTGATTATGGATGACCCCATTGAGGAAGAGCCTTGGTGAAATTGGGTGGGGGAGAGGACTGTAAGAGTATCTATCACCCATTGGGATTAGGACCAATCTAAAATATGTTCATATATAAAAGTTCTCAGTAACAAAAAGAAAAGAAAAATGAGCTCAAACTGTGCCTCCTTGTTACACTTCGAAAATGCACTATCAGGCTGGAGAGATGGCTTAGTAGTTAAGGCGTTTGCCTGCAAAGCCTAAGGACCCAGGTTTGATTCCCTAGAACCCATATAAGCCAGGTATACAAAGTGGCACATGTCTGGAGTTCGTTTGCAGTGGCTGGAGGCCCTGGAGTGCCCATTCTCTCTCTTTCTCTCTCTCTCAAATAAATAAAAATAAAATGCACTATCTTGTTATTTTGAGAAAATGAAATTAACAAGAACAAGACACAATCTTCATCCAGTCATATTAGCACTCAAAAAATAGGTAGGAAGCACCTAGCCTTCACTAAGTTTGTCAGAGCTGACTATGTGAGCTTTATTTTACACACACACACACACCACCATGCCAGGATATTTTTTGGTGTTGTTGTTTTCCGTTCTGTAGTGTACAGCTTTCAGTAATAAGGGGCATCAAAGTACTATGCCCTACGTTGGCTAAAAATATTAAATGACACTGAAGGTGATCTACCAAAAGAATTCTTTTCAAAAGAAAAGCAGAGACACGGCTATGCAAACCCAGACGAGCATCACAACACATCTGCACACAGTCACTGCCTCCAAGAGCAGGTAATAACCAAATGCCTTCAAATGATGGAAATGCCATCTAGTCATGTGTGACATGAGTTAAATAAGTAACAATGCACGGATGCATTTGTCTACCATTGCCCAAGGGTTTCTTGGGTTTAGCAGGCAAACTGGCAACCAGGATTATATTATCAAGAGCTATTCTATACCACTTTATTAACTGTCAGGGCAATGTCTATTATAATAATTGTCAGTGGAAGGATGTTTATTTTACTACCACCACAGCAACTTGGCCCATCACATCAAAATGTCTCATCCAGAAGATGGCCAGCATTCCACGAGCTCGGAGCTCTGATATCACTTTTCTTTCAGAAGCACAGGCGTCGCGTTCATATCACAGAAAGCAGCTTCTTTTACAGAGTACTAGCTCCACAGGTTGTCTGGTGCCTATTACAGCTGTTCTACATTAACTACACAGACTCCGACAAGCTACTTAGCTACTGGAGACCTCAGTTTCTTCTTCCGTAAAATGGGAAACAAACTCAATAGAGTGTTACAAAGATAAAAAAAAAAAAATAGTGAGGTAGGCTGGCGAGATGGCTTAGTGGTTAAGGCGTTTGCCTATGAAGCCTAAGGACCCCGGTTTGATTCACCAGGTCCTACGTAAGCTAGATGCACAAGGGGCACAGGTGTCTGGAGTTTGTTTGCAGTGGCTAGAAGCTCTGGCATGCCCATTCTCCCTGTTTCTCTCTCTCTCTCTCTAATAAATAAATAAAAATAAAATCTTTAAAAAGGGGAATGGCCTAAGCGAGGCCATGGGAAGAGAATGCATAAAAGAAGGGCAGGGGGAGGGTCAATCTAAACTCAAGATATTGTGAATAAGAAATATGTAAAATTACTTTTTTGAATAAGGGCACGTCTAGAAGCTGTAGACTGTTACTAGAAAATTTTCAGTACCTGGGATGGGATACCTTCCAGTGAGTTGTTGGCCAAGGAGGTCCCAGTAGCCTCCAAAACATTAAAGGCTTTTGCCAAAGCCCTTGGTTTCCCTTGAGAAACAGATAGTAAGACCCTATTGCTGAAGACATCTCTTGCCTGAGAGGCAAGGTCACTGAGAAAGCAAGCTGGTGTGGAGCAGAAAACCTTCTCCCTGTATACCAGCCAACTGAAAGCTGGAAAAAGCTGCACTATACGCAGCATATGGGAGACAGAAGCCATCAACAGTAAAAACAGTGAACGCTGAATATTCAAGCTTGGCCAGACAGGCCCAATGACTGAACGGGTGCAATAGTGGCATGTCTACTCTTGGGGTAACCAACTGCTCCATAATTGGACTGAAGGCCCTCTCTACGGGAGGGAATACATACCTGGTACTGAAAAACCTAAGTAAAAGTCTATGGTAGGTGAGGTCATGAGCCTTAGGGGTATAAGCCTGATCTTGTCTGACTAAATGTATATATTATTCCCACCAAGCTGCCCTGAAAGCACTACACTTAATGTTCATATTCACATATTAACACTACTCTCACTTCTGGTTAGAGAAGCTTCTCTTTTCAGATGGCGATGACCACTGGGATGACCCAAAAGGCAACATAGTGCTGAGAAGAAGGGATGGAGGAGTGCCCAGCACTGAAACACCTCTGTCATACCCTCCAAGGCTCAGGGACTATTGCAGAAGAGGGGGCGGATAGAATGGAAGAGCCAAAGGAAGGGTATGACCTCTTACAATGCAACTGCCCAGATAGAAATTGGCCTCAATATCCATGACCTTGCAGTGCCTAGCAATACCTCCACAAGACCCTCAAAATAGAAGAAAAAGATGATGACATCAAATTAAAAGAGAGACTAATGGAGAGAGGGAGGGGATATGATGGAGACTGGAGTTCTAAAGTGGAATGGGGGGAAGGGAGGGAAATATCAGGTGGGTTTTTTTGTATGTAAGTATAAAAGTTGTCAATAAAAAATAATAATTAAAAAATAATGAGGTAGGCACTGGGAAGATGATTCCATGGATAAAGCGCTGGCCTCACAAGGCTGACTTTGGATCCCTAACACCCACACTGAGTACCTGAGTTTGGATCCCCAGCACCCACATAAAACTGGGCTCTGTAGCAGGAATCTGGAATCCCAATATGCCTAAAGGCAAAAAGAGAGGCAGATATAGCAGTCTCACCCGGAAGCTCACTTGGGGAAAGAGCAGTGGACAAAGAGAGACCCTACCTCAAACAAGGTGAAAGTAAAAGTTGTCTACTGACCGCCATATGCACACTCTGTACATGCATGTCTGCACATCACACACATGCACATGAAGTGTCCAGATCGAATGCCACCTGCTTTGAAGGACTATTTCATCTTACCAAAGTCACACTTATCTGGTGTGTAAGATTCACCATTTGTTTTACCTAAGCTACACAGCAGGAGCAATGCAGAGGTGGGAGAGACCTCAGACTTTTCCATTGACTCTGTAAGTAGCTAATTACAAAAGGGCATGCTGGCACTCCAGAGCAATCAACTCTCTCCAGCTTATTCTTTCCTTGAACAACTGCCTAAAGAAGCCACCAGAGAGGGTCTTGCACTTCACAGTGCCTTTTGCCTTTTATTTAGGTGTGTGCTTCTTTCAAAGAAGTCTAAGAAATGTAATTAATTAATAGAAACAGCCAGCTGGACAAAATGATCTCACCAGATCTCCAGCAACAGTGAGACATCCTGACTCCAAACTTTTTCCCCTGTCAGGCAAACAGAACTCTTCTACAGATGGGAAACCCCAAGCCCCAGGCAAGTCAATCAAAAACCTTCCCACACTTGTTGTTTGCTTAGAAATGTGGGAATAGAGCTACAGAGACAGCTTAGTGGTTTAGGCACTTGCCTGAGAAACCTAAGGATCCAGTTTCGATTCCCCAGTACCCATGTAAGCCAGATGCACAAGGGGGCGCATTTGTGTGCAATAGCTCAAAAACCCTGGCATGCCCATTCTCTCTCGCTTTCTCTCCTCTCTCAAATAAATAAATAAAAATAATTAAAAAAAAAAAAAAGAAATGTGAGCCAGGCATGATGGCATATGCCTTTAATCCCAGCACTTGGGAGGCAAAGGTAGGAGGATCACCATGAGTTCAAAGCCACCCTGAGAATACATGGTGAATTCTAGGTCAGCCTGAGCTACAGTGAAACCCTACCTCAAAAAACCAGAAAAGAAAAATTAAAAAAAAAAAAAAGAAAAAAGAAATGTGAGCGTGGCACAAAGATTAAAATACAGAAAGAACTGCATCCCTGCCCTCCACTGAATTACAATCCAGTTACCATAGAGTAGAAATACACAAATGATTTGGAGGCACTCGTGTGCACAAAGGGAGTATTGGTGGAAGTGACACACTGCCAAGGCTGCTCTACAAGTCACTTATGTGACCCTCGCTGCTATTTTCCCAAGCTGGTGGTCAGTGAAGCTCACATGGAACACAGCTGAAAGGGAAGGAGTCCAAAGCAATGCCCATAAGACAGGCCTTGACAATGAGGAGTGAGTCATTCAACGTTTGTGGGTTTGTTGGCTATCGTGGCCAGAATTACCTTAGCAAAGATACCCTCCATCCCTCCCCCTTCCCTGACCTTGCCATCAACTGTACAAACAATGAATTTCTAGTAAATGCCAGACTCTGTGAAAGCATCAGGGGACACGATGAGAAAAAAGAAGTGGAGGACTTCTCTAAATGTAAGCAGCCATCTAGCACATAAACCAAAAAAAAAAAAAAGAGTAATCAGATTCATGAACTGTTTCCCGGCTAGCCAGAGCATGAGGAACCACTTGCCCAGGGAGAGACTGTGCATTGTACTGCATCACAGAAGAGTCTTAGAGGTCAAGTTCTAGACCATATGCTATACCCTGAAGAGCAACTGCCTTAGAGGCCAGAGCACATGACCTCAACTTTTCACTAACACATCAGAATTCTCTAGAGAATCCACATACCTTTCCATGAGGTCTGCCCTAGCTCACCATTCTTCCTGCCCAATTTAACCACCATTGTGTTCCCATACTTTTTTTTGTTTCTGCACAGAATGATATAGTGACCTAAAGTAAGATAATTTTCCATTTATTTTTTGACTGAAAAGAAAAGTCGGTCTTTGGGATGCCACTCCTTCTCATAGTAACATAAAACCAAGCACGTGGTGTTAGAAAAAGTGCTTTAAAATCCTAAGACATTCATCTGCAGCCAAATCTATGAAAAGAAGGTGATCAGCTCCACTGGGATGGACACAAATGGCTTGATCTCTCCAGAGTCCAAAATGCTAGGTGCCACTGAGCACAATGCCCAAGGGTTCTGTGTTCCATTAGATGAAACATATGCCAAAGCATTCCTGTAACACAATTTTCCAGTTAAGCACTAAGGAGGTGACCAGACAATCTTCCAATTAGCTAATAACATTCAACACACTACTATACTGAAAAAGAAAAAAAGAAAGGCCTAAGTGTGTATGTGTATGCACACACACACTCCTCCCCTTTCTCCTCCTCCTCCTCGTCATCACCATCAATTAACTCCATATGATTGTCTTGAGATTTTTCTTCCTCTTGACTATCAGTGTCTGGAACACAACACAGTTCTCTCTTAACCTACAAATGAACCACTCACAGACTTCTGTTTGCCTCATCAATTTCTACACCTTTTTGAAAAATGATCATTTTACATTCCTTTCCAATGATGGAAAAGAGCTCACATTTTAAAAAATATATATATATCCATTTCTTAGCATATGTGCAGTGACTTCCCAGCATGAAACTGGCTGACCGCTCTAAGCTGTTCTCATTCCAGCAAGGGAAAGCCCAGCTTGGGTAACGCCACAGGAATCTTTGCAAAATTCTATCAGATGAGAACCACTCAGTGGCTCATTAGAAATAGTCCCTGTCTGTCACTGAGGTGAGACTTAAGAATATCTTCACAAAGAAAAATGAGATGTATCCCCTCACTTTTCCCAGAACAGCAAGAAAAAAAAATCCTATTCCAGTTGCCCTAAAAACGCCAGTGAGAGCAGTGAGAGACTGCCCCGGATAAAATGCCTTAAGATCAAAAATGTTCTGGAAAAAGCCCACGTGACTCAGGCATCCTCAACTGCTTGGAACAGTGTGTATCAAAAACATGTCGGTCTTCGTCTCCACTCAGCCTCTAGGAGCCAAAACAGGGCATTACTGACAAGTCAATTGAAATTTCTATGACATTTATTATTTTTTTTCTCTGAAGCAACTCAGGTAAAGTCACAAGGCATAATCAACTGTGACAGTTGCCATCTGAGAACAAAAGGATGACCTGACTCCCTGCCTCCCACGCCACATGGCACATATGCAAATGACAGCAGAAAGAGAAACAGCCAGGTGAGAAACAAGGATGGTTTCTACCCTAACTTCCACCTGGCATCACTCAACAGTTACTCAGGAGCATCCACTATGTGCCACCACCATGGGTCATGAGGAAGGCGCCATAGCACAAAGTTGATTACAATACAAAGAGATGGTGGGGCTGGGAAGAGAACTCAGAGAATAAAGTGCTTGCCCTACAAGTGAGTTCACATTCCCAGCAGCCACATAAAACCTTGCATAGCAGTGTGGGCCTCTAACCTTAGCACAGGGGAGGTGGAGATAGGCGGAACCCTATAGGGATTCTTGGTTGAATAGAGCAGAATTGTCGCATTCTTGGTTTACCCAAAGAACCTGTCTCAAAAACTAAGGTGGAGGACAACTGAGGAAGAAACCCAAAATCAGCTTCTGACCTCTACATGCATTCAGTCACCGGCACACACACATGGACACACACACTAAGAACATGCACATATACAGACATAGATAAACACACACATAATAAAACACACAACACATACATACAAATGAAAAAAAAATAGTCAATTTAAAAAATAGAGGGCTGGAGAGATGGCTTAGCAGTTTAAACGCTTGCTTGCAAAGCCTAAGGACTCAGGTTCAATTCCCCAGAACCCACGTAAGCCAGATACACATGGTGGCACACACATCTGGAGTTCATTTGCAGTGGCTAGAGGCCCTGGCATGCCAATTCTCTCTCTCTCTCCCTCCCTCTCTCCTTCCCTCTCAAATAAATAACTATTTTTTAAAAATAGAGAAAGGTGAATACTAGGCTAGGTTCATCAGGGTCATGATATCAAAAGCCCCTCTGAGAGAAGACAGGATGGCATCATGGCAGGCTACTTGCCTAATATTTACTTTATACCCCAAAACAAAACAAAAAAAGGGGGTGAGGGGGTGGAAGGGGAGGGCACGGCCCTGTTTTAGGCAATAATCTTAGAGCCAAATACAGAGAAAAGATGTGTTTTGCTTGGGCCAAACCAGTAGACTTTGTTTTCATTCAGTTTCCAGCACATAATAATCAAGATTAAGCTTTTTTCTGAAATCTTAGTTTTCTGATTTCTTTGGAAGATACAATAGAGGAGATCTGGCCATGGTAATCTAGTATTTCTTTCATAACAACAGGGTAAGTGAGGCTGCTTGCCCCTGCTGGCTTCCAAGCAGGTATCCCCCTGTTAGACAGGGAGAACTGCATGTGCATAGACCCTGAGGATACTCTCATGCATCACCAGTGGCCCAGAATGGCTTGTCCTTGGCTCCAAGACTCCAAACCTTTGATGAAGCCTTCGGACTTAGTACACTTTCAAATCTCTTTACTTGAAAGCCACAGAACATCTGAGCAGCAAGAAACGGTGCCAGAGTTCCTACTACAAAGGGCAGATAACAAAACCAAAATAAAAACAGCCACCCACAAACATCCCAAACACCACACACCAGCAATTGCAAGCAAACCTCAGACCTGGCAGGAGCTGTGAGAGAGACACTGGCACAAGAAGCGAGCGCCAGCGGGCCATGGTCCAACCACAGAGGCAAGGGTCCCTGGGCTCATCTGTCCACGTTGGCACATCTAGTGTACAGAAACTTATTTTTTTTTGTAATATTCATTTGGCTCAGGGTAAACTCTGCTTAAGAAGAGAAAAAGGCAAACCCAAAGACAGGAAATACTACCAGACTCCTTTTCCTGTGATGGTGTTTTCTGTGAGAAGCTGAGATGGGTTCTTATTAAGTCAGTGATGGAACCAAAACAGGTACTGCCTTCAGAAAGGATTGAGTGTCCACCCTAAATGAGCTCTGTGATCCAAAGCAAGGGAACGAGCTTTCCAGATTCTCAGCATCACTTCCTTAAGGTGGAAAAGGTGTGGCCAACCTGTCAGATGAGCCTTGAGGTTTACATGCAATGGAGACGCCAAGGGGCTCACACTGGCAGCTGGCACTACAGAGCTTAAAGACGGCTATCTGGTCCAACATCAGCCTCTGCCAATCACGCACTGATGTCACATGGAAAGAAAGAAGCGTGACCTGTGACTTGGGTCCCTCTACTGTTAATCTGTGAATTGTGCAATGCAGAGGGCTGGGTGGTTCCTAGCCATGGTCTAGAGGGTCACTAGCATGCCTCTTCCCCAGCATTCTCCTCACACAGACCCATGAGTTTCACACTGTGCTCTGTGACATTATAAGAAGCTGCAATACTAAAGCCTTGAATTGTCCACAATTCAAATGCACATTCCGAGCAAAAGGAGAAGATGGTTCAGAATGCTATTGTGCTTGGAAATCAATCAATGTGGATGTCATGGGCTAAGATGAGGTCATACCAAATAAAGTAGGGTGGGTCCCTCATGTGGTATGACTGCAGTCATTGTACAAAGGAGGAATATGGACTCGGACATGCACATAGAGATAATATCTTATGAGACAGAGGGCAGATAGCCAAGGGATGTTCCTCAAAGCCAAGGGGCAACAGATGCCATCAAGTCACTACAAGCCAGGAGAAGCGCAAGTAACAGTCCCCAGTCCCCTTTTAGCATCAGAAGAGGCCCTCCCTGCCAACACCTTGATCTTGAAGGTCCACCTTAGAAAGGAAAGACAATAAATTTCTGTTGCTTCAGAAGATGGGGTAGGGAAAGTACTTCAGGACTAGGCTCTATTTTTCCTTTCTGGTATGAAGCCTTTACGACCCATATACCTTCATTATTCCTGCTGCTGCCAGGGACAGAAGAGGGGTGGCAGAACAGCTATGAATGTCCCTTATCTTCTGCCTTCCCTCCAGAGCATAAGGCCAGACCACAGCAGCTGACTCCGAGAGGAGTAGGGAACTATGAAAGCCATACCTGGCCTGCATTGTGTAGGGGACAGGAAAGAGAGGCCAAGAAAGGCTGAGCTCTGGGCACTGCAGCTGAGGAGAACAACATGGAATGATGTCCCCAAGTGGTTTCATCTTCCACCAAAAGCAATGTTTATTTAAAAACATAGAGACAGGCCTAGTGGTGCTTATCTATAATGCTAACACTTCAGAGGCTGAAGCAGGAGGATCATGAATTCAAAACCAGTTTGGTATACACAGAAAGAATTTATCCCCCAAAATAAAGTTGTATGTGAATGTGTGGTACATATACATTCCATATTCATTTGTATGTATGTATATATATATTTATATATATATATATATAGTTTTTCAGAAAGACAAAAGAACTATAGGAGGTGTAGGGGGAAATGCCTTCTAGGTATTGTTCTTTTCTGCCCTCTTGTGCTTTTCTGTAAAAGGGAGTCTGTGGGATGGCTTTTATTTCACAGTAAAGCCTCCCATTTTTTTCCCCTTAACTGGTTTTGGTTTCTGCTACTTGAAAACATAGAGAAAAAAAAAGAAGGACATATGTAGATGTTCTCCAATTTGTAATTGGGCTCTATGCAAAAAAATCCACCATGAGATGAAAACTCTAAGTTGTAAATACATGTACCACACCTCAGCCACCTACAGCATGACCACACCTAAGACAGTCCACCCTCTAGATGGATTGGAAGCTACAGTTCACACTGCTGTCCGGTTTCAAAGGACAGACAATACCTCATGTCACTAGCTTCAGGAAAAAAAAAAAAAACTTCAAATTCAAATTTCAAAGTGCAGTTTCTATTCACACCATCATAGAGTAGAAGGTTGTAACTCAAAAGATCTTAAGGACTGGAGAGATGGCTTAGCAGCTAAGGTGCCTGCCTCCTAACCCTAAGAACACTGGTTCCAATCTCCAGCGGTTCCAATCTCCAGGTCCCACGTTTAGCCAGATGCAAAGTGACACAAGGGCGCAATGCCACACTTGCCCACAAGGGGGTGCATGCATCTGGATTTTGTTCTCGCAGCTGAGAGACTGCTGGCGTGCCCATTCTCTATCTGTCTTCCTCTCCCTCTCTCTCTCTCTCCAAAAAAAAAAAAAAAAAAAAGATCTTAAGTCAGAACCATCTTGTATGTATGTTTTAAAACACACATCTACATTTTTACATGTACATTTAAAATATTACAAGTGGACACCCCGGCTAAGAGCAGCAACTCAGAAACACAAGGCAAATAAATCATCTTAGTTCTAAGTCAGATCCAGTGGTTCACACGTGTCTCAATCCCATGTACTCAGGAAGTTAAAGCAGGAGGATCTTGAGTTTCAGGCCAGCTTGAGCTACATAATATGACCCTGCTTCAAGAGAACAATTTTTCAAAAGAGTGTGTGTGTGTATGTGTTTAGATCAATCAAGAGGCCAATATATTACTATGATTAATATATTAAGTAAGAATCACTGATTTTTCTTCATAAGATTAGTATCTTAGGGGAGTGCTAGACATAATGGTTCATGCCTACAATCCCAGTGCTAGAGAAGTACAGGCAGGAAGATCACAAGTTCAAAGACAGCCTGTTTAACAATGAGTTTGTAAAGAAAGAAAGAAAGAAAGAAAGAAAGAAAGAAAGAAAGAAAGAAAGAAAGAAAGAAAAAGAAAGAAAGAAAGGAAGGAGGGAAGGAAGGAGGGAAGGAAGGAAGGAGGGAGAGAGAAAAAAGGAAAGAAAAAATGCAAATAAAATAAAGGGATGAGTATTTTGGCTTGATTTTGGGGTGACATTCCAAATCACTGCAGATGACAGTTTAAATTCACTATCTGCAATGTTTCTAATTGGCTATTTCCTCTTGCTGGTACTTTTTCTAGTTGCACGATTCCACATAAGCATGTGTTGCAAACCCACTGGTTGAATGACTGAAGGGAAAGATAAAGAGGCAAGTCATGGATGTCATGATGGAAAGTCCTAACATGCTAGACCAGAAACCCTTTCACACTTCACTTACTCCCTTGTCTCCATCCTGTGATTTGGATAAACCTGGAGGAGAACCAGCAGCTAGGATGACTCATGGAGCTGAGATATGTCACTGACTCAGGTCGCTTAATTCATCACAGAGAGGGAGGAATGTGCCCAGGTTACTTCGAGAAAAAAGATTTATTAGATTACCAGCCAAGAGAAACAGTATGAAAGCAAACAGTGACACAAGAAAACAAAGAGAAAAAGAAACAGGAAAGGATGTGAACTCAGAAGATACTGGAAGGAATGGCAAAGCCAGGCCCCCCTGTCCAGTCATGTACAGGTAAGTATTTAACAAAACAAATGAATGCACACATCCATCTTCTGAAAACTCAATCAAGATCAGAGGATCAGGGGCTGGAGAGATGGCTTAGCGGTTAAGTGCTTGCCTGCAAAGCCTAAGGACCCTAGTTCAATTCCCCAGGACCCACGTATCCAGATGCACATTATGGCACATGCGTCTGGAGTTTGTGTGCAGTGGCTAGAGGCCCTGGCATGCCCATTCTCTCTCTCTTTCTTCCACCACCCCCTTTCTCTGTTTCTAATAAATAAATAAATAAATAAATAAATATAAAAACTTAAAAAAAAAAAAAAAAAAAAGATCAGAGGATCAGAGAGGCCTGCAATCCTATGTCCCAACTTTGCTGGTTTCTACGGAGTTAATTTTAACTTGCCAGCAAATGCAAATATGCTCAAAAAAAAAAAAAAAAAAAAAAAAAGGAAGCCAATTAAGACACAAGTGTTTAAAGACACAAGAAGTAATTACAAATGTATTATTCATACCTAATTTACAAGATGAACTTCTTTCCGTAAAATATTAAACTGTTTACATGCAGGCTGGGAAGACAATTTTCAAACTGTTCATGTTCCCCTGCAAAGCAGTGGCTATTAACAATGCAATAGCTTCTGGTGTGCTTACAGTGGACTTGGTGGTAATCACAAAATGTTTGACCTCAAGATATCTACTTGACCCCAGAGAAATGCAGACTCGCCTGCTATAAAATCCTAAACAATGGGGCAGACAAGGTCATGGGGTCAAAGCGAGTATTAACAGGTCACTGTGTGGCCCACTTGGGAGCAATTACTTCCAGTCATGGCTAAGTGGACACTTGATTGAATACCACTAAGACAGCTCACATCCCACGGATAACAATCCTCACAGCGATTAAGAATTAAAGCCCCCATGATTCAGCCTTTATTACTCAAATGAACCTAACTCTTCCATAAAAAACTCTTGGTATATGCCTGATGCAAGGTCTAAATTGAAATGCCACCTCATTAAACAATAATATCTAATTTTATCTAAATGAATTTTCATGAAAGTGCGCCACACAGCTCAGGAATTTTTAAAATGAATTATCACAAGTGATACATAATTTTGCCAAAACTGGGGCAGAAAAAAAAATTAGCTTTAGGAATAAAAGTATGAATGCTGAATGAAACGCCTATCTCTATGGCTGGCAGAGACCATAGGCTGCAATGAAACAATGGCAACCTATTTTTAAGAAATTCTCTAATTTTCACTCATGTCAGATAAAAATGCAGGTAGTGGTTCTACCAACTAGCTAAATATTGAGAGAACTTAGAAAAGAATTTAGCTTTCAAGCTCTACCTTGAAATCAGCAAGGTTTGTGGCCCTGGGAAAGGATACTGTTGAAAGACTCACAAAGGATTTTCATACTCAGTCACCTCCATGAGAGAGCCCGGGACATCCTATGGATAAAGGTTGTAAAATGGCAGGGGCATAAGGACGACCCAGCATCTTTCTTCTCCTTCAGCCTTTTCCTCATTTCATAATGGTCCCCAGTCACTTGGGTATGTCTTTATCCTCACCTTCTACACCATAGCAGGTGATATCTTTTCTAAATATACTAGTAAGTGTAAAGTTGCTTTTGATAGTAGAATTACTCTTATGAAATCTTAAATTGATTAAAATTATGCATACTGATGATATTTATTGATAGCCAATATGATGCCCAAACTAAAAACAATGCCGAGACTCAGTAAGCTATGATCTGTAGGGTCAACCCTCCCCACATCTCCACAACACTACACTCAAGCAGCATACATATGACTTAAGATTTCTGAATCCTGGCTCAAATATGTCTTTTAGTTAACACATTCTCTACCAGAGAAATCATGGAAATTCTATTAAAGAGACATAAGCACCCCTAAAATAAATAATACTCTAAATACAAGCTTATATCTTAAAGAACCCTGTACAGAAGAAGGAACTAATTTAATAGGACAATTCCATCCAAAGCACAAATGGAGTGTTAACAAGCAAATAAGGGGTTGAGAAGATGACTCAGTGGGCCATGCATGGTGTTGTGTCTTTGTCACCCCAGCACTGGGAAGGCAGAGTCAGGGAATCCCTGGAACTCAAGGGCTAGCTAGTCTATCCTAATTCAGGAATTCTAGGTTCAGTAAGAGATGCTGTGTCAAAGAAAAAGGTGAGGAGCTAGTGAGGAAGATATCCAGTGAAGACCTGTGGCCTATACATGTGTGCATGGATGTGCATACCCACATATAACACATTTACGCATATACATATAAACATGCATTCAAGTATACCACATAAGTATACACACGACAAAATAGAAGCAAATACATAATTTTAGGTCTTACATTCATTCAAGTCTTTGGAGTTGGCTATGTGAGAGTGTACTGCGTCACTTGCCAAGCCCAGGGCCATCCCACCCAACACCCATGTGAATCTAGGAGGAATCAGCCCTGCCTGGCCTAATGGGCACAAGAGCCCACACATAATTCTTCAAACGGATCTCCTTCCTCTAGAATGGCCTAGGCAAAGTCCAGCACAAGGGTATGATTTTAGCTTCTGCTCATCTTCATCCAAGCAGGTTCATGCAAGAAACAACCACAGCTTCACACCAGAAACAGTCCGTCAAAGGGCAACAGTGGACATATGACCATGAGGTAATGCTGGGACCCAAACAGCAAAGGTAGCTGATGGTTCTTTCAAGTCTCACTGTCAAGACTAACTAGTTTAAAATAATAATCTGTTGTTGTTGTTGTTTTTCGAGGTAGGGTCTCACTCTAGCTCAGGCTGTCCTGGAATTCACTATGTATTCTCAGGGTGGCCTCGAACTCATGGTGATCCTCCTACCTCTGCCTCTTGAGTGCTGGCATTAAAGGTGTGCGCCACCATAGCACAGCCCTGTCTTCCAGCAGCCCCCACTCATCCAGGAGATCGGAAGAGCCCTGGGACGAAGCCCTGATCTCAAGTGTTCTGGTTCACATCACATCTGGACCATAGCCATGTCAATGCCCATACCCACCCTGGAAGTCCTATGTGATCTGTCCCCAGCAAGAAAAGAGTCTGCTTAAAGTCAAAAACCAAGCCCAGGACCTCATTTTCGCGGAGACCTGGGTTCCAATCCAGCTCCATCACCTTATCATCTATACCAAATGTACTTGGCAGAGGGTAACCAAAACCCAGTCACTTTGAACATCTTTTATAGTGAGAAAAAAACACAACAATATTGTTTTTATTTTGTTCATGGAGAAGAATCTATGTAATGCACAAAAAAAAAAAAAAAAGCCTGTGTTCGGTCTGCAATGTGAGAGTCAGAAGTTGCCCTGGCTTCCACAGAGTTTGTCCCGTGATGCCTATGCCTATACTTTGACTTCAAATAAACTTGTCTCCTTTAACATAATAGTTTACCCTGTTCATGTTATGGTTTGTTCACTCTGCTTCTTTAGTTTGCAGATAATAATTGTGCAAAACAATGATACAAGTACTGGGTCATTCAGACAAAAACACTTTGATGTCTTCATGACATGGAGATGCCAGAAAATGAAGAAAAACAAAAACAAAAGCCAAGCCAAGGGGCTGTGTGTACAGATGACTGGTTGTTTGTTAATGCCCGCACATCTGAAAACCCGCATTCCCAACAATGCAGGCACTGTGGTGGTTTCCTTTGTATTCCATCTACGAAAATATGTTTGTGCTTACACCTCCCTCCCAGTGCTTGTGCAATGTTAAGTAAACATGACTCCCATAAATTGCTGACAAACAGGTAAGCCAAGTACAAAGAATTCTCTAACTTTGAAGCTTCTAGCTCAAGAAAATGGGGGAGGGGGAGACCAAAAAATACATGAAGTTAAAACATGTCTCAAAAGTCATCTGGTAAACATGCTTCCCCATAGAGAATGTGAAACGCATAACAAAACAGACACTTAACCTATTTTAAATGGCTAATTACATACTGCCTAACTAGAATTATCAAGAGATTTGATTGACTTCTATAAAGCTGTGATTGCCATCAAACCAACTCAGAGAAATAATAAATAATGTTTGACCTTCTATGTCCTCAGCAATTACTATATAGTGAAGTATGTGGCACATGAGCATTCCACTGCAACCCTTCTGCGGAACACGAAGGCCAGAGTCATGACAGAGATTCAGATGCATTTATCCCAACTTAAGTAAGGGACAAATTGAAGAAACACTGAAGTTGGACAAGCAAAATTACTAAGAGCCCTGGGTTACCTAAGAAACAGAATGATGCTAAGCAAGCCTAGAAAATGTTTAATGTTTAAGACAGCTCGCCCAAAATGAAGAGGAATGGAAAGTGGGGGTCAGGTACAGATGCAAGAAAGCAAACAGGGCATTCCTCGCTGGCTGTTCTCTGCAAGAACCTTCGAGACTGTTAAGCATCATCAACAGAAAACGCCTGCAAAACGTGTACAAACAACGCTAAGCTAAGAAACATTTCTGGTATTGAAGGAATGCCATATAAGGCAAAACTTTGCCCCAAGTGGTGCACTATGTCTGGAAGACACAATTTGTATTTCAGTGCAGGAGGACTTTTTCTTGATGGATAAGAAGAAAACCTGAAGTCAAACCTCCTGACATCGACATTAGAGTAGAAAGTCAGCCATGCTAATGAATTACATTCCTCCCTGAGCACCTAACGATACAGGCGACATGCTGCTGTGGCTTTCCACAAGGTCTTCAGCTGGGGAAATCAAAGGAAGGGGCTTCACTTTCAATGACTTGGGGTCTTGCTAGTGTGTGTCAGTACTTCATATACACATTAGGTGAAACAAGTCTATGCACATTTTATTTAGGTTTATATATTTAGGATAAATCTCACACAAAGGGATAAGGAGACGGTTTCCTGTGTAAAGTGTTTTCCCCACAAGCATGAGGACCTGCCTTCAGATCCCCAGCACCCCATAAAAGCCAGCCATAGCAGCTCATGCCTATAATCTTAATGCTAGGAAGGTGGGGCCAACGAGATCCCCAGGGCTTATGGGCCAATAATATAGGTAAATTAGAGAGCTCTAGAGTCAGTGAGACCTTAGATCAAAAAAAGTAAGGTGGAGAGTGAGAAGAACACCCAGCATTGACCTCTGGTTTCCACATGTACCTGCACACACATGTGAAAAACAGGCATAACATACACATGTAACAAAATGAAGCAAAGTAGAGCTGGGATGTCTCCAATTCAAAAATCTGAAATGCAAAATTTTTGAACATCGTATCAGAACTACAAATGTTTCAAATTTTAGATTTTTGTATTAAGGATGCTCAATAAGTGAAGCCTGTATAAACATTAAAAAAAAAAAAACATGAGAGATGGCTTAGTGGTTAAGGAGCTTGCCTGTGAAGCCTAAGGACTCATGTTCAACTCTCCAGATCCCACGTAAGCCAGATGCACAAGGTGACACAAGTGCATAAGTTTGCACATGTGCCCAAGATGGTGCATATGTCTGGAGTTCAATTGTAGTGTCTGGAGTTAGTGGCTGGAGGCCCTGGCACACCAATTCTCATTCCCTCTCTCTCTCTCCCCCTCTCTCTCTATCACCCTCTCTCACTCTGTCTCTCTCATAAGAAAATACAAAAGAAAAAAAAAACCCAAATGCTAAAGCATTTTTAATCACAAATACTTGGATTACAGACACTCACCACATCCTAACGTGGATTAGTACACACATTTCTTTGACCTCCTAGAGGAAAAGTACATCAGATCATCTGTGACTTGGTAAATATATGGCCTTTGCCAGGTTGTTAGTAGAGCCCTAAGATCCCTAGATTCCCTGAAGCTGTCTCTGTATGCAGATGGATGAGAGAGAGCCAGGATGAAGGGCTGCCTGCCAGGGGACAAAAGGGGGGTGGGACCTGTCAGCTCCATGCCCTGCTCTCTGACCTCTGAGAAGAAGGTAAAGGCCAAAGGCTGAACTGATCACCAATGACGATCAATCATGCTTCAGCAAAGCACCATGAGTGCCCAACGGAATGAGGGCTGGAGAGCTTCCAGAACACTGCAGCCAGGGTAGTGCATCCAGACAGGGCAAGAAGCTCGGTGCTCCTTTCTCAGACCTCCCTCTGGGCTCCTCTTCCATCTGGATGCCGTTTTGCATCCTATATGCTGTTTTGTGTGTACGTATTGCTGGGTATGCTGGTGCATGTAGGTGTGTAGATTCGTGTGCATGTATGTGCTCATGTGTGTAGAAGCCAGAGGACAGCCTCATACATTGCTCTTCAGGTGTCATCTTTTTTGAGACAGGGTCTCTCATTGGCCTAGAGATCGCCAATTAGGTTAGACTAGCAAACAGAGCCACCGCTCAGCCCACTGCTATTTTATAATGTGTTCCCCTGACTTCTGTGAGCCACTCTAGCAAACCAGTGAACCCATGAACCAAGTGGTGAGAGCTTCTGATGACTGGTCACTTGGTCAGCAGCTCAGTGTGCACCTGGGGCTGTGCATCAATGTTTTCAGTGAGAACAGCTCTGTAGGGCTGAGCACTCAGGCTCGAGTTATAGATAAGAGATACTGGGCTGGAGAGATGGCTTAGCAGTTAAGGCGCCTGCCTGCTAAGCCTAAGAACCCGGTTCCAATCTCCAGGTCCCATGTTTAGCCTGATGCAAAGTGACGCAAGGGCGCAATGCTGCACTTGACCACAAGGGGGCGCACGCATCTGGATTTCGATAAAAGCAGAGAGACTGCTGGTGCGCCCATTCTCTATCTGTCTCCCTCTCCCTCTGTCTCTCTCCAAAAATAAAAAATTTATATATATATATATGAGATACTGCTGGCATTGGAGAACTACCTGGTGTGAGGAAAGCTCGCAACAGAACTCTGGTGACTAAAGGGGTTCTCTCTGTTCCAAGTTACAGGAGAAATCACAGTGTTTTCCTGTTGCATATTCCCTTTTTGAAGGGAAACTATCAGGCCAAAGGTATTGACCCAAGGAAACTTCTCAGAAACTCAGTACAGTACCTTATATTTCACACAATAAAGAGCACTAGCTCATTGCAGAATCCTAACTCCCATACAGGCTAGGTGTAACTGTCCCCATCTTATAGCTAGAAATCTAAGAATAAGTGTGTACTGGTAGACTCAGGATTGAACCCAGAGCCATGTGACTCTATACGGTATGTAAGGGGTCAGACCTTCTAAACAGCCCCATCATACAGAAAGGAAGAAACTGAACTCAACTAACATGTACTCATTTTTTTTTTCATTCTCTCCTCAAAGTGGTCACATCATGAAAATGACAACAGATTATTACTGTGCAATCATGATCTTTCCTCTAAACACCATTCAGATAGCATTGCTCAGGCTTGTTCCTCACACCTGAATGTATGTGCAGGTATGAATAAGATCCTTGGTCCTTACTTCCATTACCCATACAGCCGAGGAGGGCCACATAGGAGGAAATACCGTTGTCGTCTGGGTTCAAGTGAATGTTTAGCCAAAGGAGAAGATAGTGGTTCAAATCAAGGTTCAGCATTCCTTACAGACCCTGATGAGATCATGTGGTGGACCCCAGATGGTGGCAATTTGGGAGGCAAGCCTTGTTGAAGGAGGTGTGTTGTTGGCAGAAGGCTTACGGGTATTATAGCCAGCTCTCCCTTGCCAGTTTGGCTCACTCTCCAGCTGCAAGTTTCCACCTGCTGTGGCAAGAAGTGACATCCAGCCTCTGCTCATGCCATGCTTTCCCTGCTATCATGAAGCTTCACCTTGAGACTATAAACCAAAATAAAAAAAAAATTTCCTCCCATCAGCTGCTTTTGATCAGGTGTTTTGTCCCCATAACAAGAAGGTAACTACAACAGATGGGATTTGCAAAGTCACTTGAGAGGGACCCAGAACTTCCACCAGCACAGGACTCTGGTGAGCTGTTCTCAGAAAGAAGCCACCTGACCACCTGCTTGGTTCAGTTAAGGCTGAAAACTGCTAAGACTGTTTTAAGTGAAAAGACTAGAATGTTCCACAGCCAAAGACCTCAGAGTAAAGCATTTCAATCCTGGCAAAAGAGTGGTGATGTGCTGAAGAAATAAACTGCAGTGACAAAGAAAAGAGGGGAGGACGTGATGAAAGAAGAAAGGGAGGAAGTGAAAAGATGGAGAAGAAATGAAAGGGAAGAGCAGGGCATGAAAGGGAAGGAAATAAACAGGGTTAGAGAGAGGGAATCAGTGGGAAAAATGCTTGCCTCCCAAGCACGAGCAACTGAGATGGATCCATAGAAATGGTTCCACATAGATATACCAGCATGGTGGCGCACCCTTGCAGTCACAACCACAGGGAGACAGAGAGAGAAGGATCCCTGGGGTTCAGTGTCCAGCCCATCTAGCCTAAATGGTGAGCTCCTGGCCAGTGAGTGACCCTGTCTCACAAAAGGTAGATGACATTCCTAAGGAAGGACACCTAAGGGTGATCTCTGTCCTCCACATGTGCATGTGCCTGGACACACACACACATTCTCACAGTCAAAAAGAGGAAAGGAGGGCTGGAGAGATGGCTTAGCAGTTAAGGTGTTTGCCTGCAAAGCCAAAGGACCCCGGTTCAATTCTCCAGGACCCACGTAAGCCAGATGCACAAGGGGGCACATACATCTGGAGTTCATTTGCAGTGGCTGGAAGCCCTGGAATGCCCATATTCTCTCTCTCTCTCTCTCTCTCTCTCTCTCTCTCTCTCTCTCTCTCAAATAAATAAGTAAATATTTAAAAAAAAAAAAAGGAAAGGAAAAAAGAAGATTAAAAAAAAAAGCCCAAGAATCAGCAATAGGTGACATTCTCCTAAAGATCTCTTTTCTTTACTTTCTGTCGAATTGCGGGGTTAGCTCCACTGTGACTGTGTGGGAGGTAATGATTTATAACTTTGACTAGGTGAGGTAATAACCATCAAGCCAATTGTTCGGGATGGGCCAACAAGTTGAAACCCACATGGGCAGGGCCTCACTGGGAACTGAGGTGTATGCGCACAGATTCTAGATCAGTGACCTCTAGACCCAGTGTTCTATATGATCCCACCCTAAAAGGCAGGTGAGTGGAAGACACATGAAATTTACAACCCAACAGACTTTGTGTATTCTACTATCTCAGAGTACTGTAAGGAAATTGACTGTTGCTTAGGTGACTTCCACATGCTTCATACTTCATTCCCTTTGCAATTGTTGATTTTTTTATGGCCTCTGGAGCACCCCCAGGACTACACAAAATTCAGAGGCAGCCTTCCTCTTTTCCTGCTCTGTGCATGTCCCTGGCTCACGTGGCAAAGTCAGTAATGGATGACCCCCAAACCAAATCCACTCCGTGTGCTGGTCATCCTTACTTCCTTTTGTAAAAGGCCAAAATGTTTGTTAAGAAAGATCCTAGTTGGACAATTTTTTTTCCCAAAAATTAATTGGGTGTGAGCCTGGGTGTCCTTTAAGGTAGGAAGTTATAAAAACAACTTGTTGCGAAAAACCTCCTCTCAACCCACGCCCCACTGTGCAGACAGGAGGTAGGAGAAGGTGGAGTGGTTTTTTTTTTTTTTTTTTTTTCTACATTTGGCAGGAAAAACAAAAAGAAGTTGCTTCTCCCAGATCCCCACTGCCCCGCCCTACTCTTCCTCAGAGAACAGAAAATCCCTTAGGCAACAACTGCAGTTGCAGTGCCCACCCTGATCCACCACTGCTTCGAGCAATAATTTCACGACTTCTTTTGAAGCATACATTTATTTTGTGTGTGTGTGTGTGTGTGTGTGTGTGTGTGTGTGTGTGTGTGGTGGGGGATGATGGCAGGATCTACTGAGGTATACACATCATCCCTGAGGAAAATTAAAATGAGTCAGAGTAAAACAATTCAAAGCACAGGACCCTATCTCCCTCCTGTGACCAGAAATTAGGACTTTGGGATGGCCTGGAAGCTAAGGTTATTCTACTAGCTTAACAAATACTGCTGCAGGGCTAGGGAGGTGGCTCAGTCAATGAAACACTTGGCCCAAAAGGATGAAGGTTGAAGTCCAGAATCCTAGCACCCACATAAATGACAGGAGAGTTTGGTGGCCCTTCTGTAATCTCAAGGCTCAGAAGGTGAAGACTGGAGATCCTAGATGTAAGCAGGCTAGCTCGACCAGCTGAATCAGTCAACTCTGGGGAGGCAGAGGTAGGAGGATCGCCATGAGTTCAAGTCCACCCTGAGACTACAGGGTGAATTCCAGGTCAGCCTGAGCTAGAGTGAGACCCTACTTCAAAAAAACAAAAACAAAAACAAAACAACAACAACAACAAAAACCTGCCATTAATAAGAGAACACCTGAGGAAGACACACAATATTGGCCTCTAGCCTCCACATGTGGATGCACACTCACACATGCATAGAACACACACACACACACAAACTGCAATAGTGAGAACTCAACAGCTACATTTATTTCATATTATAAAATATAGAATTCTCCCTCTTTAGTTATGCATGATGACGTTTTGAAAGTTTTTATTGGGTCGATAATGCAGATTGGGAAGACATGCAAAACACCTTCTAAACAAATTTTAGGAGACATCATAAGATTTCAAAATAAATGGAACCATGTGAAGAGGTTTACCAGAGTCCAGAAATTCAAAACAACAGACCCCCAAGTTTCTTTTTTTGAGAATCCACCTTCCTCCAAAATGGATTAGAAGTACCCCATAATGAGTACAGAAGAGACCTTGGCCTCTGCTTCTGCTGCAGATTCAACAAAGAAAGGAAAGGAATATAATGATTTACCTCCAGGATTTAAAAGTTCAACTCTTTTGGATGCTTGGGTTTTTTTTTGTTGTTGTTGTTTTTTTAAATGATAATAGGGTCTCACTCAGGACTGTCCTGGAACACACTACATAGCCCAGCTCACCTCCAGCTTGCTTGCAGTGATCCTCCAGTCTCAGCTTTGTGAGTGGTGTGATTACAGGTATGAGTCACCATGGCCAGCTTTGAAACTTTTTTATTTTTAAGGTGGATGAAACAGCTCAACAGCTTTCTCCTAAAAGCAGTCATTCTCTAACTGTAGTGTGACTAGATAGATCTGGCTTGTTAAGTTAAAAATACACATCCCTGAGAGGGAGGGGAGGGGATCCAGGGATACTGAGTGCAGTCACACAGGAGTGAGAATTGTGGGGTGCTGCCACACAGTAGTGTGGCTACATGCAGCAATACCCTGCACATTTCAAAATGAGAAGAAAGGATTTTCAAAGATCTTTTTTCCATATAGAAGTGAGGAACTTGAATGTTTGAGAGATTTTTCCCAGATTTAGTTAGCCTGATTTAAACACTACACAATGCATACATGTATGGAAACACCCCACAGTACACTGCTAATATGTGACACTTTTATGTTTTTATTACCAGATAAACATGATTTAAGGTTTTTAAAATATAAATCTGCTCCACCACTAGAATCAGGCAGGATAGGTGTGAAAGGACTGTAAATAGGCCTTTTAACCATCTGCTACAAGGGGTTAGAAATATAAATAGCTCTTGTCTTCCATTTGTAAGGCCCACAGCCCTGGGTTCAATTTCTAGCACTGCCAATAAAAGGGGGAAAAAAAAAAAAAAAAAAAAAAAAAAAGAGGAAAACCAGTCTATACACATGATATGGATGCATGGACTACCGGGTGACACAGTCCTAGGGGAAAAACAACTGTCACCATCGTTATCAGAAGCAGTTTGAGCTGCACACAGGAGATTCTTGCGAGTGGGCCTGCTGATGTTCTCCATAGGAGGAGAGGGCAGGAAGACTCAGCAGACCTCAGCTAAGATCTCAGGTGGCCCATGGCAGCTGTATGCAATGACGCAGGAGGTCTCAAGGGGAGACAGAATATAGAGAGAGCAGAAGACGAAAGGACAAGGAGCTCCATCTGCCTATGCAGCTATGGGTAGGTTGTCAGCCACCCTGCGAAGAAACGCTTCAATGTGGGTACTTCTGGGGTCTGTATACTCCTGTAAGTAACTCCAGGCCAATGCTCTGTAAGGAAGCCCAATAAACTCACTAGCTCACCAGGCTGACCTCTGTTCTGGGGTGCCCAGATTGGGGTAGCAAGAATTCATTGGTTTCTTGCCAGAAAAGAGTGCATGCAAAAAGAGACCACATTCTAATTCTTACTTTTCTCAGAAATGGCTTTACTTACAACCTATTCCCATATTTGTTTCAAATCCCTCGCCCTCTGCCTCTTTCACCAACTATGAATGAAGACCACAAACATTCCCCAGATGTGGCTCAGGAGGCACACACAGCCCGAGTGGGGGCCCACCAGTTTCTTTCCACTCTTCCACGATGACCTGGGAATTGTGAGTGAAATCACACCAGACCCAAACTTACAAACACATAAGCAATACTAAGAGGAGGAGCCAGAAAAAGGGAAAGTGCATTTATTAACAGTTGCAAATTATAAGCTAAGAGGCCCTGGAGCAAATGGAGCTGAAAAGCCCATGTTCCCTTCTAGGTCTCTGTCACCACATGCCCACAGAATGAGCAGTCTCATCTCACTCTGCCGATTTCCCAGACTTGCAAAGGAAATTGTAACTGAGCAGTTTTCCCCTGGCTGAATGCTGACCACATATGCTAGCCTCCAGGTAGGATGCAACTTCACTGGAGGAGGACAGCACAGGGCCACTCAGACCCCAGGGTCAGCAGGCTGTTGTTGCATGCCTAACAAGCTAGAGGGCAAGTCTGCAGAGCCAGCACTGAGCACATACATACCAAGAACAGAGACGAATCATGAGAGGAGCCCAGCAGGTTCCTGGGGCATCCACAGTCTGAAAACCGCTGCCTCCTTCAGCATCCTTTCAACAACCACCATGCATCCCTGACCTCCCCTGCAGGGCTTAGCTCTTAGCTACCCACGTGCCACATCAAGGCACCAAGCAAGAACACTGAGGGTATAAACAGAGTCACAGAAGATAGTGTAGTATCTCCATCCTCAAATATGTCAAGGACCTAAGGTGACTTTGAGGGACAGTCCTAAGGAACCAGACTTCCTGGCAAGGCAGTGTGCTTGACAAAGAGAAAAATAAAACACAGCCCAGATACGAGAAGCAAGAGGATGCACAGAGGAGCTACCTCCTGGCTGAAGAAGTCTCGTCTCTTAGGAGTCCACCACACAACTTCCAACAAATTCCCCTCCACTCTTTATAATCAAAGACTCCCTCCAAATATCATGTTTTAAATACTTCAGGCCCAAGAAGCTATGTCTCTGGACTGTAAACAATTCCCGCGAAGCCAAGGAACTGTAGAAAACATCCAGATACCCCTCTCCCCTCCCCACAGAGATGGTCAGTGCTGTGACCGCCACACCCAAGAACCCCACACAGCTCTTGGCAGGGGCTCTTTGGACAAAGGTGCATGTCAGTCACGTACATGTAAACTACTTGCGAAGGCACAGCTCTAAAGTCAGAAAGTCTTCTTCAACCACGTTATGAGTCATAAAGAAACAGCTTACATTAATCACTTAAGCACTTCTTAATTATTTCTTCTTGTTTTTTTTTTTTTTTTTTTTCTGGGAGGGCAGTCCTTGGGTATGTTGGGAGAACAACGAAAACATTACTTGCTGAACATAATCGTCACGTCACAAGTGGAGATGAATGAGAATAAAGCCAGATGCTACCATAGCGGCCTCCCAAAGCTCTCTGCTACTTCATGGGGAAGGTTCATGGGTACCATTGAACACATTCTTGATGTGCCATGATGCAAACCCTTTGTGATGATGGTTAGTCCCTGCCACTCACAGACAAAGGGGATGGGAAGGGACACTCAGCATGCAACGCCCCACTTTTCTGAGCAGCAGCAGCACCTGGGCTGAACAATAAGAGCAACAGTCATGCAGACAGGACAGTGACTTACCTCCCGGGCCACCCCAGCCTCTGGCCCACCTGAACCACGGAGGGATGCCCTGATGAGCATCCAGAGACAGGAGATGAAAACAGACCGGACAGGCAGGCACAACGCTGAGGTGGGCGAGGGAGAGAGCGCTAAGCAGAAGGCATCACAGAGGGGTTTTAACTTCCCTGAAGGTCCTACCCAAGTTCTGGGCTCTAAATGAAACAAAGAGGCTTGGAGAAAATAGTCATTGCACTTGGTTTCGATGGTGCATAGCCAACCCGCCTGCCGAAGACAGATGAGACCCAAAGAACACAGCAGCCAGTGAGGCGGCCTCCCTTCCAGCTGGATCTTGGGTCAAGAGGTGGCTGAGACATCGCCTTCCCAGCAGGAGTGAGTCACGAGGCAAGTCTGAAAGGGAGGCAAGGTGGTGGGTTTTTATTTCCCCAGGCTCAACAGCTTAGCAATATGGGAAGAGTACTGGGGCAGAGTAAGGGAAGTGGCCACTTGGAAAGATGGACACCCTCCAGCAGGGATGGACAGCTACAAGAATCTGCACTGTCTGCTTGGTTCACAAGGCACGGGCAGAAGAACGTGGTTTATGTACGTGGGTTCTAAAACCAAACAGAATTAAGGCCTATCCTTCAAGCACCATGTGAGTGATTTGCTTTGGGCTCTGGAATTCTCAAGGACCTCATCTGTGAAACAGAAGCAAAAAATAACAGCTCTGGTGACACTGTTAAAAAAAAAACACACATTTGTAAGGGTTTAGAAGTAGCACAGAGAGGTGGCAAAATAGTAGTCTGAATCCTGCTCACCACCTGCTTCTTAGTCTGTAAGCTAAGAATGACTCTTACGCTCTTATGTAGTTTGGGAGAAAAGGAAAATAAGAATCCTATTTACTGACACATGAACACTGTAGGAAAGTCAATTTCAGAGTGTATACATAAAGTTTTATCAAAACACAGCCTTTGTACTACAATGGTGTGAGAGCTGAGAAGCCATATGACTTGGCAAGTATAAAATATTTACTACCAGCACTATTACAAAAGCCTTTTATGATGCCTGTACCAATAGAAAGTATACATGGTATGCTAATGTTATCAGGAAAAAAAATTCATGAGATGTGAAAGTTCTGTTATTCAGGTACAATTCACATAACACAAAATTCAACCTTTTAAAAATTTATTATCTATGTATGTGTTGGGTGTGAGTGTGTGAATGCAGCACACACATGGCCACAGCGCTCCAGTAAAGATGAGAAGACAACCTCATGTGTCAACCCTTGCCAACCTTGTTGGAGGCAGGGTCTCAAGTCTGCTGTTGTATGAACCATAGTAAGCTAGCGAGCTTTCAGGGAATCTACTGTCTCTGCCTCCCATCTCGGTAGGTGGACAGGGATTACAGATACTCGCCACTCATCTGGCTTTAGTGGGCTCTAAGAATCTGAATTCTAATCATCCTGCTTCCACAGTAAGCCCTTTGACCCCCTGAGCTATCTCCCCAGCCTCATTAGTACATTCAAGACTTGTGAACCACCAGCACAGAGAAAGTTTAGAATGGCTTTGCCATCCCCAATAGAAGCCCTGTACCCCTTGGCAATCATGCCCTCTGCCTTCCCTTCTCCAGCATTCCACAAACGCTACTTTTTGTCTCAATGGATTTGCCAGTTCTGGATGGTCCATGTAAATGGAATTCTATAACACATGTTTCTTTAGTGGCTTCTGTTAATAGTATAATGAGTTCAAGGTCATGTAGTACAATGCATCAGAAATCAGTATTTCCCTTCTCTTTATGATTGAATAATATTCTGCTGCATGTATGCATTGCATTGGATTTACTCATCACTTGATGGTTTTTTTTGTTTTTTTTTGTTTTTTTTTTTGTTTTTTTTTTGTATTTTAGGCTATGGTATGAACATTCATGTACAGATGTTGGGGAGACATTGGGTTTCATTTCCTTTGGGTATACCCCAGGAGTGGAATTGCTCAGTCATATGGTAGCTCTTCTTTTAACCAGTTAAGTAATACTCTAAGGCAACAGAACCATTTTATAATCCACGAAAAATGTTAAAGAGTCCTAGTGTTTCCACAAACACTAGAACAAACAAGTCTTTTTGATTACAGCCATCACAGTTAGTGCAAAATGGTGCTTCCCTGTGGCTCTGATTTGCATTTTCCTGATGACTAATGGTGGGCATCTCTTCACATGTTTTTTTGCCACTTCTTCAGACAGAGGTTTATGTAGCTCCCCTCTCCCCATCTTTTAATTGGCTATTTATCTTTTTATTAGTGAGCTGTAAAAATCCTTTATACACGCTGGACCCTTACCAGATATGTAATTTGCAAATATCCTATCCCATTCTGTGGTCTCTTTTCACTTTCTTTTTTTTGGGGGGGTGTATGTGGGTGTGTGTATAGTGTATGCATATGTGCGTCCAGATGTGTGTGTATTCCTCGTGAAAGCCAGAGGAGGGCATAGGATGTTCTCTGTTCTCTTCCACATTGTATTCTGGAGGAGTCTCTCTGCCCAGAGCTACCATTTTCAGACTGGCTGAGCAGCAAGCCCCAGATATTCTCCTGTATCCTCCACAGCAGGACTAGAATTACAGGCCTATGTGGCCACCCATGGATTTTTATGTGCGTGCTGGAGATGGGGCTTCAGGCCCTCTGAAGGCCCTCAGGTTTGCATGGCGAACACTCTTACCTGCTGAGCAATCTCCCTAGCCCTGTCTTTTCACTTGTTGAGAATATCTTTGAAGATGTGGTATCCAACCTACTTACATTTTCCTTTGATACTTCTGATTTTGGTGTCTTATCTATGAAACTACCACTTAATCCAGCATCATGTAGCATTACTCTGATTTCTTCTTGAAGTCCTAAGTGTTTCATTTTCACACCCAGGTCTTTTGGTATGCGCTGTGAAGTGGGGGTCCAACTCCATGCTTTCGTACATGGATATCCTGTCTCCTCACAATCATTTGTTGAAAACCAATTGCTCATAAATGTAAGAGGATGATTCTGGACTCCCAATTCTATCTGTTGGTCTTTATATCTCTACCTTTAATCTAATGCCACATTTTTTTTCCTTAAGACAAAACACCACATAAGCCCAGGCTGGCCTCGATCTCATGACATAGCCACATGTGATGCTGAAATCCTGATGCTCCTTATTCCAGCTCCCATGTACCAGTATTTCAGGCATGCACATCACCACGTCCAGCTACTAGTACCACAATTCTTCATAATAAGTTAAGTCAACAGATAGGAGTCTTCCAACTTTGCTCCTTTCTAAAATTGTTTTGGCTATTCCAGACTCTGCATTTCCACATGACTTTTAGGATCAACCTGCCAATGTCTGGGGTTCCAGCAGGCATTACATTGAATGTAGGGATCAATTTGGAGACAACGGCCACAGTGGCTGGATTGAGTCTTCCAGTCTATGAAAGCAGGATCGGTTTACCTTACTTGAACCTGCTTTCCCTTCACTCAGCAAAGCTTTGCACTTTCCAGTGTGTAAGTTTTCACTTCTGTTATTAAATAAGTTCCCAAGTATCTGTGATGCTTTTCAAGATGCTGTTGCTTGAGATCTTTGTCGTTAGCATAAATGCGAATTTGGAATTACAGAAAGACAATGAGAAGGTGGATAAGAAGCAAGGAGTAAAGCCTAACAAGAACCAATGTGAAAACCAAAGCTGGAATCCAGGCACCACCTGTCCTCCTGTATCCCTAGCACACAAAAGGCAACCAGGAAACACTTGGAGATGGCTGGGTAGTTAAAGTTGCTTGCTTACAAAGCCTACAAGCCTGAGATCAATTCTTCAGTGCCATGTCAAGACACACAAAGTGGTGCATGCATCTTGAGTGTTTTTTTGCAGAGGCCCTGACATGCCCATTCTCATTCTTTCATTCTCTTGTCTCCCTCCCTCCCTCTCTCTCTCTCTTTCTCTCACCTTGCAAATAAATAAATAAAAATGCTTAAAAATACATAAATAAAAAACTCACATCAGCTATTGAGTCTGAGAAGGTGCTATGTCCTGTAAACACTGGGGCAGTGCTGGACTTGAGTGTGTCAGGTCTGACATGTCCCTTTGAACAAGTCCCTTGTTAGGGTGAACAGCACTAGCAAGGCCTTTGCAGGTCTATGATTCTACCAATCTGTCCTCCTAGCTTTTCAATTATTAGGTAAGCAATTCTGCCTGTGTGCATATTTACACCTTCTGTCAATGAAAATTCTCAGCCTAGGGTTAAAGGAAAAGGAGTGTATGTGGGCATTTTCTGAAGTGCCCTTGATCAGAAAGCCATTTCTTCTGCAGAATAACAAGAAAGGCATGGGAGGGGAGAGGAGAGAGACTGCTTTGATGAAGTACATCCTGAGCTTTTCCTCCTGCACTGGTCCATATTCGAAATCATTCCCTTGCTTTCACACAGTACATTTCCTACAACATGTCTAGATATGCTGGGGCTCAGGTTACAGTGTGAAGGACAAGAGATAAAAAAATATAAATAAATAAATAAATAAATAAATAAATAAATAAATAAATAAACTATCTGCATACTTCCATCTGGCTCTCAAGAACCAAGTCCAGGGACTGGAAACAGGAGCACAGAAGCACTCTGCCTGCGCGGCACAACAGACGAGTGGAACATCCCAGAAGCAGCCTTTCTTGAGAACCCAAGACACTGAAAGGGATCGCTCACCAAAACACACTGCAAGAACATTAAAAAAGAAAAGGAAGGCAGCTGGAGAGATGGATTAGTGGTTATGGAACTTGCCTGCAAAGTCTAAAGCCCAGGTTCGATTCTCCAGGTCCCACATAAGCCAGATACATATGGTGGTGCATGCGTCTGGAGTTTGTTTTCGGTGCCTGGAGGCCCTTCTCACTCTCTCTCCCTCTCTGTCTCTAATAAATAAATAAATAAAAATAAGTCCTTAAAAAAAGAAAAGGAGAGGGTCTGGAGAGATTGGGTTAGCGGGTAAGGCACTTGCCTGCAAAGCCTAAGGACACAGGTTTGACTCCCCAGCATGCATGTAAGCCAGACGCACAAGGTGGCGCATGGGTCTGGCGTTCATTAGCAGCAGCTGAAAGCCTTGGCATGCCCATTCCTTCTCTTTCTCTACCTCTCTCTCCAATAAATAAATAAAATATTTAGAAAAAAAGAGGATGACGAGAAGTAGTGTGGTAATAGTTAAGGTCAGGACAAAGAATATAATCTGCCGTCCCTCTCATAAGTGAATGAAAAATTGAGAACAACTTAATGCACCTACAAAGTCCACACTAGACAGCTACTGTTCTTAATGATGTCAAATGCTGCAAAGAAATGAGGAAAAAGAAAAAGAAAGAAGAGAGGAAGAAGGACAGAGAGAGAAAGAATTTAAAAAAACACCTCTTGGGTATTCATCAACACCGTCTTGCTTGGTCTTTAGGACTCAGCATTCAAGGTTTCGCCACGTTCTGACTCTGCCTTGGCCACATGGCATTGTGCCACCCAAGTCAGATTTTTCAGTATGAAAGAAACCAGCAGGTCCAATACAAACACAGGCTTTCCAATATATAAAGTTTAAGAAAAGCCAGGGTCTGTGCAGAAAACATTAAACTGGTTTATATATCAAAATCATGAGGTTGAAGCAGAAATGCAGCATTAAAATAATTTACAAAATGGCTCAACAATGAACATTTTCCTCCATGAAAAAACAACACCCTTAATGTTTTTCATATGGCACATAAATTTTACAATACCTGCAGGAATATTTTCATTGGTTAAACCAACACCATTGGTCTTTTTAGCTCTTGAGCATATTACCATTCTTGCCTTTTTATGGCATTTTTGTTGTTGTTTGCACCCAATGTAATAAGCTTTGGCGAACAAGAAACAAACCACAATAAAAAGAAGAAAGGAGTACCCTTGCCGACTGCCACTTTCACAAGAGGGGTGAGGGCGGAGTGATTCGAATCTCGCTTTTTTACTGCTGCTATCTTGACGTAATTAGTGTAAAATAATTGTCAGCACAGGCCACAAGAGAGGCTAAGTTGAGGCACTTGAATGCATTCCCAAAAATGTTCTCCCTGCCTCTCCCTGCAGCAGATGTTGGCTGTTAAGGCGCACAGACGACACAGTTCATGACTTTTCGAAGCCGGCTGTGTACCACATCTGCAGTTGATGAAATGGAGAGCAGAAGTGTGGCAGACACACAGAGGAGAGTGTGAGCAAGGCAGGCAGGCGCGGACTGGGCCAAAAGGAACCGTCTTGAAGGCTGGCCTAAAAATAGACATGCACTCACACTCCTCCCTGCGCAGCCAGCTCATAAAGCCAGGCCTGCCTGTCCTATTATGGAGTCAGCCTATGGCAGGCACTTCCTGCGTCCGGCTGGGGCTGTGGAAACCACCAGAATAAGAGGCAGGAGTGGAGGGAGGCAGGCTGTGCGGGAGCCTCCAACTGCAGCTAGGCGCTCTGAGACTCGGTACAACTGGGCTGTGGTCCAAGTTCAGCTGGGCCCCCAGAGAAAGGCAATGCTTGTGTTTAGCCCGCACAATACTGACATAACATTAACAGATTTACATATGCAAAACTGTGAAGCAACAGGCATTCCCCCTCAATTGACCCACAGCTTGTAGTGTCTGCCGAGTTATTCCCCGCTTCGGCTCTGTAACCAAGTGGGCGGCATGCGAATACCATCTGGGTACCACTTATTGAAAACTGGCAGTCGCTCTGTAATAGGCAAGCTGGCAATAAGAGGGAAGGGAATAAATTGCATCATTTAGTTAACATCCACTTGCTTTGCGGCTGTTAAAAACCCATGACTGAATAATAATTTGGTTATTTCTTTTGCCAGAAACTGCTGTCAGCCAAATTGTACTAGGCATGCTGCAGAAGTCAACTTGCAAAATTTCCACTTCAAAAGGGATTGAGGAGGGCCAGTCAAAATGGGTACTGATCTCTAGTTTTGAACAGTGGTAGCTCCGGTGACTGCATGATAGTTATGCATTCCCCCCAGTGTCCTGGTCAACCCAAAAGAGGTTGACACCAAACCCTGGGGAGCCACCAAGCCATGCTGGGTCCCAGAGCCAAGCTGTGACATGTAGTAAAGCCTTTAAGTAGCTCAGATCCAAGAGTGTGTGAGATAAGTGACATCTCCATGGCTCGCAGCTGGCTGAGGATGGCAGATGTGGCCATGTAGGCTTGTCCTGGAGTTGACCCCTCCCCACCCAGCTTCTGTCTCTCAACAAACTGGGTGAGCTGGCCCTCAGGAAGTCTGGCTGCTATGAACCTGTGTCCCCCTAATTCTGTGCCTACATCAAGATGTTCCCCTTCTCTCAGATTTACTCAACTACTTTCAAAGACAGCTAACAAAGAAAGTGACAGAAACCTTAGACCACCACATAAAGGCAGAAGTGATCACCAGTGAAATTCCCCGTGTTTGAAGTGGTTCTCTTGTACATGTTTTTGCAAAGATATGAAATTCTCTTATTTACTAAATACCTCTGTGTAGGTGTCTCTATATAACGCATACATTCTCTTCCCTTTTCTATCTTTTAGGAATATATCAGCGCTGAAATATGTAGAAATGCCCAATGTTGTGAGTTAAAATAATGAGGATAGAAAATGTATAAATTGGGCTAGGAATGCAGCTCAGTTGATAGAGTGTTTTTGCCAAGCATGCAGGAAGCCCTGAGTTTGATCCCCAATACCACATAACTTGGGAGTGGTGATTTAACTAAGGTACTCAGGAGGTAGAAGCAGGAACATCCGTCACCCTCAGCATTATAGTAACTTCAAGGCCAGCTAGAATACATGAAACCAACCCTGCTTCAATAAATAAATAAATAAATACACAAACAATATTTTATATATATACATAAATCTTTTATTCAAATCTTTCTTGTTAATATAAGTATCATTTTTATAAGATATAAATCTTTTGTCTCTTAATAACATGTTATCTTCTTAATATTGTTATAGCATGGATCAATTATTCCTATTCCAGATTTGATTTTTTCTAGTTGTCTCATCGAAGAAAAGGAAAGAAATGAAAAAAACAAATTAGTCAGGTTTCATGGTGCATGTCTGTTTTCCCAGCTACTGTGGAGGCTGAGGCAGGAGGGTTACAAGTCAAAAGTTCCAGACCTGCCTGGGCTATAGAGCAAGTTCAAGTGTAACCTAGGAGATTTAGGGAGACACTGTCTCAAAATTAAAAATAAAAGCAGAGGGTTGGGGAAATGGATCAGCGGTTAAAGTTCTTGTCTGTAGAGCCTAATGACCTGAGTTCAGCTCCCCAGTACCCACCATAAAGCCAGATGCACAAGGTGGCACAGGCATCTGGAGTATGTTTGCAGCAGCTAGAGCCCTGTCGCACCAATTCATTCATTAATTCATTCATTCACAAATTCTACCTCTCTCTCCTTGCAAATAAATGAAAATATTTTTTTTAAATAAAATAAAAGCAGAGCTCAGTGGCAGGGAGCTTGCCAAGCATGCATATGCAGGAATGCATGACACCCTTGGTTTCAATCCCCAGTGCTGCAAAAAGGAAAGAAAGAGGGGGGGGACAGAGAGCGGGGAAAGAGAAGATTGAGAGGGGGGAGAGAAAAACGGAGGGAGGGAGGGAGGTACTAGCAAAATTTGGAGAAAATAAAGAAAAATCAGGCAAGATGGTCAGTTGATGATGAACGTGGTATTACCAGTGACCAAAGTCTAATCAAATTTTTAAAAAGACAAGCGCACTTGCAATGATGTCAGTGGCAAAAATAAACATTTACAAAACCTCAACCTACAGCTCCCTGACTTCTGCATTTCAGAAAACAAAGCTAAACAATCTTTCAAAGCCTCAAAGAGATTAAAGACCTCTCCACTTCATAAGCAGGGTGGTCTTCCTGACAATAACACAGTCTACTGGTCTAGCATTAAAACAGGCAGCACTGGAACAGGAAGAGGGAGGAAAGATAAAGGAGGGAGAGCAAACTGTTATGTTTTTACCAAACCTCCAAAGCTGTAAGTTACCACATGTTTGGGGAAAACTCTAGCAATGGTTATTTTCAAAGGAACCACAGTAGTCAAGAAAGATAATAGTTTTTCCCCCCAGATTGAGCTTATGATTGTAATCTTACCTTGCTCTAAACAGCTTACAAAGCAAAGAAAGACAAAGCTAATTCCATATCTAGTGGTATCAAAAGATTGTGAGAACCAAAAAGCAATAAACTGAACTTGTTCCTTGAAAGGATTAAAAAGAAAATGATACTTTCAAGTCACCAAGCTTATAGTGTACTAAAAGGAAGCAAAGCAGCTATTTTACTCCCATGCAAGTGTGTACAGACAGGTGCAAGCCCCAATAAAGAAATCTTACATGGGTGGTGGGAGGGACTGGTTTGCACCAGAGCTCTGCCACCATCTAGCCAAGGGACCTTGGACAAGTCAGTTTCCCTGACTCTGATCAACTTTCCATTGGGAAAGTGAGGTATAATAAAGCAGGGTGAGATTCGCTCAGATCTTACAGCTCTTTGTTGCACGTTTATCATTACAGCATGTGAATGCATCCTATGAAAATAAATCAATCAGTTACAGAGGATTTCCAAATTACTCTATTTTACTTTGCAAATTGCACTAAGTGGAATTGTTGTTTGTTTTTTAAAAAATACACATTAAAGGACTACACTGCCGTAAGCAAATACTTTCAGAACATTGTATGTTCTTGCACATTTGCATAAAATCCAAAAAGTATCCAGTAACTACAAGATTTCTAATTCATATTCAATTCCTTAATAAATGACTACAAAACGGACTTAATCTATATAGGCCCTGCTGGCATTAGGTGGAAACTGAGAGTTTCCAAGTCTGAAGAACTTACAACCAGGACTGGAAATAAGCTCGGATGGTAGAGCGGTTAGTCGTAGCACATGCACGAACCCCTTGGTTCCTTCCCCAGTGCCACATAAACCTGCCATGGTGGAGTAGGAGAGCCAGAAGTTCAAGAAGGTAGGAACAGTAGGACTAGAAGTTCAAGATCATCATCAGCTACAAAGTAAGTTTCATAACAACCTAAGTTTGGTCTACCATAAGATTTTGGAAAACACTGCAAGCCTAGAAAACAAATTTTAAGCTACTGGCATGTCCCCTTCCTTTGTACATATTTAAAGTGACTCCAGTATCCTTGTCCTCAGTTTCCACTATTTCATTCATCAAGAATTTTTCTACCAGTGAACCACAGCAGGGTTTTCCCTAAAGTACTTTAAATGTTGCATATATCCTGGCAAAAGTCCAAAATTCTAGCCCACATCAGCATTTCAGTTGCCCTTAATCAACCCTATTGTCTTTCAGCAGCAGAGAAAATGCACTTGACCCTTAGTGGGTGCCAGTGTGAGGGCTTTCCCCAGGAAGGGCCAGTGTATGTGCTAATGTACGCAGCACCTTGCCTAACACCTTCTGCCACTCCACATTCACAAGCCAGCTGGCTAGGTTTGGCAGTCTGTGGCCAGGAAAAGAAAGTGAAGGTTAACTGGCCCAGGAGAAGCAGGAATTCCCAAGTTGGCCTCATTAGCAATGGAGCTAATCGGCCAAGACTGAAGTCAACGTTAGCCAAGTACACCTGGCTGATCTTGTAAAGAGTAAAGACCTGCTCATTAACTGAGCCTAGAAGGTGTGACCTACAAACCTGAAGGGCTGTTTTCAGGACCGTAATGGCTAAGCTTTTGTGATCAAGTTACAAATTCCATGTGGTTCCCTGTAAGGTCTCTTTAAGAAACTTTTGGTGTTGGGTCTCTAGCCTTATCTCCAACACTCAAACACACAGCAGCCCTATAATACAAGGTAAATAACGCACACCTGGTAGCCTAGGTGCACAGGCCTCACCCCCACCTGCTGCTGCTCAGACACAAGGATGCAGCCAGCTCACAACAGTGCCTCTCTAGGCTAAGACATTCCTGGATCCCACCCCACATTATAGTCACACTGGAGCCACGCACTGGCTATTTTCCTCAGCTTTTTTCATAATAGTAAAACCTGAGGGTCCATTTTTATTCTGAGCTTGGGAAAAGAAGGAAAATTGGGAAGTTAGGAAAAGAAGGTGTGAGAGAGGGAGGAGATGGGGGAAGGGAGGAAAAAAGCAAAGGAAGCAGGATCTGCTGGATGTGCAGACAAAACAAATTGCGACCCTTAGAAACAAACACTAAGGGCCGAATTCCAACACCACTGTCATGGCGTCAGTTTAAGGAAAAATAAAACTCATATCAAACACAAAAAAAGGCTCAAAGGAAATTTGATACATGTGAGATTTGCATAAACTGAAAATGACAGTATTCTGAAACAATCAGGATTAGGTGACACATTCTTCTTCCAGGCGGTTTATATGTTCGTCTTCTCCTGTCATTTGGACCCTGCCAGGAGGCTGGCTCTGCTCCCAAAGGTGACTGGGGCAGCCCTCACATTTCCAGGTCAAGGGACAAATGGCCGGGTCAGAGAGCAGGTGTGTAGAAATGTTCTTGTTTGTGGAAAGAAAATCCCATTGGGTAGACAAACACTCAGGCCTGCCCCAGGTGTACGGGTGGGGGTGGGGGTCTCTAAGGTTGCGCCTAGACATTCTTCTAGGTGTGGGCTCAGCATTTTCTCACTGATGAGTGCCACTAAGAAGGTCATGTCGTCCACAAGGGCCACCCAGAGCCACACTAAAGGGGACATAGGTATATTTATATTTTCTTTCTTCAGCGACTTCCAAAAGCAAAGTGCTGTTCTTGGGGATTTGAAGGGAGCAGAGATGAATGTGAATAAAAGAGTGGAGAACTCTTTCAGACACGATTACCCAACATGTCTTCCACCGAACACCTTGTTGGCGGCAACCCTTGAAGAGTTCTGGCACATCCCAGCAAGGTGGCTAGTCTACACTGAGGTGGTCATCGCCACCTCCATGTTTACAGACGCATTTGGCAACAAAGTTTGAGCTCTGCGTGCGTACACCTACGGTGGGTGGAAGAGAAGAACTGTGGTTTCTTCCTCAAGTCCAAAGACAGCAAACTGACTCTCTGGGCCTAGGGGAGAGGCAGTGCAAACAGTCAATTGCTTAAGGGGCCACAGGGTGGCCAGGAGAAGAGTTAGCAGGGAGAGGGCAGGGGCCATCTACAGACCCCTTCTGCTGTGGTCTATTGCATGCTCTGCTCTTAGTTTTGAATGGAGGTGTACCCATGGTTACATAAACATTGGAAAATGTAAAGGACTTAAGAAGAATTATTTTCAGCCCTGATCAGCACTGTGAATGTGGATGTGTGGAAACACTGACCCTATTAAGGCCAGATAACAAGGGTGGGGTTCCACCTCTAGTTTAAGAGTAAACACATGGGCACATAAGACAGGTTCCCATTAAGTTGTTTTCCTATCAGTGACATCCCAAAAATTAATAGGCTGAAATAACTCAATGTATATACTCCCCTCTCCAGTTCAACATATACTTCACCTCTCTGATTTCATTTTTCTTTTTATATATTTATGAGAGACAGAGAGAGAGAGAGAGAGAGAGAGAGAGAATAGGTTCACCAGGGCCTCTAGCCGAAGCAAATGAACTCCAGATGCATGCACCACCATGTGCATCTGGCTTACATGGGTTCTGGGGAATCAAACCTAGGTCCTTAGCCACTAAGCTATCTCTCCAGGCCCGAGCAGAAAGTATTTTAATTATATTATATTTACTCATTTAGACAAGTTAAGAACCTGGTAATGAAGGGACATGGCCATTGCCCAAGTGTGGGAACTGAGGTTAGTGTGCACCTATCCAAGGTCAAACAGTCAGAGTTGAGAAACAAACCTGGTAAATAAACCACCATCTAGGCCATTGGCCATCTGTATCTTTGGGTTCCAGACCAAAAGACTGGCCCAGCATAGGATGAAAACTATGGTTTTTTTTTAAAAAAAAGCTTGGGCTGGAGAGATGGCTTAGCAGTTAAGATGCCTGCCTCCTAAGCCTAAGACCGCCAGTTCCAATCTCCAGGTCCCACGTTTAGCCAGATGCAAAGTGACGCAAGGGCACAATGCCTCACTTGACCACAAGGTGGCGCACACATCTGGATTTCGTTCACAGTAGCTGAGAGACTGCTGGCGCGCCCGTCTCTATCTGTCTTCCTCTCCCTGTCTCTCTCTCAAAAAAAAAAAGCTTGAGCTGGAGAGATGGCTCAGCAGTTAAGGCATTTGCCTACAAAGCCAAAGGACCTAGGTTCGATTCCCCAGGACCCATGTAAGCCAGATGTACAAGGAGCACAAGTTCGTGTGCAGTGGCTAGAGGCTCTGGTGTGCACATTCTCTCTCTGTGTCTGTCTCTTCTCTCTCTGTCTGCTTGCAAATAAATAAATAGAAATTAAATATTAAAAAAGCTTATATCTGAACTATGTATAGACTTTTCAAATCTCCATTCCCTAAACAACACGGTGTAAGAACTATTGGCATAACAATCCCACAGTATTTATACTATTAACCAGCTATCTAGAGATGATTTATGGTATATAGGAGGATATGTGTAGGATCTATGCAAATACTGAGCCATTTCACAAGAGACTGGAGCACCTGGGGATTTTGGTATCCAAAGGAAGACCTGGAACCCACCCCCAGGAACGCCAAGGGGCACATGCCACATCAAAGCTGCATTAATCAAAGAAGTTAATTTTTGACTTCTAAAGCTAAGGGTCCAGCCAGTTGGTTATATATTGGATTCTCATGGTTAATTTTAACTTCAGGGACTTATGTAGGAACTTTGCATGTGACCCAGCTCCACTCTGGACAGCACACGGGGCTCACACCTCTTCCAACCAGCAATGGAAGGATGTTAAGTGTATATCCTTCCATGTTTCCAGTGTTTCTTCCATGACAACTCAGTCACTGGTATTCTTCACTCATCCCTAATTTCTGAACTGAAAGAATATGTAGTTTTCAGATTTCAAACACACTTCAATGATGCTTATCTGAAATATTTTACTTACAGGTTAAATACAAACATGAGAATGAAACCATTTCTCAGTTTTGACCCTATCACATAGTTTTCAGTTGAGCTAGACTTGTTAAGATCCCTTGAAGAGGAAAAAATGGTAAATTAAAAAATATTCCAACTCTGAAAGCAGCTCAAAAAAAAAATAAAGCTCTCCAGTAAACTTCCAATTTTTACATGCCTCTTTATATTTAGAATGTGCCTTCCTAAACTTTAAAGCTAAGCATATACCCAAAGATGTTGTTCGAAGACAACTTTTATTTTTAAAACCATAACTACCGAAGTTAAACAAGCTCATGGCGAGAAAGCAATGCCAACGGTACAACATAAATAAATCCGAACCTGGAGTGTATAGGCCTGACCCTCCCACATCCAACCTGAAGACAGTGGGGGGCTGCGGAGCCTGAACTCTTCCCAAACCCCTTTACCCACTCCATTCTCCAAGTGAAAGGTTATAAATCACATAACAAAGCAGTTTAGGGCTCAGACCCTTGAACAAGTCTGCCTAGGTTTGAATCCTGCTTACTCACCAGCCGTATGATGGCTGAGCTAATCACTAAACCTCTTTGGGCCTCAGTTTCCATCTCTGCCAATTGAGGGTAACAGTGCTACTTACCCTCTGCACCACATGGCGAAGACTAAATAAATTATAAAACAGCCAATGCTGGCATAGATGTCCTATGTAGGTTCTGTTATACACATTTTCAAAATAAATGAGCAAGTAGTATGTGGAGGGAGGGAGAAAAATCATAGAGGTACATGCCTAAAAGTTCACAGGCAACTAAATTTGTTGAAAAATAAAACTATCAGGCAGATAAGAAAATAAACAAAGATAAAATACTATCAGTCCATCTTTATTTTTAATATCTATTTACTTATATACTTATTTCAGAAAAAGAGAGAAGGGAGAAGGATGGGGAATCAACATGCCAGGGCCTCTTGACCCTGCAAACAAATTCCAGAAGCAAGTGCCACTTTGTGCATCTGGCTTTATGTGGGTATTGGGGAACTGAACACAAACCTTCAGGCTTTACAAGCATGTACTTTTAACTGCTGAGCCATCTCTCCAGTCCCTAGCAGTCCATCTTAATTTGTGATTCAAATCCCAATGATATGTCTCAAGACTGAAGTGGATACATCTAGTACCAGATAAAGAAGTAAATTTTTGTGTCTATCTGCATTTACTATACTTCAGCCACTGTATAGCATATAACCGAGGTGCAGTTCCTCACAAAGGCATTTGCAGCTCTGAGACCCTCTACCAGAAAGCACTCCCTCTGTGTTCCTGACCAAACACACAGAAGCCATCATGCTGCTGTCCTGCCACCCGGATCTCAGATTTGAATTTCCCAAGAGACAAATTATGTAACTAGAGACACAAAATCTCATGCCCCCTTCAAAAATACTATCAACAAAGATTGGGTAAATGGTTCTCTCTGATATTTATGCACTTCACAATGAGATTCTGAAGAGACTAATGCCTAAAATGGGTAGTGTGAGTACTGCGTTTGGCATACATGTTCTAGCTTCAACTCCCAAAGGAGTAAATATAAATTTTTCTGAAGGAAACAATTTCTGCAGCATAAAACTATCAAGGCTCCATCCACAAAAATGTTCAAAAAAATGTCAAGACATTTATAAGAGTAAAGTGTACTGCAAAACAAAATGACATAAATTACAGGATATTTCTATTTGTTGATTCTGAACACAACATGGAACTTTCCTCCCTTGTAAATCCTCCTGGAGCTATTCAAATAAAAAGATAGGGCATACAGACTCGTTTGACTCTTTAGTGAGTGTCTCTGGCCAAATGAAAACCTAAGATGCATGTCAAAAGTCCAAGTACTAATGTGGTAATAGCCTGGATAGACAGACGGTGATGGTCAAGGTTGTAAGTTACACACAAGTGTCCTAGTTCGTCGGGTCATAATGCATGTGTGATGTTTCCATACATAATAAACTTCTACCTTCATGATTTAAGTGGGATTTTTTCCAAAAAGCAATTTTAGTTGTTTCTGACACAAATACAGAAATCAACTGACAAAATCATCACTCTACATAGAACTGACTGTACACTGTAATGCAACCAGACTGCTCCAAACATTAACATCTATATCTACTATCTACACCTAGGCTTCCAGAACAATCCAGACACAACTCAAAGAATAAAATACATTAGGAAAGCAAATTCTCTGAGTTTCTCCATATTATTTCATTTTTTCAAATCCACCAATCACCTCTCAACCACTCATCTTATGAACTGTTTAAGTTCTCAGATCTAGTACCTTTCTTCAAGCTTTTTGCAACAAATAATCTATTATACATAAGAATTTATCCATTACTACATGTCTGTCTTTGCTTAAAGAACCCATGGAGATACAGAGATAAATAAGATAAAGTCCCACCTTCAACAAGATTGAGTCTGCTCAAAAGAAAACTCTATAAAACCTACTTACTGCTCAACAATATTTTATAAGGAAAGGGCAATAATGCAATAAGGCAAGAAAAAAATATGGAGTGATGTTCCTAGCTATGATGTGTCAAATTTCTTGGTCTAAAAAAAAAATAATAATAACAAGCCATGCATGGTGGCACCCACCTCTGATCCCAGCAGTTGGATGGCAGAGGTAGGAGTATTGCTATGAGTTCAAGATCAGCCTGGGGCTAAGGAGTGAGTACCAGGTCAGCCTGGGCTAGAGTAAGACCAAAAAGGAAAATAAGAAAAATATAAAATATAAATAAAAATTCAACAAGATCATCAAATGCAAAGTTGTCTTAATACTAAGCTATTTATAAGAAAATATGAGTGGAAATATCTTTTCTAAGTATAAACAAACAGTTCTAAAAATTCCATAAGAAACTAAAAAAAGAATACTAGCATAAAAGGATAAATAAACTATCTTCCTGATTAGGGAGAAGTAAAACAGAAAAGACATTAATTCTTCTGATATCACTAGTTATTTTAAATTTCAAACAATATAAAAATGAAAATTTTCATGCTTAACATTTAACAAAAATTCACAAAGTAGTTTATAAAATCTGAAAGTAGCAAATGCTTTTTTCTGACTTAAGTATAATAAAGATTCTGAAGTATGTGACATATATATCTATATCCACAATAATTAAAACAGTATAATACTAGTCAAGAAATGAGCAACTGAATAAATAAAAGTACAAAAATCATGTTGATGATTATAATGACAGGAAATACCTGAGTTTGTCCTATCTGCCAAATGCTTTTATTTTGATTATTTTGAATTTGGCAACGTTAACCTTAGCTATTAAAAACAAACAAACAGGGCTGGAGGGATGGCTTAGCAGTTAAGGTGCTAGCCTTCAAAACTAAAGGACCCAGGTTCCATTCCCAGGACCCATGTAAGCCAGATGCACAAGGTGGCACATGCGTCTGGAGTTCGTTTGCAGGGGCTAAAGGCCCTGGTGCACTCATATTCTCCCCCCCCTCTCAAATACAAAAATAAAATAAATAATAATTTTTTTTAAAAAACAGAGTAACCTCCCTAGTATGTGCTCCTGTATTTCAGTCTTTTGGCTGAAACTGTCCCTATTACCACATTACCAATCAGTTTCTGGCAGATTATTAGGGAAAATGTTAGTCAGATTATTTTTAGTATATTCATAACATTGCCTGCAGAATTTCTTGAAAGTTGTATTTTATGGTCAATAATATGAATTTCTGACACCTTCAAATGTCAATATCAATGACCCATAACATTAACTGAGAAAACAGTCTCTGTACAAGTGTTAAAGTACCTGCCAGTCATAGTAAATTTTCCTCACTGCCCATCTCAAGTTTACTATTTTGTTTTTGAAATGTGTAAATATTTGAGCCCAACATTTTCACAGGTCATCTTATTAACTATATTCTGAGTACCTTCCTTTGACAAATCATTTTTTTAATAAAAAAAAAAAAGGGAAAAAACAACATGATTCATTAAACTAACTTCTGTTATAGTTTCTTGAAATGCTGGCCAAATTTAGAGGTTGTAAAGTTTCAGGCTTTATTAATTTCATCCCACTCCTGCACAGGAATCATATTACTAAATTCAAAAGCAAAGCACCACACCAAAAAAAAAAAATACAAGTAGAGTTACACAATTTCAGAAATAAAACATGCTCAGTTTCTCAGTTTTCATTACCTTGTTCTATTTTTCCCTTGTCTTTATAAGAGAAAAATTACAATACTGTCCTGTTTGTAATCTTTTCATCTATGATGACAACTGCTAAGTTTCAAAAGAAGGTTACATGCTTACCTGTGTATTATTTGGGGTGAGCACATGGCTCATTGTAGAAAGCACCTGGCACCCAAGCCTGAGTACTTGAGTTCAAATCCACACACCCACATAGAAGTCGAAAGCCATGGCAAGCTTCTGCAATCCCAGCACGCATTGATGACAAGAATGAGAGGCAGAGACAAAGAAACTTCCAGAATCTCATATAGCAGCTAGTCTGACAAACACAGTAAGTAACAAACAAGGAAAGAGCCTGCCTCAACAAAGCCTCAGAGTACTCATTTTTAAAGTTTAATACCCCCACAGAACGCTTATACCGATGTACAAAATAGTTTCTCAAAATCTCAAACATTTCTGGAATCTAATGAACACGAAAGTGTTAGGGAGTATTCAACACCAGTTTCAACAGAAACTCTTTCAGTTTATTGTGTATGAAATATTTGTAATGCTGTTTAGTTAGCTATCTCCAACTTCTAGTCAAGTGATCCTATTGTAACTATAAAATGTGTAATCACTTCCAATTTACTCTTTCCCTTTCTCCCTTTCTATCTACCTATCTTCTTTCCTTTCTACCTTCCTTCTTTCTTTCTCCTTCTTTGGAGCACGTATGTGTGTGTGTGTGTGTACATATGTACACCCTGCACACACTCATGGGGAAGGCCAGAGGAGAACATCAGGTGTTCTCTTCTATAGCTCTTCAAGCTGCCATTTTGGGTCATAGTGGTTGACCAGTGAGCCTCAACAACTCTCCTTTTTCACACCTCATAGGACTGGTGCAACAGGCATGAGTGGCTAAGCCTGGCTTTTTATGTGGGCACTAGAGATCAAACTTAAGCCCCCTCAAGTCCTCATGCATTCTGATCCACTGAACCATATCCTCAGCCACAATTTCTTAATCTATTAACAATGAGCTTTCCACGATATGTTCTCTAGAAAAAAATTCAAATTTATTTCTTCACTGAAAAACAAATAACTTGACCTTCAATGTTAAACTTTTTCCACAAAAGTCACAATTATAATAGCATTAGGTATTTTATTATTGACAGAAGAAACAAGAGCTTTAATCAGATTCCATCAATTGGGTAGAAAAAAAGTGAAACTATTATGGATATTACCTTAAATGAGTTTCTGTTTGAAGTGCCCACTAATATTAATATGTAGCTGGCATCATTCATTGTTTATAGAAAAGGTTCTGTCAACAGTACAACACATTAAAAGCCATCAATGTCTCTTTCAGGCTTGTTTTTAAGAAATCTTGAAATACAGCATGAGTAAAATTAATTTTCTAAACGTCATTTGATCTAAGTGAAAAGTCATGCTTCACGGAGTCAAATATAAACACTCTGCCATTGGATGTGGGCAGCATAGTATTCTGAAAAAAAAAAGTAGGAATTTTGAAAGCTAAGTGAGACTTCTTTAGGGTCTCATTTATTTTTCATTTTGGGCATTTCAATTTAGCACCCACAGTAGATAGTAAAAATCAAAAACACTCTATGGAAGTTACTCACTGTGGTCAACCTCCTGGAAAAACAGGAGGAAGTCATATACCGTTTCATTAAACAAGCTCTAATATTTCAAGTTCATCATGCCAACAAGGTTTATAACAAGATATAATTTTCAAACTTGAACAAACAATAAAGGGAATTTTTGTTAAGTTTACAGCAACTCAAAAATGAGAAGAAACTAAATCCAGCCACAGAAAGAACCTTCAGGATGCATCTCACCACCACTGCTGCCCATCGGCTTCCTCACCTGGCATGAAGCTGGCAGTCATAATTAGGTGCCCAGAAAGGGGCAGAGGGAAGGGGATAATTGCCTGTCACTTTTTGGAGGTCACCACACATAGATCTCATACAGGACAAGGTGAAATCCATGCAGGAGTAGAAACACTGGGGTTGGGGAGATGGATCAGTTAGCAAAGTGCTGGCCATGCAAGTCTGAGGAGACTCCAGCACCCACATCAATGCCTGGAAAGTGTAGCAACCTGGGGGTTGTGGATATAAACTGACGAGTTCAGCTAGCTGAATCCGCATGCCCTGAGTTCAAGTGAGGGATTCTGAGAAAGTAGGGTGAACAGGAACACAAAACATCAACATCTGGACTCCACATATACCTGCACACACAGGTACATGTATGTGCCCCTGCGTGCGCGCACACACACACACACACAGGCAAAGAAAGTGGAATTAGCAAAGTAAACCCTGCTTATAACAATACCTTAATATGAAATGAAAAAAACAGAAACAGGGTTAGCAAAGGTTAAACCAATCAGGATTCTTGGGCAAAAGATATAAAACTAGGATTGTCCCAGACACACTGACATACTCACTCCTTAATGTAATTACCACATTTACTCCCCACAATAGCCTCATTTGCATAGGAAATACAGGCTTAGAGCAGAAAGGTTTGTAGAAGGCCATAGAGCTTACATTGGTGACTCCCAACCCCAGACTGCTTCTCTGTGAATACAAGAAGCATAGAAAAGAGTCCTACTGCATATTAAGATTCAGTGCATACTTCAGCATTTTAAATCAAAAATGAAAAATTATATTCAAAAGATTAATTTGGGGTTGGAGAAATGGCTTAGCAGTTAAGGCACTTGCCTACAAAGCCTAAGGACCCAGATTCAATTTCTTCAGGACCCACATAAGCCAGATGCACAAGGTGGCACATGCATCTGGAGTTCGTCTGCAGTGGCTAGAGGCCCTGACATACTCATTCTCTCATCTAAATCTTTCTCTCTCTCTTCTCTCTCTCTCTCTCTCTCTCTCTCTCTCTCTCTCTGGAGAGATGGCTTCGTGGTTAAGAAGTTTGTTTGAAAAGCCAAAGGACTTCAGTTCAATTCCCCAGAAACCATGTAAGCCAGATGCACAAGGTGGCGCATGTGTCTTGAGTTCATTGGCAGTGGCTGGAGGCCCTGACGCACCCATTCTATCTCTTTCTCTCTCTCTCTCTCTGTAATAAATAAATAAAATATATTTTTAAAAATTGGGGGCTGGAGAGATGACTTAGTGGTTAAGGAGTTTGCTTGAAAAGCCAAAGGACCTCTGTTCAATTCCCCAGAACCCACGTAAGCCAGATGAACAAGCGATACACGTGTCTGGAGTTCATTTTCAGTGTCTGGAGGCCCTGGAGTGCCCATTCTCTCTCTCTCTTCTGCTCACTCTCACTCTCAAATAAATAAATAAATAATAAACACTTTAAATATATATTTTAAACAGATTAATTTGGTACCATAAGTTACTTAACAATCAGATGAAAATTTTGCTTCACACCATACATTGAAAAAAATTACTATAATTTAGAGTTAAATGTTTTTTTCAAGAAGAAAAAGAGAGGAAGGGGTGAAGAGGTGTTGGGGGAAGGGAAGGGAAACAATTAAAAACCAACTATTCAAAAGTGTATTCAAAACTCTGTCTTAAGAAAACGTGAAAAGGACAAGAATGGAACTAATCACCTAAAAGCGCATTTTTTAATTTTTTTTTAAAAATTTTTCTGGAGAGAGAGATAGAGGGAGAGGGAGACAGAGATGGGCGCACCAGCAGTCTCTCAGCTGCTGCGAACAAAATCCAGATGCATGCGCCTCCTTGTGGTCAAGTGCGGCATTGCGCCCTTGCATCACTTTGCATCTGGCTAAACGTGGGACCTGGAGATTGGAACCAGCATTCTTTGGCTTAGGAGGCAGGCACCTTAACTGCTAAGCCATCTCTCCAGCCCCTAAAAGCACATTTTTATGCAGTGTTTTGAGGAGCAAAGAAAAACTGAGCATACTAAAGTCTATATATAAAAAGACTTAACATTCAGTACTCCTAACACAAACATCCTGTTTGGAAACTCTGCATAAAATTGGTAAATCACAAAAGTTCTACAAATGGCCATAGCCAAAGAGAGCAACAAGTCTGACTATACTGGTTCTGAGAGAGAACTGAATTTACAGAATTTTATACTATCTTTCACCTAGAAGACTGTCAAAGAGAAAGGGGGGAAGGGTTCCTTTTCTTGGAGTTGGCGGCCGAACAGTGAGGTAGAAACCACCATAACCTTTTAAGGAACATACACTGGAGAAGTGGCCAAGAAAGTGTCATATGTCCACCATCTTTTAACCTAGTAAATCCACTTATAGAATTTATCCCAAGGCAATACATTTCTGCACTTGGATGTTCATTTCAGCATTATACATGTTAGCAAAGACTGGAAACAAAATAAACATTGAAGAAAAAAAAACAACGGTTAAGTAAATTATGGTATAAATTGAGAGGAATTGTAAAAAACATGTTTACAGAGAATATTTAATGAAACAAAGACTGTTCATGCTACAAAGTAAATGCAAGCAGAAAACAAACCTGTTTAATCTCATTTATATGTGTTTGTTCACAAGAAGAAATCAGATTTAAATACATAAAAATGGTAATAACTTTTCTTATGGATGGGGCATATACTAAGAATTTTTACTGACTCACAGTTCTAAAAGTGGGGAAGATCACAATTTCTCTTCCTGAACAAATAACTGGAGATGATTAGCTTATGGTGTGAGAGAAGAAAAACATCATAATTAGCAAGGTGCACGTTTGTAGGAAATAATTATCAACATCACTGTACCCCAACTTGTCTGTGAGAGCTCAGATGGCGAACTGCTCTGAAAAAAAAAGCCTGCATTATAAAAAAAAAAAAAAAAAAAAAAAAACTCATTATTCCTTTCAAACTATAGTGCCCAGGACAAAATGTTGACCACCTTGAAAAGAGACACTCAAGAACCATTGTCCAGGCTGAGAGATGGCTCAGTGGATAAAGCACTTGCCATGCAACCAGGAGTACCTACCTACCTGAGTTCAGGTTTCCAGAATCCACATAAAAGCCACACACTGTGGCTTGCACCGTGATCTCAGGAGGCCATAGGGCAAGGAAGGAGGGGAAGACAGGAAAATCTACTGGAAGGAAGCTCAAGAGCCAGATCTTGGAGAAGGTGCAATGAGCTGCCAGAGATTCTGCTTCAGATGAGATGGAAGGAGAGAGGCAGTATTGGGAAGCTGTCCTCTGCCCTACACACACCCGCATGCACACTCAAATACATCGTACACTCTCATGTGCACTCAAATACACACGTCACACACTCAAATAGACATGTCACACACACCCACATACACAAATACACATGTCACACATCTGCATGCACACTCAAATACACACGTCACACACCCACATGCACTCAAATATACACACCACCCACATGCACACTCAAATACACACACCACCCACATGCACACTCAAATACATACGTTGCATACTCCCACTTGCACTCAAATACACACATCACACACCCACATGGAAACAAATACACACATCACACACACCTACATGCACACTCAAAAACACACATCACACCCCAGCATGCACACGCAAATACACACATCACACACCCACATGCACACACAAATACACATCACACACCCGCATGCATACTCAAATACACACATCACACATGCGCATGCACACACAAATACAAGTCACGCACCCACATGCACACTCAAATACACATCACACACCCACACGCACAAATACACATCACACACAGCCACATGCACACTCAAATACACACATCACACACCCACACCCACATGCACACTCAAAAACACACATCACACACCAGCATGCACATGCAAATACACATCACACACACCAGCTTGCATGCTCAAACACACACGTACACACACACCCAAACACATCACACACATGCACACTCAAATACATGAGTCACACACCCACACACACTCAAATACACACATCACACATCCACATTCCAATACATACATCACACACACCCACATGCACACTACACACACCCTCATGCACTCAAATACACGTCACACACCTACATGCACACTCAAATATACACACACCTGCATGCATACTCAAACACATGTCACACACACACATGAACACTCAAACACACATCACATACACCCATATACACAAATACATCATACAGTCACATGCACACTCAAATACATGTCACACAAACACCCATATGTACACTCAAATGCACATATCGCATGCACACCCACATGTGCACACAAATACACACATCATACACATGCGCTAATACACACATATCACACACAACTGAATGCACACACAAATTACACATTACATACACATGCATGCACATTGAAATACACACATCACACACACATGCACACAAGTACATTAAATGCATACCTGCATATGAACACAAATATACACATGCCATACCCATATGCACATGCAAATGCACACACATACATACAAATGCACACATCACATACACACCCAATGTGAACACAAATAGATATCACACACACCTGCATGTGCAGACAAATACACACAAACCACACATCTATATGTACAAGGAAATACATCACACACATGCATACCCAAATACACATCACATGCACACATGTATATGCACATATGCATGCATATATAAATACACACATATCACACCTGCATATGCACAAATACAAACATCATACACACATGCATGCACACACAAATACACATATACCTACATACACAAATGCAAACACATCACATGCACACACAAATACACCCATTGCATACCCATCTGCATACACACACTTACACATGCACACACATTACATGCACACCCCCATGCACACAAATATACATCACATCACACACATGCCTGCATGCACACAAACACACTCATCACATGACACAAATATCACATCACAAATATGCCTGCATGCAAATACACCCTTGCATGCCCACACAAATAACATACACATCACCTGCACACCTCCAAGAACACACAAATACACACACAGCACATGCACATGCACAAATACACATATCCCACATAGATGCACAAATACACACATCAAATGCACTCCTGCATACACAAAGAAATGTACATACACCTCTCTCTGCCCCCCACTCCACCGTCATAGCTGCAAATGTGAACCACAAGCTACAGTAAACACCAGTAACTGCTCCCCATGCTCCCTGAGCAGTGAGGCGGGCTGGGAGGAAGAAACCATTCTGAGAGACTATCTTCCTTACCCATCCTTCTCGGCTGAAGAGCAATAAGAAGCTGGAAGGTTCAAAGGTTCCAGGGGAGTTCTACCTCTGAGGTTCAAGTCCCTCATTCATTTAATAAAAGGAAGACAGAACAAAGACACCGTCCACTTTACACCCATCACCAGGCAAGAGGGCTCTGCAGGGTGCTCCTCCAGCCTGAGAGCTCTACTGTCCAGGCCGGCATGACTCACTGGCAACCAGTGCTTCCTGCAGGCCTCTGAGAGCCTTGCTTTCTCCCCAGGACCGCTCCACCTCCTCTCCCCTACATGAGTGCTGCCAACTGAATCCCTGTCCTCTATTCCCATCTCCCTCTGGAAGCGAGCATCCATGGCATTCACACAGTCCCAAAAATTCCAGGAAAACTACCCTCACCCACGCCTGAGGAGGACAGACTGACTGCCAGAATGAATTCAGAGACCATGATAATTCAACCAGAGAAGGGAACCCACCTACTGACAAATGATCACTTTGGCAAAAGGGGGTGAGAAGTTTCCTGGGAGGCTGTGGAGAAGTGAGTTTCCTACTCATCAAAGAAGGCCACTGGACAAGACAGCCTTTCTCTCTCCTTCTAAATATTGTGGTAGTCTTTCTGTCTCCACGCCAACAGCAATAATAGGAAATAACCTAGATCTAATCCACTGGATTCAGCTGTGCCTGAAGGCCATGGCCACTCAGAACATCCAGGGAAACAATCTTAGATATTCTCTTACATGATTTCAGGCTGCTTTGAATCAGGATTTCTGCTCCTTGTGAATAACAATATCCTAACTGGTGGGACAAACAACAGTTGTGAGCCAAGAAAACCTCAGTTCCCAATGACCAGTACCACAGCCTTGATTTTCCTCTTGGGGAATCACACAATTTCAGTTCCTGTAACCTGAGGGAGACTGGCCCCCCTCTCAGTCTAGGCTTCAGAGTAAACCACAAAACAAGGATGTCCAATCAGAACACAACAACAACCAACTAACCCTATGAGAGCCCTAGAGAAGCTTCGGGCTAGAATCATGGGGAAAGAAAGGACAACTTTTGTGGAGATGCGTGTATGGGACACTATAATGCTAAACCTCCACAGGGGGCTGCCTAAGAACGAAGAAGGCCATGGGAAGACAAGAGATGGAACAAAACAGTCATTGCTGACAAAACTGAGTGAGCCCCTGGGTCCATCTGTATTAGAAGCTAATAACCATCAAAACTCAGTGATGTGTCATTTTAAAAAAAAACTTCTGTTGGGCTGGAGAGATGGCTAGCACTTAAAGCACTTGCTTGCAAAGCCAAAGGACCAAGGTTCAATTCCCCAGTACCCATGTAAAGCCAGATATACAAATCCTGGTACATGTGCCTGGAGTTCCCATGCAGTGGCTGGAGGCCCTGCCAGGCCCATTCTTTCTGTCTGTCTCTCCTCTCTCTCTGTCTCTCTGCTTGCATATAAATAAATAAAAATAAAAAGAAATCTTTTGTTTCCTAAAGGTGAAGATAGATTTCTATTACAAGAGTCACCATTAGTCTTGGTCACCATAGCAGCCACAGCTGTCATAGCCTGTGATGATGTCTGTGGCTCCTCCACAGACAGTGAGCTTCTGCGTAAAGACTACATTTTTTTTTCTATTCCTACAAAGTATAGTCTTTGAGCATGTTATTAAAAATCACAGGGCTCGGGTGAAACATTTCCTGGGCAAGCATGAGGACCTGAGTTCCAATCCCCAAAACCCACATAAAATGCCAAGCATGGTAGCATGCACCTGTAATCTCAGGGTGAGGGAGAGACGAGATTCTCCAGGGCTCACTGGCTAGCTAGTCTAGCCCAGTGAGCAAGAGACTTTGTCTCAAAAAATAAGGTAGAGAGTGACTGAGAAAGATTCCTGGTATTGGACTCTGGCCTCTACACACACACAAATCTGCACACACACGTGTGTCCATAAATACATGAACAAGCGTGCACACATACACAACCCACACATGCATGCTTACAAAAAAAAAAAATCTCCCCAGCTTCAGTTTCCTAATTTCATGGCAAGATGGTAAATCAAAAACAAGGATCCTAACCAGCGTGCTGAGGATGGTGCGAGGCAGGAACCCAAGCACTGCTGGTGGAAATGTAAAGTAGTTCAGCTGTGTTGGAAGACAGTTTGGCAGCTCCTCAAAAGGTTAAACATAGAAGGTACCATATGGCTCAGCAATTCCACTGCTAGGTAGGCACCCAAGAGAACTGAAAACATATGTCAACACAAAAACGTGTCTATGAATGTTCACGGTAGCCTTAAGTATAAAAACCAAAGGGAGGAAATAAGCCAAGTGTCCATTAACCAATGAACAGAAAAAACAAACAGCCTGTCTATACAATGGAATATTACTCGGTTATAAAAAGGAACGAGATGGTCTGAAGAGATGGCTTAGTGGATAATGTACTTTCTGTGTAAGCCTGAATGCATGAGTTTGGATCTCCAGAACACATGTAAATCCAGACACGGTAGCACTAGTGTCTGCAATTCCAGCACACCTAGGGGGAGAAGGGAGGCAGAGATAGAGGAGAATCGCCAGGATAAACCGTAAAAGCATTATACTGAGTGAGAGATGGCTACATATTATGTAACTCCACTCATAAGAGTCAGAGGAAGCAAACCTACACAAATGAAAGTAGATAAACGGTTCCCTGGGGATGAGGGGCAAGGAGGAAAGAGGGAGGCTGATGTTGAGCATTTGTCAACTCGTCCCCTATATGCACTTTATTGTCTAGATTTTCCATGACCAGGATCATCTGCATGCTGGAAATAGTAAATGTATATTTTGAAAGAGACAGCCCACATTCACATAATTTTTTAAGTTTGTTAAAATTTATTTTTAGTTGTCTGAGAGAGTGAAGGAGGCAGATAGAGAGAGAACGGGCATGCCAGGGCCTTCAGCTGCTGCAGATGAACTTCAGATGCATGCGCCACCTTGTGCATCTGGCTTATATGGCTTATATGGGTCCTGGGGAATCAAACTTGGGTCCTTTGGCTTTGCAGGCAAATGCCTTAACTGCCAAGCCGTCTCTCCAGCCCACATTCACATAATTTTTATTACAGTATATTTTCTGGTTGTGGTAATATTAGTTACTATTACTATACTGAATCATTAATGTATAAGCTAAACTTCAGCAGAAGGAGGTCAGGACTCTCCATAGGCTCAGGCATGTACCTGGGCATCTTGGAATGGATTCTTCATGGACAAGGGCCCACCAATGTACATGATCCCAGACAGCATCCATTCCCATCAGGTTCCATTCAGACTCCAGCCTCCCCAGGATGTTCCTTTGTGTTACACTCTCATTCACAATCCCACCAACTTAGAAAAATCACAGACATGCATTTCCACTTCTGTTTCTTTTTTCGGACAGGGAAAGGAAAGAAAGAAAATGCAAATAGTGGTGGCAAGTAGCAAGTAAACGTTTTTCATCTCCTGCTTGCAAAGCCAAGACCTGATATCACTGCTGTAAACTGCTTCCATGTGTCCCCATCCCAGGCAAAGAGGAAAAGTGCCAAGTGTGCAGGCCTGACGATAGGCGTTTGCGCTTCAAACCCAGACTCTGCAAACAAGCCTGGGCTGGGCTTGCGCCTCCTGAGCTGTCAAGCCACACAGAAGGGCTGGAAAGCATTCACCATGAGTCCGCTCAATGGCTGCTCTGCCTGGATGAGAGGAGAACTAACTCCATTGTGGGCACCATCACAGCCACCACAGGAGCCCCTGTGATCAGATGACAGCCATGGTCTATGCCCTCTGCCCTGTACTAAGTGTGCGACAACTATTAGCTTCTCTAATCCTTATCACTACCCTTATGCACTAAGTGCTACCATAGCATTTTGTGGGTAAGGGAAATGAAGCACAGAAACATTTAATAGCTATTCAGGGTCACACAGCCTAGAGTGGTGAGGCTGGAGTTCGGAATAGATCCTTGGGTTCAGGATCCAGGGCACTATGCACTGGGCTGGTCTCCACGAGGGACAATGAAATTGGTGCCACCGAGAATTAGTCATAAGAGCCACCACCTCTACTTCCACTTGAAGGCTTAGGACGTGCCAGGCTGGGCTTTATGTGAACTATCCTCTAAATCGTCCTAACACATTCACATTATCGCCGCCTAACCATCTGACAGCAGACCATAGGGACTATCAGTTACTTTCTCGTGCTTGAGATAAATACCCATCAAGAAGCGGTTTATGAAAAGAAGGAAATTTCATTTGGCTTACGGCTTTGAAAGGCAAGTTTGGTAGGCATGGCAGGAGTGGGAAGTCAGCATCATACTGCAACACAGGACAACAGACTGGATAGCTAGCCAGGTTGTAACACCTCAAGGCCCACCCCCACTGACATACTTCCTCCAGCAAGGCTCCATGTCCTAAAGGTTCTATAAGCCTAAATAGCCCCACCAGCTGGAGATCAAGTATTCAAACACATGAGCCCAAAGTGGACACGTTATATTCAAAGCACCACACAGAGTACAGGAATCAACCCGCAACTGGGCAAATGGGACCACAGTGCACTTGACCCCTCTATCTGGTTCGGAAACCAAGCAGAACAAAAAAGGAGGGGTTTGGTTTCTACTGGTGGAACTGCACCTTCCGCAAATAGGATACTGAGCAGTGAAATACCCAAGAGATATGGAGTCATGCCCTCCATTCCCCTTCGTTAAGAGCAACAGGGAGAGAAGAACTTTCTGGGAAATAAGGGACATGAGCCTAGTAAGGTTGGGGAAATGAATGAAGGAGCCAGGCTGGTCATGCAAGACAGGATGGGTGTGTGTGGGGGTGTGTGTGTGTGTGTACGCATGCACGAGAGTATATCCAGAGAGTGAATAAGAAGGATCACACAAAAGAAGAGGAACAAAGCCCTGACCATCTGAGAAGCCATGCCAAGTCTCTATCTGCCTTACAGGGCCAGAGAAGTACTTTGAGATGCTTTTTTACCAAGCATGGGAAACAGAAGTGAGCCTTGCACATATCCACGTGACCAGAAACGCAGGTTGAGAGGCCCCGCCAGAGAAGGAGGATAAGATGGGCAACTTGACCCAATGCAATGCTTGACCAGGAGGTCACTTTGTACAAAGATGAGCACCTGGCCAAGAACAAACCGAGAGACGTCACTGATCCCACACCCAGGGCAACCATGGGCCCTCCTGATTCTGACCTCTCCTATGGCAAAACTCTACCCAAGGCAAAGATCAGGATAACCCTGAAATATAGTACTTTATTTAGATATAACAATTGGCCTATGAGAATATTTGAACATTTAAACTGTTCAATGCTGGTATCCTAGCAACAAGTCGGAAAGAGAAAATATGTAACGGAATCTCAGATTCAGAAACTTTTTCACTCTAGACAAATGCTGTGAATTCACCTATAAGATACTCTATTCTTGCACCCCACAGAAGAGCCTCAAAGAGAGTGTGACATGCCAGTGTACCAACAGGTACAGCTTGAGTTCACACTGCCTCCTCCCACAGCATGGAATTGCCTCCCACACCTTCCCAGGAGTCAGGCAGGTTGGTGCCAGCCTACTGTGTGACTTCACCCTCTGCAATCCTTCCGGCACGTGGGAAACCCACAACATGCCAGATCACGAGGAAGGTGATAATGCTGGTGGAGCATACCTACTTGGCACCATTTGAATGAGGCTCCCTTGGGCTACTAAGGTTTCGCTTCCTGTTATCTGCGCCTGCACCAATTGCAGAAGCAAATTTAAAAAACCTAGCAAAGACGCACGTTAGGAGATCATTCAAAAGCGAAGGGAGGGTGGGGGAGATGGATCAGTGGGTAAAGCACTTGCCGCACAAGCATGAGGATCTGAATTCTGATCCCCAGCACCAGGCGTGGCACACATGCCTGTAATCCCAGTGTTACGGAGTCAGAGATGGGGGAGGGGGTCTCCTGGACTTGCTGCCTAGCTAGTCTAGTCACAATACTAAGTTCATGAGAGACTCTGTCTCCAGAAAGATAAGGAAGACACCCAGTGCTGACCTCTGACCACCACATGCACCCTCCCACACACAAGACGTATACATGCACACGCACACTATGTCCAGAAAGTGAAGGGAACAGCTGAAGAAAGCTAACCCAAACTTCCAAACTCATCCAGATAAGGACCGGAGGCTCCACTTCTCATGTCTTCTTGCATCTTTTAGTCATCTCTGCAGAGCACTCTATTCTCCCTGTGTCTCACCCACGAAGATTTTGAAACAACAGAGATGCAATAACCATAAGGGCTCATGTACACAGAACCCGACTATCCCACATATTCCCTAATCCAACCCATGCCATGAATTGAAGAATAAAGTCTATTACTCTTCTTTTTGGTATTTTTTTTTTTTTTCATTTTGTTGAGACACTGTCTCACATTCTAGCCTACACTAGCCTGGAACTCACTACTAAGCTGATGCTGACCTTGAACTCATGATCCTCCTGCTTCAACCTCCCAAGTGCTGGAATAATAGGCAGGCACCACCATGCTTAGCTGTCAAACACAACACAATTATGGAAGGTGAAAAATGACTGAAAGGTTAATAAGCTTTTAGTCGCCCCCAACAAATGTTTCTACACCTCTTTAAACTATAGCCTCTGGATTCAAGTCCTTGCCCTTCACTACAGTACACAAGTGTGACCGACACATGCGAGCATGCAGGGCAAGGATTTACTAATACTTCAGCCAGGGCCTCAAGCACAGACTCCCCAGCGTTGACTTAACTTTGTGCTAATGAGAGAAAAAAGGCAGCCAAGCCTCTCCCCATCAGTACCTTTATAACAGAACAAAGTGAAAGGACATTTTATTTTGGTTTTTAAAAATTTAGTGTGTAAAATTCATTGTATAAAAAATGTCTTTACTAAATACACATATTTAGTGTGTGCTGGGGGAGTACAGCTAAACAGACTCTTAATAAGAAATTCAAATCAAGAATTACTCAAGACGACACCTGCCTTCTGGCCTAATGGAAAAATCAATCTGTCAGGTCTTAATTAAGTGCTCAGGATAGAAGGAAAAAGCTCGCGCTCACACTTAGTGGAGTAGCTTGTGTACTGTAGGTAGTTGAAATGTAATCAGAAAGCTATGTTTGTTACAGAAATCAGAACTGTGCATGGAGAGGACTCATTTGGTTCCGGGCAGCCACATGTTTAGTAAACAGAATGTTGAAAGAGATAGATCTCAAGTTTGCAGACAAAAATGCCTTTGAATAATGACACTGGGTTTGGAAGCCATGTTTGTATTAAAACACCTGAGAATGGCCAAAAGCTGGCTGGAGCAGGTGGGTGCTCAGCAAAGACTGCTTCCTGAAGGCCCAGTGTTAATTTGGGGTCAATAAATGATTGGGGTCAACCAAAGAAAATGGTTGAAGAGGAACACAAATGGTGAATAAATAAAGGAGTGAACAAATGAGTGAGTAAAATAAGTCAATGTGTACCCACATGTCCCTTAAGTGTCCTCTGTATCTTTACATGATCACTAAGAAATGTAAAGGGACATGTGCCTTCACACTCTTGGTTGACCATGATGATGTCAGTTAACTCTTCTCCACATGTACTCAGTGCAAAAGTGGCTCAACACTGGCCTACCATGGGGTTAAGGTCACGATAAATGAGAGGCAGATGTGAGGTCCCTCTCCAATCTGCTAAATAGCACAGTGGGGGAAACAGAGATGTTTAAATCTGCACACGAGTTACAAGATAATAACTACTTTGCCAGTGGTGACTGACTTGAACAGCTCTCATTTCCCTAGGCACTAAACGCAGCACCCTTTGCCAGGGAAAAATAATAGTCTATGCAAACAACATTCAGATCGCAGACTTGAAAAACCCTTGTGGGGCCTTAACACTGGGGAGTGCTACAGAAGCACTACTGGGCTGCAGTGACAATGAATTTGGTCCTCAAATGCCATCCAAAGGCAAACTGGAAAACAGTGACAGGAAGGTTTGGATGCTCCAAACCCACCACTGTCTGAGAAGCAGCGGCTCACAGGGGAGCCTCACCGTGACTTAGCTGCACTTGAACACCACACCCTGAGCTGGGGAACTGAGCCCTCTGTTCTCTATGGGAAAAGCCCTGCCCACAACTGATGCTCAAGCACATCCCTACAGGTGCCAACATCTCTGACACCAAGTTCTCCAGCTTCCTCCAAAGGCTAGAGACACAGGATGAGCCCCTCCCCATCACAGCCCCCAGTGTTCCTCCTAAACTCCTCAGGCTCCGGGGAATGACCCTCTCAGGAAGCACTCCTTCCCACCACTCAGTCCCCTCAAAACTGTGACATGTTACCCTACTGCATGCCATGGCCCCTGTCCTGACGAGCTAAGGTGCTAGATGCACAGAAAAGAGCAGAGAGGCTGGCACAGAGGAAATGGTGGGCAGAGTTCGAATGAAGAAAGAAAGCTTAAAAGGTAAGATTTTTCGGGCCGGGGAGATGGCTCAGCAGCTAACGTGATTGCCTACAAAGCCTAACAACCTAGGATTCAATGCCCCAGTAGCCATGTAAAGCCAGATGCACAAGGTGGCACATGCATCTGGATTTTATCTGCAGTGGCTACTAGAGGCCCTGAGAAACCCATTCATTCCCTCCCTCTCTCTCTCTCTCTCTCTCTGCTTGAAAATAAATAAAAACATAAAAACAGTAAGATGTTTTACCTCCCCAACTTTCATCAGCAAATATCTAAAAAGAATGGAGGAACTGTGAACTGTGGACACATTGTTGCTATAAAACCCAAGTTCATGTAATTGTGAGAATTATCATCAACACATAGCTACCAAGAATTCAGGCCTGTGCTGAGCTAAGAGCTTTGCCTGTGTGCTCATAAGCGCATCCGGTTGGCCCAACACCACTGCCACTCCAACAAAATGACATTGAAACACACAACCAGAGCTCCGGATGCCAGAGTGGCAGAGAATCAGTGTAAGGTGAAACATTTCATACTAGTCCAGTTACACCAACTTTCTAAAATTCAATAAACTGTTAGGCCTGAAGCTCATTTTCTCCTTATCAGCCAGCAGGAGGGAGCCCCTACCAGCCAAGAAAGGACTTACAGTATCTCTTTAATTGATGGAGGCAGGTTGTGTGGCTGGGAATCAACCACAGGTCTGTGACATGGACAATTCCAGAAGACAGTGAAGCAAAACAGTGAAGTAAGTAAGTAGTGCCCTTCTATGCATTTCCTAACATACACATGGGAAGACAGAGAACACAAAGGCTTCCTGGAGGCTGCCTTCTGAAGCCTCTTCCAGAATGAAGCCAAAGAACAATGAAGGTGATGGGACAGAAGACACAGCCCACCCTGGGGCAGGCTGTGGAAAAGTAATAAAGGGAGGGAGGGAGGGTGAGAGAGTGTGGGCAGAATGCCCTCCTCCTAAGAAGACCTTATGAAAAGACACACAGGGTGGGCCCACCACACGGGAGACAACCCTTATTGCATCCACCACTGTCACGTTGCATCAGGCTGGCAAGTGTGTCATTAGTCTCCATCACTTTTCATTTCTTTATTGAAGTTTCAAAAGCCTCCAAAAACTTCAGTTCTTCTACATTTTTACAGACAACTTGTTTTGTTGGCTGTTAGCACATTGACCCCTGGCTTATTGTCCCAAAACCTCCAAAGTTGGTATTTAGGCAGAGACCAAGCAATTTATTTTCAACTCACCCTCAATACATGCTCCAACCTGCAAACCAACATGAGCTTGGTATTACTGTCAGAACCCAAGGGAAAGCTAGAAAACAGATGTCACTAAGGGGTCGAATGAAGGCTGGATGGCAAGGCCTCCATTTTCCCTCAAAGGGCTAGCAGACGTGCAGATAGTCAGCCTTATGCTATGTTATCCACTATCAGATAGGTAGGTACACAACTCCCGTCTGTGCAGGGGTTTATATACATATGCACACTCACATACATACACAATACAAAAACACCTTCGGCTCCTCAGGCCTGTTTTATATGCCTCTGGGTCCAGGCAGATGCTTCAAGCACCACAGACCATTTGGTCCTGATGGTGCTGTCCTCAAACAGAAGGAAAAAATAACACAGAAGTGCACTTAATGAAAGACTAAGTGGTATTGGGATGAGGAGATGACTTAGTGGTTAAAGGCATTTGCTTGCAAAGCCTGCCGGCTCAGGGCTCAATTTGCCAGTACCCATGTAAAGACAGACACGCAAAGTGGCACATGTGTCTGGAGTTCATTTGGATTGATAAGAGACTCTGGCACACTCATTCTCATTCTTTCTCTTTCTCCCCTTTCACAAATACATAAATAAGTACATAAAAATATTCAAATAAAAATCTACACTATAGAATTTTGAAAAAATTTTAACAAACACTATGATATGAGAAAATGTTTTTGGGCTAGGGACATAGTTCAGTGATAGTGATAGAGCATGCCTAACTTGGGAGTTTAATTCCCAGAACCCTCCATAAAATGTTATTGATATAATGAGAAGTAAAAGTCTGCAGAAAATTCATGTGTGTGTGTGTGTGATATATATATCATCTGTATTTTATTTTCAAAAACTGTATCCATATGTATATACAGTATATAGCCATGTACACAAACATGCTAAACTTAGATATGTACACTTGAATTTAAATACCAACATGTCTTCCCCTCTCTAAACCATAATCTCCTTATAAACAAAGGTGCCACTAGACTGGACCATCACAAAGGTCCTCTGGATCTCTGACAGGTCCCCACTCCAGGGATCAGAGTAACCCTGCAAGTTCCTCCATTAACACTCCCATAGCTCAGAAACAAGCTGGCCCTCACTTGCCTGCTCCCTCCGATAGGAAGCTTTAATGCTCACTTGGCAGGAGTAAAGAGAAAGAAATTATTTTTTTAAGATAGGGATATAGATCACAGATATTGATCTATTACAACCTAGGAAACTTAAACACATTATTTCTGACTTGCTCATTTTAAGACTATCCCCAACCCAAAGGCTAAAGATGTTTTTTTACTGGGAAAAATCCAAGCTCAAGGGAAGCATGGTCAGACTTCCTGGGATTTTCGCATTCTACAAGAAGCTATTCCTCAAACCAGGCTCTGTGACCACCCAGGATCTGAATTACGCACAGGTGTTCGAAAACACAGAGGGATCCGGCATAATTAGGAGCATTAAGCAATCATCTCAGAGCAAGGAGGCAGCTGAAGAAAAGAAGAACAGAGTTTGGGCAACGTTTTGGGAAATAAATTCCACAGCTTTTCACCAAGTTGAAATCTTGGCGTTGGACACTCATAAAAATGAGCCTGGCCCAATCTTAGCTCCCAGTGGACATCTGCCAGATCACAAAAGTTGACCCACTTGGCCTGCCTTACCACAGGGAAGACCACTGCTCAAACAGCAGATGGAAGCGCTGGACAGAGCCAATGTGGGGGCACACATGGGACCCTGGCAGGGAAATGCCATGACACACATGGCTGGCCCAGGCTAGGGTGGGAGCCTGTGCTTTCCAGAGAATCCTTTGTATAATGCATTCCTAGAACAAGTAGCATCAGAGCCGACTCCCATCTGATTCTCTTCTCTGGTAGCCTTCAATCACTCTTTCTTACATCCTATAAAACATAACTAATTATTCTCTTTTTTTTCTCTTGTCACTAGACAGTACTGGGTGGTAAAAAAAAAAACAAGTGCTAAGCCCTTGGGAGGCAGAGGTAGGAGGATCACCATGTGTTCGAGGCCACCCTGAGACTACATAGTGAATTCCAAGTCAGCCTGAGCTAGAGTGAGACCCTGCCTTGGGCGTGGGGGGGGGGGGGAATAAGTGCTAACCTCCATCTGTGAAGAAACAAGTGTCTGCTACAATTTTGCATGACAGAGAAGATAGGGTCATCACTTTCCCCCAAGGCTTTAGCACCGTACAGAAAGATGCTGAGTTATAAGTATTGCTTCTCATTAAATAAACTAGTGCTATTATTTAATAGGAGAAATTCCACTTTTTGTTGAAATTAAAACTGCTGTTTAAGAGGTAACATAGCTCTAAAAAGCCTCTGTTTCACAAACACCAGTCCTTTCCAAAAAGGCAGTATCCAAACATGCCCCTTTGTTTCTCCATTCCACAGGGAAACATTACCTACCTTTAGACTATGTTGTTTAACATCTCCAGCCATTTATGCTATTTACTGAGTACCTGATATTCCTAATAAAATGTCAGGACTAATAACCAAGTTGTCTAGGAGAAAAAAAAAAATCAAGTTTTTCCAACCTTCCCTGGCTGATCAATGTAAACATTTCAAGATGGTCCCCGTCGGACACAGTGACACAAATGCCTTTTCTTTTTCCTCTCGAATTACAGAAGATTATCATTTTACTCAGCAATGAGCCTGACTAAATTGAAACTCTGTATATCAGAATTAAATATGTTCTATCTACTCAAAATGAACAGTGTATTATTTATCACTAATACTTAATGACAAAAAAACCTGATAACTTTCTCCAATGATACCACTGATTATTGCATCTGGTTCCGCATCATCGAATCTTTGGGTCATTAGCATAATCATGGAGCCCAACTCCGGCTTATGTAGCAAGTTTGGTAACAGAGCTGAAAGAAGGCACACACTATTTTAAAAACATGTTCCGATTTCCATCTAAGCATATCTTTATTTATATGAATTTCTTACCATAAAGATGCCAGTCCGTTAAATTATGCACAAATCACTTTCTACACTGAAGAACAAGGTGCTATATCATAACAAGGACATAGAAGTAAAAAGCTCCTCTTAATTAAACATTGCTTTTTAACTCACTACCCTGCATATGCAACTGTTAAGTTCTAAGCCAACACTTTAAATAAGAAGGAGAAAATGACCATGCGCCTTCAAATGAATGTCTATTTTTTCCCTTCCCATAATATAAAAGATCAGCTACTTGAAAGCTTATTTTTAATCAAATTCCCTGGGAAAAAAAAAGAGTTCAGATTATTAAGGTTGTTTTCCTGTAAAATTCCAAGCAAATAAACAAATGGTGGAATATGACTCAGGACTGATGGTTCATATGCATCCCAAATCTTCAAAGTGTGCTATGAGAGACTACTACTGGATTTTAGGTTCAAAAGTGAAGAATTTGGTCTTGGACTAATATCTGGCACTTCAAAAGTTTTGCATAAAAAATGAATGAGCTCCAGCTACATGCAGCCATATGGATGAATTTTACTCACTCTGTTGAGAAATTTTTAAAAAGCTCAGTTGCAAAAGAATACACATAGTCAAGTACTATCAATACAAGCCTTGAACATGCACACTAGGTCCTCCATGTGGAGAGGGGCTGCACGCATATATATTAAATGTATAAATAACTACAAGGGTGAAAAGTTGGCACCTGAGTAGAGTGCTTCCCTCTTGTCTTCCTCTAGGGAGGGCAGGGACAGATGAAGGAGGGACAGACCAGCAGCTTTTTTATACCTGAACAACCTGGGGCACAGATACATGATTCTCAGAGCGTTCTCCTTGCTCCTCTTTAGTGCCTTATGTAGTTTATGATCAAAACTGAAAAAAAAATTTTTTAATTAAAACTCCAGCATTTTAAGACAAGGACCTTTTTCTTTTTTCCCTCCACGCATTTTCTCATCTCTGATGGATTAAGGCATCACCATTTTATTCAACAACTGGGGCTCTGGTGACAGACACCGAAGCCCTGTATCCCAACACAAACTTAATTTCTGCCATTTTCAAAATCACTTATTACCTCATACTTAAAGAATGTTTCACCATCAGTATTATGCTATGGGAAAGTCATCTCTAACACAGAATACACTCTATATTTAGTAAATGTGACTGTCCTACTTCTGAAGCAAAACAAAACAAAAACAGACCCTGAAGTGAGATTTCTCTTTTGGGATCTTTTTCAATGTTCCCTTGATAGAAATCCACAGGCAAAGAAAAATAAGTCTTCCAGCAGCCCTGTGTATGACTCCAGGGCAAAGGGGTGTAAGAGAAAGGTGAACTCATTTCAGGTGGGGAGACACCCTGCATCTCTATCCTGAAGGATCTACACATTGTGCAGCATCTGCCAGAGGCAGGGAGCTGATCACAGAAGCACCCCCAGCTGGCAGCAAAGAAGATAACTTGCTTACACAGGCATAAGAATTTGTTGTGAGCTTACCAAAGTTATGGCTGTACATTTACTGTCAACACGGATCCCACTGCAACAAAAGCCATTATTTAGAAAATAGGATGAACACATTTAAGCGGTTGAACCTTCTTAAAGCCAGAGAAGGCAACAAGGCAGGAGCCAGTCTGCAAGGACATGCCCGATGAAGCCCATGAAAGAAACTCTGAGGCTAAACAATTTTCTATTTTAATGGATGCATTTTTTTTCCTCTCAAGTTCTTTACCAATGCATGCGGACAGCGATAGTTTCTGAAAATACTGCCTTCCCCACTTCTCATGGTTCAACTGTTTGCTCTTCATATAACTAAATACAGCCAACTTTCTACTCAAAAATCTCTAGAATACAGCGCCAAAAGGTCCGGCATTGACTCTCTAATAAAACATCACTTAATTGCTTAACTTTTTAAAAGTATTTTCATTTATTTGCAAGCAGTAAGAGATAGAGAGAAGCAAGAGATGGGGATGGGGAGAGAATGAGTACACCAGGGCCTCTGCAAATGAACTCTAGACGCATGCATATGCCACTGTGCATCTGGCTTTACGTGGGCATTGGGGAATCAAACTCAGGTCCTCAGGCTTTGCAGGTATGTGCCTTAACCACAGAGCCATCTCTCTAGCCCCCACATAAGAAAATGATACATACTGTCCTCATAAATAAGATACAGGCTTTAACATCTAGCTAATGGTCTTATTACACATGCCCATCACTGAACCTTCTAGTCTTCAGTTGACACTGTTTCTCACCTTTCATAGAAACACTTGATTCAATGGTAGACACACTTGGCCTACCAATGTTTTTTTGTTTTCATGTTTCTCAATCTGATCGTAAATGAACCACCACCACCCCCCCCAAAAAAAAAAAAAAAAAAAAAAACAACTATGTATGGAAGAATTATCCTTAATGCCACCAGAACCCAGGGCTAAAGCAACTGTAAGATCTAAACATAAAAACAATTGCCAAGTTTGGGGCAGCTATTAAAAATAAAGCTACACCCAGAATTAAAATAGAAATTCAAAAAAATTTAAGTGAGGGAATTTTGGACAAATACTTTCTTACTGTATAACTTCAAAAGGCATGCTACAAATACAGTCCAAAAATAAAAATGTCTGGACAACTTTCATTTAAATAACTCCTTTGATCTTAGTGGTTAGATCTTTAGCTGGAGCCCTGAATATTTAAACAGATCTCTTTAGCATGTTATCTCCCTTTATCTGATAATCTTGGAGGAGGCATTCTTCTTAGAGTTCTGCTTCCTTCATTTGTGTGGCACCCTGGGCTAGGCTGTTTCCCATCACTATTCTTGCACATCTCATCACAGACACAGCTGAGAATTTCCCGACATGCATAGGGAAATCGAAATACTTGTACCAACAGGTTAATCTAATGAGTAAACAGTTCTGATTTATAAACTAAAATGGAATACTTAGAGGGGGAAAAAATAACAATTCTAGAATGCCATCTGACAGTGACTGGTAGCTATAGCGTGTCCTTGCTCACGGGGCAACAGGCAATGCAAGCTAGACAGGATGGAAAGGGAAGCATCTGAGCTTTAGTGAGGAGTGAAGATGTTCCAGGTTGTTCCTGTCAGTTGGCTGAACTGAGCTCTTGTGTAGCCTGTGTATGCCCAAGCAATGCTTCTTTTTGTGTTGACTATGCACGAGAGAGTAGGCATGGCTCTCTTACTGTTGTACAATGACCATGCCAGGCAAACCCTCATGGGGGACTCAGGTTCTTCCACAACTCTGTACACTGAGGAGCACAGCTTTCCTACTCCAGAGGGCACAAGAACCACTGGTGGGGGTGGTGGGGGGTGCTTTCCTAAAACACAAAGCCCAGCCCCACCCAGATGTGACTTATCTGGATGCAAGAGACACACCTCTGTGTTTGAAACTGCAGCTGTGCAGCTGGGATTCAAATACAGAAGCTTGTTGTTTTTTTTTTAATTAAAAAAAGGTTTTTCTTCTTGATACATTGAAAGTAATACAGGACAGGCCTCAAGGTAAAACAAATAAACAAAAAAATAGTCAGTGATATTTAACAGAAGAGGTTTCCATTCCAGAACGTGTAATGGCCTCAATCGGACCATACATCTCCATTCACAATTATAGAAGAAATTCTGTTATAAATGTATACTCCAGGTCAGTCAGCAAAAATCCTGATTCAAGAATCTGGATTGTACTAACTGCTCCATACAGAAATATTCATTCATCTTCCTTCTCTCCCTCTACCCCTACCCCCTGTCTTTCTCAACTCCCAACCTCCCTCTTCTCTCTGATCTGGGTGCAAGCTAGCAAACAGCCTCACTTTGAAATACACTGGGTGAAGACCACCTGAAGCCTCCTTCCACCTCTAACAGGAGCACAAGCTCAACCCTTAGCTCACCTGACCCAAGAAAGGAAAGCCAGCCACACCTCTCTGTTCAGGTGTCACCAAGCCAGGGGACAAGGACTGGGGCTGGAGCTATTCCAGAGAAATGTACAACACACTCCTGATCTAAGAGCCTAGGCCACAGGGCTGACAGCAGAAGGATGCCTTAAAAGTGAGTGACAATTTGGCCTTATGCCACAGGAGCACTGAGCTCAAAAGAATGTCCCTGCTCCATCCTCCTTCAAGGCAGAAGCCTGGGACAGAGAATGTCACATATGGCTGAAATACATGGCTGGGAGAGAAAGACATCTCAGGAATTCCAGTTTTAGGTTTGATGCTAGAAGCATTATTCAGTGCCCCAGTAAACAAAGCAGATGACAAAAAAAAAAAAAAAAAGAGAAAATCTGACAAAATGCCACAGTCCAACCGACTCACAAGTAATGAGTATAAAATATAGAATTCAGGAGACAGCCCTTGTTATACTTTAAGAGTATTTACTCTGTTTACTATAGAAGCAGGACTCCAGCAGTATCTTGCTGTTATCTACCTGTTGTTGATCTCTACATATAGACTGTGCTGGAACATGCTAGTGTCTAATACCTTCAAACTGTTGGCTTCACAGAGAAGGACAAGGTCTCTAGTCAATGGTTTTAGACCTCAGCTGTTTGAATTAGCAGCAATTTGAGGAAATAAACTCATCACAGAATGGTACTGAGTATACAAAAGGAAATAGTAAACCAAATACTGGAACACAATTTTGTACGTATTCTTGTTATTTTTTGTATATATTCTTTTTAATAAAGAAACCCTATTTTATTAAAAATGTGATCTGGAAAGAAAGTGCAATTAGCTCTGCACAGTCACTGCTGTGATGTTCAGGACACACCAGACATATGTAAATATTTCGTGATATCAGTTCCATTTGAGTAGACCTGTCAAGATATTTTCAGGGCTTGACAGTACTTCTGCCTTTAATTAAATTTTTGTCCAGATACTTTAACATAATTTAAATAGATTATTAGTTGTCAGGATCTAATATAAATTTTGTTTATGATTTAGTTACTTTAAGTACTAGGATTGAGGAAACTAATTTAACCTCAATACTGAACGGCTTTACACATCCAGGCCAGAGCATCAGGAAAACCCCTACTGCCCTCTTCATACACTAAAGGATCTTAAATTATTACAACTTAAATGTAAATGTCACCACTAAATACAGCTGACCCTACAGACCCTTTATAAAACAGAACAGCTTAGGGAAGGTCAGAAATGCAATCCCATTCACACCTGTTCAGGTAAGGAGGATCTTCCCCATAGGCGGTCCCTTCTTCCAGAGGCTACCTTGGTAGGAAACATTTTTCTCACCTTCAGACTCATAAACTAATGACTAGTGACAAAAAAAAAAAAAAAGTACGATGTGTTCAAGAGAAAAGGCATGCATTAAAATCTGGTGCCAGGGGAGTGCTCAAAGAAAAACAGGTCTTGCTGAGAAACCCACAAACCAGCCAGGGTCACAAACATCACCACCAGGCAAAACAACTGTGTGGAGAGAAAAGAGCCCAGCTCCCAGCACCTCTTCTTGAATGGGAGCTGCCTTCTTCGTACAAACTGCCGGTAATTAATAAGAATAATTTATTAAAGAAACAAAGAACACTGTCTAAATGTCTTTCCTGAAGGCCATGCACTTGACCCACCCCCCCTGCATTTCCTCTTTGGAACACTAGCCAGGAGCCAGCAGAGCAGGAGGCAAAAAAACCAAAGCACTCCTTGAAATCAAACTTTCCTTACATTTATTTTTAGTTTGGTGACAAAAGCCAAATGTGCCTAATTTCCCTTAACCACATGGACACATGAGAATTGGAATAAACTACAAATTGCCCTGAGGGGGGGTGTGGGAGGGAAATAACTGTCATACACAAGGTACCCCACATTCAGTCAGGTTTGCCCTTGTGCTAGGAACCTGCCTCATCTCCCAGCCTGCTGCCTTACTGCTTTTGATATCTTGAACTTGAATTCATCCAGAACAACATATTGTTAAGTGGCCCACAGATGAGGAAGGCTAGTCCCAAGCAAGATGGCTGGGAAAAATCTATGGGACCAGATGCAAACTTAGTGGGCTTGCTGGCTCCTCTCCCATGCCTGGTGTTTGATCACCTGCTGGGATTTACCACATCAACTTAAAAAGATCCCCTGCAAACAGTAAAAGTATACATGGTCTTGTGTATAAAGTTCACCTGTCCTGTAACCACCAGATGACTTTCTTGGAGTCATTTTCTCCAAGGGTATGTGTATGTATATGTATGTATGTATGTATGTGTGTATATATATATATATATATATATATATATATATATATATATATGTGTGTGTGTGTGTGTGTGTGTGTGTGTGTGTGTGTGTGTGTGTGTGTGTGTATTATCTCCTAAGAATATATTGAATATATATTTTTTTTTCTCAATTCAAAACCAAGCCAGTACTGTCTGCCTAGCACAAATGGCCTTCATTATGATTGAGTTCTGTAGGAGTATGACATCTAATATAAATAAAAAAAAAAAGAACAAAAATACCAACCTGTGTAAGTGGAGTTAATCTCTGGAAGCCCTTTCTAGGTTGTGCAGAAAGAGCCTATACCCAACGTCTTTACGTTGCAATTAAATTGTAATAACTTAAGATTATTGGTAGGGCCCTTTGGAGGGCTTCCCTCCCCACTTAAAGCTCTTCAGTCAGGGGTTAAAGGAGTTACTTCAGTGTAAGTACCTTAACGTGACTGAATCATAAATAAAACTTATACTACTTTCTATCTGTCTGTGATATATTTAAATTTGATTAATATATGCCTAAAATTATTTTTTAAAGACAAAACTCTTGCTATCCCCTATAAATGTCCTTAGCATAACCAGTGAAATGGGCTGGAGCCCCTAACACTGAAGCTGGCGATGCAGATCTCTTTCATGACAATGTTTCAAAATCAAGCCTAAATCTTAAGTACAACGTGAAAACCAAATAAAAATTCACAGTAAGATTGGTTACAGAGTAAAGCAGGGTTCAAAAGAGGCTGTCAAATCTGCTATACTGTCCCTTCTGCTTAATTCTGGCATTGGACGAGCAGTGGTACAAATATATTTGTTTGGGAAATAGCTCAATTCTTCTGTTAATTGCAATAACTGCTGCAGACTCAATTCCCTTCAAAAGAGCCTAAGAATGCAAACTGATAGTCAAGGATATAGTATTGAAAGAAACAAGGAAAACCTTAGTCATGGGGAAAAAAAATGCCCCAGCTCAATATTAACTAGGTTAACTTTTGCTATTGTTGGTACAAATGATTTAACTAGAAAATATTTATAGCTTTTTTAAAAAACATGACATATTGCAGAAAATTGCCTAATGGCATACATGTGTATGTTTAACTCACATTGCTTAATTACACAGTAAAGGTATATCCAGTAAAAGCCCAGACTTTGCAACACATTGTGTACCATGGTTAGGAAACTCTAGCTTACAAAAAAAAAGTGAATAATTAAAAATATAACCCCATGATCTTTATTCTTCTGTGTTGACCTGTTCTATTTCCTACCTTGTTCTATTTAAATAAAAATGAAATTTATTTGGGGATAGTTTATAAGTGGAAAAAAGAGTTATACAGTGTACACTTCAGGATTTAAATACAAACATAACATCTTACAGGCATCTCCAGAATATAAGCCCCTTCAATTGAGACAGTTACTTTGAATAGCTGATGTTTCTTTCATTATACTTTGATAAACCTGTGAAAACAAAAATACTAGAAGTTGTTACTGGTACTGCTTTCCTTTAAAATGGAAGGCAGTTAAAATTCCCTAAATAACAAGCAAGGACAAGTTATAAGGAACTTGAATAAAAGTAGCAACGTGGTCATGTTATATGTCAATCTAAAAAAAGAGGTTATGTGTGTAATCTCGAGCCTTTTTAAATTCCATGAGTGGGCTGACACAAAACTTCATCACTAGGGGATTTTTTTTTTTTTTTTTTTTTATGAGCTTCACATCAGATTTAAACCCTCACATACAAAACCCTGGCTTCCCGGAGAAGGCAGCTCTTCTAAGCTCAGTGTGAGAAAATGTTATCTAACTCTGGTGTGGGAGGCTAATGTTGGTAAAAAAGAATTCCACTGTAAGGTTCTATGAAGCAAGACAGCCTTTGGACGGCTTAATGTTCTTTGGATAACTCTCGGTGCATTTTCTTCACCAAAAAAAAATTTTAAAAAAAAAGGTTGCATTTGGGGGGAAAAAAATAACTTGTTTAGCAACTCGGCATGCATAAGGAACTCAAATGCCGCTGAGAGTGAAAGAGGATGGGTATTTCCTTCCGAGAGAGGCTTCCCTGGCACACAAAGCCAGCTCTGCAATGGTCATATAGCCTGGCTGCTGGATGGAACAGTCCCGGGTTCTGCGTGGAGCAGCTCCTGACAAGGGCCCAGCAGCAGCTCTGTTTGATCTCCCCTGCTTCCTTAATTTGGGTTGTCAAGGTTCAGCAGTTGGCCGCTGTTTACTTTTCAAAAAAAAAAAAAAAAAAAAAAAGTGATTCTTTTTCTCTCTCTTTCATACAATGACTAATCCAAAGTGTGGGGGGAGGGCACGGGTGGGGGGGTGGGGGGAGACTTGCAGCCAGTGGCAAGATGAGAAACCTTTCCCCCTCTTTGCACTAAGATTGAAGCTGACAGTTTTTGAATGGTGACTGGTTGAGATTCTTTTATAGTTTTAATGCCTTTTAATTATGAGACTTTAAAATTGAAAGATGGGGAAAAATAAAACCCATTCCAATCTTTTGGAAGTGTGAGTCCAGTGTTCTAAGTGTGGACTCACACAAGATGGGAAATTCTATTCTACTCAGAGAATCAAAAAACTCCAGTGGAATTCTCTGCAAAAAAAAGAAGAAGAAGGAGAAGAAGAAGAACAACGGATACATTTCTCTCTGAATCAGATGAACTCTTTTGTCTCAATTATGCAGCTACCTCTGGAAAGAAAACACCTGAACTCTCACTAAGGTCTCCTCAAATTATCATTAAGACACCCCCACCCCATCAACTCTCAACTGTGGAAAAGTGAGAGTGGAGGAAAAGAGACACAGGCAAAATGTTTGCATTCTTCAATATACTTTCAGGAATAGAAAAATTCTTTAAATAACCTATGAATTTCTCAATTGAGCTATTTTGCAAGCCCTAAATGTTCAATGGTATGGCCAATATGTTCCAGTGGGCAGACTCCTCTCAATGGGAATCCCGCAGCATTCTTGCTTAAAAGAGCAGTGGCAAAATTAGAAATCCGAACTTGGAAAATACCTGAGGCCGGACAAGGGGGTAACCCCAGTCCCTCAGAAGTGGGCTGGATAAGCTCAAATACAACCAAATGAAATGTTTACATTAATTCCATTAAGCTGCTCATGCCTCCCAGATGAGAGGGTGGGGGTGGGGCGCAAGGAAAGAGGAAGAAATAAGTTTCATTTTGGGTCTTGGTCAAGCAACAAGAAAATGAATTAAGATGAAAGCCCAGGATGAGCCCAGACTAAATCAATACACTCTGTGATCGGCCCAGCTAGGGTATTGGACATAATGACTTGGAAATAATTAATAGTTATGGGTGGGGGGGAGCGAGGTAAGGAGGAGAGTGAGGGATGTCACCATATTTTATCCTAACACTTTACACTCCACGCTAAACTTTAATATCCAGATTTTCGGATTTAGGGAAGAAAGGAGAGAGAAAAGTCCTATATCTGTAATCATCTACCTACCGGCTTGAGGATGGGCACTTTCCTTGCTCCAGGCGCCTCAGGACAGCGCTCCCGTTGCCCAGGCTGGCTCTTTGGGCACGAAAAAGCCCGAGTACAGCCCCGGGATCTTGGATGTCCCTGGCCCCGCGCGCCCCCCGCCCGCGTGCCGGCCGGGGCCGCCTCGACTTACCCGAGGAGGCCGGGGAGGAAGCGGGAGCGCCGCCTTCACGCCCGCGGAGGAGGCGCCGGCGGCACCATGGCTCTTCTCTGCACCGCGGCTGCCCCTCGCCCGCCCGCTCGCTCGCTTGCTCGCCCGCCCGCCGCGCGCTGTCTTCCTCTTGCAAACTTTCGGGGTCTACGGTCGAGAAGAAACCGGGGCGACCCTCAGCAAGTCGTCCCCGTACAGGTTGCGGAGTGGGGGAGAATCGAAAGGGACGGGACAGGGTGGGTGAGTGGGTGGGTGGGTGAGGGAGCCAAGAGCAGAGAGGGCAGCGGGACTGCGAGGACCCCGGGATACGCCGAGAGGAGCAGTGAGGATGCGCGGGGAGGGAGAGAGGGGATCCGGGCCAGGATCCCGGGAAATCGACCCGAGCCAAAGTCTCAGCGGCACCTTTCGGGAATCTTAACAAAGTTACAACAACAAAAAAGGAGGGGCCGGACCGGGGGAAGAGGGTGGGAGAGGGCTCCGGTGGCGAGCGCAAGGTTTGGAGTTACAACTGTTTATTTGGTCCCCACTCTCCCAGGAGGCGGGAGCTGCGCGGGAATGGGGGGGGGGGGCGCAGGCAGCGATTTCCTAGCAAACACTTGGGAGGGGGCATGCGACTTTGTTCCTGGGCGCGGAGCTCCCTGGCGCCCGTGTGTGTGCGTGTGTGTATGTGTGTCACCACCAGTCTCCGGGGACCAAGGCGGAGCTCACAACAGGTGGGGAGGGGGTCGGTTTGGGCCAAAAAAAGGGGGGGGGAGAAGGAATCAAAGTTTCCGAGTGTGGCAGTGTCTGAGGAGGAGGAGGGGGACGGGAGGCGTGGGCGAGGGGAGGCGGAGGCAGCAAATGACCGCGACCCCGGGGCAACTGGCAAACTCGTGGGCTCCCGGCGGGCGCCGCTGCCACCGCCACCACTAGCATTCCCACCCGAAGTGCACGCCGCGGGTTCTCTTCGGCTAGGGGAGGACGGCTTTGCGGGGCAGGAACAGAGCATCGAGAGCCCCGGGGGAAGGCTGAGCGCAGGCGGGAGACCGAGAGCCATCGATGGCCAGGACAGAGCCAGAGGGGACGCGGCGACACGCGCATGTGGCAGGACAGACAGATCAGAGCGTTGGAAATCCCCTGCTTCCTAAGCTTGGGTGGTGTTGGCGGGGGGAGCGGTAAATCAGAAAGTATGTGCGGCGAGGGGTGGAGGACTCGGGCGCGGAGCTTCATCGCAGCGCACCCTGTCCCCGTGCCCACCCGCGATCTCTCCACGGCGGTCGCGGGCGCGTCTCTGGCAAGCGGGTGGCGAACGTGAGTGGGGACGCGTGTCTGGCAGAGGGGTGCGCGGGTTGTGTCTTGAGTTTCCCAGGCTCCGAGAGGGTTAGCCAGAGAGCTTCCCCACTGCTGTGTTCGGACCAAGGCACGCGTGGTTCGGGGATGTCCCTAAGCAACCGGGCCCATGGCGCAGGCGTCCCTGGTCAGTTCTCCGGGGCTCATGGGGCAGCCCTGGGGCACGGAAGGGGCACACACCCTTGGAGTAGGAAGGGTAAAAGTTTGTTCCAAGTCCAAACTTTGAGCTCAGAAGACATCGCCTTACGCCCCCTCCGGCCGCGGCCCGCACCCGGGCAGCCACGGGACGCTGACGCCGGGTACTGAAAGTTGCGACAGGCGGCCAGGGTTTATTGATTTCTCTACCCGGAGCGACTGGAGAGAGCGCCAAGGCGTGAAGGGCCGAGGTGGGAGGCGATCTCCTCCTCCTCACAGCCACCACCTCACCCCCACCACCACCACCACCATTTGACTTATGCAAATAGACCCAAGGGTGCGGGCACATCCCGAGCTCCCTCCACCCTCGCGCCGGCTCGCAGCCCCCACCCACTCTAGAGCCTGGGGCCCAGGCCCGGGGGAGAAAAGAAGAGAAGGAAAGGGCTGGGGGAGATGCACGTGGAAAGTAGTTTTTTTTTTTTCTTTTTCTTTTTTTTTCTTTTCTTTTCTTTTCTTTTTTTTTTTTTTTTTTTTTTTTTTTGGTGCTGGTTGTTGTTGTTGTTTAAAGTGGCGGAAACAAGGCAGGAGGCGGCTTGGGGGAGAAAAAAAAAGTGGAGCAGAAATGGAAAAATACAAACTCACCCGCTGCAAATGGTCTCTCGGTGCAAACTAAGGTGTTTTCGGGCCTTTCCCCGCGCGCGCCCACTCCCGCCCGCGCGCGCCCCCCGCGCACATACACACTCACCGCGCACACACACACTCGCGCACACACACGCGCGCACACACACGCACTCCCGGGCGAGGGCCGGGCCGCCGCGAGTACAGCATGCAACTGCCACACAATAAATAACAATAGATTCCTCCGCTCGGGACTAGCTTTCCGGAGCCCCGCCAGCGCCGGTGGCGGCGGCAGAGGCGCGGACAGAGCCGGGCCGGGGAGCCCCTAAGCCCGCCTCGGCCTCCAGCCGGAGCCCGATCTCCTCCAGGCGCGTTTCCCCGAAGACCACCCCACCTCTCCCGGCGCCCCTCCACAGCGCAGGCCGCACCCCTGGACCGGGCCTCTGGGGCTCTGGAGCTCCCCCCCTCCCCCACGCATCCCGGAACAAATAAATAAATAAGGCGCGCGAGAGAGGCCAACACGTCGCGGAGGGAGATGTTGTTATTTTTTGCTGTTGTGCGTCCCTGACGTCACATCCACCTGCTGGGTAAACAACAGGGCTCGCAGCAAAAAAAAAAAAAAAAAAAAGCCGTAATTGCCAAGTGGGGGTTTGGAGGAGGGGGTTGAAAGAGGGGGTTCATGCTGGATGCAGAAGAGGAGAGGGGAATAAGAACCCCAAGCCCAGAGAGAGAACGCGAACGCCACATTTCCTGGGCAAGAGAAGAACGTGGCTGGAAAGAACTGGAAAATAAGGGGCATGAGGGTGGACAGGCTCCCTAGGAAGATGGGGACAAGGGGACCCATTCAGACACCGGAAAAAAAAAATCTAGGAGAGTATTAACTGCGGACGAAGACGGGAATGCGGTGGCTACTTGCTTCGTTTCTAAACTAAAATCCAGACGGAGAGAGGAGAGGCGAGGGTGTGAGTTTCCTCCCGTTAAAAGTGAAAGTGTTTTGCCATCAGTGACAGCTGAAGCCCTGGGAGGCTGGGATGGTGTTTTCAGCCCCTCGCTCCTTCTCTCCCGTCCTCCCTTGGCCTCTCCCCTTCCTTTCTGCACTTTGTCCAATGAAAGAAGGCGAGTTCGGGAGGTGAAAGTTCAGCCGAAGGACAAACCCCTGTTTGCAAGAAACAGAAACCCCTCCAGCGAGGGGGTTTCCCCTACTGCACCACAGAATCCCGACAGCATGAGATGTGGAGCGAACTTATCCCCTCTGCCTCGTCAGCCACTGTAGGAATGAGTGTGTGGCATGGTCCACTTGGTAAAAGTGGCTGCATGGGAAACCGTGTTCTTGCCATAGTTCCTGTTAGGAAAACACTCGGGGCTAGCATGTCAATCTGTTGTTTAACATAAATTACCTGTTCCCACAGACCAGTCACTTGAAAAAGGGGGGGGGTGTCCAATTCTTTGGAAAGGTGAGATTTATTTTTCTTTTTGCTGTTTTTGAAGTTTAGTTAAATTTGGAAATTTGAATGAATAAATGATGAGCTGAAATGACATGTTTTCAAAAAAGACATGCACATATAAAATAAAAAGCACTGGTAAATCTTTCACTGTTATCAACATTCATCGAGAAGGAAGCCAGTTTTTTTCTTTTTTTTTTTTTTTTTTTTCCCCAAGGTGCAACTCAGAAAGACGTAGGACCTCCATGGCTTGTTAAAAGAAATAATTCTTTTCAGACCCATCACTCCAGAGACTACCAAACTCCCAAGACATTTCCAGATCCTGAATGGATGGTACGTACCAGGTCAATTCTTTGTGAAAATACCCTAAAAGGCACTCTATAGTTCCTACAGTCGTTGGGGATAGGAGAAACTACCCTTTAGTCTTTCTTGACAGAGTTGTAGATAATTTCCAGAAGGTTGTTACCAATTCTTTTCACAAGTATTATTAGACAAAAAATTGCAATCTCAAATGCAATGATAGTATTAACCATCACGTTTATATTATATGTTTGGAAAGAGGACAAAAACGTTAAAATTGTATTTGTTTGAGAAAGTAAAATAATAACAAAAAAGCATTCACTGGTGCTGTAGATAAAGCCAGAGAAAGGGAAATTGTTCTAAGATAATTCCAGCCTGGTAGCATTCATGTGGAATGAATTTGTATACGGCTCCTTGCTATCCAGACAAGACCATCCGGCCCCCCCTTTTTTTAATCCTACCAACTATATACATAAAATGTGTTTTAGTGAGTGTCATATAGGTTCATGTTTTCTTTGTCAAGACATTAATGCTTTCTCTGCTGTGTTCCAGGCCATACAGTGGGCACATTAAAAGACAAATAAATAAAGTTCTTGCCTTTAGGATACTCTGTCTCTTATCAGTAACAGCATTTACAATTTATCAAGTGCTTACTGTGACCTAGACACTGAGCTAAAATTTTTATGTCAGGCCAGTTGATATTCTCAAGAACCTTCTGGCATCACTAGAAATTCCATATATGGAATTCACGTGGAATTCAATGGAAATCTACATAGTAGCCAGTCTTTAGGGAAAACCATTGTTTTTAAATTTTAGGATGTGTCTGCTAAATATAACTTATTTATAGTATGTAGCTGGTTGCAGAAGTGTCACTCAAAGGAATAGCAATTTATTAAAATGTGGCACACTGATGCATCTATAAAGAACAATTCATACTCTTGTTTTTCAGACCAAGCCATGTGGGGTTTTTTTTTTCCTTAAAATTATTTATTCTTGTGATACTAAAAAAATAAATCTTAGATTGCTGAAGATCTTGGTATGAATTTTAACTGTCTTAAAGCTACCTTTTCTTGCAAGCAGAGACCAAAGTCAGGTTGGCAACAAGTTTTGCAGACAAAAGGAAATCCTGGCTGTAAATCCTGTGATATATGGCCATCAGTTTTGTATATGATACCATATAATGTACTGCCTGATTAGAGAACTTCACATCCATTTGGTTTATATTAGAGGAAGCTTAGCCACAGCTTAACATATTGTTCATTTTCAACACTGTCACGTTACATTCGTAAGGAGCAGATTTTTAATTTCTTTATCAGTAATCAACTGGAAGTTTCCTTTTTGTTAAATTAAAGCAAGGAGGGTTTTTAAATAAAGGGTACGTGGGTAGGACGCCACCTTTTGGTGATAAAACAAATAGAAATCCCTAGTTAGAATGTGTTCCTGACATAATTTTATTTTTAATTACACCAAGGCAAAGGTGCTTGTCCCCATTTCCTTATATATTAACAGAAAAAAATGGAAATGCACAATTAGCTAATTATAGTTAACTGAAGCCAGTGTTTCCCCAAAGGTATCAGAATGTGTTAGGGGCCTGCCACCTACCATTAACTATACATCAAGCATGAACTTCATTCTTCAAATAAATGTGCCAGTGAGGACATGCACATTTTGGAAAGGGGGACTGGAGTGGACATTTACCATGTAATGAGATGGTTGAATATTCTGGTACGTTTACAGTCGAACAGAAACAAATCACATGATTCAGTATTGCTGAAACCCCCCTTACTGCTTGCCTGATTTTTTTTCCATATCTGTAATATATAATTCTGAATAATTAACATACTGGGTGTCTTTGAAGTGCTGTTATTACAGTAATTGTTCTAAATATTTTCATTTAGATGAAACTAATTTTCACTCATTTTTTCGTCACTACATTAAGTGGGACATCAGTATCATCCTGCATACATTAAAAGCCAGCACAGTGGGGCGGGGCAGGGGGGGTGGTCAGAGCCGGCTGTTGCGGTCCTGAGCATGAGGACCTGAGATCAGAACCCCAGCGTCCACACAGAAAGCCAGTGATGCCACAGCGGGAGGGGAGAAGGTAACAAAGAACCTAGACTAGTGCTGGCTAGCTTGTCTAGCCAAGTGGGTAATCTCTGGACTCAGTAAGAGTGCCTGTCTCAAAACTAAGGTGGAGAGTGATGGAGAAAGACACCTTATATCAACCTTCAGCTGCCACATGCACACACACACAGACACCTGCACATGTGTGTACACATATGAACACACATATACACACGCACACATATGCAAAAGAAAAACGTGCCCAGTGCAAATCAAGTCACTGATTTCTCTCTGTGAAAGCCTCAAAGGAAAAATTTAAAGTAAATTTTAAAAGAGAAAGTGAACCAAAAAGACTAAGAAATAGGTTGAGTAGCTCTAAACCCAAGAGCATTCATAAGAAAAAAAAAATTATCTCCCCACCCCCACCTTAATTTTATTTTTTTAACAACTTGAAGGATTGGAAGGAGACAAATTCTGTTAATATTGTGAAACAATGTTAGTAAGACCAGCCCAGGGCCAGCACCCCTGCCCTCGAAGAAGCAGTAGAACATCAACTATCTACAGAAGGCGAGATGAGGCCAGGGGATTGAAATCACTCTCCAAGACCAAACGATCAGTCAGTGGTTAGACCAAGACTAGCATCCAGGTGGCCTGACTTGGTGCATTTCCATCAGACACTTTCCACCTCACAAAACTGAGCAGTCCTCACACGAGGAGGTCTGTCAAGCACTCGAAAAATACTCTCAGCATCCCTTTGCAGATGGTGGAGAAATTAAGGCCACAGTGGGTCAAGATCAAGTTCAACCCCCTTGTCAGTCTCTTGCCTCTCTCGGATGTGGCAGACATCGAAATGGGATTGAAGAGAGGAAAGGAGTGGAGTGGAGTGGAGGGCAAAGGGGACCATAAGTAAAGCTAAACTTCTGGAGTTTTATTCCAAGAAAATGACGCTAGCTAATGAAAATACAGAAAGTGTCATGAGGAGCCCGTGCTCGGTGTCCTGATGGGTGCCATCAGCAGGGGCCCTCTCGCTTTACAGTGTTTAGCATTACCAGACACTGAGACACGACCACACGTGGTAAATGTAGGCTTGGAAAAGAGAACCAGGGAATATGACCAACAGTGTCCTGCGTGTCTTCCCCAACTCTAACTTAGGAGGTTCGCCTTTGAGTATGGAGGCAATTGTGTTTCTTCAGATGTTCTAGCCAGAGGCTGAGGCCCCAAATTGCCATTTCCTTTTGTCTCTTTGTTTGTTTGGTATTAAAGTATCCTTGAATGGTGGCACATGCCTTTCTATTTTTTTAAATATGTTATTTATTTATTTAAGAGAGAGAGAGAGAGGCAGAAAGAGGGGAAGAGGGAGAGAGAGAATGGGTGCACCAGGGCCTCCGGCCATTGTAAACAAATTCCAGGCACATGTGCCACCTTGTGCATCTGGTTTATGTGGGTACTGGGGGATAGAACCCCAGTCCTTAGGATTCACAGGCAAGCGCCTTAACAGCTACGCCATCTCTCCAGCCCTGTCTGTTTTAAGGACCCAATTCTGTAAACATGAATAAAAAGAACCTGCACTTTTATATGTTATTCAAAATTGGACTTTGTGAAAAGAGGCTGCCCATAACCTTTGCCCAAAGGGCCCAGGTGGATTGATTGTCATCCCTATGACCTGCAATACACAATAAAGTACTTGATCGTGCAATTTCTGTCTAGGAAGCTGCTCTAGTTCCCTAAGCTTGGACCCCTCACAATGCAATGGCTGCTAACGTGAAGATGTGTGAAAGGAGTATACATGACTCAACCCAGAAGCCATAGGTTCCAGAAGGGACTAAAGGGGCTACACAACCTCCCATGCATACCTTAAAGTGTACTCAAAGTACAAGGTATGGCATCTCCTGCCTAAAATCCCTGCACTCAAGAGGGAGAGGCTGAGGCAGGAGGATTCCAAGTTTGAGGCTAGCTTGGACTACATAGCAAAACCCTGTCCAAAACAAAACCACTGTATCCTAGGAGCCACCTCAGACCTAATGAATCTTTTTTTTTTTTTTTTTTTTTTTTTTTTTTTGGTTTTGCAAGGTAGGGTCTCACTCTGGTCCAGGCTGACCTGGAATTCACTATGTAGTCTCAGGGTGGCCTCGAACTCTCGGCGATCCTCCTACCTCTGCCTCCCGAGTGCTGGGATTAAAGGCGTGCGCCACCACGCCCGGCTTTTTCTAATGAATCTTTTTAACCAAAGCATACAGCTGAAAAACAGCAGAGAAAGCAGAGCACAGGCAGCCCCTTCTACAAACACCACCTCACATCTGTCATCTTTAATGCCTCACACTGCCTGACAGGTAGCCCCGTAAACTGTGTGCCATGCCCGATTCTCCAGACTGGCATCTTTTGTAAACTTTGTTGGTTCCTTGTTTTCCACCACTTGCAAAGTTAAGCTACTAAATCACCTATGTAAACCATGATTAATTCCTTTGACATTAATAACAGGGTGGCTTTTCTCTCCTGTTACCCCCAAAGAGACTGCTAATTGCCTTCCGATTGTTTACTTCAGTATTGTTTTATGAGAGCCCAAGAGAAAGATGGAAGATATTGCCTACCAGGCCAGAAACAAATGCCAGACAGGTTTTGGAAAGGCTGAACACATGGTATGACTACAGCTTGTTAGTAGAAAGGCTTTGCTTTCTTGGTTTTGTTTTCTTTTTTATGGAAGGGATGACGCCTCCATAATTATAGGTGTTACTGTTTAAAACTAGGAATGTTTTCCAAACCACCAAGGGACCACACCTCCAACAGCCCAGGAGCCATCCTCTTGCATTCTCCCCACTTTTCTAAACAGCTGAAAGAGATATATGTAAGCTCTACGAGATTGGCATTAAGCATATGAAGAGGAAGGAGGCCCTGACCAAGTGTAGTTGTTTCCTGAATAAATATGAAGGGTACCACGGGTACCCTTGCGGTTCATGGTTGTATCCATGAAGTTCTCAAAAACAGTTTACTCCTAATAAGATACAGGTTACTTTTGTAACACCCCCCTCAAACACACAAAAATAATTAAAACCATTGTTTTAATACTCTCCTAAGGCAGTGTAATTAAGTCAGGGTGAGTAATTGTGTACCTGAATTGAAAATAAGATTTCACATGTAAAGCAAAGTTCTGATTGTAATCTCAGAGAAATGTCTTGGCTTATATTTCAGATATACAAGCGCCAGTTCGACATTACAATAGGCATTGTGGGGAAGCTGGAGGGGAAACAGGCGGGTCTGCCCACCTTCGGCAACCGGGAGACCATATGTTCCAAATTGTAAGAAGGCTTGAGGAGGGACATATGCCAACATTTTTATTGATGAGAACATCTCATAAGACTGAGATTGCTTCTTTAATAATCATATCCACAAAATAGCTATCAAGAGAAGCTTCCTTGTTTCACCCTGGGTTGTTCTTAAGCTTTTGTTAAAATGAAAAATCTATACAAACACTAAAGACCTGATTTGTCAAAGGCTGAATTCTGTTGGACTAGAAAGGAAGGATGGTGTTTATAAAATATACAGTCACAAAGAAAGAGATATAGCAAACAGATTTGTATGTATGCATGAGTTCAAAGACAAACACTTCACAGCTCTGTCCACTGACAAAGCCCAGAAATAATGACATGTCCAGAGCAACGAGCAATCTTGGTTTCTACATACCTTTCTCCAAGGACAAAACCTGAGCTTCTTGGAGAACTCGCTAGTTCTTGGGATGAGGTAAGAATGCCTGGAGCAGCTGATGGCGCTCCCAGGGGCAGGGGCAGGGGCAGGGGCAAGGGAAGGAGGAGACTTTAAAAGGGCATGGCAAAGTGGGGGGGGTGAAGTTCCTCCCATCTCAAAGTTGAAACAGCCTAAGAAAATAAACAGCAAGAGGATTTAGTATGTACAGACAGGCAGCAACTCTTCCCAACAGAAGATTTGAGGAGCAATCTGTGTTTTAGCAGTTGACATAGTTGGCGTGGATTGCAGTGCCCTGTCAGGTGCAGTGTTCCTGAGGTAGCTGTCTGTATCCCACTCAGAGGAGCAGGTACTGTGATGAAGTTGAGCACACGAACCCAATGACAGGCCCTGACCACTGTCACCAGGAAAGCAAGGGGGACAGGAAGAGCCTTTGAATTTTTCAAAAAAACACAAGTAATCCAGATTTTAATGTAAATATTCCATATGTATCTATATATAGATATATAGATACATATAATATTATTTATTGGTTGTTTTTTATCTAAGAGAGGGAGAGAGAGAAAGAGGCAGATATATAGAGAGAAATAGGCATGCCAGGGTCTCTAGCCACTGAAAATGAACTCCAGACACATGTGCCACCTTGTGTATCTGGCTTATGTGGATACTGGGGAATTGATACTGGGTCCTTAGGCTTCACAGGCGAGCACCTTAACCACTAAGGCAGCTCTCTAGCCCCTTAATTTTTAATTTTTATATATGTATGTATGTGTATGATACTTGTGTGTGTGTGTGTCATACAACTTGTGGAGATCAGAGGACAACCTGAGGTCTTCACTTTCCACCTGGTTTGAGGCAGGGTCTTTTGTCATTCACCACTGCTTACACCAGGCTAGCTGGCCATGATGCCTCTAGGTATTCTCCTGCTTCCACCTCCTATCTTGTCTTAAAGAGTGCTGCGATTATAGATGTGTGCTGCTACATCTTTCCCCACTGAACTATCTCCTCAGACTTATTCCTCAGTTTTTAAATTCTTATTTATTTATTTATTTATTTATTTATTTATTTATTTATTTTAGGTTAGTCCTGCCCCCCTTTTTATGAGAGGGCGTGAGAGTGAAACAGAGAGAGAGAGAAAGAAAATTAGCACGCCAGGGCCTCCAGCCACTGTAATCAACCTCCAGACATGTGCGCCACCTTGTGCACATGTGTGACCTTCTATGCTTGCATCCCCTTGTGCAACTGGCTTACATGGGACCCAGAGAGTTGGACATGGGTCCTCAGGCTTCGCAGGCAAGCGCCTTAATCACTAAGCCATCTCTCCAGCCCTCAGTTTTAAAATTCTAGATGAGCCAATCAGAGACCACAGGGTGCACCAAGATCCCGCACTGCCTGTCTGTAACTCCTAATTTGGGGAAAACCAAGTCACCATGTTAGTTAGTTTAGGATGACAGGGTTTGTTTCTTAAACAGATCCTGTGAAAACAAAACAAGAAAAGGGAAACAGGGAGCATATTCTCTTATTCCTAAGCTCCTTTCTATGAATGAATAAGCCATCCCAAGCATCCTGGGGAGGAAGGCTGGTTGATATTTGTTTTTATTATTTATTTATTTATTTATTTATTTGTTTATTTATTTATTTATTTATTTATTTATTTGAGAGCAACAGACAGACAGAGAGAAAGAGGCAGATATATATAGAGAGAATGGGTGTGCTAGGGCCTCTAGCCACAGCAAACGAACTCCAGATGCATGCACCACCTGTGCATCTGGCTCACGTGGGTCCTGGGGAATTGAGCCTTGAACCCATGTCCTTAGGCTGCACAGGCAAGTGCTTAACCGCTAAGCCATCTCTCCAGGCCCTATATTAGTTTTTGTTGTTGTTTTCAGACAGGCTTGCCACACAGCCCAGCCTGGCCTCAAACTCACGATCCTGCTCCCCCAAGTGCTAGGATGATATTACGACTTGAATCATGTCATTAAAGACACACATTTTCAAAATAACAGAAGGCCACAGTACACACTGTTAGAAGATACCATTATTGAGAAGGTGCTGTTTACTAAAAGTATTCTTTGTCCAGCACTAGAAAAGCAAGCTGCAAAGGTTTCCTGGGATATGTTGTTCCAGGATTCCAGCACCAGTTCCACCTCCTACAGCCCAGTAATATTATCACTCTCCCCCAGTTCTACTGTAAAGAAAGCAAGCTCAGGAAGAACTGGGGTGGTCTTTGCCTTGTCTCTTCTGCATTCATCCTTGCCCACATTCTCTGCTAGAATTAGTCCAGAGTCACATATATTGTGCCTCCACTTTCCAGAACTCTCAGTCTAGCTTGCCAAAATGTACAACATGCATAAACAAGAGGAATAAGAGGCAGGTCTTTAAAGGAACATGTGTGGAGGAATGAGGAGCCGCATCTGTAAAGATAGTAGAATGAAGAACCCCTATGGAGGGTCTCACTGGACAAGTCTGTTTTCAGCACAGCAGGCTGGAATAATAGGCTTCAGTGGTTGAGACAGTGGTATTTGTTGTCCCTCACAACCATCTGAAGATCTTTCTACCAGCCACAGGCATTGGGACTTTGAGGTTAAAAAAAAGAAAGGAAAAGAACAGAACAGAACAGAGAAGAGAAGAGAAGAGAAGAGAAGAGAAGAGAAGAGAAGAGAAGAGAAGAGAAGAGAAGAGACAAGAAAAGAGAAAAGAGAAAAGAGAAAAGAGAAAAGAGAAAAGAGAAAAGAGAAAAGAAAAGAAGCCTCCCAGGTGATCACCTTGCACAACAAAGCCAGGGAACTCCTAAGTTCATTGAGTCTGGGGATGGCAGACAGCATAAAGGACCCTGGGGCCTTGATTCACCCCATCCACAATAGTGTATAACCGTAACAACCAGCATTCTTTCCTAGAACCATCCAATAGGGGCTGGGGAGATAATTTGGTGGGTAAAGTGTTTGCTGCACAAGCATGAGGACCCAAGTTTGATGCCCAGCAAGGCATGTTGATGTGCAGCTATAATCCCAGCACTGGAAGGGGGAGACAGAAACAAAAGGATCCCTGATTCTCTGGTCAGCCAGACTGATTGAAAATCAGTGAGCACCATCCAGGCTCAGTGAGAGACTATGTCTCCGGGAAGTAGAGTAGAAATGCCATAGAGGAGGACACCCAGCATCCTCCTTGCTTCTGCACTCAGGTCCCCAGAGCACACTGATCTGTGCATACACAGGCACAGCGAATGCACACACACCACTATACAGTTTTTTTTTTTAAAAAAAAAGACCATTTTTTAAAAAGATACAATAAGTTAAACCAATGAATAGTTACCCCAATGGGGCTAAAGTAGAATTCTCCAGCAAAGACTTCATATCATGTGCAATCACCTGGACAGAGGGCCTGTGTCAATCCTACTAATTCAGACTATTACCAAGCAGCCACGGAGACGTTTCTAGAAACTCATCACCTGGGTATGATGTACATCAAAATTCTTACCCAAGGACTATCACCATTTTAAAAGGAAAGCTTTCAAAAGACCAAGACTTGGACTGGGGAGATGGCTCAGTAGTTAAACACACTTCCTTGCAAAGACGGTTGGTCCAGGTTTGATTTCAGAGTACCCAAGTAAAGCTGGCACATGCATCTTGAGTTCATTTGCACTGCCAAGAGGCTCTGTCGCTGCCATATTCTCTCTTTCTCTCCTTACTTGCAAATAAATAAATAAAATATAAAATATAAAGCAGGGTGTGATGGTACATGCCTTTAATCCCAGCACTTGGGAGGGGGACAGAGGTAGGAGGATCTCTGAGTTCAAGGCCAGCCTGAGACTACACAGTGAATTCCAGGTCAGCCTGGGCTAAAGTGAGACCCTACCTCGAAAAACCAAAAATAAATAAATAATATAAGTAAAAAGGGCAAGACATAAAGGCAGAAATCAGGACATCACAGCATTGTAAAAGTTCCACAGACGTTATGAAGTTTAACGTCTTTCATATCCACAGGTAGAAATAGTCATCAAGAGGTGAGTTGCAATGCCTCAGTGTCAGAAAGGGTTTGTGCTACCAGCTGAGCCTCAGGTCCTTAGCATACCGTTGAAAACCCAGCACGTTTGTCTGGAACCAGCGGGGCATGTTGAGTAGATTTCTTAACCTTCCCAAGCCTTGGGGACTGCATGTTTCTTTCAGCTGATGGAATAGAACACGGAGAATATACTCTGCAACTCTCAGTGCTCCTAGCAGTAGCTAGAACCCAGTAATCCTGACTCCCAGAAAGTTCTTCTCCAAGTTTCCCTGGAAGGAATTCTAGGCCCAAGAGCTCAAACAGGGAGGAATCGTGTATGTCTGGATTACCTCGGTACCTTGCTGTCATTCCACTGAGTGGCCTGTCCACCTGCCTCAAAATGACCTCTCATTCGCCAATCCGGGGTGGGGGGGCAGTTTGTTAAAGCGTTTATAAGATCTTTTCTTAAACCCACATGTCTGTGCATGTACGTGCAGGTGCATACGTGTATAAAGTAGTATATGCATGTGTGTGGTAGGACATCAACGGGACCACTGTGACTGTTGTCCCTCTCAGGCACTGTCCACCTTTCTGGGGACAGGGTTTCTCATTGTCTGGAAACTGGCCAAGCAGGTGAGCCCCAGGGATCCACCCATCTCTGCTTCCCCAGCACTTAGGATTGCAGGCACTCGCCACCATGCATGACAATCTCACATGAGGTCTAGGGATCAGACTTGGGTCCTGTTGTTCTCAAGGCAGTCCTTTACCAACTAAGCCATCTCTCCAGCCCCGGAAGTTGTCTTTCTCACTAATCATGGCATATGCTTATGAGGGGTGAGGTGATGTTTTATCACATGTACACATTGTGGAGTGAGTAATTAGCATTTCCATCACCTCAAATATTCATTATCCTTTTTGTTAAGAGCACTTAAGTATTTTAGCCATTTCTCAAAAAAAAACATGACTATTGACTCTACAATCGGAAATGAAAATATGTCTTCCTCTTATCTCACTTTTTCTGAAGAATCACAATTTAAAAAAATATTATTTATTATTTATTTCAGAGAGACAGAAAGAGAGAGAGAGAGACTATGGGCTGCTTCCTGCCTCTGCAAAACAACTCCAGACATACGTGCCGCTTAGCGCATCTGGCTTTATGTGGGTACTAGGGAATCCAACCTGGGCTGTCAGGCTTTTGCAAGCAAGCACCTTTAATTGCTGAGCCATTTCTATAGCCCCTATCACACTCTTTATACCTGTTAGTCGTCCCTGTCTCCCCACCCATCCTCCCACTCCAGCCTTAGGTGGTTATCCATCAGTGTACCCTCGAATTTGATAGGGCTGACTCGCTTAGATTCCACATGTGAGTGAAAGTATAAACAGAGGATCTCAGACACTAACCTCTACCACACGAATTAATAATCCTACCACGGGGTCTATTCTTAGACACTGAAGCTGGCATGGTAGAGACTGGTGATCCCATGTTGACTGAAGCACTATTTATACTAGCCAAGGAACACACACACACACACATACAAACACGCTCACAGTGGAATATTATTAGGCCTTCAAAGAGGAGTGAATCCTGTCGTTTGTAATATGGATGAACCTAAAAGGCTTCATGTTCAGTGACATAATCCAGGCACAGAGAGACAAATACCATTCCCTACTTCTTCATGCAAGAATGGGATGGAGGGCTGGAGAGATGGCTTAGCGGTTAAGGCGCATGCCTGTGAAGCCTAAAGACCCAGGTTTGATTTTCCAGGTCCCACATAAGCCAGATGCACATGGTGGCACATGCATCTAGAATTTGTTTGCTGTGGTTAGAGGCCCTGGCATACCCATTCTCACTCTCTCTCTCTCTGTCTCTCTCCCTCTCTCTCTGTCTCAAATAAAAAAAAAAAAAAGAATGGGATGGAGCTGGGCATGACAGTACATGACTATAATTCTAGCACTTGGAAGGTGAGAAGCAGAATGGTTAGGGCTTCAGGATCAGCCTTAGCTCCACAGTGACTTCAAGAGCAGCCTGGGGTATAGAAGACCTTGTTTCAAAACAAGTTAAAAACCCATGGGATGATAGAGTTGGTATCACGACAGTCCTGGGTAGGACCAACATGAAGCCTTCTTCTACGCAGGGGCGTGCTCATACAGCTGAGCCGGCTCCCACAGATCTCACCATAGGCATCCTTGCCTTGTGGAGCCAGAGACATTTTTGTTTGTTTTGTTTTGCTTTAAGTGAGTTGTCCTATGCAGTGCCAAGTGCTAAGCATTATAGATGTGGTACCTGTCTCCAGGTGGGACAACTAAAAATATTTCCAGACCTTGCCACATAAGCTTCTGGAGGGTCCAAAATGCCTTGAGGGAAGAACTATTACATTAGATAACTCCAGGGAAACAGACATCAACATTCCTGTACTTGCCGCTGGGATTTATCTAGTAACTTCTTCCACAAGGCAGAACAACACTCCACCTCCTTCCTAGCTGTAACTGATTAACCAAGCCATTTTCTCTGCAACCAGAGGAGCTTAAGTGGAGGCCATTTGTAACTTGCTCAGGGTCTTGAGGTGGACTCAGCACCCGCCTGTGCTACCAACCCATTTCCAGATGCACCCACAGCCTCAGAGCGCTCAGCCTAAAACCAAAATACAGTATAGGAAGTGGCAGCCAATAAAACAGTGACTCCAATATTGCTTTTCAGAAGGTCACATGGGATTTAAATTAGGCAGAACGTCATCAAGATGCTCTAACTAAAGTTTCCCTTCACCTAGGGAGTCCCAAACATTTTCTATTCAGGGACAGGAGGTCCTGGCAGTGACTGGACTGTGGGTAATGTGGGTAGGGGTGAGCTCCTCTCAGTTTCCCCCTTCATTAACTTGTCCATTCTCTCTGAGGCTAGTGAATAAGATACATCACCCAGCTTGCTATTGCTATTATAATGATCCATTGTGGAAATATCTGGTGGAGGGCTAGAGTGACCGAACCATTTGAGAAAGTAGTTCATTTCCAAAACTTGGGCTACCCTTGGCATATAAATTTCACTGGGGAGGAGCAGAAGAGGACAAGCTTCCAGGCCCCTCCCATCAGCAAGACTGGTGTGAATATCACACAAGCCTTCATTCACCAAGCAGTTAGTGCAAGCTGCCATTGACCAGCCCAGCTCAGAACATGAGGGAGAAGCAATGAAGAGATGCTGCGAGCCTTCCAAGGAGCTTTCATTCCCGGGAATTCCTTTCTGAGCTCTGTTATGTTTCAATGGTGCAGTTTTCTTTTTGTAAAACAAGGAAGTAGAAATGGTAGTTACTGCCAGGAATGGTGGCACACACCTTTAATCCCAGCACTCAGGAGGCAGAGGTAGGAGGCTCACCATGAGTTCGAGGCCAGCCTGAGACTACATAGTGAATTCCAGGTCAGCCTGAGCTAGAGTGAGACCCTACCTTGAAAAACCAAAAAAAAAAAAAAAAAAAAAAATAGGAAATGATAGTTACCGATATAAATAGAGCAGGTCATCAAAAGAGATGTATTTGGGGGCTGGAGAGATGGCTTAGCGGTTAAGGCGCCTGCCAAGCCTAAGAATGCCCGTTTGATCTCCAGGTCCCACATTTAGCCAGACATAAAGTGACGCAAGCACGCAATGCCGCGCTTGCCCACAAGGGGGCACACGCACCTGGAGTTTATTCACAGCAGCTGAGAGGCCCCTGGCGTGCCCATTCTCTCTCTCTGTCTCTCTCTCTCTCTCTCTCTCTCTCTCTGCCTCTTCCTCTCTGTGTCTGTCTCTCTCTTAATAATTAAAAAAAAATGTATTTTTGTTAGCATTATCACATAAGCTGGAAGTAAATACCAAATTAAATTTCCCAGGTAGCAAATCACACAAAAACAGATAATCAAGGTGGTAATTCAGAACTTACCACAAAGATGTGTAAAGGTTAATTTGCCAACAATGGAAAAAAAATTCAGGCCACCATGATCTGTGTTCTCAGCATATCTAGAAGGACATATGTCCTAGAAAGTCTTAGAAAATGAAATGATGTAAAAAACATTTTAGGAGGCAAGGTAAGGGACAGAAGAAAAAAGGAAGGGAGGGAGGGAGGGAGGGAGAGAGATAGGGAGATAGGGAGATAGGGAAAGGAGGGAGGGAAAGGAAGAGAGAGAATTTTATTAGTATTGAAGCAATGGCCTTCCATAGCAGAGTTCTGAGCCCAGAGAGAAATGGAGGAATGAAGATTATGATGCTGGCGTACCTACAAGACTCCAACTGGCACAACAAAACCAGCCCTTCCTCCAGGCAACGAAAATAACCTCTTCTGGAAGCTTGTCTTAGGACACAGAACAGCAGAAGAGGCCAATGAAATCTTCCTCGGTCTCTCCAGCAGGTGCCAGGGCAGCATGAAGCTTATGCTCGAGGGAAGGAATTGTGTATTTTCTGGGTCAGAATTCAGAAGTTAGAATTCTGGGGAAGTGATGATAATGCTCTGTATCATTTATATTGTCGTCCCCAAGGAAGGCGCAGCCTCAGGGCTGTGAGAGCATCAAGCAGGCTGGCCTGCTGTCTGCCTGGTGGAGCTCTGTGCTGGCTCAATGGTCACGTGCCTCCAAATGCTTGCAAGCCTATTACCCTTTGTTTGTTTGTTTCCATCTTCCCTGTAAATAGTTCGGTCTCCTTCTGGGGGAAAGAAATAATGTGAACAGAGCAAACACAGACATGCTCGCAACAGGGCTCGGCCCTGGCATCCAATAAAGCCAGAGTTTTCTAGGGCAAGGAGAGGCTCAAAGAGGAAGAACCTGGCTTTTCTCACAGTTTCATTTCATGCTGAGTACTGAATAATATGTTTTTAAAAATTACAGGAGCCCTTTGGTTATGGAGCAATGCTTAAATTGGCTTTTCTGGTGTGTAATAAAAGAAAATGGAACAAGAGCTCTGTCTTGTCTCGTGTCCTTACAGATTCTTCTCACTAAAATTCACCTGTGTTCAGGATCGCCTCGTGTAAGGTAATAATATTACATGTCTATTTCATGTATTAATGATACTATTATTCTATGGATTTGAGGCTATGTAGGGACATGGGCACCTTCCAATTTTGCCTCTCCCTGAGCCTCTCCTTCCTCCAGCTTCTTGTATTACTAGAGTCTGGTCGCCCTCCAGGTCTCACCTTACTTGTCTGTCACATCTATGGAGAAACCTTTCTGACTTTCCCTCCTCCCCTTTAAAATGTAATGTCTTAAAATTCTCACTTGTTTCCAGAATTATTTATGTATGTATTAATGGTCTCCCTCCACAGAAATACACTTCAGCCAGCTACTGTGCTCACTCCCAGTTCTTCAGTGGCAGATTGTAGGCCCTTCATTACTTCAACAAATGACAAATGAATACTCAAGTGACAATATCATTCTGTCTCTTTCAGTCTGTCCTTCCTCCATGAGAAATGATAATGACACCCTACTTTGAAATGGAAAGGAAATGAAAGCTTTCTTGCTAAGCACACCAGTGACAGCAGCATGGTTGTGCTGTTTGGGGGCCTGAGAAGGCCTCCAAGACATGTGGAAGTAGGAAGCTGGGAGGGAAAGGTCTCTGGCATGCCCTCTGGATGTCCATGCATTTGGGATTCCACAGAACCAGGTCGCATATGACAGGTTTAATGCCAAACCTGAAGAATGGACAAAGAGAGGCCTGGGCGTTTGGTGGCCCTCTTTCTGCAGATCTATTTGCATGTGTTATTTTAGACTTAAAGTATTGCCTGGACACCCAGCATCACCAAGACCTTTTAATTATGTGAGGAAACACACAGGAGACCTTTTAAAGTCATTTAAAATTGGAAACATATGCCATAGGGATAAAGGCAAGCAAATATCATATCCAGAACCAAAGCACAAAATGTATAATTCTAAAAGAATGCAAATGACAACACACCACACATGTGCACACATGCACGCATGCACACATGCATACATACAAACACACATCTGAATTTATGCTTCCAGATGAGTGTGGTACCCTGGAAAGCAGTCACCTCAAAGGTTTCTGCACTTACTGCAACAATGATCCCATTCATCAAACCACATTGAAACTTCGCTTTTTGGAATTTCCATGAGGAAATTAAAACACTGGTTAAAACATTGCCTCTTATGGTAAATTTTATCCATATGGCTCTGTTTGAGTTTTGAAAATGACCAAACACAATTTCAGAGCATGTCTTTGTGGGGGAGTGGGTAACCAGGTGGGTAATTCCCAAAGTGTTTTTCTGAATGACTGATTCCTGGTTATCTTGTCTGGTTCAGAAAGTTGCTCTTAGGGCAATAATCAAAATTGAAATTAAAAGAAGGTGCCTCCCTGGTAACATCACTGAAACAAGCGTGCACTTTCCCAAGGTAGGAAATCTTGCAGGGCAACATTCTTAGGGATCTATAACACACACTATGTTTATTTAAACATTCTATATGATCACTGCCACAATACCCTTATAAGGAAAACACTGTGTACAAATGCACACCACCTCCACTAGGACATGTCAATGGGTTACTTGAAAGAGCTGTTACCACACTGGTGACTAACATGAGGAGATATAATTTCTGTTGCTTTTCTATTAGTCCTAAGCAACATTGGATGTAGACTCATAAACACCATGAATCAGTTCTTTTGTCAAAATCACTGCGGAATCATATCTCTGTTTTTCCATACCTCTTTATTTGTACGTGTGTGCATGTGTGTATATGGTATGTGTGAGTACAGATGCACACCTGTCATGGCACGATACAGAAGGAGGTCAGGGGACGACTTCAGGTGTTGAGTCTTGCCTTCCACCTTGCTGGAGGCAGGGTTTCTTGTTGTTTGCCTCTGTGGACTCCAGGCTAGGTGGCCCTCGGGCCTCTGGGGATTTTCCTGCCTCAGTCTCTATCTTGCTCCAGAAGAGCTAGATTGCAGATATACGACCACATCTAGCTTTTTATAGGGTCTGGGACTCTGAACTCAGCTCTTGACACGTGCATGGCGAGCACTTTATCCACCGAGCCAGCTTGCCAGTCTTATTTCTTAAAATGTTTTTTTATTTACTTGCAGAGCGTGTGAGTATGGGTGTGCCTCTTGTTAGTGCGAATGAACTTCAGATGTGTGGGCCACTTTGTTCATCTGGCTTTACGAGGATGCTAGTGTGGTGGTTTCAATGAGATGTCCCCATAAACTCGTGGCTTCTGAATGTTTGGTCCCCAGCTGGTGGCAGTTTGGGAAGTGGAACTTTGCTGAAGGAGGAATCTTCCTGGGGGTCGACTTAAGAGCTTAAAACTTCCCCTTGCCAGAGCTCTGCTCACTCTCTGGCTGCTGTTTTCCACCTGTTGTGTCAGAGGTGACATCCAGCCTCTGCTCGTGCCATGCTCTCCCCTGCCAGCATGGACCTTTCCCTAGAGACTGAGAGCCAAAATCAAAACTTTCCTCCAATCAGCTGCTTTTGGTCAGGTGCTTTGTCCCAGCAATGAGAAGGTAACTACAACAGCTGGAAAAATGAACCTGGGCCAGCAGGCAAGCAAGTGCCTTTAGCCACTAAGCAATCTCCCAAAACTTTTATTTTTGTTTCATACTTTTAAAAGGTAATGAATGCTCAAGGCAGCAAATTTGGAAAACAATGAGCACAAATAATACCTAACAGGGCTGGAGAGATGACTTAGCGGTTAAGGTGTTTGCCTGCAAAGCCAAAGGATCCCGATTTGACTCTCCAGGACCGACATAAGCCAGATGCACAAGGGGGCGCATGCATCTGGAGTTTGTTTGCAGTGGCTGGAGGCCCTGGTGTGCTCATTCTCATTCTCTCTCTCTCCCTCACTGCCTCTTTCTCTCTCTCTCAAATAAATAAATTATATATATATATATATATATATATATATATATATATATATATATATTATATATAAAAACACTCATAATCCAAGTCTTGATAAATAATCAAGGCAAAACCTCCAGAGTACCTGTCCAGATCTCCCTCTCTCTCTCTGGTATGGGTGTATAGAGGACACTGTAGAGAAGACACCTAGGTTAGGCCATGTATTCTGCCACTTGCTAGCTGTGGGACGAAGCGCAAGGAACTCTTCTATCATCTGCAAAATGGAAGTGATGCAGGTGCACTATTGGAATGATAGAGTGACTAGGGAACAAGAAGTTTACAGTCCAGTGCCTGACACATAGTAAGCATCCAAATTAGTTATGCCAATGGTCTTATTATTATACGATTTGGAAGGCAGCTGTTATCACTGAAAATTATATTGTGAGCTTTTTCCTTGACAGTATTTTAAATTCTACTACAAAAGCATAATTAAAACTTAGAGCTATTAATCTGTTAGACAGAACTGTCCACAGGTTGGTAAATAGAAAAAGCTGTAGCTGGAGAAGGCACAGTGAAGTTAAAGCAACCGAAAAAAAAAAAAAAAAAAAAAAAAAAACCTAACTTTTTTTTAATGTCCTAGAAAGAGTTGGGAAGATGTTTCAGTGTGTAAGGTGTTTGCCATTCAAGTGTGAGGACCTGTGTTCAGAATCCCAGACCCATATACAATGCTGGGCATGGTGGTAGATGCCATTAATTCCAGTGATGGGAAGGTAGAAATAGGGACTCTCTGGGGCTAGGCTGGCCAGCTAATCTAGCCCTAAGAATGAGATCTAGATTGAACAAGTGACCTTGTGTAAAAGAATAAGGGGGAGAGTGACTAAGAAAGACACCCAACATCAGCCTCTGGCCTCTGCTGACATATACATGCATGTTCACCCACATGCATATGAATGAGCACATATGTACACATATGCATGCACAAAAAGTCCTAGCTGGGGAGGGTGGCACAAGCCTTTAATTCCAGCACTTGGAGGCAGTGGTAAAAGGATCATCACAAGTTCAAGGCCAGCTTGAGACTACATAGTGAATTACAGGTCAGCCTGGGCCAGAGGAAGATCCTACCTCAAAAAAAAAAAAAAATTTAAAAAGTCCTAAAAATCTTTACCATTGTATTAACATCCCTAGCAACAGGTTCAGGCACTGCACTAATTTGTTAATATTAAAAAAAAAAAAACTTCTATTAGACTGGAGATATTGCTCAGTGGTTAAAGGCACTTGCTTGAAAAACCTGAAGGCCCAGGTTCAATTCCCAGTACTCACATAAACCAGGTGTACAAAGTGTCACATGTATATGGAGTTCCTCTGCAGGGGCAGGAAGCCCTGGTATGGCCACTCTCTCCCCCTCCCTCTGTCTGCCTCTTTCTGTCACTCTGTCTCTTAAATAAACAAATAAAGTATTTTTTCAAAAAATGTATCAGGAGGACATTGGCAATGTCTACAGACATGTTATGACTGTGAGTGGGCAGGAGGGTATGTCAGCAGTGCCTAGGCGGGGGAGGTCAGGGACACTGCTGAACATCCTGTAATGCACAGGACCACCATTCTCACGGAGAATGACGTGTGCAGTGCTGAGGCTGAATGACCTTGTCTAACCCTAGCCAGCTCTGTGGTCCCAAGTCACTTCCCTAAGTGATGATGTGATCACCAGAATTGCGTGAGCACTAATACTTCACAGGGGTCATCTTGCAGAACCTTCCCTCTAGGCCTATGATGTAGCCCCTGTGACCACCCGTACTTCATTGGTTAGGACACAAGCCAGTGAGTATTAAGAACTTCACCCCAAATCGATCCAGTGAGTAGCTTGGTTCTAGTTGGCTCTCACATCATTTTCTTCTTGTGCATCCCCATCTCCACTCTGACACTTTCCTGCCTCGTTCTGAGCTTCTCCACACCCCTAGGAATTCATGGAGATGTTCCAGGCGACAGTGGTAGAGGTTCCATTTCATAAGCAAACTCTCTTGGCATTTTTGCTGAACCTGGGCTACTATGGAGAGAAAGGCCGTTGGCCATGGATGGCTCAGCAGAAAGCCGTGAGTGAATACAGCTGTCTGGTACACATGTGGGAGAAAAGATTAGTGATCTCCATGTCACTTAGTGTCATCCTTAAGACTAAGTGATCTTTCTTTAAGGTCTGTCCCAGGGTCAGCCACTGACGCTCCTGTTTGTCCTTCCAAGAAGATCTCAAGTTCTAGCCAAGAGCCTCTTGTAGAGTTGTGCACATCAAAGAGAAGCAAGCACCGAGGAGCCTACTGAAGTGTTTTATTCACACCATGGTCTTCCCTGGTTACAGGGCATTGCTGAGAACACTCAGGTCTTCATCGACTGAAGACAGCAAAACATCAAAGTTCATAAAAATCACAGCACACCTCCACCCAGAGTTAAAGCCAAGAACAAACAACTCTGGGGGTTGGACTGATTTCATAAAATAATCTCAGGGACTGAAGTGGAAAACAGCAATGACCATGAACTTTAGAGAGGCCAAAAAAATAATCGACTACATTTTTCTAAAATTATGCAATGTTTAGCAAACTGAGATCACTGATGGGGAGGGGGAGGGAAGAAAAGGAGTCACACAAACTTCACTAAACAAAGTCACATACCAACAAACATTTCAACCACTCTAACCAAGATGGGGAGCTACAATTCCTTTTTAGTTCCAAAGATCTGAGGGATGGGAGTGGGAAATAAACAAAAGTCCTAGGGGACAATCATTAATAAGATACTCAGAACTATTTTCCCACAAGTCATTTCTTTTTAAAGTAAGCTACTCTAGGTTAAAAAAGCCAATCCCCTGCATTCCTGTCCAAATAAAACCTCTTTGCAAGCAGTCAACCAAAAAAAAAAAAAAAAAAAAAAAAACTGAAATTCCATTGTCATAGCATTATGTCTGTGGGGTACCACTTCAGAAAAATCTTCAAAAAGTAAAAACAAGCTGGGTAATTAATATAGGATTCTGTAATGAAGGGGGAAAGAAAATTAACAAAGTAAAACCCACCCCAAAGGAAACTACAAGAAAGCTTGGGCTCACATCCTGCCAGTGTGTAATTTCAAGAGCTTCCTGTTTACTCACAACAACAAACACACACACAAAACCACCCACATCAAGTTTTCCAGGAAGTTAGATATGTAAATAAAACCTTTAGATTTCTTTAATAAGACAAATGTATTTTCTTCCTAATCCACCTCCATGGTTGATGAATGAACAGAGGCAGCTTTCACTAAAGGAGTGAGAAACAGATTCTAAGGGTCATATTTTTATCTGTCTGAAGATTCTAAGACAAATGAAGATAAAACAATATATACTACATATTTGTTCTTATGAAATAAGTTATTTTTATCATTTGTCTGAAAGCAACACAAAAGTATTGAGAAGTCTTTTGAAGTAAGATGGATTTTGCTCACGTCAGTAAGAAGTGATAACTGTAGCCAGTCCCTTATACTCATGACATCTTAGTGCTGTCTACAGGGCACCAGCACACTGTGATGGAAAGTCAGTAATTGCCCAGATGTTATGTCTAGTCACCAATGGCTGGAATTTCCCCAGTATGTGCACTCTCTCTAAGCGTCTTTGGGAATTGGCAAAGAGGGATTTTCCCACATTCTCCTGCACTTCACACTTCCTAGGCCTTTACAAGTTCCTTATACACTTCGTAGAGGTCGTCACAGAGTCACATGTGGTAACTTCCTCTAATTGGGCTGATCCTAGGCCTTGTAGGTAGTCCCAAAAGAGTCCCCTGGGGTACAAGCAAATTCTCATCCTCGGGAATTCTCTGAGTTCAGAAATATATTTTATACCACATCATAGCCCATAATTCCACCGTGAATGTTCTAAGAGTTGGGGGGAAAAATCACCTGGGTATCCATGTCCTTTTCCTCCCTTCCAAATGTCCTCCCGTTTTATTTGTGTGTGCATATGTATGCGTGCAGGAGCATGTTCATGTGTGTATCTGTGTAGGGGCCAGAGGACAACTTCAAGTACCATCCTCAGGACTGCCAGCCACCTCTTTTTTTTATTTTTATTTTTTGTTGTTTATTTTATTTATTTGTTTGGGAGTGACAGGCAAAGAGAGAAAGAGGGGGAGGGAGGGAGGGAGGGAGGGAGGGAGGGAGAAAAAGAGAGAGAGAGAGAAAGAGAGAGAGAGAAAGAGGGAAAGAGGGCCTCCAGGCACTGCAGATGAACTCCAGATGCATGCGCCACCTTGTGCATCTGGCTTATGTGGGGCCTGGGGAATCGAGCCCCAAACTGGGGTCCTTAGGCTTCACAGGCAAGCACTTAACTGCTAAGCCATCTCTCCAGCTCCAGCCACTTATTTTTATGACAGGGCCTCTCATTGGTCTGTAGCTCGCCAGGTAGGCAACGCTGACTGGCAAGCCATCCCCATGGATCCTCACATCTCCACTGCCCGGTGCTGGAATTACAGGCATGGATCACCATTCCTGACATGTTCCATGAGTACTTGGGATTGAACTTAGTCATCATGCTTACAAGCACTTTGCTGACTGAGTTTGTCTCTCCAGCCCATGCCTGCCTATTCTTAACCTGCAGAAACAGCTCCTCTTCCAAGGGAAGGCTGTTCCTTTCTCAAGTCCCACATCAGTAATGGCCAGGAGGCAGAAGGATACTTGTCTTCACTGTCTTCCACCTGTCCCAGGCCTTATGTCACTAATTCTTTAGGTGGAGTCTCTTCTCACACTGAGTCCACCATCTCCCTATTCTCCGAAGTCCAGAGAGTGGCAGCACAGCACGGCCGTGAGTAGCTTCAGCAAACGATGACTGGTGTGATCATTGGTAGGTCACTTCCCCTTAGCACTCTTCAATCTTCCCGGATCCCATGTGTGGAGTGCATGTAATGAGCAAGTTCTGACATCCTAGAGTTATATGAGGATTGTTCTAGTTCAACTTCTCTGAGAAGCTTATGTAAAGAAGGGATGATGTATAAGGAACTATTTGGAGAAATGAACACACTCAGGGAATGGGCAGAGACAAAAAGACGTATCAGACCACGTATGTATTCCCTCTTGCATCACTGTGACACAACCTGACACGAACAACTTATTTGTCCTCACCGCTTCAGTAGATTTCAGTGCATTGTGGCAATGTGAGTGGGAGGCAGCTGGTCACATCATGAGGGCCAAACAGGAAGCTGAGGACAGGACTGGAACTGGAGTTAGGTGTAGCTTTCAAAGAACTGCCACTTGTGCTTCCTGTCAGCCAGGACTCATCTCTTAAAGGTTCCACAGCCTTGCCATACTGTCTTATCAATGGGAGAGCAAGTGTCCAAACATGAGCCTGAGGACACCCCAAACTATAACAAACCATGTAGCGTATGGGAGAGAGGGAAAGAAGAGATTTTTGAATACAGGAAGGATTAGGTTATGGCATAGTTGCAACAAGACCAGTGAAGATTTCTACAGCTGCATCACTTGGGCATCACTGTAACAGCCCACCTGAGCACCCCTGCTGGAGTAAGAATCTGCGAATCCACCACTTGGAGTAAACACAATATTAACTGCCTAGGAAGCACCTATCCTTGAGTCAGGGTAAGGCTTCCATAAAACAACTGGTGGGAGGCTTGAGAGATGGCTTAGGGATTAAGGCGCTTGCTTGCAAAGGTTAAGGACTCATGTTCAAATCCCCAGGCCCCACATAAGCCAGACACAGTGATGCAAGTGCACAATGTCGCACATGTGACAGGGCGAATGTGTCTGGAGTTGGTTTGCAGGGGCCAAAGGCCCTGGCACACCCATTCTCTCTTTCTCATCTCTCTCTCTCTCTCTGTGGCTCTTTCAAATAAATAATAACTGATGGTGACATGGTGACAATAACAGTTATGGTGTGATGATGATGATGATGACGACAATGATGACAACACTAAGAGTGGTAATGATGTCACTTCCTGTTTTACTGAAGTTCTGGGAAGGTGACTCACTGTTTTCATCTGCCCATGACCTGCTATCGTGCTCAGAGAATGTGAAATTTTTACACATTGAGGTAATCTGTTGTGACCCTGGTATTGTGGACTCAACTGACCTTCCCTTGCAAACAGTTCAGCAAACAACTACTGGAAAATAAGCTGTATTTTATTATCACTCAACAGTCCAGAGGAGTTTCCTGATCATCCCAGCTGGATGAACTCATCTCAGACTGAAGAAAAATTCCAGCCCATGGAAATAGGAAGAAGGGACTGAAATAAAGCCTGCTGTCTCCTTGAGTTGAGGGCATAGAGTGAAGGAACAGTATCTCAAGTTTGCAGGGCAGAGTATCAAAAGAGAGAATTGCACAGAGTGCAGCAGAAACTTGCAGAATCCCCTTGATTATTTAGCCGAGAACCCTTTAGTGATACTTACGAGGAAGCCACCCAAACTGGAGGACAAACAACCACAAAGACTGGAAGGAACAAAGATTTTAAGAGCTCATCTTCACAGTGAAGATCCCTATAATTATAGTAGACAATTGACAGGTAACTCAGAGGGCATCAGAGGGTCTCTATGAGGGAATGACAATTGGACTGTAAAGTTACTTGACGTGTTGCTATGACCAAATCGTAGGTGAGAAGTAGCTTAAGGAAGGAAAAAAATTTATCGTGAATTACAGTTTGAAGGGAATGGAGTTCACCATGGTGGGGGAAGCATTGTGGCAGGAGTGGGAATCCAGCTGTCACAATCAGGAAGCAGAGGCCAAACAGGAAGTGGGGTCAGGCTATAAAAGCTCAAGGCCCACCCTTAGTGACCTACTTTTTCCAGTAAGGATCTACCTCTACAAGGTTCCAGCACTTCCCAATACAATACCACCAGCTGGATACCAAGTGTTCAAACATATGACTTTATGGGAGACACGTCACAGTCATATCATAACACAGCCTAGAGCAAATGCTATGTTGATCCCACCCAGCAAAGCTTAAAAGAAAGACCCACAAGAAGAAATTGTTTCCAAGTCACTTAGCTTTGTTCCTTGAATAATGTACAAGAATTTTCCTAAGAACATAAAAATATTTAGCACACAAGGTAACACTCATGATGTCTGGCCTCCTATCAAAATTTACCAGACATGTAAAGAAACAGGAAAATGGGATTCATGAGGAAGAGAGGTCAATCCACACCGTCTCAGAACTGACAGAGATGTTAGAACTATCAGACAAAAATTTAAAAATCAAAAAGTAATTACAGCCATGATAGGCACCTTCAGGGCAGCATGGTCATAGACAACATTTTGCCATGAAGGATGGAGAAGGACAAAAAAACAAGAGAACAAAACAGAGGAAGGACTACCCTGAAAGAGAGTGTTCCTCAGGGAATGGGGGTGGGAGAGAGTAGACCAGAGGATATTGGGGCTGGAACACAATCAAACTACTGTATGTTCATATATTAAAGTTCTCAATGTAAGTAAAAAGAGAAATCTGTGGGGAATGAAAACAAAACAGTACTGATTGAAATTACAATTTATTACAACTGTGTCCCAAAGGAAACTAGAAATTTTTTTTTTTTTTTTTTTGGAGAGAGACACAGAGAGAGGAGAGGAAGACAGATAGAGATGGGCGTGCCAGCAGCCTTTCAGCTGCTGTGAATGAAATACAAATGCATGTGCCCCCTTGTGGTCAAGTGCAGCATTGCGCCCTTGCGTCACTTTGCATCTGGCTAAACGTGGGACCTGGAGATTGGAACTGCTGGAGATTGGAACCAGCGTTCTTAGGCTTAGGAGGCAGGTGCCTTAACGGCTAAGCCATCTCTCCAGCCCAGAAACTAGAAAATATTTTAAAACAGGTAAACATAAAACACAGCATGCAGCTGGAAAGATGGCTCAGTGGTTTAAGGCGCTTGCTTGCAAAGCCTACTAGCTTGGGTTTGATTCCCCAGTACCCACATAAAACCAGATGCATGAAGTGGTACATGCATCTAGAGTTCATCTGCAGTGGCAGGAGGCCCTGCCACACCCATACTGATGCTTTTTCTGTCTGCATCTTTCTCTCTGTCTCTCTCAAATAAATAAAAATATTAAGAAAAAAAAAACATGGACTCATGTAGGCTACAGCTACAGTAGTTCAATATTAAATGCATACTAGGAAGACTGTTTTCAATTAACAACTACCCTTCCAATTAAGAGAAATAAAATAAGAGCAAATGGTACTAAAGCAAGCCCTAAGAAATGCAATAGGTAATGAAATTGGAAATAGAAAAGGAAAAAGATCAATAAATGAAATAGTTGGTGCTGTGAAAAGATCAGTAAATCAACGAGCCTGGCAAAGTTAAGTAGGGCAAAGGTACAAATCTCCACCCTACAGAATAAAAGCAGGGCTAGCACTATAGATCCCATACCCGATGATAAACAAATTGACACACATAGGCTCAAAAACAGGATTGGGGAAGCAATGTCTTAAAAGCAGCAAGTTATCAACATTCACTCAATAAGAAATAATCTTACATTTAATATTGACATAGGAATTGCAGTCAAAAATCTTGTCTAACAAACCGAAACAAACAAACAAATGGGGAAGAAAACCAAAGCAAGAAAAGAAATACCCAACTCTCTCAGTATTATAAGATTTCACTGGCAAATTCCACCAAATATTTAAAGATGAAACAAAACCAATTCTACACATTCCTTCCCAGGAAACAAAGAGGCAGGAACACTTCCCAGCTCACTCCATGAGGCTATCATTGACTTATGCCAAAACCAGACAAGACAAAGAAAAAAAAAAAAAAAACCTTCAGACTAATACCCCAGAAGAAAATATCTGCAAAACCCCTCAACAAAATATTAGCAAAGCAAATCCAGCCGTTACATAAAAAGAACAATGGTTACAACTAAATGGGGTTTATCCCAGGAATCTAAGGCTGTTTAATACTCCACAGTAAATTGATGCCATCATGTTAATGGTCTGGAGAAGAAACACCACATGATCAGATTCTGGATGCAAAAAAATGAAAAGTTTAAATATTCATTTATTGTAAACATTCTGAAAGCTAGGAACAGAAAGAAACTGCATTAATCTGATAAAGAGAATCGTGCTTAGTGGTCAAGACGAATGCTTTCCCCCTAAATGTGAGAAGGGAAATGTCCAGTTTACAACTCCTACTCAACATTAGTCACTCTAGGCAATGGAATAAAGCAAGCAATATAAAAGATATCAAGATCAGAAAAGAAGAAATACAACTTTCCTATGCACAGATAATGATGCCCATATAGAGAAAACCCAAGAAATATTGTATGGGAAGCACTTTAGAACTAGTAAGTGGTTTTTATGTGTTAATAAGATGGAATCTGTTTATTATTCTAAACTAATAATAAAAACATGAACTTAATTTCTTTTGTTGTTTTTGGAGACAGGGTCTTATTCTGTAGCTCAGGCTGGCTTGTCCTTCACTGTGTTGTACAGGATGACCTCATTCATACCAGTCCTCTTGCCTCAGTCTCTTAAGTACTGGGATTACAGGTGCAGGCCACCACCCCTGACTGAACTTACATTAAAAAAAAAAATCTCATTTATAATAGCTCCAGAAGAAGGAAGAGGTAATTCTTGGATATAAATATAACAAAACAGGCACTAGAACACATATGGTGATTATCACAACATAAATCTATGGCAAGACATACCATGTTCATGGAAACACTCAAAACAGTTTAGATGTCAATTATTAAAAAGTTGATACATGAACTTAGCAGGATACCAATTAAAATCCCTAGAGTTTTGTTGTTGTTGTTGTCATTTGTAGACAAATAAAGGCAAATCAATTCTAAAATTTACCTGGAAAAGCAAACAACTAAAAGAGAGGGAAAAAAATCATTTTGAAAAAGTAATAAAGTGGGAGGATGCAGATTTTATAACATGGCAGTACTATAGCATTTATGATAGCATTGAAATGCCTAAGAAGTAGACACATAAATAGCATCACATATAGACAGCCCAGAAATCGATATGGCCACCTGACTCTGAGACAGTTACAAAAGCAACTCAGTGACGAAAGGCCAGCCTCTCGGTGATGGACGTGTGCACGTTACAGAAAGGGAGATGGCACCCAAAGCTTCGTACCTTATGGAAGTGAATTCAAAATTGATCATAGAGGGGGAAAAAAAGCAAGGTTATAAAGCATTCAGAAAAATACCTATGTAGAAAATTTTATAATTTTCTGTTAAGTAGAGTTCTTAGCTGATAATAAACCCAATTCATATAAAAATCAATCAATTCAATTTCATCACAATTTAAAACATTTACTAGGCAAAAGACATAAATAGATAAGCTACTAACTTGGAGAAAATATTTGGAAATCACATACCCAATAATGGATTTAAATCCAAAATATACAAATAACAAAAAACAGTTGAAACACTTCAGTGTCAAAATGAAAATAAATAAATAAATAAATGTTTGAACAGACACTACACCAAGAAGGTCCAGTGGATGGAAGAAGCAAGCACGAAGGGGTGCTCACCACCATGACAATGAAGTAAGTGCACATTAAAATCACAGCGAGGAATGACCACAGATCTATTAGAATGAAGAAGCACGGACCTTCTAACATCGACAGGTGGCAAGGCTGTGGTGTGATAGCAATGTATGTACATACGTACATGCATAGTCGCAATGCAAAGTCTTACAGTCACCCTGGAAAGCAGTTTAACACATACATTTAAAGGGATACTTGCTCAAGTGACCCAGCAATCCAATATATTTACCCCACATAAATGCAAACCCCTGTCCATGCAGGAGCTTATACAAGTGCTTAACCTGGTGCTACTATCTTTATGTCTTAAACAGTTACATACATTTCACTTAGATCTTATTTCAATAAAAGAGAAAACAGTTCTATTCATAATGCCAAACACTGAAAACAGTCCAAGTGTCCTCCAAAATAGAACACATAAACTACCCCTGGTATGTCTACATTATATTCAGCCATCCACACACACACAAAACTAATGATACGGATAACATCTGGGATAACTCTGAAACATGTGGAAGGGCAGAATTACAGGGGTGGAGAAAGCCTCCCTCCTTGCCAGGTGCTGGAAGGGGGGCTCCCCGTTTCTAGAGCTGATGATTCACTTCTGCACCTGCTTACGGAGGCAGATACATAGGAATGCATACACATGTCTAAACTCACAGAACTGTACACTGAAGAAGCCAAAGTTATGGTACATAGCTTCAAAAATAATGATTAGTAAAGAGAAACAGGTCAAACCCATCATCTTTGTTTGTTCAATAGCCATCATTCCCACCAAACAAAGCCCAAATCCCTCTCTTTCTGCCTCCTGTGTTGGTTTACCCCAGTCCAAATTCACACGTTACTGCATCCTTGTTCTTTCTTCCCATTGTGGAATAAGCACAGGTTGATTCTGGAGTCTGAACGGGAAGGTTTTGCCCTTGACAACCCATAGGACTTCTCCAGTTGGATGCTATGACAGTCCTGGTCTGAAATGTTCTCATAGCTTCTTAAATGTATGTTCCTTGATCCCCACTCCTCCTTGTCCTCTCAATTCTCACCACATCTGCACAGGCCAGTGCTCTGGTCAAACAGTAACACGTACCCTGCAATGATATGCCATCACCCCACGATGGATGACTCCATCCCCTTCCCCTCATACTTGTCCTTCTTACTTCCTGCCTGCACTTTTACTGTCTTCCTTCGTTGTTTCCACTTTGGCATTTGAAAATAGCCTACATGTCCTCTGAGGTCTCCATCAAATATTCCTAGGTAGAAAGTTCTACTCACCAACCCCTCCCCCATGTTCTCTGCCACTCTTTCATTTTTCTTGGGGACAACTGTGCACATAATGGGGCTATTCTGCTCCAGTTCAGTTTCCTGTCTGAGAATAAGGACAGTCACATCTGCTCTAATGGCAGACACAGTGCCTAGTATGGGTGGAGGGGTGCATATCACACTTGTTGAAATGAGATCAGAATAACTGATAGCAACCTCCGGAAACAGCAGCTAATGTTCACTTTTCACCCCGTGTTCCCAAGGGCCTGAACACTTTCAGTTGTGAGATTTGTTTTATTTATTTATTTTTGAGACAAGAACTCGCTATATACCCCATCTAGCCTCAAGTTTGCAATCCTCCTGCCTCAGCCTTCCAATTGCTGGGATTACAGAAGTACACCACCATGACCCAGCTTAAGACATCCATATTGGGAGTTTACTCTCTGCAAAGCACTCGGGGCTAGAGAGCTTGCAGAGGGTGGGAGGACAGATGCACACAATGGAGGATGCTAATAATCTCCAGGCAAGATTAATGCCCCAGACCTTGGCTCCTTTTAATATTCATTCTAATACCCTCTGTAATAGAATATGAGAGTCATTGAGCTTTCAATAATTCAGGATATGTTCCTGATTTGAATATGAGTTAGTCTGCTAAGCACATTTGCTGTTCTTTCAGGATTATTTTTTTGTGTTCCTCCTATGCTATCCCCTCCCCCCACTGAGCTACACTCCACCATTCTATCATTGTTCACCCCATCCACAATTTTTTTTAATATTTATTTTTATTTATTTGACAGAGAGGTAGATAGAGAACGGGCATGCCAGGGCCTCCAGCTACTACAAATGAACTCCAAACACATGTGCCACCATGCTTACATGGGTACTGGGGATTCGAACTTGGGTCCTTTGGCTTTGCAGGCAAGCAACTTAACTGCTAAGGCATTTCTCCAGCCCCCACAATTTGTTTTTCACTATATTATTCAATGTGTGTTCTTCAAACTATTCCTGGCTCTCAAGTATGAGATCCACATCTTAATCTGAAAGACCTTCCTTTTTTTTTTTTTTTTTTTTTGTGGTGTCACTCAAACTTTCAGAAAAACGAAGGCAACTATTATCCTGGAAATTCTAAATGATAGAACCAACCTATACTCCACACATCCTCAGGGTCTGAGCAGACACGGCTGCAGGGATGGACAGCATTCAAAATGTATGTGATGGGAGCTGGGGGAGATTCTCAGTGGATAAAGTTCTTGTTGCATAGGTGTGAGGACCTGAGTTCAGATCTCCACGTAAATGCTGGGTAGGCACGGCGGCCCACCTGTAATCCTAGCTCTTGGGAGGTGGAGACCGTGGAAGCTGGCTAGCTAGACTAGCAGAATAGGCAACCTCCAGGGTCAAATGAGATCTGCTGCCCTCAGTAAAGAGGGTGGAGCACAGTCAAGGAAGGCACCTAGCACCAACCTCTGGCCTCCACATGTTCAGGCACCTGCACACATGCAAACATGCATACACACATGCAGGCAAACCACACACATGCATATGCCAAAATATTTGGTATAAATATTGAAGATGGATCTTTGAGTTCACAAAAAACACTAATAAATTTTTATTTTAAGGAAATATGTAACAATCTTGGTCTCCAGTAAAAACATCCTATTGAATTGTGGCCTAAGCTTTTGCAATCATGCATACCTAAGAGCAAAATATTTTGAGCTGGCACAAACATATGCTATGTAGTTTTACTTACTTATAAATTATAGATGTGTGTATATAAACTTATATGTATATGTGCTACAATGCTGAGGCGAGCATTATAAACCATGCATTTCAAATTAAATTTTGAAGCATGAGATTAAATATAAATGATAAAAGAAGTTCTAGTATTCTCTTTTACATCCCAGCAGATTATACTGTATGCTGCATTGGTGTGGACATTGTACGTTGGAACCCACGCATACAGAGACTGTATCTCTCAGCCCATTTCTGAAAGGCTATGTTGGATTGCTTTGGGAAAGTTAGACACATTACAGCCAGTGCCATGAGTGCTGTGGTAGATACCAACAAGAGGGTACTGGGCTCACAATACTCCAGTGACTGCATCTGGCCAGCACTGTATTCCATGCCTCCGTTTTCTAGCTCTTTTTCCAGGTGGGCTCATTACTGTCCCTTGTCCCTCAGTGACCACAGGAATGGGTCCAAGGACTATATGTCCTGGTAGAATTAATGGGTTTGAAATCCATCATCATAGATGTTTAACTATGTCGTCCCCTTTGGATATCAACTGTAAAGATGTAAGCTCAGAGGAGACACTGTCTATACTCCACAGAACATCAGTCCACATGACGGCAACAGCCAAGACCACATGGCCTTATTGTTTGCTTACAGGAGCCCAGAAATACATACTATTGCGAGAATTTGGTGTGAATTTTATTTCTGTTTGCAACTAAAATTAAAGTCCATAAACATCAAGGGGAAAGATCATAAGGGATGCAAAAATCATCCAGTCACCTTAAAAATATCTATTTGTTATGTTACTATGGAGCAGAAACGTCTCCAGCTGCCAGAAATCGTCGCAAACCACCAGCAAAGAAAAATAATCCCAGCACCACAGAACTGATATTGTAGGGAAAGAGGCAGAGAATAAACAGGACATAATAGTAAACTCTCTATAATGAAACAAAGTGACAAGAAACATAGAAGTGGGACAGAGAGTAAAAAGAATTTGGCTGGAATAGCATGGGAAAGCCTAAATGAAGGGTCCCGAATATAAGTTATGAAAATAGAGGGACACAGCATTTCTAGGCAGAGAGAACCAAAAGCACAAAGACCCTGAGGCAGGCCTGGCTTGTTCGAGGTAGAAGCAAAATGCCTAGGTAGCTAGAACAGAAGGGAGGAGGAAGAAGGCAGCACAAGGTAAAAGCAAGCTGACATGGCCAAAGAGTGCAGTGCCTCATGGGCCATAGGAGGCCTGGGACTTTTCTCTGACATAGGACTTCTGCAGGGTTGTATGGGTGGGAAACATTGACCAAGAGAATCTTCTCTCTCTGTCTCTCCCGCCCTCTCTCTCATTGTTCCCAGTACTAGTCCAGATATGCAAAAGATTTATGTGGGAAAAGCCATCCAACAGGAGGCCAAAGAGAAAGGCACAAATCAGCAAGAGGAACAGATACAGGTGTCGGGTTCAACTAAGGTGGCATCCAATAGCATCTGCTCTGACACAAGTACCCAGTTTTCACGACTCTTCAAATGTCTCTAGGTAGCAGAAGTGCCAATCGGGGGGTTTTCAGCATCCACCAAGTACCAGCTGAACCGAATGATTTTGACCTTGTTTGTTTACTGAGCCAAGACCTGTCCTTGACAGTTCCAATCAGTTTGCAAAGAACTCTGATTCCTCTGAGAGTCACGTGTTAGAAGCTTGGCATCCAGTGTGGAAATGGGAGAGGAGGGAGACCCTGACCCCAGACTCGGATAACAGCAAATAAATTCTGGGAAGGCATTGTGGAAGAGGGGGCAGAAAGCTTCTAAGAGCCACAGGGTGGGAAGGAATATCCAAAGGCATTGCCCCCACACACACACAATAACTGACTGACTGCTGCTGTCACAACTCATAACCCCATGGTGAATACCAGTAACCCCGCTGAGGAGGGCCCTCAGTGAAATGGGGGTGGGGAGGAGGGGAATGGGACCCACACATGATTTGTCCATACAACAAAATTTTCTATTTATAATTTTTAAAATGACAACAAGAAGAAAAAGTCCAGAGCTTAGCACTGGCTGAGTCAATATTGATCATACCCACTTGGGCTTGGGGAACATTGCTGAGGTCATTGTGGAAAGAATAGGAGTGTGGTCCCTATATGGCAATGGCAGTAGACACAGAGAAGACTCAAAAGCCATCAGAGCTGAAAATGTGAGGCTGTGGAGAACCCAACACTAGAGGAGACTTCCCACCATCCCATGCCAGGCTCGGGGAACATTGTGGAAGAGGGGCAGAAAGAATGTAAGAGGCACAGGTTACTTGGGAATATTTTGGTGCACTGTCCTCCAGAACTGAACTGATGGTGCATTCATGACACTGCGGTGGTTCCTGGTGTCCCCACAAGACCAGCACGGCTCTGAGCCCGTGAATGTTTTGACCTGGAGGACAAAATGGATGAGACACCAAAAGAGAGGCAGGACTACCTTGAAAGAGGAGGCGCCCCAGGGATTGGGAACAAAGGGATGGGAACAATCCAACTACTGTGTGTTCATGCATTAGCGTTCTTGTTACCAGCCAAAGCAAAGCCAGAGCTGGGGAGACGGCTCAGTGAGTAAGAGTAGTTGCTGCCCAAGCATGGGAACTCAGGTTCAGACCCCCAACTCCCATGTAAAAAAAACTGCTGTAACCCCAATTCTAAGGGGATGGAGACTGGAGGATAGCTGGGGCTCGCTGGCCAGCCAGTCCAGGTTCAATGAAATAGCATGTGTCAGGGAAATATGGAGGCAGACTAATAGAGGACATACGCATCCTTCCCTAGCCTCTGCATGTACACACACACACACACACACACACACACACACACACACGCATGCACGCACACACACACCATACACATACAAAAAGGAAGTGAAGCTCACTGTCAAATGAGGTCACTTCTTTACCAGTGTGTCCTTACTTCTAAGAGCTGCTTATGAAAACACATTTCAACCTTCAAACAGCTTCCCTTTACTTCCGTTGCACCAGTGTCTGAGAGACTAGGCAGAGGAGAACAATGAGAGAATATGACCAGAACAAAGATGGTGAAAGGCAACAAGCTTGTGGTCTCAGAGAAGGGTGAGGCCAAGACCGGCTGGGCAGGCCAAGGCAACTACTTCAAGGAGCAGCTGCCCATAATTTCACATGTAATAAACCTCAAGTTTCTCCATTTAATTAAAATGTCAATGCCCTTGGATACAGTCAACAGGGAATGATTTAAGTCTTGTATCTCTTAGTATGTGAAGAAGACAGAATCTGAAACAAGCCTCGGTGGTCATTTGACATCACATACAAGCCAGAAAAAAAAAAAGATTGGTTATTTTGCCATCACAAAACCAAGCAACCAAATGGTTTACTCATCTGGCCGTGAAAGAAAAGAATAGTACTTTCATGGAAAGACTGCATATAAGAAGCATGCACATTTTCTTAAGAGTCCCACCTCTGCCATCCTGTGAGGCTGAAGATTTCACTGCTATGAGCGGCACTTGTTTCATCAATACAGTGGTGACACAATTTGGGTGAAAAATAACAGCTACCTTGCAGGTTTGTTAATAGAAGCTCAGTAAAGATGTACTCAGGAGTCTCAACTGTGGATGTAGTAACACTATCAAATAGATTCAGACATTGAGGTTCAAACTTCTTCTCACTTTTAGACCTTGTACTGTGGGCAAGTGTGGAGGGAGGGTGCTCATGCAGGTATGTTAACACGCATATGGAGGCCAGAGCACAATCTCCAGTGTCCTTTCTCAGGCGTAGTCAACCTTTTTTGAGACAGGTTCTGTTGCTGGCCTGGGGCTTGTCAAGTAGGCTAGACTGGTTGGCTAGAGAGCTTCAGGAATCCTCCCATGTGTGCCTTCCCAGAGCTGGGATTCCAGGCACACACTGCCATGTCCAGCCTTTTTTTTTAAATGTGGGTTCTGAAAATTGAACTCAGGTCCTCATTGTTTAGAAAGCAAGTGATTTACTGACAACAATAGTCGCAGGCCCTGGACCTTCTTTTTATAAATATGGGGCTGAAGGTTTAAGTCTATGGTAGAGGGATTTCCTGCCATGCAGAGGCCCTAAGTTCAATGAAATAGCACTGAAATAGAAATGAAAGTAAAAGAAAAATGAGGGCTGGGAGATGGCTCAGTGGTTAAAAGCCCTTGCCTGCAAAACCTGCCAGCCTAGGTTCAATTCTCCAGTCCCCACGTAAAGTCAGATCCACAAAGTGGCACATGAATCTGGAGTTCCTTTGCAGTGAAAAAAGGCCCTGGTGCACCCAGAGTCAGTCAGTCTTTTTCTCTCTCTCTCATAAATAAATAAATAAATAAATAAATAAATAAATAAATAAATAAATGCTTAGCTCTTAAATGTTTTTTTTTTTAAAGAAATAGGTATAATACTAGGGAATGAATGTTAATTCTGTTAGCTCTGATAATAATATTGTGATGATGTAATTTTAGGGATACATAAAATATATAATAATTACTATAATGTACTTTAAAGCACAACTAAAAATAAAGAGAAAGAAAAGTTATGGAGCCAGGCATGGTAGTGCATATCTGTAATCCTAGCACTCAAGAGGCTGAATAGGAGGATCACGAGTTCAAAACCAGCATGTGATGCATTGTGAGACCCTGTCTCAAAAGGAAGAAAAAGAAGGAGTAGCAAGAGGAGAAAAGGGAGAAAGTGAGGGAGGGAGGAGCAAAAGAGTGGGGGAAATTAACAACTGTTACATGTAACTGATATGGTTTGTAACTCCCTTCATCAAAGCTGCTCTCATTCTTGGTAAGAGAATCTGTTTTATTTTACAGGTAGTACAGAATACTGGGGAGATCCAAGATCCATCAAGATGGCAAGAAAAGATAGCCAAATGCCCACCATGAGATGTGCTACCTCCACCACATCTACCAGGACCCACAAGAAATTACAGAGGAAGCAGCCACATGAGGATTGCTCCCACTGCCAGCCTGACAACAAGCCCCAGGAAAATGGTGACACACACTGTGGTGGATCAAAACACATAAAATCAGAAATACAGAGGCTACAGAGAGCTCAACACTAGACCAAACTGCTAACAGACCTGCCAAGGCTCAGGGACTGTGGAAGAGAGGACGGGAAGATTATAAGAGCCCCAGGGTAGGTAGAAATCACCGAAGACACAACCCTCTCCCTCTCCATAGGCAGGAGGATCGCTGTGAGTTCGAGGTCACCCTGAGACTACATAGTGAATTCCAGGTCAGCCTGAGCTAGAACGAGACCCTATCTTGGAAAAACCAAATATATATATGTAATTCAATGAGTGGTATAAATGAGGAGGAAGAAGATCACCAAGAGCTGGGAGAGGACAGAAGTTCAAGAGTTAAATGTCCAGGCTTGACTAGGGCCCTAACTACCCCACAGTGACCAATAACTCCACATAAAATTAAAAAATTAGTCAGACTGATCTCTTTTCTGGTTTTTTTTTTTTTAAGATCCTGCATTTTACTCATTTAGAATTGTTTCTAGGGCTAGATTCCCCTTTCATCTCTCAAGAACACTACAGCCACTGTTTCCATGTAAGCAGAGGCATTTAAAAAGTGCATACTGCCAGGTGTGGTGGTGCATGCCTTTAATCCCAGCACTTGGGAGGCAGATGTAGGGGGGTTGCCGTGAGTTCAAGGCCACTCTGAGACTACATAGTGAATTCCAGGTTAGCCTGAGCTAGAGCGAGACCCTTCCTCAAAAAAAAAAAAAAAAAAAAAAAAAAAAAAAAAGCATACTAAAGGGGCTGGGGGATGGCTTGGCAGTTAAAGGCACCAGCTTGGAAAGTCTGCTGGCCCCAATTCAACAACCCAGTACCCATGTAATCTAGATGCAAAGGGGCACATGCTTGTTGTATTCATTTGCAGCAGCAAGAGACCTTGGCATGTCCCCATATGCAAACAAGTAAATAAATAAAATTTTAATGTTTACAGAAGATTCCTCTTATCAATAGGGAGTAAGTCCCAAGATATCCCTAAGACTGATTGAAATCTTGCTATATATACTATGTTTTAAAATCTGTACTTACATACTTCTATAATACTGTTTTTAATCTATGCTTACATACTTTTGATACAGTTTAACTTATAAATTAAGCACAGAGCTTAAAAAGTAGAACAATTATATTAATAGACTAATAAATGAAATTCCAGCATGCTACACAAAATTATGCACCATTTGAAACTTATGAATGGTTTATTTCTAGAATTTTTCAGTGACTATTTTGGACTGCAGTTAACTGTGGGTAGCTAAAACCATAGAAAGTACATTATGTTTAAGTACTGTAATTGATAATATTGGTATCAATGTATTAGTTTGTTATTGGTGCTATAACAAATTATTGTTGATTAAGCAGTACAAAACAAAATAAGTTTAGTATCCTTATGAATTGCTATGTTCCTTTATTGAAGATTTAGATTGTGCCCAACCTGTGATCCATGGGCATGCATCCCAGGACAGCTATGAATGTATCCAACACATTTGTAGATGGCAATGTCATGCTTAAATTTTTTACATCTTAAATCTCATCAGATGCATCCTCCATTATCTCATTATTGCTGCAGATTAAAGGTCCCACAGAGATTGTGCTCACACTTTTGGCATATACAGATGCTATGAAAAAATTCTTTTCTTTGCTTCTAGAAACTTTTTGCATACCTTGACTCATGACCACTGTCCTCCATCATCAACAATGACCTTGACTCTTTCTGACCTTGGTGTCTTCACTTCTCCTTCTGGCCACAGCTATGATGTGTGTTCAAGTACCAAGTGTGTACTCACAGATGTAAACAGATGGTAACTAGACCAGACATGATAATCAAATGTCAACCCTCCACTGCAAGGTCCACAGTCCTAGCACATTTGCAAAATCCTGTTTGCAGGGTCAGGTTACATAGCCATAGGTTCTGGGGTTCTGATGAGAATATTTTGGCAAGGACATTCTTGTTCCTACCACAAACACTATTAAAAATTTTCATGAGGGCTGAAGAGATGGCTTAGGGGTTAAGGTGCCTGCCTGCTAAGCCTAAGAACCCAGTTCCAATCTCCAGGTCCCACGTTTAGTCAGATGCAAAGTGACGCAAGAGCGCAATGCTGCACTTGCCCACAAGGGGGTGCACGCATCTGGATTTCGTTCACAGCACCTGAGAGACTGCTGGCGTGCCCATCTCTATCTGTCTCCCTCTCCCTCTCTGTCTGTCTCTCTCTGTGTCTCTCTCCAAAAATAAATAAAATAAAATAAATTTAAAAAAATTTTCATGAGGGGTTGGGGAGATGGCTTAGCAGTTAAGGCACCTGCCAGTGAAGCCTAAGAACCCATATTCAGATCTCCAGGTCCCATATAGCCAGACACACAGTGATTCAAGCATTCAATGTCACAATGCACAAAAGGGGGCACACATGTCTGGAGTTTGTTCACAGTGACTGAAAGCCCTAGTATGCCCATTCTTTCTCTCTCTCAAAAATAAAATAATTAAAAAAATCATGAGGCTGGGGAGATGGATGAGTTGGTAAAAGCACTTGCTGGGCAAACATGAGGACCTGAGAGGACCTGATTCACCCTGAGTTTGATTGTTCAGTACCCACATGAACAACTGGGCATGGCTTGTGAAGAGTGAAGACCAGAGAATCTCTGGGACTCATAAACAACCAATTTGACCAAAATTCAGCAACTCCAGGTTCAGTGAGAAACTCCATCTTAAAGAAACACATGGATGAGTAATAGTGGACACCCAGTGTTCTCCTCTGACCTCCAAACATGCATGCATGGGGAACGTGTATCTGCACACACATGTGTATACACTATATATACACCACACGCACTGCACAATACTTACTTAAGAAAATTATGGTGGGGCACTGGGGAGATAGCTCATTTGGTAAAGTGTTTGCCTCACTAGCACAAAGACCAGAGTTTGATCCCTAGAATTACATTTAATGTGCCAAGTATGCTGAGTGTGGTGACATACAACTTTAATGCCAGCATTCAGGAGGCAGAGGTTGGAGGGTAGCTGTGAGTTTGAGGCCAGCTTGAGACTGCATAGTAAGATCCTATATCAAAACACGAAAGCAAAAAGCCAAGCATGGTAATGTGTGTTTGTAACCTCAGAGTTTAGGAGTCACAGATTGACAGATCCCTGGGGCTCACTGGCCAGCCAGTCTAGCCTTGCTAGTAGGCAAGTTCTAGGCCAATGAGAGAGACCCTGTTTCCAAAAAGGCAGTCAATAACCAAGAAAAACAACTGAGTTTGAACTCTGCTCTCTACATCATGTGCACACACATACATATCAACACGTACACACACAAAAACCTAGACACCCAATATAGTAACACTGTGCATAGATAGATGTCCCATGTGGTAGTAAAGTACATTGATAACAAACACTCCAGGTAGCAGAATGTACATTAAAAACAGATGTCCTCGGCTGGAGACATGGCTTAGCGGTTAAAGCACATGCCTGTGAAGCCTAAGGACCCCAGTTCAACTCTCCAGGTCCCACATAAGCCAGATGCACAAGAGGGCACACACATCTGGAGTTTGTTTGCAGTGGCTAGAAGCCCTGGCATGCCCACTCTCACTCTCCCTCTCTCTTTCCTTCTTTCTGTCACTAATAAATAATTTTTTAAAAATAAAATCTTTTAAAAAAAGATGTCCTGTGTAGTAGTAATGTAAAACCAGAATAATATAAATAAAAAATATATTAAAAATCCCATAAAGGGCTGAAGAGATGGCTTAGCGGTTAAGGCACCTGCCTGCTAAGCCTAAGAACCGGGTTCCAATCTCCAGGTCCCACGTTTAGCCAGATGCAAAGTGACGCAAGGGCACAATGCCGCACTTGCCCACAAGGGGTGCACACATCTGGATTTCGTTCACAGCAGCTGAGAGACTGCTGGCGCGCCCATCTCTATCTGTCTCCCTCTCCCTCTCTGTCTGTCTCTCTCTGTGTCTCTCTCCAAAAATAAATAAAACAATAAAAAGAAATTAAAGCCGGGCGTGGTGGTGCACGCCTTTAATCCCAGCACTCGGGAGGCAGAAGTAGGAGGATCGCCATGAGTTTGAGGCCACCCTGAGAATACAGAGCGAATTCCAGGTCAGCCTGGGCTAGAGTGAGACCCTACCTCAAAAAACCAAAAAAATTAAAAAATTAAAAAATTAAAAAATCCCATAAAAAATCAACAAATAATAAAATATTTCAAATTATTCAAAAAAAACCCACAGATAACCCATGTAGTAGTAACATGAAAAACAAATAGCCAGTATAGTAGTAATGTACTGTAGTAACAGATAGCCTATGTAACAGTGTTGTACACAGATAACCTGTGTAGTAGTAATGCACACAGATACCACGTGTGGCAGTGCTGTACATTAAAGACAGATGACCCATGTAGTAATGATATATACAGACACACTGTGACGTAGTGCTGTGCACATTAAAGCAGATATCTGATGTAGTAGTGCTGTAAACTAAAGACAAATAGCCAATGTAGCAGTAATATCCATTACACACAAATACCCCCTGTATACTGTACATTATAGGGAGATGCCCCATGTAGTAGCAATACACACAGATAGCCGTGTAGCAGTGCCATACACCAGTGGCACAGGCTGCACACCTGCTAGCACATTCCAGAGTAGACGAGGACAGTGCACTCCTGAGAGGTTTTGCTATTTGCCAAAGTGGAACTTGAATCCAGGCCAGTGTGATTCTGTAGATCGTGGGCACACTTCAGTTTCTCCCAACAACCGTCCATTCTCTGACCACTTTGCATCTCCAGACCCAGCACACAGTCAGTCCTTGGACTGAAGTCTCTGTGCTACTCATTCACTGACTGTTTAAAATCCAATTACTCATCCTATATTACCTCTTTCTCTTCTTTTTTTCATTTTAAAAGAAAGAAAAATGACACTGTCTAGTTGGTGCCTTTTGGAGACATCCCTCCCAAGTCCACAGACAGATGTCACCTACAAAACATTTGACTTGAAAATCATGTGGTTTGGTCTAGAAACTTCCAAAATTGGGGTCTTACCAGGAAATGCTTGTTAGGAGAATGCACAGGAAGCCTGTATTAATAAAGAGACAAGGCCTCCTGGACCAGGCCGTCTGGCCTCGGTGCCTCTGTGGCCTGTCAGCGAGGGGAGCACATAGGCCCTTGGTGGGTGGTTGTTCCATGTAAATGAGTAAGTCAGAATCTGGACTTATTCACCTTGAACAAACAGCAGCAGCAATGACGTGGCTCCCTCCTCTCCAAGAGTGACATGAATCTACAGGAAGATGTCTTCTCTGGAGAAACTGTAAGTACCCAATCCATGAAACTACTTCTCACTGCTCTGTCTTGCTTTCAAAAGATGGCCTGTAGCCACTGTATTCCTCCCACAGCTTTTACAACTATTTTATCCAACAAGCTCTCCGTAGACAACCAGATTTAGAATATGGCTGTTTTTAATGTGTATGTGTGGAATGCATATGTGTATATATGCGGGTTCATATGTGTGTAGACACACATGTATAATGGCACAGATGTGTGCATATGTATGTGTACATGTATGTATGTATGTGTGTGGAGGCAGGAGGACAACCTTAGTTGTCGTTCTTAGGTATGCCATCCACTTCCTTTTGTGACAGGGTCTTGCACTTGTCTGGAGCTAACCAATAAGGCAAAGTTAGCTGGCCAGTGAGCTCAAGGATCACCCGTTTCCACTTCCCGGTGCTGGAGGTACAGGCACAGGCCACCACACTCAGGATTTTTTTTTGTGTGTGTGTGCCGGGGATTAAACTTAGTTCCTCATGCTTGGGAGATAAGCACTGTACAGACTGAGCTATCGCATGTGAGCATATGACTTCTTATAGAAAAGACACACGGTCTGGAGTGATGGCTTAGCGGTTAAGGCACTAGCCTGCAAAGCCAAAGGACCCAGGTTCAATTCCCTAGGACCCGCATAAGCCAGATGCACAAGATGGCGCATGCTTCTGGAGTTCATTTGCAGCAGCTGAAGACCCTGGTATGGCTGTTTTCTCTCTCTCCTTCTCAAATAAAGTAAATAAAATAATTCATTAATTTTTTTTTTTTTAAAAGAAAAGACACAAAAGGGGGGAAGGGAAATGGCTCTGTGGGTAAAAGCATTTGCCACACAAGGTGAGGACACGAGTTTGAATCCCTAGATCCTAATACTCCTATAGAGAGATGGGGGCCAGAGACACGAGACAGAAGAACCCAGCAAAGTTCTTGGGCCAACTAGCAATGCATGTGCAGTGGGGAACAACAGAGTCTCCACCTCAAGCCCACAGTGGAAGGTGAGAAATAACACCTGAGGCTGTCCTCTGATCTCCACATCATGGTGTACACACACACACACACACACACACACACACACACACACACACACAAAGATGCAAAAAACATTTTTAAATCCCAACAATCCTCTACTGGTCCATTTGAGAACATTTCTTTACCTCATAGACTCTCTCCGAAGCACAGGGAGATCAAAGGCACAGTGCTGCCAGCCTTTTCCAGATGCAGTCCTCTCAATCACAAGCCAGGAGATGGGGCATTTGTGAGCTCTGCCCTTGGCATCATCCTGTGACTGGCTTTCTCCTTCCTTTCCCTTCCAGTCACAACAGACCCTGATCACAGCAAACTGCACAAAGGATACGGGCAGACACTTCCTCACTGGGGTGATCTTGCGCGAGGGTGGGGGGGGACTTTAATCAAACAAATAGTTTGATGATTCAAACACCCTCATGTCTTATGGACATTGTGTTCAGCTCGTAAATGGTATAATCCTCCAACTGGCCAACTGGATCTGCAAATTTACATAGAAATCTTTTACTCCTCAATGCTGCTAAGCACCCCTGCACTGCATTCTCCTCCCTTTATGAAATAGGAATAGTATAAACACAAGATGAGAAAACTTCAGGCTTCTTTTAGCATCGTCGTTCTGGAGCGGAGAGGGCTGCCCAGGGCCTTCACACAACGCCGCCTCTCTGGTCTCCAACTCAGTTCTACCCGAGACAATTTTAGGGCCTCCTCCAGAGGCTCAGGCCCAAACAGATGTCCCTCTCGCCCCCACTTTGAAGTGGTGTGGCATGAAGGAACACAAGAGAGAAGAGAAAAGGAGAAAAAGGAGCTTCGGTAACCATGTTTCACAGCACTGAAAGTGGTCATTGCCTTAAGGAAAAGTCAAATGAGAAAACAGAAGATAGATAGTTCCAATGTCCCATGCACAACAGTAAGCAACTTCCTGCTGAGTCAAGCTGTCCATGGCAAGGTTGATGGTGACAGCAAAGGTGACTGGGGTTCTGAAGAGAAGGTCAAGCCTCAGCACCCCAGCACACAGCCCCTCGTCTTGGCACGACTGACATGACTGACATGTGTTGTTGATGATAATGATGATGATTAGATGACAGGGTATCACAGAACCCAGGCTGTCCTTAAACTCACTATGCAGCTGAGGATGACCTTGAACTTGCAATCCTCCTGCCTCTACCTCCTGAGGGCTGGTGTGTGGAAACAGACCTGGTTTATGTGGAACTGGGTATTGAACCCAGGGCTGAAGTTCATGGCCAGTTCCACTACTGACAGTTCAGTGAGGTGACTACAGCATCTCTGGCCTCTGTCTAGTGGACATACACAGAGAGAATCTAGGGCACCCTAAAAAGTCTCCACGCCTTGTTAACTGCCACCTGGGGACAAGCCCACACCCAGATGAGAACTTCATGTATGAGGCATGAGGTAGGGTTACACATGATGCTTAAGTCATACCTTCATCACTTCCTCCAAAAGGCTTCTCAGGACCCTCCAGAGATTTAACTCAGGCCTGGGGAAGTAGCTCCCGGGTAGTGATACAGACTGGGAGCAAAGGAGCTTTTCTCTGTAGATAGTCAGTCAGAGACGCAGGCCCAAAGGAACTTAGATGCTGCTGTTCCCTGGCAGGACTAGGACTCCAGTCTGATCCATGGTGGTGATAAGGAATAGCTTTCTGATGCTTCCTCCTCAACTTCTCGTGGGTTTGAACTCCCTGCGCGTGGGCCCTCTGAGACAGCGGTCCTCCCGGACCCAACAGCCAATCAAGATCCTTCACATGCATTTGGACTTGACAAGGAGGCTCATACTAATTGGATGTCTAATTTATCAAAGAACTTGATCCAAGCATCCATGAGAGTCCCTCCCCACCACCCCGGTTATCTTCTCTCCTTCCCAGCCTGCATGGGGAGAAGGAAACTCTTCTTGGCTCGGGAGTTTTCCTGCTGTGGTCTCATCTTACTTCAACTCTTCCTAAAAGATATCATTCAGAATTCGCCCTTCTCTGTGTCTGCCCATTTCAATCCTTTGCTAGATGTGGACAAGGACTCACAACTTAAGAGCCACTGGCTTGGGGAGTTCTAAGCTCACCCAGCGCCCTGTTTTCTCCTGCGTCGCTCTGAAGATGCAACACTACATGGCGCGGTGCTTACCTAGCATGCTCAGGGGCCTCTGAGAGTGAGTTCAATTCCCGGGACGGAAAACAAACACATCTCACAGGAAATTTACACCCAGAGAGGACCAAGGAGAAATATGTAGCTGAGGCCCTCTGGTCCATAGGTAAGAAACTGGAGGTCGGAACAGAGACACTGTCTCCCTGAGTGTTTGACTTAATAATGACCAAACAATGGGTGATACATGAGGGAAGGGGACAAAAAAAAATAGATAAAGGGCCAAAGACTGATGTGCATACTAAGTTGTGCTGAGATTTGGGTCAGCACAGGGACTCGTGCTTCCATTGGGAACAATAATATCTTTCAAGACTGTTTCCTTTTTTTTTTTTTTTTTTTGTAAATGTAAGTGTATTGCAGCTGGGTTTGCATTGCTGGCAAAAAAAACAAAACAAAACAAAACACCCAACCAAGAGCAGCTTGTGAGAGGGAACGGTTTATTTTGGCTTACCGTCTCAAGGGGAAGCACCATGATGGCAGGGGAGAACAATGGCATGAGCAGAGGGTGGACATCACCTCTTGGCCAACATCAGGTGAACAACAGAAGCAGCAGTAGAGTGTGCCAAACACTGGCAAAGGGCAGCTGGCTCTAACACCCATAGGCCCTCCCCCCAACAATACATCACCTCTAGGAGGCTCCAGTTCCCAAATGGCCACCAGCTGGGGACCTAGCATTCAGAACACAAAAGTTTATGAGGGACACCTGAATCCAACCACCACACTGTAGGATCTGCAATGTGAGCATGTATGCGTGTCTGCGTGTGGGCAAACGTCGTGCAGGTATGGGTACACATGCATATACGTGTGCATATCAGTGGAGGCCCAAGGTCAGGTGCCTTCCTCAGTTGCTTTCCACTTTATTCTTTGAGACACAGTCTTAGCAATTTCGCTGTATTTGACAGCCGGCAAATCACAAGGCTCCTGCACTGATACTATAGGCCCATGCTGCCATGCCTGGCTTCTACATGGGTGCTGGGAATCAAACTCAGGCCATCATGCTTGTGCAGCAACAGTTCTACCTACTGAGCAACCTCCACAGCCCTCCTATTTGAATTGATTGTCCCATGGGAAGCTTTAAAAATAAAAACTAAGCGCCAGCCAGGCCCCGCTGAAGACAACCTGAATCAGAATGCCTGGGGGAAGTGACAAGGCTTTGGCATTGTAATAGCGGCCTCCTCAGCTCCATCTCTAAGCTCCAGACCAGAGCCCTCTGCAGGCTGCTGGTGTGCTCAGGCCTGTGCAGATGTGCCCAGGCCTGTACCGCTGACTCGGAGAAGTCAGCCTTGAGGGAGAATGCACATGGAGACCTGCCTGGGACCAAGGAGGCCCCCTCCCTTTCCCCTAATAGTCACAGGCTCTCAGGTATGCCTGAACTAAACAAAGAACCCCACTCTTCCTGTATCAGAACACGCTCCAGAAAGACGGTGTGTCCCTAAGCCCCTGCCAGCAGCAGAAAGCTGAGCTACAGGATTTATTCCCAAGCTTGGAAGATGAGGGTTTGCAGCAGCTCTGTTTGCGTTCAGAACATTCAGAACAGCATTCTGCCTAGAAAACTGGCCATGCAGACTGAACCCTGCTCCGGCAACTGCAGGGCCTGACGCTATAGAAATTAGTGATCCAGGGCTTCCTCTGGCTTCCAGTCCTGCATCCTGAGAAAAAGGATGAGTCCTGCTTCCTGAAATCCCCTGTGGCTCCTCAGGCCACATGGTAACACACATGGTAACCCACATGGCCTCCCCCTGCTGAGTCCCCTTAGCAACCTCAAAACCCACTATGAGCTCTATTGCCTGGATATAGAAAGTAGACACGGAAGAAATCTCTAGTCCTTGAGTCACTGAGAATGTCCCACCATCATCAGGTACACCCAGAACCCTCTTGCTTCTCAAAGGTGGGCAGCTGCAGCTTTGGCTCCCCAAGTTCATGTTCTTCATCCATCTAAAAACAACATCCTGGGTTTGGGTTTGCCCGCCCCCCCATCACCACCAGAAGAAATAGGATCCCCATTCTTAGTCTCTCCAGCCCCAGGAGTGGAATGGAGCCCAAGTTTAATTCGGCAGAGCCCTGTGTCCTTCCAATCATGCCAACTGTGTCTAAGATTGATTTGTGGGCCTGGAGATTTGGCTTAGTGGTTCAGCACTTGCCTGTGAAGCCTAAGGACCCCAGTTCAAGGCTCGATTCCCCAGGACCCATGTAAGCCAGATGCACAAGGTGGCACATGCATCTGAAGTTTGTTTGCAGTGGTTGGAGGCCCTGGCGCACCCATTCTCTCTTTATCTGTCTTCATCTCTCTCTCTCTCTCTCTCTGTCTGTTGCTCTCAAATAATAAATAATAAAAGAGATAGATTTGTAGGTCAATCAAGACCAAAGAAGCTGGGCTGTTGGAGGGATGGCCTATAGTTGAGAGAAACTGACTCTTGGCATGGACATTACTGTGAGGGTAGGGCTCACACTGCAGCTGGGACAAGAAAAGAAACCTGGAATGAGAGAGTGAGAGAGACAGGCAGACATGAAGGGATGAAGAGAGAGAATGAATCAGACATTGCCGTGCTTTGCTTGAGGGTCAAAGTCAAGTCCTGTATTAACCTTTCCCTTCACATACACACACCCTTTGTTTGGACTCCTGACCTACTGGAATTAGTTAATAACTGTGCTAGAATTCAGTCTGAGGTCAGCTCCCATCACTGGCCACTGAGGCAGTGTGGACCAGCACAGGAGATGGAGCCTCCTTGGAGAGCCAACAGTCCACCCACCAAGTTTACTGCCCATCTTCAGTCAGTCTGCCGTTGCAGTCCGAGAAACAGACTTTTGAAGCCACCCAGCACCTAGCGCTTCGCCTGACATTTCAAACTTCCTGTCTTCTGACTTGGGTCACCTTAGCCAGCCTTTGCCCTAAACCCTCCTCTGGCATCATAACCTTGCCCCCACATCCCCAGAACCCTTTGCCCCCAATCCAGCCCCAGTCATTCTTGTCCATCCTATCTTCCATCCCAGACATCACCAAGCTTCCAGTCTTGGCTCAAGCATCCTTATTCCTCCCATACCTAATAACCTCCATTATACACTGAGTAAAAGCCATGGCCTCCTAGTCCTAACCTCTGCAATTTATATATGGTGACTTCTCTGTGCTGGGAGGCATGGGCCACTACAGAGGAACATGGTGGCACCACAGCCACATATCCACTGAGACAGGTACAGTGACCCATGGCTTTGGTCTTTGTGCCCATCTCCAGCTCCTTAGACCCGGAGATTAAGTCTAAACCTTACATCTCTTGTGGTCCTTGTCCATTTCATCTGCATCTCCCTGGTGCAACTAAAATGATACATTGTTTAGTAAATACACACATAAAGTTAATTTGTTTGTTTTTGAGAAAGGGTCTCATACCATAGCCCAGACTAGACTGGAACTCACCATGTATCCCAGGCTGGCCTTAAAGGCATGACCATCCAACTTCCTTACTCTTCCAAGTGCTTGGATTACAGGGTGAGTTACCACACCCAGTCTGGGTATGATTTTTTTTTAATGATATTACTAGCTGGGTGTGGTCTGCATGCATGTAACCATAGCTCTCTGAAGGCTGCGGCCATAGAATTGTAAGTTTGAGACCAGCCAGGGCTACATAGTAAGATCCTGTCTCAAGAAAACAAAACCAAACAAAACTGTGCTACTATGTGGCCAGGAGGCTGAGGCAGGAGGATTGTGAGTTTGAGGCCAGACTCAAACTACATAGTAAGATCCTTGTCTCAAGAAAACAAACAAAACTCTGATGCTGTGTTGCCAGGAGGGAAGTCATGGGCTGGAGGCACCGTCAAGGAAGAGGACCCACTCAGCTCCTGCGTTTAAGATAAAGTGAGGCAAAACACATAGGGCAGGGCCTTCCAAGTTGTCCCATGTGGATTCAGATCTGGACTAGTTTGTCAGTCTTCCAAGAGGTGTAAGCACACATCACAACGTGACATGCAACGTGGCTCCAGAAACAGCAGCCACAGGAAAGCATGTGCACCTCCGCAGCCCAGGCAAGGTGTTTCGTGCCCTGTCCCAGGATACCCTGACCTGGGGATTATGGCACCAGCTGCTCACTTGTCCTCATTGCTTTCCACGGCCTTCTCAGGTGATCTCTCTGAAAGTTGACGTTCTTTTTTTTTCTCTCTCTCTAGCACTCTTTACTTCCTTTCCCCCATGAGGCTCTGCTGAGCAAACTTCCCTAGGACACACAGATCTCTTTCTCATTATTTTCCACTTGCCAACCCAAATTATTTTTTAAAAATGCAGCCACCTTGACATGACATTGGTGGAAGTTCAAGGTAACCATCATTGTGATAAGCCCTTCCACAGTGCCTGGTACGAATCTGTAAGTCCAAGATGCCTGCCTTTCCTTTATCTTGTTGTCCATCAGTGCCTAAACATAATTAAACATTCTCAAAGTACAGAGGTCATGCAAGGCCCGAGGTACGTGGTGACCAAAGAGATGCACAGCACATTTTTGTTTTCACCCTCTCGGGGTTCCCGACAACTTCTCTTCTGTGAATGGAAGGAAGGGTGAAGACGAAAACTTAAAGTATCACTCTCCTTGCCCTGCCACCTCCTCCACTGTTCAAATTGCAACATAAAAGACAAAGAAAAACAAAACACTCTTCCTCTGAGAAAGAGTTCCTAATTACCTGCCCCATTCTCGGGGAGGTGAATATGTTCGCTGCTTTTTTAATTATATTGGCCTTATTGTTTCGTAAGAAAATAAAAAACAGACTCAACAGGGAGACTGCACGGAGCAGAGGAAGCCAAACATAACTTATGCACCTTATTAAAAACAATTAGGGATTGTTTGACGAGGCAGACTCGGCTCCAGATGGCCAGCCTCCATGCAGCCGCGGCTTGGTTCGCTCCTCACCTTCCCCCAGCCTCTTTCCCAAGTTTTGCATCATTGGTTTTCTTAAAACACAAGGATAGGATTGTAAGGGATGCTGTTCCCACGTCAGTTGCTTTGCTCTTCAGTGGGGCAAACGAGTCATTTCTGCTCTGACCTTTATTGGTGCCGAGTGCTCAGGGCTTCTCGGTCACCATCTTGGTTCCCAGCTCTCAGGCTGTCAAGAGCAATGTTTGGGGCTGGAGAGAAGGTTCCGGGGGTAAGAGTGCATATCGAGCAAGCATGCAGACCCAAATTCGGATCCCTAGCCCCATGTAAAAAGCTGAGCATGGGGCTGGAGAGATGGCTTAGCAGTTAAGGCACCTGCCTCCTAAGCCTAAGAACACTGGTTCCAATCTCCAGTGGTTCCAATCTCCAGGTCCCACGTTTAGCCAGATGCAGTGATGCAAGGGTGCAATGCCGCACTTGACCACAAGGGGGCGCACACATCTGGATTTCATTCACAGCAGCTGAGAGACTGCTGGCGCTCCCATCTCTGTCTTCCTCTCCCTCTCTCTCTCTGTCTCTCTCTGTGTCTCTCTCCAAAAAAGCAAAAACAAAAACAAAAAGCTGAGCATGGTGCATATACCTGTAACTCCAGCACTGAGGGAGGTGGAGACAGGAGGATTGCTGGGGCTCACAGGTCAGCAGATCTAGCTGAAAAATGAGTCAGTGTGAGAATCTGTCTCAATTAAATAAGGTAGAACACGATGGGGGGAGCACCCAACATCATCTTCCTCTGGACTGTACAGGCGTGTGCACAGAGTATGTGAATCAACATACACACACACACACACACACACACACAGACATGTACCATGTATACACATTCCAATACTACACATATACACACACCAGAAATAATGACTTTTTTTTTTGGTTTTTCAAGGTAGGGTCTGACTCTAGTCCAGGCTGACCTGGAATTCACTATGTAGTCTCAGGGTGGCCTCGAACTCATGGCGATCCTCCTACCTCTGCCTCCCACCTGCTGGAATCAGAGGCGTGCGTCACCACACCTGGCCAGAAATAATGACTTTTTAGAAGAGCAAGGATGAGACCCTTCTTCTTTACTCCTCTTGGTTGGTGCCTAGTGGACCTTGGAGAGATGGCACTGGTCTACTTGCACCTTAACTGTACGTATGAGATTGGGATGAAGGGAACAAAAGGTCACTGTGATGTCGCACTGGCTATCTTCGCTAGCCTCTTTTCTTCTGGTCCCACATCCTTCACTGTGTTCCAACAGCACCCATGACTGTGGGCTTTTCCCCACACAAAGCACATTGTTCTGCCTCTGTCCCTCTGCTCCAGGCAGAGCCTTCTGTCTGATGATTGCTCTCATATTTGCTGGCTCCGCTGCTTACTATTCACCTTATACTGTTAACTGAGGTGTGTCCTCCTTCTCTGTACTCATCTTGTGCCCACCTCCAGGCTGTGTTGATAACTCGCAGTAATGATTTGTATGCAACAAACTGTTAAAGATTTTGTTTGCTCCAAGAGACCTCAGGCCACTGAGAAGCATGGGTAGCTCCAAGTACTTCCATCTTCCCATCACTCAGCACAAGGCGCACAGGCTAGCATTACTCAACCGCAGATGCCACAACCATAGGGACAGACCCAAAACTATGCCTCCCAGGGTGATACACCCTTGAGAGATGGCTAGTGTGCGGCCCCACCATCTGTGTTTGTTATCAGCTTGCCAGCGGGTCTGATGTGTGAGAAGAGTTGAGAACTATCGTCATCATTACGCAACCACGTGATGAGCAATGGCTCATCCATGCTGAGAAATGACAGTGCTATCAGGATCATGTAGCAAAGATGCTCTGGGATCGTTCTCGACACTGTGGAATCTAGCTATGTGAAAGAAATGAGTCCTTTACTTGCTGTTGCCACCTGAAATAGCAGAAGGCTGGTTCGATTTGAACATCCATCAAGAGAGGGGTCTTGGGGATAATTATGGTAGATCCGTACACTGAGTCGCACCCAGCACTGAAGGGCATTCCCCCTTGGAGAAATGTGGCTGAGGGCTCAAGGCATATAGGCAAGGGGCCAAAAGACTGATTTAAAGCAGTGTTTGATGGCTGAGGGGTTGGCTTGTGGAGGCTTCCTTGCTCCGCAGAAATGATCTGCAGCTGAAGTTCTTATTATCAAGGGCTCATCCACGACTGCTGCTCTCACACAATAAGAGAGAGGGCCATAGAGAGAGGACATCTTGGGCTGACACAGAGCCTTGTTTCCTACAAGCCCCAGAGCTCCAAAGATGGCTGGCTGCAGCCAGCAGCAAGGAGAGAGGTCTGCTCCAAACTGGAAGGAACCCATCCTGACAACTACTGGGTTCTGGACTTTCACTTCCAGAACTATGAGAGAATATGTTTCTGTTGTTTTAAGCTACCCAGCTTAGGGCAATTTGTCAGGGCAGCCCCAGGAAACTGACAGAGTGGCCTAACATTTATGGAAATAACTTGTCATCTTACTACCATCCATCCATCTAGCCATCTACCTCTCTATCCTTCTGTCCACTCGTCCTTCTTGTTTGCCTGTGTATATGTGTGTGGTGTGCAAGTATGTGTATATGTGTGGGTGCACATGTGTGTGAAGGTCCACATGAAGATGTATACATGGAAGATGAAGATGTGTGGAAGCCAGAGGTCAATGTCAGGCATCTTTCTCTGGTGCTCTCCATCTTATTTTTTCAGACAGGGTCTTTCGCTGACCCTGGAGCTCAGCAATTGGGCTAGACTAAAATAGCTGGCTGGCAAGTCCTGAGGATCTATTTGTCTCTGCCTCCCAGCCCTGGGATTATAGCTTTTATGTGGGTGCTGGAGATATGAACTCAGATCCTCAGGCTTACACAGCAAGCACCTTATCTTCTGAGCCATCTCCCCAATCTTCATCCGTTCTTTGACCCAGAGACTGGACGAAGAATGCCCATGGGCTCTGGGAAAGTGAGGGCGTGGCTGGGAGCAGAAGAAGCAACAGACCTTTACTTTCTACTGCACGCTATTGGGTACTTTGTGGGTTTTATATACATTAGCGTGCTGTGTATTTCAGAGCCCACAATTTTACAGTGATGGTGATATTTTTAAGCCGCAGCAATGACCCAAGAGAGTTGCTTCACTGTGTGCACCGAAAGCATGGTGCTGCTGGTTTCTTGTAGCTCTAAGTGGCATTATAAAAGAGCCACATTCTGGCATTATCTATTAGTCTCTTGTGAGTGAGATTCCTGTGAGTTGCTGCCCGGGGTTTTAATATATCTGACTATACTTAGCAAACTGCATATCCAAAGCAATGCCTAGAAAGAACTGGAATGGCACCCACAGTGCTCTAGTAAGTCTGCTTTAAATACTGCTGTCATAGAGCCCAGCTGCTCTGGCGATCTCCTTCCGTCATGCGCAACGGAAAGCAGAACCTTCCTTTCCCTTTATTCCAACTTCACTTGCTCCCATTAACTATAAGCCCATTCTTAGTCCTCTCTGATGACCCGCAGAGTCATTCTCCAGTCAGCACTCCAGTCCGCATTCGTTTATCTTGCTCTCTTCCCTCCACATGTTATTTCTCTGTCAAGACTTTGCTTCAGGTGTCTTCCATGAGTCCCATGTACTTGTGCAAAAGAATGCACTGGGGGCTGGAGACATGGCTTAGCGGTTAAGGTGCTTGCCTGCAAAGCCTAAGGTCCCAGGTTCGATGCACATAAGCCAGATGCACAAGGTGTTGCATGTATCTGGAGTTCATTTGCAGTGGCTAGAGGCCCTGGTGTACCCATACTCTTTTTTTCTCTTTCTCTCTCTCCCTGTCTCTGTCTCAAATAAAGAAAAATTGGAAAAAAATTTTAAAATATTTTAAAAAAATAAGCACTGAGACCCTTGATGTGCATCTCCCTTGTACTTCTTGCCACCCGCAACTTGCTCAATGGCTGCTGATGCTTACCCAACATCTGTTTTCCCAGGTTCTCTGCTGTCTTGGATACCACAGTCTCAACATGTATTGGTGTTCCTGATTCCTCCTGAATTCATCTCCATGCCACCCTCCCACACACACTGTGTCTCTCCATCTTTGCATTGTTTACATGGACTGGGCATGTGTTTATCTCCATAGTTTTTTTTTTTTTTTTTTGAGAGAGTCAGAGAGAGAGAAAGAGAGAGAGGGACAGAGAGAAAATGGGCACACCAGCAGCCTCTCAGCCGCTATGAACAAACTCCAGATGTGTGCACCCACTTGTGGGCAAGTGCGGCATTGCACCTTTGCATCACTTTGCGTCTGGCTAACATGGGACCTGGAGAATCAAATGGGCATTCTTAGGCTTAGGAGACAGGTGCCTTAACCCCTAAGCCATCTCTCCAGGCCTATCTGCATAGTTTTAAGCTTTGTGAAACACAAACACATCATGTATGAAGAGTCTAATGCACAGAGGCCAGCCAGTGGGGTCTCCTGTTAGCAGAAGGTCAGATGCAGAAGGGTCGGTCCAGTCACACAGACATGCTCACTGAGTTCATCAACTTGGCAAATTACAAATGATTCTGAGGTCCAGTGATAATGGAGCCATAAAAAAAAAAATCACACAATGGTGTATATATAGAACAATACAAATTTCAGAGGTGGGGAGACGGCTCAGTTGGTAAAGTGCTAGCATTATAGGCATGAGAACTTGAGTTTGAGCCCCAGAATGCCAGGTGTGGCAGTGTGTACCTGGGGAGGTGAGAGAAGAGGACCCCTGGGGCTCATTGGTCATCCAATGTAGCCTACATTGAGCTCCAGGCCAATGAGAGACTTTGTCTCTAAAAAAAAATGGTGGACAGGGGTCCTGAGGGTGTTCTTGGACCTCCACATGCACAAATGTGCATGTAGGGCTAGAGAGATGGTTTAGTGGTTAAGCACTTGCCTGCGAAGCCTAAGTATCCTGGTTTGAGGCTCAATTCCCCAGGACCCACGTAAACCAGATGCGCAAGGTGGCACATAGATCTGGAGTTCGTTTGCAGTGGCTGGAGGCCCTGGTGTGTCCATTCTCTCTCTCTCTCACTCTGCCTCTCTCTCTCTCTCTCTCTCTGTTGCTCTCAAATTGATAAATAAAAATAAACAAATGTGCATGTATGCCCACATGCACATATGCACCTGCACGTGAAACCATGGACACATGCACACACCACATACATGTAAAATGTGCACAAAATAATACAAATTTCAATAGAGAACGAACGGTCATTGAACTGCTGATAATCTGGTCACCAAAGAAAAGCAAGCTCAAGTTCTTTCCCTGTAACTTGGAGGCAGTGTTGGTGAGAGCAGCACCAGCCAAGTCCAAGGGCAGAGTGCCCCAAAGCCTCAGGAGGGACAACATGGAGACAGATGGCAGAGGTGAGATGTTATTCTTATCGTGAGAACTCTCCTGGCCCAGTCTTTCAAGAGGAGCAACAGCTTGCTCATAGAATTACCATTTCTAGAGGTCTCATCCAGACACAGGACCCAGAACTGTCCCAACTAATATTTATTTCTTTTTAAAAATATTTCATTTTTATTTATTTATTTGACAGAGAAACAGGGAAAGAAAGAGAGAGAGAGATAATGGGCATGCCAGGGCCTCAGCTGCTGCAAATGAACTCCAGACACATGCAGCCCCTTGTGCATCTGGCTAACATAGGTCCTGGGGAATCGAACTTGGGTCCTTTGGCTTTTCAGGCAAACACCTTAACCACTAAGCCATCCCTCCAGGCCCCTCCCAACTAATATTTAAGCCATAGTGGACACTCACAGTCAAATGGTGCTAAATGGCACTAGAACTGGCAAGGAATCAGGCTTTCCAGCGGAACCCTAGAAATGCCTGCCTATTCAATAAACGACCTCCATTCCCTTTCGGTGACTTCTACTCTGCTCTTTGAGCTTGATGGGGAAGGCTGAGGCAGACACAGTTCTTACCCTATAGGGTTACCAGAGAATGCAGGGAGGAGACCAACTGGCTCCCATCTGAAAGACTCTGCTATTGCTATTATTGCCGTCATTATTGTTGATGCTAAAAAGTATCAGCCTCTCTCCTTCTTATGCAAAGTTGGGATTATGAAGTAAACAGCTGCACATGTTATGCTCTGTCCAAACATCCACGTGTGGCACTCTTCATGACAAGCACCATGAATCATGTGACATTGTTTAACTCCTCATTCAGAGCCATGGCCAGCAGCAGACCCAACTCACACAGCGACCACGTGCTTCACATTTCAGCTGCAAAGTCATTCATGAATTAACAACAACAACAACAACAAAGAGAAACAGTTCCTTGTTTTCCATTAATCAATTCACAAGATAAATATTTAAATAAAATGTGGCTTCAATTGTGCTTTCCGAGGATAATTGCTGGCTCGTACCCTGTTTCTATATCAATGTGTTTTCTTGTATTTTTTTCCCCAAGCTGAGTAATGAACAGAGCTGTCAGAAACCCACTGCTCATGATGTATGAGCAACACATTAGCAGTTTCGCATAAATATCAAAGCCCTGTTAGCTGCAGCTAGTGAAATATACGTGTAGCACACAAAAACTCCGAAATACTCCACACTGTCCACAGCTAAACTGGGGGATAAGCACAAATGAGTTCACCCTCTTAGCAGAAATGGGCTCAGTATCACCTCAACTATCAATAAATACAAGGTAACCTGAGAGAGACTACCTTGGAGCACAGAACATTGCCACTTTGAAGAGGCTACAAAATACTGCATGTCAAGTTGTAATGAGGAGACAAAAGCATATTGATGTCATTAGTGGATGTTTACAATCCCTACGCTGAACAAGATCCTAAAATATTTTTAACTTATGCTCCATTCAACATGCAGGAAATTCAGGCTTTTATTTATTTGAGCATGAGAAAGAAGGAGAGAGAAAGAGAGAGAATGGATGTGCCAGGGCCTCTAGCCAGTGCAAATGAACTCCAGATGCATGTACCACCTTGTGCATCTGGCTTTACGTGGGTACTGGGGAACTGAACCTCATTCCTTAGGCTTCATAGGCAAGTGCCTTAACTGCTAAGCCATCTGGCTTTTCTGCCTTTAAGACTCAAGATTCTTTTAATCTCATTTCATTCATAGTCTTCTTATCTCCATGGGCTGTTCTATTCCAATTTCATAGTTTATTCATGTCATGAACACAGATAGAGCCATGACCATGTGCCTGCCGCTGCTGGGAATGCGAAGTCTAAAAAGAACTTCCGGGATCTGACAGTCATCAAAAGAGCCAGAAACTTGAGGCCTCTGGCTCCCAAGCTGCCACACTGTGCACTATCCTTGTAAACTCTCAGACCACAGCTCTCTAAGACAAATATTTAAGCAAGATGTGTTTTCACTTGTCTTCTCCAGTGATGGTTCTTGCTCACCCCTGTAATTGCACCCATGTGTTTCATCTTGTTGCACAGTGATGAGTAAGCTCAGGATTCACAGAATACAAAGTTGTGAACCGCTGTGACAATGATAAGATCTAAGTGTGGGTTCCCTATGCAGCCCTAGCTTCTCATACTATATCTCTTGACTCTTCCACCATTCTAAGGGTTGGCCAACAGGCCCAAGTTGCATGGTCCCCTCAGATCACATCTGGACTTTGCCATGTTCAAAGTCAATGTCCTCTGGAAAGTGGGTACCCTGGGACTCCAAGTATCTGTCTGGATTCTTCAGAAGAGGAAGCAAGCAGCCAGACCCTGGTACTCCACACACAGTAACCCAAACCACACCAGGAGCAGCCTCACTCAAACTTGGAAACTGAGAGTTCATGAAAACATTGATGTTGTATGTATCAGGACCAGACCAGACAGGGACTCTTCAAAACTCTTTGCTCTTTGGTCTCAGATTCTTGGGTGGAAATTAGATCATTGGTCGGGAACATTCATTCCCTTCCTGCCTCATTTCCTGCATGGTTGGAGGGCCTTCCCCACTCCTGACTCTGAGCATGGCCATGTGACTTGCTTTGACCAGTAGGATATCAGCAGATATAAGAACAAAGGTTCCAAAAGCCCATGTGGGGCTGGGAAGACAGCTGAGTGGGTAAAGTGCTTGCCTCACAAGCATGAGAGCCTGCCTTTGATCTCCAGAACCCATGTAAAATGCTGGGTAAGGGACTGGAGAGATGGCCCAGTGGGTAAGAGCACTTTTCGAGCAAGCTTGAAGGCCTGACTCGCTCTGAGTTGGGTTCCCTAGCACCCACATAAAACAGTGACTATTGTTACCTGCACAAGTATTGGGCTTAACATTCTGTCATGGATGGTGGGGGAAACAAAAAAGACTTCAAAGTGAGAGAGGGGCTAGCTGGAAAAAGGAAGGGTTTCAATGAATGTGGGTGAGGGACAAAAGAAGGTAAGGAGGGAATTATGATCAAAATACAAATAATAAACAGCTAGCTGGCCTGGAGGGATGGCTTAGAGGTGAAGGTGCTTGCCTGCAAAGTCAAGGGACCCAGGTTCGATTCCCCAGGATCCAGGTAGGCCAGATGCACATGGTGGCACATGCTTCTGGAGTTTGTTTGCAGAGGCTGAAGGCCCTGGCACGCCCTTCTCTCTCTCTCTCTCAAATAAATAAAATCAATAGATAAAAAGTTAAAAGAAAAACAGCTAGGTGTGGCCACCCATGCCTATAATCACAGTTCTGTTGTGAGCAGAGACCAGAGAATCACTGGGGTTACAAAAGTGGCAGCTCCGGGTTCAGAGAGAGACTCTGCCTCAAGGAAATACATGCAATAAAAGAAGACACTGGCTGTTCTCCTCTGGTCTCTGCATGCACATGCATGGGGTGTGCACATCTGTATACACATGCACATACCACACACACACACACACACACACACACACACACTATACCATACCACACATAATACATACATATATACCCAAGACAAACATGTCAGGTTTTCTCAGTTTAGGAAAGGCAGAGACACGAGGATCTCTGGGGTTTACTGGCCAGTGAGTCCAGTCCAGTGTAATCAGTGAGTTCCAGGCCACCGAGAGGAGGCGGACATCATTCATGAAGATGACACTTAAGGGCGCCCTCGGGTGTTCACATGCACAGAAACACACACATACACACACATATTTCTTTTTTTTACAACAAGCATTGTGGGGCAGGAGAGATGGCTCTATGCATAAAGCACTTGCCACACAGACATGAAAACCTGAGATTGGATCCCCAGATCCCAGGTAAAAAGCCAAAAAGAGTGGACTTCTGTAATTCCAACATACCTAAGGTCAGATGGGAGGCAGAGATGGGACAGTTTCCCAGAAGTCTGCAGCCAAGCTAGCCTGGAGAGTGGAGCATTGAACAAGACCTGCTTCAAACAGGGTGGAAGGAGAGACCAAGAGCTGAAAGCTGTCCTGTGACCTTCACATGTGTGTCATGATATCTACTGCTTACACTCACACCCATAAGCGCACAAGCACTGTGACATGCCCTCGGTGCTTCTGTCACTGCCCTGAGAAGAAGGTGCCCAGGCTAGACCACTGGTGCCAAGAGGAGGAGAGACACATGGAACAGAGTCCCCCCAGCCTAGAGCCCTGGGCTAGTCTCAGCCTTGGTCATCCAACCCCTCAGAGTCCTGCACGTGTGTGGAGGAAAGAGATGCTGTCGTAAAGAGCCACTGACACACTGTTGCCTATTGCCATGTGACAAAAACTAATGGCATCACTGACGACGGCACCACCCTGCTTTTCTGTCCTCCTCTTGAGAAATAAGTCGTGTTCCTGCCACTTTTCCAGGCTTTCCAAACATTTTGAAATATAAAAGAAAATATTGGTTTACTGATTGCAAAAAAAAAAAAAAAAAAAAAAATCCCATGAATCCAAATTCTGTATTTCCCCAGGAAGCCAGGCATCCTTGGCCTCTGACATAGCAGCTTTCCTCACTTGCACCTGTATCCCTCTCCCTGGTCCTCTGCCTCTGGCTCGGCTCTTCCACCTGCTTTTCCTCTTCCCTCTTCCCACGGATCTGTGTCAAGTGCTGGTGTTTTGTTTAGATATGCTTTTTTTTTTTTTTTTTGTGTGTGTGTGTGTGTGTGTGTGTGTGTGTGTAGGGGCAGGCAGAGACACATACACAATTCGCACATGCAAGGGTCAGAAGGCAACCTTGAGTGGTGGTCCTTGCCTTTCACCTTATTTGAGACAGTCTCTCCTGTCCACCACTTCATTCCCCAGGCTAGCTGGCTCACGAAACCTTGAGCTTTTTCAATCTCTGCTTCCCTTCTTGCCATGGGTTCATTGACATTACAGACGTTCATGCTATGCATCTAGTTTAATGAGGGTTCTGGGGATCTGAACTTGGGTCGCTAGGCTTACCCAGCATGGTCTTTCCCCAAGGAGCCATCTCCCCAGCCTGATGTTTGAATCTGAAAAGCCTTCCAAAAGCTTGTGTGCAGAAGGCTTGCTCCTCAGTGCAGCGATGTTCATACGTAGGGTCTTTGCAAGGTCATTAGTCCATTGATGGATTCACAAAGGTGGTGAAAATTCTAGAAATGGGACATAGTTGGAAGAAGCAGGGCACTGCGGGTGTGCTCTTCAAGGCTTTATGTAGTCCCCAGCCCGATTTCTCTCTCCTTCTTCCTCCTCCCTCCTTCCTGGACAGTATGTGGAAAGCAACTCTGCTCCAGCATTACTCCTGGCCAGGGTGTTCCGTTTTGATATGCCCAGAAGCTGTAAGTGTCCGTGGGTTGAAACCTCCAAAACCATGAGCCTAAAAAGCGATGTCTTTCTTCCTGGAAGTTGTTCATCTCAAGTGCTTTGTAACAAAGATGGAAAGTTGACTAAGGTCATCACAAAGGCAGAAGGGAAAGTAGAATGTGGCAGGGTCATGAAGAATACACAGAAAGACTGTGTTAAGAAGTAGTCCACGGTCCCCTGTGGCAAGTACTGACATTGTAAACACCCAGCCTATGCCACAGCATGCGTTCATCTGAGGACGACCCTGGGATATGCTATGTAACCGTCACCTCCCTCCTGAGCTCTGCATGCAGACTGAAAGCTGGACACTCCGCCTGGGTGTCTTGCTGTAGATGCTCACTCAAGTTCCCCAGGCCTTCTTCACCACCTAAACTTCCCTCACTGTGAGCCTAGTTTTGCTTGTCAGCACCTACAGTGGCTGTTGGCAGTGTTCAGTCCATTTGATCCCGGCCGGACTGCTGTGGTACTCTGCAGCCTTCCCCGTGCCCACAGGCTCAATATAGAAACAGAAGGACACCAGGGACATGGGCTAGCAGTGCAACAGAATCTACGCCAACACACAGCCTTGAACCGATGGTTAGGATAGTTTGGTGGCGATGTAAGCACCCCAGCTCCCTCACCCCCCTAAGAAAACGAGCTGTGGGGAGGGTGGGAGGCTCACTCTGAGTTCCTGGGACGCCTCTCCAGCTACCCACAAGGTATCAAGCCTGCTATGTGGCCCGAGCCAGACTTCCTTCCCAACAATCTTCCTGCCGTTTCCTGGAATCACCTCCTAACTAAGCTACTTGCACAAGAATCCTAATGTCAGGACCCACTTATGTGGCAAAATGACCCTCCGTCCTAAGCCAGAGATCTCCGGTTCCCTCTCTCTTACTCCCAGTCTAACCAACCACATGCACAAAGTAGGGCCTTGCTCATACATGACCAAGGGCTGGGAAGATGGCTCAGTCTGTAGAGTACTTGCCACGCATGCAAACATGTGGACCTGAGTTTGGATCCACAGCACACATAAAAGGTGGACATGGTGGTGCACAGCTGTCATCCTAGCAAAGACAGAAGAATCCCTGGGGCTCACAGACTGGTTAGTCTAAGAGCCACAGTGATGAGGTCTGGGATCAGAGAGAGATGCTGGCTAAAATAATTAGGTACAAAGCCATTGAGAAAGACATTCTGACATTGTTCTCTGGCCTCCACATGCACACACACACCATATGCACATGCAAAAAATAGCATTGTCAGGAACTTCTGCTAGGTGCCGAGAATACAGCCATGAATGGGAGAGGCAGGGGCCCAAACCTCAATGGATTTACCAGTGAAGGGGGAGAAGGAAGGTAGGCACAGGCACAGGGAGAATCATTCCAGGTAGATGTGAGGATTCTGAGGGAATACACTGGTGGGGTATGATAGGGAACTGTGGAAAGTTATTTTAGTAAGAGTTCAGCCAAGGCCTTTCTGGGGACCTGTATGGTGTGCCAAGCACACAAAGAACTGGGGGTGGGGACAGAAGAAAAAGTATTCTAGGCAGAGGAAACAGATCAGATGAAGGACTGAAATGGGAGAGAGCTTAAGTCTCATGTTTCATGTCTGTTTTTAAAGCCATCTTAAACATTTTATAGTTTTTATTTATTTATTTGAAAGAGAGAGAGATGCATGCCAGGGCCTCAGCTGCTGCAAATGAACTCCAGACACATGCAGCCCCTTGTGCATCTGGCTAACATAGGTCCTGGGAATCGAACTTGGGTCCTTTGGCTTTTCAGGCAAACACCTTAACCACTAAGCCATCCCTCCAGCCCCCTCCCAACTAATATTTAAGCCATAGTGGACACTCACAGTCAAATGGTGCTAAATGGCACTAGAACTGGCAAGGAATCAGGCTTTCCAGCGGAACCCTAGAAATGCCTGCCTATTCAATAAAACGACCTCCATCCCTTTCGGTGACTTCTACTCTGCTCTTTGAGCTTGATGGGGAAGGCTGAGGCAGACACAGTTCTTACCCTATAGGGTTACCAGAGAACGCAGGGAGGAGACCAACTGGCTCCCATCTGAAAGACTCTGCTATTGCTATTATGCCGTCATTATTGTTGATAAAAAGTATCAGCCTCTCTCCTTCTTATGCAAAGTTGGGATTATGAAGTAAACAGCTGCACATGTTATGCTCTGTCCAAACATCCACGTGTGGCACTCTTCATGACAAGCACCATGAATCATGTGACATTGTTTAACTCCTCATTCAGAGCCATGGCCAGCAGCAGACCCAACTCACACAGCGACCACGTGCTTCACATTTCAGCTGCAAAGTCATTCATGAATTAACAACAACAACAACAACAAAGAGAAACAGTTCCTTGTTTTCCATGAATCAATTCACAAGATAAATATTTAAATAAAATGTGGCTTCAATTGTGCTTTCCGAGGATAATTGCTGGCTCGTACCCTGTTTCTATATCAATGTGTTTTCTTGTATTTTTTTTCCCCAAGCTGAGTAATGAACAGAGCTGTCAGAAACCCACTGCTCATGATGTATGAGCAACACATTAGCAGTTTCGCATAAATATCAAAGCCCTGTTAGCTGCAGCTAGTGAAATATACGTGTAGCACACAAAAACTCCGAAATACTCCACACTGTCCACAGCTAAACTGGGGGATAAGCACAAATGAGTTTACCCTCTTAGCAGAAATGGGCTCAGTATCACCTCAACTATCAATAAATGCAAGGTAACCTGAGAGAGACTACCTTGGAGCACAGAACATTGCCACTTTGAAGAGGCTACAAAATACTGCATGTCAAGTTGTAATGAGGAGACAAAAGCATATTGATGTCATTAGTGGATGTTTACAATCCCTACGCTGAACAAGATCCTAAAATATTTTTAACTTATGCTCCATTCAACATGCAGGAAATTCAGGCTTTTATTTATTTGAGCATGAGAAAGAAGGAGAGAGAAAGAGAGAGAATGGATGTGCCAGGGCCTCTAGCCAGTGCAAATGAACTCCAGATGCATGTACCACCTTGTGCATCTGGCTTTACGTGGGTACTGGGGAACTGAACCTCATTCCTTAGGCTTCATAGGCAAGTGCCTTAACTGCTAAGCCATCTGGCTTTTCTGCCTTTAAGACTCAAGATTCTTTTAATCTCATTTCATTCATAGTCTTCTTATCTCCATGGGCTGTTCTATTCCAATTTCATAGTTTATTCATGTCATGAACACAGATAGAGCCATGACCATGTGCCTGCCTGCTGCTGGGAATGCGAAGTCTAAAAAGAACTTCCGGGATCTGACAGTCATCAAAGAGCCAGAAACTTGAGGCCTCTGGCTCCCAAGCTGCCACACTGTGCACTATCCTTGTAAACTCTCAGACCACAGCTCTCTAAGACAAATATTTAAGCAAGATGTGTTTTCACTTGTCTTCTCCAGTGATGGTTCTTGCTCACCCCTGTAATTGCACCCATGTGTTTCATCTTGTTGCACAGTGATGAGTAAGCTCAGGATTCACAGGATACAAAGTTGTGAACCGCTGTGACAATGATAAGATCTAAGTGTGGGTTCCCTATGCAGCCCTAGCTTCTCATACTATATCTCTTGACTCTTCCACCATTCTAGGGTTGGCCAACAGGCCCAAGTTGCATGGTCCCCTCAGATCACATCTGACTTTGCCATGTTCAAAGTCAATGTCCTCTGGAAAGTGGGTACCCTGGGACTCCAAGTATCTGTCTGGATTCTTCAGAAGAGGAAGCAAGCAGCCAGACCCTGGTACTCCACACACAGTAACCCAAACCACACCAGGAGCAGCCTCACTCAAACTTGGAAACCGAGAGTTCATGAAAACATTGATGTTGTATGTATCAGGACCAGACCAGACAGGGACTCTTCAAAACTCTTTGCTCTTTGGTCTCAGATTCTTGGGTGGAAATTAGATCATTGGTCGGGAACATTCATTCCCTTCCTGCCTCATTTCCTGCATAGTTGGAGGGCCTTCCCCACTCCTGACTCTGAGCATGGCCATGTGACTTGCTTTGACCAGTAGGATATCAGCAGATATAAGAACAAAGGTTCCAAAAGCCCATGTGGGGCTGGGAAGACAGCTGAGTGGGTAAAGTGCTTGCCTCACAAGCATGAGAGCCTGCCTTTGATCTCCAGAACCCATGTAAAATGCTGGGTAAGGGACTGGAGAGATGGCCCAGTGGGTAAGAGCACTTTCGAGCAAGCTTGAAGGCCTGACTCGCTCTGAGTTGGGTTCCCTAGCACCACATAAAACAGTGACTATTGTTACCTGCACAAGTATTGGGCTTAACATTCTGTCATGGATGGTGGGGAAACAAAAAGACTTCAAAGTGAGAGAGGGGCTAGCTGGAAAAAGGAAGGGTTTCAATGAATGTGGGTGGGGGACAAGAGAAGGTAAGGAGGGAATTATGATCAAAATACAAATAATAAACAGCTAGCTGGGCTGGAGGGATGGCTTAGAGGTGAAGGTGCTTGCCTGCAAAGTCAAGGGACCCAGGTTCGATTCCCCAGGATCCAGGTAGGCCAGATGCACATGGTGGCACATGCTTCTGGAGTTTGTTTGCAGAGGCTGAAGGCCCTGGCACGCCCTTCTCTCTCTCTCTCAAATAAATAAAATCAATAGATAAAAAGTTAAAAGAAAAACAGCTAGGTTGGCCACCCATGCCTATAATCACAGTTCTGTTGTGAGCAGAGACCAGAGAATCACTGGGGTTACAAAAGTGGCAGCTCCGGGTTCAGAGAGAGACTCTGCCTCAAGGAAATACGTGCAATAAAAGAAGACACTGGCTGTTCTCCTCTGGTCTCTGCATGCACATGCATGGGGTGTGCACATCTGTATACACATGCACATACCACACACACACACACACACACACACACTATACCATACCACACATAATACATACATATATACCCAAGACAAACATGTCAGGTTTTCTCAGTTTAGGAAAGGCAGAGACACGAGGATCTCTGGGGTTTACTGGCCAGTGAGTCCAGTCCAGTGTAATCAGTGAGTTCCAGGCCACCGAGAGGAGGCGGACATCATTCATGAAGATGACACTTGAGGGCGTCCTCGGGTGTTCACATGCACAGAAACACACACATACACGCACATATTTCTTATTTTTACAACAAGCATTGTGGGGCAGGAGAGATGGCTCTATGCATAAAGCACTTGCCACACAGACATGAAAACCTGAGATTGGATCCCCAGATCCCAGGTAAAAAGCCAAAAACAGTGGACTTCTGTAATTCCAACATACCTAAGGTCAGATGGGAAGCAGAGATGGGACAGTTCCCCAGAAGTCTGCAGCCAAGCTAGCCTGGAGAGTGGAGCATTGAACAAGACCTGCTTCAAACAGGGTGGAAGGAGAGACCAAGAGCTGAAAGCTGTCCTGTGACCTTCACATGTGTGTCATGACATCTTCTGCTTACACTCACACCCATAAGCGCACAAGCACTGTGACATGCCCTCGGTGCTTCTGTCACTGCCCTGAGAAGAAGGTGCCCAGGCTAGACCACTGGTGCCAAGAGGAGGAGAGACACATGGAACAGAGTCCCCCCAGCCTAGAGCCCTGGGCTAGTCTCAGCCTTGGTCATCCAACCCCTCAGAGTCCTGCACGTGTGTGAAGGAAAGAGATGCTGTCGTAAAGAGCCACTGACACACTGTTGCCTATTGCCATGTGACAAAAACTAATGGCATCACTGACGATGGCACCACCCTGCTTTTCTGTCCTCTTGAGAAAGAAGTCGTGTTCCTGCCACTTTTCCAGGCTTTCCAAACATTTTGAAATATAAAAGAAAATATTGGATTACTGATTGCAAAAAAAAAAAAAAAAAAAAAATCCCATGAATCCAAATTCTGTATTTCCCCAGGAAGCCAGGCATTCTTGGCCTCTGACATAGCAGCTTTCCTCACTTGCACCTGTCTCCCTCTCCCTGGTCCTCTGCCTCTGGCTCGGCTCTTCCACCTGCTTTTCCTCTTCCCTCTTCCCACGGATCTGTGTCAAGTGCTGGTGTTTTGTTTAGATATGTTTTGTGTGTGTGTGTGTGTGTGTGTGTGTGTGTGTGTGTGTAGGGGGCAGGCAGACACATACAATTCGCACATGCAAGGGTCAGAAGGCAACCTTGAGTGGTGGTCCTTGCCTTTCACCTTATTTGAGACAGTCTCTCCTGTCCACCACTGCATTCCCCAGGCTAGCTGGCTCACAAAACCTTGAGCTTTTTTGATCCCTGCTTCCCTTCTTGCCATGGGTTCATTGGCATTACAGACGTTCATGCTATGCATCTAGTTTAATGAGGGTTCTGGGGATCTGAACTTGGGTCGCTAGGCTTACCCAGCATGGTCTTTCCCCAAGGAGCCATCTCCCCAGCCTGATGTTTGGGTCTGAAAAGCCTTCCAAAAGCTTATGTGCAGAAGGCTTGCTCCTCAGTGCAGCGATATTCATACGTAGGGTCTTTGCAAGGTCATTAGTCCATTGATGGATTCACAAAGGTGGTGAAAATTCTAGAAATGGGACATAGTTGGAAGAAGCAGGGCACTGTGGGTGTGCTCTTCAAGGCTTTACGTAGTCCTCAGCCCGATTTCTCTCTCCTTCTTCCTCCTCCCTCCTTCCTGGACAGTATGTGGAAAGCAACTCTGCTCCAGCATTACTCCTGGCCAGGGTGTTCGGTTTTGATATGCCCAGAAGCTGTAAGTGTCCGTGGGTTGAAACCTCCAAAACCATGAGCCTAAAGAGCTATGTCTTTCTTCCTGGAAGTTGTTCATCTCAAGTGCTTTGTAACAAAGATGGAAAGTTGACTAAGGTCATCACAAAGGCAGAAGGGAAAGTAGAATGTGGCAGGGTCATGAAGAATACACAAAAAGACTGTGTTAAGAAGTAGTCCACGGTCCCCCGTGGCAAGTACTGACATTGTAAACACCCAGCCTATGCCACAGCATGCGTTCATCTGAGGACGACCCTGGGATATGCTATGTAACTGTCACCTTCCTCCTGAGCTCTGCATGCAGACTGAAAGCTGGACCCTCCGCCTGGGTGTCTTGCTGTAGATGCTCACTCAAGTTCCCCAGGCCTTCTTCACCACCTAAACTTCCCTCACTGTGAGCCTAGTTTTGGTTGTCAGCACCTACAGTGGCTGTTGGCAGTGTTCAGTCCATTTGATCCTGGCTGGACTGCTGTGGTACTCTGCAGCCTTCCCCGTGCCCACAGGCTCAATATAGAAACAGAAGGACACCAGGGACATGGGCTAGCAGTGCAACAGAATCTACGCCAACACACAGCCTTGAACCGATGGTTAGGATAGTTTGGTGGCGATGTAAGCACCCCAGCTCCCTCACCCCCCTAAGAAAACGAGCTGTGGGGAGGGTGGGAGGCTCACTCTGAGTTCCTGGGACGCCTCTCCAGCTACCCACAAGGTATCAAGCCTGCTATGTGGCCCGAGCCAGACTTCCTTCCCAACAATCTTCCTGCCGTTTCCTGGAATCACCTCCTAACTAAGCTACTTGCACAAGAATCCTAATGTCAGGACCCACTTATGTGGCAAAATGACCCTCCGTCCTAAGCCAGAGATCTCATCTGGTTCCCTCTCTCTTACTCCCAGTCTAACCAACCACATGCACAAAGTAGGGCCTTGCTCATACATGACCAAGGGCTGGGAAGATGGCTCAGTCTGTAGAGTACTTGCCACGCATGCAAACATGTGGACCTGAGTTTGGATCCACAGCACACATAAAAGGTGGACATGGTGGTGCACAGCTGTCATCCTAGCAAAGACAGAAGAATCCCTGGGGCTCACAGACTGGTTAGTCTAAGAGCCACAGTGATGAGGTCTGGGATCAGAGAGAGATGCTGGCTAAAATAATTAGGTACAAAGCCATTGAGAAAGACATTCTGACATTGTTCTCTGGCCTCCACATGCACACATGTGTGTACACACACATGCGTGCGTGCACACACACACCATATGCACATGCAAAAAATAGCATTGTCAGGAACTTCTGCTAGGTGCCGAGAATACAGCCATGAATGGGAGAGGCAGGGGCCCAAACCTCAATGGATTTACCAGTGAAGGGGGAGAAGGAAGGTAGGCACAGGCACAGGGAGAATCATTCCAGGTAGATGTGAGGATTCTGAGGGAATACACTGGTGGGGTATGATAGGGAACTGTGGAAAGTTATTTTAGTAAGAGTTCAGCCAAGGCCTTTCTGGGGACCTGTATGGTGTGCCAAGCACACAAAGAACTGGGGGTGGGGACAGAAGAAAAAGTATTCTAGGCAGAGGAAACAGATCAGATGAAGGACTGAAATGGGAGAGAGCTTAAGTCTCATGTCTCATGTCTGTTTTTAAAGCCATCTTAAACATTTTTATAGTTTTTATTTATTTATTTGAAAGAGAGAGAGATGCATGCCAGGGCCTCTAGTCACTGCAAGTGAACTTCCAGACACATGTGCCACCTTGTGCATCTGGCTTTACATGGGTCCTGGGGACTCAAGCCTAGATCCTTTGCTTTTGCAGGCAAGCACCATAAACACTAAGCTTCTCTTCAACCTCAAGTGGCTTTCGCAAATCCTCTCCACCCTGTTTTCTTAATACAGGGTTTTCTTATGAAAGCCAGAGCTATACACCAAGTCACAGGGATCCTGCTGTCTCTGCCTTCCCAGCACACCAACACACCCAGCTATTATGTGGGCTCTGGGGAGCCAAATTCTCTTTTTCTTCAAGACTTCACTATTCAACTCTTATATCTCCGTGTACTTTGGTGTGCTCATCCGCAAGGAGCATAGAGCAAGCAGGAAGCTGCACCTTTGTGCTCATCCGCAAGGAGCACAGACCAAGCAGGAAGCTGCACCTGTGTGCACATCTGCATGGAGCACGGAGCACGGAGCATGGAGCAAGCAGGAAGCTGCACCTGTGTGCTCATCTGCAAGGAGCATGGAGCAAGCAGGAAGCTGCACCTGTGTGCACATCTGCAAGGAGCATGGAGCAAGCAGGAAGCGGCACCTGTGTACACATCTGCATGGAGCACGGAGGAAGCAGGAAGCTGCACCTGTGTGCACATCTGCATGGAGCACGGAGCAAGCAGGAAGCGGCACCTGTGTGCACATCTGCATGGAGCATGGAGCAAGCAGGAAGCTGCACCTGTGTGCTCATCTGCATGGAGCACGGAGCAAGCAGGAAGATGCACCTGTGTGCACATCTGCATGGAGCATGGAGCAAGCAGGAAGCTGCACCTGTGTGCACATCTGCAAGGAGCATGGACCAAGCAGGAAGCTGCACTTGTGTGCTCACCTGCATGGAGCACAGGGCATGGAGCAAGCAGGAAGCGGCACCTGTGTGCTCATCTGCATGGAGCACGGAGCAAGCAGGAAGCTGCACCTGTGTGCACATCTGCAAGGAGCATGGAGCAAGCAGGAAGCTGCACCTGTGTGCACATCTGCATGGAGCAAGCAGGAAGATGCACCTGTGTGCTCATCTGCAAGGAGCATGGACCAAGCAGGAAGCTGCACCTGTGTGCACATCTGCATGGAGCATGGAGCACGGAGCGTGGAGCACGGAGCATGGAGCAAGCAGGAAGCTGCACCTGTGTGCTCATCTGCATGGAGCACGGAGCAAGCAGGAAGCGGCACCTGTGTGCTCACCTGCATGGAGCAAGCAGGAAGATGCACCTGTGTGCTCACCTGCATGGAGCAAGCAGGAAGATGCACCTGTGTGCTCATCTGCAAGGAGCATGGACCAAGCAGGAAGCTGCACTTGTGTGCTCACCTGCATGGAGCACAGGAGCATGGAGCAAGCAGGAAGCGGCACCTGTGTGCTCATCTGCATGGAGCACGGAGCAAGCAGGAAGTGGCACCTGTGTGCACATCTGCATGGAGCAAGCAGGAAGATGCACCTGTGTGCTCATCTGCAAGGAGCATGGACCAAGCAGGAAGCTGCACTTGTGTGCTCACCTGCATGGAGCACAGGGCATGGAGCAAGCAGGAAGCAGGAAGCTGCACCTGTGTGCATCATCTGCATGGCTCAGCACAGAGCAAGCAGGAAGCTGCACCTGTGTGCACATCTGCATGGAGCACGGAGCAAGCAGGAAGCGGCACCTGTGTACACATCTGCATGGAGCACGGAGCAAGCAGGAAGCTGCACCTGTGTGCACATCTGCAAGGAGCACGGAGCAAGCAGGAAGATGCACCTGTGTGCACATCTGCATGGAGCATGGAGCAAGCAGGAAGCTGCACCTGTGTGCACATCTGCATGGAGCACGGAGCAAGCAGGAAGCTGCACCTGTGTGCACATCTGCATGGAGCACGGAGCAAGCAGGAAGCTGCACCTGTGTGCACATCTGCATGGAGCACGGAGCAAGCAGGAAGTGGCACCTGTGTGCACATCTGCAAGGAGCATGGAGCAAGCAGGAAGCGGCACCTGTGTGCTCATCTGCATGGAGCAAGCAGGAAGATGCACCTGTGTGCTCATCTGCAAGGAGCATGGACCAAGCAGGAAGCTGCACTTGTGTGCTCACCTGCATGGAGCACAGGGCATGGAGCAAGCAGGAAGTGGCACCTGTGTGCTCATCTGCATGGAGCACGGAGCAAGCAGGAAGCTGCACCTGTGTGCACATCTGCATGGAGCACATGGAGCAAGCAGGAAGCTGCACCTGTGTGCACATCTGCATGGAGCACGGAGCAAGCAGGAAGCTGCACCTGTGTGCACATCTGCATGGAGCATGGAGCAAGCAGGAAGCGGCACCTGTGTGCTCATCTGCATGGAGCATGGAGCAAGCAGGAAGCTGCACCTGTGTGCACATCTGCAAGGAGCATGGAGCAAGCAGGAAGCTGCACCTGTGTGCACATCTGCATGGAGCATGGAGCAAGCAGGAAGCTGCACCTGTGTGCTCATCTGCATGGAGCACAGAGCAAGCAGGAAGATGCACCTGTGTGCACATCTGCATGGAGCACGGAGCAAGCAGGAAGCTGCACCTGTGTGCTCTTCTGCATGTAGCAAGCAGGAAGCTGCACTGTCTAGTGGTTTGCAATGGCATGCAAAAGTCTGACTTCAAACATCGCCACCTGCCTCCATTTCCCACTTATGTCACACATCACACCTTTCCACACCTGGTGCCTCAGCTTTCCATGCAACTTCAGATACCCGCTTGAACAATTTCACACTCACTCCCTAGGAGCAGTTTCCAAAGATGAGTTCAATAGCACACACAGGTGTTGACCAGGCAAACATGTATTTCTGCTCTATTGCTTATGTGCTTCTCCATCCTCCACCCATGTAAAACTGAGCTGTGGTTTTTACTAGGGTCTCATCTTTATTTTAATGACATTTTAAATTTTTCTTTTAATTTTTCCATTTTTGACACGCCCACGTGTATACAAATGCGTTTTGAACTTAGTCCCCCATTATCCTCACATACCCCTCCCATTAACACCTTTCTTCCACATTAATCTTCACCTTACCTGAAGCCCCGCTCCCAGCAGTTTCTTACTACAGTGGGCAGAGGTGATGACTATGGGCTCAGCCTCAAGCGGGACATCTAAACCACCCCTCCAAGGCTTAGGGAACCTCACAGGCAAGGGCTGGAGGAATGTAAGAGCAGGAGGATGGGGAGCAAGGCTGGGAAACGCGGTCCTTTGGACATGACTGTTATACTTATGAACTCACAGCAACTCTGGTTTCCAGCACAAGACTGAGCCTGTCAGCACCTCACCATCTATGGAGGAAGAAAATGTGACAACCCAGACCTTCCAGGGCCGGTACAGTTTCTGGAAGGGACAGTCAGGTTCATTAATGGTGTACCCACTGGTAACTTGCCCATTCCACACCACGTAACCTTCCACTTATGATCATGCAAACGACCCTGACTTAACTCAATGTGTTAATGAAGAGTCTGAATGTTGTGGTACTAGCCCACATCCTCTACAAACCTTGTCGTTTTGAGCATGAGAATTTGCATAGTGTGATCATCTCCTGAGAAATACCTACAGCTGAGTTTCTGTTCCACAGTGCTATGCTACAGAGCCTCAGTTCCCATGGAAAGTTCTGATATCTTCTTGTGTGTGCATGTATGTTTATGTGAGTGGAGGTGTGTGTGTGCATGCAAAGGCCAGAGGACAACGCTGGGTGTTATTCCTTATGAGCCGGGAACACATCAAGTAGGTTAGGCTTGCTGGGCAGTGAGCCCCAGAGATCCATTTATCTCCTCTTCCCTAGTGCAGGGATTGCAAGCGTAGGCCGCAACATCTGGCTTTTTTAAAATATGGGTTCTGGGGATGGAACCCAGGCCCTGATGCTTGTAAGACAAGTACTTTTCTGAGTGATTTATCTCCGTAAACCCAAGTCACCTGCTGTTGAGGATGCTAGATTTTTGTAAGTGATCCTTAAAGCTTGGTGTAATGAAACACACAGGTAATCCCAGCGCTTAAGGGGCTGAGGAGAGGCTGAGACAAGAAGCTCAAATGTCCAAGGTCAACCTTGAAACTACAGAGTGAATTCCAGGTCAGCCTGGGCTAGAATGAGACCCTCCATCAAAAAAATAAAAATAAAAAATAAGGGCTAGAGAGATGGCTTGGCGGTTAAGGGATCTGCCTGCCAAGCCTAAGAATGCTGGTTCCAATCTCCAGGTCCCACGTTTAGATAGACACAAAAAGTGATGCAAGGGTGCAATGCTGCATTTGCCCACAAGGGGGTGCAAGACTCTAGAGTTTGTTCACAGTGGCTGAGAGGTCGCTGGCACACCCATTCTCTCTCTCTCTCTATCTCTAGCTATCTCTCTCTATCTCTCTCTCTCAAATAAAATAAATAAATAAAATAAAAAATAAGGCTGGAGGGATGGCTTTGCTGGTAAGGCATTTCTCTGCAAAGGCAAAGGACCCAGGTTCAATTCCCCAAAACCCACGTTAGCCAAATGCACATGGGGGCGCACAAATCTGGAGTTCGTTTGTAGTGGTTGGAAGCCCTGGCGTGCCCATTCTCTTCTCCAGTCCATCTCTCTCCTTCCCTCTCTCTCTGTTAAATAAATAAATAAATAAATACAAAAAATAAAAGTTCAAGGCCAGCTTGGGCTACAAAGTAAGTACAAGGCTAGCTAGGGCTATATAGCAAGAATCTGTATCAAAAAAAAAAAAAAAAAAAGAAGAGGAAGAAAAAGAAGAAGGGGAAGAAGAAGAAGAAGGAAAAGAAAACATAAAAATAAAAGTATCTTTAAAGATAGAACAAAGATGTTTCTAAAGACACTGTGGTTTACATGTTGCATAAACTATCTGTATCAGACTACCAATGATGCTGACTTACTAAAGATATTGCAAACATCGTTGTAAACCTGAAAATAACTTGTATGCACTTCTGAGCAATGCCAGAGGAGCGAGATAAACAAGAAATGGTTCTGCTTTGTGAAAACTTGTTTGGTTTACAGGAAAGATGGCCAGAACATCACAACTATTTAAGAGTCTCTTCTTTAACATCCCAGGGACCAGAACGGCAGTGACAACATTGGGGCATGGCTGGAGCCTGTGATTGCTGAGCCAGAGACCCTTGAAGCTTCATTTCCTCCGTATACCACCAGTCCAGCTCAGGCATGAAACCTTGCCTAGAAAACCAGTGTGGAATATGGACTCACTTAAACATAGACACTTCCTTAAAAGCTTTTGGTTCGATGTGAATGTAAGTCATTTTGATTACTCAATTTCTACATTTATTAGGAATGATGAACCAGAGTACTTGAAAATAATTTCAGTGGCGATGAACTGTGGCACCTGATCGATGGGGGACGCGGCAGTCAATTACCCTTTCACTTTATTTTGGTCCTCGGCAATCAGTTGCGATCAATACTCTCAATCTCGATTGATAGGGGAATGCAGATCACAAATAATGTTTGTAAGTGGGCTGTCACAGTGCACACAGCCAGCGCACTGGTCCAGAGCGGCCTCCGCACTTCACTCACGTGAGGATGGTGACCTGGTGCTTGCTGGAAAGGGCAACTTTGGCCTAAGTGGATGCTGAGCATCGTAACTCAACTGGGGATAGCCTAGGCTGTCCTTTTCAGATTTTAGCTCCCTGAAATCATCCTAAAATAAGTCAACTGTACAAAAGGAAGACTAGGTAAATCCCCAAACCTCAACCCAACAAGGATAAAAGGGAGGGGAGAATGGTAATTGATGAAAAGGCACCTCTATTCTAATAGATTTTATTATTATTATTTTTAATTTTAGAGAGAGACACAGAGAGAGAATTGGCACACCAGGGCCTCAGCCACTGTAATCAAACTCCAGATGCTTTCGCCACCTAGTGGGCATGTGCAACCTTGCACTTGCCTCATCTCTGTGTGTCTGGAACGTGGGATCCAGAGAGTTGAACACGGGTCTTTAGGCTTCACAGGCAAGGACCTTAACTGCTAAGCCATCTCACAAGCCCCTAATAGACTTTAAAGAACAGAGGGATGACTTCACCAAAGGAACAGGCACTGGAGAAAGACCAGACTTAGTTCCTTCCCTGCTTACATTCTATGAGGTGACAGGAAGATTCCTGCATTGCAAGACAGATGCCTCCCCAGACCCATGGTTAACCACATCAAACCTCCCCTCCACAAGGTAAGTGAACCAACAAGAAATCAGCAGTTAACTGGGTTCCCTGGGGTATGATGCACTTAGAGCAAGGGAAAGGGGGCTTGAGGAAGGAAAGAAAATGGGAAGGAAGTGGGGAAAGGAAGGGAAGGGGCTCAACAAATTATTTTGGTCTCATAGCTTTACCCAAAAAGAAATTTTGAACGTGAAGTCCCTGGGTGTGTATATATGTTTACATACATGTACTTCCATTCCAGTGCATTCTGTGTTTGAAGATATTCAACAGGCTGTATGTGTATGAACTAGGGACATGAGCAGCAGTGAGGCTGGACCCATCACTGCATTCTTCTTGGGATCTGGGTGCAGGCTTCCAGTGAAAGCAGTGGGCAAGCCCTGCTTGAGCTTACAACTGTGAGAAGCCCTTGCAAAGAGACCTTGGCCCACCTCCGTTTTCATATGAGCTGTGATGCTCTCATTATCCCCAAACATGAAGTAAGCACTTACTGTGTGCACTAGGGGCAGAGGAAAAGTTAACGAGAGGCTGAGGACATAGCTCAGTTAATAAGTACTTGTTACGTGAGCATGACGGCCCAAGTTCAAATCCCCAGAATCCACATAAAAAAGCCAGGCATGCTACCATGCAACTGTAATGCTACTACTGGGAGGGCGAGACAAGCAGATCCCTAGGACGAAGTGGCCAATCAGTTTAGCCTAATTGGCATGCTCCAGGCTAATGAGAGACCCCCATCTCAAAAAAAAAAAAAAAAGAAAGAAAGAAAGAAAAAGAAAAGAAAAAAAGGTGGCTCATGTTCCTGAGGATCAACACCTGAGGTTTTTTTCTCTTGTCTTCACACTGCAGGTGCACAATAACAAGCCCCACCACCACACACTAAAAAAAAAAAAAAGGAGATGGAGACTATAGCCATAAGCACTAACTGAGAGATGGCATGAACAACCAGTACAAAAACCCTGGACAGGATTACATTGACATAGGTTCGATTCTGGAAGAGAAGACATGCATGAAGTGAGGAATGGTGTTGCAGGTTTAGGACAGGTTCAAAATAATTTGAACAAAATCTGGGCGGGGAGTCCAGGCCCTTGTAGTCTGTGTCTAAGAACACTGCCAATCAGTGCCAGGTCCGTGACAGTCATATAGCCACGGACTAAGCCACAGGAGCCCCACATTGAGACTTTCTTGTCATTTGCCTTGCAGCCAGACTGTAGGGCCCAGACTCTCTGGACTTAACACAAAACCAGAGAAGTCCCATCCGACAGCTGCCACATGTCACACAGAAGAGAGACCAGATGCAGCGATGATGAAGAAGGTATCCCGCAACAGGAAACATTTCATTATGTCATGAAAACTCTCCAAAGCACTCTCTTCTAGTGATGTGCTAAAGAAACGGTGCTTCTCTTGGGAAGGAGCAGGGCTGAGAATAGTGACATTATTGCAGAAGTGCTATGCACGACCCACCCTCTCACACCCACCTTCCACTCATCCACACAGCAGTGGCCACGTCCCACCTATAGCTTTAACATGCAATCAATAGTAGGGTCCTGTGAAAGGGTGGCTCTGGTCCAGTAGATCTGAGGTGGCCTACGAGCCACATTTCTTTTTGTTTCTTGTGTGTGTATGTATACATATGTTCGTGTGTGTGTGTGCACGTGTGCATGCGCCACAGAATAACCTTCAAGCATCATCCACCTGTTTTGAGACAGTCTCTCATTGGCTTAGTGTTCTCCAATTAGGCTAGATAGCTGGCCAGTGAGCCCCAGAGATCTACCTACGCTCACCCTCTACTCCCTAGAGCTGGGATTACAAGTGTGTGCCACCATTCCTGGCCTTAAAAAAAAGACACTTGAGTTATGAGGATTGAACCCAGGTCCTCATGTTTATAAGACAGGTACTTTACCAATTGCGCTATCTCCATAGCCCAGGAGTTGTATTTCTAAGAAGCTCCCAAGTTAGACTGACTGCTGTGGTTCTAGGGACCAGTTTGAGAGACAAGGCTTTGCCTAAGTGTGTCCATGGCCACAGGTGATTGAACTTAGTGCAGATATCTAGCAATGAAGCCAGTGGTCCTCCCACTTGAATTGAGAACTGGGTCAGTTGGAATTTCTTGAATCCAGGAGGACCAGACACATGTAGAGAGATCTATGGACTCAGACCAAAGAGGTGGCCACTTTCTACTCTGTGGAATGAGAAGAAGCAAAAATCAGCAGGAAACGACCTGAGCAGGCCCATGAGACAAGCTACCAGGGAAACTGCCTGGGCTTCTAGTTTTTCACTTCATGTCCAGAGCTTGGTTGTCCATCATTTGGATTCTGCAAGACACCACGTAATCACAGTAATAATTTTCTCTGTTTTGCTCCAGCTCACTGGAAGTTCATTCTGTCATATGCCAGCACAGACCTTTGCATGTCACTCTTGAACAAGAGGCCATCAAAACTGCTTGTTGGACCACTAATGACTGAATGAATGAACCCGCCACCCAGGCATGGAGCTCTCTAGAACTTCTCTGGAAACCGACTTAAAGGAACACCCTTGACTTACTGTCTCACTGTCAATGCTAGAAACACAATTGTGAACACAACACGTGACTGTCGATTTTTCTCTTCGAGCCATCTAGTCCTTCGGCACTCTCATTTCATTCTTTCTATCTGGCAAGGGAAAGGGGGACTCAGAGAAGGTGCATTTCCCCTTTAAATACCATGAAAGTTATGAATATAGCTTTCCCAAACTGCCAAAATAATGGTTTCATTTCCAGAGCTGAAATTCTCTCGGGAGCGTCCCAGTGATGTTCTAAATTGCTAACATCAGATATGCAGAAAACAAATATGGAGAGACCCATATGCTCCCAATCCTGAATTTAGCATCCCAGCGCAACAAGAACTTACATTTCAATCACCTTCCATCAGTTCTGTGTGGTATGTGCAGGGTTAAGGCTGGATCGATGCCATTGGCCTGGAACCTTCTGCAGAGAAGGGCTGGGTCTGGCCAGCTGAGGTCCCAGCACAGGCTGCCATTTATAGCAGTCACTTTAAATTCACACTTAAAGGCTGCAGACTTGAGGGGTATGGGGAAACCTGAGAGGGGCCGGCTGTGTGATTGCAGAAGGGGAAGTGAGGTGGGAAGGGAGCTGTTGAGATGGCTCAGTGGTTAAAGGTGCTTACTCGCAAAGTCTGCTGATCTGGCTTCAGTTTCCCAGAACCCACATAAAGCCAGATGCCCGATGTGGCACATGTTTCTGGAGTTGGTTCACAGAAGCTAGAGGCCTTGGCATTCTCCTTCCTTTCTCTCTCTCTCAAATAAATAAATATATAAATAGATTTTTAAAATAGGAGAAGCAGCCAACTTTCCCCCGTCTTATCTTACTACCTCATCCATTCCTTGTGGGTTTGTGGCTCAGCCAAGAGAACACCATGTTTCAGGTCTCTGTGTTGACAATAAGATATGAAAGCAAGGAGAGCAGGTCAGGAGCTGGGCATGATGATGATTTTAGTGGTGATAATGATGGTGAAGGTGATGACAATGATGAGGAGGATAGTGGTAATGATAATGATGGTGATGGTGGTGACAATGACATTGGGGATGGTAAAATGGTGGTGGTGATGATGGTGATGATGATGACGGTAGTGGTGATATTGATGGTGATGGTGGTGATGACAGTGGTGATTATAACGATGGTGATGGTAATGGTAGTGGTGATGATTGTTGGGCATGGCTAAAAAGGGCTGGGACTGTGAGGAAGCTGGCTTGAGCTGTTGGACATGGCCGGGGACCTTAGGCTATGGGGGTTGCAGTTGGCCTTATTGTTGGGAACCCACTCTGGCGACAGAGCTGGCCTTCCCTGCCCTCAGGCAAGGTTGTAGTAGGCCCCATCTTTGCTCAGAGTGGGCAGAACTGGTGGGCCCTACCCCCTTTATCCCCAAAGCACCTGACCATTCCATAGTCAGGCTTTGCCCCCCCCCATCTCCTGACCTTGTGGCTAGCTGCCCAAGAGACCCTTACAAACAGTCTCCCTGCAGCTGTAGCCATCCAATATGTGGCTGAAGTCACGTAGCTTTTCCCGCCACTTCTGTTATCTCCCTTGCAGCTTTTCCGTTATGATTTCTGCCTTCCAACCAATTAGACAGCAACCCATAAGCCTATGTATCCAATCACCTTATAGTCTATATGTGCCTTCTCAACCTTACTCAAGTGCTTATAAACCCACTCCGCTTTTGAATAAATGAGAGCATGCTATCCATCAGACTGCCTCTTGGGTGGTTCATTGCCCGTCGCACTCACCCACTCCAGGACCCTGCTTCCCCCCAATTCCCCCTGCACCTGGGACGTTGGTGGCCAATGACCCAGAAATGGTGAGGACCCGCAGATGATGATGATGATGGTAATGGTGATGTTGATGGAGATGGTGGTGACAATGAGAGTGGTGATGGTAATGGTGGTAGTAATGGTGGTGGTGGTGGTGGTGATGATGATGATGATGGTAGTGGTGATGGTGATGGAGATGGTGATGACATTGACAGATTGTCGTCGCCCAGTCCGACCAGCAGAATAAGGCAACGACCACAGGAACTCTTCTTGAAGCAGTTTATTCAGGAACCTTTTACATCAGGAAGCCCCCGACTCCCAGCCCTCCACCCTAGATATAGCCTCGCCTGATCCAATCAGCAGTAGCCACGTAGGCGTTAGCTATAGGGCACAAACAACCACCTGCTGGTGGACTGATCTTACGTAACAAGGTACATGCGCACATCTGCAGTGTGAACGTGACTATACAAGGGCAGAAGCAGGAAATGGCGCCTAGTCATAAGACTTGGCAGTCAGCCAAGGCGCCATTTTGGAATGGCCGCCACACTGGTTCCCCACAACAGATAATGATGGTAATGGTGGTGGTGATGATGATGATGATGATGATAGTGGTGATGGTGATGGAGATGGTGATGACATTGACAGTGGTGATGATAATGATGGTGATGATAATGATGGTAATGGTGGTGGTGATGATGATGATATAGTAGTGGTGATGTTGATGGCGATGACAATGATGGTAGTGATGATAATTATGGTGATGGTAATGGCGGTGGTGATAGTGATGGTTGTGCTGATGAAGATGGTGGTGGTCATGATGATAATGGTGATAGTGGTGACAATGACGGTGGTAGTGATAATGATAGTGATGGTAATGGTGGTGGTGATGATGATGACAGTAGTGGTGATGTTGATGGCGATGACAATGACAGAGGTGATGATAATGATGGTGATGGTAATGGCGGTGGTGATGATGATGATGATAGCGGTGATGATATCAGTGGTGATGGTGATGATGATAATGATGGTATGAGTGCCCTGAGGTAGAAATCTATTTCCTAAGCTATTCTCTGCACCTTAGATAATGTGCTCCTTTCATCTGCAAACAAACCCTATGATTCGCATTCATTGTTACTCCCATTATAAGATGAGGAAACCAAGGCCTCGGAAAATGAACTAACAGTAATTAGGTATAGTGAGAAAACTGTTGCTTTCCCTGCCAGCACCATCCTCAACCTTTGCTAACAGTGGCTTGAGTTTCCTCTGGGAAGCCACTATTTTGGTGGGCACACAATCCAATCCTAACTTACTCTCTAGTATTAAAAGTTCCTATCTAAGTCAGTCATTTTGGGCTGCATGGCAGCAGGTACTGGTCTTTTTACCTCAAGACTATAGTATAAGGCACAATCAGGTGTTAAATAAACATTGAAAGGAAGGAAACACGTGCAGTACAGGTGTACTATATTGGTGTGCTGCTCTCTAAAATGGCTATGTGCTCAGGATGCATCCTGATGGGTTGAGTATGGGTCATATGTTTACCCCAGACCTGGGAACTGAATGGAATTTCTCCAAGATAGAAGCTTTCTGTAGCTAATGCATCATGACCACAGTGGCCCCAGAGGAGCTGCCACCTCTATCCTGCACCCTAGTTCCTGCGATCTCTAGATGCAGATGCCTAGATTTTCCTTAAATTTAGTGAGGTATACTCTAGACTACACTTAAATTCTCTTTTGCTTAACTAATCAAGAATTGAATTCCAGGGACTGCAATCACATCACCCTCCACTCTAACTGGAGCATGTGCACCACTCTCAACATGGCTCGATCCAAGCACAAGGCAGCACTAATGCACAGGGCCCCTGTTATGGGGCATCCATTCATTCTATACACACAATTTACCAAGCATTTCCATCAGCCTGAACTGTTAGGATCTTTCTTTAATTTTGTCTTTTCAACCCTCATAATTCAATGTCATATATTGTTGTGTCTACATTTAAAAAGCTTTTTATATTTTATTTTTATTTATTTATTTGAGGGGGAAGATAGAAAGAGAGGGAGAAGGAGAATAGGCATGCCAGGGCCTCTAGGAACTGCAAATGAACTCCAGATGAATGTGCCACCTTGTGCATCTGGCTTATGTGGGTCCTGGGGAATGGAACCTGGGTCCTTTGGCTTTGTAGGCAAGTGCCTTAACCCCCAAGCCATCTCTCTAGCCCTATTATGTCTACTTTACAGATGAATAAACTAAGGCTCAAAAAAGTTAAGTACATTTTTGGAAGAATGCACACATAGTGAATAGCATGATCAGGACCAAAGCAACCACTCTTACCGCTGAATCCTACAGTCTTCAAGGAACTGAGGCCTTGCCTTACTGGCAGAATGAATAAAACCAGTTGTGGTAGTTTGAATATATGTCCCCTAATATATTCAGTGTTTTATTAGTTATAGTTTGCATCTGCAATCACCTTGCTAGAGGCAATGTCACTGGGGCCTGGTCTTAAGGTGTGGGTTTGAGATTCCATTGTAAAGATATGCAAATGTGCCTAGCAGGAGTTCCTGAAGTGTGCTGTGTGACCTTTTGGCTGTAGTTTTGCTCTGTGTGCTGTGTGGCTGGTTGGTTTTTCTCTCTCTGCTTGGCCCTATGAAGGCAGGCCGCTTCTTCTGCCAGTTTGGAACTTCCCCTGGATCTGTAAGCTTCAATAAATAATATCCCTTCCTCCATAACTGTGCCTGGTCTGGAAGTTCATCTCAGCGAACCTGAAGCTGTCTGCTACACCAGTCATGAATCTTGGGCAAAAGGACAGAGAAGAACTGAATGGAGGCCAAGTCAGTGCAGAATAAACGACTTCAAAGCGTAGGGATAGCAGACCAAGGAAATCACTACACATTGCACAGTTCAATAGTTTGTTGATAAAATAGAATGTTCCCTTGTAGAAAAAAACAGAATCACTGCCTGTGGAGATGGAAATCAAGATCCAAATCATTCTGGACATGTATTTTTTTAAAGCTTGTGATAAATGAAATGTCCACCATAGGCTCATGCGTTTAGAAATTTTGGAAAAGTGGTACAGTCTTTGGGAAGTGGAGCCTTGCTACAGGAGGTGCATCACTGGGGTGGGGGGTAGAACTTGAGGCTTATCAGTCCAGCCTCTATGCCAGTGTTAGCTAGCTCACTCAGACCCCTTCCTTCATATTGCTCTGACCAGTTGTGATGCCCTGGTTGCCTGCTCTGGCATGTTTTCCTGACCATGATGGAGCTAACCCTAGAAACTCTGAGCCAAAATAAACCCTTTCCTTCCATCAGCTGCTTCTGGTTGACTGTTTCGTCCCAGCAAAGAAAAGGTAACTACTACAGAAAATTGGTACCGAAATGTGAGCTCATTGCAGCAAAGGACAACATGTGGTTTTTAGTCTTTTAGAATTGGTTGGCTAGAGGAATACGAAGGATTTGGAGCTTTGCACCAGAAAAGCCATACAGTACTTTAAGCAGAGCTTGAAGGGCCATTCTGGTGAAGGTCCGAAAGACAGAATCATAGATACAACTGTGGATTGTGAAATCTTGGCTTATGAGGTTTCAGAAGAGAAAGAAAGGACTTTGCTGGAACTGGGCTAGAGGCAATTCATGTGATCTTCTGGCACATTCTGCCTATATACTGGGAGCATGAGAAAAACTGAATTTGGAAGTAATGGACTGGTGTGTTTGGCAGATGAAAATATAGAGCAGCAGGATATGAAAGCTATAAAGCTTGGCACAGGAGGAAGTGTAGACAATTTTATGCTGCTTTGGTTGCAATTATTTAAGAGATTGTCACCATTAAAGATAAATCAATTGCCCTGCACTGGGACAATAGGAAGAATGGCCTGAAGGCAAGACCTAACCCACCGAAGGTTCAAGCTAGTTAGAATGCAAATTATTTTGAAAGGAGGAGCCTGAGGAAAGAATACTGAAGGAATTTTCTGCTCCTCAAGGTTAAGCTTCAGCCTGCCTGGATTTATAAATTTGGCAGCCAATTTGGGATTAAGTTTGGAAGTGTGACCAATGTAGGAAATAAGGTTATGAAGTACAACGCTGGTTCAGGAGTTTCTGAGGTGTGGCAATGTGAAGCATGGATGTAGTCCCTGCGTGGAGGCTCTGTGAGACCATGGCATGGAGCTGTGAAGATGAACTGTGGGTTGCAGTAGAGACCCCAGGATTTTAGAGATGCCAGGACTATGAGAGGGACACCCAGGAAAGCTGTTGGCTGTAGTGGATCTGCCTCAGCTGCAAGCAACACAGCTGGAGGGGCGGAATCACCTAAGCCTTTTAGAGCCCAGAAGGCATCCCAGATGATGAACATGGAGCTCTAGAATTTGATGTTTGCCCTTCTAGTTTTTGATCTCGCACTGGTCCAATCTGTCCTTGCAATGCCTTCACTGCTCCTTTGTGAAATGGGAATGTCTACCCTGCCATTCTGTGTTGGAACTATGTAACTCATTCTGATTTTACAGGGCTTACAGTTGAGAGACTGCTATGAATCTCAGATGGGACTTTGGACTTTTGAATAGTACTGGGATTGGTAAAAACCATGGGGACTTTTAAAAGTTGAGCTCAGTGCATTTTGTATCATGAGATGGTCATGAGTCTATGGAAGCCAAGAGCAAAATGTGCTCATGTGAATGAAATGTCCACCATACACTCATGAATTTTGCAATTTGGGAAAGTAATAGAGCCTTTTGGAGGTGGAGCCTCCTGGAGGATGTGTGTCACTTGGGGGTGGAACGTGAGGTGTATTCGTACAGCCCCCTTGCAAGTCTAGCTAGCTCTCTCAGATTATTTTCTTTCTGTTGTTGTGATAAGATGTGATGCCTTGGCTACCTACTCTGCCATGCTTACCTTGCCGTGATGGAGTTTACCCTAGAACTGTGAGCCAAAATTAAACATTTACTCTTGGTCAAGTGTTTTGTCCCAGCAATGAGAAGGTAACTTACACTTGTATAGCCTAAAATTTACCATTTAAAGCACATGCTTAAGTGGCATCAAATACACACATGAACATGGCCACAGTCAGCATCACTTTCCAGAAAGTTTTTTTTTTTTTTTTTACACCATTGCAAACAGAAACTTCATACCCATCAAAGGCTAACTTCCTATTCTCTTCTCCCTTCACCCACTGATAAGTCCTAGTTTCCCTTCTGTGTCTACTGGACATGTTTGTTTAAGATAGCCACTGAGGGCTGGAGAGATGGCTTAGCAGTTAAGACACCTGCCTCCTAAGCCTAAGAATGCCAGTTCCAGTCTCCAGGTCCCACGTTTAGCCAGATGCAAAGTGACGCAAGGGTGCAATGCTGCACTTGACCACAAGGGGGTGCACACATCTGGATTTTGTTCACAGCAGCTGAAAGGCTGCTGGCACACCCATCTCTGTCTTCCTCTCTCTCTCTCTCTGTCTCTCTAAAAAAGAGATAGCCACTGAGCATTGGAGTGAAGATACAGAAAGACAGAGCTACTGATTCTGAGCTGAACAGAGAGACAGAAACTAGAGACACAAATGGGAGAGACAACAGCTGATAGAGCAGTATACACTCAAAAAAATGCACACAATCTCCTTTGATGGAACACAATGCCTGCCTCTTGCTCCCATATCTCAAAAAATGAACATGGTGCCAAACTAGGTCCCCAACAGTAATATCTCAATAAATACTTGTTCAGTTGACTAGTCAATTGAATTATGGAAAAGTCCATTCACTGAACAAAAATTTTTTAAGTTATAAGATTTTTAAATAAATAGTTCTATTTCTTGAAAAATCTGAACACATCTTAAAATACACTTGCAGTTTTTTTTTTTTTTTTTTTTTTTTTTTTTTTTGGAAATAATGCTGGGCTTATGGATGCCTCTGGAGAATAATGGTGCCAATATCCAGTACCACTTGACATCACACTATATAAACAGAATGGGGGTGACATGACCAGATGTAGCATGTCTCGGTGAGGATCAATCAGTCTGGAAATGAGGAGCAGTGGTTCTGTCTAAATGCTGGCATTCCAGTGTTGCTGAATTGCCAAACTCTATTCAAATTACACTGGTGGTGCTCAAAGGAAAATGTGGTCATGCAAGGAGACAAAATGATGGCTCCCAAGATGAGATTCTAAGGGTCATTGATCCGAAAATTTCCATACACAACAATCTCCATTTGCCAAATCATCATGATCTGAGTTACATGTAGGTATGTAGAAGCTGCTGGTCCTAGATGGTAGCAATCCTTCGGGTATCTCTATACACAATAAAGGTGTGGGATGTGGGAGTTTTCCCCAAGTGATAATCAAGGTCTTCCACCACAGTACAGAAATTTAAGGATACGGCTTTGGTAGGGGAAGACTTATAATTCATAGCTCTTCGTTGTGGTTGGAGTCAAGTATACCCCACAGATTCATGTGTTCTGAATGTTTGGGTTCCAGGCTGGTGGCCCTTTGGGAGATGGAGCCACCTAGAGCAAGTCCTGTTTGTTAGGGGAAGGCTTATGGTGTTATAGCCAGCTTCCCCTTGTCAGTGTTTAGTACACTGTCCTGCTAATGTCCACCTGATGTTGGGCAGGAGGTGTTGTCCAGCCTCTGCTCGTGCCACATTTTCCTCTGTCATCATGGAGCTTCCCCTGGAGTCTGTAAGCCAAAAATCAACCCTTTCCTCCCACAAGCTGCTCTTGGTCGTGTGCTCTGTGTCAGCCACGTGAAAGCATCTGCAACACTGTGCATTGCATTCTCTTGGTGACTGCCTCCCGTCGCCTCTGCAACTTGCTGGTGTAAGTCTTGGTCCATCCATGCCATGGCTGCATCCTTGAGGATGAACCAACACAGTCTCATCAACATTAGAAGAGGCTACATGAGTTACTGTCTTCATCATGGAAGGAAACGTTTATTTTGGTGCCCCATTTGTGTGGGTGTATCGGGGGAAGGCACAGCTCTGAATTTAGAGAAGAATAACCTCTAGAACTTTCCCATCCAGAAGTGAGAAAAATTCTTCTAGAAGCAGAACAAGAGAAGTGGGAGAGATAATTCTTGATACCCCTATCTCAGGATGGGGCTAGCTGCCTGTAGCAGCAGCCAAAAGAAAAAGAAAAAGGGAAAGGAAGAGAAGTTTAGTTTAAGCCATTCGTAAACCTGTTGCATCTGCCGTCACCACTGCTCTGACGTTATTGCAGCTGTGGCTTCCTCCCTTGCATACAAGCACTCACTGCACTGTTATTGAACAGTGAAAACCCAAGTAATTCATGGTATGAGCAAAGGGTAAGAAATTTTCAACCTTGGATAATCCTTCAACAATTGTTAAAGGAAGGGACTTAGGGGTGGGACCTGCTGGACTCTGCTGATCCAGAACACACATATACTCTGATCACAAGAGCAGTCACACTAAGCCCACTTGTTGCCTTCAACAGATCTGTGGGTCCATAGTTCCTGACCTCATCGTCTTCAGTACTGTGATCAGTACTCCTTATGCATGTATATTTGTTCAGAGTCAAGAGTCCAACCAGGCCACTGAGGCCAGAACTTAAGATCAGTCAGCATCTCTAAACATTGCCTGTCAATATTGGTCATCTGTACTATTCAGACCAAAGGTATACCAAGGCACAGGAAAACTAGTCACATTGCTTTAAGCGGGTGGATGACAAGGTTGTAAGATGCACGCTAGAGCAAGTTATAGGTAAGGGATTTATTTAGTATCTCACAGCAATAATATCACAAAAGCCACTTGTAAAGTTCGTAAGAAATATTCCCAGTTCTTTCCCATAGTTCATTCCCACGGTCTGTTCTTATAGTTCATCCCCACATTTTGGCTCACAGTTTTGAGGATTCCCCCATCATGACGGGGAAGACATGGCAGCAGGAGCGAGAGGCAGCTGTCACCGTGAAGCCAGTCAGGAAGCACACAGAGATACATGCTGGTACTAGGCATACTTTCTCCTTTTGATTCAGGCCAGTACTCAAGACCGTGAAATGATGCCACCCACATTTAAGGTCCGTCTTCCTACCTCAATTAACCCCATTTAGAAATCCCCTCACAAACATGCTCAGAGTTTTTTTCTCCACTGTGATTCTAAATCCCATCAAGCTGACAATTAAGATGACCTACCCCACTGTGAAGTTCAAAATTAAGAGGTAGGAGATGGGGGCTGGGGAGATGGCTCAGTGTTTAAAGGTGCTTGCTTACAAAGCCTGTTGGCCTAGGTCTGATTCTGCCATACACATACAGAGCTAGATACACAATGTAGAGCAGGTGTCTGGACTTTATTTGCCGTGGCAAGAGGCACCCCCCCCCCAACCACACACAATCTCTTTCTTACTCTCTCTCAAATAAAATAAACATTTTTTTAAAGAGGTAGAAGATAGGTTAGTTTTCACATGTTCCATGTCTCATGGGAAGTTCAGTGTCTCTCTGTCATCAACTCCCCAGTGTCCTCCTGGCTGCGCTGGTGGACACTAACATATCTGAATGTGGCATGAAAAATATGTCAAGGAACCAAATTGTTTCTGAAAGGCATGTGAGAATTTCCAATTACTTAAGCTGGAAATTGAACTTTGAAAGCTAGGACTGTTTGCCTACTTTGAAAAAACAAAATAACCTATTGAGTTTAAAAAACTGATAATCCGGGCTGGAGGGATGGCTTAGCAGTTAAGGCGTTTGCCTGCAAAGCCAAAGGACCCAGGTTCAATTTCCCAGGACCCACATTAGCCAGATGTACAAGGGGCACATGTATCGGAAATGCGTTTGCAGTGGCTGGAGGCCCTGGTGCACCCATTCTCTCTCTCTCTCTCTCCCTCTCTCTCTGTCAAATAAATAAATAAAATATTTTTAAAAACTGATAATCCACTAGGCATGGTGGCGCATGCCTTTAATCCCAGCACTTGGGAGGCAGAGGTAGGAGGATCACAGTGAGTTGGAGGCCACCCTGAGACTACATAGTGAATTCCAGGTCAGCCTGAGCTAGAAAAAAAAAAAAAAAAAAAAAAAAAAAACCTGATTATATTATATATTATATTATATAGGGAAAGATTAATTTATCTCTGCCCCAGAATTCATCACTGAGTTAGAAACTTTCTTATGAAGTCAAAGGAAGAAAGGACCAGTGTTTCTCCATGACCCCTTCCCTCATTTTTAAATAATGGAAAAATATAGTTGGAATGGATTCCACAAAATATTTTCTTAACCTGCTACTCTGCTGAGTTCCCACCCACCTCCAGATACAAATTTCTTGGGATGTGTGGGCCTCCACCTGTCTCTAGTGAGGATAGAAAAAAAATCACTTTTCTTGCTATTGTATCATGAAAAGACAGATAAAATAAATGCTGAAATTCTTGCTTCTGAATGTTGGCAAAACACGAAATTTTTATTTCTAAAGATAGTCAATGAAGACAACTAATATGTCCCTAGTGATGTACCAATAGTAAATTCCTAGCAAATTCCTCTATAAAACTGAAAGCCAGAAATCTTTTCCAACACACAGAATAATTTCACTTGCCCTGAGGTTTTTGAATGAACCATCTAGTTGATGTAAAACCATACTTCAGTAATGTGTCCAATTTTTAAAACCATGCTTAAGTTATCATGGCCCCATTAAGGACTGTTGATTGCCATTATTAGTAGAAACTTTAGCCTTGATGTTTCCTGCTAACGTGGCTTGGTGTATGTCTCAACCCACTACCTAGGGATGAGTCATAGTAACACGTTTTTCTTTAGCCAGATCACATAGTGTCTTCTTATGGTTTTCTTGGGAAATAATGCAATAGGGATATATATATATATATACCACAAACAACTCCCACTCTTCCATTTTATTACTGGGAGTCTATAGAGGACATAATGTGGTCTAGGAAGTCCAAAGGAAAGTAACGTACAAACAGGTATCAACATCGTGCTTTGTTATCCACGATTTGTTCTAAAGTTAGAAAATGCCCAGTGCCATCTTAGCCTCTGGACATACATGACAGCCTCCAGTTTAGACAAAAGGATGAGCAGGGGCTGGGGAGATGGTTCAATGGATAAAGCACTTGTCATGCAAGAGTAAGGATCTGAGTTTGATTCCCCAGGACCCATGTAAACCCCAGCTGGGCATGGCAGCTTGCCTGTCATCACAGCCTTTGGGAAGAAGCAGAGACAGGGGATCCCGGGGTGAAGCTGGCTAGCTGGCCTAGCCAAATTGAAGTAGCTCTGGGTTCCAGTGAGAACTTGCATCAGGAAATAATAAAGTGGAGAACAATCAAGGAAGGTACCAGATGGCATCTTCTGGCCTCCACCCAAACTTGCATACACATGTATTTGTATCACATACCTATGTGGCCACACACACAGGATATATGCATACACACAAAGGGGAAGGTCATATTTCCTTTCAAAAGACATGTGACTGTTACATGAGCACTTGAGCTTCTCAAACCTGTCCTGTACACAAATGGATAAAGTGGATATTGTGGTCAGTAACACTGAAAAATGGGGGGGGGGCGGGAATCGACAGCTTTCAAACTTGCTAAGAATCAGCGCGAACTGGAAGGTCACATCATTGGGATCCCTTATGAACAGGACAACTGTTGTTGGGTTTTAGGAAAATGGGGTACACCAGGGAGAGGTAAAAGCCCGACCATGGGGATGGTGGTTGGAAAGCGAGGGAGATGATGCTAACAGGGATAAAAGAACCATGAGTGGCCTCGTGAAAGTCAGGGAAGAGAGCCAGGTTACAGGTGACCAGCTGCATCTGACTAGCAGAAGAAGGGGATTAGGGAAAGGAGCTGGTGTTGAGGTTGATGGCACAGGGGTGTATGCGGATGAGTGTGAGGAGCCCATCGATTATCCATCCAGAACCTCATCTGGGCATCAAGGAGAAAATACCTCTGAAGATTGTTGCAGTCAGGTTCGCATTGCTGGCAAAAATCACCCGACCAAGAGCAGCTTGTGGGAAGAAAGGTTTATTTTTGGCTTACACACTTGAGGGAAACTCCACGATGGAAGGGGAAAATGATGGCATGAGCAGAGGGTGGACAGCACCCCCTGGCCAACATAAGGTGGACAATAGCAACAGGAGAGTGTGCCAAACACTAGCAAGTGGGAGCTGGTTATAACACCCATAAGCCCACCCCCAACAACACACTGCGTCCAGGAGGCGCCAATCCCCAAATCTCCATCAGCTGGGAACCCAGCATTCAGAACACCTAAGTTTATGGGGGACACCCGAATCCAACCACCATAAAGATCTAGATTGTAGAAGAGCTGATGCAGTCTACTATGAAGCCTCGGAGAGAGATTACGGAAGTGGAGTGTGAATTAGAAGCAAGCTGAGGCCAGGACCCAGTCGTTGGCAAAATAGTGTCATCCATGAAATGACAGAGGCCAAGGAGGCCACCCCGAGCATGGACTGACATGGACACTGGGAAGGGGGAGTTTTCAAATAGTGCGAGTTAGTTTCAAGAATAATAACCCATAAAGGGCCCATTAGGATTTGTTAGTAGAGAGGTTCAGTTTGTTTCTGGTGGAGCCAACTAAACACAAACGTGGAAAGACAATACCCACAGGCATGGCTAATTATGACTCTTCGGAGACATGGGCAGGTAAAAAGAAGAGGAAAGGCAGGGGGAAGCATGAGGGTATTCTGACATGGACACTGTCCATACGTAAGGAGTACACAGCAGGAATGGGGCAGACCTAAGAAAGGGGTGATTTTTACCACGTCCAGTGCATGGATGAAACACTGGGCCATAGGTGTCAGGGTGGAGTGGGGCCAACAGAACCAGAATGGAAACCAATGAAAACCATTCTGTGGGTTAACAAGGACAATAGAAGATACATGGGGCTGGACAGATGGCTTAGTGGTTAAAGCGTTTGCCTGCAAAGCCAAAGGATACTGGTTTGATTCTCCAGGACCCATGGAAGCCAGATGCACAAGGGGGTGCATGCATCTGGAGTTCGTTTGCAGTGGCTGGAGGCCCTGGCATGCCCAATTCTCTCCTCCACCTTTCTCCCTCTCTCTCTCTCTCTCTCAAATAAACAAATAAAATATATTTTTTAAAAGAAAATATATGGCTTTTTGTCTGTTTTTATAGTTTTCTTTTGATTTGTATATGAAAATCTTATTAACATATGGTTTTGAGCAGCTAGTGAAAAAAGTTATGAGTGACATGTTCTACATGAAAATTTTAAAACATTGAATGTGAAAATACTTCATACCCTTTTTTCCTCCTGATTTTTCTTGACGAGTGATAAGACTTTTTCCGGGAGCTCACCTGATGTCTTTTTTTCTTTGAGCTCACTGGCGGTGGCCATGTCTTTGAGCTCACTGGAGGTGGATAAGATGTCTTTGAGCTCACCTGGCCATTCTTTGAGCCACTGGCGGTGGCCATGTCAGCACAATCAGCTCACTGGAGGTGGAGTTCACTGGCGGTGGCCATGTCTTTGAGCTCACTGGCGGTGGCCATGTCTTTGAGCTCACTGGCCGTGGCCATGTCTTTGAGCTCACTGGCGGTGGCCATGTCTTTGAGCTCACTGGCGGTGGCCATGTCTTTGAGCTCACTGGAGGTGGCCATGTCTTTGTGCTCACACAGGTGCTCTCCTGTGACCTGATCCCCACCATCCCCTATTACTCATCCCTAACTTTTTCCATTTGAATTATCTCCTTTGCTGAGTCAACAAAACACGTGGGTCAGCAGCCTGGTTGAAGAAACACTGGAAGCAAGGAATATGCAAAGGATGGTGATTACAGGGAATTTCAGAGCCAGATCCCAAAGACCCCACCCTTTTTTAAGAATCCATAGATTTTTGAATGTAAGTTCTAGATCATGTTTCTTCTAAAATATAAACATGCAATATAAATATAAATCCATATTCCTTTATTCATAATTCTGAAACTCTATCTAAAGCACAAAGTCTTATTAAAGTTTAACTCAATGGGACTGGACAGATGGCTTAGCAGTTAAGCGCTTGCCTATAAAGCCTCAGGACCCACGTAAGCCAGATACACAAGATGGCACATGCATCTGGAATTTGTTTGCAGTGGCTGGAGGCCCTGGCGCACCCATTCTCTCTTATATATCTGTCTGTCTCTCTCTCTCTCTGTGTGTTAGTCTCAAATAAATAAATAAATAAATAAACAAACAAACAAACAAAAATAACTCAAGGGCTGGACAGATGGCTTAATGGTTAAGGCACTTGCCTGCAAAGCCAAAGGACCTCGGTTGGATTCCCAGGACCCAAGTAAGCTATATGCTCAAGGTGGCACATGCATCTGGAGTTCGTTTGCAGTGGCTAGGAGCCATTCTCTCTCTCTCCCCCCTCCCCCTGTGTCTTTCTCTCTCTCAAATAAAGAAATAAAAATAAGTTAACTCAAGGGCTAGAGAGATGGCTTAGCAGTTAAGGTGCTTGCCTGTGAAGGCTAAAGACCCAGGTTCTGTTCCTCAGGACCCACATAAGCCAGATGTACAAGGTGGTACATGTATCTGGAGTTCTTTTACAGTGGCTATTTTCTTTTCTCTCTCTCTCTCTTTCTCTCTCTCTCTCTCTCTCTCTCTCTCTATATATATATATATATATATATATATATATATATATATATATATAGTCTTTTTGTTTTTTTTTTTTTTCGAGGTAGGGTCTTACTCTGGCCCAGGCTGACTTGGAATTCACTATGTAGTCTCAGGGTGGCCTTGAACTCACAGCAATCCTCCTACCTCTGCCTCCCAAGTGCTGGGATTAAAGGCATTAGCCACTACTCCTGGCTAATAAAATATATATATTTTTAAAAAAGTAACTCAACATTGGCAAGACAGGAGCTGGTGTCATGCTCTTTGTAGAGTTTATGGATCCCACATCATGTCATTGTTCATACACTTTACCGCAGCAGTATTGCTGCATCCATTGCAGGGAATATAAGATGAGGAGTTTGGGCTGGAGAGATGGTTCAGTGGTTAATGTTGCTTGCTTGCAAAGCCTGATGACCTAGGTTCAAGTCCCCAGTGCCCACATAAAGCCAAATGCACAAAGTGGAGCATGTATCTGGAGTTTGCAGCAGCAGGAAGCCCTAATGCACCCATTTTTTCTCTCTTTTCTCTTTCTTTCCTTCTTTCTTCCTCCTTTCTTTCTTTCTTTTCCTTCTTTCTTTTTCTTTCAAGTGGAAACTGTATGGACACATCATATGTTGGTACCATCTTTCCCTCCTCCCTATCCCCACTCTAGTGAGGGCCTTCCTTAGTGGGATTGCTGGTATTCACCATGGAGTTATGGGTTATGAGTTGTGAGGGCAGCAGTCATTGTGGGGGGGGGTGCTCTCTCTCTCTCACACACACACACAAATAAATAATAAATAAAATTTAAAAAAATAAGATAAGGAACTTGTACTATTATAACTTAACATCATACCCCAAATTCTAAAATCTAGCACAACGGGTTAGGTAAGAGATGGGGATCCTTAGATACTAACCTTCACATAATTGTAGTTAACATGTAACTGTCTCCACTTGGGGCAAAACTCCCTCATTGGGAAAAAGGAAGAGGTCTAAAATAACACGTCTGAAGACCATAAGTACTAGTGAAAGCTAGGGGTAGTTCAGTGTTCTCACATAAGCAATGAGTTAGAGGAACAAACCCCGCGTGTAATATCACAACAGAGAGCTGAGCAAACAAGGCTTTAAGAAGCTAGTCGCTTCTCTTCTCCTGTCTCCACACAGCCTTTCCCAATGGTCCTCAAGCACCAAAAAACAGACAGCTTGATAGCACAGAGATCTAGTGAGGGGAAGTGAGCCTGACGCCGTTCTTATGTCTGTGCCTGGAGTCAGACGGTCACTGTTCTATTCCTGCTCCACATGCACGTGGCTAGCTCAGCCTACTCTCTACAGAACTGCAGCTCCACTCACACGGGGCCAACCCAGTGTCCTCACATCATGGAGAAGTCAGGGTCTTTGGTTTCCTGGGACCACACTGGGCTTCCTGGATTACCATGACCCAGACACATTTCTGATTGGCCTTTGAATCATATTTCCAATCCTTGATGTTTCCTCTATTTTGGAGGGAAGGAAAAATCACTACAGCCTACCATTACCATATCACACCAGGCTCCCCAGTGGTCTCCTCTTAGCCAAGCACAGTCACGTGCTGGCAAGATGCTCAGCATTTCAGAAGCCTGGCTCCTGGATGTTCGAGTGGCATTCTGCCCCACTCCTATGAGCACAGGGGACAGAGCAGGCCTGGATACCTGCTTGCTAAGCAGAGAAAAGCTTGTACCTGGTCCATTGCCAAGCTGGAGAGTCCCCACTTTCTTTAACAATAGCCAAAGTTCTCAAAAAAAAAAAAAGAAAGAAAGAAAGAAAGAAAGGAAAAAGAAAAGAAGAAAAGAAAAAGAAAAAAGGAAGAAAGCAAGCTTTTCTATGAAGTCAGAGGACATGTTAGCGAGGCAATGGCTACACTCGATGGTACCTGAAGCTATGCAGCACACACAAAGGGATGGAGAAGAGATTTTCTCCCCCTTTTCCTCTGGAATCTCCAAGGAATTGTCACTAAGCCCGGGCCATCCTGGCAGAGGAAGCATAGCCTGAGCCCTTCTCAGAATATGGGAAGAGGAGGAAGAGATAAAAGATGCTTGTTGCTTCCACATCCCAGAATATCTGGTAGTCTTCAAAACTATCTGAGCAAGGCAAGGCTGGCTCTGTGACAAGTAAGGGGATGAATGTGCTGGTACCAGTGCTCTGGCTCCATGCTCAGGTGCCCAGAATCTTTGCCTCCCTGTCTTGTAGGGACAGGATGGCGAGGAAGAAGACAATGGATCACCAGGTTTTCACTTTGACCTTGGTTATTATATACCTCAGATAGAGCCCAGAGTAGAAACTACTTTTCCAATATTGCACTTGTGTTCCAATTTCCCTTCCTCTTAATATTTTATCAATCTTTTCATGCAGGTTTTATTTAACTTCATTTTCTCTGAAAATGTAAAGGGGCTGTCCATGTTGAATTCTAGACTAGCATCTCACTGATTCAAGTGCAATGAGAAGAAAGGAAGTTCCTAACATGTTTCCTAGTGTCACAGACCTCTGTGGGAACAAGTCCTGTGCTCACCTGCAAAGCTATGGTATACATACTGTTCACACCTTGGCTTCTTATACCAGCGCTGTTCGTCCCATAATTTATACTACACTGCCATCTTATGGTAGTTTATGACTACAATTTATGAAGGAAAAACTGGGCTTTCTCATCCATGTTTTAAAGAAATAATATACGGGTTCAAAAAACAATCCTTAATCACACCAGATACACGTGTCAGAACAGCACTCTGTAAGTATAAAAGCTGTTCCAGCATCAATGTGGTCTTCTGAAGGCTAAACCCCCAGTGTTGGAGCAGCCACACCAACCTTGAAATAACTGGTGAACGTTTTTAGAGAGGCATTTCTGTCCTTATTCGGTCACAATTACCTCACAATCTGGCATTTCAGAAGTAGCATTCTTTGTCAACATGTGATGTTATTTGAGTAGGATATCAGAATAAAAGTCTGTTCTAAGTCAGTGATTTGCCACCCAGAATTTTCAGAATCATTTCCCCTTCTCCATCTCGGGGGGCGGGGGTAGCTGTAGAACTCTCTGGTCCCATATCAGCATGACAGGAGGACAGCCAGCTCCACTTCCCAGCCCCATCATTTACACATGTATTTCAGTCCCAGCTTAAGTCTCCAGAAGACTCCTTGGAGGAGCCACCTTCCGGAAGTCTGCCTGCCAATTTTTGGAGGCTTTAAGGCTTATTTCCTCTCCCTCCTCCACCCACAAGTCAATGTGCATCGTGGAGAAGGGGGTCTGAATTGAATTCCTCCACCCAAACTTGCCAGTTTTGTGGCTACACCTGCCGGCTGCTCTGAGGAACGCACACAGAGAAAGACAATTCCAGTCCCAGCTCTGCTAGGGGGACTCGGATAAATGAAATGAGTCCGTTAGGCACATCTGGGAAGCTCTTAGCAAAGGTTTGACTGAAGTAATTGTCCCTTTCTCTTTAGTGACAAACCAGTCCAAGGGTAAACACAGTGATGGGCCACCTCTCCATTCCCATAGTCAGGAATCTTTCATACCCGCCGTCCCTTCCTGGGTTGCCCCAATTTAATGCCTCATCACTCCTATAGGATCAAGATGGAAAGTCTGAGTTACTGAACCAGGCAAGAAGGGTATCCTCCAGCCTGAAATCTATGGGCATCCCTTTTTTCTCCATAAAGAAGATCCAGAACACAGGATGAGTCATTATGAAGGCAGAAAAATTAATATGCATTTAACTAGATGCAAAAAAAAAAAAAACTTTGGGATGGAGGCAGTTTTAAAAAGGCATTTGAATGGCAAATATTTCTGGGGGTCTTCCTGCCCTGTCACAATGGAAATGCCTGTCTTTGTAACTGCTCCATTTGCAGTAATTATACAGATCACAATTTCCAATTAAACATGCCTAAGAAATCATGGTGGGTTTTGTTGCCCTGCTTCTTTTATTCTCTCACCTAGTCTCCTTTATAACTCCACCTCCCACCCTGCAGCCCCAACCTGCTTTGCTTAGAAACTTACCTTTGCTGACCTTGCCCCTGCTCCTGTTTGGGGGGGACTGATCCTGCTGCAGTCCCCATACTGAGAATGTTCTCTTCCACTGTCACCCCCACATCCGTAGGGGTGTGCCTGGTGCTCACACCTCCTTGATCTTTCGATGAGTGTTCGTGTGTCTGTTAGAGCTTTCCCCCCTTCAACCAGAAGAACGCGACCAGAGACTCTAGCACCCTGAGCCCAGCGCTTTCTGAACTGACTGTACCATTAGGAATTCTTCAAGTGCAGACGGACTCTGAAAACTGACTCTTTACAGATGCAAAAGTGACATCGTGGGCTGCCTCACCCCCACCCCACCTCCCAACATGGATGGGGGTTTCACTGTTACTCCAAGTTAAATTTCTCAGTTTCCCACCCAAAAGAGCTGATTTTTTCCCCCTAATATCCATCCTGCAAACTCCATCTGGGATTCCCCCAAACAAGCTGTGTTCTTCTGCCTCTCTCGCAGGCAAGCAGGAATTAGAAAAACGTCTGCAATGGGAGCAGGAAGGAGGTCAGGCCTTCTTGGGCCTGAACCATAAGTTTTAATGATTGGAAGCATGCAGGGAAACTGGACAGGGAGGATGGGAAAATATGCCCACCCAGAGGGACTCTTCCTCTTCTCATTCTGCCTGCTGATGGGTGCAGTCACCTTGGGACAGCCAAATTGCAGCCCTCAGGAAACCAGACGCAAGGAACGTCTACTATGATAACAATTATTCCACAACGTTCGTGTGTCACAGGATTACTATTCTTCCAAGATTTCGGCCTAGTGTCTTGTGTGAACAGAGAACCAGATGGGAGTTTTGGGGGCTAAAATGGATACACCGATTATTTATAGATTCGGACTAAAAATCCTGTGAACCGCCTTCTGTGGAGTTCCATCTTCTGAGAACAGACTTGAAATAGACATAGTTGTGGAAAGTCTCAGCATCATTTAGAATAATCCTCAACATGATATTGCAAGTAGGGAATGGTGGAAGTAAGCCTAAAGAATTTTAGAAGCCCCTTCAGAAAGAAGGGCAGAGTTTCAGAACTATTATTTGGAAATCTTTAGAAGGAGACCCTGGGTTTCACTTTTACATTCTCTTGATTTCAGTAGCATCGCCCTTCGACATTAGTTTTTTTTTTTTTTTTTTTCTTTCTGAAAAGACCTTTAAAAATCAACATGACTGCTTGCATAGCGTCTTGTCACCAGCTTGGGAGTAGCAGGAAATTGTCACTAGTGCTTTAGATATGATAGACACTCAACATTTATTCAAGGGATGGATGAAAGAATTAAAAACACAGACCTCCTGCTATTAATATTCAATATATGACTGTGGGTTATTTGAGAAAGTTTTCTCAAGTTCTCCATTTAATGTTGACATATATTTAGGTTTTGTTGTTGTTGTTTCTTTAGGGGGTGAAGTGGGGAGGGTAATATTTCTTGCAGAATCTTTTGTTAGCTACTGTCCTTAACACTTCACACTTTACCCATAACCGCGTCATTTCAACCTCATACAGCTGAAAGAATAATCCTGTCTGGGTCACCCAGACAACAAACAACATGACCCAAACTCCCACAGCCCCTTCTGCTGGCTTCTGGAATTACTCATCAATCTGAAACTCAAGATGGAAGAAATATTTGGAGAGTAGCTGAGATCATTAAAATAATTTTAGGGATGCTTACATTTTCATAGCCAAAAGTCCATTTAGGAGAATCAGAAAAGGCTTGTACTTTTAATTAAAAAACAAAAACCAAAAAACTTCTTTAGCACACAGAATCTCCTAAAAGGCATGGATGAGAGTCAGATGGTTAGCTCTGAACTGCTTTCTGTAGGTCTTCTTTGTCTGAACACAGTGATTTGACCCACAGTTACCTAAGAAACTTAGAATAAAAAGGGAAATTTAATTTGTTTATTTATTCATGCATTCATTCACTCAGTTATTCACTTAATGCAATGCTGCAGATTAAACCCAAGACCTTTTGCATGATACAAAAGTATTCTACCACTGAACTATATTCCTAGCCCAGAATTTTTTTTTTAATGTGTATTTGGTAACCAATGTCTTGTTTATGTCACAAACTCTAAAATAAGCTATTCGTGCTAATTTTAAAAAATTGGTATTCATAGCCAGGTGTGGTGGTGCATGTCTTTAATCCTAGCACTCGGGAGGCAGAGGTAGGAGGATCGCCATGAGTTCAAGGCCACCCTGAGAATACACAGTGAATTCCAGGTCAGCCTGAGCTACAGTGAAACCCTACCTTGACCCCCCCCCAAAAAAAATTGGCATTCATTTAAACAAATATAGTACCACAAACCATTTCGGAAATTAATAATTTTCATGAACATTTATTCTTTACTTGGAAATGAAAAAGTGAATATTTTGGCTACTCTATCAAATTTGCCTCAAATCAAAACACATGTTTAGGGCTGCAGAGATGGCTTAGTGGTTAAGGCATGTGCCTGCAAAGCCTAAGGACCCATGTTCAACTCTGCAGATCCCACATTCGCCAGATGCACAAAGGTGAGGCAAGTGCAAGGTCACACCTTCCCACTAGGTGGTGCAAGCATCTGGAGTCCGATTACAGTGGCTGAGGCCCTGACATGCCAATTCTCTCTCTAAAATAAAAAAAAAAATTAAGGTCAAAAAATTTAAAAAAATAATTACATTTTCCTGGTTAATGGTAATTCTCAGGCAGAAAGAAAGCACCCAGACAGTTTCTCAGGTGAGTGGGAAACACAGCCATTGCAGGCAGCCATAGCTTTCCAGACAAACGGGCTGTTCACAGCCCTCTTGAGGACTCATACCATTCTAGGTCTACTCCCTGTGCATTTCAAAATGGCAGCTGGGAGAAATAAATGCTGTGAAAATTATAATAAACCATTTCCTGAGGTCTAAATATTCACTTTTTGTTGTTGTTGTTGGTTTTTTTGAAGTAGGGTCTTACTTTAGCCTAGTCTGACCAGGAATTCAGTACATAGTCTCAGGCTGGCCTCGAACTCACACGATCCTCCTACCTCTGCCTCCCAATACATATTCACTTTCTACTAGGTTTGTTTTCCAGACAGTCACATAAAATTACAGAAGCCACTAGTTTGTTTCCAATGCAGGTGATGTATATGTGTGTGTGTGCACGCGTGCACATGTGTTCATGAGAAAGTCAGATAGATGACAATATCCAGTGTTGTTCTTCAGGAATGGCATCTACTTGGTTTTGAGACAGGGTCTCTCATTGGCCTGGAAGCTACCAAATAGGCTAATGAGCCCCAGGATTCACTTGTCTCTGTCTCCCCATCACTGTGATTACAAGTATGTGTCACTCAGCATTTTTACATGGGTTCCGAGGCTCAAACTCAGGTCCTCATGCTTGAAAGGGAAGCCCTTTACCAGCTGAGCTGTCTCCCCAGCCTGAAGTCCCTGCTTTGTGATGCTCAGAAACGTGTGCCTTTGAAAACATATCTTTCCCTTGAGTTTTCCAACTTCTTGTACCACAGTCTATTTTCCACCACCACAGTGCATGGTGCTGTGGGCCCGTGAACATGTGTGTGCTCTCCACCTAGCCTTTGAACGTCTACTGAGCATCCCCTGGGATCATAGTGGACCAGAGAGCAAAGGCTGAGCAATAGATGGGGGTCCATTGTAATTTCTTGTTTAGAAAAATAAATCAGCCTGAAAACTTTTATGATGTTCCACATAAAATGGAGGCACATCAGCACTTGTTACCTTTTCCCCTCCTGAGCTGGTTTGGCAGGGTGCCTTGGGCTGCAGAGAACAGCAAGGGATTGCCAAGCAAGGGCTGCTTGGTTCTGTGCCCGTCCCTCTAGGGGCTGTAAACATCCTGTCCTGGAAGCCTTCACCAACCTGTAGCTAGAGAACTCCCATGTGCAATGGCATGGGCAGTGGAAACCGTGAGTCACCACAGAACAGGGCCTGACAGGTCCTGAGAGGGTCAGGTGTTGAGGCCTCAGCCAGCCACCCAGTCCTGCTGGGGACAGCACTGATGCGCAGGGAGAGAAAACTGCACGGCATTCAACTGTAAGGCAGGGCAAAGGCATCAGAGGTTTACTGAGTGTCCAGCAAGCCAAGGCTGAGTACACTCAGGTATTGCCACACATAATCCCCCAATTCACTGAGCTCGACTGCTCAGTGGCTCATGCCATCTTCTCCAGTGGGAGACACATCTCGGTCCCACTAGGTACTCGAGCAATTTGCTTAATTCTTGGTCATTTCAATAGCAAAATATGGATGAACTAGTTAAAATTCTAAAATCCTACAAACCAGGTGTGGTGGCACATGCTTATAATCCCAATATGTAAAATTCAAGCCTAGGTTACATAGAGAGATCCTGTCTCAAAAAAAAAAATATATATATATAGGGCTTAGACTGGGGAAATGGCCTAGTGGTTAAAGCATTTGACTGCAAAGCCTAAGGACCCCAGTTCAATTCCCCAGGACCCACTTAAGCCAGATGCACAAGGGGACAGTTGTTTTTTTTTTTTTTTTTTTTTGCAGTGGCTGGAGATCCTAGTGTGCCCATTCTCTCTTTCTCTCTGCCTCTTCCTCTCTCTCTCTCAAATAAATAAATAATTAATAAAGAAAGAAATAGGGCTGGATAGATGGCTTAGTGGTTAAGGCACTTGCCTGAAAAGCCTAAGTACTCACATTCAACTCTCCAGGTCCCATGTTAGCCAGATGCACAGTATGCAAGCACACAAGGTCGCACATGGTTACAAGGGGGTGCATATGTATGGAGTTCGACTGCAGTGGCTGAAGGCCCAGATGTGCCAATTATCTCTCTCTTTCTCTCTCTTGCTCGCTTGCTCTCTCTTTCTCTCTCACTTTCACATTTAAAAAGGCAATCTGTTGGGCTTGCTTCAATAAATAAATAAATAAATAATAAACAACAGCGCTTGCAAGATGACTCAGTGGGTAAAAGCACTTGCTGTGCAAGCCTGATGGCTTAAGTTCAGATCCCAAGAACCATATAAAGCCAGGAGACAGAGACAGGAAAATGCTAGAAACTCACAGACCAGCTACCCTGGCATATATATACAACAGTGAGCAAATACCCTGCCTCTACCAAGGGGGAAAGTGATGACTGACACCCTAAGTTATTCTTGGACTTCCACATGTGCACTGTGATACATGTGTGCCCCCCCCGCACAAGATAATAAAAACAAAACTAAAAAACATGATAAGGGTTCCAGTTGATAACTCAGTGAAGAAAGTGCTTGAGTTGCAAGCATGAAGACTGAGTTTGATCCCCAGTATCCATTAAAAATGCCAGACCTGGAGGCGTGCACCTGTAATCCCAGCACTGAGGAGGCAGAAACAAGAAGATCCCTGGAGCTCACTGGTCAGCCAGTCTAGCCTAACTGGTGAGCTCCAGACCAATGCGAGACCCCCATCTCAAAAAGGGGTGGGCAAAGCCGGGAGTGGTGGCACACACCTTTAATCCCAGCACTCGGGAGGCAGAGGTAGGAAGATCGCCGAGAGTTCGAGGCCACCCTGAGACTACATAGTTAATTCCAGGTCAGCCTGGACCAGAATGAGACCCTACCTTGCAAAACCAAAAAAAAAAAAAAAAAAAAAAAAAAAAAGGGGTGGGCAGCAGCTTTTCCAAGGAATGACACCTGAGGCTGTCCTCTGGCCTCCACACACACAGGCACAAATGCATGCTTCCATATATGCACACATGCACCCACCTGTGTATGAACTGTCAGGGAGACAGAGAGAGAGAAAGAGAGATTTAAAAACTCAAACATAAATTCTTTCATAGCGCATAGTAAGTGCAGCTGTGCTGACTCCTGAGAACAGACGCTTCCTGCAGTTTGGACTGAGCCAGTTCCTCCCTCGCAGCCACCCCATCCTTTGTGGATCCTGCCATAATCCAAGGGCACAGATAACCCCCAAAGGCTCATCTAGGGCAGGAGCTAGCGTGCTCTCTTTGACAGGTCCTCATCAGCTTTGTGGGGGCTGATATGGGCACAGGAGAGGGTTCTAATGCCTACCACGCGACAGATCCCAACTATACCACTACACAGGAATGAAACTGCACAAGCTTAAGCAACAAGGTGTTGCCGTGTTAGGCTACAGGCGCCTTGGACACACCAACACCTATCTGTCAACCACCATGTGATGAGGAGGGGGTGACAGCCCACTAAATGACAATACCAAGAGTGTCAACCCTCTCACAGGGTGCCACTTTATCACACAGATGTCACAGCTGGGCTCAGTTTGAATGCCACTCATGAGGTTTGTAACAAGGCAAGCATGGATCCCATGCTGGAAAGGAAAGTTCTAATTATGTTATCGGAGCCATTGCATGGATGTGGCCTTGCTCGGCTCTCAATAGAACCAGTCTGGTCTCAACTGCAGGATCAAGTGAGAGAGGGATACAGCTCACCTTTCTGGGCATAAGTTGACAAGATGCTATCCTTAGGTATGGACAGTCTGTGAATTATGAAGGTGGGGAAGGAAATGTGTGAAAAGACACAATACCTAATTTCACCGGACCAGCAACATTATTTCTTTAAAAATCTCTTATTAGGGGCTGGAGAGATGGCTTAATGGTTAGGGCACATGCCTGCGGAGCCTAGGGTCCCCAGTTTGATTCTCCAGGACCCACGTAAGCCAGATGCACAAGGTGGCACATGCGTCTAGAGTTTGTTTGCAGTGGCTAGAGGCCCTGGCATGCCCATTCACTCTCTCTCTCTCCCTGTCTATCTATAATAAATAAATATAAAATAAATCTGTTTTTTTAAATCTCTTATCAGGATAGAATATTGTCAAGGATATATTACAAACAATGGCCCAACCACTAGAAATGTAATTCTCACATTGTGATCACAACACAGATCCTGTGCCCAAGCCGCTAAGACTGTCTTCTGGTCGCATTGCTTTGCTGTCAGCTACAAGAACTTGAGGCAAGAAAGGATTCTACAGGAATACAGCATAAGGCATTTGTGTGTGGAGAAATGTGAAGAAATAGAAACTACTGGGAGAGGACAGAGTGTAGGTGATGCCAAAAGTTAACCTAGCATTTTGCATTGGGTGTGCAGCTCAAGACCAACATCAGCATGAATGTTGGAACCTGTCAGAAATCCCACTCCAAGGGCTGGAGAGATGGCTTAGCGGTTAAGGCACCAACCTGTCAAAGCCTAAGAACACCCATTTGATCTCCAGGTCCCATGTTTAGCCAGACTCAGAAAGTAAGGCAAGGGTGCAATGCCCCACTTGCCCACAAGGGAGCACATGCGTCTGGAGTTCATTCACAGTGGCTGAGAGGCTGCTGGCATGCCCATTCCCTATCTGTCTCTGTCTCTCTTTCTCAAAAAAAAAAAGAAAAGAAAGAAAGATAAAAGAAAATCCCTCTCCGAGGCCTGCTCAACACTGGGCATCAGACATCATATTTTAAGGAGATGTTCAGGCAATTTGTAAGCACACTGCCCTTGGAGAAACTCATGTGCTCACACCTGGGTGGGGGGGAGGTAGGAGCTGGCTGGGGATGGTGTGAGCAGAAAATGAAGTTGTAAGACACAGGAATGTACCCAAACATTTGCCTATGAGGCTATCCTGTCTGAATTGGCTGTTCTCAGAAGATGAGCCAGCTGTGGGTCCAGTTGCACACCTTGTGCTGACCGTCTGTGGCTAGAAAGTGAAGTTGAAAAAAAAAAGCACATGAAAGTAATGCAACACTCTGCAGGCATGATGACTGTGGGGGTGGGGGGATGAGGGGCCCATGTGGCCAGGTGGGTGATGGCCAAAGTCCAAGAGAAAATATCTTGCCCCCAAATCCAGCTCTCTGAGTAGGAGAGGGTGCCTTCCAACAGAACAGACCAGATCAGACGAGGCAGCCATTGCCTAAAGGAGTCTCTGACACCCAAACTTTTCATCTCTCAGGCCCACACTGAACACAAATGCCCTGCCATGCAGAATTGAAAGAAACCCCTCCAAGCAACCTGCTGAGACAGTAGTAATCTTCTGTCCCTGGAGTAAAAGAACTATTAGGAAGATGCTGCAGTCCCCAAAGTGAAGTCTACCACGAGATAGAGTTTTTGGAAAGCCTGTGTGAGTGCTTCCTGGTGATTAGTCCTGGGTTGTGACCCCTGCGGGCTCCACAGCCGGGTTTTTTTTTTTTTTTTTTTTTTTTTAAATATTTTTGTGCAAAGCAAAGGTTTCTCTAGCTTGAAGCTTTCTACAGACTCCACACCTGTAGCACCTGTGCTTTCTTCCGGGACCCCATCACTGTCATCCCACCAGCCACCCAGTAGAGTTGGATACAGCTGCCTCTTCAACTTGTGAATTTTCCACAAGTACAAGCTGGTCTTCTCTTAATTGCCCCCGCAGAGATTTTCATAAATACTTTTAAATGTAATAATTACTATTGTTGCTTTCCTTTGTTCTTCTAGATGGCATGTCTCCTTCAAACAGCTCAAAGGACTATTCCGAAATTATCCAATTAATCTTTATAAAATTGCTGTGAGGAAGATGGGTGGTATTTTCTCAAAGTTCCTGAAGGAGAGGGAAAGGAAGGGGCGAGGTTAAGGGGACTCTAATAACATGAGGATGGCCCTGAAATGGAAAATGGAAAGCCATGTTGCTGCCAGTGGTCCTTGAAGATGAAGTTGTCACCCAAGGTGCATGACTACATTGGGCTAGTGCCCTAAGTATGGCACTGCTCACCTCTAGGTGACACAGGACTTAGTACAGTGACTCCGCCTCCCTGGGCTTCAATGTCCCATCTGACAAGAAATGACTATACTCCAGTGAGAGGTGGTGGCTCCACAGGCAGGTTCTAAGCAGCAGCAGAGAGACCACTCTCCCAAGCCCTCCCCTGTTGGGCTGTACCATCTCTGTATCCAGTCCCCAATGGGTTCTTAGGCAATGTATGGCAAGGCAGTTTTACGTATTGCACTCTAATGGCACATTTTGGCATGACACACAAGAGGGTTCAAGGATAGGCTTGGGAGACAGGCAGTTAGGTTCAGGTCTGGGGTTCAACCCTCTCTAGGTCCTCTGGCTTTGGGCATGTCACCAAAACTCCCTGAGTCCATGTCCTCACCTGTAAAATTACCATAACAATGACAAACGAGGTAGTGCCTAACAGCGCCTGGCATCAGGTCAGCGCTCCGTGAGTAACCGGAGGAAGCTGGGGTCAGGATGTCTGTATTTGAATCCTGCCTCACTGCTTTTCAGCTCTGTCACCTTAGAAATGTCACTTCCTCTCACTTCTTTATAGAAGGTTCCTATGAGGATACTGCAAACAAATACAAGTAATTCATAACAGGGTTTGACACCCAATGTATGCTTAGTAAATGTCATTGTTGATTGCATTTTTTGTTTATCTGTAGGATAAGAGGGATGGTGCATGCATGTGTGCATGCAGATGCATGCTCCCCAATATGCAAGTACAGAAGCCAGAGGAGAACGCTGGGCATCCTTCTCCCATTCATCTGCATGTTTCCTTGATACTGAGTCTCTCACGGCCCCACCACTGCCTCAGCAGCTGATTCTTGCGTCTCCACCACCCACAGGACTAGGGTTACAGACATGTGTGGCCACGACCAGTCGTTCACATGGCAGCTGGGGTGCCAATCTCAATCGGGCCCTCTCAGGTTCTCGTGCTTTGTGCAACAAGTGCTCTGACTTGCTGAGCCATCCCCCAACCCTCCACGAATTGAATTTTAATCAGCGCATAATTTCTTGCTTCTATTTTGACTGGTACAACTATGAGCAATAGCCCATATACCCTGAAGCCATGGAATAACTACTGCACAGTGTGAGGGTGATGAGGGGAAACGGCTCAGTACAGGGCCACTGTGCCCCAGGAAGTCAGAAGTGTCTTATAGCTAGAAAGCACTCCAGACCCTGGAGCCCGACATGCCTAAGATCTTTCACTCAAAAGCTCAGTGAGGAACAGAGAGATGGCTCAGCAGTTAAAGTACTTGCCTGCAAAGTCTAATTACCTGGGTTTAATTCCCCAGTGCCCACATAAAACTACGTACAAAGTGGTACATATGTCTGGAGTTCATTCTCAGAGGCTAGAGGCCCTGGCATGCGCCCCCTCTCCCTCTCCTTCCCTCTCTGCTTGTAAATGAATAAATATTTTTTTAAACCTCAAGGTTCAGAGGATATAGGCCAGGATGGGCAGGGAGGCATGGAGGCCACAGCAACTCGGTCTGTTGGTAGGAGCTTGCCATCAGGGTTTCTTCCCAGGTCAGGAAGCAGAGTGTACTGGCTGGAAACAGGGCTGTATTAGATAAACCCTCATGACTCATCTCTGCCAGCCTTGCCTCCCACACCAAAAGTTCCACAATCTCACAAAATAGCGCCCCCCAGTTGGGGTTCTAGTGTCAAACACATGAGCCTATGGGGAGTGTTTCATGTTCAAGCCACTGCAAAAAGGAAACCAACTTCTCTGCTTTGTTGGAAAAGACCACATGGGCCAGTGCACATTGAGGTGCGTTGTAAGCGTCCAACATCGTGTGTGTGGAAGTGCTGTATGTCTGGAAACACACACGTGTACTTGAAGAACAAGGGAGAACAAGACATTTATTTTCTATGCTTCTATTTTTCCTTCCTTTAGATTACAGGAAAAACATCAAAAGCCCCTGTTTTTCAGGTAGGAGACAAATGAAGGCACTTTAATTTCCGGTGGTGCTGGTACCCGGAGGTTCCTTCTGGCTGTACCACCAGCTGCTGTAACAAGAAACCAAACAAACAACGTATCCACCCAGAAACAGTGGCTTTCTCTTTGCCGAGTTTCCTGCGGACACTTCCAAGCCTGGAAACTCCGCAGATGTCCTGGTGGAGAGTTCCCTCTAGCAACCACACGCGAAGTCCTTCAGTGAGAGAGAGACCAGCCCCATGAGAGGAAGGCTGGAAGCAGAAAGAGGGGAAAGATGCCTTGGAAGCTGAGCCAGGTGGGCACAGAGACTCAGTCTTGATTTCTCAGAAGCTGGGCGCTCATTTGCCCACTGGGCTCTGAGATCTTGAACTCCCTGCAGCACTGACACTTAAAGGTACCTCACGAGCTCTGGGTCTGTGAAGCCACCATGCCACAGCAGATGATATCAGAGATGTCACTATGCCCAAGACTTCCTTGTTAGCTGCTGGTCTCAGGCCAGGCGAGCAGGACTGTTCCTGCTTGTGGCTAAGGCTGACCCAGCGAGCCAGGTTCCTAACTTAACATTGCTTTTTACAGCTCTGAGTCTCCTCCCACAGCAAATTTCCTTGATGATGTAGTTGGGGGAAATTTTTACTTTCAGCACCTTTGGGGGCTCAAACATAGACAGAAAATCTTTGCTTGTAGGAAAGTTCATTTGCTGAATCAAAAATCCAGCCCATGGGCTGGAGAGACAGCTTAGTGGTTAAGGCCCATATTTTTGAAGCCCAAGGACCCAGGTTCGATTCTCCAGGTCCCACGTAAGCCAGATCCACATGGTAGCACACGCATCTGGAGTTCGTATGTAGTGGCTGGAGGCCATGTGTTGCAGTCAGGTTCGCATTGCTGGCAGAAATCACCCGACTAAGAGCAGCTTGTGGGGAAAAAAAAAAGAGGTTTATTTTGGCTTACAGGCTCAAGGGGGGAAGCTCCATGATGGCAGGGAAAACGATGGCATGAGCAGAGGGTGGACATCACTCTCTGGTCAACATAAGGTGGACAACAGCAACAGGAGAGTGTGCCAAACACTGGCAAGGGGTAGCTGGCTATAATACCCATAAGCCTGCCCCCAACAATACTCTGCCTCCAGGAGGTGTTAATTCCCAAATTGCCATCAGCTGGGAACCTAGCACTCAGAACACCCAAGTTTATGGGGGACACATGAATCAAACCACCACACCCTGGTACACCCATTCTCATTCACTCTCTATCTCTCTCTCCCTCTTTCTGTCTCTAATAAATAAATAACTAAAAATAAAAAAATCTTAAAAAAAAGCTCCGCCTTGCAGAATAAGGATTTATAACAGAGTTACAATACTATCCACAAACCTACACTGAAGAATGGCCAGGAGCCTAGGTAGTTGGCAAAGCATGCCCAAAGGAAGGGTCTGGGGGCTTATGCTATGAGGATGGTGTCTTCCACCTTCACCCTTCACCAGCTCCTTTGGCATTAGAAGGGTTTGCAAGGCAGTGGCCTCAACCTAGGGGATGACAGCCCAGGGACACCCAGAGTTGAGCCTTTCATCTGCAGGTCACATACCACTTGGTTTTTCTTATGAGAATCTTCGTTGCTTTCTTTGGGCGGGGGTCACTTGCAATAAAGTAGCCCTATTGTAATAGTGCTCATGGTGACCCACACTTACTTTCTAATAGTACAAGCTAGTAAAACTGATGTGATGTTTTGTTTAATTCTTATATTAAAAAAAAATCACCCCAGTGGCGATATCAACCATGGAATATGTTGAGCTCTGAAAATGAAAGCAGAATACCACATGCAGAGATGACTTCTTAGGCAGTGATAAAAGCATACTTGTGTAGAGAGAAGGGAGGCGGCAGAGGCGTGAGAGGCAGAGGTCCTGTGCTGCTCTGGGGTTCATTTAGCATTGTGACTTTAGATAAGGATCCTTTCTTCTCTAGTCTTAAACTACAAAAAAAGGGACCCTGATCAGGGTCCGTGACCCCTTCCCAGGCTGATTTTGAATAAGTCAAAGGTGGGTCCTAGAGTCTGAAAGCCCCATACAAATGAAGGTGAATAGATGGTTAGCTTCGAGCTGCAGGTGTTCTGAGAAAGACTCTCACTGGGCCTGTGCCAGGATAATGGAATCACATAACAGACACTCTAGAGGGCCAACTTAGGCTGCATCATAGATATGTCTTATGGTAACCCCTGGAGAGGATGGCAGAGAGAGGAAAAAAGGTCTCCTGCTGAGACCCTGAGAGAGAGAGGGAGAGGGAGAGAGGGGAGAAAACGCACCTCAGATCACTTAGCTGAGAACTGTTCTATGCAAATTCTTGGCACAAGTCTCCAGGGCTGGGCTGGGCTTGAGTCTCCCTTGACCAAGCCAGTGAATACGCTGGAAGACAGCCCTGGGTGACTTGCACACCACACTGCTGAGGTCACCCATGTGGACACTGAGAGTAGGCACATTAGAAGCAACTTGAAAAGACCTCATGGGCTGAGGGTGTTATTTACTTATTCTGCTAAAAATGAACCTGAGCATTGCTACAGCATTAAAAATAGGCGCGTTTCACCCACTGTGAACTCTTTACAAAGGAGAAGAATCAGAGATAGGAAATCTGTCACTGCGCTGCACATTCAGCTGGATCTGCTTTTCAAAACCCGCATTGTCACAGAGAAAGCAATGCTGTTCTCCAACAGTTCAGTCTTTGAAATAATTAGGTGGTTTTTTTGTCTGCAACACATGAGATTTTGAACTGTGTTAAAATTAAAATATATACAATGTCTACATGAAGTGGCTACCAAGACTTGTTCAATCTAGGGTGTTAAAAACAAAAGTCAATAATCAAAAGGTCAGTAATATGCAGAGCATCAATCCCACCGACTCAGACTCGAGGAAGTTCTGACACAGGTCAATCTTTGTTCTCTCATTTTGATTGACACTCTTGGGAAACTCGGCCCACCCTCCCCCACTCGGTACTCCCAGGCAAAGCTTCACAGCAGAATACTTAGCAGAACAAAACTGGGGAAGATCAACATCATGAACTCCCATGTTTATTATAGTGTTGGATTCTGAAACACTCAAAGGCAAGCAAATTTTTGAGTGAAAACTATTAATAATGTGCCCACAACTCTTGTGTGCTGACGACCCTTCTGCCACACCAGCACAAGGCACAGATGCCAACCTGCAGGAAAAGACCCAATACTGACAAGAAATTGGATTTAAACCCACAAACCTCCACTGACCTACAATTCCTGCCTCTTGGTGACATGAGGAATAGCCATTGATCATAGTGACTGGTGGGTTACTTCCTCACTCATAGGGAGTTGTTCTCTCTACAAACCTCCATGCTCAGAGCCCAGGAGGCCCTACTGGTGTAGAACAGACACCCCCACTACCACTGCAGGAAACAGAATGGCTGCCTTTCTGGTAAAGCACTCCTAAAATGCAAGAAGAAAGGCATTGCTAATAAATTATTTTTGAAGTCTCACCTGGGATAAAGCAGCTGCCTTGTCACCACCTCACACTATTTCCTTTGTTCCTCCTGCTTGTCTTTAAAGTATCTTGCTTCCTCAGTCTCTTTTGCCCGTTCCCTTCCCAACCCCCACCCCACCCCCACACTGGCCCCAAGCATCTCACTTTGTTTTCTTCCAAGTCTTTGCAAATCCACAAGCCTTGTTATTCCCTACAAGTACGATTTAGGAATTTTTTTTAAAAAGATGCACTTTATTTTTTCAGGCAGGGTTTTGTTCTGTAGAGCAGGCTGCCTCAAATTCTCAATCCTCCAGCCACAGCCTCCTTAGTGCTAGGGTTCCAGGCATGTACCATTACACCAGCCTAGGCATTATTTCTTTTTAAAAAGATTTTTGGGAATACAGTGGAGAAAGTATTAGCTCTTATGATCGTTTTCATTAGCTAAAATGAGCGTGTATTATTTATTTTTCCAAAGGGGGGAAATAAAAAGATTTTTGTGAAAATGAAAAAGGGTTCTGAACTCTGTCTTAGAACATGAGTTTTAAACAATTAGCCAAGTATTTAACACTCAAGTGGACTATGGCCAGGTGACTGTGACACCAGGAAGCACTGATACCAAGAGCAGCTTAGTTAGAACAGGTGGTCAAAGGCCATCACGAGGTTCTCTCTTCCCTTCTGCATTCATTGACGACAGTGTCCCTTCTCTCTGTTACCCAGAAGCACAAGCTCCAGTTCAGTACGTCGTTGGCCAGTGCACTTGAGCTCTCAGCGCTAACAAGTCACGATGCCAGGGGAAGGAAGCTAGACTCCTCCCTGAGGACTTGGTGCTCCTCCTACCCGAGGAACAGGGAGTAGGTTTCTTAAAGTGAATCTACAGAGTGTGGAAACCTCTATTCACCACCTGCCAGCCTGGGGGGTGGGGAGGAGTGCTGTGAGGCAGGGGTGTAACAAGGCCTGAGAACTGTCACTTAGTGTCACACTGCAAAGTGGCCCTACATGCTATGGTAGAATCAGCCCACGGCCTCAGGGACAACCACAGGCAAACCTTGCTCACACTGCACTGCAAGAAAAGAAAGCTGTTCCCCACCACAGTGCAGAACAGACTTCAGGCAAGACTGGGGTGGTGGCAGCGGGGGTGGGGGGGTCACAGCTTGCCCCAGGGCCTGCCTACCAGGGTGCAGGTAGGAATCCAGGCTGAGGGCTGTGGAACAACACGGGGCTCAGGGGGTGCAGCACGGAGCATCCATGTGAGAGAAGCAAACGAGATGGTGCTGGAGCCAGTTCATGGGGGGCGGGGGAGGACAAACTTCCTGTATTTTAAAATACAGCTTGAAATTATTGAACATCCTGGAGTGCCACAAATATTTTGAACACTGCTTGTCAGGATGAGAATGATACTTGGGCATGATCTTCAACCCAAGTGTCAGAAATGACAGTTGAATCCTTGGGACCCCGTTGCCCTCGGAGGGATCATCAGCCATCCCTGCAGCATGACCCAGGCCCAGGTGTGCCTGGTGGCAGTGGTTTGGCCCGCCCACAAGTAGATCCTGTGTAACGGGAATACGCAGTCTTTAGATCTGCATTCAAGCCATTAAAGAACATGACTCGGGCTTCATTGCAAAATTGTGCTGTGCAGGTAAGAACCTGCTTCATGGGAGAGTCTTCTGAAGGGTAAGAAGCACTCCCAGCACAGTCAGGGGACCATATTTTGTGCAACCGCAATTCTTCTAAATATAGAGCACAGAGCCATCACAGGGATGCGGGCGATGTCCTTGGATGCTCCACAGAGAGCAGCCAAAGCTGCTAAGAGGGTATTGCGGTGAAATCCTGCGCTCCCCGATTTAGCAGGAGGCTTCACTCAGTTCTCACGTGAGCGGGCTGTGCAGCAGGCCCACGGTGGGTCGCCTTTCAAGGTGCGTTACTTCACCTTGTCCTAGACCTGCCTTCACAGGTACATAAATTCTCTAAACTCTGGGAATGTCTTTTTCTTTTCTTTTTTAATCGCATGGAAGTAAATTTACTTATCCAAACTGTGGTTATCTCTAACATTTGCCAGATCTCACAGGCCCATGGCCTTTCCTTTCTAAACTCATCTTTGCAGCAGGCACATGAAAGGGAGAGCTCTGTAAACATTTCAGACGCGTAATCTACGGCTTCCTCCAGGTTGTTCTAAGCGGAAACGCTGCTCTTCAGAGAAGATGGGCATCTCTCAGTCATCCAGGAGGATTCTTGGTGCACTTGGCCACAGCTGAAATGTGTTTTAATTAGGGTCCTGCTCCTTTACAAGCTCACTGGATTTCAGCTCCAGCCCTCAGCCCCAAGCAGGGGAGGAAGATGGCGCCCAGATATCCTTTTGTTATTCTAATCAGGGCCAGAAGGGACTTATTGACTTTCTGGCCTTGGGGAGTTGTAGTCCTTTTGTCTCCATCTCATCCAAGAAATCAACTTTGATTGATTTGTCATCAAGGAAAATGTGTGATCGTGATCCGCTCTGAAGTGGAAGGGTGAGCTCGGGCTGCAGAAGTCCAGGTGGGCAAGGAGAGGCAATGGGGGTACCCCACCCCATCCCCCCACCAAACAAGTTCTACCTCTGCAGAACCTCCTGCTCTAACCCAGAACAGTTTTCTTCCTTTTACAAACCCTTTCCACACAAGGGTCCTGAGCTGTCTGCTCCCTGGCGAGGAGCCCCTTTTGTTTTCTTTAATTGCTAAAATGGAGTTTTCAGGGCCACAGAGCAAGAAAGAGCCAGGGATCCATTGAGCCACTTACTCCACAAAGCGCAGAGGTGGCAGGATGTGCCCTCTCGCCAATCTTAAAAGACCACTGTGAGTGGGAGAGCAGGGGAGGCCTGAACCGGGTGTCAGCACGTGCTTCTGGAATGAATAATCCTAAGGGGTCTCCAGCTGGGTCACGGGACAGATGCTCATTTATGATGCTCTGGTCTTGTTAACCTGCACTTAGTGGAGTTCCCAAACTGTTGAAAATGCATACGGCAGTGCCCCGAGATATTATTTAATCCTAGCCTTAGTGTCGTATTTCTTGTTCAGGTGCTATACATGCTTTATAAGGAGTTGCAGGGCTTTTAAAAATTACAGAGTAAGCAATCTTGAGACATTCCACAGTGTATGAATCCCCACAGTCAACATGCTGGTGCATGGGCTCTTTTATGATTGTTGCCCCTCAGGTGGAGACATAAAGACACCGTGAATTAAGGAGCGAAAGTCAGGGGCTTGCACGGCTTTTAAAGATGTCTGGAAAGTGCCAACAAATTATAAACAGCCTTTGTGGTTACTGAACTCAGTGTCTAAACTATTATTAAAGAATTTAAAAATAATAATGAGATTAGTGCAAACACTCAACTTCAGAAATTTCTATTTGACTAAAAAGGAAAAAAACAAGCCCTGCTTATGACGGCATTCCAACATTTCCTCATTCCAAGTGGAGCGGAGTTCACACTGTACGCCAAATATATGCGACTCAAAGATGTTGAAGATCTACTTCTTGCTCTTCTTAGGGTCTACTCCTTGTTTGAATGATGTTTCTGAACCCTCTAAATTGTCTAGTCCACAAGCAGAAACAGTGTTTCTATCTCCAGGGCCTGGCTGAGTGAGTCAATTCTGTATATGGTCCACATCTTAGCTATACAAATGCCCGTAGGCTTTTTAAAACAATATATCAGTGATTAAAATAATATGCATATAATACAGGGAACTCTTGGGAAATTCCAACAGTTATCTCATGATGACAACTTTGGATGCCTACATTCTACAGTGCAGGATATAGGATTTATGTTTCACCCAGAATTTGCTCAGCATGGAAAACATTCTTATCCACCTAACATCTTCCTTGTATTCCTTAGGAAGGGTGACTGGGAGGTCCTTAGAAAATAACTAATTGGTGGCCTGGAGAGATGGCTTAGCAGTCAAGTGCTTACCTATGAAGCCTAAGGACCCTGGTTCGAGGCTAAATTCCCCAGGACCCTCATAAGCCAGATGCACAAGGTGGCGCATGCATCTGGAGTTTGTTTGCAGTGTTTGGAGGCCCTGGCGCGCCCATTCTCTCTGCCTCTTTCTCTGTCTGTTGCTCTCAAATTAAAAAATAAACAAAAGAGGGATGGAGAGATGGCTTAGTGGTTAAGGCGCCTGCCTGCTAAGCCTAAGAACGCCAGTTCCAATCTCCAGGTCCCACGTTTAGCCAGATGCAAACTGATGCAAGGGCGCGATGCCGCACTTGACCACAAGGGGGCGCACACATCTGGATTTCGTTTGCAGCAGCTGAGAGACTGCTGGTGCGCCCATTCTCTGTCTCCCTCTCCCTCTCTCTCTGTCTGTCTCTCTCCCAAAATAAATAAAATTTAAAAAAATAAACAAAAGAAAATAACTAATTGGGGCCTGGAGAGATGGCTTAGTGGTTAAAGTACGTGCCTGCAAAGCCAAAGGTCCCAGGTTGGATTCCTCAGGACCCATGTAAGCCAGATGCACAAGGTGGCACATGTGCCTGGAATTTGTTTGCAATGGCTGGAGGACCTGGCACACCCATTCTTTCTCTCTGTCTGCCTCTTTCTATCTATCCTCTCTCAAATAAATAAATAAATAAGAAAATAACTAATTGGAAACTTCATCTGAGTACTGACTTGGCTCCTAGCAAATGGACATAGAAGCCAAATAGGCAGAATTCAATAAAAGAGACAATTTGCTTTTCCAAGGATGCATAAAGAGCATAAGGGTCTGACAAAAAGCAGTCAGGAGACTAGAAGGTTTGACTAAAGTATTGCCACCAAAGACCCGTGGTGCCCCAAACAAGGTAAGCTGGGTCAATCGATACCTTAATTAGCATCAACAAAGCACATTTCCTGGGTCCAGTCCATTCTCTCTACCACAGGGACAAAGCATTGGGAGGGGCACAGGCCAGTTCTCTGCCAGGTGCAGAGAACTGCGCTGCAGGCTCGAAGTAGCTCTGCTTCTCAAGAAAGCTGAGTAACTTGCTGTAGGCACCAGCTAATAGGATTTCAACCCAGTAATTAAGCTTGCTGCATCATTTTCTGAATGTTCCCATCCAAGGCCAAGTTGGGCATCCCAGGTGGGTTCAGTTCAGGCAGAATTCTCCAATCTTTCTGTACCTTAGGTAACAGAACCACTAAAACCTTTTACCAGGATACCTGACGTTTTGGTCAAGAAACCAAGTCCCTTCTTCTCCACTCTTCTTCCCAATCTCTGGTAAAAGCATTTGCAAACACAAATAGTTAAAGGTCACTAGTAAGAAGCAGAAAAGGGATTTTTGCATGATCCATCTGTGCTGGGATAATCCAGGATTGGCCGTGAATATGTTTAAGGGCCTACACACTATACCAGTAATTCTTTTTCACCTGCCATCCACACCAGTCAAATGTGTTATTCTTGTACATTCTTCAGAGAGGAGTGTTAGGCATGTGTGTCTACAGATTGGGTACTCAATAAGAGAGGCAGAAAGCAAGCTTCAAATATGAGGCTGTTTTTTTTCATTGCCCACTAAGACCTTGAGGAAATTAGGTGTCTTCGCAGGGAGCTATGTTCCAGACATATCTGCTCACAGGGAGCTGCAGCAAAGATGCGGGTTAGAAAACATATATTTCTTCAAAGTAAAGTTGGAAACAAAGGCCATCGCTGATGTTAACAGGAGATTTGGGATTCGGTTGCAACTTTTCCACACACTGCCTCTGCGATCTTAAACAAATGCTTTGTATCCTCTGGGTCGTTGATTGATCTGGAAAAGAAGATGCATTTGGGCTCTGTGTGGTGATCAGCTCCTGAAGGTGGAGTATATGGCAAGGCCAGAGCTTTCTCAACGTTTCTCAATGCTATAGATCCCTTTCTTTTAAAAAGAGCTCACAAGAAATCTCCACGTTCTTGTCTTTTGGAATCTTCAAGTTCCATTAAAGCAGCCTAACATTAGGACAAGCTAGAGTCACAGAAACTTAGTTATATCTCGGCAGCTGCAAATGACTTATTGTGTGTGATAGCGGGCAAGTCCTTTCATGAATTTATCCCCAATTTCCACACACACACACACACACCACACATACCACATACACACACATACACATACCATACACACACACACACACACACACACCACGCACACACATACACATACCACGCACACACACACACACACACACACACACCACACACACCACACACATACACATACCACACACACACCACGCACACACATACACATACCATGCACACACACACACACACACCACACATACCACACACACCACACACATACACATACCACACACACACATTGGAAACAATACTAGCATTATTCATAGAGTTTGATGGAGAAGTGATCTATATGCTTTGATAACATGTCATTCAATATATGTTAGTGTTAGAATTGATATTACAAACATGAACATTTGAATGAATACTGCCCACACACTGATTTGTGGAGTGAGCACTGACAGTTCAGCACTGATCCTTTGTAGCGCTTACAACTTAAAAAAAAATTATTGAGAGAGACAGAGAGAGTAAGTATGGGTGTACCAGGGCCTCCTGACACTGCAAATGAGCTCCAGACATAAGCACCTCTTTGTGCATCTGGGGAATTGAACCCAGGCCACTAGGTTTTGCAAGAAAGTGGCTTTAACCGCTGAGCCATCTCTCCAACCCCAGGGCTTACAATAGTTATGAAGCCAATGTTCACAGGAACTTCTGTACATAAAATGGTAAGGCAGGTCACTGTTACGCGGTAACACCAGAGGGAAGAACAAGGAGGCAAGTGGGTCCGGTAGGCCAAGATAATGGTTATATGAGGGGAGAGGATGTGTGAAGCGGGCTCACTGTGTGAAGGAGGCAAAGTTTTGTTCCATGACCTGCATGTAAAAATTCACTAAGTTACACGTTTCTTTTGTGTGGCTTTTTGTATCATTAGTTTTCAATTAAAAGGTTTCATTTAGAAAATGTTTCAGGGCTGGAGGGATGACTTAGCAGTTAAGGTGTTTGCCTGCAAAGCCAAAAGACCCAGGCTCAATGCCCCAGGATCCACGTTAGCCAAATGCACAAGGGGGCACACACGCATCTGGAGTTCGTTTGCAGTGAATGGAGGCCCTGGCATACCCATTCTCTCTCTCCCTCTGTCAAATAAATAAATAAATAAATAAATAAATAAATAAATAAATAAAATATTTTTTAAAATGTTTCATAAGATTGCCAAGCATGACAATGAAGTTTACTGGCTATTCAAATGGACATAGGTGTGGAGGGAGTAAGCGGGAATGGTCACTTTTTTTTTTTTTTTTTTTTGAGGTAAGGTTTCATTCTAGCCCAAGCTGACCTGGAATTCACTCTGTATTCTCAGGGTGGCCTCGAACTCTCAGAGATCCTCCTACCCCTGCCTCCCGAGTGCTGGGATTAAAGGAGTGTGCCAACACCGCCCAGCTTGCTCTTGCTTTTTCACATGCTTGTCAAAACATGCTACAAGAAGACTTTGTTTGTAGTACCTGAGTATTTCTGTCCTGCCAACCTTCTAGAGAATGCTTTTTGAAGTCAAGGAATCTCTGCTCATGATTTGATTCTATGATGCTGGCTTTTAAAAAAGAAGACACAGAACAGCAACGCCTTGTCCTTTGTCACTTGACTATCTTCACAAAGCACCCTGAAACGGAGCGAACCCTCATTCTCATCGTTTCTCAACAGGAAGAAATAATCACAAAAGCTAAATGTTGCCTAAGACATGCAACTTCCCACTTGATTCATATTTTATCAAATCCGATATGTGCAGAGGCCAAATGATTTAGGGTTCCTGCACCGCAAAGGAAATTGGGGAGTTGCAGCTTGTCCACATCCTTTCTGTCAGGAGGGGCACACACTCAGCCACACCATCTGTACCAGTGGTACAAAGGTCAACATGCCTATGATTAGAAAAGCTGATGATTTATGCTCGCAAGTTAAATATACTTATGATTTAAACTTATTTTCTCTGGCAAGAAATGAGCTCATCAGCACCACAGCCTACCCAGATGATGGGGAAGAGAAAGAATACATCCTAGTGATTCACATTTGAACTTGCTGCGCCTTGGAAGCGCTACCGTTTTCTTCCGATGAACAACGCCCTATCAGCCGACACGAGCCCAGAAATTTTAATTCACTCATTTAGTATAAAGCAGTTAAAGTTTTGTTGTGGTCTTGAACAACGACCGTGGCACTGGAAGAAATTATTGAGAAAGAAAAGACACACATGGTCTCTGTCTCCAAAATGTAAACTGAGAAGGCAGTCTGTGGTTCTAAACACAGGAGGACATGAGCCCCCAGGTACACCAGTAACTCCCAGGTGATAAAGTCCTCACACAGGGATGCACGGCAGCAGTCATCAGACTCTAGCATAAGAAGATGGGTTTATGAAATTTTAAAAGCCTTCGCTGCCCCTCACAGTTTTCATTAAATTTGCCATGTTGAAATTAATTGGGCACCACACACATCATCTTCAATTGCTTGCTTCTACAGTGAGAAACGAACCAGCACAGATGAATGGGGGAAACATCAGAGTTTGTGGGTCTTTTTGTTTGCTCTTAAAGGGATATATTATACAATGGAAAAGAAGGAATAAATTTACTTTGCTTGACTAAATGGGGGACAACTGAATGGCCAAAGTGTAGCACCAAAGGAGAAACAAGAGAAATTAGTTAATTATAAAATAAAGCCATTTGGGATAAAAGGTAAAGAGAACAATTTTGAATAAGCAAGCTATGTGTTGTATGGGACAAAGATGCGTCCTGTGGTCAGGTGAGCTCCATAAAACAAACAGAACTACAGAGACCCTTGTACGTGCCTGGCATTATGTAGGAGCTCCCCGCACATCCCCTGAGTGACAGAAAGTTCCACTACGTGTTACATGGAATAAACAAGGTTCTAAGAATCCGTACACAGATACTTGGAGCCTAGTTGAGTTTAAGATCATGCAATATGGCTGATACAACTGCATGACATTTTAAACCCAGATGAAAAGGACATTCCTATACTGGAAGAACCCAGTGCTACAGTGAAAATGAGTTACAACAGATGAGCAAAGATCTCAACGTCCTAAACACTAAGAACTCAAACACGAGCTGCAGAATGTTTAGCTCGAAAAAGGAAGGGCTACAAATTTATAGCAAGAGTCCCACATTCAAAATGCTAAGAACATTGGCATGAACAGACATTTTCACTAAGCATATAAATCACGGCATTTTCAAGTAAGAAGAGTATAGGCGAGCCTTACCTTATTGCTGCAAAAAAAGGCTGGAATAAAAATTACCGACTTAGAGAAGCAACGTTCACATGAATCTCAACATCAAACACAACACATGATATAAAATCAAAAATAACTAGAACAAAAAAGTTTTCAGTCTGACCTTAAAAATCTTGAGCAAATCACTAGATGAAACCAGATCAAAAGGAAGGGCACTTACACCAGCTTGTAGCCAGATGTGAAGGGGTCCCAGACTACACAGGGCACAGATGGTATAAAATGGGGGTAGTGGGTGGGTGATGTGGGGGGGGGAGGGTATAAGCAGATCCAAAACACAAGGCAAATAAACCTGGCTCAACTTACACAGGTAAAACTGTTCTAAAGAATGAATAACCTTCAAGGCAACTGATAAGACTTTAAATTTGGAACAAATGATGCTAGATGTCTCAAGCTGCAGTGTGGCAGTAGTTTGAATTTAAAATTATCTTGTGTAATAATTCAAAGGAAACCAAATACCCCACAAGGACACACGCAAGGTCATGGTGACCTGGTGTAAGCAAATACTAAGAGAACAGCATCAACACTTTTCAAAACTACATACAATAGTTGAAAACCCCATAATCTGAGTAAGATCTGAAGACTCTGTAGAGAATTTAAAGTATGCTCACAAAATTAACAACCTCATTGGAAAATAGAAAGTCTATATATTTATTAAAATATTCAAAGTCCTTTAATATCCCTCACGCATTCTATAAAATGCTAAGATAAAAATTTTCCCTTACGCGTTTGGTTAAAAAAAATTGCTTCTTTATATCCAAAAAGAAAATTGGTACTATTCATTTCCTAGGAAACTCAGAAATTTATATTTACTTCATGCTCATTTCTATAGTGCAAAGTTGTCGGCTTACTAAACTCCAAATAAACACTTCCTCCAAAACAAAAGTTCGAGAGAAATCCTGACTTCAGTATTAGAAGTTGAAATTGAACATTTTCTATGAGTTTCTATGAGTTGATAACTTCTGTTAGGCAACAACCAAAACAAAAACATTTAGCAGGTTCCTGTAACCTCATGATTTCTGAAAGACACAAAAGCATAGAATATCCAAAGGCCAATTAATTGGATATTCTAGTAAGCCACATGCAACACACAAATACAATGAGATTCTAAATTTCAGTAGCAATGATGAAAAAAAAAAGTACTGACTTCACAATGACTTCTGCTTACCATTCACATGGTTTGGGGAAAGGCATATTTGATTTTTTTTTTTTTTGACACTTCAATGTATTAAAGACTCCCTCCAGTTTAGTAACAGCTTGGCTAAGCTACGTTTAGAAAGTGACAATTAATTTTAGTGCAAATTCATTCCCAGGCTACTCTGATAGTCATCTGAACAGTTCTGCGTTATTTTACATGCACTTTTATAGCTCCATAACATTCATTTAATCTTGTTCAATGATGCTCAACCCCAGATGCCATAAGACATTATAGAAAAGCAGTCAATGCCCATATGGAGCTACTACTTCTTCCGAACATTAATTTCCTTTCTCTTAACAGGGCTGAAATGGTGTTTACAAGAGAGAAAAGCCACTGTACTACAGACTTCCAGAGATGGGCTGCTTAAGATTGCTGTGTATCAACCATGTGCGCCTTAGTAATAATGGTTTTCTCCAGCTTTTATACGATTTTGTTGGTGTTACACCCTCCATTAGAGTGTTTGTGAGAGCTCAGGGTTGGGGAGGGAGGAGGGAGTTTCCTCCCCTGTCATGGCTGAGGTAGGATAAAATCAGAAGTTCTCCAAGTGAGGTCTGAGGACCTTAGAGTCACAGAAGTGCTAGCTAAAAACGCAGACCCCTAGGCCGCCCCGAGTGCCACGGTGGAGGTGGGGAGATCTGCTTGATCAACCAGCGCCTCAGTGACTCCCGCTAAGCAGCGAGAAGCCCTGGTGGATGATCTTGAAGGTCCCGTCTACTCTCAAATTCTATGTCTCTGCATTTGCTTTTCAATCTGGGGTCATGTCACACTTCAAAGAATGGTGACTTTTGGCCTCTACAAATTAACTAAATAAAAAGTCTTCTTAGATTTTGATGTGATGCATATACAAAAAGAGTAGAAAACCAATTCAGACCAATTCAGGCAGATGTATAGGAAATCTATTTGAGTCTGTTTTTGTTTTGTTTTGTTTTGTTGCTTTAAGGAATCCATCTAACTGTGGCCCCAGAGCTCAGGGTAAACGTGACTCTTGTCTGCATTTGCTCCTGTCTTTTTTTCTTTACCCTTTGACTTCTGACTGTTGGGATAATCATTCAGGCTTTCCTCAGGCCCAAGCCTCCACACTCTACAGTAAGTTTTCAGTGATCTCAATATTAACAAATAAACAACATGCAGGCAGTCCTCTACTTCCATGTGTACTAAGGAAAATCTTACAGAAACATACACTACAGGGGCAAAGAAGAGTCAATTTACATTTTTAAAGGAGTCCTGCATTCAGAAAGTTGAACAGAAAAGAATGAAATCCTCATCTTTTAATATCACTGGCCACACACCCTATTAAAGACATTTTTCCTATACTTCGCTGTCAGCTTGTTTTATTCTTTCTCTTCACATTTACTTAAAGGACTGGTGGGAGCTTGGAAGTTGACATGTTTACATGCATATCTGGAGAGTTCTACCTTTGTTACATGTTTATGAAATGTATGAGAATTAAATGTCTGCCACTAAGTATGAGTTTTTACAGTCTATAATCAAAGTTTTAGAAAACCCTGTGAGCATACAACAGGAGCTTAGAATAATCCCCCATATATCGCAGGACATATTCCACTGTGGTCCAAGGTTGTTGGCAGGAAGGCAGCAGCGCCACCATGTGATGGCTGCAAATGTTGTCAGCTTTGTGTCCGTGAAAAAGTTGGGATCCTCAAGACCTGGGGCATCTGACAGCAGAGGCCCACCTCCTGTCAAACTACAGTGATCTCTGGAGTCTAAACCTGACATGGTTCCATCACTGATGGGGAGTGGGAGAGAATGAAGAAATGGACTAAAGCGTTATATATAATTATGTGGCCAAATCCATGGCAAGCATCAGTTAGGTGCCTAGCGCCAAGCAAGGTCATTTGATGGAGACATTAAGTCAGGTTGACAGATGTTAAGAGTCTTCCCAACCAGGAAGATGCAGCTCACGGATTTCAATGTCCAGCTCTGCTGCCTGCAAGACTTCTGTCCTTCCATGAGGGACCATCAAGGCTCAGCTGGTGGGCTGGATACTGTCTACTGGACCCAATTATAGATAAAATTCCTCCCAACTGCAAAGTCTTGTGATTATGTACAGTGAGTAAATCAAGGCAAGGGCAGAAATGGGTAGAGTGAACTTAAGCTTTGATTCACTAGACTTGTGTTTTCCTTTTCACATGTGTTCCATGATTTCAATAGCAGCATTACATGCTTGTTATATATTCTAATCCCATTTCGGAGACAAGATTAAGTTGGGATGAGAAAGGAAATCTTAATATTGAGGAATCCAGCACTCAGAAAATTATTAGAAAAGTCCATGGAAATAGCTCAGGGACAAGTCTCTAATGGGTATTACTTGTTCTTACTTAAAAGGTATAATTTTCCCAATGTGAACAGGCACCTGTGACGTGACAATTTGGGAGTAATAGGATGGAAGAAAAAGCATACAGTGGTTTCAATCAAGTTTCCTGCATGTGTCTCACAGACTGAGGAATTACAGGAGACGAAAACAAGCCCCTCGGCTCCTGGGTGGCAGAGAACACTGGCTGCACCTGCAAGACTTGGCTGAAGGACCAAGACTCGACTGACCTTCACTTTCTCAGCTTTGGCAAGATGAGTGAACTGCCCATCGACACAGTCACATGCCCCCTCCCCCAAATATGTCCTTCTGTCTCAATAGAGCATTAGCTCCTTTAATCTAAGGAGGTAACGAGGAGTTTTTAAACTGATTAAATCAGCTTAGTTCACACAAAGTCAACTGTGACTAAATATTCAATTAAAACAATTTCCAAAGCAAAATCTGACAAAATCCACTGTTAACATGACTTAGATGATAGGTTCTGAACATCAGGCAAATTAAATCCTTCTCATGGTTGGTATTGTCCAAAGGGTCATAATAGTTATTTGCAAGTTCCTAGGGACTAAAATCTACGTTGTGTGTTTGCCATGTTTCAGGGTTATAAACAACAGAAACTCAAAAGCATTAATGTGAGCCTATCATTCCTATTTATTTTATTTTAATTTTACTTCAAAGGCTACATACACGCAAAAATTCAACATGTCATCACAAATGCTTTAAATAAAGTTCAAAAATAAAAATTCCTTAAAATCAAAATTCATTTATTTATGGAAATAGATATCACAATCATAATGAAGTCAGCTACATCCTTTTCTCCTATTCTATAAGAAAAATACTTAAATTATAAAAAGGAATTTCAACTCATGTCCAGAATAATTGTTTTAAATTCTTTAGGAATAATCTGAAAACAAGTTTAGAAACTGTTTAGAAAACTGCACACCATTTAGACAAACATGTCCCAGGATGTTGGTAGAAGGACCCAATAGCCTGATATGTGAACTTGCTAAAGAGACTTAAGTTTAGGGAAAAAAGTAAGTTATAAGCTATGATTGATTATTATGGTTGATGTGTTTAGCTAGGTAAGTGGAAGCTACAATTTTTATAAATACATGTTAATGAGAGTCCTTCAAAATATCTGAATGGGGGATTGCATTTACAAATACAAGCAGGAGGCATAGACTAGCCCCATCTCTCTGCCAGCCAGTGTCGCAAGAGAAATGGAAAATCCTGAGTGTGATAAAGTCCACATACTCTGCTCTTTTGAGAAGTGTGCAAGGCTGCACTGTTCCTGCGGTTCCAAACATAAGCCGACAGGAGTGAGTATCATCAAATGGCCTGTCCTTTCTCAGTAAAATGTTCCAAAAGACTAGGCAAAGTCAAGAGTGGGAAACTGAAATGCTGGGGGGGTGGGGGGAGGTTTCCATAATCCTTCCAAAGGTTTCAACCTTCTGAAAGCAGTGTTTCTTTGGTAGCAAAGATCCCCTAGTTAACAGCAGCAGAATGCACTCAAAGCTCAACTTAGTGAGTGATCACCTGCATCCTACAGTGCTGGGAAAATGAAGGGGAAAGAAGCCAGCCTGGCAGGCCATGGATTACAAGTAAGAACACACAATATGAGCAGGAAAGGGGGAGCCGCTGAACCAAAGGGGTTAGAATCGGTTTGCTAAGAATCTATTTGGTAAGCAGGTAAACAGCTGAATTTTAGAAGAAGCTCAAGTCATACCATTAAAAACTTATCATTTTGGGCTGGAGAGATGGCTTAGGGGTTAAGGTACCTGCCTCCTAAACCTAAGAATGCTGGTTCCAATCTCCAGCAGTTCCAATCTCCAGGTCCCACGTTTAGCCAGATGCAAAGTGACACAAGGGCGCAATGCCGCACTTGACCACAAGGGGGTGCATGCATCTGGATTTCGTTCACAGCAGCTGAGAGACTGCTGGCTCGCCCATCTCTATCTGTCTTCCTCTCCTGCTCTCTCTGTCTCTCTCTCTCTGTGTGTGTGTGTCCCCCCTGCCTAAAAAAAGTTATCATTTTCTCTCAGAAATACCAAGTTTCCTCCTGGGGCAAATCTCCTGATGCTTGAAAAGGCCGCATCGAGATGCTGGCTAGAAAGACTGACACAGAGGGCTCAGGACCTCGAGTTTCATTTGCATCCTGATGCTGAATTGTTACTAAGGTTTTCATGTTTAGGCCAATCAACTTTTTTTTTTTTTTTTTAACATACTGCTTTTAAAAGGGTTTTAAAATATGTGTGCTCTCAGTGGAAAAAAAAACACATTAAATACATTTTTTTCTTTCTCTGGGATGGAAAAAAAAATAATGGCCAGCTCACAGTCTGTAGGAAAGTGTCACAAGCAATAGTCAGAAGGCAGGTTTGACTTGGCTAGTCTTCCCCCGAGGACAGTGAGCTTTGGAAGGCTTCCTGTCACGATTATGCAAGACTCATATTAACCAGGTATGTTAGGGCTTCTCAAAGGGAAATCAAATGCTGTTCCTCAGTGAAAGGTAGTGTAGAAAACAATAATTAGCCTGAATAAGGAATTTTAAAGGGCAAAATTTAAAAAATGGAGTGAGAAGAATAGAGAATTTCGAAAGCTAAAAAATAGTTTTTCTTTTCATTCATTCATTCTTTCTTTCTTTCTTTCTTGTTTTGGAAAAAAAAAAGCAAGTTGTAAGATGGTAGAAACCCACACAGTCTCCTTCCCAACCCCACCTGCCACTTTGAGTCCTGATTGCCCAGTCTGCAAGGACAGAAACCCACTCTAAATTGACCAGCATCAGGCTTCGGCAAGTCTTCTCTTCACTCTCCCTCCTGTTAAGACCGTTTCCAAAACCAATCAGCAAAGGACAAAGAATTCTTTACAGAGTGCAATTAGTGTTTTCCACGTCCACCTTCAAAAGCATGATGCTCTTCATGGGCTAAAGGACAGAAAAAAACAAAAAAAGAAAAAAAGGAAAGAAAACTTTAAGCAAAGGATGGGCCAACCCTCCTCTAGCCATCTCATTCAGCTTCCCCAAATGTTGGCAAGAACTCAAATACCTCGTCTGCCAGTAACTGTTAGCTAAGGCGTGCATTTCCTGAGAAACGTAATAATGAAAATTAAAACAAGGAATAAACAAGCAATAGGCATGCTGCCTGTTTCTTCTTGCTGGGCCTCGGAAGATGACTCATCCCCACAAGCTGATGAAGAGAGTATGTTGGGCTCCAGGCAAATGCCACAGGGGAAGCATGCTTCACAAAATGCACAGGCAGGGGGACCTATCTTATCCAAGACATCCACTAGCAAGCCTATCCTCGGGAATAAAATAACACAAAATAAAACAAAGAACCACACAAAGGTGACAGGAATTACGCTATGCCCCAACCCCCTCCCCCCAACTTCTCAACACCGTCTGTGGAAAATGAAGTTTCATAAAATGGATGGGTCTGTTGTTTTTCCCCAAACCCTCCCCACCTTGGGGATTTTCAGACCTACTGTTTGTTGTGTGGAATTACTAATTATAATTAGGAACCTAGCAATTAAAAAAATTATGCCTTCAAACACATTTCCAGAGACTTAAACTTTTTGTAAAGTGGAAGACAGGAAATGGAAGACCTATGAAATGTGTAACATTTGCTCTAAGGTAAAAGGGCACTTTTGAAAATCTATTTCCTGAGTGGGGTAAGCCATCACTATGAGACAGGCCAGAAGTGACTCAGGGCCCTGAGTGCTATATGCCACCTCTCCCTCTTCCCAGGAAAAAGTGTCCCAGGAAGACATGCTGATCTGGCCCACTTCACCCTCCCCTCCCCTCCTCTCTGTGTGCTCCTAATATAGACTACACTCTTCCTACTGTTGTTGAGGGGGAAGATGGCACAACTTGTACTTCACGACTATGCTGCTGTTTCACTCCAACCAGCTCTCAGTTTGGATACGACACTGGGAAAGAGGCACTTCGTAAGGGCCAGAGTTGCTAGGGGTAGTTAAATCCCTCAGTGGGGAGTGTGCAGTAGGATCTGCCCTAGTTTAATGGAACATTTCTTGCAGCTCTAATTTCATATTTCATTTTTTAAAATTTATATGCTCAAGAAAGATACTATGGGGCAAGCACCGAATAAAATGCGGTTTGTTCTGAATGAAACACACTAGGCTTCGAGGTCAAGCTTGATTGTAGTGCTAACTTGGAAACTTTAAACACACAGGCAAGGGATCCTGGGAGGCTTTTCCTTACTTCTAGGTATGGAGGACAGTTGGGGTGACCATAGCTGGATCTCAATGGGTCAAGGGCTTAGTAGACTGAACATTCAGTATTGTCAGTGTCTGGGCACCAGGGACGCCTGTCACCCTTCCAGCAGGGAGGAGGAATGGGCTCCAGGAATGCTCTCTAAGCCAGGAGTCAACAAACTTTTTCTGGTGGTAGCACTTGCATTACTAATTCAGCCATAGAAAATATGGACACAAATGAGGGGGTTTTTTTTTGCCAAAAAACTATCCATGGGCACTGAAACTTGACATAAATACAATTTTCCTGTATCACAAAATACGCTGTTGACTTTGACTTTCCCCAATCATTTAAAAATGTAGAAAATGTTCTCTGCTACATTCATGTGCAAACAGGTGAGGTGAGAGGGGAGCAGAGGGCCTGGCTTGGCTTGGAGTTCCTGGTTTACCAAGCCCTGTCCTATGCAATACATCAGGAAGCAATATACTCAGCTGCTCTAAAGAAGGTAACAGAAGCAGGGGAGAAAGGGTATATGTCCATTGTGAGATTCTCAATTAATGTGTATGACAGTCACATTTAACATGTCAATGTCCTGTTCCTTACCCACCCACTGAGGCCAGGACCAAATAGGCTTGGGTTCTTCCCCCAGTGGTCACCTAGCTTCTGTCAACTTGTGAAACCAAGCTCCTGTGAACAAGACAGAGTAGATTGGCCACTTCAGGCCTAGCTCACCCAGGGACTGTTATCACACTGGGAATCAGATTTCTGCACAGACCTCATTTTTCTAAATGCGCTCTGTAACCCTGCTGAGTAAAGGACTGCCTGCTTTATATAAAGTACCAAAAAGGCCATTTTTTTTCCGGTTCCAGTTTTTATTTGCATAATCTTTCAGTTTTTAAATGTTAGTGTGTGCCATTAAAATAGGCTTTCTGCTGAGACCTGCAGCCAGTTCTATATGACTCATAACCTTGACAATGGCAGCTACCTTTGGGGTGTCTGTCTGTTCAGCCTGATTCAGCTGGCCCTGGCGCAAGCAATTTCCTTTCCCTTTGCGTGGTGTTTTTCTTCCTCCTAGCTTCCCCAGCAGCTAAGGGGTGAATCAGCCTGCTCTTGCTCATTCTTACCTGATTATGGCCATGGCCTTGAGGCTAGCCCAATAGCTCTGTGGCCTAGTTATCTAAAAAAACACTCTCTCTGGGTTGAAATGCTGACCTAGCAATTTGTTCATAGAATTGTAAAGTAGAAGGGACCTTGGAGATCATCAGACACCAACCTGGACACTCGGGTGAGAAGACATGGGAAGTTGTGACTTGCTCAAGGTCACACTGTTGAAACAGGACTAGAATTTAGGATGCCTGATTGAATGGCTCCAAAATGCTTTTTTTTCCTCCTTTGAGTCAAGTGTGGAGCTGGCTCAGATGTAGGGCAAGTTGTAGGCCCATTCACACATGGCAATGACACACGATCCTTGTCTAGTTTCTGCTGATTATTCATAAAAAAAAAAAACACCTTGGAGACATTTCAATTCATATCTGGGGTGAATTTATGTGCCCCTAAAGGACTAAGAATGATATCAATAAGTTTGCAATTGCCCTATTGGAAAGCCAATAGCAACTTCTACTGTGGCTTTCTCCTTTTAAATTTTCTGTGATTTCAGAGGATGTGGAGGCCAAAGGTTGACATGAGTTATCTTCATCAATTGTCAGACGGGATCTCTTACTAAACCTGGAGCTTACTAATTTGTATAGACTACTGGGCCCCAGGGATTGTCCGTTTCGGCCTCCCCAGCACTGGGATTACAGGCCAGCGTTACCTCACCTGGGTGCTGGGGATACAGACTTGGGACTTTATGCTTGTGTAGCAAACACTTTGCCAATGGAGCCAACTCCACAGCCCCCCTTTTTATTTATTATATTGTAACTATTTGTGTGTGCACATATGTGCATTTGGAAACCAGAGGTGTCTTCCTGAATTAATTTTCACATTTTTGAGGCAGTGTTTCTCACTGAATCTGGAGCTCACTGATTGCTGGTTAACTATCATTCCTCAACTATCATACCAAAAACAATCACAAAATTCCATTTATTTTAGCTTTTTTCACAAAAAGTTGGGAAACGTGAGAAAAGGAAGAAATATACTTCAGTAATTCCAGGATGCTTCGCACCCTATGCACCTGAAGACCTCTGGGATCAACAATGTGTCATACTTTAGTTGGGAACCTTTCATTTCTCTTTCTTGATAATACTACTACAATAGGGCATCTTAGATTCAATGAAATATAATGGCTTTAAAAGGATCAGGGACTCAAGGAAGAGTTTTGGACATAGAAAATTTATCACAAATATGTGCAGGGCTGATAAACCTTTCCTTTAACTCACTGTTAAAAGTAGAAGCTGGGCTGGAGATATGGCTTAGCGGTTAAGGTGCCTGCCTCCTAAGCCTAAGAAAGCCGGTTCCAATCTCCAGTGGTTCCAATCGCCAGGTCCCATGTTTAGTCAGATGCAAAATGATGCAAGGGCGCAATGCCGCACTTGACCACAAGGGGGCGCACACATCTGGATTTCGTTCACAGCAGCTGAGAGACTGCTGGTGCACCCATCTCTATCTGTCTTCCTCTCCCTCTCTCTCTGTCTCTCTCTCCAAAAAAAAAAAAAAGTAGAAGCTGCAGTTTGATCTATCAAACACTGGTTTAACAACTCTAAGTTGTTCTCATTATGAAAAAAGATGACTTTCTAAAAAGCACACACAAAGCAATGAACATGAGTCACAATGGAAACAATGGGTCCACACACCTAGTCACACTGTTAACTTTTACCACTTGCAAGAATTCTTTTCCATTCTCTGCCATAGGCACGTAATGAGGAAGTGTAGAACATTCCATCATGCCTGGGCTCAGAATGAGTTTCTTCCAAAAATACGTAAGTCAGACATTATAAATTCCTGTGTAGGAATGTCTCATAGAATGGCACTTTTTTGTTATTGTTGTTTCCAATAAAATATATTCTCTGAGCATGACAGAGTTAAGCTCAGGCTTAAACTTTTGAAATAACAAATACAGTGGGTATTTGATTTTCTGATCCACCAGTTAGACAAGAATAAAATCTCATTTTAATTTCTCAGACTAAATTTGATATGATAAAAAAACCACTGAAGTGTGTTTTGTTGAATTATTTTTTTAATTACAAAGTTTTGAATTGTTCTGGCTTCACCTCATTTGTGAGTTTCTATTTATGCAAGTATGATAGAAGAATCTACAAGGTAATAATTGAAAATGAAGCACTTACGTTTATAAAATACTGCTTTAAAAGATATGTGGGGCAGAAGTTCATAGATCTTTTCTAGAACAGTTGCTTCACCCGCTAAAGAGGCGTTCACATTCCAGACTTGGACGACATCCTCCCGGTCGCGAACACTGACGCTAACTCCTATGACTTCGTCATCTGAGGGGGAAAATGAAACAAGAAACAAGTTCTGAGTATTTCTTTTTTTAAATTTTTATTTATTTGAGACTGAGAGAGAAATAGGCAGAAAGAGAGAGAGAGAGCAAACACCCGCCAGAGCCTCCAGCCTCTGCAAATGAACTCCAGACACATGCACCAACTTGTGCATCTGGCTTACAAGGATACTGGGGAATTGAATCTGGGCCCTTAGGCTTCGCAGGCAAATGCCTTAACTGCTAAGCCATCCCTCCAGCCCCCAATTTCTGAGTATTTCTAAGCACCTTTTCATTTTATCTGTAAGTTATGGCTAAGACAGCCCACAGAGGGTGTCCAGGGAACTTGTAACAAGTGGCTGTTTCTATGGGGAGCTGCTGGAGTTATGGTGCATTTATCCAGGGACTCAGATAAACAGAGTGTTCCAGCCAAACACATTTTCCAGATAAGTAATTTTACCCTTTTAACATGTTACTCGAAGCTTTCTGTCGATTTCTGACTGTTTTGATGAGACTTTTTTTCTAAAATGAGTTACATTATTCTCTGCCTTCTGAAAGCCAAGTGAACTCAAATGAACTTTTCCCACATGCCTGGCTGTCTTTGTTAAGAACAGCAAGAGTGTCTCTGACTTCCTGCCAAGCCTGTGGAGACCTTGGGGCAGTTAGTGCTACCTGCCTGACACTCGCTGGGCCCAAACTGTGTGTTCAACTGCTATTCTGCTGTCTGCTCCACACCTACCATTCATTCTTCTTGCCTAGCTACCTTGTAGTAACCACCCTTCTGAATAGGTGAATTGCAGGCTATAGGTGACCCCTAGTTAGAACTGTGTGAAGATCAAGAACAGGAATCTTGGGGTTAGAGAGAGTGCTTAGTGGTTAAGGCACTTGCCCGAGAAGCTTAAAGACCCAGGTTCAATTCCCCAGTACTGACATAAGCCAGATGCACAAGGTGGCACATGCATCTGGAGTTTGTTTGCAATGGCTAGAGGGCCCGGCATAGCCCCGTTCTCTCTTTATCCGGGCCCCCTCTCAAATAAATAAATATTGAAAGAAAAAGTTAAAAAATAAAAAGAACAGGAATCTTCTGGGCCAGGCTCTGCTATGACAGTCCTTCGATGAGTGCTCATGAAAACCTACAGTGGTAAGCTTTCAGCTTTTAAATGAAATTTCCAAAGTGGGGTAGCCATACACACCCTGGAGTATGGCAGCTAGATGGTAAGCTGTCCTGTTGGTTGTGTTCCTATAGCTACTTTCTTTTCACTAACTGCCAAGAATGCAGACATCTGACACCAGGTTTTCTAATTTTTTATTTATTTATTTATTTGTTTGCAAGCAGAGATAGAGAGAGAGAAGAGAGACAGACAGATAGAGAATGGGCATGCCAGGGCTTCTAGCCACTGTAAATGAACTCCAGATGCATGTTCCCCCTTGTGCATCTGGCTTATGTGGGTCCTGGGGAATCAAACTTGGGTCCTTTGGCTTCACAGGCAAATGCCTTAACTGCTAAGACATTTCTCCATCCCTTTTTTCTAATTAAAAAAGTTTATTTATTTATTCATTTGACATCAGGTTTTACATGACCATGACATATTCACAAAACATAGTCAGCTCTCTGCATTTGCATAATCTGCACCAATAATTACTATGTAAAAGAGAAGCATTAGCAAATTTAGGAAGTTTGTGTTAGCTGGTATATGCTGCCTGACATACCACCTCTGTAAGTTGAAAAATCTTGGCTGTCAGTTTTTCTTATTGTTTCCTGGATGTTTAAACATCTGAATATGATGTACATAGTGGCGCAGCCAGTCTACTCAAAAGAAACGCTCTTCTTTGAAATGATTCCTTTTGTCCCTCTCTATCTGCTTTCCTTTATGAATGAATTGTATCCTGGCTACATGTGTATGACTCCATTCACGTAAGTGTTCAAAACCAGGCAAAAGTAGACTATGCTGTTAGAGGTTGAACTGGTGGTCACCTTTCGATGAGGAGGGGAGACTGGGGGCTGGATGATGTCATGCTCCGCGATCTACATGCTGGTGACAGAGATTACTTTGGGAACAGTTATCAGAATCTATCTATCTATCTATCTATCTATCTATCTATCTATCTATCTATCTATCTATCATCTATCTATATGAATAGTATAGTGACTTTTTTCACACATGTCACATTCAAACAAAAATAAAATTATACCTGATCATAGCTAAGCTCATTCATTTATCATTCCATCAAGAAAAGACATTTGTCACTGGGGAGATGCCTCAGTGGTTAAAGACTCTTGCTTGTAAAGCTTGCCCATCTGGGTTGGTCTAAGGTGATTTTCCCAGCATCTACATAAAGTAAGATGCACAAAGTGTCACATGCAACTGGAGTTCATTTGCAATGACAAAGAGATCCTGGTGCACCTATTCATTTGCACACGCGCGCTCTCTCTCTCTCTCTCTCTCTCTCTCTCTGTCTGTCTGCTCACAAATAAATATTTTTTAATTTTTAATTTTATTTATTTGAAAGAGAGAGAAAGAGTCAACTAGAGAGAGAGACAGACAGAGAGAGAAAGAGAGAGAGAGAGAGAGAATGGGTGCACCTGGGCCTCCAGTGGCTGCCAATAAACATGAGATGCATGTGCCACCTTGTGCATTTGCCTTACATGGGTCCTGGGGAATCAAACGTGGGTACTTTGGCTTTGCAGGCAAGCTCCTTAACTGCTAAGCCATTTCTCCAGCCCAAATAAATAATTTTTTTAAAAAAATCACAAAATAGCCAGGTATGGTGGCACATGCCTTTAATTCCAGCACTCAAGAGGCAGAGGTAGGAGGATCATTATGAGATTGAGGCCATCCTGAGAATACAGAGTGAATTCCTGGTCAGCCTGGGCTAGAGCGAGACCCTACCTTAAAAAAAACAAAATTATCATGGTTTGTTGACCAGAATTATGGAAGGTCTCAATAAAAAAAGAACTCACCCCCCCCCCAAAAAAAAACACAAAATAGGTGGAATCTTTAAAAAGAAGAAAAACATCCAGAGTAGACATTGCAAGTTCTGGTTTTTTACTTTTTAAACTTATACTGAAAAATATAGCTAGAAGTCAATTATCAACTTCATTAACAATCAAATCATTACGTAAAAAAGGAAGCATTACAGTTTCCATTCCCAAGAATGATGATCCTGTTCTGACTCCAGTTTTTGGAGAAATATTAGTATTGCCTATTCCTCTGAGACTGCTTCTTTCTACACTACTGGTCACTGGGTATGATCACCAATAACTGCCAAATAGGAGAAACGGTCACTATTGCAGTTTGGCTTGGCTTTTGGGAACTAGGCATAGCTGAGTGTGGCACTGTCACAGGGCTGTAGCTTCTCAGTGAAGGCAAATGCATCAGCAAACAAAACCTGGGTTGACTGAGGAGCTTGGCAGCAGATGACAGCAGAGGCAGACGAGCCACTGTTTAAGGTGATAGAAGGGAGGCCCAGAAAGATTAGCTGACTTGCTTCAAGTGGCAGAGCTGGTTAATGGAAGGACTGATGGTTAATAGTTTATGGTACATTTGTTTCTAAGCCAGCCACGGAACAATTGGATTTCTTTATACAATACTGGGTATTTACCATTACGTAGACTATTTTCCCTGGTTCTAGAAAGAAAAAGCATTCTCTCTCAGGAATTTATGTGCTCACAGCTGCACCCAGGATGCATTTTTGGTTATATTTTATAAAGTTGCTACATTTTCTCCATTGGAACAGAAGGAATCTGTACATTTTTTGCATGTATGTGCCACTGCATATGTGGTAGTTTGAATAGATGGCCCCCAATATAGTCAGTGTTTTATTAGTTTGTAGTTTGCTTCTACAGCCACCTGGCTGGAGGCAGTGTCAATGGGCGGATCTTAGGGTGTTGTGGTGGGTTTGTGATTCCATTGTAAAGATATGCAAAGTGCCTAGTTGGAGTTCCTGAAGTGTGTTGTGCTGTGTGGCTGGTGGCTTTTCTCTCTCTTGCCTGGTCCTGTAAGAGTAGGCCAGCTTTTCCTGTCATTATGGAACTTCCCCTGGATCTGTAAGCTACAATAAATATCCCTTCCTTCATAACTGTGCCTAGTCTGGAAGTTCATCTCAGCGAACCTGAAGCTGTCTGCTACAGAAGTGGTACCAGGAGTGGGGCGAGATTAACCTGACCATGTGGATGTTTGTCTTTTGGAACCTTTGTTTTGGAGGAACAGGCATGGACTTGGTGCTTGCAACTGAAGATGCCTTCTGGAGTAGTAAGCCAAGTTTTATGGACAATTCTGGTGAGAGTTTGAGAATACTAAGTGCAGACAGTATTGAACTTCGAGGCTTGGCTAATGAGCTTTCTAAGGAAAAGGAAAGACTGCAGAGGACTTTGTTGGAACTGGGCTACTGGCATAAGGGATGGCTGCATTCTGCTGCCCAGGCCCAGAGAGTTTGGTCAAGGTTAAATTTGTAATGGACTGATGTGCTTGGCTAAAGATATTGGACTGAGAAACTTAAGATTTTAAGTTGGAAAACCTCAAGCAAGTTAGAATTAGAGACACTGAGACTGGTTTTAGGTTACTGGAGCTGCTATTGTCAAACACATTAGCAATCTTAAGGAAGGTGGCCCAACTGCTTTACATTAAAACAATGGAGAGGATGCCTGAGGAAAGACTATTAGAAATGCAAACTCTTTTGGAAAAAGTGGACTGAAGAAGGAACCTGCTTTTCAAAGCTATGGTTTATTTCATCCCTGTATTAAGAATATGGCTGTGTCCTGTACACCTGGTATTAGTTTTGGAAGCATGAAAAATGTGTGGAGTGGTCATGAATTGCACACGGTTCTAAGAGCTGCTGCTGAAATGCAGAATGAGGCAGGGCGTGATGCCCTTATAGGCTAGAAGAGCCTTTGGAAGATGGACCGTGGTTTGCATGGAGACCTGAAGATGTTTTGGATATATTAGGAGTGTGCAAGGTCTACCATGGAGTACAGTGTTGGCCTGGGATGGAAGTTTTCCCTGGCTACTGTGCCCAGCTGGAGGGGCGAAATTGGAAAACCTGGAGACTGTCAGTCTTGGGTTATATTGAATTTGAACTGCAGAAGTCTGATGACTACTGATGGTGGTTAAGTTTGCATTGTTCTAGTCTCTCCTTCCTATGCCTTATACCAGTTAAAAATGTTTACTCTGTGCCTTTATATGTTGAAAGTATTTAACTTGTTTGATTTTACAGGACTCACTACCTTAAGTTGGTCAAGACCATGTGGACCTTTGAAACTGGACTGAGTACAACTTACAATGTGTGATAGTTATAAATCTATTGGGGGCCAGGGGCGGAATGTGGTAGTTTGAATAGATGTCCCCCAATATATTCAGTGTTTTATTAGTTTGTAGTTTGCTTTTACAGCCACCTGGCTGGAGGCAGTGGAGGTGTGGTGGTGGGTTTGAGATTCCATTGTAAAGATATGCAAAGTGTGCCTAGTTGGAGTTCCTGAAGTGTGCTGTGTGGCTGGTGGCTTTTCTCTCTCTTGCCTGGTCCTGTAAGAGCAGGCCAGCTTCTCCTGCCATTATGGAACTTCCCCTGGATCTGTAAGCTACAATAAATATCCCTTCCTCCATAACTGTGCCTAGTCTGGAAGGTCATCTCAGCGAACCTGAAGCTGTCTGCTACAGTATAGTATTGTTATATGAGAATATCGAGTGTCCCTTTCATCACTCATCTATTTATTTTCCTTGAGATGGAGTTTCTCACTATTCCAAAACTTGCCATTTTTAAAAATCCAGTGATGAATCTACACTTTTTAAAAATATTGATTATTTATTTATTTGAGAGAGAGAGAGAGACAGCCAGAAAGAGGCAGCGAGAGAAAGAGAGAGAGAGAAAGACAGAGAAAGGGAATATGGGTATATCACTACAAACAAACTCCAAATGTATGAAGCACTTTGTATATCTAGCTTTATGTGAGTACTGGGGAATCAAACCCTGGCCTTCAGGCCATCTCTCTAGCCCCCAGAATATATACTTTTATTACAATTTTATCTTTTACCTAAGGTGTCTTAAGAAAATAAAAAGTGTCATCAGGCAACACAACACAAGTAGAATGACTGAACCTGCTCAGAAGATGACTTTGAAACTTCCCATGGGGCCTCTCAGAGACAGCCTGTGTAAGGAGTTTGGGGCCAACTAATCCAAGCCAATTCACACATATACCACAATAAATATGCCAAAACAGCAAATGAAAATAGATTAAAAACCCTAACTGAAAGCTGAATAAAAAAAAAAAAAAAAAGCTGTTATATGTCCTCAGCAGCACTGGGAAGGGCAAAAACTGACAACACTAATTAACTTCTCTCAGAGTGGTTTAATGATAAATGCAATATAAACGAGCTCAAGAGATGAGGTGTGGCTCAGGGAAGAGCTACAAGTAGATGTACAGGGTCCTGGGCTCTACCCCTAGCATGTGTACACACACACACACACACACACACACACACAGACACACACAGAAACGCATACACAGAGAGAGAAACACACACAGATTGCCTGCTGTGGTAGTTTGAATATATGTCCCCCAATATATTCAGTGTTTTACTAGTTATACTTTGCATCTGCAATCACCTTGCTAGAGGCAATGTCACTGGGGGCAGGTCTTAAGGTGTTAAGATGTGGGTTGGAGATTCCATTGTAAAGATATGCAAATGTGCCTAGCGGGAGTTCCTGAAATGTGCTGTGTGACCTTTTGGCTGTAGTTTTGCTCTGTGTGCTGTGGTGGCTGGTTGGTTTCTCTCTCTCGCTTGCCTGGTCCTGTGAAGAGCAGGCTGCTTCTCCTGCCTTTATGGAACTTCCCCTGGATCAGTAAGCTTCAATAAATAATATCCCTTCCTCCATAACTGTGCCTGGTCTGGAAGTTCATCTCAGCGAACCTGAAGCTGTCTGCAACACCTGCAGAGGTTCTTCAGAATTAATCCAGCATCCAAAAGTGGTCTCTAAAGGCCCCTTGTCCCAACCTAAGCTGAGAGACAGGAACAGAGAGGCATCCCTGCCTCCCTGTGACTAGCCTCTGTGCGCAGAGCTAGGAGGTAAGGGGCTATAGGGACTACGCCTGGTGACTGACTCCACTAGATCTAACACATCTAACATACACCTGAGTATCTGCGCGGGGTTAGTTCTAGGCCCAGGCATACAATGATGCTCAAGTCCCTTATTTAAAAGAACACAGTACTTGCATATAACCTCCCATTTTAAAACTTGATCAATTCATTCATTTTATTTACTTTGCAGTGCTGGCTATTTTTATTATTTTATTTTGCCTCCTCAGTATGTTTTTAGCACTAAGCCCAACCTTAGAATCATCTGTTTTACTTACTACTTGATACAATGTAAACATTTTATAAAAAGTTGTTACACTACCTTGTTTCTGGGATAAGAACAAAGGGGAAAATATGTGTATGTGTTTCATCTAGACACTATTTATGTTTTCTACTATTTTTAGTCTGTGCTTAGTTAGGTGAATCTGTGGATTCAAGACCCAAGAATAGGAAGGGAAAATGTAAACACAGGTAAACAGGCGCATGTACTTTTACATAGTTCAGGCTAACTGTTATAAATACAGGAAAAAAGTCCAAGTTCCTTCACAGCTACAAAATCAGCATCTTGCAGACATGCAGAAAGCTTTCACAGAAAACAAAGGTCTGCGAGTTCGAAGCACGAGCTGAGCATGCTGCATGGGGCGCGCGATCGGCCGTGGCTGCCTACCTGCTGCTGCACAGTCTGTGAACTGCTCCCCGATGGTGGCTAGCAACAGCTCTTTCCAAACTGTGGACTGGCATGGGAAAGAATGAACATCAAAACAGATGAGTTTTAGGTCATTATCACCAGGTGCTAAAGAATCACACACTCTGAATCCTCACTTGCGAGATGACAGTCGCCTCCAACTCATAGGTGGAAGTATTTGTGATCGTGGCATGTGCAGTGGCAACTTCCAAATACTACCCAGATGTAAACAGGAGAGCCAGTGTCACATGAAGGCTCCACTAGTGAAGCCCCTGAAGAGGGAACATGCACTCAAGTGACATTATCTTTGGCTGTCTTAAGGGCTACCAATTCAAAATGCATCAGCTGTTACACGAATGCTATTAGTAAAATCCTCTTCATCTTTCCCAGCTGATGAAGTACTTACAAGATTCCCGACCTTGTAAAGGACGCTAGGGAACTTTCTTGTTTACTGAACACTAGAGAACTCACAACATTCCATTCACTGCACACAGGCTGTTTCTGCTGAGTGGGAGATTTATGGCAACTGCGTGCGATTTCCCTGGAAGGACTAGCCCAGCGCTCCACTCTGCCTCCTGCCAGCGACAAACACCGAACCCTTTCATGGGAACACAGACTCGGGCCATCAGGCCAACAGGTAGAATCCACTCTCAGGACCCAGGAGGCTTAACCATTATCCCCGGTCTTCCTCTGGAAAAGGTCTTGATCCCATACATCCCACTTATCATGGTTCACACACAGCAAAGCCTCCCTAAACCAAGCCTGAACCTTGAAAGCTTGCTGACTTTATGCTCTGTGACCTTCGTGGGTCACCTGCCTTTCTGAGCAGCAGTCTCCTGAGGAAGACGAGGAATAATAACAGGGCTGACCTCCCAGGGTTGCCGTGACTATGACCTTGTAGGGGAATGCCCTCAAAGGCTTTTGCAGAGTGGCTACAACAAGAGGGCTTAGGATTTCTGGTCACCCCATAAATAGCCTCATACGTGCCATATGCCAGGCACTCAGCACACATTAATTATGACAACAATGCTTATTCCATTCTAATGATTCTTTTTTACGGTAGTTTTTATTTTTATTTATTTATTTATTTATTTAATTGAGGGAGGGGGAGAGGCAGATAGAGAGAATGGGTGCGCCAGGGCCTCCAGCCACTACAAACAAACTCCAGACATGTGTACCCCCCCTTGTGCATCTGGCTTACGTGGGTCCTGGAGAACTGAACTGGGGTTCTTAGGCTTCACAGGCAAATGCCTTAACTGCTAAGCCATTTCCCCAGCCCACGTTCTAATGATTCTTAACCAAGCTAACAGCATTTAACCAGGAGCTGATAGGTGACCCTTCCTTTCTTTCATGGAGGTGAGTTTTTCTTTCCTAGACCCTCCGTTCTCTGCTTCCAGTCCCCAGACAGGAGTCATCATTTTTACTTCTGTCCAACTGTGGTGTTGAACTTTGTTGGTCAAGTTGAGGCTGGGAGATATCACACTGTTTTCAATGCAGGTAGTGCATTGGTGACTAAGTATGACCATGTGAGTTAACACAGTGGCCTCACATGTGGATGCAACATCAGACTGCTTCATTCACTAAGATTCAAATGTGTGAGGTCTTGGGCTGGCTCCCCAGCACCCTTTACTTGATAAAAATAAGTAAATAAGTGACATAAAGCACAGGAAGACACCAGAAGCATCTTGAGTGAAATTTAAGAGCATTATTTCTTATTTTCTATTCTCTGCTATCTGGCCAGGGGAGTGAGACATTTTGGGTACCTTTGCCTGGTTCATTGTTTACTGTGGTATTGTTCATGTATCCCAAGTGACAGGGCCATCCTGAAGTGTTAAGTCACAGTTTGCAGTTCTGCCGTGTAAAGCTGACCATATACTTAAGTATGCACTCACAGGAAAATGGCTCCAGCCCAAATGTATAGCTTCCTGGAGACATTTTAGTTGTTTGAGCATATCTACATGAAAGAAACCAGTGGGGAAAGGGGAGCAAGACTGGGTAGCATTTGCCACTTTGCCCCTTTTTGTTTGTTGTTGTTGTTGTTTTGTTTTTTGGAGACAGGGTGTCTTGCATAGCACAGGCTGGACTCAAACTTAGGATCCTCCTGTTTCCACCACCCCATTCTGGGATCGCAGGTGTGTGACACCATGCCAGGCTCCTTTGGACTATTTTCAAAGGATCTTTGTGGTATCCCAGGGTGTAATACAGCCATTTTTTTAAGGAACATGTTCAATTTCAGTTAGCTGATATGTGTGAGCTTGCTCCTGGAAAGACTGGTATTCTGAGGTTTGGCTACTCTTTCATGAACCGCAAAGAATGAGTGTCAGTCGAGAGAAATGGCCCCATAGTTAAAGGCGCTTGCTTACAAAGCCTGACAGCCTGGGTTCGATTCCCTAGTACCAATTTAAAGCAAGATGCACAAAGTGGTGCGGGTGTCTTGAGTTCGTGTGGAGTGGCGGGGGGCCTGATGTGCTCATTCTCATCCCTCTCTAGCTCTCTAATAAGTAAATAAACAATACATATTTAAACAACAACAACAAAAAAGAATGAAGAGCCACGAAATCTCCCCATTCTCAGGTCGTGATCTTTCTGGAGTTGTTTCTGCCTTCAGCAAGGAGGGCTGAGCTTTTGGTGGGAAGGATCCTGCTCGCTTCATAGAAGACCAGCTTCCATGTGTCAGACACATCCAGTGAGGCAAAGCCTGCCATGAAGACCCTTGGCTTTTCTATAATGTCTGTAGGGTTTGGTTCTTGATGGCTCTATGGGATAGGAACCCCATTATACCATCTCGTCCTTTTTATTTATTTATTAATTTTTACTTTACTTTTCTAACTACCCCCCACCCCCCAGGCTGGCCTCAAATTAGCCAATGGTGACCTTGAACTTCTGATCCTTCTTTCTCCACCTCCTAATACTGAGATTACAGGGCTACACCACACGTCCGGCTTGTGCAGTGTAAGGGACTGAACCCAAGGCTTCGCACATGCTTGACAAGCACTCTACCAACTGACCCACATCCCCAGACCATTGCTCTTTTACAGACTCACTACTGCACATCTCCAAAGTGATACTCCAGGGTAGGCCATCACTCTTGTCTTCTGGGACACTTCTGGGCAGGCCACCCGAAAAAAAAAAAAATCACAAGATGCTCACCACATGCATTCCCAAGAAGCCCAGGCAGGCCTAGTTGATTCTGGAAGAAGCCTACCGTGCTGTCCTTGGGGACTTTCATCTTCCAGACGCCACCCTTTGCGTTACTGTCTTCTTCCCTGGGCCAAAGAGCAGCATTTAAAGTCACACTCAGCGGCTAAGTAGCTGTGTGGATATTAAGAGTAAGTATTCGATCTGCATTTAGTTGACCTTGGGGGAGAGATGCCTCAATAGTCAAAGGCACTTACTTGCAAAGGCAAACAGCCTGGGTTCCATTCCCCAGGACCCACATTAAGCCAGATGCACAAAGTGGCACATGCACCTGAAATTCCTTTGCAAGTGGCAGAAGGCCCTGGAGTACCCATTCTCTTTCTCCCCCCCCCCCGTCTCTTTCTGTCTCAATAAAAATATTAAAAAGAATAGGTGACCTTAGAAATCAAGGTGATCAGGTATTTTGCAGTATACTCTCCCTAGTCCTCTGACTGGGAAAAGAAAGAAAAAGGAAGGGAATAAAGATGGGGAGGGAAGATACTGGACTTAGCTGCAGGGTGGATCGTGGGATGCTGGGGATGATAAGTCCTTATTCTTAAGGAGGTAGTAGTATCAAGGGGCCCCAACTCTCTTGGAATGGACAGTGGATGGAACCTCTCCACACGGGGAAGACCTTTATGTTTCAAAGTATCTTCAGGGCACCATCTCATTTGTTTTGCATATGAGCATAAGCATTGCATCACAGATCTAACACGTGTCCCCGTGGTGGATACCTACTGGATTTCCCAGCTTAGAATCTGCTCCCCAACTAGTAAGAGCACCCCAGTTTCCCAATAAGGAGCCAACTGCACTCTGTTCTCAAGTCAGACCCATTCTGACAATGTTGATTCCACACTTAAGTTTCAAAGACAGGCTTGTTTGCCTATGAGAAGAATGCCTGGGATAGGAAAATGATCCACAATAAATCAATGACAGTGAACAGAGGAGTCTGTTCGGCTGGAGAATGCTGATGTTGGTAAATCTGGCTCTGGTGGCACTGGCCTGTTATCTCAACGACGTGGGAGGCTGAGGTAGGGACAAAAATGTAAGTTCAAAGCTTGCTAGGGCTTTACAGTGAGTTCAAGACCAGACTGGGCAGGTTAGTAAGACTCTGTCTCAAAACTTAAAAATAAGACTGGAACTTATGAAGTCTATTTTTCCCACAAATGGGAAAGCTTGCGTAGACGTTCAACAAGCGAAAGCAAAAGAAATAGGCTGGAGTGTGTCAGCGTGCTGGTAACACCCGAGAAGCCCAGTGTGTGGGATAACGGCCCTTCCCTTTTCGTAGTACCAGGTCACAACGAAATCTTTCGCCTCTACCTGAGTCTATTTAGGCTTCTGCCATTTGCTATGAGCTAAGATGAAATTTCATTCCCCTTGTGAGGAACTAACCAAAAGATTGAAGGATATGCCTGGGATAGACAGGATATGATATAAAGATTTATTGCTAATTCAGACTGCATCCTGGGCAAGCTCACTTACTTACTGTCCAAAATCCTCATCACCATATCGAGCTATTAAGGAAGTTGCACAAGCACCTGTGAGACTCTGGGCCTTGACCAGAAAGATGATCTCTCTGGAATCCCATGTGAGAGACATGCTGTGGTTAAAAAGGTCTTTCGTGAACTTCACAGCCATTTCCCTCCCACCTCGACCTCCTAACCTCCCATCACAGACACTTACCAAAGTGGTCGCCTCTCTCCTCTCATTAAGTGATAACTGCATCTCAAAGGCAGGCTAGTCACAGGAGGGATATTATTGTACACGCTCCAGAATATCTTACAAAAAGAAAAACACTTTGTTTAATACACCCAGTATTGATTCCCTATACCAGTGCATTATAAAATTAATACATTAAGAAAAATTATTTTTCTCATTAAGCCCCAGCCATTCACAGAGGATTCTCTGCAGTATGTCTTTGAATTTTTTTTTTAATATGAAATTAAAGACTGTTCTTTCCTGATGTTGGGCTTCTTTTTGGAAAGCTGTTAGCTATTCATCAAGCATTCCTGTGCAACCTGTCTACCCATAAGACCAGGAAGGTATGTACAATGCCAGGGCTAAAGTTTAGAAATTTGTTTTGTATTAGGGTTTTTTTTATTAAATATGTAGATTTTCTAACTTGACTATGTGAAGTGGGTTGGTGTGCTAATTGACCTCACTGCAGTGGTACTTTACTGTCTGTGGTGGTTTGAATATAAAAGCCCCCGCCACACATCTGAATGCTTAATCCCCAGTAAACAGGTGTTTGTGGGGGAAGGTTGTGGAACCTTTAAGATGCAGAGCCTTGCAGTAGGAAGTGGGTCACTGGAAGCGGCCCTTGAGGTTTTCGAACCTAGCCTCACTTGCTCTCTCTGCCAGGGTGGCACAGCTTCCAGCTCTGGCCTGCCATGCCACGGTGGGCATTATCCCCTGGAACTGTAAGTAAAGTGAAATCTTTCCCTCCTTTTTCATCTTATGTATTTATTTGTCTATTTATTTATTGGAGAAAAAGAGAATGGGCACACCAGGGCCTCCTGCCACTGCAAACAAACTCCAGATGCATGTGCCGCCACATGCATCTGGTTTATGTGGGTTCTGGGGAGTCAAACCTAGGTCCTTAGGCTTCACAGGTAAGACCTTAAAGGCTAAGCCATCTCTCAAGCCCAAATCCTTTTCCTTCTGTGAGTTGCTTCTGGTCCAAGTATTTGTTCCCAGCAATGAGAAAGTAACTGATATAACATGTACCCTCCATAACATAATGTTACAATCCTCAGGTGCATACAATAGCATGTATTTGTAAAACAAGAAATTATAAATTGACACAGAAAAAAGTATGTAATTTTTTCTAGTGTGCTAATGTGTATCTGGTTAATCTTAATTTATATGAAAATTTCATTTTTATCTTTTGACATTTGATTAGAACAATTATAGAGGGAGTATGTTTATTCTATACATTTCAATGCAATTTTATAACACATAAAGATCCTCACAAGTTCTAGCTTCACTGTCAAGGGTATCCTGCTACATGCACATAAATAGACCTTGTTGTGAAGCCCAGCTTCTTTCAAGTGTGGGTCATGATCTTTTATGAGGCTATAAAAAATATGGCAACAGTAAGAGGTTTCTGAAGGTGCATACAAACATTAACTCAAAATCAGCTGCATGATAAATGGAGGCATTTCTGGCAGCACTGATCTGTGTTGTTGCATGGCCTCACTGTAGTCTTGGTTCTCAACATACAACATGTGCACTTCACACTCTGCCTGCCATCACACCATGCAATTCTTATGAACACTACCTGAAACACCAGCTTAAATTCAAAAAACTGTATGTTATTGCAGTGACTTTACAGTACATATCAAGTTTTCTGTTCATATAGAAACTTAATGGTTTCATTATGGAAAACAAAGACATTTATCTATTTACTTATGTATTCAGAGACAGGGTCTCTTAACTCAGGTTGGCCTTAAACTCCCTTTATTGCCAAGAGTAACCTTGAACTTCTGATCCTCTTGCCTCCTCCTCCCGAGTGCTGGGATTACAGGTATGTGCCACGACGCTCAGTTTATAGGGTACTGGGGATCAGACTTGGGGTCCTTGCATGTTAGGCAAGTATTCCATCCACTGAGCCACACCCCCAGCCTTCCAAAAGGCTTTTAATTTTTTCAACCATCACTTTTCATCATGTAAATATCCAATTAGCATATATTTGGATTGTATTATGTTAGGATGTTTGATTTTAAAAATTGCTGTTTGAATTGCTGACTTTTCATTTTAAAATGATGAATTTTGGCTTGGGATTAGGCCCTGAAATGGCCCTAAACATACTTGTACCATTTTGTACTATGTGTTTATATGAAACATTATTCTCAGAATTGACAGTTATAAAATCTAAATAGTGATCAGCTGAAAACTATTGAAGGTGCCTGCAAGATCAAATATTCAGCTACAATTTAATTGTTTATATGAAAATTAAAGCACAACCCATGTCAATATGCAAATTTGCTTTCATATATAATAAATAACAAGCTTACACATATATCAAGGAATTATTTAAAATATATTCTTTTTTGTTTTATCACCAGTAAATGTTTGATTTGTATACCTAGTTTAGATACCTACATAACCAGGGTCACATAAAAATTTTTTGGGCACAAGAGGAAAGAGTTTAAGAAGTCCTGTTCTAAAATGCACACACACACACACACACACACACACACACACACACACCAGAAAGGATCTTACTAATACTTTTTCTCATAAGTATTTAATATAGTCTTCAATATGCTATAGATAAATTAAACAATATCTCCTTATAACAGACTTAGCCAAGAAGGAGTCTGTGATACTTTAGCTTGGGGTTAGTGGTGGAAAGGAAGCAGAGAGGAAATACCTTAAGCCCCCATTCTTCTTCCTTGCCCATCTTTCTCAGAGAAACAAGGGGTAACTCTGCTTCTATAACAAGCTACTCATGAGGTAGGGGACATGGACTTCATGTATATGTGTTCTTGTACAATTCACTTACTAACACCCTAACCCACTGTGGGATGGTGCTAGAAGCTGAGACCATTGAAGGCACACAGGACAAGAGGAGAAAGTCCTCCATGATGGACGAATGTCCTTAGGAAATGAAGAAAGATAGCTCTCTTCCTCCTTCAAGGGAGGTGTTACAGACAGGTCCATGATGCTAGGACGGGCGTCCAAACCAGACAGAGCTTTATTATGGGAGGAAGGGATTTATTTCAAGATTACAGAAACCAGGGGAAGTTCCATCAATGGTGGAAGAAGCTGGTCCCATTCATAAATCCATGCAAAGAAAGAAAAACCACCAGCAGCCAACAAAACATTTGAAAGCAGCAAGCAGGGACCCAGAGAGAGCTCAACCTCTCTGCATAGCTCTGGGCTGGGATTCAGATCCGCCCCCAAACACACCTTAGGGCAGGACTCCAGGATCTGCCCACAGTGATGCCTCTTCAAGCCAGGCAGCTGGAGACCCAAGTTGCAAGCTTAATAAAACACCTGGGCTATAGAGATGGCTTAGCGGTTAAGACACTTTCCTGCCAACTGAGTTCAGTTCCCCAGTGCCCATGTCAAGCCAGGTGTACAAGGTAATGCTTGCATCTGGAGTTCGTTTGCAGCAGTTAGAGGCCCTGCCATGCCCATTCTCTCTTTCTCTCTCTATGCTTGCAAATAAATAAATAATAAATAAATAAATAAATAAAATTTAGGGAAAAAAAAAAACACCTGGGTGTATGGGGACATACATTCAAACTGTCATGGAAAGGTGTGAGAAGCAACTGGCTGAGTGTGAACAGGAAAAGTGGCTTTATTCACTAAGCACCAGAATCCAACTAGGCTGCATGCTGACCTTGACTTCCAGCCTCAGGAACTGTGAGAAACACGCTTGTTGGGTTAACCACCTGGTCTGTGGTAGCCTGATCTGAGAAACAGTGGCTGTTAACAGAGTGCATAAAAATAACAGGGAAATAATCATGAAACAGTAATGGTAACAGCAAGGACAAGTGAAATTAAGTTGTCCTATGTGCCAGGTCTTTTAGTCTAGGAATTTTTACATTTTGTATGTGTGCCTGTATGTGTATGTGTGTGTTGGCCAGAAGTCAATGACAGGTGTCCTCCCCAGTTGCTCTCCATCTTTTTGTTTTGTTTTTTGTTGTTCAAGGTTGGGTCTCACTCTTGCCCAACCTGCCCTGGAATTCACTATGTAGCCTCAGGTTGGCCTTGAAGTCATGGTGATCCTCCTACCTCTGCCTCCTGAGTGCTGGGATTAAGGGTGTGAGCTACCATGCCCGGCTTTTTTTTTTTTTTTTTTTTTTTTTTGAGATAAGGTCTCTCTCTCACTGAACCCAGAAGTCATTACTTGGCTAGACTGGCTAGACAGCAAATGCCTCCTTTCTCTGCCTCCCTAGATTTGGGATTATAGGCACATGCCACCAGACCTGGTGGCTATGTGGGTGCTGGAGATCTGAACTCAAGTCCTCATGCTTATACAGCAAGCACTTTACAGATTGAGCCATATCTCCAGCCCCAGAATTCCTACATTATTATGGAATTAATCCTAACGACAACCTTTATGAGGACTGTCATCCTTGTCTCCTAGTTAAGGAAACCAAGTGTGGTAGTTTGAATAGATGGCCCCAATATATGTTTTATTAGACTGTAGTTGCATCTGCAGTCACCTGGCTGGAGGCGATGTTCCTGGGCGGATCTTAAAGTGTGGTAGTGGGTTTGAGATTTCTATCTAAACATATTCAAAGTGTGCCTAGCTGGAGTTCCTGTGGTGTGTTGTGCTGTGTGGTTTTTGCCTTGTGGCTTCTCTCTGTGTGTTTGGTCCTATGAAGGCAGGCCAGCTTCTTCTGCCATTATGAAACTCCCCCTGGATCTGTAAGCTTCAATAAATCCCTTCCTCCATACCTGTGCCTGGTCTGACAGTTCATCTTAGCGAACCTGAAGCTGTCTGCTACACCAAGTCACCAGGGCAACCCTGTTGAGCATCACTATTGAATAGGACCATTGGGATTAGGACGTAGCCCAAGGCTGTGAAGGAAGCATCAGTCACCATTCTGGAATGGGTCAAGGAATCATGACCGTGTGGGACAGTGCAGTGTAGCACAGAACGAATAACACCCATCTGCATGGTAAGATCCATCTCATAGGAGCTCTGTACAGTAACACAGCAATTAGAAGAAGTAATGCCAGAGCCCCATGAACTGAGAGGCGAGGGAGAATATATTTCATGCTACACTAAATGATAATCTCTATGGGTCAATGGGTGGTTCAGACTGTTTGGTGTTAAAAAAAAAAAGCTGAATGGATTGCAAAGCTAGTGTAGACTCATCAGTACAAAATCCACCTTGGACACCTTCTCTCTCTTTTTAATTTTTTTAATATTTTATTTTTATTTTTATTTTTTTGGAGAGAGACACAGAGACAGACAGACAGAGAGGGAGAGGGAGACAGATAGAGAATGGGCGCGCCAGCAGTCTCTCAGCTGCTTTGAACAAAATCCAGATGCATGCGCCCCCTTGTGGGCAAGTGCGGCATTGCACGCTTGCATCACTGCATCTGGCTAAACGTGGGTCCTGAAGATTGGAACCGGGTTCTTAGGCTTAGCAGGCAAGCGCCTTAACCACTAAGCCATCTCTCCAGCCCTCTTTTTTAAATTAATTTTTTGAGAGAGAAAAAAAGCAGATAGAGAGACAGAAAATGGGCGTGCCAGGGCCTCCAGCCATTGTAAATGAACTCCAGATGCATGCACCCTCTTGTGCATCTGGCTTATGTGGGTCCTGGGGAATCGAACCAGAGTCCTTAGACTTCACAGGCAAACGCCTTAACTGTGAAGCCATTTCCCCAGCCCTGTTTTTTTTTTTGTTGTTGTTGTTTTCTTTGAGGTAGGGTATCACTCTAGCCCAGGATGACTTGGAATTCACTATGTAGACTCAGGCTGGCCTTGAACTCACAGTGATCCTCCTACCTCTGTCTCTGGAGTACTGGGATTAAAGGTGTGGGCCACTAGGCCCAGAGGATGCCTTCTATTAACATGGTGCTAACACAGGGAGTTGCTCAAAGCAGCATGATGGTAAACCAGATCCTTGAGCAAGCACTTGTCCCTGTGGAGGAGCAGATGCTGGATGTGATCTGCTATCAGTACAAACAACATCACGGCAACACTTCCGTTTATACCTGTGAAGTGTGACTATATAGACGGTACATGAGCCCAGGCACTGGGAGACCCAACCCCTCATTTTTCTTTTACTAGTAAGCTATTTTCTTTGATGATACTACCATATGTTTTATGCATATCTTTCTCCCATCTTGGAACTCATAGAGCCACAGAAAGAGGAATATCTGCTGACCGTGGTTTCCCACCAGGCAGACACCCTTACCTCCACTGAATCTTGTGATTGTGTCAACTCTAGCCTGAGACCTCTGCTGTGATATGCCAGTAACCAACTCAGAATTGAAGGACAGAATGATGCTAAAATGAAATGTCTGCCTGAGGGATGAGATTTCTGTGCTAGCGAATTAAGTCTAAAAGACATCCCATTCCAGAGCTCCTGTCCCCAATCCCTGCCAGTCCTCTCTAGTATTGACTTTTTAATTTATTATTTATTTATTTGCAAGCAGAGAGAGAGAGAGAGAGAGAAGAGAGGCATACAGAGAGAGATTGGGCATGCCAGGGCTTCTTGCCACTGCAAACGAACTCCAGATGCATGTGCCTCTTGTGCATCTGGCTTATGTGGGTCCTGGAGAATTGAACTGGGATTCTTTGGCTTCAAAGGCAAGCACCTTAAGTACTAAGCCATTTCTCCAGCCCTAGTATTGCCTTAAAAAAATTTTTTTTTAATTCTTATTAGAGAGTGAAGCAGATAGAGAGAGAGAGAATGAGTTGCGCCATGGCCTCTAGCCACTGCAAACAACTCCATATGTATGCACCACCATGTGCATCTGGCTTATGTGGGTACTAGAGAATCAATCTGGGCCCTTAGGCTTCACAGGCAAGCACCTTAACTGCTAAGCCATCTCTCTGGCCCTAGGGTTGGCTTTTGACATAGTATCTGAAGCATCATCAGAAAGGCAAAAATGTTTCTCTCATTCCAAAAGTAAGAAAAAGCCCAGGAATCCTGCACAGTGTTGTAACCTAGGATGCAGGAAAACAGAAACATACAACTGGTTTTGTTTATCTTGGCAAATCTGGCAGGAAGGAATGACACCCTAACAAGTTGCAATCATACTTAACTCTGTTTAAAGTTGTTTATTCCAGAACATAGCGCTTGTGGGCGAATATAGAGTGGGGGCAAAAACTGCAGGTCCATTTAAAAAGCACATGGGGGCTGGAGAGATGGCTTAGTGGCTAAGGCATCTGCCTGCTAAGCCTAAGAACACTGGTTCCAATCTCCAGGTCCCACGTTTAGCCAGATGCAAAGTGACACAAGGGCACAATGCCGTACTTTCCCACAAGGGGGTGCATGCCTCTGGATTTCGTTCACAGCAGCTGAGAGACTGCTGGCATGCCCATCTCTGTCTCCCTCTCCCTCTCTGTCTGTCTCTCTCTATCTCTCTCCAAAAATAAATAAAAAATAATAAAAAAAATTTTTTAAATTAACAAAAAAGCACATGGCACTATAAGGCTGTGTTTCCTTGGTGTAAACTTCACCCAACAGGAAGCCTGTTTGTCAGGGTACCTGATGGTAAAGGAGCTCAAGAAGGAGTTAGCTTTACGTGCTGCTGGGGCGATAAGTAAAGGGCTATAGGGCTGTAAGAGAGTACTCTCTGAAACATTTTTCTTAATTAAAGCACCTGAAGTTTACTGTAGGTCCAACTTTGCAAAAGGTCATTATGCTTATCATCAATTCTATTTGGCCTTTAACAGAAGGTCCCAATAAAAGTAAACTGAGGCACATTGCATGCCTCTGGATTTCGTTCACAGCAGCTGAGAGACTGCTGGCATGCCCATCTCTGTCTCCCTCTCCCTCTCTGTCTGTCTCTCTCTATCTCTCTCCCCAAAAATAAATAAAAAATAATAAAAAAAATTTTTTAAATTAACAAAAAAGCACATGGCACTATAAGGCTGTGTTTCCTTGGTGTAAACTTCACCCAACAGGAAGCCTGTTTGTCAGGGTACCTGATGGTAAAGGAGCTCAAGAAGGAGTTAGCTTTACGTGCTGCTGGGGCGCGAGTAAAAGGGCTATAGGGCTGTAAGAGAGTACTCTCTGAAACATTTTTCTTAATTAAAGCACCTGAAGTTTACTGTAGGTCCAACTTTGCAAAGGTCATTATGCTTATCATCAATTCTATTTGGCCTTTAACAGAAGGTCCCAATAAAAGTAAACTGAGGCACATGTTTATTAACGGTGGTTAAGAGCTTTAAAAAATAAGTCTTGGGCTGGAGAGATGGCTTAGGGGTTAAGGCACCTGCCTCCTAAGCCTAAGAACGCTGGTTCCAATCTCCAACGGTTCCAATCTCCAGGTCCCACGTTTAGCCAGATGCAAAGTGATGCAAGGGCACAATGCCACACTTGACCACAAGGGGGCGCACACATCTGGATTTCGTTCGCAGCAGCTGAGACGCTATCTGTTTTCCTCTCCTTCTCTCTCTGTCTCTCTCTGTGTCTCTCTCAAAAAAAAAAGTCTTAATGATTATCCAAGGTCTAGTAGAGATATCAAAATTGGATACCATTCATTCATTCAGCCATTTGTGGATACCAGTTGTACACAGAGAACTGTGACATAACTATGCGACAGTCAGTGACCACAGGGGCTGCTGGTAGGTACATTTCAGCAGCAACCCTCTCTTTGAGGAACTTAGACAGGCTAGACACTTGATCATTGGATTTAACTCCTGGATTTAAGGCACTGGTTCTCAGGACAACCTACACAGATTACACAGTCCTTGAGCCCCCAGTTGTCCCCTGTTTATAAGGACTATGAGACAGCTACCTTGCATGACTTAATGAAAGCACCTGGGAGGACTCCAAGGTAAGGAAGCAAAGGTGTGGTGGACATTAAACACAGTGGGCACTTGAGGTTCCCCCAGTCCCTTCTAGTTCAATTGTCTCCTGCCATGGAAGTCAGCAAATTCCCTCTTTGATTTTCAAATGAAGGAAAAGGTGAGAAAGAATATACATGAAAATTCTTGAAAAGACACTATTTATTCAAAGAAAATAAAGTGGTGTTTGTTTTGTAAAATGAAACTACCCAAATGGAAGAAAGGGAGGGAGGAAGGGAGGAGAGAGGAGAGGGGAGATAGAGAAGAAAGGGGAGGGGGGGGGGGAGTCAGTGTAAATTTTCTTCCAGGTGGTATGGCCTGTGTGGAGCAAAGTGCTGCTAAGACTCCTCAAATACCTTTCTCCATAGGTGCTCCTGCTCAGTGATGCCCAGGTCTTCCTGCATCACAATCTGTCAGGTACTTATGGGCAGGAGGGAGCAATCAGAAGACAGAAGTAATGGAAGTGCTTCCTAGATGTCTTTACTCCCAGCTCATCTCAAGCACTCCCACTCCGCCAAAGAACCTCCTTTGCCTTACTCTGAGCCGGGGGTGACTCAGAGTAAGGCAGGGGAGAGTGGGTCCCTCCCCCAGCAAAGTCTGGAGAAACACAGAGCACAACAGCATGTCTGCTTCTAGGGTCCAGTCCAGAAGGCTGTGACGCCTGTAGAATAAGTGAACAAGAGGGACCAGCTATGGAGGGGCTTGTTCTCGCTGCAGCATCTTGCCAGTCTTAAGTCTCCTCTTGATGTGGTGCGGCACAGCAAAGGCAGCCCAAACCCCTAACTAGTGCTCTGGAGCAAAAAATTGCTAGAAGGTGTATGGAAAGAGCACCTAGGACCTGGATGGGGGTCACACAGTAGAGGCCTTCATAGCCAGAGGACTGAGCAGGATCAAAGATGTAGACATATGAGGGCTGGAAAGGTGGTTTCGCGGTTAAGGCACCTGCCTGTGAAGCCTAAGAGGGCCTGTTCGAACCTCCAGGTCCCACTTTTAGGCAGCTGCAAAAAGTGACACAAGTGCGCAATGTTGCACATTCGCCACAAGGGGGCACACACGTCTGGAGTGCGTTCACAGCGGCTGAGAGGCCACTGGCATGCCCATTCTCTCTCTCTCAAAAAAAAAAAAAAAAAAAAAAAAAGAGAAAGATGGTAGGCATATGAAACCCACCAGGAATTATTTCCACACACCCTAGTTCATATGGTAAAGAGGAGTGTGTCCCCAAAGAGACTTAAATTGGAAGAAGCCAGGATTTACGTTTGAAGTGATGACGTTAATTTGTACGATTAAATTTCATTCACCTCTACCTCTGACTCCAGCAACAAACAAAATGATCTCTGGTGCTGTGAGTAGTCCCAGAATCACAAATAATTTGACTCGGTTCTACTTCTGCATAATTGGGTCCTGACTGTAGATGCTGATCCCATTACATATGTAATATATACATTCAATGATGGTAAAAGAATCCCGTTACACATCATGTAAGGTTTGTACTGGCAGAGGTAGGAGGCCAACCTAGCTTCAGGTTCTCCTTGCTCTCTCTTTTCAGTGTTAGTTTCTCTTTATTCCTCCCCCCCACGGGGGTGGGCTCCAGGTCCTTCTGTGACAGAGTACCCACTGCCACGGGAATACACAGGGCAGTGAGCATTCTGAAGCCATCAATTTATCATCCTTCATTGTCAAACTTAACCTGTGAAACCTGCCTTTTGAGGAAAGTCTTCATTCCAGAAGGGCTTGGGAAGCGATGTATTGCACTAATCTAGTGACTTATACAAGCACAGCACAATCAGGAGGCATGACCTTCAGGTAAGAGACACACCCTGTGACAGCTGCAGTACCAGAACAATTGAATTCCCTTAACTCTGGTAGGCTATATACACCGTTAAAGGTGTTCTGTTTATAAGGAATGATGTTGAAATCCTACCTAGAGAAGAAATGCGACGTTTCGGTTCTCTGTAGATTTAAGTAAGAAGTCCATTTGTGGGCAGTCCCATGCAGAACTGGGGTGGGGGTGGCAAATCTTGAAAGTTCTAACACAGATCACTGAGGTTTGGAGTGACATTCTCGCAGGAATGTTTTCAAAGGTGCATTGTTTACTCTAGCAGTAGACAAGCCTGGAAGACCATGGGGGGCCCATCAGGGCAGGCCAGTAGCTCTTCTTTCTCCCACAGAACAGACCAGGCACACTCAGAGGCTATACTCTAGTCTGCACTGCATCCACTGTGGGTCCAGGGATGGGGAGAAGTGTACAAAAGTTGTACATGTGCAAGAGAGTGAGAGGAATGGAGATATATATAAATAATCTGGAAAACACAGCAAAGTGAAAACTGAAATTTTCCAAGGAAGTCAGGAAAGTAGCAGATAAAAATTTAACTGCAGGCTGGAGAGATGGCTTAATGGTAAGGCGCTTGCCTGCAAAGCCAAAGGACTGAGGTTCAATTCCCCAGGACCCACATAAGCCAGATGCACAAAGTGGCTCATGCATCTGGAGTTCATCTGAAAGGGCTAGACCACAGCATGCCCATTCTCTTTCTCTCTCTCTTTCTCTCTGACTCTTTCTCTCTCAAAGAAATAAAAACAAATGAATAAAATATTTTAAATTTAAAAAAATAATTGTAAGCCGGGCATGGTGGTACATGTTTTTAATCCCAGTACGTCAGAGGCAGAGGTAGGAGGATCACTGTGAGTTCAAAGCCAGCCTTGGACTACAGAGTGAATGTCAGGTTAGCCTGGATTAGAGTGAGACCCTACCTTGAAAAAAAAAAACAAAACCTGTAGGGCTAGGGAGATGGCTCAGTGGTTAAGAGCACTTGCTACTTAAGCATGAGGCCTTTGAGACTACTCGTTAGATTTCTCAGAACCCGCATAAAAATCTTGGGAGTAGCCATGTATGTAACCCCAGTCCATGGGTAGAGGACAGAGACTGGAGGATGGCTGGGGCTCGCTGACTAAATTAAATACAGCAACTCAGGGTTAAGGCAGAGGACCTGTCTCAAGGAAATACATGAATGAGCAATAGAAAGGGCACCTGAAGTTCTCTGGCCTACCCACCAGATATATAATACACCACACATCACCAATACCACAACACCCATAACAGACACACACAAGTAACTATAGGCAGAGAATTACTGTTCACTGCAATGAGTGTCCTCATCCAGGGTCACTAGGTCCTTTGGAGCCCATGCCTACTGCACTCTTAGAGAGGGGAAGGAAAATAGAGCTGGCCTAGAAGCAGAGGAAATTCTAGCCCCCCAGACATTCTAAGATTGGCTGTCTCCAGGGCACGTTTGGGCCATGTTATCTCCCAGTCTTCTTTTCCCCATCTAATCACTGTAGATATCAATTCTCCATTCCCCACCTCCGTCAACTTGGATTTGAAGAAGGGCCTCCAAATAAGAGATTGTGTCTAGTGTTAACCCTTTATTAACAGTGCTGATTCTTACTGTCCATCAAAAAACTGGGAGCACAGGCCTGAGTAGGGAGGCATTATGTGCTGGTGGCAGTTAGAGTGGAAACATCAACACACAGCTTCGTCATAAAGACACAGCAGGGACTGTAGAGATGGCTTAGCGGTTAAGGAGCCTGCCTCCTAAGCCTAAGAACGCTGGTTCCAATCTCCAGGTCCCACGTTTAGCCAGATGCAAAGTGACGCAAGGGCGCAATGCCACACTTGACCACAAGGGGGCGCACGCATCCCGATTTCATTTGCAGCAGCTGAGAGACTGCTGGCACGCCCATCTCTATCTGTCTTCTTCTCCCTCTCTCTCTGTCACTCTCCAAAAGAAAAAAAAGACACACAGGACAAAAGCATGTCCTCAAATGACTTTATTGTCCTCACCCCACTAGATCTTAAGCCCTATGGAACACAACATGCTACAGACATTCACAACTAAGCTCCAAAAAGTTATGGGCAAGTCAAATATGTTTTCATAACTGGCAGTGTTAGCAATGTACTATCCATGGGATAATGGCTTAAAATAAATAATTTTGAAGCAGGGGTATATAGTGTTCTTGTATCAAACATGACTGAGGAAGGTATGAAGAGGCCCCAGCAGACAAATGATTAGAAAGAGGTAAGCATGCCATTGTTAACAGGACATTTACTACATTTTACTACGTTTTGACTTCCTGATATCATTCCATTCTCACAGGAGCATGATACAATTTTTTAAAAGGACTAGTCCCACTTGGCATGTGAGTAAACTGAGATTGTTCAAGCTACTGAGTGCCAGCTATGAAATAGGATCCCGAGAGTGTGACTACCTTACACCTAACCAGTCCGCTGCTGAAGCAAAGGGGAAGATTCCACTTGCACTGGTAAAACCGGCAGTGTTTGAGGGCTCACTTAATATAAACCCTGCACAGAACTCCGTACAAGCTCACATAACCCTCTCCCAATCCTAGGTTACAGGAACTATTGTCACAGCTGCTTTATAGATGAGGAAGTTAAGGTATTTCTCCACTTTTTTATTGCTGCCTCCCCTCACTTCTCTTTCCTAATCGCCCCTGACAAACCTTCAAACCACAGTGAGACTGTATCTACCTACAGGTTGCATGTATGTCTGGGCTTCATACATAAAGAGTAAGATTTCCTCACTAACTTCCCACGGAACATATTTTGCCCCACTGAGAATGTGTGGCCCACTACTGAACAGGGCTCTGTGGAAACAATTGGCTGTGATGCAGGAAAGCTGTGCCTCCATTCATTGCTCATTCAGCCCTTCACTATTCATTCACTAGGTGAAAAAGGCCAGACCCAGTGCTGTGTGATTGCACTTAGGCTAACAGGACCTGGAAGGGTGGCTGCAACTGGAAGGAGGGTTTGATGGGAAAGAAGGGTGAAGAAACTCCAGCATGACGGGCACATTTGCCTGCATCCAGGTCCTGGGTACAGTATGTATACACCTCAGAAAACTGCTTTTACTCTATATGAATTATATCCCAAAGAAATACAACAAAGAAAGTATTTCCTTATTTTAAAATGACTATTCACCCTGGACCTTTACATTGGCCCCTAAAGGATCCTGACACATTGCTATATCCAAGCTCACTGACAGGTTCTGTGGTACCATGAAGGCTTGGGAAAATGAGCCCATCCCTCATCCAGCTTCCCAACAATGGCCTGGGAATCCCAAGGCCCGAATCATCGCAAGTGGAGAAAGTGCAGAGTCTAGGAGTTTCCCTCGGGCCAGCAGGCCTTAAAATCAAATGTTTCAAGGCTTGTAAAGTGGCTCACAAATTCACCAAAAGGGAGACTGGAGGGAAGTCTCTCTGTGGTGGAGAGCAGCCCACGTGCCGCCCTTGACACTGAGCAGTCATTTGTAACAGCACTGTTATTTACTTTTCATATGCTTATGTCACCTTTCAACTAGATGAGCCATGGTCTGTGGTTGGCACTATGCCATTCTACCAGCTCCCTACACTCAGTGGCCCTCACAGCACCTTACCGTCAGGCTGCCGGACCATGTAAGTATGAAAGTGCAACTTGTTAGGTCACACGTTGGCAGCAGGGACTAAAAAGGGCTCTTTGAGTTAGTTCTCCATGGGAACAGCTATCTAAAGAACACAACCTAGGTGCCCATCTACAGGAATGACTATGACGTGACACTATTTAGGGGCACATAAGGAAACATGTCATAAGCTCTGCCTTTTAGAAAATCTAGGACATGCAGCTACCACCACTTTGAAGCAGACTCAAAATCCTTCTTCTATCAGGGGCCATGAAGGACCCCAGAAGGGGAGAAGAACTTGGTAGGGTCTGTTTTGGAAGAAACTAGAAATGTGATTGACCAGATCAGTTTTTAAATTTTTAGCAGCAGAAAGGAAAAGTCACTAAGGACTTAAACTTGTCGGAAACCTACTATGCATTAGGCATCCTTCCAAGTATGGTGTGAATGGTGACATCATTACACCAGCTGTACAGACATACAAGGAGGTGATAGGTCCTGATTCAGGATGGCTCACCATTGGAAGGTGAGTATTTTCATGCTCCATACCACCCTCCTCTCTAGGTGACTTCTAAACTGTCAGTGGCCTACAGGGTGGGTACCTCTGCATCCCAAAGACAGTTAAGAGAGGAGCAGAGAGTAGGTGGCGGAGAATGAGTTTGAAAGGGACACAGGTGAATGTCTTCAAAACCTTCACTCAACTACACACCTGTCTGCTTCCCTGGCAAAGATTAGGTGACGAAGTTTTAGCACAGCCAGGAGAAAAGCAAGGATTCTGAACAAGTCCCCTAAAGTGGGCTTTAGTGAAGGGCACCTGTTCTGACATGAGGGCAAAACTAATGCTAGAGCAGAGCCCTGGGCATGGGCTGTCTGTGCAATGGCAGTTGTCAAGTTGAGTGATTAAGTGTGTATCACATGCCATACTAACCAGGTCTTACCTGCACTGTCTGCACGGTGTAGATTTTCTTCAGATTTGAGGCACACTCTGCTGCTGTGGCACCAGGCAGAGACCTAACATCAGCAAAAAAACAAAGAAGCAAGGCTAGTCAGTGCTCTTAAATTATGCCACAATAGAACTTGAGAGAGTATAACTCCAGTCAGTGCTCATAAGATATGCCACAATAGAACTTGAAAAACCAAAAATAAAAAATTAAAATTAAAAAATGCCACAATAGAACTACAGTCAGTGCTCATAAATATGCCACAATGTAACTCTATAGGTTTCAACAAAAACCAGCTCTAAGCCAACAGAATTGGGCATATGCGGGATGATAATTAGAATCTTAAATATGAAATTCCTTCATTGTGAAGGCACATGTTTGCTTCTCATAATAATCATCTTTCTTATTCTATGGAAATTTGATAGAAAGAAAGGTAAATATGCAAGAAAGGTATTTTAAATTTTAAAAATCACATATCAAGAACCAGCATTCTTTTTAGGTCTTTAAGTAAGAAATTGCCTATTGTACCAATGACAGTGAAAATGCACTGTCCTATGCTGGAGATTCGTTTGAGAACTTAGAGTACTCTGACGGCAATTTATTTGTGTCCTGAAAAACAGGGTATCAATTTGCTCACTTTAGAAAATGTTACATAAAGTCAACCTTAGTTTTACCAGAATTTTCATGTGTTTGGCAAAGTTTTTCCCTGAAAAAAAAAATGAGGGGCTGGAGAGATGGTTTAGTGGTTAAGCGCTTGCTTGTGAAGCCTAAGGACCCCCGGCTCAAGGCTCAATTCCTCAATACACAGGTAAGTCAGATGCACAAGGTGGCGCATGCATCTGGAGTTCATTTGCAATGGATGGAGGCCCTAGTGCATTCTCTCTCTCTCTCTCTCTCTCTGCCTCTTCATCTGTTGCTCTCAAATAAATAAAAATAAACAAAAGTTTTAAAAAAGGGAAAAAAAGAAGAAAAAAAAATGAATTTTGCTCTAGTAATATTCTCCAGCTCTTTGAATGAGCTCTGGTGGGCTGTATGGGCAGAATGCATTCATCTTTAGTTTGCTATATGTTCCACTAGATGGCAACATACTACAGGCTTTTTCACCAGAAAACACTTGTGATTTGACCAAGCACCATTTCCTGGGTCTGGGGGTCAGGTGTCTGTCCCATCAATCTTCATATATTCAGTCCCTCTTCTCCTGTCATTATTTCTCTCCCTACTGACTTAGCAGTTTGATCTCAAGCATGTTAATGTCAAGCCCAAGATGACACTTCACTGTACCAACAGTGCTCAAAGCCCATGTCTGCTTGTCCCTCACAGCTGCCCCACTGGAATCTAGAAGCTATAAAATGAATATCGTTCCCCAGCCACAGCACAGTCCCCAGGGCTCATCAGCTTGAATCATCTCCTGGAGAGTCTTCTCACCAGTACCCCTAGAGTTGAAACTCACATTAGCTCTGAAGTGGAAGCTACAGAACAACAGGGACCCAGGGTGGCAGGGATTCACAGACTATGGCAAGATGTAAGGACCAAAAAGCACTCAAAATCAAAATATCAAAAGGGGCAAGAGAAGGTAATGGAGGGGAAAAATACGTTCTATACATGTATAAAATTATCAAAATAGATTCTTAAAAAGCTATTTCCAGAGCTCGGGAGATGGCTCAGTGGTTAAGAGCACTTGCCACTTAAGCATGAGGACCTTTCGGACCAGAGATCTCCAAATTCAGCTCCCCAAATAAAAAAAAGTTGGGTGTGCGGGCTGGAGAGATGGCTTAGGGGTTAAGGCGCTTGCTAGTGAAGCCTAAGAACACATGTTTGATTTTCCAGGTCCCACGTAAGCCAGACACACAGTGATACAAGTGTGCAATGTTACACATGAGCACAAGGGGTGCATGCATCTGGAATTCGCACCACAACCATTCTCTCTCTGTGTGTCTCTCTCTAATAAGTAATTTTTAAAAAGTTGGGTGTGGCCACATAGTTCTGTATCACCAGTCCAAGGTAGTGGTAAGCAGCAATTTGCTGTGGTTAGCTGATGGACAGCAGCTCTGGATTGAGGGAAGACCCTATCTCAAGTGAACATGCAGATTAGCCATAAGAGAAGGACACCTGATGTTCGCCCCTGGCCTTAGCAATCTCATGGATAGGGCACATGTATTTTCACATACATGTGCATACACACATATCATACACCACACCACACACATACTGTCACAGCAACTTTCTAGATGCTGGGACAAAATACCCAACCAAGGCAAGCTGATGGGAGAAAAGAGTTTCTACTTGGGCTTACAGCCTGAAAAGGATGTTTCATCATGGCAGGAAAAGCATGGCAGAGCAGAGGCTGGGCCCCTCATCTTGTCACATCAGCTGGAAGATAGTAGCAAGAGTGAGCTAGCTAGTGAACACACAGGGAGGTAGGCGAATGACAAAGGTCTGCCCCCAGCAGCACACTTCTTCCAGCAAGGCTCCACTTCCTAAAGGCTCTACCAGCTAGGGACCAAATATTCAAAAAACATGAGCCTATAGGGGTCATTTCTTTCCTTTTTAAAAATATTTTTATTTATTTGCAAGGAGAAAAAGAGAGAGAAATGGGCATGCCAGGGCTTTTGGAGATACATGTGTCACTGTGCATCTGACTTTATGTGGGCACTAGGGAATTAGACCTGGGCCATCAGGCTTTATAAGCTAACGCCTTTAAGTGCTGAGCCATCCACCTAGCCCCAAGGGTTGGGGGGGGGGGCAGCATTTCATTCAAACCAACACACACACACACTTCTAAACACATTTCCTTTGTCTAGAAGTCAGTAAGTGTGGGTCCCTGGCAGCTCAGGGCCTTTGCACACTGGTACCCCAGAGACGTCCAGGCAGCTGGGGATCAGGGTCTTGAATGGCCATGAGCATGACAGGAAGAAACACCCGGGAGACTGCATTGGAGGACAGCTCATTTATTTTCCAGGGCAGTGGGCTTATAAGTGTTCATGTAGTGGTGGGAAGAGGTAAGGGATATGGGTCACAGGGGATTGACTTGTTCATGTAGTGGCGGGAAGAGGTATGGGATACAGGTCACAGGGGGCTTGGCTGTGTGAAGGCTCATTAACATATAGGGACGTTCCAGGCAAGCAGCAAAAGATCACAAGGATCCAGGGAAAGCAAAATCAAAGTCATCAGGATGTCCAGGTGCCCAGGGCTTGAGGGAGGGAGCGGCCTCACTCCTGCTGGTCTCAAGGCGAGATTGTCGGGGTCTAGGCTTGCTGCAACCTCCAGGGTCTGGGTCCCTTATTCATGCCTGACAGCTCAGGCCTGCCTAAACCTCAGTAGCCCAGGGGCCTTTAACCATGCCCTACAAGTAAGGAAGCAAGTATAGACTAGTTTGGAACAAGTAACTCATCCCAAATAAGCAGATGAATTCTAACAAATAAATCTACTCTTTTCTAGCTATTTACAAATCCATTTTTTAAGCAAAACCACAATTACAACCACGACTGCATTTTCTTGTCAAATTATACATAAGCTGACCATACAGAGCAGTGGCCCTGAGCATGTACAGACCAACACCTTGTTAATGAAAGCAGGGCTGAAATTCATCAGGCACATGGGTGGATGGGGCTGTGACCACTAATGCATCAATTTGGACAAAGATTAATGTGCTACTAAAAGCAAGTTTTTAATGTCTTATTTCATTTAAATTCTAAAAAGATTTGGGACAATACTTTTACAAAATTCAGCCTTCTGTATATACATAAAAGTATTGCTGGGACTGGAGAAATGGTTTAGTGGTTAAGGCACTTGCCTGAGAAGCCTAAAAACCCAGGTTTAATTCCCTAGTGCCTACATAAGCCAGATGCACAAGGTGGAGCATACGTCTGGAGTTCATTTGCAGTGGCTACAGGCCCTGGCACACCCATTCTCTCTATGTATCTGTCGCTTCCACTATCTCTCTCTCCCCCCTCTCAAATAAATAAATTAATTTTTTAAGTATTGAAATCTTATCCCAATGTTAATTTTCCTTCCTTTGCAAGCGCTCAACCAACTGTGCCCAGCAAATGTATTCTTGGATGCTAAAAAGCACACAGCAGAGTCTAGATAGGATGCCTTTCTGTAGAAGAAATGGAGTGTGTTAGAGTCCAAAGGGAGGAAATGTATTTTGTAGTTTTCCTCATATTAAAAATTATACATTTGCCGGGTGTGGTGGCGCACACCTTTAATCCCAGCACTCGGGAGGCAGAGGTAGGAGGATCGCCATGAATTCGAGGCCACCCTGAGACTACACAGTGAATTCCAGGTCAGCCTGAGCTAGAGTGAGACCCTACCTCGGAAAACAAAACAAACAAAAAAAATTATACATTTGAGCTGGGCATGGCAGTACACATCTTTAGTCCAAGCACTTGAGAAGCAAAGGCAGGAGGATCATTGAGAGTTTGAGGCCACTCTGAGACTACATGGTGAATTCCAGATCAGCCTGGGCTAGAGCAAGACCCTCCATCAAAACACCAAAAAAAAAAAAAAAATATATATATATATATACATGTAAAAGGTTTGGTCTTTTTTATATACTATATATAGACTAGCTAGTCAGCAAGACTCAAGGAATCCTCCCATCTCTGCCTCCCCAGTTCTAGGATTACAGGCATGCCCAGGTTTTATGTGGGTGCCAGGGACCCAAACTCACATCCTCGTACTTGTGCAGCAAGCACTTTACTGACTGAACCACCTCCTCGGCCTCTCTTGAGGGTGCTTTAGAATGCACTCTCAGTGTGTTCTCATTAAGACCATCATTTAAATTTTTTTTGTTTATTTTTATTTATTTATTTGAGAGTGGTTGTAACAGACAGCTTCAGGTTCGCTGAGATGAACTTCCAGACCAGGCACAGTTATGGAGGAAGGGATATTATTTATTGAAGCTTACAGATCCAGGGGAAGTTCCATAATGGCAGGAGAAGCGACTTGCTCTCCACACGGCCAAGCAGAGAGAGAAAAGCCAACCAGCCACCACAGCACACAGAGCAAAAAAACTACAGCCAAAAGGTCACAAAGCACACTTCAGGAAATCCTGCTCGGCACATTTGCATATCTTTACAATGGAATCTCAAACCATCACCACACCTTAAGACCAGGCCCCCATTGACCTTGCCTCTAGCAAGGTGATTGCAGATGCAAACTATAAGTAATAAACCACTGAATATATTGGGGGACATGTATTCAAACTACCACAGTGGTAGAGAGAGAGAGAGAGAATAGGCACACCAGGGCCTCTAGGCAGTGTAAACAAACTCCAGATGCATGCGCCATAACCACTGAGGCACTGAGCCATCAGGCCTCATCGGCAGCCAAGACCATCTCTCCATCCCAAGACCATCATTTTTGCTGAATCCCATCTCATAGAACACAAGAGTATGTCCACATGAATGAGAGCACACAGTATTAAAACAGTCCTTTCAATGGAGTAAGGCAGGGAAGGTCCTCACAGAACCCAGCAGGATCATGCTGGGCCAAAACTCTACTTGGATAGGTTAGCAGCTTGCGACAATGATGCACTGGGGTTTAGATATGTATGGATTGACAGAAACTCAGTTTCCTAATTTCTTCTTGGAGGAAGTTGGATTCTGTTATCGGGGAGGTCCCACTTAGCTGCTAGGCAGTTTTACCAATGTCTAGCTTGCAGAAACACAACAATGTTGTCAGGCCTGTGTTGGCTTGGCCGGCCAGCAGAGGTATTCTATGCACCAAACCTGACTCCCATAGTGACCGAAACCACCAATATGAACTCAACCTCACAGCTGCTTCTTTAAATCACAATCAAGCCACAGCCACAGAATGCATTTGGAAAGGGCAAACAAACCAGGCTTTGTAGAAACTGCCTTGTAAACAGGTCAGTGTGTGCTGGATTTGCGGAGGCAAGGCAGAACCAGAAGCTGTCTGTCGATTGTGACCACTTTTTGCTGTGGCAATATTAGGAATCAAACCCAGGACCTCACATATGCTAAGACAAGACCCTTTCCACTGAGTTACATCCCTAGACACTCTTTGTGTGTTTTATGTTGCGATAGGTGTTTCATGAAGGTGCCCAGGCTAGCTTTGAATTCAGGCTACATATAGCCCAGGCTGGCCTGGTTTAGTTCCCTGAGATGAAGGCCTGAACCACCAGTTCAGCCTGTGTCTGCTTCTTACAGGGTTCATGCAGGTCATTCAACAGCAAGGCCACTGCTAACACAGGCAGCTGGAGGGCAAAGGTGTTAACAGATTTCAAAGAGAAAAATATTCTCCCTGGAATCATCACACAGCACATTCATTTTTTTTAAAAACATAGTTTGTCAAATGTATTTGCAAGGGGAGAGAGACAGAGAGAGAGAGAGAGAGAAGGCAGGCAAAGAGAGTATTAGCATGCCAGGCCCTCCTGATGCTGCAAACAAACTCCACATCCATGCATCACTTTGTACATCTAACTTTACATGGTATTGGGGACATGAACCCAGGCCATTAGGCCTTGAAAGCCTTTAACTACTGAGACATTTCTCTAGGCCCCAGCATCTTCATATATCCTAATTATACTTTCTCATTTCGTTCACATTACAAATCTTATCCTCCCAACAGACATTTAATCAAAACCATGTCTACGGACCAGAGTGCTCATCTGGAATGCGCTACTCGCATCCTGCTGGCAACAGCCACGGGTAATGACAAACATCCCATAATATAATGATAAACATCCCATAATGACTAGGACACAATGGCCCACAACAGAGAAGCATCTGGTAAAAATCCATTGTGCCAAGCTGAAACCCCTGGGATAGCCATGTGAAAGTCTTGGAGGACTTAACATTTAATTATGCAACAAAGAGTCATTGCCACCTTTTCTGGCTGCTAGGTACACAGTGATGATAATTCTAGACAAAGTCCTTGTCCCCATGGAGCTTATATTCTACAAAGGCACCTCTGCCCTCGGGATTCTCCAGGCCCCTGTAGGCAAAACAACAACAGTGTTTGCACCTATATTCTTTGCCTCAGAGAGAGATGGGAAAGGAAGCTGAGAAGGGAGCATATGTGCTGATTATGGCCATTCCCAAAAGACCCCAGGGCACAGCTATGGGATATCCCACCACCAGAGTGCCAGGCCTGCCTGCATTCCTAGTCTCTGAATTCTGCACCGCCTTCCCACAGTGTACTGCTAGAACTGAGAACACAGGCATGGGGAGGCAAACGCCCCAATGGAGCAGGACCGAGACTCTTTAAAAACATTCATGAATCCTGGCTTCCCTTCACTGAGCGAGCACTTGCTCTAATGCTTAAAGCAATGCTGCCAGCTTGCCATTACTACCTGCACTTCACAAACTTGGAAACTAACGCTCAGCAAACTTGTTTTTTTTTTGTGGTTTTTTTTTTTTTTTGGTTTTTCAAGGTAGGGTCTCACTCTGGTCCAGGCTGACCTGGAATTAACTATGTAGTCTCAGGGTGGCCTCGAACTCTCGGTGATCCTCCTACCTCTGTCTCCCGAGTGCTGGGATTAAAGGCGTGCACCACCACGCCTGGCTAGCAAACTTGTTTTGAAGCCGCAGATCCGGGTTCTTCTTCACCTGCCTTCCTCTGATGTCTGTGACCTTCTCAACTTTCCCCTTGGACCGGAGTGGGAACTGAGCAGCCACCGTCCGCATCTCCCATGGAGCGGGTCTCAGCAAATCCCTCTCTCCTTCCTCCTACATTACTAACCTCCTCCCCGGGTCTGTACACTCACTGCTTCGACCTGTCTTTCCTCCCTTTGCCAGCACACATCCAGCCACACTGCAGAAGCAGTGCACACAGAGTGGCGGGAGAGGACTAGAGGTGCCAGAATCCCTGGCAATAGCCCCAAGTGCATCACAAGTAGCATCATGCAAGAAAAGCATATGGCTAGGTCATTGTGTTTTAGGAGGGAGACTTGGGGGGGGCAACACATCAAATAAAGACCCCCCCCCCAGAGGGGGTTGTAGCAGGAAGGCAAGAAAGCACGAGGCTTAAGGGAATGTCTCTGGAGTCAACAGGTGATGGCCCTACCTGCCTGCCTACCACCAGCCTGACCCTTTCATGTTCCTCTCTAGAAACCCTATCTCCACACCATTGCTTCCCCGCCTGGGTCACATGAGCTGACTGTACATTGCAGACACTTCCATGTAGCATCTACACAGTGGCTGCTGCCGTCACCCCCATCACGGAGAAGAAGGACCAAACAAGACACAGATGAGAAAGCTGAGTGCCTTTCCAGATCCAGAGTAGCTATGTCCACCTTCAGAGAGAACTCCCACCAGACATGGGTCCCTCTGGGCTTAGGGCCATAGGCAGAGTGGAGGTCGTTTCCACACAGACAGGCTACTTTAGAAACTATGCTGGTTAAGGGTGAAAGGGGGGACCCAGCGCCTACCAAATAGATGATGCACATGAAGATGCCAGGTTGCTATTTGTGTTACTTAAGACCAAAATTCCCAACTCTCATTCTATATGACTCCTGTCTCTCTAACTTAACATGATAATAGAAAATGAATCAAATGATTCTCTCTATAAAACTGTTGAAAATCCTTTTCATTTGGAGAGTAAGGGAAAGGCTGGGCCAACTGCTCCACTTAAGTGGTTTCCAGGCACCAAAGCACCATTTGCATGCAAAAAATTAATATGCCATAATAATCAAGTCTACTAAAACAAGTCCCTGAGAATCATTTTTTAAATATTTATTTTTAGTTTTTATTGATTTACTTATTTTGAAAGAGAGACAGAGAGTCAGTCAGATAGAAGACAGAATGGGGGCTGGAGAGATGGCTTAGCAGTTAAGACGCATGACTGCAAAGCCAAAGGATCCAGGTTCTATTCCCCAGGACCCACATAAGCCAGATATACAAGGTGGTGCATGTGTCTGGAGTTCATTTGCAGCAGCTGAAGACCCTGTGTGCCCATTCTCTCCCTCTCTATAATAAAATAAATAAAAAATAAAAAAGAGAGAGAGAATGGGTGCACCAGAGCCTCTAGCCACTCTAAATGAACTCCAGACACATATGCCACCTTGTGCATCTGGCAAGTGCCTTAACCACAAAGCAATCTCTCCAGCCCTGGTACCTGAGCATCTTCACAAGACAAAACTCTTTTCATTTACCTTAAGTCTGAAATGCTTGAAAGTGGTTTGCTCTCTTTTCTCTTTAAGAAATAGCACCAAAAGTAAAGGAACTGCATGCCCCATCATGTCTCACTCCTGCTTTGCTTTGCAGATATGGGCACTGCTTCTGCAGCAGTACAGTAACTTGTCAGAGAGATGTTCAGCGGTCCAGTGGCTGAGCTGAGATTGGAACCAAGGTTGGCTAACATCTCACCCTTAGTGATGAGTCTGGAATGAGTATACTCTGCCCCAAACATGGTCCCAACCATCCTGCACCTTAAAGGCCTCAGTTCAGACTTTCCAAATGTGCATTCTCTCATGAAGGTGAATCCCGAAAGAGGAAATGGCTGTGGTCCAAATTCATTGAGAAAGTTCTGGAAGACAGAAGCCTTTGTAATGCCTAAGGAATGTATCTTAAGCATGGCCAGATCTTGGGCCATGGCATCACTCATCAGTTGTCTTGAGTTTTGGGTGATATTTCTGATAACACAAGAATGTTGAAAAGACTTCCTCACATTCTGCCAGCGTGCTGGCCACTGAAGGAGTGGTCCGTCCATGGGCAGCTCCACGTGGAACTTTTAGAGATCAGTCTCTCCAGGCCCCAGACCTGCTAAATCCCTGGGTATTCCTATATCTGACACGAGCTGGCCCTACATTGTCTGAATCAAGTTGCCACAAGAAACACAAACACCTACAGGGCAGGGGAGAGGGCTTAGTAAAGTCCTTGCCACACATGGTTGAGGACCCGAGTCTGTGTCTCGCATGAAGACCTGAATTCAGAACCCCACCGCCTGTGTAAAATCTGCAAGTGATGATATAGTTGTAATCCCAGTTCTGGAAAGGTGGAGACAGGAGAATCCCTTGAGCTTGCTGGTTAGCTGGTCTGGATGAGTGAGCTATAGGTTTATGGAGAGACCCTGTCTCAAAAAGTAAGGCAAGTGGCAAGTGACTGAGAAAGATTCCCAATGGCAACATCAGGCCTCACCATGCACACACACACACACACACACACACACACGCACCCACACATGTTACATCTGAGCAGAGAGAAATGTAACTACATTGGAAAGTAAAGTCCAATGAGTAATGGTATCACAAGCAAAATGAAAAGCCACTCAAAGACATCAGTGTTCATGTCAAGGCCAGACTCATACAGGGGCTGAAGTGTGGGGTCTCAGGGGCTTAAATGAAGGGTTTCAGACAGGGCTCTGCTTTTTTCTACAAATCATGAAGCAATTCATGCCTCAATTATCTGCCATGAAACTGGGCCTCGGTTTCCCCACTTGTGAAGTGAAGTGGCAGAAATGAGTTGATTATCTCTAAATCCAGTCTAGCCTCTCCACTGTGTGATATGAAACATGAGAAAATAAGTCCCATGTTTTGGTTCTAGTCACAGTGGTCAGGAGGTTAAGAACTCCAGTGCTTTTGGTCATGCACTACTCAATTTAAATCCTGTCCCTGTGCACTGTCCCCGTACCTGTAAGGCGATGTGACCTCAAACAAGGCCTCAGTTTTCTCCTGTGTCAAATGTTATGCATCCGCATTCAATATTGTGAGGATTTTATGCATGATTCTATATAACAGTCAGTCCAGTGTTTAACACACAGGAGTAAAGTATATATCCTACTAACAGGCTAAGATGGGAAAAAGACAGTACCAGTGGCCAATGCACACACACTCTAGTGCCTTGCGGGATAATGAATGATAACAACATTGCCCCTCCCACAGGAAATGACTTCATTTCAACTCAGAGAACCAGGACTAACCTGAATGGAAAAGACCTCAAAGCCAGGGATGTGTCTTCTGAAACCCAGTCACCCTGAGCAGTGTACGTCAACATTGGGCTCAGCTGTGTGAGGGAAATGTGCACAGGCCCAGCTGCATGATTAAGCAAGCCCCTTGTACATCATTCACTTCATTAAAGATGATTTCGTTTTAATCACTTTTAGATAGATCTGTGGCTTGCGGCTACACCAGTTTCCTGTTTGAGAGTCACAGACAAAAAGGGTCTGAGCCCATGTTCATGCATCTGTTGAAGCTGTCCACGTAACCTAAGCATTTCAGTTTTACACTTTATTTGATTTTGATTTCTCCCCGCTTCTACCTCTTGCTACTCCTAATCTACTATGTAGGTCCCTGACGGTAGACATGGGCACTTTTCATCTGGGCTTAGAATCGGTCCTTCAGCGCACAGACATTGTGCAGGAGATAGGTACAGCAGTGTCCAACATTACACATGCCACTAAATAAGGCCAGACTTTGAAGTGTCCTCATGCTAGATGGCTAGTTTTCCCTGAGGTCTGCTCAGGTCTGAAAATAAGTCAATGGCAGTTGCAATATGAAAAGCAGGAAGACATATTTTTGAGCAGCCATGGCCAGTTAAAGCTGAGTTAACTTTCCAAATGAGGATGTTTAAGACGCTGGGCCTTTCTGCAAGAAGCAGCCACTAGCCCACAGTTGGAGAGGCCAGGCATCCCCTAGGGAAGAGTCTTTCCTGCCAGACAGATGCATGCAGAATGCTTCTACAAAAATAAAATCCCCCGCCACTCAAAGAGCTGTAGAAATATAAGAGGAAGCATGGGGGGGTGGGAGGGGTGATAGGGAAAGTGATGATGCTAGTTACACTGTCCCTGCCATTAGTGGGCCTTCCATACAGCCTCCTCTAGTGACCTCATCCACACAGGCCACTCTATACACAAAGATGATTTGAGGTCTCTTTTGTCAAGCTTGGCCCCACCTCTGTGATAGATTTGTTACCATGGACCACACCACAGGATGCACTGGGAAGCCTTATACCCTGTAAGGGAGAGAGCATCTCTGAACTCTTCCCTGATGGTACTAAAGCACATCACATGTTGAGGGGTCTTTCCCAGGAGGTCAAGACCCACATGGCAGGCACTGTTGTATTCTTATAACCCACAGCAGCTACTTGATTCACAGGATCAATATCTGAAGTAGTGCCTTTCAAATCTGGATATATAACGCACTTGTTACAAGTCCATTGTCCATACTCAGAGGTCTGGTTGAGTGACTGGGCCTTGGGCAGGACTAGGAACTTGGGTTTTTAATAGCACAGGCCTGTAATTCTGCTATAAGAGAGAAGGGACAATACTTACTTACACACACACTTGTAGAGCTAAACTGGACTGGCATAGAGCTGGTGGCAGACATGTGATGGCTCACTTTGTGATCAAATAGAAGTCCCCAGAAACCCACAATGCACCTGCTATTTGCTAGGCTCTGTAATTTGCAGTCTCTGGGGTCAGAGACATGAAGACATTCAAACCTGTCCATCAATAGTAAGCAACAGAGAAAGAAATGAGCGTCCACCATACAAACACTGGCTTATAAAGAAATACCAAGGAAACACCAAGTGGGGAGCGTAGGAGCCACAGGACCACGATGGAGGAACAGCATGTTAGCAGGACCATGAAGGACACATGCCAGGTTTTCAGTTAGGACAAAAGCATCCCAAGCAGCAGGAACCTCAAGAACAAACTTCACTAGCTGCCACTTCCATGGTCCCTCCGTGAAAATGGACAGGGGTCTGCTGTTGCTGGGAAAAGGGGGGCAGCCTGAATAGTGTTTTGGCGCTGGGGACTGGGCGAGTGGTAAACATAAAAAGGAGGTAGGTTTCACATTTAAAATAGCAAAATATACAGGACCATAATTTAAAGTACATGGTTTTTACCTTTAAAAAAAATACCAAAATTGTAAATTGTTTCTGCAAATTACCCTGGCTCATGTCTAAAGTCAGGAATGATGGTACACCCCTGTAATTCCAGTACAAGGGAGGCAGAGGCAGCAGGATCACAAGCTCAAGGCCACTGTCTCAGAAAACAAAACATGAACACACCGGGCATGGTGGCATATGCCTTTAAAGCCCAGCACTCGGGAGGCTGAGGTAGGAGGATCTATGTGAGTTTGAGGCCTACCTGAGGCTATATAGTGAATTCCAAGTAAGCCTGAGCAAGAGTGAGACCCTACCTTGAAAACCCAAAATAAATAAATAAATAAATAAATAAATAAATAAATAAATAAATAAATAAATAAAATGGAAAAAAAAAAAAAACACCAAAGACCATGGGTAGAAACATGACTAATAACAAACTTTTCTAGGTCAGAGACCCTGGATTCCATGAGGACCACAAACCTCTCAACAGAAGCGCCATTAGGTGGCGAGAGACTGCACACGGAGAAGGTTGACAAAGGGCAGACAAGCAAGGCATGCTGTGTGCTCAGAAGACCCCAGCAGGGATGGGTTGAAGGGAAAGAGCTTGGAAGCAGGGAGTAACCCAGCCAGTACTGTGCTAGACATGACCAGGGCCCGCAGGAAGCAGCATAAAGAGAGGGCCATGCGGAGGAAGAGATGGTTCAGACCACAGCCAAGGTCCCAAGGGTCACTTAGAGTATGAATACTGAAAAGGACAGAGTAGGGGACTTGGAAATGAACAGTCAAGGATAGGTGGAGACCATAACCTTGAAATACAAGTAGGGTTGTGGGGGTATGAAGAAGTGAAAACAGAAGGACAAAAATGGGGAGAAAGTGAAAGTGAACAGATGATGAGAGGGTGAGAGGAAAAGGAAGATGAGAAATCACATCAGCTTTGGGGTAATCTGTAACAGCATGGAGTGTGGCTGTGGCCCCTCTTAGCTTTCAACTATGTGTATCCAGGACCTCAAGGAGAGAGCTGAGGGCTAGAGAGAGAGGTGTGAAAGTGACCACTGGGGTGCAACTGAGGCACTACAGGGAAAGTACAGCTGCTGTGGGGAGAATTCGCAACACCCTGAACACTGAGTGAGGCCTGATATGTACCAGGCTCTGGTTTAGGAGAACTCTGCCCTAACAAGGCTTCCATCCTAGAAACAAACCAGCCAATGGTGGGAACACTAGACAAAGCAAAACCTGCTGCAAGTGTGGAGACACGCACCTTCTTCAGCAGTGATCAGGGGAGAGCTCCAACGGAAGACAGCACACAAACAGGGACTGGAAGGACAGAAAGAACTGACCGCAGATGACCGGGAAGGGCACTACAGGTAGTCGCAGCATCATGGGCAGAGGCTCATGTTTGGGATACTGGAGAAAGTACAAGGAAACCTATGAACTAAAGAGCAGGCAGGCAGGAGAGCTACAGGGCACAAAGGGGAGTGTGTGTGTGGGGGGGTGGGTTCTTGTTGCAGTTACCTTCTCATTGCTGGAACAAAGCACCCCATCAAAAGCTGATAGGAGGAAAGTCGTTTATTTTTGCATACAGTCTGGAGGGGAAGCTCTATGATGGCAGGGAAAAGATGGTAGAACAGAGTCTGGACATCACCCCCTTGCTACAGCAGGTGGCAAGCAGCAGCAGGAGAATAAGCTGAACTCTAGCAAAGGGGAGCTGGCTATAACACCCCCAAAGCCCACCTCTAACAACACACCTCCTCCAGCAAGACACCACCTCCCAAACCGCCATCAGCTGGGAACCAAGCATTCCAAATACATGAGTTTATGGCAGACACCTAATCCTAAACATCGCCGGGGGATAGGGGGCAGAAAAGCAAGCTCCGGCTATCCTAAGCACTTGGGTTTCTGCTCTGGGTCTGGGCGACTACAGAGGACTCCAGGATTCAGGGGCTGAGCAAGTAAAGGATAGAATTGCTGTGAACTGCTCCTGTCTAAGCCCAGGCTGCAGAAGTAGGCAGGTGTGGGCGACAGCTGAGAAGGTGGCGGGGACAGCAAGATGGTGCAGTGGGGGAGGTGGAGGAGCGTGTGTGTGTGTAGCTTTCAGAGGGAGGGGAAGGAGTGTGTGTAGAAGTTCCCGAGTCCCTGCATTCAGCTGCAGCTGCCCTGTGACTGGATGGGAGCCATGATGTGAAGCAGGGACAGGCCTGAGGAATATGCTACATGGGATACTCCGAGGGAGGGGGGCGGATCACCACGATTACCCAGCAATGGAGAAACAAGGTGAGTGGAAGGCATGAGCCAAGTCAATACACAGCATCCTGTACCCCAGTTCACAAAGCTTATCTTCTGAACCATGCAGACCATTATTTTCTAGCCAGATAAGGACTTATTGCGTTTGACTACTGAAAATGCAAGTGACTATGAAAGGGTCTCCAGTTTATCCACTGGGGAAATGACTAGGATTCTGCCAGCTTCCTACTACTGAAGTCAAATAAGCTGCTCCAGATGGGTGTGGGGTGGAGGGAGAGGCATGTTACCTGGGAGTGTGGGGAGCAGGATGTCGACAGTTGAAACTTATTAAGCATTTACTCCATGCCAGACACCTGCTAGATGTTTCACGGCTAAGGCTCTCGTGTAGTCTTCAGAACAGCCCTGAGATAAATTCTGATACTGTGATCAGTTTACAAACAATGGAAGTGCAGGCTGGAAAAGCTGGGTGAGTTGTTCCCCAGCTTACAGTCAGATGGAAGGTGGGACAGGTCAAGAGACAGGAGTCAGAGGGGAGCTCTAGGTAACAGGAGCCTTAGCATGCTGTGGAAATCAACACTGAAGGAAAACCGCCTGGCGGGACTCTCATGAGAACCTGATCACTCTGTACCATGTTTTCCTCCAAGGGAAAACATTACAAGTTAACTTAGAACCCTGAGGAGGAAAGGGCATAGCCTCGATAAATAAATATAGATTTCCAGAGAAGTAAAAACATAAAGTCAATAAAAACTATGAGATGTTTGATCTGACAAAATGAATTCACATGTGCAATGTTGAGACTAACTGTAATCTCTGAATGAATGTAGCCATTGCTAATAAAGATTGGATACTGGGGCGGTACCGTGTTTCACTTATTGACTTTTCAGAGGGGAAAAAATGTGCAAATCCATAGCAAGAAAGACATAACAGTTTGGGCCTTCACTAACGCTACATATTTGTTCTTGACCCTGTCACCTCTAGTGCTGGGTATGGAACACAGGGCCTTGGGTTATACCAGCCAGTGACCTACACCCCTACCCACATACTCTTAAAAACTATGAGATATAATGTAAATGTGTTTTGTTATACAGTATTGATATCTTACAGACATAGACTCTTCCTAAGAAGGGCTACTCCCTAAATGGACTAAATGTTGACCTGTTGGAAAAGAATCTCTCTCTCTCTCTCTCTCTCTCTCTCTCTCTATTGTTTCCACCTGTCAGTTTATCCAGAGTCAGGACCATAGGCCTGGGAGTGGTAACACCTTCTGAACAGATGCCAGGTACCTACAGCATAGTCAGAGCACATCTTGGAAAACAAAGACATGATTTCCATCTGTTAAAACTTGCCAAAACCTCTCCTATTAGACAGCAAAACACTGAAGACTCCTATAACGAAAGTGAAAACGTTCTGCAAACCAGCCTCCACTCCATCTCTTCCACCCCCAACTTCTTTGGGACCCTGACAATGAAAAGGCTGCAAGTGTCAATTCTAAGAGAGGGGTGCTAATCCCAACAGGCAGAAACTAACCAGCTTGTCTTCTCTTTAAAAGATGAGTATCATTTTTTAAAAACTCTTGCAGGCATTTCCTGCAAGGCTTAAAAAAAATAAGCATTAGTGTTTACTAAGTATATTTCTCCGGAAACTGTCACATACATTTCCTCCTAACTCTTAACTAGAGTAGACACAGTTTTATCAAAATTCCCAGAAGCTTTGGGAGAACTCCTTGAAGCGTCCCCTTTGGGCACTAACGACAGATACGAATACGACGCTGGGCAATCATGCATCTATTCCTGCTTCAAACAGCACAGTTCTTGGTGCTGGGTGGGATTTAGTCGCTCTTGCAAACCAGCTCTGCTCTGGCATCCTCAGCTCAAGGCCTGGGGCCACACTGCAACTGAGCACGTTCCTGATGAAAGAATGTGGTCACATTGAGCAAAGTGAAAAAAAAAAAAAGACAGGGTGGGGATACAGGCTGAGGAAGGGTTTCTATTTTAGACAGCGTCCATCCTTCTGGAGGTATTTGAGGAGAGGACACCTGAGCTGTCCCCAAGTCAATAGTGGCTGTCCTTGGTTACTGGCTAGGTGTGCTGATGCTCGCTGGTGCCCACGGTGGGCTGTAGCTCCACTCGGGTGCCCCAGAACCTCCTGCCCCGGGCTGAGGAGGAGGAATTCTAAGAAGGTTCCCGCCAGCCTCCGTGGGCGCTGGATGCAGGTGTCCGTGGTCGGTCCCACCCCACCACTGACGCCTCCCGACAGGTTAGCCAACTTTCCTGACTCTTGTCCCCTTGCGAAGGTCGTGTCCCAAGAGCAACCCCAGAATCCCGAGGGGCACACACAAGGCAGCCTTCCCAGGGCTGGGGACCCGGACTAACCCGGGGTTCGCCGCGCCCTCCCTCAGCGCGGCCCGACCCACCTCCGCGGCGGGTTTCAGCTTTGCAGGGACTCCGGGAAGTGTGCGGAAACTTTGGGCGTGCGCGCTGCTCTCCAGGCGGGGACGCGAGGCCCGAACCTCGGGCCACCGGGGGAGCTGTGCGTGCTGCGGGGCCCGGGGAGCGCCGCGGGGCCGAGGGAGCGCGGCGGCCGGCGCTCGGGCGACAGGCCCGGGCGGCGCGGAGACAAAGCGGCCACAGGGCCCGGCGCCCCTCACCTGTCCAGCCAGAAGGTCCAGGGCGAGTGCAGCGGGACCCCGCCCGGCTCGGGCCGCAGCGCCGACAGCTGCTGCAGGCCGAGCGGAGGCTCCGGGGCGGCGGCGGCGTCGGTATCCGAGGCGCACGGTCCCGGCGGCTCCTGGGCCCCGGCGGGGGGCGCGGCGGCCGGGGGCAGCGCCATCTTCTCCGCCCCGCCTGCCTACCAGGCCGGCGGACGCGCGGACCGCGGGGCCAGCAGCGGCTGAGTCACCCCCGCCCCGCCCCAGGCCCCGCCCCGGCCCCGGCCCCGGCCCCGACCGCGCGCTGGGCCGCCGGGCACCGCAGGGGCATTGCCGCCCCGGCGCCCAGCCCCGGCGCCCAACAAAAACAGGCCAGTCCTAGGCACCGCCACTCTGCCCTGCGCGCAGAGGCCTGGGGTGGTGGTAGTGGCGGCCATGGGCGAGCAGGACAGAAGACTCGTCCCCGGGCCGCCTCTGCAACCAGGCAGGTCTTGTGGCAAGATGGAAAAGCCAGCTAAGGACAGATGGAGGACCGGCCCATGGAGAGCTGGTGATGGACCCGTGGATGGATTTGCACAGTGCAGGAGAAGGAGAGATGGTTGGACATACCAGCAATCTGAAGGATGGATGGAAAGTCTGGCAGATGGTTGGAGGGATGGAAGGGCAGATGGAAACACAGTTGGGTGTGACTGATAGATACAGAGAGGACCAATGGCCAAACAGATGAAGAGACTGATACCAGAGAGTGCGGAGACACGGAGTGAGACAGACAGGGGAGAACCACCTAACCACCAAAGGATGAAGACGTGAGCTTTGCGTGCCTCATGCTGAGAGCAAGTGCAGGAGTCAGAACGCTCTACCCCCACCTCCCTAGAGCCACCATGCGCCCATGGGAAGAGGCTGCGGCCTGGCGCCCAGCATGGGCAGCTCCAGAAGGAAATTCCTCAAAGTCCTCCCAATGCATGGCGGAGGAAGGAGGGGAAAGCCATAGTTTTGCACACAGGTGCACGCACCTGTGAACATTCTAGAAGTCACCAAGGCCACGAGGTTCCCCAGCTGGCAGTAAGAGGAACCCTCCTAGCACAGGCCATTGTTAACTCTTGTCTTCAAAATACAGGCAAAGGCCCTGGCATGCCCACAGTCGTGGACGCCCTCTTTGACGTGAATTTTTATAGCTCTTCTCCAGCCTTTAACAGCCGAGTGTGGAGCTGGTCTCCTCAAGCATTTTCATTTTCTACCTGGCCTAGCGTTTGTTCTGGTGTTGGCCAGAGCCTGCACTGGGATGGGCCAGAGGAGCATCCAGATGCCAAGATGGATTCAGGGGCTTCATGTCATAAATTCAGGGCAGGTGCCCACCCAAGGTGACCAAGTTCCGATGAAATGATAATGAAAACAAGACACCTTTGGAATCCCTGCTTTGATTATAACCGCTATGCCATGTAAGATGCTGGAAATAGTGAGTCATTTTATTAAGTCTTTCCAACACTGACATACTGGGATCTATTTGGTTAGTTGCATTTATTTTGTTTAACAACCACCACCTCCCCACCCCCCCCCACCCCTGCCCCGGTTTAATTTTTTCAAAAAACACAGGCATTGTTCAGGATTTTCTCAGCACTTGACCCTATCAACTTGTCTACCGCTTACAATAATCCAATGTGGAAGGTACTATTCACCCCTTGTATGGATGAGGGGCAGAAAAGCCAGGTTAACCCCCAGTCACACAGCTAGCAAACGGCAGAGCTGAGATTTGAACACACGTGTTCAGACTTGAGCCTAGGCTTTCCACTGCTAAGCTCTCCTGCCCCTCTGGGTGGAAAAGAAACAAGTCCACAGGTGCAAATAAGCCATGAATAGGAGGTCTCCTGGCCTCCCAAGACCATCAACCTTCTTGCCTGGAGGAAACCATGGTTCACAGCTTCCTTCTAGAAAATCACGAGTTTGTGCATATAAACTTATATGTGTATTTAGAAAGGGTGTCTATCTTTCTTGGGTTTGACCCCAGTGCTACACCTTGTACTTATTGTACTTCCTGTCTTTGAAGATTTTTCTGTATCTAAACCAATGGGTCTATTTTAATACAAAGGTTGCCAATCAATTCACTGCAAAGAACTTAATTCACTAGCCTTTAATATTATGAGGTTACTAGCCATTGTTGCTTTTATAAATAAAGCCACACAGGCATCTTTATATTGTTCCTCGTCTGTCTAGGCTTACCACAGAGGGAGTTAGGAGAATGGCTGCCCACATCTAAAAATCAAACACAAATTACTAAGCTGTGCAAACTAGGTACTGAATTTATATGTAACTGATTTACAAATAATGATTTATTCTGAAAATTACACTTAACGGTAACATTTATTTCTTTAAAATTCTAAGCTGTTGCTAGAGATGTTTTTCTTTCTAATGATTAAAACTAGACAAATTATCAGTTTGATTCTTCCTTACATCCTATAACAAAACACTCAGCAAGGAAGGACTAGTTTTAATTTTTTATCTGTCATTTCTACAAAGGGAAGTGCATAAAATGTAATAGATACCTTCTTGAATTTAGAATTGGGAACAGTCTAGAAGTCTCTGTACACTGAAAAGCAATTATGTCACTTTCTCTTTCTTTTTTTTTTTTTTTTTTGCTTTCGTTTCCAGAATATGCAAAATTACACTTGTTGCTCAAGCACAACATGACATTAACCAATGAGAAAGTATCACTGCTTTCATATTTCTTTCCATTTCTATTTGAATGGCCCAACTGTATGTTTGTAGACACCTATACTGCGAAGCCCTGAACTCTGGGAAGTTGGTGGTATGTAGAAAATAAAATGTAAATATTAGTTCCGGCAGCATGGCTGAGGGAGAGACAAGCAAGGACTGAGGTGACACTGTTCATTCCCTCCCCGACTGACGTGTGTAAGATGACTCTCACTGCTACTCGCAGTCATCCTCTGGAAAACAAATCAGGAAGAGCTCCCTTGTCTTCCCCATTTTGCAGGTGGGTGGCTGAGATTAGAATGTCCAGGTAGAAAGGAACTGTGGAGCTCACCCGAGCAAGTCTATGCCTATACCGATGAGGAAACTGAGGTCCAGAGAGGCGAGATGACTTACCTGAGGCCATAGCTCTAGGACATGACAAAGGCGGAACTAGAACGTGGGCAGCTTGAGGTCCAGGCCAAGGCGTTTTCCTATTGCATAACTCTCAAGGCAGACGACTTGGGGTGGCCAGAGAGAGGAAGAGACGGTGACCCCACAGCCCCTAGCAAAAAAACAACAAAAAGGGACTTGAGGCACTCATAAATAATTAAGCAATTAGCTGCAGCAGTAAGTCCCCTCCCCTCCAGCATCCAGTCACCAAGGCAACTTGGGCAGGGTGCCTGCTGGTTGCCTAGTAACAGTGTGGTCTGTTCCCTTGACATGCTCCCTAGGCATCAAAGGATTTGTGAGCTGGGAAGAACCTTAGGCAGGGATCACGATTCCAACACCTTAGGTTTCCAAATGAGGAAATGGAGGCCCAGAGAAGCTGGGTAGCTGGCTCAAGGTCACACAGCTGCTCAGAGACATAGCCAAGCCTCCAGTTCAAGTTGCTTTCCATTGTGCCAGGGGTGTCCCAGGCAGGCTGCAGATAGAGAGGAGATCTCTTGACAGCTCCTGAAAGAATTAGAGTCAAAGCCAGTGAGCAAGCAAGGAAGAGACAGACCTTGAGCGCTCATGTGCAATTAGCAGGAGCTGGTAATCCCATCAGCCCAACTTTCATCATCGCCATGGCAACATGGGTGAGGCGAATGCTGGTTGCCTAGTAACAAGTGGTCCTCTCTCTTCCACTCACATCCTGCACCCTGAGAGCCACTGAGCAGTAGAATGTTGGAGTTGGAAGGGAAGGCAGAGATCCCAGCACCATGAGGGATGCTGGAGCTTGGAAATGCTGTGCAAATCACACAGGTAGCTAGTATCACTCCCTCCATTGACACCCTCTGTCCATAGCACTTAGAGAAGGGAGTCTTTGACTCCATAAAGTCAGAAAATGGGTGGGAAAGGCCTGGTGGTTTCCTGGGTGGGGGGAGGAGACAGTGCTACCACTTGGATAAATGGTGATGATGCCACAGCCAAATCTTGGCACAGGGGAGATCTACACAGAAGGCACCAGGCCTAGCAGTGACCCTCCATGTGTCTAAGGTCAGAAAGCCTGAGTCACATGTGCCTGTCTTTCCATATGTGAGGAGCAGGCATCCTTATAGTATGGGTCACACATGTCATCATTAGGATCAAGCAAGAAAGTGTGCACATTACAGGTCTTGTATAGAGTAAAGAAACTGCCAAAGTTGAAACACAGATGACACAGACAAAAGAGACACCTGTTTCTGGGACTTGCCTCCGTGTGTGTGTGTGTGTGTGTGTGTGTGTGTGTGTGTGCACATGCACCTACTTGTACTTAAACTTTAAGCATTTGCTGACTGGGTGCAGCACTCATTGGCAACATGCTGTCTGAGGCTGAGAAGTTTCCTGTTCACAGTATGTGATGCTATAAATATGCAGGCCTGTCTTCTATGTGGGAACTCTGATGTGTTGAAAGCTCAGAAGAAAAGGAAGGCTATAGCCACTAGATGGCAGACCACAGACTCCAAGACACAAGGTGCAGGAAGGCACAGGCCTGGGACACAGTCCTGTGTGAAACTTGCAGTAAATCCAATGAGAGTGGGGCCCAGCACTAGGGTCATAACTCTGGTGTTAGAGACTTGAGAATAGTCTGGCACACTAGGGGCATACAGCGGGTGAGGAGGGGAATCTGTAGTGTGGTTTAAGTGTTATTGCTTGGAGTGAGTCTGATCCAGGATTTAACTGAGATCCTGCCATGTGGGATCTGCATGACCCTAGGGAATTAACCTTGCTGGGTTCTAGTTCCTCACCAAGACAAGAAGCCCATGAACATGATCCCCCCCCCTTTTCAGTGTGCACATACTAAAAACTCAGCCAGTGTTATTTACGTACAGAATAAAGCCCCCTGAAGATCTGGTTCAGAACTGCAAATAGAAGGGGGGGGGGCAGTCACTGAACTCAACACTAAAACGATGGCACCTGGTGAGATGGCTCAGTGGATAAAACACTTGCCACACAAGCCTGAGTACCCAAATTCAATCCCCAGACATCATGTAAAAGGCCAGAATCTATTGAGGGCTTTAGTAATGCCAGCACGCTGACCAGGGCTAGTTAAGAGGTGGATACAGGAGAATTATCCCAAAAGCTCAAAAGTTCACAGGGAGCAAAGCCTCCAACAGCAGCAGCAGAGGGAGTGAAGGTAACCTCACCTGAAATGGGGTGGGAAGAAAGACAGACCTGAAAGCGCTGTCCCTTGACCTCCATATGCATGCCCTGGCATGCTGAAACCTGATTCACACACATACATCACACACACACACACACACACACACACACACACACACACAAACTAAAATGCAGCATTGAGGTTGGGATGCCCAACCCTCCACAGCCACCCGTCAGTCACAGCACCAGTCCTGTCCTGCCTGTACCCCTTGGTTTGGTCTTCCTTGTTCTTTCCCACTGGTGCCACCCAGTCCTGGTCCTCACTTCTTGAGTTCCAGCAAAGCACATCATGGATAACCACCACATCCCCTTAACCAGCCTTATTCTTTCTGGCAGCCAACAGGACTTGGTATGTTCTGGATCATTCTTGTCCACTCATCCCGTCATCAACCTCTTTCCTGTCCTCACAGCTTCTCTATGGCCACAGGATCCCTGCACACACTGAGCCACTGGTCCCTCTGCTCCTGGCCTGTCTATAAGCCCAAGCCCACATTTTGTTGTAGGCCACCCCCTCCTGATGGTTCCCTTCAAGGCACACAGATCATAAAATGCCTGGTCCTCCCTTTTTCACCTTCCAGCCATTCTCCCTCCCTCCCGCCATGCAGCACAGGACCTGCCACCTGCTGGCAGCCTACCTCCAAGACTGGTAAGTAAATGGGACATATAATGTCTATGGATCGACGTCCTCTCCCAGTGACCCATCTTTCTACAGTCCACAGATAGCATATCGGTCTCCCTACAAAGTGCTTCTGCCCTATTCCTTCTTTGTTCAGAGATCCCAAATGTCTTTCTCTCACAGGCCGAAGTCAGAATTCTCCAGGCTAGAATCTGAAATCCTTCACACTCCACCCACTTTTCCAAATGTGATTGCAAGCATATTTCCAAATGGAGGGGTGGGTGTGTGCGCACACATATACGTATCTCCTTTTCCCTCAAATGAAAAAAATGAATGTGTTAATAAGCACGCTTGCCTTGTACTGCTGTCTGGAGGGTCAAATTAGGGACACCTGGTGGGGTCATAAAACATCACAGAAGCCGGGCATGGTGGCGCACACCTTTAATCCCAGCATTTGGGAGGCAGGGGTAGGAGGATTGCCGTGAGTTCAAGGCCACTCTGAGACTACATAATGAATTCCAGGTCAGCCTGAACTAGAGTGAGACCCTACCTCAAAAAAAACTAAAAAAAAAAATCACAGAAGTGTTGCTTACTGCTGCCTAACTACAGTTCCTGTAGGGCTCAGCGGATGGCAGGCTGGTGTCTTTCCTTGCCCTGTTTCAGGAGTTGACAAAGAGGGTGTGGTATTCACAACCACCCCAGCTTGCCCAGGACTGTCCTGGCTGCAGCATGAGTGACTTGTGTCCTAGTGTCATATACTATAAAACCTCAGTTCTCAGCAAGAGGGGTTTGTCCACCAGAAGCAGGTCTGAAAATAACAACCTCTTCCACCTGATATCACAGCATAACATTAAGAAGCCTAGATATAGAAAATATGAAGTTTGGGGGCAAAAATATTAGAAGGTGATAAGTCCTATTAGCAAATGTCCACTTGGGGGCGGGGGAAATGGCTTAATCAGTAAAGCTCTTCCAGCATAATCGGGAGGACCTGAGTTCCGATCCCCAGCAGTCATATAAGTGGCGGGTAGGCCTGGCAGTCCACCTGTAATCCCAGGATTTGGGATTGTAGGTGCAGGAGGCAGAGTCGAGAGAACGCCTGGGGTTCCCTGTCTAGCTAGGAAGCTCTAGGTGCATGTGCGAGCCTCTGTCTTGGTAAATAAAGTGGAGAACAATTAAGAAAGACACCTGATGTCAACCTCTGGCCTACACACACACACACATGCACCCATACATGCAAATACACATACAAAAAAAGAAAAAGAAAATGACCACCTGTTCTATATTTCCTAAAGCCACATTTAGCCCAAGGCCCTTGAGGCTGGAGGCCCAACTGTGAGTAGTGTCCCTGGGATAGGTACTTAGAGATTATCTGAATGATGACTCCTCCCAGGATCAAAATGCCTTCCTTATAGCACTGGCAGAAATATTCTGTAAGTCACTTACTTTCTAAGAGCTGAGTGCACTACAATTTGGAAATCCATGAGCAATCAGTAAAGGAAAATATAGCAAGTTTTGAGATAAAGCCACATTATTTTCCAAAAAAAAATTACAATTACATCAAATTTTCAGAAGTCCCCCATGCAGCACTGCATGAAGAACTGAAGACGCTCTCACACGCTGCTCAGCCCAAGAAAAGTTCCCAGATGTTCAGCTCCCTCCTTCAAAAGCATCAGCGAGGAAGGCATTGTCAATTGCACACTCCTTCCTTCTTATTTTCATCTGTGACAAAGTATGCACACAATGTGATGTTGCACCTTGTACCATTTCTTTACAAGTTTCTTAATATGTGCAGTAAGTTAGTGTCTTATTCGTCAAGGCTAAAACTATGTAGATGCTGACATCCAAGGTCTGTTACAAAATATAGCTCCATTGGCGGAAGAGAAACATGGCGGCCCTCTGGTAACTTTGTATGGAGTGTTTCATGCTACAAGTAATTCCTATCGTGGTCAAGGATTTTGGGAACTCCTCAGAATCACCTTTGTCAGGCTGGAGAGATGGCTTAGCGATTAAGGCACCTGCCTACCAAGCCTAAGCATGACCGTTCAAACCTCCAGCTCCCACGTTTAGCCAGATGCTAAAAGGTGATGCAAGGGCGCAATGCTGCACTTGCCCACAAGGGGGCGCATGCATCTGGAATTTGTTCACAGCGGCTGAGAAGCTGCTGTCGCGCCCATTCTCTGCCTCTTCCTCTCTCTCTAAAAAAAAAAAAAAAAAAAAAAGAATCACTTTTGTCCTTTCAAAGCCTACCCAAACTCCTTAGGCCTGCACTCTCAGGAATCCTAAATGTAGCTTGATTCCCTGCCATTCCTAAAATGCCCAAGAGTCATGTTTTCTTTTTTATTGACAACTTCCATAATTATAGACAATAACCCATAGTAATTCCCTCCCTCTCCCAACTTTCCCTTTTGCAACTCCACTCTCCATCATGTTTTCCCTTCCCAATCAGACTCTCTCCTTACAGTGCACTCCTCCAGACACAAAATGGCCTGGATATCCATGATGGCACAGTGCCTGACACTACCTACACAAGACCCTCATGATAGGAGGAAAAGATGATGACACCAAGTGTCATGTTTGCTTACCTTATTGGACTTAAATATTTTATATCACATTACACATAATCTTGTCCATAAAATGCAGGCCCATATTTTTCATATTTTGCAAAACCATAGTTAATGGTGCAAATAATTCCCTATTTTTCATTCTGAGAGAAAAATCATTAATAAAACTATTCTCCTTGCAGAGATCTAATGTAGCTGTAAGAGGACACAAACCATCCATAAAGGCAAGATATGAAGTAGCAGACAAGAAAGAAGCCTAAAAAAACAAGAAGGTCCAGAAGGACGTGAGTAACACAACCAGTCTTTGTCAACTCAAATAGCACCTTAGGAAGTGGCTGCCTCACTCTGTTCATTTAATTCAACAGGAAGATATCAGAAAATGATTATGCCCCTGCCTGCAAAAGCATCTTCATGTCCCATGCTCACTGGCATCTGGCCTGAGAGTGCTGTCCTTGTATTCAGAAATGAATCTATCTACCTCTAAAATGGGCTTTACATTTGTGGCTCTCAAAAGCAGCCCATGTTAAAGAAAAATGGGGGAGGGACTAGGGAGATGATTTAGTGGTTAAAAGCTCTTGGGTGCAAGCCTGGAGACCAGATTTTGTGTCCTCTGTACCCACATAAAGCTGAACATGCACAGAACTCTCAGGCCAGCTAGTCTGGCCACTGCAACAGCAAAGCAACTAAAGAGACCCTGTCTCCAACAAAATGAGAGGATGGGACCAACATCCCAAGGTTGTCTTCCCACCCATCACATTTCCATAGCCCCTCAAGTTATCTACTGAAAGAAAGAAGAAAGAAAGAATGAGAGAGTGTGAGAGAGACAAAGACAGAGAGAGGAAGTGATCCTAAAATGGAATGTAATTACTGGAATTAAGAAATTAGAATTCTAGTGTTTGGTCAAGTCTTTTATCAGAGAAAGAATTCAAACATTGCTTTTACCAGGCAAGCTGGTAAGTATAAGTTGTCATGGAAACAGGATGTATCTGGATTATATGAGGAATGATGTCGCTCATCTAACAAGGTGTTCATCTCCTTTAAATAGGGAGAAATTTAAATAGCCAAAATCCATTATATTTCTTTCAAATCTGCACTAAAAACAATCATTTCCTTTCTTTGATACAGGAATACACAGACACAGCGCCCCCCCCCATAAAACAGAGAATCAAAATTACTTGCAAAAGAATTGGTGTGTAAATAAAGAGATATAAAATGAAAATGAATCTCATAATATAAATCCATTGGTGCATAGTGAAGGGCTGGGAGAGTGGGAATCAGATAATTTAATACCTCCTTCACCTACCAGGGGTGTCATATTTTTCTTCAGTAACATTAGTACCTAGTTCTGAGGGAATGAACCAGACCAGAACAGACCTCTGAAGTTCAGGTAACAAGCAAACAGGTGTAGTGTCACCTCCACTGAGAACAGTCAAGCCCCTTGCTAGCCCATAATTCTTAAATGGAGCTGGGAGAAAGGCACTGCTGGACTGGGCAGGCATTCCTCACTCCCTCAGAAGGCAGGTGGCAAGAAACACAGGGCACAGGCTAATTCTATGAGGAGATTATAAATCACAGCTCTACCTAAGTGGCAGCCTGCAGGTCTTTCTGGACAAGGTAACCTAGAGAAACTTCTTTTATTTTCCTTTCCTTTCTTCTCTTTTCTTTATTTGGGTGTAAATCTCTCCATCTCTCCCCATTCACATAAAGAGAAGAATCATATATATATTTGTTTGCTCAGCCATGGTGAGCTCTCAAGGAAGCTCTTCTGCAGCCCTTACGAAAATAATAATCCAAAATAAGGGCACAAACAATGCCAGGATCCAGTAATTGCACTACTTGTTCTTTACCCAGCTGAATTATTAAAAACTTAAGTCCAGACTGGAAAGATTGTTCAGTGGGTAAAGTGCTTGCCACATAAATATGAGGATTCCCAGGACCCGCATAAAGCCAGATGCAGTCAGTAGCATGCATTTGTAATCTCAGTGCTCCTGTGGCAAGATGGGAGGCAGATGCAGGAGAATCCCATGGAATGCATGGGTCAGCTAACCTGGTGCACAGAGTAGTGACAGACAAGAGACCCTGCCTCAAACAATGTAGAAGGTGAAGACCAACACCCGAGGTCGTCCTCTGACCTCCACACATGTGCTTTGCCATATATATGCCTTCCCTCTCTCTCAACAGAGAGAAAGAGAGACAGATTTTAAAAACTCAAGTCCACACAAAAATCCTACACAAGGGCTGGAGAGATGGCTTAGCGGTTAAGGCGCTTGCCTGCAAGCCAAAGGACCCAGGTTTGATTCCTCAGGACCCACGTAAGCCAGATGCACAAGGGGGCACATGCATCTGGAGTTCGTTTGCAGTGGTTGGAGACCCTGGCCTGCCCATTCTCTCTCTCTCTCTCTCCCTGCCTATTTCTGTATCTCTCTCTCAAATAAATGAATAAAAAATTTTAAAAATCCTACACAAATGTTTAGCACAAATGTGGAAGAAATTAAGATGTCCTTCAGCGGGTGAGTGTAAACAGTGTGATAGTTTCCACTGCTAATAAGAACTGCACTATCAGACCATTCAAAGGAATCCTTTTTTGTTGTTTGTTTGTTTTTTGTTTTTTGAAAGAGGCAGAGAGTGAGAGACTGGGCAGGCCAGGGCCTTTCAGTCCCTGTGAACAAACTCCAGGTGTGTGTGCCCCCTTGTGGGAATGCCTGGCATTGCATGCTTCTGTCACTGTTGCGTCTCACTCTTTGTGGGATCTGGAGGACTCCCAACAGCAGTTCTTAGGCTTCACTGGCAAAGGCGCGGAGGAATCTTAAAAGCATATCATTTACTGAAAGAAGCTGATCTGAATGGCTACACACCATATGAATTCAACTACATAGCATTTTGGAAAAGGCAATATAGGGGGTCACCAGGGTCTGAGGTGTGTGGAAAGGATGACTAGATGAGTACAGCATAGAGGACTTTTAGGGGTGAAAATATTCTTTATATTACTCTAACGGTGGACACTTGTCAAAGCCAAGAGTGGACCTTCGGGTAAAGAAGGGCTTTGGAGGATGACGTTCTTTCCATGTAAGGGTACAGACGATGACAAAGGAGAGGTGGAGGACATGTGGGGGAATCGTTCTGTTCAATTCTGTTGTGAATCTGAAAAGGGCTATTTAAAGCCTGTTAAAGAAAAATACCAACTGAAATAATAGCCACCATCTTGTGAGGGCTTCACTATGTTCTATAATGACTAATGTAATCCACATGTCAGCCTTATGAAGCCAGTATTTTATCCACTGTGTTCTCAAGATGAGAAAGTAGCATTCCCATCACAGAGCCACAGGCATGGACTGCAAACCCAAGCCGACTGCTTCTAGGCCTATGCTCTGACGCCTGCTGATTCCTCTGGAAGAAACGTTCACTCGTTGTCTGAGAAAGGACAGTGGGCTCTTGTCTAGACAACTATTCAAATTATGCTGCTGAATATTCAAATTGCAGTGGGGGAAAGTGCCTACATATCTATTGTGGGTGTATGGACATGCCATGAGCAAACAGCAGAGATGCTAGTACATGCCACACCCCACATCACAGAGGAAAAATATTCCTCACAAACTTCACTAAGTTTCATCAGCTTCTGGAGGACTATGTGTCATAAACCCACAGACCTGAGACTCTCAGGCCTGGTTTTTTGGCTCAATGGTAGAGCTTGCCTAGCATATGGTAGGTCCTGGTTTGATCCTCAGCACCAGTTTACAAAAGAGACAAAGACAGAGAGAGGAAGTGATCCTAAAATGGAATGTAATTACTGGAATTAAGAAATTAGAATTCTAGTGTTTGGTCAAGTCTTTTATCAGAGAAAGAATTCAAACATTGCTTTTACCAGGCAAGCTGGTAAGTATAAGTTGTCATGGAAACAGGATGTATCTGGATTATATGAGGAATGATGTCGCTCATCTAACAAGGTGTTCATCTCCTTTAAATAGGGAGAAATTTAAATAGCCAAAATCCATTATATTTCTTTCAAATCTGCACTAAAAACAATAATTTCCTTTCTTTGATACAGGAATACACAGACACAGCGCCCCCCCCCCATAAAACAGAGAATCAAAATTACTTGCAAAAGAATTGGTGTGTAAATAAAGAGATATAAAATGAAAATGAATCTCATAATATAAATCCATTGGTGCATAGTGAAGGGCTGGGAGAGTGGGAATCAGATAATTTAATACCTCCTTCACCTACCAGGGGTGTCATATTTTTCTTCAGTAACATTAGTACCTAGTTCTGAGGGAATGAACCAGACCAGAACAGACCTCTGAAGTTCAGGTAACAAGCAAACAGGTGTAGTGTCACCTCCACTGAGAACAGTCAAGCCCCTTGCTAGCCCATAATTCTTAAATGGAGCTGCGGGAGAAAGGCACTGCTGGACTGGGCAGGCATTCCTCACTCCCTCAGAAGGCAGGTGGCAAGAAACACAGGGCACAGGCTAATTCTATGAGGAGATTATAAATCACAGCTCTACCTAAGTGGCAGCCTGCAGGTCTTTCTGGACAAGGTAACCTAGAGAAACTTCTTTTATTTTCCTTTCCTTTCTTCTCTTTTCTTTATTTGGGTGTAAATCTCTCCATCTCTCCCCATTCACATAAAGAGAAGAATCATATATATATTTGTTTGCTCAGCCATGGTGAGCTCTCAAGGAAGCTCTTCTGCAGCCCTTACGAAAATAATAATCCAAAATAAAGGCACAAACAATGCCAGGATCCAGTAATGGCACTACTTGTTCTTTACCCAGCTGAATTATTAAAAACTTAAGTCCAGACTGGAAAGATTGTTCAGTGGGTAAAGTGCTTGCCACATAAATATGAGGATTACCAGGACCCGCATAAAGCCAGATGCAGTCAGTAGCATGCATTTGTAATCTCAGGGCTCCTGTGGCAAGATGGGAGGCAGATGCAGGAGAATCCCATGGAATGCATGGGTCAGCTAACCTGGTGCACAGAGTAGTGACAGACAAGAGACCCTGCCTCAAACAATGTAGAAGGTGAAGACCAACACCCGAGGTCGTCCTCTGACCTCCACACATGTGCTTTGCCATATATATGCCTTCCCTCTCTCTCAACAGAGAGAAAGAGAGACAGATTTTAAAAACTCAAGTCCACACAAAAATCCTACACAAGGGCTGGAGAGATGGCTTAGCGGTTAAGGCGCTTGCCTGCAAGCCAAAGGACCCAGGTTTGATTCCTCAGGACCCATGTAAGCCAGATGCACAAGGGGGCACATGCATCTGGAGTTCGTTTGCAGTGGTTGCAGTGGCCTGCCCATTCTCTCTCTCTCTCTCTCCCTGCCTATTTCTGTATCTCTCTCTCAAATAAATGAATAAAAAATTTTAAAAATCCTACACAAATGTTTAGCACAAATGTGGAAGAAATTAAGATGTCCTTCAGCAGGTGAGTGTAAACAGTGTGATAGTTTCCACTGCTAATAAGAACTGCACTATCAGACCATTCAAAAAAATCCTTTTTTGTTGTTTGTTTTTTGTTTTTTGAAAGAGGCAGAGAGTGAGAGACTGGGCAGGCCAGGGCCTTTCAGTCCCTGTGAACAAACTCCAGGTGTGTGTGCCCCCTTGTGGGAATGCCTGGCATTGCATGCTTCTGTCACTGTTGCGTCTCACTCTTTGTGGGATCTGGAGGACTCCCAACAGCAGTTCTTAGGCTTCACTGGCAAAGGCGCGGAGGAATCTTAAAAGCATATCATTTACTGAAAGAAGCTGATCTGAATGGCTACACACCATATGAATTCAACTACATAGCATTTTGGAAAAGGCAATATAGGGGGTCACCAGGGTCTGAGGTGTGTGGAAAGGATGACTAGATGAGTACAGCATAGAGGACTTTTAGGGGTGAAAATATTCTTTATATTACTCTAACGGTGGACACTTGTCAAAGCCAAGAGTGGACCTTCGGGTAAAGAAGGGCTTTGGAGGATGACGTTCTTTCCATGTAAGGGTACAGACGATGACAAAGGAGAGGTGGAGGACATGTGGGGAATCGTTCTGTTCAATTCTGTTGTGAATCTGAAAAGGGCTATTTAAAGCCTGTTAAAGAAAAAATACCAACTGAAATAATAGCCACCATCTTGTGAGGGCTTCACTATGTTCTATAATGACTAATGTAATCCACATGTCAGCCTTATGAAGCCAGTATTTTATCCACTGTGTTCTCAAGATGAGAAAGTAGCATTCCCATCACAGAGCCACAGGCATGGACTGCAAACCCAAGCCGACTGCTTCTAGGCCTATGCTCTGACGCCTGCTGATTCCTCTGGAAGAAACGTTCACTCGTTGTCTGAGAAAGGACAGTGGGCTCTTGTCTAGACAACTATTCAAATTATGCTGCTGAATATTCAAATTGCAGTGGGGGAAAGTGCCTACATATCTATTGTGGGTGTATGGACATGCCATGAGCAAACAGCAGAGATGCTAGTACATGCCACACCCCACATCACAGAGGAAAAATATTCCTCACAAACTTCACTAAGTTTCATCAGCTTCTGGAGGACTATGTGTCATAAACCCACAGACCTGAGACTCTCAGGCCTGGTTTTTTGGCTCAATGGTAGAGCTTGCCTAGCATATGGTAGGTCCTGGTTTGATCCTCAGCACCAGTTTACAAAAAAGAGGAGGAGAAGAAGAGAAAGGAAGGAAGGAAGAAAGAAAGAAAGGAAGGAAGGAAGAAAGAAAGAAAGAAAGAAAGAAAGAAAGAAAGAAAGAAAGAAAAAGAAAGAAGAAAACCTCTCAATGAACATCAGCTCCCCCACCCCCAGAAAAAAAATGTGAAAGGAAATCATATCAAGACAGAGCATAATCAAATTGCTTAATACTAATAAAAAGAAAAGAAAGAAAAACATTTTATGAAGAAGAACAAAAGTAAAGTTAGAGAATTTTTTTAAATTGGGAATAAAACAGATGAGAAGCTAGCAGGGTGGTAGAACAATATTTTTCAAGTATAGAGATTGTCAGTCTAGAATTGAATACCCAGTGAAACAAGTTTTCAAAATCAATGGCAAAAAAAAAAAAAAAAAAAAAAAAAAAACTAGCAGAAAGATAGAGTAAGTATGCATTCCTGGTTCTTCCCATCCAGTACAGTGAAAAGTCCTGAACACTACATATAAACAAATGTGACTCTGAAGGACTAAAAATGATGCACCAGCCAGAGCCTGATGTGCAAGAGCTGACATGGCGACAAGTTCCTTCAGTTTTCTTTCTGCCTCAGTCTCCCATACTTGCAGCTGCAGACACTGGTAACCCAGGAGTGCCAGTGAGCACAGATGAACAAGTCCTAAGAAAAAAATCTTATTTTTCAGCCAAAAGACCAGAAAAGGAGGAGCCCCAGGAAGAAAGAAAACTTTGACACAATAATACTAGCCAAACTGCACAGAAAAACTGCGCCACACTCTGACCCGAGCCAGCAATGGTAAGTAGGAAGCTTCAACATCCATCCCCAGGAGGTCACAGAACAGCTTTAAATAACAGCGACATCACAACCCAACACAATTCTACCAGACGTGCTTGCGGTGGGACAATGTGGGTAGACTGAAAGGGAAAGGCTGGAGAAAGACGTGTTCTGTAAGAAGTCCCCCCCAACCCGTTCCACACACAAGTAAAAGTGCATGTGTTAACAAAGGGAAGTCCAGCAAATTTTGCCAGAGACAAAGAAGGATATCGCACAGTCGTGAAAGGATTCACCTACTGGAAAAGACACTGGATCTTAAATACCTATGCACCAAACAATAGAGCCTCAACACGCACAAATCACAACCCGACGCACCTGCAAGTAAGCAGGCAAAATCTACAACCATACTTGAGAATTTCGAACTCCCACTCTTGGTGACAGAGACTCACCAAAGGCAGGGAAGAAATGATCGATAAAAGCAGCCAACATGATCTCACTGACATATATTGCATTTGGAGAGACTGGGCTTTATTTTCAACAGCTTAACAAACTTGACAATAAATCTAAACATCACAAATCTGAAAGAAATCAGTCATAGAAAAGTAATAGGAAGATTTCCAAGTGTCTGAAAACTTAACAGTATTCACATGGGGAAAATATCAAAGAAAATTTCAATATCTGTATACCCGGGTGAAAATAGTAAAATATGATGGAGGTGTGTTCAGTGAACTGCTGAGATGGGAATTTACAGCATTACACAGTTATACTAGGAAAGAGGAAAGGTCTCAAATTAACTACACGAATTCTTACATTAAGAAACTAGGAGGGACTGGAGAGATGGCTTAGTGGTTAAAGGGGCTTACTTACAAAGCCTGATGGCCCAGGTTCAAGTTCCCAGTACCCATGTAAAGCCAGATACACAAAGTGGTGCAAGTGTCTGGAGATTGTTTGCAGCGGCAGAAGGCCCTGGTGCACACTACTTACTTTCTCTTTCTTTCCCTGTGAGTGTGTGTGTGTGCATGTGTGTGTGTCTATCCGTCTGTCTCTCAAATAAATAAAAAATAAATATATTTTTAAAAAAATCTTGGAGGCTGAGTGTAGTAGTGCATGGTTGTAATGCCAACACTCAGGAGGCAGAGACTGGAGAACCAGAACACAGTCAAGGCCAGGTTGGGCAAGAGAGAGAGAGAGGGGGAGACACAGAGAGATTCACACATAGAGACAGAGAGACAAAGCAAACCCAAAGCAAACAGAAGGGGGGTGTAGTAAATGAAATTAAAGGCAGAGTAAGAATACAGAAAAAATGAGTGAAACAAAAGAGGGGAAACAAAGATGATTTCAGACGTGCAAAACTGAAGAAAGTCCATCCCTAGCCGATGATCATGGAGAACTGTCACAGGCAGTCCTTCAAGGAGAAAGAAGGTCACGTGGGAAGGGGGTGCAGCTCTGTGGGAAGTGACGAGGCACACTGGGAATGCTAACTGCATGAGGAGACAGAAGATAGTATTGCTGTTTTAAACATCTCATTAAATGATAATGGAGTGTTTAGACCAAAAGCAAAGACAGTGTGGTGTGAGTTTCATCATGTAATAAAAGAAATATGTGACAGCAGTAACCATAAAGCCTGGGAACAAGAATGATGGTTTTAAGTTCTGTTTTCATCTTTGTTCTCCTGTTGGCTCATGTGGGAGGGTATGTGTGTTGTGGTATGTGTGGTGTACATGGCATATGTACACATGTGTACATTCTGTGCACATGCATGTTAAGTCCACTCTCCCCCACCCCATGTATTTGTGGGTTTTTTGGGGGAGGGCAGTTTGGCTGTCCAATAATGCACAGAAATTTTGCCTCTGCCCCCTCAGGACTAGAGTCACAGGTGTGTGTAGCCATACCCAGTTTTTAATGTGGGTGCTGTGGATAAAACTCAGGCAGTCTTTTAGACCCTTGTGCTTACACAACACATGCTCTTACCCACTGAGCCATTTCCCCAGCCCAGATGCTGTAAGTTCTTACATTGTATGTGAAAAGAACTTACATCACTTGGAATTAACTGCGATATTAAAGATGCACACAGCAGAGCATGATGGCTCACAACTTTAATCCCAGCACTTGGGAGGCAGAGGTAGGAGGATCACTGTGAGTCCGAGGCCACCCTGAGACTACACAGTGAATTCCAGGTCAGCCTGAACTAGAAGGAGACCCTACCTTGGAAAATTAAAAACAAAACAAAAAAATGCACACATAAACCCTAAAGAAATCACTAAGATAAGAATTAAAGCAATACATCCAACAATGGTGCCAGAAGAAAGTCACAAAAAAAACATTCAATATCCAAAAGATGATAAAATAGGGAAAAGGATGCCACATGCCTTTAATCCCAGAACTCGGGAGGAAGAGGTAAAAGAATTGCCGTGAGTTCAAGGCCAGTCTGAGATTATATGGTGAATTCCAGGTCAACCTCCCTACCTCAAAAAACCAAAAGAAAAAAAAAATAGGGAAAGGGAACAAAGATCCATAAAAAAACAACAGGGAGACAATAGATTTCAGTCTTACCATATTAATATTCATATGAAGTGGAAACACTCTACATACCCCAGCTGTGTGTTACTGGTTGTTAAAGTGAATTGAAAGCCAGACCCAATAAGGATTCTGCCCACAAGAAATGCACATTAAATAAAAAGACAGAGGATGTTCAAAAGCGCTGACAGTGTTTTTCAAATATTTACTGAGTGAGTGCTATTTACCAGGAATCCATGAGAAAAACTGCTACCAGAATAAAAAAAATTATGAGAAATATTTTAAAATGTATTGTACATTTACAAATACACACATACGTACTGTGAAATCTTAGGCTTACACTGTGAACAAAACCAGAGTTATATTGATCCTTAGCTTGATTTTATGAGCCTACCCTATAATAAAAGGAAAAAGAGTAAGTAAACATAGTCTGTGAAAAAAAGATGAAGACTATATTAATATCACATTAAATGAATTTTCAAACAAGGGATATTTGTTCTGAAAACTAGAAATAAAAAAGGTTAATTAACAACATAAAAGACTCAATTTACCAAAAGGAAATAATAATTCCAAATACGGGTTTTGGTCATGAAAACAGAATTCTAAAATACATGAAGCAAAAATGGCTAGAAAGGGGGCTGGGAAGATAGGAAATCTGGGGAGATGGCCAGTGGTAAATTGGTTCTTATGGAAACATGAGGACCTGAGATCAGATCCCCAGAACCCACATAAAATCCTGGCCATGGTGCAAACCTGTAATCCCAGCACTGGGGAGGTGGACAGGAGAACTATCAATAATTAATAGAACAAGTAGACAAAAAAATCAAATCAACGAACTCAACTTTCATGATAAGAAACTAGACAATAGTAGGGTAAAGACGGTGTCTGTCTAACCACGCCTCACCTGGTGGGGAAGGAAAGGCAAGACATTCAGGGTTACGTGGGTTTTTTTTGTTTGTTTGTTTGTTTTTTTACAGTCTGCAGATTCTAGTAGACCTCCAGTGGCAGGGTGTAGAGGAGCAAAGTAGGGAATCCACTGATTCCCATGCTCTTAGATAACCCACCAATCCCCGAGTCCCCTCAAGCAACCGTCTGAGCTACACTCCCAGCCACAGCTTTCTCCTACACTAACCACAGGCTAAGTGGACCCAGGCCAGTGGGCTAGCATCTGCCCTGCCCTGCCCTGCCCTAGGCTTTCTGCCCCTGTGGAGCTCCATGTAAGAAAGCCATCCCACTCGCTGCTGCCAAATAGGCTAGTTTGCCCCGCTCCTCCATGATCTAGGCTTTCCCACCCCTCTGGAGCTCCATGCATGAAAAACCATCCCACTCAACATCACACCCCCCCCATGCATGGAGTTAGGCCAACAGGCTAACATTAATCCCACCCCACCATGACCTAGGCTTACTGACCCCACAGAGCTCCACGGGCAAAAGCCATCCCACTCACCGCCACCCCCCACCCCATGTGTAGACCCAAGTCAAGGGTAAACTACACCTTCCTCCTAAATTTAATAAATTCCTTCACTGTGATGGGCAGACCACAGGGCAAAAGGAATAACATGAAAAATCAAATGCAAGTAAATCCAACAAGATTGCCAAGTCCCACAATGGATGTCTCTAATCAAAACATAGAAGAGACAATAGGATCAGAACCCCAAAATGAACACATAAGCAATGCAATCCTGGCTAAGAAAATGGCAGAACTTGCAGAAAATCAACAAAGGGCCAATAATTGTATGAATGCTGTTCTTGCAAGATTAGACCTAATAGAAAAGAGCCAGGAAGGGCTCAAAAACAAACAACCTGAAGGAGAGCAAAAAAAAAAAAGAGAGGACCTCAATGACCAGCTAGCTAAGCTCAATGAAGACATAAATAAATGCAAGGAGGAATTCCAAGAAGCACTAACAAAATCAGAAAATTATGTGAAAAGGGAACTCGACAGAGGGATGGAAACTATACATAAAAAAGTAGAAAACACAACCAAATTGAACAATCCCAAAAATCTATAGAAGTTCTCAAGAATAGAGTCAGCCATGTGGAGGACAGAAACTCAGAACTAGAAGACAGATCAGAAGAAACAGTTCTTGAATCCAAAAGTTTCAATAAGTTCAAAAATTCTTGTGAACACAACATGAGAGAACTGTGGGGTACCTTTAAACGTCCTGATATTCAGATCATGGATATACCAGAAGGGGAAGAAATTCAGAACAAAGGCATGGAGAACTTATTCAACAAAATTATTGAAGAAAACTTTCCCACTCTCTCAAAAGAAAGCCTCACCAAGTTACAAGAATCTAACAGAACTCCAAACAGACTGGACCAAAGGAGAAATTCTCCAAGACATTATCATTAAACCTCTAAACATGGATAACAAAGAGAAAGTCCTAAAAGCAGATAGGGAGAAACAACACATTACATATAAAGATAACCCCATCAGAATTAATTCAGACTTCTCAATGGAAACCCTGAAAGCCAAAAGGGCCTGGAATGGAACACTGCAAAGTCTAAGAACTTATGGCCTCCAACCCAAACTACTCTACCCAGCAAGTATGCCTCATAATAGATGGTGAAAGAAAAACTTTCAATGACAAAACTCAGCTTTACAACCATATGAACAAAAAGCCAAACCTACAGGGAATTCTCCACATAGAAGAATAAAACAACCAACCTTAAGTGCCTATAAGAAGATCATAATAACCAAACTCAGAGAAGGCAAAAAAAAAAAAAAAAAAACCCTACAAATTCCAAGAAAACACCAAACCACATAAACCACCACAAAATGACAGTAATTAAATCAAACCTCACAGTTATTGCCCTGTTAATTCACCCATCAAGACACATAAGCTAACAGGGTGGATTAGAAAATTAGATCCCTCAATCTGCTGTCTTCATGAAATCTACCTCACAACTCCTCAGTGTGAAAGGGTGGAAAATGAATTCCCAAGTAAATGGAAATAAGAAACAAGCAGATGTACCTATACTAATATCAGATAAAATAGACTTCAAACTAAAAGTCATCAAAAAAGACAAAGAAGGCCACTTCTTACTTGTCAAGGGAACAATCCAACAAGAGGATATCACAATCATCAATCTTTATGCACCAAACACAGATGCACCACAATTCATAAAACAAAACCTACTTGACAACAAAACAGAAATAACCACCAACATCATCATAGTTGGGACTTTAATACTCCACTATCAGTAATAAATAGATCATCCAAAAAGAAAACTAACAGGGGAATAAGAGAGCTCAACAAAACCATAGATCAACTAAATATAATGGACATCTACAGAGCATTCTACCCAAAACCCACAGATTACACATTCTCCTCAGCAGCCCATGGAACCTTCTCTAAAATAGATCATATACTGCATCATAAAGCCTGCCTCTATATATTTAGGAAGATCAACATAATCTCCAGCATGATATCAGATCACAATGCTGTATTGCTAGAAATTAACAACAAAATGTGCATCAGGAATCCCACCAGCTCCTGGAAACTGAACAACACACATTTAAACAATAAACAGGTAGGGAACAAAATAAAAATGAAATTGCAAAATTTCTAGAAATGAATAACAATGAGAACACATTCTACCAAAACTTATGGGACATAATGAAGGCAGTCCTCAAGGGAAAATTCATAGCACTAAATGCCTTCAAAACAAAGACAGAGAGATCCCAAATCAATAACCTAACCATCCACCTAAAGGCATTGGAAAAACAAGAAGAAGCCAACCCGAAAAGCTCCAGATAGAAAGAAATAATTAAGATCAGAGTAGAAATTAATGATTGGAAACTAAGAAAATTGATGGAACAAAGAGCTGGTTCTTGGGGAAAAAAAGAAGATCGATAAATCCCTGGCCAATTTGATCAAGCAAAAAAAAAATGCTTCAAATTAACAAAATTAGAAATGAAAAAGGAGAGATCACACAGACATAAGTGAAATTGGGAAAACCATCAGGACTTATTTCAAAAACCTCTATTCCACAAAACTGGATAATTTGGAGGAAATGGATAAATTCCTGGACACATACCACCTACCAAACCTAAACTCAGAGCATATTAATCTACTAAACAAACCTATCACATGTACCAAGATTGAAAAGGTAATCAAAAACCTCCCCAAAAAGAAGAGTCCAAGACCAGTGGCTTCTCAGCTGAATTCTATCAAACCTTCATGAAAGAACTGAAACCAGGCTTTCTCAAACTGTGCCACACAATTTGAGAACAGGGAAAGCTCCCCAACTCCTTCTATGAAGGTAGTATCACACTAATACCAAAACCAGGCAAAGATACCATAAGAAAAGAAATCTAAAGGCCTAGTTCCCTGAATGAACATAGACACAACGATCCTGAACAAAATCCTGGCAAACAAAATTCAACAACACATCAAAAACATTATCCACCTTGATCAAGTAGGCTTTATCCCAGAAACACAAGGGTGGTTCATCATATGGAAATCTGTCAATGTAATATACCACATAAATAAGCTTAAACACAAAAAACCCACATGATCCTTTCAATAGATGTAGAAAAGGCCTTTGGCAAAACACATCACTTCATGATCAAAACATTGGAGAGACTAGGCATGGATATTTTATACCTCAACATAATAAAGGCCATATAATACTTAAGGAAGAGAGACTGAAGGAATTCTCACTGAGATCAGGAACAAGACAGGGGTGTTCACTCTCACCTCTGCTCTTCAACATAGTACTGGAAGTCCTAGCTTAAGCAATAAGACAAGAGAAAGAAATAAAAGGGATTCAAATTGGAAAGGAAGAAGTTAAGTTAGCCCTATTCACAGATGACATGATTCTATACATAAGTGACCTGAGAAACTCCATTTCAAAACTCTTAAAGGTGATTAACTCCTTCAGCAATCTAGCAGGATACAAAAATCAATGCACAAAACTCAGTAGACTGTCTATATGCAAAAGACAAAGATACAGAGAAAGATATAAATGACGTTGTCCCATTTTCAATAGCAACAAAAAATAAAATAAAATACCTTGGAATAACATTAACTAAGGATGTGAAAGACCTTTATAATGAAAACATAAAAATAATTAAGAAAGAAATTGAGGAGGACTTGAGCAAATGCAAAGACCTCCCATGCTCCTGGATAGGCAGAATTAACATTGTGAAAATGGCAATCTTACCAAAAACAATATACTGATTTAATGCAATACCAATAAAAATCCCAACATTATTTTTCACAGAGATAGAAAATAAATCATATGGAATGGAAGAAGGTCTTAAATATCCATGCATATCCTCAGAAAAGAAACACCTCTGGAGGTATCACTGTACTTGATCTAAAGCTATACTACAAAGCCATAGTAATAAAAAGAACATGGTACTGGCATAAAGACAGGATGATAGACCAATACAACAGAATTGAGGAGCCAGACTTTGGGTCAAGTAACTACAGCTACTTGATATTTGACAAAGGCCCTAACAATGTAGACTGGAAAACAGACAGCATCTTCAACAAATAGTGCTGGCCTAGTAGATACTCATATGCAGGAAAATGAAACTCCATCCACACATCTCTCCATGCACAAAAATCAAATCCAAAAGGATCAAGGACCTCAATATAAGCCTGGAAACTCAGCTACTACTGGAAGGAAAAATAGGAGGAACTTTCCATGATATACAAGTGGGAAAAGACTCCCTGAACAAAACCCCAGTAGCTCATGAAATTAAACAATCACTCAACCATTGGGATCTCATGAAGCTGAAACATTTTTTTCACAGACAAACATACAATAAGCAGAGCCAATTAATTACCCACATAATGTGAGAAGATTTTTGCTGGCTATACAACTGACAGAGGCCGAATTTCTAGAATTTACAAAGAACTCAAAAACCTAAACAATAAAAAGTCAAACGACCCACTCACAAAATGGGGCAGAGAACTGTACAGGGAGTTCTCAGAGGAAGAGATACAAATTGCAAACACACACTTAAGAAATGTCCAACATCTCTAATCATCAGGGAAATGCAAATTAAAACAACTATGAGAATCCACTTTACCCCAGTAAGGATAGCAATCATTAAAAAATCTAATGAAAACAAATGCTGGTGAGGGTGTGGAGAAATAGGAACCCTCATTCACTGTTGGTGGGAAAGTAAGCTGGTACAACCACTACGGAAAGCAATATGGAGACTCCTAAAAAGGTTGAATATAATGTTACCAATAGACCCAATTATTCCCTTACTGGGCATTTACCCTAAAAGCTCCATGCCTCAGTTCAGAGAGATTTTCTCAACCATGTTTTTAGCTGCTCAATTCATAATAGCTAAGAACTGGGATTAACCCAGACGCCCATTATTAGATGAATAGATCACAAAGATGTGGTATATTTATACAATGGAATTCTACACAACAGTTAAGGAAAAAATGACACAATGAAATTTGAAGAAAAATGGTCATACCTAGATCATTCTCAATGAACTCATCCATTCACAGAAAGATAATCTTTGCATTGTCTCACTCATCTATGGTTCCTAACCTGAATCTGCCTGAGCTGCTGACATACCAGACAATAGGGAAGGTGAGGCGGGAGGGGAGGGTAAAGGTGGGGGGACACAAAACTGGACCCAAATCCTATATCCTGAAAGACAGAATAAAAGGTTGAACCTTTATCAGGTCCTTAGAGGGAACACCTGAATCACAGGACCCTGGAGAGGGTATGATGAAGACTAACCTTAAGCTTCTCCTGCTTCTCTCTCTCTCGACCTCTTCTCTCTTGTCTCTCATTCTCTTCTATATTACCTATCTTTTTCTTCCTTCTTTTCCCTTGACATTGGCCTATAAGTCCTAGTACCACCATGCAGTTAACATCCACAGTGAGCTGTTGATCAGACAGTCCTACAAGGTTTCCCAAAAGAAGACAGATTTCTGTCAGAGTACTTGATGACCCACCAAAGGTTAATGGTAAGACCCTACTGCCAAAGACACCATATGCTATTGGTATGAAACATGGAGTGACCTGGCTGTAATCTGGAAGAGAGTCAGTTCCCAGACAGTTAGCTTGTCTAGTGCCAAAGGTGCTACATGAATTACTGGGGAAAAGTGACCAACAACTGTCCAAGCAACACATGATCTAAGTTTCTCAGTAGCAAACAACCTGATGTGATGCTCACACAAGGGCAATAGTGGCACACAGCCATGGTGGGTAATCAACTACTCTTGATTTGGCTAACATATCCACTCAATGGAACAGAACCCATAGCTGGAACTGGGAAACAAGTCAGAATCATATCCAAAAAATAAGCCCATTCTCCAATATCAAGCTCCCACAAATTGTGGGCTACAAGAAGTCCTATACCTATGAAATTCTCTCTAAAATAATAATGGTTATCCCATTTATCTGGTTCTGACCTCTTTCTCTGTTGGAGAATTTGCTTCTCTTTTTCAGATGGACACAGAACTTGAGGAGAGAATCAGCCCATTGCACCTCACTAGGGCCCCAGCTGAAACCATACAATAATGGGGGAAATGAGCAAGAGTGCTGCTTTCTTGGTGAACCTGGTATCAACACAAGGGTGAAGGAGATAGACACAGAGAACACTCAACTCCTACAAAACTAGATATCCAGAGACACAGAGGCTCCCTTGACCTCATCACTGAAGTGGACCTAAAACGATCCCAACATGGCTCAGGGAAATTTGTGGAAGAGGGGGCAGAAAGATTGTTAGAACCACAAGTTGGGACATTATGCACAGAGACCTTGCCTCTTCCCCATAACTGATGGCTACCCCCAGAAGGTACAACCCTCATTCCCCAACAAGGAGGGTCCCTTCGGAGGGGGAAGGACAGAAGGAGACTAATGATGGTACCAGCATGACTGTATACACACTATGTACATAACTAATAAAAAAAGAAAGAAACTAGACAACAAGTATAGATTGGATACAAATTAAGGAAATAAACAGAGGTCAGAGCAGAAACCAATGACATCAAAATAAAACCCACCAAAATAACAAGAAATATTAGGAAAACAAAAAAAATGAATTAGAGTAATACATGAATCTCTGAGATTTTTTTTGTTTTGTTTTCGAGATAGGATCTCACTCTAGCCCAGGCTGACCTGGAATTCACTATGTAGTCTCAGGATGGCCTCCAACTCATGGTGATCCTCCTACTTCTGCCTCCCAATTGCTGGGACTAAAGGTGTACACCAGCATGCCCAGCTCTGGGATTTAAAAAAAAATTAATAAAGTTCTACCTAGACTGCTCTGAGAAAAATAAGGAAGATACAAATGACTGCTGACAGAACTGAGATAGGTGCCACCAGCGCAGTTTCTATAGACAGGCAGAAGACAAGGGGACACGATTCATAATGGAATGCCCAAGATTTGGTACAAAGGATGACAGAAAAAAAATCCTTAAAACTCACAAGCTATCTATGTTGACTCAAGAAGAATTAGGCTATTAGAAAGGGAATATATTGGCCTGGAGAAGTGGCTTAGCAGTTAAGGCACTTGCCTGCAAAGCCAAAGGAACCAGGTTCAATTTCCCAGGACCCACATAAGCCAGATGCACATGGTGGCACATGGGTCTGGACCTTTTTTTTACAGTGCTAGAGGCCCTGGTAGGCCCATTCTCTCTATCTGCTTCTTTCTTTTTCTCTCTCTCAACTAAATAAAAAATTTAAGAACATTAAAAAAATAGAATATATTTAAAATGATTCCCAAAAGAAAACTCCAGGTGCAAGTGGCTTTGTTAGTGAATTGTGTGCAACATTCAAGAAATACTTGTTTTACATCAACTCTTAAAAAAAACACAAAAGAAACATTCTTATTAGTCCATCCTCACCCTGAAAAGAAAACTCAAAGAACAATAACTCTTACAAATATAGGTACAAAAATCCTGAACCAAATTTAGCAAGTACAACACATGAATAGATAAAAATATGATCATACTTCATGACAAAGTGGAATTTATCTTAGAAATGCAAGATTGGCTTAACATCTGAAGGTTGATCTATATAATTCACAATAAACTAAAAAAGAAAACCCAAAGGGCCACTATTAATAAACACAGAGAAAACATTTGTCATTCTTACCTGATTAAATTTTTTTTATTTATTTATCTGAGAGAGACAGAGAGACAGAGACACAGAGAGAGTGTGGGCATGCCAGGCCTTCTACCACTGCAAACAAACTCCAGACCCATGTACCACTTTGTAGGTCTGGCTTTATGTGGATACTGAGGAATAGAACCTGGACCATTAGGTTTTGCAATGAAGCACCTTTAACTGTTGAGCCACCTCTCCAGCCCCCTTACCTGATTTTTTTGTTTGTTTGTTTTGCCAGGTAGGGTCTTACTCTGGTCCAGGCTCACCTGGAATTAACTATATAGTCTCAGGGTGGCCTCGAACTCTCGGCAATCCTCCTACCTCTGCCTCCCGAGTGTTGGGATTAAAGGAGTGCACCACCAAGCCCGGCCCCTTACCTGATTTTTAAAAGTGGAGAAACTGTCAGCAAACCAAGAATAGAAGAGACCTTCCTTATCCACAGGCATCTATAAAAACCTGCAGCCACTGTCATACTTAGTGGAGACTCTCCCTTGCATGTGAGGGAAGAGACTGAAGGGGTCTGCTCTGATCACTTCTATTTAATGTTGAGGCTCTGAACAGGACAATAAGAAAAGGAAATTTTAAATCATGCATAGTGGAAAAGAAGTAAAAGTGTCCCCATTCACAGACAAGGTAATCACATACAAGAAAGCCTGGTGGGATTTACCCAACCAAAAAAAAAAAAAAAAAAAAAGTGACTAGTGTAGGTATGTGTAGTCAAATTAAAAATATAAAGTCAGCCAGGTATGGTGGCACACGCCTTCAATCCCAGCACTTGGGAAGCAGAGGTAGGAGGATCACCATGAGTTCGAGGCCAGCCTGAGACTACATAGTGAATTCCAGGTCAGCCTGGACTAGAGTGAGACCGTACCTTAAAAAAATATATATATACACACACACACACACACACACACACAGTCAATTTACAAAATCTGATCCTGTTTTATACTAACAATAAATAATTGAAAGGTTAAATTCCTTCAAATACTATTTACAAAAGTAAAAAATATGAAATGCTTATAAATCAATGTGGTGTTGCAAAAGAACCAATAGGTATAGAACTGCTTTGAGAAATCAAAGAAGACCCTAATAAATTGGAAGACAGGCCTTGTTTGTGTGTGGGATGAGATATAGTTGAGATGTCAATTATTCTGTGATTATTCTTTACATAATCCACTCACATCTCAGTAGGCAATTTTGCAAAAATTGATGTCTTGATTCTAAAGTGCATAGTTAAATGCTAATGACTCTAGAATAGCTGAATCAACCAGGAAAAGAGCAAAATTGGAAGGAGAACCCTTCCTGGTTTTATGGCTCATTATGAAACTATGATCACTAGTACGGTGTGGCACCAAGACAGACACAGAGAGAAACAGAAGAGCATCAAGAGTCCAGAATCGGATTCATTCACACATGTATGGATAACTAGTTTTTGGCCAATGTACAAAAAGTAATTGAGTGAAAAGTGAGTTTTTCAACAAAACGTGCTGGGACAATTGGATATGAAAGAGAAAGAAAGAAAGAAAGAAAGAAAGAAAGAAAGAAAGAAAGAAAGAAAGAAAGAAAGAAAGAAAGAAAGAAGAGAGAGAAAGAAAGAAAGAAAGAAGGAAAGATCTTCAATCTATCATACTATGTACAAGATTTAACTACATAAAATGAAATGTAACATCTAAAATAATAAAAGTAGGGCTTGGACAGATAGCTTAGCAGTTAAGTGCTTGCCTGTGAAGCCTAAGGACCCCGGTTCAAGGTTCAATTCTCCAGGACCCACGTAAGCCAGGTGCACAAGGTGGTGCATGCATCTGGAGTTCATTTGCAATGGCTGGAGGCCCTGGTGTGCCCATTCTCTATATCTGCCTCTTTCTCTCTCTGTCTGTCACTCTCAAATAAATAAATAAAAAATAAACAACAAATTTTTTTAAATAATAAAAGTACTAGAAAAAAGGTAGTAGAAAAACTGGTGATCTATTTCATACAATAATTCACCAAAACACTATCTATATAGTAAGCCAAAGGGATAAATTGTATTTGAACAATATTAAAATCCTTTGCTTTTCAAGACACTTAAGAACAAAAGGACAAGCCAGGAGTGGTGGTACATGCCTTTAATCCCAGCACTCGGGAGGAGAGTTAGGAGGATCACCATGAGTTCGAGGCCACCCTGAGACTACATAGTGAATTCCAGGTCAGCCTGGACTAGAGTGAGACCCTACCTTGACAAACCAAAAAAAAAAAAAAAAAAAAAAAAACACATGCCAGGAGAAACTACATGTGCTTATACAGGAAGTGTATTTATGCTGGGTGTGGTGGTGCAAGCCTTTAATTCCTTAGGAGGCAGAGGTAGGAGGATCACCATGAGGGTCAAGGCTACCCTGAGACTACATAGTGAATTCCAGGTCAGCCTGGGTTACAGCGAGACCCTACCTAAAAAAAAAAAAAAAAAAAAAAAGTGAGCCAGGCGTAGTGGCGCACGCCTTTAATCCCAGCATTCAGGAGGCAAAGGTAGGAGGATAGCCATGAGTTCTAGGCCACCCTGAGATTACATAGCAAATTCCAGGTCAGCCTGAGCTAGAGTGAGACCCTACCTTGAAAAACCAAAAAATGAAAAAAAAAAAAAAAAAAAGTGTGTTTATGAGGAAATGCACTCCAAAAACTCCCAAGTAGTTCTCCTGCACATTCATCCCTACATGGGGACACCTGGAAACTGCACCAGGAAATCAACACCACAAAAGAGTCCATGGGAGTTTGCTTACATCACGAAGAGGTTTAAGGCACTTCAATCTGATGCTACAAAAACTGCATAAATGTGATATCCAAAAACAACTTAGGGGCCAGGGAGACAGCTTAGTGCATTTGCCATGTAAGACCCAAGTTGAGATTCCCCAGAACCCAAGTAAAGCTGGACACAGCAGCATGTGTCCACAATCCCTGTGTTCCTGTGGCAAGATGGGAGACAGAAACATTTGTTCCCTTGATCTCTACATGTGTGCCATGACATGCATGTGCGTGCGTGGTCACACACACACACACACACAGATCTCAAAATGTCAACTCGCAAAAAATCAACCATAATAAATGGTCCATTGAAAAAAATATGAACGTATATTTAAAAATTTAGTTGTGAGCTGAGGAGATGGCTCAGTGGGTAAACGTGATTTCTTGTAAAGCTTGCAAGCATGGTTTGGTTCCCCAGTACCTATGTAAAGTCTAGCCATAGGAAGGAGCAAATGCATCTGGAGTTTTGCAGCAGCAAGAGGCCTTGGTGCACCCATATTGTCTCTCTGTCATAAATAAATAAATAGATTGAAAATAAATTTTTAAAAATCAAAAAAGAAAAAAATATGGGCAAAAATGAACAGGTGTATCAGCAGAGGATGTAAAAATATCACATAAGCATCTAAAAAATGGACAGAATTGGGCTGGAGAGATGGCTTAGCGGTTAAGCGCTTGCCTGTGAAGCCTAAGGACCCCGGTTCGAGGCTCGATTCTCCAGGACCCACATAAGCCAGATGCACAAGGTGGCGCACGCATCTAGAGTTCGTTTGCAGTGGCTGGAGGCCCTGGCATGCCTGTTCTCTCTCTCTCTCTACCTGCCTATTTCTGTATCTCTCTCTCTCTCAAATAAATAATAAAATATTTTTTTAAAAAATGGACAGAATTGGTTCTTATGTCCAAACTAGAATTCTATTCCTAGTCCTGGTATCAATAAAAATCTGAAGGTAAAATAAGACATTTTCTACAAAAGGCAAACACACACATAAGAAAATGTTCAACATCCCTAATCATCAGGGAAATGCAAATTAAAACAACTACGAGATTCCACCTTACCCCAGTAAGGATAGCTAACATTAAAAAAATCTAATGAGGACTGGAGAAATGGCTTAGTGGTTAATGCATTTGCCTGCGAAACCAAAGGATCCCAGTTTGATTCTCCAGGACCCCCATAAGCCAGAAGTACAAGGGGCACAGGCATCTGCAGTTCGTTTGCAGTGGCTACAGGCCCTGGTGTGCCCATTCTCTCTGTGTCAGTCTCCTCTTCTCTTCTCTTCTCTTCTCTTCTCTTCTCTTCTCTTCTCTTCTCTTCTCTTCTCTTCTCTCTCTCTCTGCTTGCAAATAAATAAATAAATAAATAAATAAATAAATAAATAAATAAATAAATGATCTAATGAAAACAAATGCTAGTGAGGGTGTGGAGAAATAGGAACCCTCATACACTGTTGGTGGGAATGTAAGCTGGTACAATCACTAAGGAAAGCAATATGGAGACTCCTAAACAGGATGACTATAGAGTTACCAACAAATCCAATTATTCTCTTACTGGGCATTTACCCTAAATGCTCCATGCCTCAGTTCAGAGAGATTTACTCAACCAAGTTTATAGCCGCTCAATTCATAATGCCTAAGAACTGGAATCAACACAGATGTCAATCATTAGATGAACAGATAAACAAGGGGTAGTATACCTACACTATGGAATTCTATACAGCAGTAACAAAAAATGACACAATGAAATTTAAAGAAAAATGGTCAAACCTAGAACAGATCATTCTCAGCAAACTCACCCAGTCACAGAAAGATAATCATTGCATGGTCTCACTCATCTGCGGCTCCTCACCTGAATCTGCATTAGATGCTGACATGCCTAATAAGCATGTTGAGGACCAGACAATAGGGAGGGTGGGATGAGAGGGGGGGTAAGGGTGGGAGGGGACAAAAAATGGGACCCAAATGGAAATGGTACCATAAAATCCTATATCCTGAAAGACAAACTAAAAGGTTGAACCTTCATCAGGTCCTTAGAGGGAACACCTGAATCCCAGGGCCCTGGAGAGGGTATGATGAAGACTAACCTTAATCTTCTCCTGTTTCCCTCTCTCTCTCTCTCTTCTCTCTTTCTCTTTTATATTACCTATCTTTATCTTCCTTTTTTTCCTTGGCACTGGCCTGTAACTCCCAGTACCAGCATGTGGTTAACTTCCACGATGAGCTGTTGATCAGAGAGACCTACAAGGTTTCCCAAAAGAAGACAGATTTCTGTCAGAGTACTTGATGATCCACCAAAGGTTAATGGTAAGATCCTACTGCCAAAAACACCATATGCTGTTGGTATGTAACATGGAGTGACCTGGCTGGAATCTGGAAGAGAGTCAGTCCCCAGACAGTTAGCTTGCCTAGTGCCAAAGGTGCTACATGAGCAACTGGGGGAAAATGACCAACAACTGTCCAAGCAACTTGTGGTCTAAGCTATTCAGCAGCAAACAACCTGATGTGATGCTCACACAAGTGCAGTAGTGGCACACAACCTTGGTAGGTAACCAACTGCTCTTGATTTAGTTAACAGATCCACTCAGTGGAATGGGACTCATAGCTGGAACTGGAAAACAAGTCAGAACCATATCCAAAACATGAGCCCGCTCTCCAATATCAAGCTCCCACGAATCATGGGCTACAAGAGGGCCTACACATATAAAATTCTCTCTAAAATAATAATGGTTATCCCATTTATCCTTCGGACTTCTCTCTCCATTGAGAATTTGCTTCTCTTTTTCAGATGGACACAGAACCTGAGGAGAGAATCAGCCTATCGCACCTCACCAGGGTCCCAGCTGGAACCATAGAGTAATGGGGGAAATGAGCAAGAGTGCTGCTTTCTTGGTGAACCTGATACCAACACAAGGGTGAAGGAGATAGACACAGAGAACACTCAACTCCTACAAAACCAGAGATCCAGAGACACAGAGGCTTCCAAGACCTCATCACTGAAGTAGACCTAAAATGAACCCAACATGGCTCAGGGAAATTCGCAGAAGAGGGGTTGGAAAGATTGTTAGAGCCACAAGTTGGGTCATTATGCAAAGAGACATTGTCTCTTCCACATTAACTGATGGCTAACCTCACAATGCAGGACCCACATTCCCCGATGAAGACGGTCCTTTCCGAGGGGGGCGGACAGGGAGGAGGTTATCAATGGCACCAACATGAAAGTATTCACATTATGTGCATAACTAATAAAAAATAAATACATTTTTAAAAATAAGACATTTTCAGATAGATAAAAATATTAAAAATGTTTTCCAAACCACTCTTGTTGGAAAGCTACTGACATGTATATAGAACACAAAAACAGGAGGCTGGAGGGGATGGTTTAGTGGTTAAGGAATTTGCCTACAAAGCCAAAGGACAAAGGTTCAATTCCCCAGGAGCCACGTTATCCAGATGCACAAGGGGGTGCAAATGTGTCTGGAGTTCATTTGCAATGGCTGGAGGCCCTGGCATGCCCATTCTCTCCCCCCCCTTCTCCCTTTTTCTCTGTCAAATAAATAAATAATATTTTAGAACACAAAAACAGAGTTGAGCATGTTGGTGCACACCTTTAATCCCAGCACTTGGCAGGCAGAGGTAGGAGGATCGCCGTGAGTTGAAGGCTACCCTGAGACTGCATAGTGAGTTCCAGGTCAGCCTAGGTTAGAGTGAGACCCTACCTTGAAAAACAAAAAACAAACAAACAAACAAACAAACAAAAAGAACACAAAAACCAAGTGAGAGAAGAAAGAAAAAGATGGGGCTTGTCAAGAATGCGAGGCTTGGCAGAGTAAAGGAAAAAGACAGAACATGCTTTGGAGGAAAGTGCTAGAGGCAACAGAGAGCTGTCCGGCCCAGCCCAAAGAAGATAAGGAAGGAAGGGTGGTAGCGGGGCTTTCTGAGCCGTGTTCACGCCAGGCATCCAATCCAAATGCTCGAACATTGAATGTGACCTTGCAAGATCTCATAAAGGTCATAGAAACAAGCCAAAGGGCTCCCAGTGCCCTGATCACATCCTGCCAGGCTCCACCTCTTACAGGTTCCACTCTAGATAGGGAAAGGCACCTTGTGTTGTAAGAGTAGGTGGTAGTGGTAAGAGGTCACAGGTCCCCACACCTAAAGGCTTGAGGGACACAAGCCATGGCAGTGAACTTGCAAACTCATAAGCAGTAGGCACATCCTTAAAGATATGTCCTATGGGCCTGTATTGCATAGCTCAGAGCACTTCAAAACACTGGAAAACATAAAAAGTTATAATGCACTGTTTATGTTTTTATGAAGAAAGGATTTGGAGGAAAGGATGCGGCCGCCACCACCTTGACGTGTCAGACATACTGCAGCAGACAGCTTCAGGTTCACTGAGATGAACTTCCAGATCAGGCACAGTTATGGAGGAAGGGATATTGTTTATTGAAGCTTACAGATCTAGGGGAAGTTCCAATAATGGCAGAAGAAGCTGGCCTGCCTTCACAGGGCCAAGCAGAGAGAGAAAAAGCCAACCAGGCACACAGCACACTAAGCAAAACTACAACCAAGCCACAGCAAGCTTCAGGAATTCCTACTAGGCACACTTTGCATATCTTTACAATGGAATCTCAAACCTACCATCTACACCTTAAGACCAGCCCCCAGTGACATTGCCTCTAGCAAGGTGATTGCAGATGCAAACTATAACTAATAAAATACTGAATATATTGGGGACATATATTCAAACTACTACACATACCATCACTCCAGACCCAGGAAGAGGCTGGTTATGCACAAATGCCAGCCTCTCACCTTAAGACCTTGGGACAGCATCTTTGGTAGCGCCCTCAGTCTTCCCAGAGCATAATTCAGAACCACAGCACTTGCTAGTTTAACCACTAGAGGGAGTCTACATGACTCCTGAGTGCAAAGGAAACCCAAAATGGGTATCAATGGGGACTTTTTTTTCACATGGAGGCCTGCTTAAAGCCATCTGAAAACTTAATCTTGAAGCACCAACAAATGAATTTTATTATCTTTTTGAGGCGTATCTCACATATCCCAGGCTGGCCTCCAACTCGCTATGCAACCTAGGATGACCTTGAACTTCGGGTCCTCCTGCCTCCACCTCCCCAGTTTTGGGATTACAAGCATACACCGCGTACAGAGTTTATGCAGTACTGGGGCTGGACCCCATGGTCTCAGTGCATGCTAGCTACCATTCTACCAGCTCAGTTCCACGCTCAGCTTTCACTAGTGAAACTTTAAATGATGATCACATGTCATTGTAGATTTCCTGTTTGGTTCTTTTCAAAGTGTAAGTGTCCATGTGCCCAAGATGGTGGGTTTTCTCAATTTTATACGAGGAGATATAGCCCACTAAATCATGCTGATAGGTTTCTCTTTAATTATTATTCAAGTTACCTTCCACTCTCTTGTTATTATTATGAATTGAGATACTGCACTGGAGAGATGGCTCCATGGGCAAAGTAATTGCTATGCAAGGGTATGGAACTGAATTCACATCCCCAGAACTGACATACAGCTGGGCAAGGTGGCATGTTTATTATCCCAGCACACCTATGGCAGGATGGCAGTGAAGACAAGAGAATCACCAGCTTGTGAGGCCAGTTAACCTGGCGAAGGTAGCAATAAACAGTTGACTTTGCCTTCATGGTGGTGACTACTGAAGAGTCTCAAAACTTGTCACAGTGATGAGAATAAGTGACTGTGGAGTGCCCGGTGCCAAATGAGACATCTACAGCACTCCCTTCAAGCTCAGGGAACAAGGTTGAAGAGGGGACAAGAAGAAAGTTAGAGCCAGATGATGCAGAGGAGAGCTGTGGAAGGCTGTCACTGGCCGCTGTATGTATGCCCTCGCTGTGACTGTTGTAATCTGCACAGACCAGCACAATACTGGGCCCATCACCATTCCATCATGCATGACAGAGGGATCATGAGGCTCCCATCCCTCCCTGAAGAGTTTCAGACAGTTGATGGTGACTAAGGGAGTGGAGACATTTTCAGCTTGGAAATAGCCCCTGGTAGGACCCATGTACTCTGGTAAATAGCCCTCCACCTATGCTGAAGCATTCACCATAATTAAACTCTCTCTCTCTCTCTCTCTCACACACACTCACACACACACACACACACACTTTCAAGAGGTGAAGAAGTCATAGAAGTAGAAGAGGCACTAGTTTGGCAGCGGGGTGTTGAGGGCATCAAGAGAAGAGAGGGGGTTATGATCAAAATGCATTCTGTATAAAAATCGTCAATGAGCTAGGCGTGATGGCGCACGCCTTTAATCCCAGCATTTGGGAGGCAAAGGTAGGAGGATTGCCATGAGTTCGAGGCCACCCTGAGACTCCATAGTGAATTCCAGGTCAGCCTGGGCTAGAGTGAGACTCTACCTTGAAAAACCGAAAAATGAAAAAACCAAAAAAAAAAAAAAATTGTCAATGAATCAAAAAGCGACCCTGCCTCAAACAAAATGTAAGATGAGGACCTGCACCTGAGGCTGTCCTATGTCACCCACACGTGTGTACCATAGCATGTGTCTACACACCATGCACACACATAAACAAAGATCGTCAGTTTCGAAGAATGGAGATATTCAAGCCAGACAGACACAACTTGCACCTCACCTTTGTGACCCTAGACTATGTCATCATTGTTCTGAGACTCAAGGTTCCTCATCTGCAAAACGGGGGACACAGCATTTTGTAACAGTGTATTACCACATGCAAAACACCCTAGTGCATTACTGCATCAGCATAAGTGACATCTTTTCTAGTACATACACTCCAACATCAAGGTACTGGGGCTCCCCTAACTCCTCCTCCCAAACTCACCACCACAGCTCTCCGGCTGTCAATACTGAAGCCCACCAAAGGGGCAATCCGATGCACATAGCCATATGGCAAGGCATGGCTTACTTCTGTAGGCAGCCTCAGGGACAGTGTAAGAAATCAAACCTAAGGACCTGTGTTTGCTCAGAAAACCATGAGCAGACATACCCTTTACTTCCAGGTACTTCTTCATTCTTTATTAAGGACACCCCCAAAAGCCATAGTGGTGATTGCACTTTACCATGAATTGGGCTTTTGCTTTCTCTTGCCTTCTCCTCCTCCCTTCTGACTACAATGCTGTGTTTTCATGGGTCCTTACAGAGCTGCACACCTGTCACCACTAACCCCAATACGTGACCAGTCCCTCTCCAGCCTTGTCCCCACCTGCTTCCTGTCTCTGTGGATTTGCCTCTTCTGGAATCTCATATGACCAGGTTTTATATGTACTTGGCTTCATCCGTGAGCAGGACGTTTTCGAGGTGCATCATGTCAGAGTGTCATGTACCAGCACTTCACTCCTTTTGAGAATGAAAACCATGGAGTGGATAGGTAACTTGGATTCACCCATTCATTCCTTGCTGAGCGCCTGCATTGTTTCTTTTCACTTATCCAGAATGTTGCTGCTATAAATGTTCATATCCAGGTGTTTTTGTGTGTGGGTGGGGCATGGTTTCACTTCTCTTGGGATATATCTTAAATGGAAGTCCTGGAGCAGAAGACAAGCTTATGTGGAAGGGTAAGCTTACAGATTTTGAGGGCCAAACAGAGAGAGCCAAATCATTTTATACAGCACACACTTTCATCATTTTACAAGAACTCCACATTTGCATATCTTTACAAGAATCTCAAACCCCACCTTCTCCATATCATTTGCCAACACTTGATATGGTCTTTTGAGGAAAAATTTATTAATTTTTTAGAGAACTCCACCTTCTCCATATCATTGCCAACACTTGATATGGTCTTTTTAAAAATTTATTAATTTTTTAGAGACAGAGAAAGGGGAAGAGAGAGAGAATGGGCACACCAGGGCCTCTTGCCACTGCAAAAGAACTACAGACACATGCGCCACCATGTGCATCTGGCTTATATGAGACCTAGAGAATTGAACTGGGGTCCTTAGGCTTTGCAGGCATGCGCCTTAACCACTAAGCCATCTCTCCAGCTCCTTGATATAGTCTTTTTAATAACAGCCTCCCTTTTGCTATGAACTGCTGTTTCATATGGCTTTGATTGCATGTTCCTACTGACTAATGATGTCACACCTTTTCCTAGTGCTTATTTGCCAAAACAAAAGCCTTTTCAAATCCTTTGCCCATTAAAACACTATCTTTTTATTATTGAGTTATAAGAATCTATATGTATTCTGCATATAAAATCACAAGATATATTATTTTAAAACTGTTTCTTTTGTTTTGTAGGTTACTTTTTACATTTTCCTTTCCTCCTTTTTATTCATTTTCCTGATGGTTTTCATTGAGATACAAAATTTTAAAACCATAATAAATTCCAACTTATCTTTGTCCATTTCATTTGTCATGCTAAGGAACCAGTACTTAAAATCATGAAGACTTACTCCCATGTTTTCTACTAAAGATTTTCACTTTTATGATTGATTTTTCAATTAAATTTTGTATATGGTGTGAGGGAGGGCACAATTTTATTTATTTGCCTGTGAAGAAAACCAACTGTGTCAGAGTCTTCACAAAAGCAGATTGCCTGCAGAAAGTTTACCAATATGCCATACATGTATACACATTCAGTTACTCACTCAACAAACGTCAGCAGCAAGAATAGTTCATTGGCCTACAGAGTAATCATTTTTCTTTCTCTATTTGTCCTTTTCCCCTAACATTCCAGCAGACAGCAGATGCTAAGCTTTCTTGCCCGAGAAAATTATTTAAAGGTCATTTGTTGGCTTTTGTTTTTCCCAAACATCTAAATTCTAGAACCAGATGCCCAGGATAATCCTATTGTCCAAAAGAACATGAAAGAACTAGGTGTCCATCCTCTTCAAGAGAAGACTAGGAGTCCCTGGAAATGAAGGAGGAAGAAAAAAAGATGATACAGAGACACAGAGACCTGCACATGGTTTTCCAGGCATACTGCAGAGGGCAGGCTGTAGACATATCTGTCACATGCCTTTCCAGCGTAGACTATCAAACCCTAAGTCCATCACACCATGACAGATAAGAATGATCTGACAACAACTGACCAAATACCATTTGATATTTCAACATACAAATATATAAGCTTGAATGACCCATATACTGTAAAATTTGTACACCCTGAATTATAGCAAAGAGACATTATGAAACCCAAGGGGCCGATTTCCTCACTAGCAAGGCAAAAATGGTTCCTATGAGGTGGATAAACTACACACTTGCATCTATGATTGCCATGGGAATATTGAGATGCTACCAGGTCACAGGATACTTGTAAAGTTGACTTAGGGTGGTAAATATGCAAGTCCATGAAACCACAGTCAGCCAAGGCAATTAGTCAGGTCAACTCAAATACAAACCTAGTGATCACTTATTACATGCCTCCTGTATACAGAGCTTGTGTTCTGCTGGCTGTAAGCAGATCTCATTTAACTGATTCTTCCTCCCAACTGGCCTTTGAGATGCAGAGGTCCTGAGTAGACAGAGAACTTGCCCAAGAGTGTTAGTGTTGTAGTCAGCTCCATTTTCTGGGATGAACTTCCAAACAGACATTGTTTATGGGAGGAAGGGGTTTATTTCAAGATTATAGATCCAGGGGAAGTTCCATCAGTGGGGGAAAAAGCTGCTTCCATACATACAAGCAGAGAGAAACCATCACCTGTCAGCAAACACCAAAAGCAACAAGCACAAAACTGGCAACTTAAAGCAGGGCCCCAGGCACAGCTCAGACCCCACCACATACCTTTTGGCTGGAATTCAGATCTGCCTCCAACACACCTTAGGGCTGGACCTCAGGATCCACCCACAGCGACACCTCTTCCAGCCAGGTGGCTAGAGATCAGCTTTAACAAAACACCTAAGCATATGAGACACACATTCAAACTACCACATTCCGTCCCTGGCCACCAATAGACCATCTTACATTGTAAATTGTGTTAGTCCCACTTTGAAGGTCCCCACAGTCTTTACCAACTGTAAACTGTTTCAAAGTCCCAAGTCTCATTTGAGATTCAAGACTGCCTCTTAAGTTTGAGTCATGTAAAATCGAAACATGTTACATATTTTTAACATATAATGGCACAGAGTAAACATTCCCATTGCTAAAAAGCATAATAAGAAGAAACTGGACCATGGCAAACTCAGTAAGTTCAAGTTTGACATCTGTAATCAGTGATGACAGTCTCTGGATTTTTCCAGTTCTGCCCCTCAAGCTGGGCTGAGTAGCCAGGAAAGCTTGCACCTTGAGCCAACAGTGCTCCATGGCAGCCTCTACACAGCCCTGGTATATGATTTTTGGGTCTCCATTGCAAACCACAGTCCATCCTACAATGGCCTCATCAACCTCTCTAATCAGGAACTTCATGCCCTGGCTCATTTGCCACATCTCCAGCAGTAGCTCCTTGAACCATGCGTACTTCATGACACACTTCCATGCATTTTTCATGTTTCCAAAACCAACAGCAGGTTTGCAGTGGCACAGCCACTTTGAGGAAATAATGCCTGATCTTGAAGAACAGCTTATCTTTCAGTCATTGCCTTTCAAGAGAGTTTACAGTCTTTCCTGAGTGGAATCACCTCAAGCAACCTTTCCAGTGTAAGTAATTGGCCACCCTTAACAATAGTAGCTTTAGTAACCTAAAATCTGTCTCTGTGCTAATAGTTTTAAACTTGCTTGAATTTTTTTTCAACTTTAAATCTTATATCTCTCAGTTCCACATCTTTTGTCAAGCACATCAGTTCATTACTTTCAAATTCAACCTTGATTACACTCTCTGGGCATGGACAACAGAAAGAAGCCAGTCTTTATGCAAGTAGCACAGTTCCAACAAAGTTATCTGTGGTCTTTCCTTCCCCTTTGAAAGGTCATAAGAAACGCCCCCAAATACAATTCTCTTCATTTAGCATTTTCAAACTCTTACCAGAATAACCCATAAAACTTAGTTTACCACTCTGGAAGGCATCTTCAATTGCAAATACCAAGTCCATGCCCATTCCTCCAGGTTAGAACCTTTTCTAACTCAGTGTTCACATACCTAACTAACATATTCCCCAACAGAAGCCTAAGACTGGGCAAGGGACAGTAGCCCAGATGGCAGTCATATCTTGTTGGAATCTGTCAAAGTATGCCAACTCTCCATCCCAACAGTCAGGGTGCAGCTACCAGTCCTACCATCTATATATGTTCCACAGAAGGGGCATAACCCACCTGGGTGTGGGGGTTGTTCTAATTTTTCTATGTGCAAATTTTAAAAAAATGTGGTTATGAGCAAAATGGAATTTTTTTTTTTAAAAAAAAGATGTATTTTTGGGCTGGAGAGATGGCTTAGGGGTTAAGGCGCCTGCCTCCTAAGCCTAAGAACACTGGTTCCACGTTTAGCCAGATACAGTGACACAAGAGCGCAATGCCATACTTGACCACAAGGGGGCGCACACATCTGGAGTTCGTTCACAGCAGCTGAGACACTGCTGGCGTGCCCATCTCTGTCTTCCTCTCCCTCTCTCTCTGTCTCTCTCTCTGTCTCTCTCCAAAAAAATAATTAAAAATCTTTTTTTAAAAATATGTGTTTTTATTTATTTACTAGAGACAGGAGAAAGAGTGAGAATGTGCATGCCAGGGCCCCTAGCCACTACAAACTACTCCACATGCATGCGCCACCATGTGCATCTGGCTTATGTGGGACCTGGAGAATCAAACCTGGGTCCTTAGGCTTCACAGGCAAGCACCTTAACTGCTAAACCATCTCTCCAGACCCAAAATGGAACTTTTTATAGGAAAAAAAATCTCATAGAGCTAATTGATCACTGATATGAAACCCTTCAACTTGGTGCCTAAGAAAGTATTTTAGAGCCTTGCCTGAAGTAGAAAAAAATGTAACTTGATCCTACCCAATGAAATGTTAATGGTTTTTCCTTAAGCATTAATCTATTGAAAAATGTTGAGGATGAAAAATATAGATGTATAAGTCTTGTGAAAGAATCATGATTTATACATGTCCCACTGCTACTTCTGCTATCTGATTCTAGGCAAATGATTAAACCAAAGCTCATATCCCAAAGTGAAGCAGATTAGCAAACAGGTAGCAATAGAACACACGAGGCAATTTAAAGTATAAGGAACTACTGGTTCATCTTTTGTGTGTTTCTGAAGATATCTCCCCTCATTTTGGTTTATAGAAACATTTGATTTCCATTTTCCCATATACTAACTAAAACACAGACTTCAGGCCCCTCAGTTATCAATGGCCTACCTCATTTCCAGATTCCAAGAGGTTAAGTGACTTGTTGATTACTATGTATTCATAACCACAGTGCTATCAATATTGCTTACTGTCATTGCTTTTCTAAATGGACACATTGTCAAATTGCCTTTTGAATATTTACACTTATGCCAATAGATTTGTGCTGCTCTCGGCCTTAGGCCTCTTTTTGCAATGTGCAGCAGTTACTACAGAGACTTACACCTGGTCAAAATGCTGAAAATAAGTAACTTTTGAGTGCTCAGCCATAAATGAGACATCTATCTCATCCCCTCCAGGACTCAGGGAACATGGCTAAAGAAAGAGCTGAACAGATTGTAAGCGCTGGAGGATGGGAGGAGTGCTGTGAAAGGCTGTCTTCTGGACATGCATTGGTTCTTTGCACTCATGAACTCATAGCAGCTCTAATAACCTGCATAAGAGCTACAGAAGATTGGGCCCCATGGACATTCCATAATAGATTGAGGAGGGCCTCATGAGGTCCCATGCCTCTCTTAAGAATTATGGAGAGGTAATGGTTGCTGGGGAAAAGGAAGACTTTTTATTTTTTTCAGTCATGAAGCCATTAGTAAGTTCTCTATGTTCAAGCAAACAACCTTAGTGAAACTCAGTGGGTCACAGTTAAAAAAAAAAAAAAAAAAAAAAAAAGACATGAAAAATACAAGGAGGATTAACTGGGAAGAAGAAGGGGCTCCACAGGAACGTGAAGGTGATAAGAGGGGTAATGGGGGTGAATAGAATCAAAATGCATTACATGCATGTATGAAGTTGTCAAAGAATGAATAAAAACAAAGCTTTCAACTAAGTGGGGAAAGCTCAAATCCAGAAGTGGGGAAATGTGTATTGAAACGTGTACGTCAAACCCAAATGATTCTGCAAAGCCTGTGTTGGGTCAAATCATCTGAAGGCCCCTTCCCTCTCTGAGGAAGAACTGTCAGTCTAGATGCCTATGCTTCATTGCTAAGATGAACTCCAAAGTCAGTCCTTACTGGTGGTGGAAGCCTGAGCAAATGAGCCCTTCCTGCTTCATTTGCAAAGCAGAGGTTGTAAATGCATGTACCACATGTGTGCTGAGCACAAGTGTTCACTAAAGAGAAACTGCTGTTAATCATTAATCTCACCATAAAGCACCCACGGACGGATGGTATCTGCATGGGCTATGAGAAGGCCTTTCCTCCCCACCACACCATGGCAGGATCTCATTCCCAGGGGCATGTGGCTGGCTTTAAATGAAGAACAAGAACCCTTCCCCACCCTCTCTTGCTGAAATTGGTAGCCACTTGCATGTTTTGCTATAATATAGGACAAGAAAGCTCTTCAAAGGGATGCCAACTTAAACGTCAGGAACACTTCTTTTTTCCTCTTCTTTCAGCATGGAGCGCAAAGCAGTGATGGGGGTTATTATGAAGGAAAAGGTAAAGACTTGGACAGACCTAACCCATGGGCCAATGACCAACTCCAGCAACCACTGTTGAAACCTCTTGTTTCATCAGGAAAACAAACTCATGTGTATCTTTTTGCTACCATAATCAAAAAAGAAATTCAGACCAACACACTCTCCAAAATGCACTTCTCTTTTCTGTCAACATATACATTGCAGAACTGCTTGGGCAGCCAATTGACCCTGTCACTGAGAGGTCCAGAGACAAGTGCTCACTTAGCCTCTGGCAAAAGTGTCCAAGCTGTCTTCAAAGGCCTTCACTCCTCCAAGTGTGTTGGGGGGTGGACCAATAGCCAATATTGGTGCCACCTTCCATGTCCATTATAGAGTCTACATTGAGAAAGGATTTCAGATTTCCATACACAAAGTCTGACACCCGGGACTGGACTTCCAAGCTCTGTTCCACCATTTTGCTTTGACTATGAAGTAATTTAGTACTCCATATAGGCCACCCAGTCTCCATCCTCTGCGTCCTAAGTGCTGCGGTTACAGGTGTGTGCCACCACCCTGGGCTGCTGCCAGAATGGCCTTCTTAAAGCCGGCAAGACGCTCCTCACATGCCTCTCCTCCAACACTTCCAAAACCAGGGCTCTCCCTGTACACTTTCAAGAGCTTCTTATTACCTCCAGGTGAGATTCAGACTCCCTCAATTTGGAAATCTATGTCCTGCATTGTCCTGGAAACACCCATCAAGGTGACCATGATGCATGTAGTAAGCAGACAAGAAATAATTGGGGGATAAAAAAATGTTTGAAAAGAGTGTACCCATGAAACAGCATGGACCTTAATTCTGGCTTTACCATTACTAAGCAATGGGAAAACAGTCCTATCAAAAAGAAAAGAAGGGCTGGGCCTGGTGGCACATGCCTTTAATCCCAGCATTCAGGAGGCAGAGGTAGAGTTTGAGGCCATCCTGAGACTACGTGAATTCCAGGTCAGCCTGGGCTAGAATGAGACCCTACCTGGGAAAAAAAAAAAAATAAAAAAAGAAAGAAAAGAAGGAGATGGAGGAATGACTTAGTGGTTAAGGCACTTGCCTGCGAAGACTGAGCACCCAGGTTCGATTCCCCAGGACCCACTTAAGCCAGATGCACAAGGTGGCGCATGTGTCTGGAGTTCGTTTGCAGTGGCTGGAAGCCCTTGGCGCGCTCATTTTTCTCCCTATCTGCCTCCCTCTCACTCTCTCAAACAAGTGAATGAACAAAATATTTATTTAAAAAAAAAGGAAGGAAGAAGGGAGGGAGGGAGGGAGGGAAGAGAAGGAAAGAGGGAGGGAGGAAAGGAAGAAAGAAAAAGAAGGTTCTTACTTAGGACAGATCCGATTTTTAAGAAATAAAAAATGTAAGCTCTAGGAAGCAGATGAACAGAGATCAGTGACAGGGGGCATGAGAGGTTGCTCAGAAAAGATCTAAGCCTGTTGTAGAGGCTGGTCCAAAGGGCCCAGCACGTACAAAGCCTGCGGGGTGAAGGTGGTGTGTTTGAGGATTACAACAGAGGAAGGCCCTTTCAGAAGAGGTATCCTGGGAGGAACAGGGTTCACGTAAGAGAAGATGCTCAATTTCTTTCCCCTGATGTGTCTCGGGGTCCCTGCTGAGGAGTTAGCTGTCACGCTGCAGGAGTCCCGCCCTGGAAATCAGACCACGTGAAATTGGGGTCCCAGCTGAGCCACTTCCAGGCTGTTAACTCCCTTGCCTCCCAAGCCCCTGGCTTCCTCAGATCTCAAGCGGGGTTTGGACGAGAAACAACTTTGCACTTGTCACCTGGAAGGGCCCCTGCACATCAGGGCTCGCCCAAGCACCAGCGGTTTTGTGATTACCCCAGTGGATCCCTGCCCTGCCCGTTCCTCAAGACCAGCTTTGGAACATCAAGCTCATCCCAGACATCCCTCACTCCCCCACTCCCCCAGGCCTCTCTGTCGTTACCATCCCAGACAAACACCCCCACACACACACACATACATACAACCTGCTCAGGGCCATCGTGACCTCAACGCGGGTGCCGCCGCCGGACCCCCCCATTACCTGGGGGCCAAATGCGACTTGTCGCCACCTTGCGTCCTGGGCCCTGCCTCTCCCTCCCGGCCCCGTAAGCTGTGTCTGCGGCGCCCCCAGCCCAGCCGGGCCCGGGCGGCGCGGGATGCCTCGGCGGGGCTGGCGGCGGCGGCCACGCTGCGCGCTCTGGCAGAGGGGAGGGGGCTCGGCGGCGGCGGCGGCAGCGGGCCCGGCTGGGGGCAGAGCCAAGAGGCGCGGCGGCGGCGGCGGCGGAGGAGGAGGAGGAGGACTAGGAGGAGGAGGAGGAAGAAGAGGAGCATGCGGGAGGCTGCGGGCGGCGGCGCGGCCCTGTCCGCAGTGAAGCCGGCGGCGCCCAGGGCGCAGGGAGTGGCCGTCGCCTCCTGCGCGCACCATTGCTGAGATGGCGGCGGTGGCTGCGCGCCGGAGGTTCGGGGAGAAGAAGAGGAGGCGGCCGGGTGCGGGCTGAACGCTGTCAGCCTGGGAGCTCGCGTGAGACGGTGGAGGACAAGGAAGAGGAGGAGAAACAGCGCGGGCTTGGGGCGGCCTAGGCGAGCGGCGAGGCCGGAGAGGCCCCGGGGCAGAGCGCGGCGCGGCGCGGCACGGCCCGGCGCACGGCTGCAGGAGAGCGAGACGCGGCGATGGCGAACGCGAGCGAGCCGGCCGCGGGCGGCGGCGGCGGTGCAGGCGGTAGCGGTGCAGGCGGCGGCGGTGCGGGCGGCGAGACTGCCGCGCTGGGCCTGAAGCTCGCCACGCTCAGCTTGCTGCTGTGCGTGAGCCTGGCGGGCAACGTGCTGTTCGCTCTGCTCATTGTGCGGGAGCGCAGCCTGCACCGCGCCCCGTACTACCTGCTGCTCGACCTGTGCCTGGCCGACGGGCTGCGCGCGCTCGCCTGCCTCCCGGCCGTCATGCTGGCGGCGCGGCGCGCGGCGGCCACCGCGGGGACCCCACCGGGCGCGCTCGGCTGCAAGCTGCTCGCCTTCCTGGCCGCGCTCTTTTGCTTCCACGCCGCCTTCCTGCTGCTCGGCGTGGGCGTCACCCGCTACCTGGCCATCGCGCATCACCGCTTCTACGCCGAGCGCCTGGCCGGATGGCCGTGCGCCGCCATGCTGGTGTGCGCAGCCTGGGCACTGGCCCTGGCCGCTGCCTTCCCGCCCGTGCTGGACGGCGGAGGCGGCGGTGGCGACGACGAGGATGCTCCGTGCGCCCTGGAGCAGAGGCCCGACGGCGCTCCCGGGGCGCTGGGCTTCCTGCTACTGCTGGCCGTGGTGGTGGGCGCCACGCACCTCGTCTACCTCCGCCTGCTCTTCTTCATCCACGACCGCCGTAAGATGAGGCCCGCGCGCCTCGTGCCCGCCGTCAGCCACGACTGGACCTTCCACGGGCCCGGCGCCACTGGCCAGGCGGCCGCCAACTGGACGGCGGGCTTCGGCCGCGGTCCCACGCCTCCTGCGCTCGTGGGTATCCGACCGGCGGGGCCGGGCCGCGGGGCGCGCAGGCTCCTAGTGCTCGAGGAGTTCAAGACGGAGAAGAGGCTGTGCAAGATGTTCTACGCCGTCACGCTGCTCTTCCTGCTGCTCTGGGGGCCCTACGTCGTGGCCAGCTACCTGCGCGTCTTGGTGAGGCCTGGCGCCGTCCCTCAGGCCTACTTGACGGCCTCCGTGTGGCTGACCTTCGCGCAGGCAGGCATCAACCCCGTCGTGTGCTTCCTATTCAACAGGGAGTTGAGGGACTGCTTCAGGGCCCAGTTCCCCTGCTGCCAGAGCCCCCAGACCACGCAGGCCAGCCTCCCCTGTGACCTGAAAGGCATTGGTTTGTGAGGTTGCCTGCCTTCCATGCTCCCCACCCAGGCTCAACCCTTTGGCATGGACATTGACCGCTTCTTCCCTTTCTGTCCGGTTTCTGATTTTTCTACGCTGCCTTCAGAAGACTCTCAAAGTGGACACACACTTGGATTGTACAGACGCCTGTTTGGGGGGGGGGTCAGTGTTTGAGTTTATCCTTCTAAGTACTTTCTTCTTGGCCATAGGCCCTGCAGTCTTTTTGTACTGGTACTGACTTCTTTTCTTCCATGTGTGTGGGTGTGTGTGCGTGTGTGTGCGTGTGCGTGTGTGTTTTTTTTTAATTAAGGCTACACTTTTATTCATGCAAAGTTTCTTAAAGACCATGGCCAGTTTTCTACAGAAGCTATTTTTGACAACCTCAAGTGGCATTATATTTGAGTTGCGGTGGAGTAGAGAAGACTAGGGGCACTTCACGTGTTAGCACTTCTTGAGGGTCTTCTGTTGGAGGCTGTGAAGAGGGGGTGGGGGAAGTTGCCCCCAAGTCTTACTATGAATTGCCAGGCCAGAGGGCCAGTTGTGCAGTGCGGGTTTCTTCGCAAGTGTGCGGAACTTTCTCCAGCTTTGCTACTGAACTTGAAGAGCGGAAATGGAAGTTAATAGGAAGGCAATCACTTCTGAAGCAGTAACAAGATTGCTGGTTCCTTGTTTATACGACTAGAAAAACTCCACATCAGCAGCAGCTGTTCTGTATATCAATCTTGAATGGAAATGTGTCTGTAAACCTGTAACTTTTAAGAGGCTAGCAAGTGGTTTTGGATAGTAACGGTGCGCAGAAAATACAGTAATTGCATGTTTGTATGTATGATCGTGGTTCTCAGATGGGAGGGTTCTGGAAAGTAGCAACCTACGTCACAGTTGTGTAGGTCTTTTCTGCCAGTAAGAAGTTAAAATAGTTTTTTGGAAATGGCTTTTGCCATTTTCTTCTGTCCTATGAAACTAATTTCCACTTTGAAGATTGTTCTGTTGTCCGTGGTATCAAGAAATGGAAGACAGTAATACCTCGCCTGGGAGACAAAACATTTCCTACCGTGTTGGCTAGGTTAGGCTGTGCTGTTCTACTGATGGTTGCTTTAAATTTATTAATAAGAACTATGATTTTAACTTATCTGTCCTTGTTAGACATTGTCATTTGAAATTGAAGGACTAAATTGCAAGTACTGTACAATATTTTTTGCTTAAAATGCTACGTTTTTATTAATGTACCTTGCGTTTTGAGGATTTCTATATGTATTTCTCTTTGCATTACACAAATATACCAGTATTTTCATTCTGGAGTGGCTGCCTGCTGCTGTTTAAGGCCAGCTTGTCTTACTGTGTTCTAAGTATGTCACTTAGAATCTGCTCTCCCCTTGTTGCATGCTATTCCATGTGAGACTATGTGGTTTGAACACCAGCATTTCCAAGTCATCTGCAGGCCTTTGGATTTGAGGTGCAAGATAAAAATGGGCAAACTTCTTTAAAGGAAGAAACAGTAAGCATATGTACCATTTTAAAACTTTTGTAAAAATGGACAGGGGTGTAGGTCAGTGGGGGAGCATTGTTTAGTATATGAGAGACCCCAAGAGCCACAAGGTGGGGAGGAAGTACACTGATAATAAAACACATGGAATCCTCCTGATAAAATAGTTTAGCTTTTCAAGGTAGGGTCTTGCTCTAGCCCATGCTGACCTAGAATTCACTATGTAGTCTCAGGGTGGCCTCGAACTCACAGCAATCCTCCTACCTCTGCCTCCCAAGTCCTGGGATTAAAGGTGTGTGTGCCACCACGCCCAGCATAATGAAATATTTTAAATGGGTACAGTAAATATAAAGAAATTTATTTTGAGTAAATGACCAGTTAAATATTTAATCCAAGTGAGATGAGCAGTGAGGCATTGTGGCCATCTATCTAATAAAAAGACACCATTATTTTGTCTGTGACCATTAGTCAGACTATGGAAGATGGTCTATTTGTCTTCCTAGGACTTAAGTTCAGGTGGAACTCCACTCTCCAAGGGCCTGGCATCTGCCAACCCAAAGAGAGAGCCACTGAGGGAAATGAATCTTCATGTAACCCTCTACCCATACACAGTGATCCAAGTTCAAAGGCTTCATATCACCAAAGCCAGGTGTTAGTCAGAACTCAGGATGCCACCCACCACAGAAAATTCCTGAGACCCTCCAGCCTTAGGGAGTGTCTGGACTGTAGCACAGACAACCTAACCTGCTGGTGCTAAGAGGTCCAAGTTCCTGGGGTATTTTCTGAGGAATGGACTTCAGTGTTTGGACAGTCTGGGGATTCCTAATGGGATGTACAGAGGTGGGATCCTGGAGGCGACATCTCCCACTTTCCTCAGAAGGTTGGAGACATGATTTACTTTCCACCTGTTGTATACCAACTTGATCGTCTGAGTTTTTTATTTTATTAAATAAGAAAGATCCTGATTAGAAGGGAGAAGGCATGATTTCTAGTGAGAATTCAGGTAAGAGAAATAAGACATAGCAACCAACTATATGAAAAAGAGAGGCAGGGAGCCTTGGAGAAAATGGTGAGAAGGGGAGATGCCCTCCAAATTGAATGGCTCTTGGGGGTCGCTGACTCTATGAACATGGCCTTGTGAATTCCATTCTTAAATCATTAAGGAATGCTTAGCCCTGTCTCCGTACTCCACTCATGGTAGCAGAGCAGTATCGTGTACTCTAGGGAGACTTGGACTAACATGTTTGTTGGCTTAATTGGAATATTAGCTGCCCCTCCCCAGGGTGAGATAAATAAGTTGTCTTGTAAGGGAAGTAACAACACCACCACCACCACACACACACACACACACACACACACACACACACACACACAAAGATTTGTATAGAAATCTTTATCTGCATTCCTGGCATGGAATTTTGGGTTGAAAATGTTCATTTTGGGGTCATTTCATACCTTATATCAAAGAGCTTTGCAGAATGAGTAGATCTGTTTAAGTTGAAACCTGATAGTCACTTTTTAAAAAGCAAATGTTTCTTTTTTGAGAGAGAGGGAGAGGAAGACAGAGATGGGGGCTCCAGCAGTCTCTCAGCTGCTGCGAACAAAATCTAGATGCGTGCGCCCCCTTGTGGTCAAGTGCGGCCTTGCGTCACTTTGCATCTGGCTAAACGTGGGACCTGGAGATTGGAACCGCTGGACATTGGAACCAGCGTTCTTAGGCTTAAGAGTCAGGCTCCTTAACTGCTAAGCCATCTCTCCACCCCTAAAAAGCATCTAACAGATCATTAGCAATAATGATAATTGAGTCTAATATGCAGCCTTTTCCAAGCTTGTTATATTTTTTTGTCAAATTGGTTTACCATTCTTTTCCATTTCTTTTCAGGTTCTTTCCCTCTTTCTCTTTATTTTGCTCCTTTCCTTAGGCCTTTTTTCATGTATGTGTGTAATATGGTATGTGGGGGGGGGTGTATGCACATGTATGTGCCTGTGCAGCCCTGCATGTGCTCACCTGTGACGGGATGTACTTGGCTGTGGTGTCCAGAGGGAATATTAGTTGTTCCCTTCCATCACTCTTGTCTGTTCTTACTTGAGCCCGAATCTCTTACTGATCCTAGAGCTTGCCATGCTTATGTGAATCCCCGGTTTCTGCTCTCCTACAGACTAGGTTTACAGATGTATGTGGCTATGCCCAGCTGTTTATGTTGATCCTGGGGATTGAACCCAATTAGTCGCTCAGATTCCTCAGGCCCTCATGCCTGCACAGGAAGTGCTCTTAAGAGCTGAGCCATATATCCAACCTTCTCACCCTTTTTAAAAGCAATGAAACCGTTATTTTTGCCCAGTCTTTGGTCTGTCCTAATTCTCTTGCCTTGTGAGAGGTGACGGGGTCCTAGGTTATAGCCTAGGGTTAGGGTGTAATTTTGCAGATGAAGCACTGGGTGGAACCCTCTTAGGTGTCTATAGAGTCTACCTATGGTTTCTGTTCCTCCTCACCTCTTCCTTTGTATTCCCTCCACACCCCCCAACCCTGCCTGGGAACTCCTTCCTGCCATGTTTCCATCAAGATAATGGGCAAAATAGTCAACAGCTAGGACGGCATGGGCATAATAAACCTCAGCATCCAGCCATACCCTGGGGTATTCCTGACCACTGGGGTATGCCTGACCACCAGCCCAGGATGTTGGGACACCCTTGTTGGCCAACCATGACTCCTCTGTGTTCCCTGTACTATGGTCTCTCCAGGAAGGCTACTGTGTTGTGCTTCAGTTTGTGGAACAGCTGATGTCTCCTGCTCCTTCCCCAGTCTTTCCCCTGCCTGTCTCTTCCTGCCCTGTACTTGTGCCACTCCAGGTTCCTGGCAGTGTCACACCTATGTGCCTTTGTATGTGTCACTCCTATATCCAAAGCCCTGGCTGCCCCCACCCCTGTGAACTGTTACTAAACTTCAGACCTAAAGAGTAAGTGTATGTAAGGGGGACCACCTGTCCTCCACACAGAGGTGGATATATTACTTCAGTTCACACCCTGAGAGAGGTGCATCTTTTGCATCTATGAGGTCTGAGTGCCCCTGAGGGGCCTAGTAGCAGCAGACATGGCCTTAACGGCAATTTAAGCCATCTTTGCACTGAGATTGCTGGGCTATGAAAGGTAACTGACTGAAGATACTCTTACTCCTGTGGACTGCCAAGAGCACTGATCTGTACAGCCTGTTCTGAGAGGAGTTGGGGAGACAGTGGAAGACTGTCTTCACCCCTCACATCATGGCCCCTTATCCCATACCTTTGCTGCTTTTTGGCTGCTTCACAAGTAAAACTAGTAAGAACAAGTTTGAGCTGAGCCCAAGGGTTTTGTTCTGCTACTTCTCCACTTCAGACAAGACTTTTGGGGGTCCAACTCAACTCATAAGGAGCCCTCTCCCCCGCCTTATTTGTTCCTTTTGCGAAGTTCTTGGGTGATGGCGCGATGCTTGTAGCCACATCAGACCAACTGTCTTGAGTCCACGGAGAGGAACTGTGCATGCAATCAAGACAGAACAGAAAGAGTACAAGAATGACTAAGTTTGCCTTAATCTCTCACCGGAGGCACAGCCTCAGACCTCTACACTCAGCTGTGAGACAAAAACTCCCATTACTTCAGCCATTAATAGTTAGGATGACTAAGGGCTAGCACGAAGCTCCATTGGCAAAGCACTTGCCTTGCAAGCATGAGTTTTATCCCTACTACCCATGTAACATACAGGGCAGGGTGGTATGCACCTGTAATCCCAACACTGGAAAGGCTGAGACAGATCCTTGGAGTTTGCTGGACAGCTCGTTTTACCTAATTGGTGAGCTCCATCCAGGCCAGTGAGAAGTGGACAGCATTCCTGAGGATGCCCCTCAAGGTTGTGCTCCAGCCTTTACACACACACACACACACACACACACACACACACACACGATCTCTCGCACGTACTCTCACTTTCTCTCATGCACATGCATCCACCCAGACACATATGGCCATACCCATACAAACAGGCACACACATACACACAAACATTTAGGAAGGTTAAGTAATTACAAAAAATACATAAGACTATTTTATACCTTTTACCCCTTGGATAAGTATGCTTGGTATCCTAGAACTGTATTCACATGTTGTAAAAAGAGCTAGACAATAAATTCATGTTTTCTAGCTATCTGATTGTCCTGCATGCTGCTAATTATCGTAGCTCCAGAGAACAATGGAATAAATTCTTCATTATTTATTACTACCCCACTTCTGTTTAATTGTATTGTGTAATACTTTTATGACTAGTGTATGCTTAAAACTTTCCTAAATATTATGGCTTGAATGTGAAGTATTTCCCACAGGCTCATGTATCTAAGCATTTGGTCCCCAGCTGGTGGTGCTGTTTTGGGAAGTTTTGGAACCTTTGGGAAATAGGGCCTAGGAGCAGGCCATGAGTATTATAGCCTATCCCATTTCCTGTCCTGTCTCTGCTTCCTGGTCAGCACCCTAAGAGAAGCTGTTCCTGCAGTCTCCTGCCGTCACCCATGCACCCACTGCGGCCACTATGCCTTCCTCTTCATGATGGATCTATCCCCTGAGAAATGAGCCAAAACAAATCCTTCCCCCCTCAAGTGGCTTCAGTCAGGTGTTCGGTCATAGCATGGAGAAATGTAATGAATAGCATCATGGATCTAGCTACAGGATCCTACAAGGAGTGAATCCAACCACTTAGCATACACGGAAAGCCAGCACAAAGCCAGATTCTGTGTTGGGTGGCACAGGGCACAGAGGGGAGGAGGTGTAGGTCTCTTGGCTACTGGCTAGCTGATTAGGGACACATGGCAAGACAGAACCAGACAGATGCCAGGAAGGGTCCAGACAGAGAGCTGGGGCTAAGCCAGAGAGCAGTGTCTGAGGAGGCCCTGGGCAGGCTATCTCTACTTACCCACCGAGGGGAAAAGGGAAAACCTGAAGACCAGGAGGGAAATTGCCACGGCTCCATCTTCCCCTCCTCCTGTATTGATACACATCCTTCTGACTCCTTCCATGCTCTCTACACTCTGGAGTCCATTGTAAAAATTCATTTCTCTAAGTGAAGTACAAACCACAGAATTCTCTCTTCAAAAATTCCTGTCCCAATTCTATCCAAATGTGCTGGTTCCAGTAAGGAGTTGGGTAGTTTTAAGGAAGTTTGTCATACACCATCTTGTCATGAGGAGTGCCTGCCAGGACACAGTTGGTGACTAGTCAGAATTGAACCGAAGTCATAGAAGTAACCCTTGAAGGACCACAGTGCCCTTCCTGATGCATGAAGGGAGAGCAGGTGTACCTTACAGAGAACGTTTTGTTTTGCTTTCCCTTTTTTTCCTTTATTTTATTTGAGAGAAGAGAGAGAATATTGGCATGCCAGGGCCTCAGCAGAGGCTTTCATCACCTAGTGGGCATGTGCAACCTTGCATTTGCCTCACCTTTGTGCATCTGGCTAATGTGGGACCTGGAGAGAGATCAAACATGGGTCCTTAGGCTTCACAGGCAAGCACCTTAACCGCTGAGCCATCTCTCCAGCACAGAGAAGGTATTTTTGTGCTTTTGTTTTAAGCAAGAAAGGGGTCTGAGGGGAAGGGTTAGAAAGTACCCAACTAACCCTGTGTGATAAGCAGCTTGAAATTTATATATGAAAACTGAAAGCTGGGTGTGGTGGCACACACCTTATCAAATCAAATTCAACTGAGAACTGAGGCCCAAAACACTTAGGTTGCAATGTCAAGGCATAAATGCAATAATCTTACTTCTCAGAAAGATTAAGGAGACAGGTAAATTGGAGTTATTCCTGCTTGGCTTCTAGGAGAAATGATTTAGTCATTTACAAATTAAGTTTTAAGTGGCCAACTTACAACAGGTGGAAGGAAGACATACAAACTGTGGGAAAGCTGTATATTTAAACATTTCCCTGGTACATCTGTATTACCTGGAGTGTGCTGCTCTGTATAGTTTTGTAGGAGGGAAATTTAGTTTTTTGCTAGGAAATGGCATCTGGGAAGTGCGTGCTGTGGTCACTTGCTTTGAAATCTGGAGGGACAGTAAGTGTTTTCACTTTTGTGGTGACAGAGACATGCTGTCCTTTCAAATGGCTTTGGCAATTATTACCTTTCACTGCTAACCTACTACTGTGTTTCCTTTTTATTTCCCTATGTGTGGGTGGTGTATGCACCTATCAATGCAGATGTATGAAGCCCTTGATGAGCTGTCTTCCTTCCTCCATCATTCAACTGTGTATTTCCTTGAGATGGAGTCTCTCTCTGAACGCAGAGATGCGGTTTACAAGCCCCAGCAATTTTCTGGTCTCTGCTTCCCACAGATCTGGGGTTACAGCTGTGTGGAGTCATGCCCAGCTTTCCCCCCACCGCCCCCGGGTGCTAGAGACTCTAACTCAGGATGAATAGGCCATATCAGGCTCTTATACTTCTGTGGCAATCACTCCTGCCCATTGAGCCATCTTTCCAGCTCCTTCTTTTCAGAATGCTATAGAAATCATTTGAAATACACAAGAAAATGAGGTTTCTATCCCTCATTTAACATATGTGCTTTTCTCTTTCATTCCTCATAGAGTCCCTGAATACTGACCTATATGTGTGGCCATGCGCTGGGCAGAAAGGACCCATTCCAGGTTCCATTTAGAAAAGCGATATGCAGAGTATAACTGCTATGCGTAATTCTTTAAGGCCACAGTCACAATCATTGCCATTTGCATATCTATCTTGAGGAATTATGGGATACCCAGAGCTATTTCTAGAACTCCATTTGCATAATTGTTTTAATCCTTTATGAGTACAGTGACACATGGTCTGACAAAGGATTTTTTTTAAAGAGTTCAGTTACTTTATAATGTTTGTAAAGATATTAGAATTACAGAATTACCTTTAGGTGTATATTTAATAACCTGTCTCGACTGAAAGGAACACAATCATACAACACCATTACTCTCTGTCAAAGGCATTGCACTTTGGCTACCGTGGTTCACTGAAAGTTTATTATTTAATTGTACTGCTTGCTCTTTGTTTTCCTCTAGCACTTCTTTCTTTCTTCTTTTCTTTCTTTTTTTTTGTTTTTTTTGTTGTGGTTTTTTGGTTTTTGGTTTTTCGAGGTAGGGTCTCTTTAGCTCAGCCTGACCTGGAATTCACTATGGAGTCTCAGGGTGGCCTCAAACTCACAGTGATCCTCCTACCTCTCTGTTCACAAGGGCTGGGAGTAAAGGCGTGCTCCACCATACCCAACTCTCCAGCACTTCTTGATGATTAAAATTCATTTAAGCATCATGAGAAAATCTACAGTTGTTTTGGGACTCAGTGACTTTCCCAAGATTCCTTAATCCATGGGTAGGTGACATGTGTCAAGATATGGACCCTAGCTGCCAGAAGGTAGATTGACTCACCCTCCTCCTGTCTGTACTACCCATGTGCTTGTGACCAAAACATGCATTTATGGCCCTCCCTCTATTTTTATGATGGTATTATCTTAGGACTATAATAAGATAAAAATACATTATCTTCAACCCTCTATTTTATTTTTTATTTTTTGAGAGACAGAGAGAGAAAGAAAGAGACACAGAGAGAGAATGGGCATACCAGGGCCTTTCAGCCACGGTGAACAAACTCCAGATGCATGTGCCCCCTTGTGTGCACGTGGGACATTGCACGCTTGCATCACTTTTGCATCTGGCTACCTGGGACCTGGAGATTTGACAAGTATTCTCAGGCTTCGTAGGCAAGCACCTTAACTGCTAAGCCATCTCTCCAGCCTAAGTTTACCCTCTAGTTTGAACATTCTCCTTCCATGTGGCTAATAGCTTCTTACAGTAGTTTAATACCATGACTGTAATATGGAGGAAAACTCCTTTGTGACCCAGGCCATATCCCCTCCCTCCACTTTGCCCCCACACCTGAGTTAGTCAGTCCTAGCAGGGACCTTAATGCCCTTTGGTTTCCTCATGGCCTCCTGGACCATCTTGTGGTTAAGTGGCTGGCACCAGGACATCCCCATCACTAGGTAACAAATCTGGACACACCCCATGGGCTTGTCTCACTTGTCACTACTTCCAACATCCAACCCAATTCTGGGGTGTGGTTAAGTCCATCCTCCACAGGGCAACCAGTAAAAACCAGAACATGAGTTTTATTTATTTTTAAAATATTTTTGAGGGAGCTGGAGAGATGGCTTAATGGTTAAGACACTTGCCTGCAAAGCCCAAGGACCGGGGGATTCCCCAGTACCCACATAATCCAGATGCACAAAGGGGCACAGGCATCTGCAGTTAGTTTGCAGTGGCTGATGGCCCTGTCATGCCCATTCTCTCTCCCTCTCTCTCTTTCTCTTTCTCTTTCTGCCTCTTTTTCTGACTCTCCAACAAATAAATTCATAAATAAAATATATAATATTTTTTGGAGAGAGACAGAGAGAGAGGGAGAGGAAGACAGATAGAGATGGGCGCACCAGCAGCCTCTCAGCTGCTGTGAACGAAATCCAAATGTGTGCACCCCTTGTGGTCAAGTACAGCATTGCGCCCTTGTGTCACTGCATCTAGCTAAACATGGGACCTGGAGATTGGAACCGCTGGAGATTGGAACCAGCGTTCTTAGGCTTAGGAGGCAGGTGCCTTAACTGCTAAGCCATATCTCCAGCCCAAATATTTTTTAATTATTGTTTTTATTGACTTCTATACCTCCATACAAAAACCCCACCTGACATTTCCCTCCTCCCCATTCCACTTTAGAACTCCAGTCTCCATCATATCCCCTCCTCGCTCCATTAGTCTCTCCAGCCTAAGTTTAACCCTCTAGTTTGAACATTCTCCTTCCATGTGGCTAATAGCTTCTTACAGTAGTTTAATACCATGACTGTAATATGGAGGAAAACTCCTTTGTGACCCACCACAGGGCAACCAGTAAAAACCAGAACATGAGTTTTATTTATTTTTAAAATATTTTTGAGGGAGCTGGAGAGATGGCTTAATGGTTAAGACACTTGCCTGCAAAGCCCAAGGACCGGGGGATTCCCCAGTACCCACATAATCCAGATGCACAAAGGGGCACAGGCATCTGCAGTTAGTTTGCAGTGGCTGATGGCCCTGTCATGCCCATTCTCTCTCCCTCTCTCTCTCTCTCTTTCTCTTTCTGCCTCTTTTTCTGACTCTCCAACAAATAAATTCATAAATAAAATATATAATATTTTTTGGAGAGAGACAGAGAGAGAGGGAGAGGAAGACAGATAGAGATGGGCGCACCAGCAGCCTCTCAGCTGCTGTGAACGAAATCCAAATGTGTGCACCCCCTTGTGGTCAAGTACAGCATTGCGCCCTTGTGTCACTGCATCTAGCTAAACATGGGACCTGGAGATTGGAACCGCTGGAGATTGGAACCAGCGTTCTTAGGCTTAGGAGGCAGGTGCCTTAACTGCTAAGCCATATCTCCAGCCCAAATATTTTTTTAATTATTGTTTTTTATTGACTTCTATACCTCCATACAAAAAACCCCACCTGACATTTCCCTCCCCTCCCCCCATTCCACTTTAGAACTCCAGTCTCCATCATATCCCCTCCCTCGCTCCATTAGTCTCTCCAGCCTAAGTTTAACCCTCTAGTTTGAACATTCTCCTTCCATGTGGCTAATAGCTTCTTACAGTAGTTTAATACCATGACTGTAATATGGAGGAAAACTCCTTTGTGACCCAGGCCTGGACTTCCCTCAGGGCTACAATGCAGGTTTCTGATCCTGCCATTTTACAACTCTTTAAGAGTAGGAGAATCTTGCTCTTTTTTTTTTAATTATTATTTTTTATTGACTTTTAATCTTACATACAAAAAAACCCACCTGATATTTCCCTCCCCTCCCCCCATTCCACTTTAGAATTCCAGTCTCCATCATATCCCCTCCCTCTCTCCATTAGTCTCTCTTTTAATTTGATGACATCATCTTTTTCTTCTATTTTGAGGGTCTTGCAGAGTATTGCTAGGCACTGCAAGGTCATGGATATCGAGGCCAATTTCTGTCTGCCAGCCCAAATATTTTTTAAAATATTTTTTGAGGGTTGGTGACATGGCTTAGTGGTTAAGGTGCCTGCTTGTGAAGTCTGAGGGAGGACCCAGGTTTGATTACCCAAAACACATGTAAACCAAATATACAAGGTAGTGTATGCATCTGGAGTTTGTTTGCAGTGGCTAGGGGCCCTGGTATGCCCATTCTTTCTCTCCTTCCCCCTCCTCCTTCCTCTCTCAAATAAATATTTTTTGATATGAGATCTCATGTAGCCTAGGATGACTTAACTGGTGAGAGCCTGTGTCTCAGAAAGTAATGGAGAAGGGGAGTGGAGAGATGGCTTAGAAGTTAAGTGCTTGCCTGTGAAGCCGAAGTACCCCAGTTCAAGGCTCAATTCCCCAGGACCCACGTAAGCCAGATGCACATGGTGGTGCATGCATCTGGATTTCATTTGCAGTGGCTGGAGGCCCTGGTGTGCCCATTCTCTCTTCTCTCTCTCCCTTTCTCTGTCTTTAATAAGAAAATAAATAAAAAAATAAAAATTAATTAATTAAAACTTTTTTTTAAAAAAAAAGAAAGTAATGGAAAAGGCTGAAGAGATGGCTCCATACACCATACCAGACATAGCCTACACATACACATGCCAACATATAAAAAACAAGGAATGTGGACAGCCATCAAGTGAGATTCCTCCTCACTCACATATGTGCATGCACACCCACATGCACATAAGTGCATCCACACATATATAACACACAGATACACTCATGCACACCACATGCAAGACAAAGACAAAAACAAAACACAAGGAAAAGTGTAGGAACGCAGGATAATCAGCGAGGGGACCTCAATGCTGTTGTCGATAATGCAAGAATGCCACCATTTTTCCCATATGGAAGAAGGCTGCTCTTTGGGTGGGGTCTGTCTGTGGCTGTCCATGTGTTGGGAGGTTGGCTGGCAAGGAGGGAAGATGTACTGGATCCTTGACGTGGCGGGCCTATTGGAAAGTAATTGGGACATGTGCAGGGAACAAAAGTTGATGAAATTGTCACAGGACTCTGGTTAGTTATATGGAGACAATTATGATAGGTGAACCTGACTCCTTCCTCCTTCTGGCTCCTCCCACTCCCTCTAGCTTCCTCCTGTCTCACTATGAGATCTCTCCCTCAGGCCATCATGCAATCCCGCCTCTGAAACCTGAGATAAACAAGCCTTTTTTGTTTATAAAGCACCTAGTCCTAGGTATCTTGTTCCTGCCATGGAAAATGGATTAACACAGATGGCAGCAAGAGGATCCTGTCAAGAAGGCAACGTGTTGGTTTGTTTCAGCCCAGTGAGAAGGAGGCAGGGAGGGGCGGGGTGAGGGGGAGGGGATGAAATATTAAAGATGGAACAAGATGGTGGGCTTTGAGAAGACAGTGAATGACAGATATATGGTGTTCCCTTATACCATTTTTAAAATTTTTATGTTTAAACCTTTCCATAACAAAAGTTTTGTTGACTGATTTGTGTGTGTTTTTAACAACAAGCCCAAAACACTCATGCCAGCCTTAATCCTGTCAACAGGGGAATGCAGTTTGGAAAACTTCTGAAGAGTCATTCAAACCTAACTTAATAAAATGCAATTTTCTCCAATTTGGCATGCAGAGCTTTTGAGTTTCTGCAACAAAAAACTCCCCCCTCCCCAGATTGCTCATGTTTTAATCAAGATAATGAAAAAACATGAATTGAAACAATGTGGAATGTGGATGTTTGCTTAGAAGTGCAGTTGTAAGCAGTTGAAATCATTCCTGTGCAACCAGGGTGATTCTGTCCACGTCCTTTGTTGTGCTACTGTCCCAGCATGAGGACCAGAGTTCGAATCCCCAGCACCCTGTAAAATTGATGAACATGGCAGCCCATGCCTGTGATCCCTGTGCTGGGAATCCACAGGGCTCATTGGCCAGCTTATCTAGCTGAATCAGTGATTTCTAGGTTCCATGAGAAAATAAGACGGAGAAGCAATAGAGGAAAACACCTTATATCAACACTCCCATGCATGTGAACACGTGTGTGCTCACCACCCGTACATATAACATGGACAAAGCAGCGAAGCAGACACAACACAGCTTAGCCTAAACCAGTGATTCTCAAAGGGAGACAGCTCATTCTCAGCTGCAGCCTGTGGAGGATGTGTGCCAATGTCCAGCGATGGCACTGGTTGTCAGAACCATGGCCTTGTCACCAAGATCTAGTTACTAATCAACCTCCCATAATGCCCAGGAGGGTTCCCCACAACATAGAACAGCGTGGTCCACAAAAGGCATAGATAGGGTCGAGGTGAATAATCCCTGGACCAATGTGAGAGTGCACCTGGAACCATTTGGCAGCTGACACCCCAGGGATCAGGCCACCATTCTGTGTGACCAGCACAACTGCATGCAGGAGTACCCCAGCCTCACGGAGAAGTCTCCAGGCAGGCACTAAGGACCCAAACTTGAAACGCGTGGGATATATTTCCTCCTGTGCGTTCTATTACCAGGACTCATGGCACCCACACAGTGACTTTCCATGGTCATGCTGTCACTCTTGGGTGACTAGCACTCATTCTGATGAGATGCCACAAGCCTGACTTGTTGCGTCACAGAGGGCGGGGACAGTGGACTCCAGCGCATCCTGGGGACTTACAAACCCAGTGGATCAAAGGAAGTCCGAAGGTGGAGGGGGGATTTCATCTGCAGGGGATTTCCAACAGAGTCACCGGAGGCCCCCTAAGAAACACAGGAGGTCCTGTGCTCCAGAGAAGTATGAACAGCAGGGGAGCCATGGACCAACAGCTTGCTGACCTCATCTGGTTCTCCAGAGTTTGCTGATTCTTCCCATGAGTAACCAATGACAGAGCTGGGCGTGGTGGCGCACGCCTTTAATCCCAGCACTCGGGAGGCAGTGAGTTCAAGGCCACCCTGAGAATACATAGTTAATTCCAGGTCGGCCTGGGCTAGAGTGATACCCTACCTCAAAAAACAAAAACAAAAACAAAACAACAAAAACAAAACAAACAAACAAAAAACTGCCGGGCTGACTGACTCTAACATGGCCACACTGAGAGAGCAGCGGGGTGACAGTCATCAGTTAGACAGGAGGGGTTGTTAGGAAGTCGCTTGGGCATAAACTTGTGCTTTAGTAAACAACAACAACAACAAAAACACGTTGCTTTTAATAAAAGGTTAAACACAGCCTGAAATGATTCTATCCATGAGTCAGTGATGGTCACAAAGCTGAAAGGTATCCTTGAGTTTGGTTCTTTGATTCTGGCACAAGATCTATTTTTACCTTGAGATCAATGGACTTCATCAAAATCAACTTTTGACCTAGTTTGTCTCATGGAAATCCCCATTTGGCTTACCTTTAGAGTCTCACAGAGCTAAGAAATCTCAGTGACTGATGGGCCATCCTGGGAGGCGAGGCAGCCTTGCAGTTATCATGGTATACAGACATGACGTGCTTTGGTAAAGCTATCCTAAAGAACCTCTGGGAAACATGATCACAGGTTTTTGAAACAGTGACTGCAAAGGTGTTGGTTTGGATAACAACTAACAAAATAATCTCTAAGTAGAATAGAATGACACTCTAACTAATATTAATAATAACAACAACAATAATAATAATAAGTAGAAACATACTGAACACCGAGGATCTCCTGTGACTCACCAACATAGCTGCCAGCCTTCCATGTAGGCTAGAACCCCTGTTCTCTTGGCTGGACACATCTAGTCTGTCCCTGTAAGGACCAATCTTTAAATTGGATTGGTATATGTAAAAGTAAAACTGTATGGAAACGGGCTATATATTTCCTTAACTTTAGTGCAAATGGATGACTTACCTAAAGAATTTTTCACCACTTGCAAAGAAGGATGTCTTGAACATTATGTGAAAATAAATTTAGGGCTGGAGAGATGGCTTAGTGGTTAAGGTGCTTGCGTGCAAAGCCAAAAGACCCAGATTCAATTCTCCAGGACCCACATAAGCCAGATGCACAAGGTGTCATAAACATCTGGAGTTCCTTTGCAGCAGCTGGAGGCCCTGGCATGCCCATTCTCTCTCTCTCCCTTAAATAAATAAATAAAAATAAATTTAAAAAAGAAAATAAATTTAGCAAAATATTAAAGTGTTTGATTCTTTACACATACTCCTGTAGGATTTATTTTCAACAAACTTGCTAAGGAATGTTTCTTCAACACAAACTAAATAAAAAGTATATGTCTTTCACCAAGTAAGGAGATTACCACAACTAAATTCCCATACATTTATGCAACATGTGAGCCCCAGGGGGTTAAATTCACACACAGCATGGAATTGTAAGCCCTAGCCAAGTGATTAACTACAGAATGGACAACTGATTTTTAAAAAAAAAACAAAAAAACAATTCTTGGGTGGGCATGGAACACGTTTAGAAGTTTAGTCAGTTCAACTTAACATTTCCTATGCTGTTTATTTGCAATGCAAAAATCAGTTTACAATGCTGGGTGGGTTCTTCAAGGCCAAGCCACCCTGTGGTACCACTATCTATCCCCCTAGGCTAGTCTAGCCCCCTGCCACATTACCCATGATGCCACACTCTGTCACCTTCCACTGGACAGGAGCCGGGAAGACCAGCAGTTCGGTTGCTGCTAACAATCAGCTTTGCGAGGCATGATTTTCTTCCACACTCCAAAATTTCACTTATGTACACATGGTTTTGCTTACTTATTTATTTATTTATTATTATTATTATTGTTTTTTTGCACTCCCTTCAAGTTCATGCAAACACAACTTTCCTGGATGGAGAATGCATGTGCATGTAGTGACAGTGATACTTCACCAACCCTGGGACTCTCCACCCATTATAGGATGAGGCCTATGCTGAAAACTGAGAGTAATGAAAACTGTTGACAACTGTGACAAGAAGAAGGATATAATATTAAAATAAATCAAATGATATACAGTACTGTCGTTATTCTGATACAGAATTTCTACACAGCAGTATTGATACTGGTACAAACAGGCAGGATGTTAGGCAACCCATTACAATAGACCTTCTGTTTACAAAGGAAAGTTTAAATTACAATAATACTGATTTTAAATAGTGCTCTGCCAGATTAAAACCAACACTTCCTCCTCAAGTGACATTTTTGGACTATCTCTAGATTTATTTTTTTAAGTTTCACTAAAAAAAAAAAAAAAAAAGAAGATAGATAATACTCTATTGGAAGACAGGTCTTTTATTTAAGCAAAACCCCAAATCTAGAAGTGTGGACCAAATTAATTTAGCTTCCCATTAATTCTGTCCTCATACCAGTCAATCAACTGCTGAAGCTCACTGGGCCAGACAGGTTTAGGAAAGTACCGGAAGCATTCCCAAACATTCCTCTGGGAAAGCAGTTTGGAACGTCTGCTTCAAGCAAAGTGCTCTTGTCATCACAGGAGCATCAAGCAGCCCCCAGTCTCATCAGAGGTCAGGGAGTCCAGAGCCCCCATTTTGCAATGCTAAAGGGGCAGGAAGGGTGATAGGAGATTAAAGTGAGGGCTTGAAGATTCTCTGAGGAATTAAGGATGCATTATCTGTAAGGTAGGGAAGGATGGGGGAGAAGTTACAAGAAAAATGTTTCGATAACAAAATATCAATACTTATTGTCATTTTTTGTGAAAACGGGTGAGTTATCTGTATTTCAAAAGCCAAGCAACAATACAAACAGAAAAATGAGAACTGATTCCATAATGCTTGGCACTTTATAATTCTATCCAAAATAAAAACCCCTTGCAGTAAAGAAAAAAAAGATCACTTCAGAATCAAAGATGAAAATGTTACTTAGAAAAGTCAAGGAAGCATGAGCATTTCTTTCTGGCATATTCTTTTGTTTGGCACAATCACAAGTGAGATTTGACAGACATTGTGTGGCATTTCACATTTAAAGTTCCTACTTTAGAGTGATTACTTTCGGGTTAGACAAATAAACCGGTTAAAAGAAGTCCTTAAACAGGCCAGTCCTGGCAGACATGGGCAAGTGTGATGTGTCCTTCGCCCCCAAAATGGAACCTAAGAGAAAAGAGAAAGAAGTTTTAAAAAAATGTTCTGTGTGTGTGTGTGTGTGTGTGTGTGTGTGTGCACGCATGTGTATGTGTGCAGTTCATTCATGTGTGTGTAACCATGTTTTTTTATGGGGTATGTTGTGAAGGCCAAAGGTTGACATAAAGTGTCTTTCTCCATCATTCTCCACCTTATTTATTGTTCAGCACTAGCCAGCTGGCCCTGGGGATTCATGCCTTGACCTCCCAAGTGCTGGGATTATAGGCCCTGCCCATCTGGTGTGCGGGAGGGGTCTGAATTAAGTCCTCATGCTTGTGGTGGCAAACACTTTCCCCACTGAAACATCGCCTCAGGCCAGGAAAAGCTTTTAAACAAATCAGATCATTCTGGAGATATCTTTGAATCACAACTAGTGTTTACTGAATTCTTAAAAGGAAATATGCACATATAACACCCTTTCCCATCCTTATCATCGGCAAATTGTTCACTTCCACCCACGTCACAGATGAGAAACTGAGGCTCTGAGATTAATAAACTGTCCAAGGTCACATGTGTAACTCAAAGTTGCACCAGAGACACCAGGTCTTTTTATTATCTGTTTTTTCTCATTTTAGTTTGTTTTAAATTCTTCTTTTTTTTTTTTATGAGTGTGTGTGTGAGAGAGAATTGGTACATCAGGGCTTATAGCCATTGCAATCAAACTTGAGATACATGCACCATCTTGTACGCATGTGCAACCTTGCACACTTGCATCACCTTGTGGCCTGGCTTACGTGGGATCTGCAAAGTCAAACATGGGTCCTTAGGCTTCACAGGCAAGTGTGCTAACTGCTAAGCCATCTCTCCAGCCCTAGTTTCTCTTTCTTGTGTCCTGCTACTTCAAGCCCTCGAGAAGAGTCCAGTGTTTTGGGTATGACCATGTCTGCACGCAGGACTATCTTAGGTCACACTTTTACATACAGCTGCCAGTTAAATCACTGGGGAGAAAAATGTAAAGGGCAGAAGAAAATGACAGGAAAGGCAAGCTCAATTTACACAGTGGAAGAAGCCAGATGCTGGCCCTGCCTGGTTGAGAGGGAGCAGCCTGCTTCATTCCCAGGGTCACTTTACAAGCCATGTCACCAATGAAGCTGGGTTGAGGAGGGATAACCAGCAGCTAGCATGGTATTTCTTTGTGGAGCACACTCAAAATACAGATGCTTTCTAGAACAAATAGAGCTATGAAATCGTTTTCCCTCCCTGAGGAATGAGGCCTTCTTATAAGCCTTATGGAAAAAGTTTAACTCTCAGCCAGGCATGGTGGATCAGGTTAGCTTGGTCTATTTAGCAAGTCTGTGCATGTGAGAGAGCGGGGGTGGGGGAGGACGGGGGCGGATTTTAACACTAGGCCTATATGGCAGAGTAGCAGAGAAATGTGTACCTCCTGTTTCTTTATTAGATATCATCATTCTGGTGTATTTCTATTCTATTCCACCAAAAGAGGCCGCCCCACACCAATTATCTCTCCTTGTGAGAAAAGATGAGCCGGGTCTTCTAGATGCCATCAAAACTTTCTTTATATGGTTAAAAATAATCTAACTGCTGACAGTGGCAGAACCATTCGGACGTTACTATTGTGTCAAATGAGAGGGCAGACTTGGGAGAAGCTAAGAGTTCTAGATGCTAACCCTTCTGTGAAGCCATGCTTTCATTCTCCTTACCTCCGTTTTCCTTTTTCTTCTCTTCGCCTTTCTTCGTTCCTGCCTTCCCTGGAAGGGTCAGGGAGATGATGGAAATCAATAAACACAAAGGGAAGAAATAGGAAAGCAACAGGAGGGTGGGGCTTATTACATGGTCAATGGGCCGAGCTACCCTAGTGCCCTTGTCTTTTTGATACATGGCTCCTTCCAAGGGGCTAACTACGGAGTCTGACTTCTCATGGGATCCATGCAGATGTGTGTTCAGAATGGTTCTGTCACTGTGAGGGCCTTGCCCTTGCGAGAAAATCTGTGCCAGAGCACTTGACTGATACCAAGTGCAAAGCCCGCCACCATGAGCTCATCCCAGCAAGTGGGTGTCACAGTACTGGCTTAGACGATTACAAGTGGGGAGCGTGAGAAGTGACCATTAGTGACCTTTGTAACTGATTCTGACCAAGAGACTTTGCCAGTCTCCTTTGCATCATGCCTAAAGTCCAGCATGGGCCACTGGTTCCCTACCAGGGGTCATTCTGCCCACAAGGGACATGTGGCAATATTTAGATAGTGTGTTTGCCACAATGGAGGTGGGGCATACTATTCACAGAGAGAAAAAAAAGATGTTACTAAACAGCCAAAGTGTCCAGGACAGCCCCTACTGACAAAGAGTAAGCTAGTCCCAAATGAGCATGGTAATGAGGTGGAGGACAGCTGATAGCAGGCAGCAACTTCCAAGGAAGTGAGCCCCAAGAAAGAGAAGTAGGGGCTAGAGAGATGGTTTAGCGGTTAAGCGCTTGCCTGTGAAGCCTAAGGACCTTGGTTTGAGGCTCAATTCCTCAGTACCCACGTAAGCCAGTTGCACATGGTGGTGCATGTGTCTGGAGTTTGTTTGCAGTAGCTAGAGGCCCTGGCACTCCCATTCTTTCTCTCTTTCTCCCCTTTTCTCTGTCTCTAAGAAGTAAATCAAAATTTTAAAAAAAGAAAGAGAGAGGGCTGGAGAGATGGCTTAGCAGTTAAGGCGTATGCCTGCGAAGCCTAAGGACCCCGGTTCGATTCTCCAGTTCCCATGTAAAGCCAGATGGACATGGTGGCGCATGCGTCTGGAGCTCATTTGCAGTGGCTAGAGGCCCTAGCATGCCCGTTCTCACTCTTTCTCCCTCTCTCTGTCTCAAATAAATAAATAAATAAATAAATAAAATCTTTAAAAAAAAAAAAGAAAGAAAGAGAAGGTAGCCAGTTGTGTCACATGTGGACCACCTAGCATGTTCCAAGCCTGAGCTCATCAATGCTGCCCATCACCAGCGTTACCCATCTCACTAATGTGCCTGTCTCACCAGTTCTGTCACCAGGGCTTCCGTCACCAGGCCAGATTCTTGGTACATCATTATTCCATCCAATGATGAACCAAAAAGGAGAGGCCCCAGCTGGCTATCTTGGGCTGATAGGGCAGACAACCAGTGAGATGGTATCTGGCTACTTGGAAGCACATTTATGATGCCCCACCCCCCCGCCGCCATATACATCATGACACTGTTAAGAACCTTGGAAAGAGCAAAAGGGGAAATATACTGCCTGCCTACCCTAGAAAGGCCTCATAAGGGCATGTATGAACATAACTCCAAATCTAAGGCCAGGTTTTGATTTGGAGAACAGTGACGGGAATTCCACTGGAGGTGAAGTGAGATGCCTCAGTGAGGTCACCCAGCTAGAAAGGACAAATGAATGCTCATTCTCACTGGGTTTCATTTCATTTTCTCCTCGATTTAAAAAGAAAAATTTTTTCTTGCTCTAACTTAGGCTACCCTGGGATTCACTATGTAGTGTCAGGGTGGTCTTGAACTCACAATAGTCCTCCTACCTCTGCCTCGCGAGGCCTGGGATTAAAGATGTGCGTGACCATGCGGCCCTCCTAGATTTTGAGTGTTTCTATTTTACTGACATCTGACTCTCTGAAGAGCAGACTGTGGCACTTACAAGCATTCATCATGGAATCTACTATATAAGAGACATTCAAAAAGGGGCTGGGGAGATGGCTCAGTCAGCAACGTGCTTATGTCACAAGCCTGAGGCCCTGAGTTTGATCCTCAGCACCCACATAAAATGCCAGGCATGACAATGTGTGCTTAGAATTCCTGCCTTGGGGAGGTGAAGGCAGGTAGATCCTGGGGCTCACTGGCTAGTCGGTTTATAGCCTAACTAATGAGTTCCAGGGCAATGAGAAAGCCTGTCTCAAAAAACAGGTGGATAGACTTCCTGAAAATAACACCCACGGTTGTCCTCTGGCCTCTAAACACACACCTACATGGGTGCATGTGCACTCCCACACACGTGAGGACCTGCTGTCACATAAGCATACACATATGTGCATTAAAATAAAAGAGAAACACTGAAGAAACATTCATGAAAGGCCCATCGCCTCTGCTTCATACCTCCTGTACAGCCTTTGAGCGCTTCCCTGAAGGACAGTGGGTTTGTCTGAGGGCCTCAGGTAGCACCCACACATCACTGAAGGACATCCACCCCATCCAAGCTGCAGAAGCAGAGCTGATGTCACACAAACCCAAGGTGCGGTCTCGATGAGAGCCAAGACTGCTGGTATAGCGAGCTCACAAGCTCATCTGCCTTGGAGAATTGTTCCTGTAAACCTTTCCGTTCTTTTTCTTACTCAGGACACGAAACAGCATAAACATCAAGCCAACTCTGCCTCTAGGACCTTAATATGCGGGTGAAGAGCACTCCAGGTCCCTTCATGCTGATGCCCTACCTTTTCTTATTCAAACCAGAGCCTCTTTCAAGATTCTGTGTTTCTCCCTGCATACAGCCCCAGCTCACAGCCATTTCCTTCCTCTGCTTCCATCTGGAAGCTCCAGGGGACTAGAAGCACAAGTTCAGATGTCATCCACTCAGTGGATGAGTGTCTTCTCCTCAATGGACCCATCCTGTCCACAAATACTCTGTGACGAAGCCGACAGGTATCCACTGAGTGAAAAATGTTTACAACAGGTGCGTCCACATGGTGGCTGCTTGAAAGCCAGTAGAACCTTCAATCTGGTTTCTTGCAGTCTGGAATCCAAAGCAGCAAGTTCTAAACTTACCAAGGCTGAACATCAAGCCCTCTCAGGAGGCAGCATGATTCTTCCTCACATGCACAATGTTTTAAAAGAGTGAACAGCACTTCTAAAAGGGAAATGGGAAGCTGGGACTGGTGGTGCAGGCCTATAATCCTAGCTTCTTGGGAGGCTGAGACAAGTTTGAGACAAGCCTGGAAAATTTAGTGAGATCCTGTCTCAGGATAAAAAGACAGCAGGGCGGGGTGGGGGATATGCCTCAGTGGTGGACACTTGTCTGCTAAGATGTGAGGCCTTGGTTTCAATGCCCAGTAAAAAAGAAGGAAGGGAAGGCAAGGGAAGGGAAGGGAAAGGAGACAAGAGGATTTTGTCATGATGGAGTTATTTACCTGACTGTATCAAGGCCAATGTCCTGCTGTGACATTATCCTATACTTTTGCAAGATGCTACCACCTGGAGAAGCTGAGTAAAGGGTATTTAATGGTAAGGTTGAGAAAACTGGTTAGAGGGCACCAAATTTTTTTCTGGTGATATTCTCTGCCAACTTGAACCTGGAGCCACAGCTACGATGCCACCTCAAGAGACCAATGCAGCTCCTGATCATCACAACAGTGGGAATGAGGAAACCACCACATTGTGCTTCCTTCTAACCATCTTTTATTAGCTGTTAAGCTATATATTATATTTTAGTTTTACCAAAAAATCCCGGTTTACAAATACCCACATTTCAAGGGTTTAAAGGGTTATATTCTGAAGTTATGTTTACAGCATTTTGTCATAGGCAGGCTTCAAAATGGAAACTACTAATAATTTTTTAAATCTTCAAAAATTTTAAGCAAATAAGAGGGAAGTTTTGTAATTTTTTTTTCCTTCAGAAAAGGGAAATGCACGGGATAATTTTACAGTGAAGAAAAGAAAATTGTAGTGGGGGTGGTAACACACACCTATAATTGTAATTCCAACATTCAGGAGATGGAGGCAGAGGAATTAAGATTTATACAAAGCAAGAACTGGTAGAAAGAGAGGGGAATGGGAAGGGAAGAGAGAAGAAAACCAAGTGGAGAGGAACTAGAGGGTAACTCAGTAGTAGAGCACTTGTCTAGCAAGGGTGAGGCCCTGTGTTCCAACCAAGTACAGAAAAATAAAAATAAAAAGTGGAGCAAAATTTAAAGATAAGATTAGGGGAATACAGTTCTTTAAAGTGGGAAAAAGCATAAGATAATGAGCAAGAAAATTTAAAGTATTTATTATATTAATCAAAACAGAAAACCTGACATACAGCCTTGATTTTTAGCGCTTCCCATTATTTGATCATGGAAACCATAATCTATTAAAAGAAGAATATGACTTCTAAAGGAAACTGAAATCTGTGATGTTTCAAACAGTGTTTCCTACAGACATAATTTAGTAAGTCCTTCGCTAAGTATTAAAAATGAATAGTTGTTGAAACTAGTATTTGCCTATAAATGTGTTGAGAAAATATGTTTTTATGCGTGATCTTATATGTTTATAGTCTGGCTATTTCATATCATTTTTGAACTATATAATATAGAGTACAAACAAGCTATGCAATTTTTAAATGGCTGAGTGCAAGCTCTACAAGTCAATAGAAGTGTCTGAAGTAGAACAGTGGGCCGATCCCAGAGGCCGCATTCATTTGCCAGATACTTTTCACCTCATTTGCCAAACAGACACACTTAGGTGGTTGCTGACTGCATTAAACTGAAGTGGAAGCAGGAATGTTCTCTATCTGCTACATTCTCACCATCTGCTAAGGGACCTATAACCTGCAAAGTAGAACTGAATACTGCACTGTAGTTGTCACAAGTATATATTTGTAAACACTTTTTTCTTGACTTGTCTCAAAAGAGACTATAGCTAATGGAAGCTACAGAGAGCCAGAATTTTCTAGAATAAGTTAATTCCACCTGTAACAAATAACAACTGCATTATTTACTCTTTATTTTTATTTATTTGCAAGCCAGGGTGGGTGGAAAAGAGAGATGGAGAAAATGTGGGTGTACCAGGGCCTCTTGCCACTGCAAACAAACTTCAAATACATGTGCCATGTAGTGAGTCTGGCTTTATGTGGGTACTGGGGAATTGAACCTGGGCTGGCAGGTTTGCAAGCACCTTTAACAGCTCAGTCATCTCCTCAGCCCTCCAGTATCTACTCTTAAAATGACCTTTGAAAATATATTTTCAGGATAGCAACAAAATAATAACATGGGAAGTTATGAGGTTGAGTTCTAGAAATTTATTTTACATGGACATCTAAGTGGGAACAAAGTGAAAATGACTCAAACCTTGTCTTGTGGTTCTTCTGTCATTTGATCACATCATTTTCCTATGTAAACCACCATCAGTTAATTACAGATCCCTTATTAGACCTGTGATTTAAAAAGAAAAGAAACAAACTGCAGGAGGGTTGGAGAGATGGCTCAGCAGTTAAAGGCCCTTGTTTTCAAAGCCTGATGACCTGGAGTTCAATTCCCCAGGCCCCATGAAAAGCCAGATGCACAATGTGGTATATAAGTCTAGAGTTCGTTGGCACTGGCAAGAGGCTCTCACATGCCCATTCTCTCTCCTTCTCTTGCTCACTCTCTCCTTGTAAATAAATAAATAATCATAAGAATAAAAAGTTAATAAAGGACAGCTGATTTCTTTAAAATAACTGCAAGGGTATAACTAGGTTTTTGAGAGAAGATGACTTGCGCTCACTTTTCAAATTGACAGCTCACCTGACATGAAGTTATCTAGGAGAAAGGGAAATAAACTCAGTTGTTTTTTTAAAGTACATCAGACTTGGAAAACATCAAACATAACCAGGGGTTAGATTCTGAACCTGTACTGGCACCTCTCAGACCAGGGTGCATCTTACGTCTGTGATCAGTTTTCAGGCAGACTGAACATGCTCAAATTAACACAACTGCTTTCACTGGGGGAGAGGAACCTGGTAACCATGGCCACCCAGGAAAAGGAGCAGCAGAAAGAAGTGAAAGTTGGTGCGTGTTCTAACAGCCTGCATGATCTCAACAGAGGGCCAATGTTGTATGTAATGTGTAACAGAAAGAAAAAGGTACATCACAGGCTTGAGATATAAGGTGAGATTTACACACACAACATTTAGTAGGCACTGTTTGGTATATCCATGCACTTAACAAATGACAACATTAACTCTAGTGTCCAAGGCATGAGCAGTTAGGCTAACACTCCATACAAAGCTTCAACTTTGTCTTTTTAGGGACAATGATTTCAGTCCAAAAGATGGCTCACATACAATAAAGGATGATGTAGAAACTGTGTTTATCAAAGGCTGACATCACCTGCTGCCAGAGAATTTTGGCATTCAAACAGGTGACTAATAATTTAAAACCTTTTTCTGTCTTAAAATGTCCAAAACTGGGGGGGGTGGAGTTTAGTTGGTAGGGTCCTTTCATAGCAGGAGCAAAGCTCTGGGTTCAAACCAGGTATGGTGGTGCATACCTGCAACCCCAGCACTCAAGAGGTGGAGGCAGAAGGATCAGAAGCTCAAGGTCATCCTTGGCTACATGAAGTGTCTGAAGCCAGCCTGGGCTATATACAGCCTATCCAACAACAACAAGCATCCACGAATCCAATGTGTACGTCATGTTCAAAACTGACAGTGCAGTCTTGCACAGTAAAACCACAGCAGGACTGTCTTCAAGGCAACGGGAAGTGTTTTGCAAGGCAACCACAGGAAAGCCAGCCCGTGAATGCAGCCTTCAGACAGGCCCCATCAACCGGAATCTGTGTTTCCCTCACAGAGCTAACCCTCACCAACGGGCCACCAAAGTTCATTTCCGGATGTGAATTCTGAGAAGGTTACTATAACTGGGACTGTTGGAATACAGGCGGGATACAAGATGGCTGGCTTCATTATAGCTGCAAAGCCCAAGTCACACGTGAAAAGGCAGAAGATAGAATTTAGTTTGCTTTAAAAAATCTTCACCCTATTTTCAAATGAGAAGCTATCTACAGAGTGTACAGAACAGAGAGGCTGAGCTCTGTATCCATAGCTACCTGGTCTAGGTCTCTTCTGGCTGCCTCTGGACCAAACTTTCTTGACGGACAGAGGTGGGGATTGCCAGAACAGGCTGCTAACTGGTAGCCCTGGGAACTTGGCTGAGACCACACTGTGTTCACAAGTTTGCAAAGTGAAGAACACCATAGCTCCTCACACTTCTCGGGTCCCTTCCGTGACCCTTACCCACTTACTGGTACAATGTAGACCCACTGACTTTACATTTAGACTCTGTGACCCCTAGGGACAGAGTCTCTACAGCCCTGTCCAATCCAGTCCTGCAGGCCTATGGACATATCACTCATCATAAGTTCTGAAAGTCATTGTGTGACTGATCCACTCAATGATCAAGCTGGAAAATGAAATGCCATAAATCTCTATGCTCATGGAACAAAAATGTATTCCACAGGTACAGAAGCAAGTATGTCATTTTTTTATCTGGGCATTGTGACACATGCCTATATCCCAGCACTTGGGAGGTGGAGGCAGGAGAATCAGGAGTTCAAGGCCAGCCTCTGCTATATAGCAAGTTCAAGGCTAGCTTAGGCTAAGGAGCCTATGTCTCACACTAGTCAGAAAATAAATGCATAAATGCACAAATGTATAAATAAAAAAATAGAACTTTTAAGTTATGATATTGTGTTATTGGCGATTTTCTAAAAAAAAAAGCAAAACCTAGAACTTCTGCCTGATCAGCTTGTCTTTACAGGAACTTCTTCGCTCAGGTTTTGTGAAGAAGCATACTACAGCGTAACATCTATTTGGTCCTAAATAATGCTAGGTAAATTCCCCTGCTAGGAATTATCTTGATAAAATGCTTCTAGTTCCACAAGGAGAATAAATATGTAACAAATGATGGATGGAATGAGGATGGAGAGGATAAAGGTCTTTGAAAAGGAAGGAGAGAGGAGAATGGAGGCTTTTCCCTTCTTCTCCTCCTCTCTCTTTCTCTCTCTCTCTATCCTCTTACTTAAATTTCAAACACACTACCCCAGCCTTTGGTCATACAAGCCTTGCTTGGAGTGAAGGTGGGGCGCCATTAGAGAGCCACCAGGAGACCCAGTGTAGACACTCACTTTCCGAGTCAGCGGGTGGCAGATATCTCCCACTTTCCCCATGGGCGTGCAGATCCGTATGCTCTTAACCCAGATACTGACAGCACAGCACATGCCTCCACCACACTGCGAGTCCTTGTCACAGGCCTGAAATGAGATAAGCAAACATGATAAATACAGATTGCAGGAACGACTTGGGCTAGGGAAATCTAAAATGAATGCTGGGTAAAAAAAGTTCTTTAAACAATTAAGTGTATGGTTTTAATAGGAGAACTATAAGCTTCATTTGCTTGTACACATCTACAGGAAAATTTGGCCAGAAGTTTTTGAGGTTTTCAAAAGTAGACTTAATAATAGTACCTGCAGGTTGAAAACACAAGAGGGAAAGAAACATTTCCTCTCTCCTTTTCCAGTGTTTTATGGCCGAATTGGCTTTGAAGTTGAAGAATGAGCCCATATTAGTTCTACACTATGCCTGGCCATTAGAAACTACATAAATTGAATCACGAGATTTTATGACTATTAACTACAGAACATATTGCCCTAATTTTGAAGAGATTTAAATGGTCTCTAAATCTGGCACAAAGCACTCCAGACTTATGAAGGCACTGGTGTGAACTATAGAAGTGTTTGTTTTCCCTTTCAAATATTGGCATTCTGGTTCATCAGACTTGTGTGTCTCATACCATTAACTTGATTTTCACTATTTCCTTTGCCCCAGTCTCCCGTTCCTCCCCCCCACCACCATCACCAAAAAAAAAAAAAAAAAAAAAGAGAGAGAGAGAGAGAGAAAAGAAATCTTACAGGATGGAATTCAACAGGTCAAAACTTTTACCTTGGGCCACTATTCTTTCTGGTATGTGACTCATAGAAAGGAAATGGCTGGCTTAGGATGTGCAGGTGTGGACATTACAAACTCAGCTGAACTAGCTTATCAGATTCACCTGGTGAGCCATAGTCAGGCCCCAAGGCACATGCCACCACCCCACATACACACCAAAACTGTAAAGACACAAGACCAAAGAATCCACCATGGGGAAATTTCCATACACCAATAAATAATGAAGACTAAATTTATTTGCATGCAAATGGCCCTCAGGAATGAATGATTTTCTTTCCTAGAATCAACAAAAAATGGGATGCTTTGCTTAAACAGCTATCATAACCTATTTGCTTTGTTTAGTCACTACATGTGTAAGTTTCTAAAAAGCCTAAAATTTCAGCACACACAAAATTAAATGTACACTTATTAGAACCACTCAAATGGCCCTTCAAAGATTTCAGGTTTGGGGACAGCCATTACTTCTGTAGACATAACTTTGCAGACACATTCTCTGTACTAATTTTCGTTAAAGTGACCAAGCTAACTGTCTGGCTTTAGAGTTAGTTTAGTTCCCCCATTAGAAGTTTCTCCCTTCTCTTTAAAACAAGTAGTAGACAAACTGCACATTTTTCACTTCAGGTGGTTTGAATTTTATGGACCAACATTTCAACATTTCCACCTTCCAATTTTTATCCATACAGCAGATATGGTGCAAATGTGACCATCAAACTCCACAGATGAAACAGCCACTTAACAATCTCCTCCAGTATGGTTTTGCCAAATCTATCAAACATTTAAATCAGTTTCATAATATCTATATGTTATTGAAAAAGGGAATGCTTAGGGTGGATGTTTCAGCTAGTATTTTATTTCAACAGATATACATTACTCTGAATTCTGAAGCCCCACCAGCAATTTTTATCAGACAATAAAAAACATCTAGCCAAAATCTTTTAAAATTCAATCACTTAGATAATTAATGTCTCATGTGCAATATATCTAGATAAGTCACTGAATTTTTCACCTGAATCCAGATGGTTCCTTTCAGGGAGACATGACTACATTTTATTGCCATGTTGCTTTAGAGAAATAAAAAAAGATTAAAATATTCTTTTGGTAAAAACCAAACTCACAACAAAAACAATAACAGCATTCACAATTATATCACAAGCCCAGCACATAAACATGCAATGTGATAAAATTTCATTTTGTAATAAAAAGCTTCAGTCCTTGGAAAATTTACAAAGAATTGCATAAGTTTATATCTTTTTAATTAGACAACTGTTTCCTAATGCCCTATGTCCTTAACCCATTGCACATCCATTCAAACACTGCTGTCCTGTGAATGGAACAAAAGGATACTTGCATGGCAAAGGAACCTTGGGCTCAGAGGATTAGGAAACATTTCAAATGAGCCAGCAGGGGAAGGAGGAGAAAACAACTCAAACATGTTTCAATTCTCAAGTTTTAGAAAGACCCTATAGAAAGTTTTATGCAGACACATGGGCCGGCTACTGATGAAGCTATAAAGATAATTTTTAGAAGCTGTACTCTAAAAAAACACCATAAAGCACAGAAGCAAATATCTAGTAGATAAAACCAAATGCCATCATAGCCCAAGAGCCTTCAAAACGTTATTAAGGAATACTGAGGCCATGAGCTTCATTTTTTCAATGACATTTTCTCTAAGTTGAATGTTGTTACATTTATCCATGTGTCATCCTTTCAAATACACACACTATATCAAAGTCCTATAATGTCCTCTTACATAAATGCATTTCGTGAAGGAAAATATGTCAGCATTTAAAAACAACAGTAAATACTAGAGTTTCTGCGTCGCTTTGTGTACACTAGACTTTTAAATCTCGTACTGCAAACTCATTCCTCAGATACACACAAAGAAAACTGGTGGGCTAGAAAAGAACTGGTGGAGTGGCTGCTTCCAAAGTCTTCTGTGAGTTTAAACAACCTCTAGTGGGGTGTTGACTCCATCTTTAAGCTCTGGAGGTGCTTGTTAGAAATTGAAACGGAAAACTTGCAAACCATTACAAGAACCTCAAGATGAAGATAGGAAAAGGAAAAGAAAGAAAGAAAAAGAGAGAAAGAGAAGAGGAAAAGGAGAGAGGAGAGGATAGAGAAGATAGAAAAGGGAAAGAAAGTGAAAGGATTCAGAATCCCAGTAAGAAGAGCCTCGGATTGCTTTCCAAGACTCAAGCACGGCCCTCACCCAGGTTCTTTCAAAGGGTGTGCAGGGAACACACTGCTTGAACAGATTTAAAAGCCTTGGGACTTGGGTGCAGGACTTGCTCCTTTGCATTCCAGGGAGTAGTGGGGGTCAGATTTTTTAAAGCCTAGGGCTTTCGAATCTTGAAAAAGAACTCCTGTATTGAGAAAGAAACTTGCTTGAGCTAAATGGACCACAGGAGAAAATGCAGGACAGGGGAGAAGTCCCTGGGAAAGCCAGTAACTCTCCTGTTTCATTTCAGGGCTCGTGGGCAACCTGCCATCAGCTGTTTTGGGAGCAGGACCCTTCCCCAAGTCGCCCAAGGGCGATGGAGGCAGGTGCCGGCGCCCCCCGGAGACCACCTTTCCCTTTCGGTTGTCCTGGTATCTCCCGGGCGCATCCCTCCCGACAGGTGCGCTGGGCCGCTTACCCCGGTAATGACGGCAGCGTCCCCGGCGGGCGGCGACAGCAGCAGCGGCGGCAGCAGCAGCAGGAGCAGCAGCGGGGCGCAGCGCGGGCTCCTCATGACCTCGGGGACCCGGCGGCTGTTGGGGCGCTGGGGACGGTTGCGGGGCGCGGGCCGGCTGCGCGGCGGAGCGGGGGGGACGGCGGTTATAAAGGCAGGCGAGTCCCGGAGTGACTCACGGGCGGCCGGCAGCACGCGGGCGCACACCCCGCGCTCCACGCGCACGTGTCCCGCGCCCCCGCCCCGCGCGCCACGCAGGCAGCGCCCCCCGCGGGGCGCCCCGCTCCCCAGCATCCGTGGCTTTGTGGTCTCCAGAAAGCTCGTTGGCTGCCCTGGTTTCCAGAGCTCCCACACGTGCTCAGACCCCGAAGTTTCATCTGCAGATCACTGGCGCCACAGATGTTTAGGGGGTGCCCACGACGTGCCAGGCACTTGGGCACACAGCGGAGGGGGCGCAGTCGGCCCAAATGTGTCCATTTGCTCAGCGCGTCGGTAGGGAGCGTCCAGGGTATGCCAGGTACCGCCACGGGCTCCTGGTGGACCAACTTCGAAACATCAAGCAAATAAACGTGGGCAGCGTGGACAGCGAGGGTCCAAGAACAAAAGGGGGTGAAACTTACAGCCATGGTGACAGGGAGAGGGGGGATCTTCCTTCCAGCGCCGGGGGCCTCATTTACTTCTTTCGTTCCAAATGTCTCCCTCCCTGGAACCTCACATCTGTTCTAACCTTCTCCCCTCGACTTCCTTCACTCACGTTTCTCCCCTGTGCAGCCTGGCCAGGGCTTCAGGCTTCAGGCAGAGCTGCCCAGGACGGGAAATGAGAACGCCTTGGTGCCCGTGCCAGCCTGAGGCTCCTTCCTCCCTAGGTAGGCATCTATCTTTCTCTCTCTCTTTCTCTCTCTCTCTCTCTCTCTCTCTTTCTTCTCTCTCTCTCCCCCTCCACCCACCACTTTCCAGTTGCAAGTCCCTGTTGAGTCCTAGGTGATTGTAATTTCTTGGTTCATGTAAACAAGAATTAGTATTTGCGGAGCTCTCCTCACGACATGAGCCAAGGGCCCCACTTGGCCCTCTCTCTGATCCTACCTGGCTCCAAGAATCTCAACCTGCTTGCTTCCCCAAGAACACCTAGGTGTGACCACACCAATATGTCTTGCCCTCGGGTTTTAGGAAGCCCACCTTGCTTCCAGAGCTTTCCTCTGTCCCATAAGGAACCACAAACTTGAAAAGCAGATGGGTCTTGCAGCCTCTTTAATAAATACAGTAAGGAGAGTTGGGACAGTTTCCTTCAGACTATAGGGCTTCTCCGTGCCAAAGCATTCAGACGAAATGTAGAGAGGGGGGAAAAATAAGGAAAGGGTAAGTAATTATCTGAATGTTAACCAGCTGGATATTTAGAAAGCCCAAATCTTTGGCTGGTCTTAAAAGCCTCTGTACACATGTTTCCATGTTTGAGAGACATCGTGAAACAGAAAACACAAAAGAAATCAAGCTCATTTCTAACTTTGAAAAAACTGTTAAAATTGGATTCACAGTAAAATAAGTGGAAACAGTAGCAAGTGACAGCGTCGTGGAAAGTTTCTTTTCCAGTCTCCACGCCAGCGCCAGTGCCAGCGCCAGCATGGGAATGCTGCCGGGGAATGTGAAAACCAGTCGCAGTGGATTCGAACATTCCTGCACCCCTTTAAAAAATGGTCCTTTTCATATTTGCTACTTTGAATGCCAACTTGGGTATTCCCTGCTTCTCCAGGCATAAAAAACAGGCCATGTCGCACAGGCAAAAACAGTTTTCCAATGTGGCAGGCTTCCTACAGGACTGTTAGGAAAACATTCTTCTGAAGGCTGTTTTGAAACCAAGTTTGAAATGTTTAAAAATAGAACTGGTTTAGGGATTTTTTATTTATTTTTATTTTTTGTGGTGCTGAGGATGGACGGAGGGCCTGCCACATGCTGGACAAGTGAAACTGCCTGCCACTGCTGAACTGTGCCCCAGATCTCTTTTGGGATGTTTAATGGTTTTGATACTTTAGTGACGTGAAGGGTCTTTCCACTTCTTTGAATCCATGACCAAAGTGTCAAACCATATCTGACTTCAAGTGTATAAAATGAAATTTTATAAAGATGAATGAATTAATAAAGATGCATCCATAAAATAAGGTAGGAAGGCCAACCTACCACCAGGGAACTAGAAATTGAGGAGTAGTTCTTCATTGTATTTTATTACTGCAATCTGTTGATGCTGCCATGTGGCTTAGGTCCCAGAGTAACTGCAGGAGAACCAAACCGTGGGTGACCTGAGGGCAGACCCTCCCCCCCCCCCAGCCTAGCAGATCATCACAGCTCAGTAGAAGCAAAGGTGAGGTATAAGAGCATCCACCCAACCCCATGTTTAAGAATTACAGTGACCTATTTTGGAATCCTCTATGGCCACTGGACAAGTTCATCAACCTTTCAGGCCTCTGTTTTGTTTCCTATAACATGGCCATAAATCTCCAACCTTGTGGGTACCAGTCCCATGAGGCATAAAGGGAAAACACACATAAAGTACTGTGTAGGGTCTAGAATTGACTGGAAATCTCATGACAGATACAGCTCATTAAATCTTCCAATGTTTGACAATATCAACTTTAGTAAACTAAAACCTGTCTCCGTGCCTATAAATTTAAATTTGCTTGTTTTTTCCCCCCAACTTTCAATTAAATTAAATCTTTTCCCTGATAGTTTCCATTAACATTGATACAGGCAGGGCTTTTCTGTCTTGCTCACCAAATCAATTTGCCCATATCTTTGGTTAGCATCCTCGTGTCTAATTTCCCATAAATCCCTCTTGCACATAGCGTTCAGGTAAGCACACAGCCAGCACTCAGAACATAACTGATGATCAACAAGAATATATCCTGGGAGAACTATCCAGAGACAAGTGACCTGTGGTGTAGGTGCATTCAACTGAGATGATCAATGACAGGACATCACAAAAACTGAAAGCAAGTGCTGCAGAGATGGCTCAGTGGGTCAAGTGCTTGATGTACAAGCAGGAAGACCTGAGCTCCAATCCCCAGGGACCCACTTCAATGTTGGGTGTGGTGCTACAGGCCTATAATCCTAGCACTGGGAAGGCAGATTCATGAGGATCCCTGGGGCTTACTGGCTAGCTAGTCTCGCTGAATTAGTGAGCCCTGGCTTCAGTGACAGACCCTGTCCAATAAATTAAATAAGTAATAAACAGGTGGAAAGTGACTGATCTTTTACATGGACCTCTGGCTTCTACATGCACACATGTTCATGCAGTCCCATGCATACCCATGTATTCACACACATATGAGTGTAGATACCACACACAGATGCCAAAAGTAAACAAAAAAGTTGAGATAGATTGAGAGAGAGAGAGAGAGAGAGAGAGAGAGAGAGAGATATAACCTAGTGTAAGTAATTCACCTGCCATGGTCCTTACAGGGTATATGACTAGAATGAGAGACGCTGGAAGACACATTCTGACTTGTAGCAGTCACTCTGGGTTGACACAGGTTCCATTTAACACAAGCTTTGTGACTTCCAGTTTAGGATTGAGCCAAGTCATCCAGAAAGTTATCCTGAAATTCTAATCCTGATACCTATGAATGTGCCTTACTTTTAGTTGAGTCTTTGCAGAGGCAATCAAGTGAACATGAAGCCATACTGGATAAGAGTATGTATTTAATTGAATGACTGATTTCTTTTTTGTTAATGTGGGAGATGTGTGATGTTTTATGTATAGTGTTTGCAGATGTGTATGCACCCTATGTGCCTACATGAAGGGGAATGCCGGGTGTCATTGTCTGTCACTCTTCCACATTGTTTCCTTGAGATAGACTCTCTCACTGCACCAAGAGGTGCCATTTTCCATCAGATTGCTCACCAGTGGACTTCATTGAGTCTCCAACCTCTGTTCAGGCTGGGATTACAGGCATACATAACCATGCCTAACTTTTTACATGCATGCTGGGGAGCAAACTCAGGCCCTCTCAAGCCTATATGCTTGCCCAGCAAGCCCTCTGACCCTCTGAGATCAGAGGTAGGTTTCTCCTACTCCCTGGCTGATTTCTTTATAAGAAAAAGAAAAGAGTTTCAATACAGAGGAGAAACACACAGGAGAACATTGTGTGAAGATGGAGGTAGAGACTGAACACATCTACAAGCCAAGGGACACTATCACTGCTATCTTCCAACAGAATGTAGGAGACAAGAAGAGGAAGACTTCCTCCCAGGATCCTTCACAAGGGCCATAGTCCAGCTGACATCTTGATCTTGGGCTTTGTGGTAGTTTGAATGTATGTCCCCCATAAATTCATGCATTTTATGAAAGCTTCTAACTTAGGTCTCCAGTCACCTGGCTGGAGGAGGTGTCGCTGGGAGAGAATCTTGGGGTCCAGCCCTAAGGTGTGTTTGGGGGCAGATCTGATTTCCAGTCCAAAGGTATGCAGAGTAGTTTGAGCTCCGGTGGGGCTCCTGCTGCTTGCTTCCAGTTCCTTCCTGCTGCTTTTGTTGTTTCCTGGCTGTTTGGTTGTTTCTCTCTGCTTGGATATATGGAAACAGCTTCTTCTAACACTGATGGAACTTCTCCTAGATCAGTGAGCTTGAAATAAACCCTTTCCTCCCATCAGCTGTGTCTGACTCCAACAGAATTTTGGTACCAAGAGTGGGGCATTGCTGAGATGAATATGACCATGTAGATTTTGGCCTTTTGGAACTTGTGTGCTGGAGGAAGAATATGTATAGACTTGGCACTTTGGTCTGCAGAAGCTGTAGATAGCAGTAAGCCACATTTTATGAGCTAATTTGGTGAGAGTTAGAAAATGCTAAATGCAGAGAGAGCAGTGTTGGCTTTGGAACTTTCAAAGGGGAAGGAAGGACAGCAGAGAACTTTGTTGGAACTGGCCTACTGACCTAAAGGATGACTGAATTCTGCTGCCCATGCCCAGAGAGTTTGATCAAGGTTGAATTTGGAAGTAATGGACTGATATGCTAGGCAGAAGATATAGAAGTGAAAGATGTAAGTTTAAGATTGGAAAAATTCAAGCAAATTAAAAATTACAGGCACAAAGACAAGTTTTAGGCTACTAAAGCTGCTATTGTCAAACAGATTACTAGGATTAAAGATGGACTAACTGCCTTACATTAAAACAATGGAAAGATGCCTGAGGTGATTCCACCCAGAAAAGATTAAATGATAGAAATGCAAACTCTTTTGAAAGAAAGAAATCTGCTCTTCAAGGTCGTAATTTATTTCCTCCCTGGGTTAACACTATAGTTATGTTCCTACACAACCTGGTATGGGTTTTTGATGCATGAAAAAATGCATGTAAGTGGGTCATGAAGTGCACACAGTTCCAGGAGCTGCTGCTGAGAGAGACCAGTGAGGCCAATGGTTTGCAATGGAGACCCAAAGATGTTTTGGATATACCAGGACTATGCAAGGGCTACCATGGAGCACTGTTGGCAAGTTTTCCCTGGCTACTCAGCCCAACTGTAGGGATGAAAAACAGAAAATCCAGAGACTGTGGTCACTGGTTATGATGTTGGACTTGAACTGCAGATGTTTGCCTAATGATTATTGATTTTGGACTGGTCTAGTCTCTCCTTGTTATATCTTATAGCAATGGAAATGTATACCCTGTGCCATTATATGCTGGAAGTTTATAACTTGTTTTGATTTTACAGGATTTACAGTTAAGAGACAGTCTTAAATCTTGGATGAGACTTGGGACTTTGGAACAATCTTAAGGTTGGTAAAGACTATGCAGACCTTTGAAATTTGACTGAATATAATTTGCAATGTGAGATAGCCATGAGTCTGTTGGGGGCCAGGGGCAGAATATGGTAGTTTGAATGTATGTCCCCCATAGACTCAAGTGTTTTATTAAAGTTTGTAACTTGGCTCTCCAGCTGCTTGGAGGAGGTATTATTGGGAGGGGGGGTGGATTCTGAGGTCCAGCCCTAAGGTGTGTTTGGGAGCAGATCTTATTTTCAGCCAAAAGGTTTGCAGAGCCGTCTGAGCTCTGATGGGGTTCCTGCTGCATATTGTCAGTTCCCCTCTGCTGCTTTTGGTTTTTGCTGGCTGTTTGATTATTTCTCTCTGCTTGGATTTATGGAAGCAGCTTCTTTCATCACTGATGGAACTTCCTTCTAGATCTGTAAGCTTGAAATAAACCCTTTCCTCCCAAAAGCTGTGTCTGATGGTCATCCCAGCACTGTGGAACTGGCTACAACAGGCTTCAAATTGCAGGACCGTGAAAGAAGAATTTCTGATGGCAACTGTCAGAAACTAATCCAGATAGGTGGTGTAGGAAGGTGACACACCAGCTTTCAGCTGTCACTACCTGGAACTGATGCATGTCACTGCCATTTGCATTTTAGTGACTGAAACAAGTCACATGACTTACCTTGATTTCTGCAAAGAACCAGAATTTTATAGGAAAGGAAACATTTTGGATTTGGACTCCCTAAATGAGCTTTGAATGATCTTAGTAATTGCTATTTTTTTGCCTGTGTATATATGTATATACTATATACCCCTGTGTTCACATGTGTCTGGTGGAAAGTGTATGCATGTGTGTGCAGCTGCATGTCGAAGCCAGAGGTTGATGTTGGGTGTCTTCTTCAGTCACTCTTCCCCTAATTTTGTTTCTTTGTAATTTGTATTGACAATCTCCATACATACTCACAATGTACCCTGAGTGTAATTTCCTCCCACCATCCTTTTTAGGACTTCCCGCCTTAGTCGCAGAGTAAGATACCTTCCAATGAGTTGTTGGCTTGGGAGGCATCTGATGCCCCCCGCCCCAAACAATTCAGGCTACTTCCAAGAATCCTTTTTGCCCACCTGAACTAGGTGGTAAGACCCTATTGCTGAAAACACTATATGCTTGGGTGGCAGGACACTGAAAACTCAAGCCAGAGCTGAGCTGGAAGCCTCCTCCCTGTGGCCTAGCTGTAATGGTACTAGACAGAGCTGTGTAGCCTGTTGGGGGAAAAAAGTCATCGATGGGCTTAATGAGCAGTGGACTCTGCAAGCTTCATGCTTGGCCAGCCAGGCAAAATGTGCCAATTTGTATAATGGTAGCATGTCTGTTAATGGGATAAACAAATTTCTCTATGATTGCATTGAAGGGAATTTCTGCCTGGTACTGAAAACCTAATCAAAAGCCTGTGTCTGGGGAGATCATAAGCCCTAGGGGGAAAGCTATTACTGTTGTCTGGCTAAATGGATCTATTATGCCCACCAAATTGCCCTCTAAATACTTATGTCCATATATTAATGCTGCTCCCACTTTTGGTTAGAGAAGCTTCTCTTTTCAGATGCTGGTGACTACATCAAATCTCATCAGAGTGCTAAGAAGAAGTGACAGTGGAGGGGTAAGCACTAAGTGAGACATCTCTATCACATCTACCTTACAAGACTCAGGGATCATTGTGGAAGAGGAGACAGAACATTGTAAGAACTAGATGTGGGAGAGGAGTGCTTACAATACTGTCTGCCAGACACAGAATGGCCCCATGGCATTCATGACATCATGGTGGCCAATGCTACCACCCACCTTAATTTTTGAGACAGGTTCTTTCACTGAACCAGGAGTCCCCTGATTCAGCCAATTCTGGGGATCCTCTTGTGTCTCCCTCCCCAACACTGGGATTTGTCTTGGCTTTGTCTTGGCTTTTTCCCTCCATGGGTGCTAGGGAGCTGAACTCATGTCCTCATGCTTACTTGATAAACATTTACCTGCTGGGCCATATCTCCAGTACCACTTGTTGATTCTTATTACAGATAATAATGGTGGGTTGTTTGCTGTGTATTGTTCTTGTTCAATACTCCTTTGAGTTATCCATGGCTCTTAAAGACAGCAAATGTATTGGCAGAGGATATTTTCTTTTAGATGGGTAGTAAACCATTGTTCATTCATTCATTCAACTGCTATTTACTAAATATGCCAGGTATTGACCAACACACTTGGAAGTCAACATGTATTTGCTACAAGTGTGTATGTGGGTGGGGGGTGGGTTGGGGTGGGGGCACGGAATCCTAGAGAGTGGCTGATGAGGATGAGAGCGAGTCAGGTAGCTTTGTTCAGTTAGGGTGACTGGGCCCCAGAAAGTAAAAAGGCAGGAAGGTCCCCACTTGCTAGAGATCAAAGGATGATCTGACTTCTTATCTCTTGCCTAGTTCCTAGACCTGTTTTTTCTTACCTGAGCTCCCCCCACCCAGGAGGGACGTCTTTTTCTAGAATACTGACATGTTGTGACTAGTCAAGTTTAGCCCCCAGAACTTGCCATCATGGCTAGCTTCTCCTGAGACAGCCGCTAGCCCAGACCAATTGTTGTCCCTCTGGCTCTGGTGCCATAAGGTAGGGCCCACCATGAAGGTTATAAATATGCTTGTGAGGGGAGGGCAAGGTCTTTGGGCTGCCTGATCTCTCCTGAACCTCCAGCTTCTGATAAATTCTTCATCTTGGCCCAGCTGGCCCAAGGGGAGGGGAGAACCCCCCCCCAACCCCTACTTTCCACATGGGCTTTTCACTCTCTCCTGCTCTCCACATGGCAGGAACTCTTCAAATTTCTTTTCTGTCCTCTCCACAGTTTTTCCAGGCCCATCATGTGGGCTTAAAAGCCACGTGAGTGCATTCATTTTCCTTCCCTAAATAAATAATTTAATAATTATCCTTCTCAGTCATATTTTATTCAATTCTTTGGTTAAAAGTAGACATGAACCTAGGGTTTGGGGGTACAAGGACTTTCCTAAACCCCTACCACCTTGTTTCTGGAAGTACTGCAATAACCTTGTAGCCAAGAAAAAGAGGTACATAGCCTAAGAACTAAATTGGAGTTTTCTGTTGCTTAAAATAAGAAATGAAGGGCAGGAGAGATGGCTTAGCAGTTAAGGCACTTGCCTGCAAAGCCAAAGGACCCAGGTTCAATTCCTCAGGACCCACGTAAGCCAGATGCGCAAGGTGGCGCATTTGTCTGCAGTTCATTTGCAAATGGCTGGATGCTCTGGGCTCCCATTCCCCCCCCCCCAAAATAAAGAAAGAAAATATTAAACACAATAAGAAATGAAGAAGAAGACATCAAGAGTCACTCTGTGAAGTGGGTGACCCACCATGGGGGATGCAGGAACTTGCATGGGTGTGGGAAAAAGCAATCAGACAGACCAGGGGTGTGTGGGAAAGGCTGCACTAAAAAGAAATTGCTGACCCAAGAGCATCTTGTTGGAATCATCATCATCATCATTCTTAATTATTTGTATTTGTCGATTTCATATAGGAGAGCCGCCATGGCACTTGTCTTTGTAAAGTTTTACCAGTCTAGTGTCTGCACTGCTGTGGTTGCTTTTGCGCTATGAGTTAGGACTAAGCATTTGTGAGAGGGACCGAGCTGTGGATTATGTGTGGAAGAAACCACCTGGCCTGCAAAGGCCAACCCTATTTACCGTCTGGCCCTTTAGAGAAAGTTTGCTGACTCCTGTTTCATGTAATAAAGACAGGATGGGATTTGGTACCACCTCCTCTTCTTGCGCTTCTTGCAGGATGTACCTCTAAGACTGTAATTCACCTTCTTCTGTTTTTTGAGATACTACTCACAGTCCTGGCTTATTGATGGATGATGCCTTACATGCTTACCCTACTAGGATTACAATAGCCTATTGCATAGTAGGTGTTAAATAAATATTTGTGGAATTTGAAAAGAAAGAGCAAAAAAAAAAAAAATGTGTCCGTTCATGCAGTCTGCCATCTTGAACTAGAAGCCTGGGACATTTTCTCATCCACAGAAAAGAAGATCTCATACTATTCTCGGACATGGAGCTCTATTTTAAAAGTGATTCCAGCTTCCTTGAGAACTACTTTGTATTCTTGGCTATGATGTCTCTGTATTACAGCATAATAGGTGGGCATGGTCATTTCATCATTGGGTCTTATTTGTCTTTGTGTAAATGATTTTTCATTTAGATGGGTTCAAAAGAGGAAAATAGATATTCTCCTTGTTTCCCACCTTTCGTTCTCTACCATTGTACTATCACATGGTGCTCTTCTTATTAACAAACTCATAATATCAGCCTGAAATATCTTTTTAAAATAATAACCCTGTTTTAAACATGGCATATAAAACAGGAACTGCTTTTATAATTCTAAATAAGACAGCTATTTTAACCTAGTTCAATGCTGATAATGTTCCCTTTATTTTAAAAAAATAAATCACCAAGATTCAATTTGAAAGCCAATTGTCTATAGAGGCAATGAAAAATTACTTGTTCTATTCAAGTGATAATGTACAGTAAAGTTTATCTATTTATAAAGAGTTGAAATATTAATCCAGGAGAAGGAGTTTCTTAAAACAATTAGTATGAAATGACTTTGAAATAATATGAGGGGTCACAGAGAACATTGGGTTCTGAAAGATGCAGTTGTTATTCACTATGATGCTGAATGTACTTCACATTGGCCTGAAGGCTAAAGCTGATGTATCCTGCACTTCCTTCTTCAGTCAGGCGAAGAGATTGTTATGCAAATGTGTAGCATATTTGGTAACTTTCCAAACAAAGACAGTCTCACATGGAAAAGGCTTTTCTCAAGAGTGAAAACCAGGGCTAGGCAATTACTTTGTTATTATTTCAGGTCAGCATGAACTAGATCTCTTCCACAAATAAATTTCACTTAGTGATATGTGTATTTTTCCCCCTGCCTAACATTTGAATTCTATTATTTATTTATTTACAGAGGGAAAGGACTTGGAAGAAATAACAAGACTTATGCATATAGGAAATTATAGCCACAAGAAGACGTTTAGAGTTGGGTATTGTGACACACACCTGTAGTCCCAGAACTCAGGAGGGTGAGGCAGGGGGATTTTGAATTCAAGGCCAGTCTGGGCTATATAAGTAGGTATCAAGTAAGGCTGGCTATATAGTGAAAACTTGCCTCAAAAAAATTCCTTTGAGGGCTGAAGAGATGACTCAGTGGTTTACAGGCATTTGCTTGCAAAGCCTGACAACCTGGGTTCAATTCCCCAGTATCCACATAAAGCTAGATGCACAAAGTGGTACACGTATCTCAAGTTTGTTTGTGGTGGCAAGAGGCTCAAGTAGGCCCATTTCCACTCCCCCTCTTTCTCTCTCTTACTATCCTCTCTTATTCTTTTTCTTACTGTCCTCTCTCTCGCTTTCTCTCTCTCTCTCTCTCTCTCCAAATAAATAAATAACTTTAAAACATTTTATTTTAGGCATCATCATTAAAAAAAAAAACAGTGGTGTCTTCATATACTGTATTTAGTAAGTACTCATTCATTCTCAATGTATCTTGTAGGGTAACCCCAGCTACACCAAGGAGCAGTTACTCCTCCAACCCCTGTTTTACAGAAGGGGAAAGTGAAATGTTGAGAGATTAAATGTGTTACATAGCTCCACAGTAACCGGATTTAAAGCTGAATTTAAACCTAGGGTGGTTGATGTCAAACATGCAGCAATCTCAGCTTCTCCTCAAATTTATAATATCGTCACAAAACCGTGAGGGAGACATCAGCAACAAGAGAGCAAGAAACATCCACGGTGGTATGACTGTTCCACAAACTCCATCTTCAAACCTGCCTTGCCAACCACTCAGAGGTTAAGATTGGAAAACAAAACAATGGTCTGAAGGGATGGCTCAGTGGGTAAGTGTGCTTCCTGCATAAGCATGAGGGCCTGAGATCATTCTAGTTAGAATCTTCAGAACCCACGCAAAACGGTTTGGCATGGCCACAAGCACATGCGTCTCTAACCATAGTCCTGTGGAGCAGAGACTGAAGAATTGCTGGGCAGGAAAAACAGGTGGGTAGTGATGGAGGACATACGAGGTTCTCCTCTGCTCGCGCGTGTGCGTGCACACACACACGGATACACACGCGCATGCACACACTCACACACACACGCAAGCACACGCAGAGAAAGAGAGGAAAAATAGGTGCAATTCCCTGCGGGAAACTTTGTATTTGACTTTCCCCCAGCAGGGGCTCTCTGAGAACCATGTTCCTTCAGAAGAGCAGCTGTTCACTGGGCACTAGAGGGAAACAGGCATCCGTGTTTCAGATCCTCAGGTTCATTGCCAGCGTTCTAAGGGAGGGCTCGGCCCCTCTGTTTTCTCGAGGTTAGTAGCCGTCAAAGGCACTGGCTTGCTTTTGCAAGCTGAAGAGGGAGTAGGGCGAGCCTAAGGTTGGGGGTGAGCAACCCAGTGCAGCCTCTGCCAGTGAGGGTTCCTTTCTAGAAAAATACTGCATTTTATGATTGAGTGATTTTTTTGTTGTTGTTGTTTGGAGAGAGACACAGAGAGAGACAGAGAGAGAGGGAGAGGGAGACAGATAGAGATGGATGCACCAGTAGCCTCTCAGTTGCTGCGAATGAAATCCAGATGTGTGCGCCCCTTGTGGTCAAGTGCAGCATTGCACCCTTGCGTCACTTTGCATCTGGCTAAACGTGGGACCTGGAGATTGGAACCGGTGTTCTTAGGCTTAGGAGGCAGGCGCCTTAACCACTAAGCCATCTCTCCAGCCCGGTGAATGATTTTTGACACTTCTTTTCTGTTTGTTTTGCATGTGTGCAGTGTGCATGCATGTGTACACATGTGTACACATGCGTGTGGGTACACATGCATGTGTGTGTGCATGCATGAGCTTGGAAATCAATACCAACTGCCTTCTTTAGTTGCCCTCTACCTTATCTATAGAGATGGAATCTCTCACTACACTCAGCTCACCAACCCCGGGATCCTCCTCTCTCCTTCTCCAGGGCTGGGATTACTGGTACATGCTTAGCATTAATGTGGGTCCTAGGGATCTGAACTCAAGTCCTCATGCTTCTATGACAAGGGACAAGTACCTTACTGACTGAGATATCAGCTCAGCTCCCACTTTGTGACACTTCTTAAGGAGCCACAATATGTATTTACAATCTTGGCCTATTCCCGGTAAGGCCTAGTCGAGCCTGAGTACCTGCCCTTGACTCAGCACCTAAGCTGAAACTGCCTCCACCCAGCTGCTGCTGGCGTGATGAAATACTGTTGGCCCTTATACCTTTCTCTCATCCCCTCTTCCCACCCCCTTCCCTCAATATTGGCCCTTATACCTTTCTCTCATCCCCTCTTCCCACCCCTTCCTCAATATTGGCCCTTATACCTTTCTCTCATCCCCTCTTCCCGCCCCTTCCTCAAAACACATAAATATCTCCCCTGACAATAAACAGCGAGTTTCGCTTTTAGACGTTTCTCGCGACTCAATGTGGTTTTCTTTTCCCCGGTGATTTGGGGAGGTTTGAGTCGCCGACACCTGTCTTCTCGCTCAGCCTCAAGAGAGAAACGGCTGGCCCGGCTCTCTCTCTCTTTTGCTCTACCTGCCGGTGGTGAGGGAAAAAAGGCCCGGCATTTTGGCGCCCAACGTGGGGCACAGCAACCACTGCCCCATGTGAGGGCGTATGAGGATTCAAAACGGACTACGGACTGCTGGCGTGTGAAGGAAAAATTCAACATTAAGCTGACGAGCTAATCGGACTGCTGACGGGTGTATCCTCATAAGTAATGAGGTAATCTTCATATTTAATATTCTAATCTTTACTTCTATAATCTGTGCTTACTTCAACTTCCTTTCTCTTTCCTTCCATTTCCGGTTTGCCGCCATTTCTAAACGAGTACGTTCATGGCGGACACACCACGTGGACAGACCTAAAGGAGACTTTAAACGCTTTGCCTCCTCATTTAAATAAAAACTCCGTCCCAAACTTCAAGATCTCTTGTTCTTTTCTCTTTCCTCTCATTTTTGGGTTTCCGACAGACCGCTTCTGCGGTGCCGCCATTTTTGTCCTGCCCCCATATGAATGGGGGCGCCATCTTAAAAACACCAGTTCATGGCGGACGCACCACATGGGCAGACCTAAAAACAAAACTCACCACGTGGATAAACCTAGAGGAAAACCTAAAAAAACGTTTTTGCCTCCTCATTTAAATAAAAACTCCGTTCAAAAAACAAAACAAACCTGATGGGAGATCTGCTCCCAGCTACACTGTGTTTAATTTCATTGAGCCTCCCATAAAGACACAGGCTCACTGGCCATCATAAATCTAAATCTAAACTCAATTCTACAACATGCTTAACTATTTTTTGAGACTTTATGCTTATGTTGTACTCATATATATTACTATTGCCCTACTCCTCCTACAGTGTGGCTCTTGGGACAAAACTTTTGTTTCAGCCCCATGGATTAATTCAATCCTCCTTGCCTTAATTGCCAACCTTAAAAACTCTTCTGTAAAAAGTTCATTTTTGCCCTTAAAAACTGTAAAAAAACTAAAACTGACTTTTAAAATCTCCTTTCTCCCAAGGCCGCCACCCAAGCCGCCACCCGGCAGCTATCTTTTCAGCTCTTTTCAGCCCCTAACTACTGCCTAAGGCAAATGTACTCAAACCCCTGGTGAAGGACAGCTCCTCCATGTAACTTTCTGTAAATGTAAACTATGATCAAATACAAACTCAAGTTAAATGTCCCAAAGCCAGGTTAGCGTGGGGAGCACAAGTCACTGGTCCGCCAGGCTCCACCGACATCTTGTGCGGGGGGCGGGCCGAATGGGGACGGTCTAAGGGACGGCTCCAGCCCGGGCCGAGCACTGCCCCGAGCCTCACTGGCTGCGCGCGCCCGCACCTCCAGGCGTCACTTTTGGTCACTTTTATCAAAAATAAATAAATAAAAGGCCAACCAAACAACAAGGAGGCAAATAGGCGGGGTCTAACTTGCTTTAAAAATATCTTAGGAATGGGGGCAGGCGGTCTGCCATGAGGCCATGAGACAAGCCGCTGCCGTCCGCCCCTTTTGCCTCTGGGTGCCCCCCTCTATGCTCTTAACTGAGTGTCCTGCGGGGCCCAAAGTATTTACTTTAAAAAATAAAAAAAAAAAAAACAGCTGGGGACATTCGTATTGCCCTGCTAGAGGTAAAAAAGCCTATTTTTCAAGTCTATATGGCTATATCCTACACACCATTGTCCCACCCTTCGCTGCCTTCCCATTAACATAAAGATAAAAAAATGGCTTAATTGTTAAACACTTGCCTGTAGAGCCTAAGGACCCTGATTCGAGGCTCAATTCTCCAGTACCCATGTAAACAGTGGCTGGAGGCCTGACATGCCCATTCTCTCTCTACCCGCCTAACTCAATTCATACTAAGCCCAACTAACTCAACCGGTAATACAATGTTAGCCTGGGATTAAAGTTTTCCCTGACAGCTCTGCCCAGCTGGAGGGACAAAATTAAAAAAAAAAAAAAACCTAAAAACTGTCAATCTCTGGTTACTATAAAAGTTTAATGATGGCTAATGATGGTTAAATTTAAATTGTTTTCTCTCTCCTTACTATGCCTTATACCAAGTATTATTATTGTTACTGTTATTATAAATTATTAAAAGCCAGGGACAAAAATAATAATTTAAATATATGTCCCCAATATATTCAATATTTTATTAATTTATAGTTTACATCTACAATTGCCTTACTAAAGACAATGTCACTGGGGACCAATTTTAAGGTGTAATAATTGTTTAAGATTCCATTGTAAAGATATACAAAGTGTGCCTAACAAGAGTTCCTAAAGCTTACTGTGGCTTAACTACAATAATTTTTGCTCTATGTACTATATGACTAATTAATTTCTTTTTCTCTCTTTCATGGCTCTATAAAGACAGGCCAACTTCTTCTGCCAATATAGAACTTCCCCTAGATCTATGAGCTTCAATATCATAAAAAACTGCTAACTGTCAGCCCTGGATTAACCCTAACAATACATGTCTCATATCTTTTCTTCCTTGATTAATCAGCCTAATGTTTTATTATTATTATTTTAGGTCATTCCAACCCATCTGATCTCTAAGACCTCACTGCTAAATGCCTTGCCATTACATGTCTCATATCTTTTCTTCCTTGATTAATCATCCTAATATTTTATTATTATTTTAGGTCATTCCAACCCATCTGATCTCCAAGACCTCACTGCTAAATGCGTTGCCATTTTACAGGTGTCTCCAAAAAAGATTCAAACTGCTCCTCCCTTCAAGATTTTGGGCTCCAGGTTATTCCTTAATACTGTTTCTCCTGTCAAACCCCAGCTCCATATTCAAAAATTCTATACTTTGCCTCAACTCCAAAAGGTGCTAAAAAAAAGAAATTAATTGGATGAGGCCCCTGGATACCCATAACTACTGAGGAACTGTCCCCTTTATTTGACCTCTTAAAGGGTCTTACTCTCTCCTCTCAGATAACCTTGCCCCTCGTCATGAACAAATTCTACATAAGGTACAACGGGCCATTGATGCTGCTGTCCTAAAGAGGTTTGATCCTAACTTACCTATCTCCCTCTGTATTTTCTCTGGGAAACATTATGCACTGCGCTGTTGGCCCAGGAAGGAGAACCCATCCAATGGATTCACCTCTCCCTTGGTGGAGTCCCCAGAGTTTACTCTATAACTAACCAGATTGCAGACTGCATTATAAAGGGCAGGGACACCTCTGTCCGATTGTTTGGCATGGAGCCTCATGTCATTGTCACCCCCTTTAAGGTAACAGACTTCACTTGGCTTCAGAGAAATAACAACAGGGTTGCTATTGCCCTCGAGGGGTTTCTGGGTATAATTGATTGTCACTATGGTCCTTATAAATGGATGAGCTCCTTCTCTAGGTTGGAATGGAGACCCCCCAGACTTTTTTTATCTAAACCCAACCCTGATTTCCTTACCGTATTCACTGATGGGGGGCACTTGGGAGCTTCCCTAGTTGTTTACCCTCCCTTAAGGAGGGGAGAAAAGTCTATACCCATAAAGTCTATCTCCCATGAGGTCACAGGATCAGCACAATTTAAAGAACTATTTGCTGTCGTTTTGGCTTTGGACACTATTCAGGAGCCATTTAACTTATTTTCTGACAGCCTTTATGTTGTTAACCTGTTACCCAACCTAATTGAGGCCCATATTAGACTGGACTCCAATATTATAACCCCATTAATGATTCAAGCCCGCTCCCTACTTAAACAAAAAATTAACCCCATTTTTCTTCAACATCTCAGAGGCCATCAAAATTTACCAGGATTCCTCTCTAAAGGAAACAATTTGGCTGACAAACTGGCCTCTCAGCCTCAATGTAATACAGTCTCAAAAGCTACACACTTCCACTTATTAACTCATATAAATTGGAGGGGCCTTAAACATAAATATCCCCATGTGCCAGTCAAGGACCTTAAAAAAATTGTCCGAACTTGCAAATCCTGTCAGCCTTTCTTCCAGGTACCTCCACTTCAAACTACAGGAGCCAATCCTCGAGGACTACGCCCTAATCACCTTTGGCAGATTGATGTTACTCACTATTCTCCATTTGAAAAACTTAAGTATATTTTCTCTCAGTTGATACTTTCTCCCATGCTTGCTGGGCATCAGCACATGCTGGGGAAAAAACTAAACATGCTATTAGCCATATGCTTCAATGCTTTGCCACCCTTGGATTGCCAGATCAAATCAAAACCGATAATGGTCCCTGCTTAGTAAGCAAAACTTTTATAGATTTCCTCCAAACCTGGAAAATCTCACTTTCCACAGGCATCCCATATAACCAGCAGGGCCAAGCCATCGTGGAAAGATATCATCAAACTCTCAAATCTCAATTACAAAAACAAAGGGAATCTCTACCCCCACATGACCAACTAAAAAAGGCATTATTAACCTAAATATTTTAAATTTTTCTAAAGAAGATAGACACTTGTCCCCTTTTCAAAAACATTGGACCTCAGCTGTCACCTACAGCTCCATCTGGGTCAAATGGAGGGACCCATTAACTGGGGCCTGGAGGACCAGACCCCCTCCTCACAGCAGGGAGAGGATTTGGATGTGTCTTTCCTCAAGAGAAAAAAAGACCTATTTGGGTACCCGCAAGAGACTTAAAATATTTACCCCAACAAGGGGATGATAATAATCAATCTTCCAGGGAGTGTCACACCCCTGAGAACTATGCCTCTATTTCTTCCCAGGAACAACTGAAGGTATGGATGCTACTAGACCTGAATGAAGCCAGAAAAGCTCCAGAGAGATTTACAGAAGAGGAGTCGGGACTCCTAAGACAACCTGCTGTAGACGAGCTTACATGGCTTTTTATTCCACCTTCTCCCTCCCCTTGGACCCCTCCTCCTTCTTGCTCTTTACCCTACCTTCTCCCTCCCCTGAACCCCTCCTTCTTCTTATCCTCACTCTCGGGCCCTGTGTAATTAATAAGATTACACAATTCATTCACCAACAGCTTGAGGCAATTAAACTTCATCAGGCCAAGGCACCACAGGTTTGCGACTCAAAGACAATGGCTTTTCCACTTACTGGCTATCCACCTAACATCCCTCCCCCGCCCTCCATCGAGACCAACGGCGGGTAAGCTCTCAGACAGGCTGAGGCAACCTAAGACAGGGCGTGGAGTGGTCAGCAGGCTAGAGGCATAGTGCCCAGAGGCGGGTAAGGTTCCCAGAGGGAACAACCTAGGACAGGGACTATGCCATCCACCGTTCTTACAAAAACAAAAGGGAGATGTTGGGCTCTGCCGGTGTGAAGCAGTGGTTAGCCCAGCCAATCTTGGCCTATTCGGTAAGGCCTAGTCGAGCCTGAGTACCTGCCCTTGACTCAGCACCTAAGCTGAAACTGCCTCCACCCAGCTGCTGCTGGCGTGATGAAATACTGTTGGCCCTTACCTTCTCTCATCCCCTCTTCCCACCCCCTTCCTCAATATTGGCCCTTATACCTTTCTCTCATCCCCTCTTCCCACCCCCTTCCTCAATATTGGCCCTTATACCTTTCTCTCATCCCCTCTTCCCGCCCCCTTCCTCAAAACACATAAATATCTCCCCCGACAATAAACGACGAGTTTCGCTTTAGACGTTTCTCCGCGACTCAATGTGGTTTTCTTTTCCCGGTGATTTGGGAGGTTTGAGTCGCCGACACCTGTCTTCTCGCTCAGCCTCAAGAGAGAAACGGCTGGCCCGGCTCTCTCTCTCTTTTGCTCTACCTGCCGGTGGTGAGGAAAAATTTAATATTCTAACCTTTACTTCTATAATCTGTGCTTACTTCAACTTCCTTTCTCTTTCCTTCCATTTCCGGTTTGCCGCCATTTCTAAACGAGTACGTTCATGGCGGACACACCACGTGGACAGACCTAAAGGAGACTTTAAACGCTTTGCCTCCTCATTTAAATAAAAACTCCGTCCCAAACTTCAAGATCTCTTGTTCTTTTCTCTTTCCTCTCATTTTTGGTTTCCGACAGACCCGCTTCTGCGGTGCCGCCATTTTTGTCCTGCCCCATTTGAATGGGGGCGCCATCTTAAAAACACCAGTTCATGGGCGGACCTAAAAACAAAACTCACCTAAAAACAAAACTCACCACGTGGATAAACCTAGAGAAACTTTAAACGTTTTGCCTCCTCATTTAAATAAAAACTCCGTTCCAAAAAACAAAACAAACCTGATGGGGAGATCTGCTCCCAGCTACACTGTGTTTAAACCATTGAGCTCTCCCATAAAGACACAGGCTCACTGGCCATCATAAATCTAAATCTAAAAAAATTCTACAACATGCTTAACTATTTTTTGAGACTTTATGCTTATGTTGTACTCATATATATTACTATTGCCCTACTCCTCCTACAGTGTGGCTCTTGGGACAAAACTTTTGTTTCAGCCCCATGGATTAATTCAGTCCTCCTTGCCTTAATTGCCAACCTTAAAAACATCTCCTGTAAAAAAGTTCATTTTTGCCCTTAAAAACTGTAAGAAAAAACTAAAACTGACTTTTAAAATCTCCTTTCTCCCAAGGCCGCCACCCAAGCCGCCACCCGGCAGCTATCTTTTCAGCTCTTTTCAGCCCCTAACTACTGCCTAAGGCAAATGTACTCAAACCCCTGGTGAAGGACAGCTCCTCCATGTAACTTTCTGTAAATGTAAACTATGATCAAATACAAACTCAAGTTCCCCAAATGTCCCAAAGCCAGGTTAGCTTTCCTCGCGGGCGTAGAGCACAAGTCACTGGTCCGCCAGGCTCCGCCGACATCTTGTGCGGGGAGCGAACCGAATGGGACGGTCCTAAGCGGCGGCTCCAGCCCGGGCCGAGCACTGCCCCGAACCTCACTGGCTGCGCCTCGCCCGCACCTCCAGGCGTCACTTTTGATCACTTTTATCAAAAATAAATAAATAAAAGGCCAACCAAACAACAAGGAGGCAAATAGGCGGGCTCCTAACTTGCTTTAAAAATATCTTACGAATGGACGGGCGGTCTGCCATGAGGCCATGAGGCGAGCCGCTGCCGTCCCCGCCCCTTACCTCTGGGTGCCCCCCTCTATGCTCTTAACTGAGTGTCCCATGGGCCCAAAGTATTTACTTTAAAAAAAAAAAAAAAAAAAAAAAACAGCTGGGGACATCTGTATTGCCCTGCTAGAGGTAAAAAACCCTGTTTTTCAAGTCTATATGGCTATATCCTACACACCATTGTCCCACCCTTCGCTGCCTTCCCATTAACATAAAGATAAAAAAATGGCTTAATTGTTAAACACTTGCCTGTAGAGCCTAAGGACCCTGATTCGAGGCTCAATTCTCCAGTACCCATGTAAACAGTGGCTGGAGGCCTGACATGCCCATTCTCTCTCTACCCGCCTAACTCAATTCATACTAAGCCCAACTAACTCAATCGGTAATACAATGTTAGCCTGGGATTAAAGTTTTCCCTGACAGCTCTGCCCAGCTGGAGGGACAAAATTAAAAAACCTAAAAACTGTCAATCTCTGGTTACTATAAAAGTTTAATGACGGCTAATGATGGTTAAATTTAAATTGTTTTCTCTCTCCTTACTATGCCTTATACCAAGTATTATTATTGTTACTGTTATTATAAATCTATTAAAAGCCAGAGACAAAATATGATAATTTAAATATATGTCCCCAATATATTCAATATTTTATTAATTTATAGTTTACATCTACAATTGCCTTACTAAAGACAATGTCACTGGGGACCAATTTTAAGGTGTAATAATTGTTTAAGATTCCATTGTAAAGATATACAAAGTGTGCCTAACAAGAGTTCCTAAAGCTTACTGTGGCTTAACTACAATAATTTTGCTCTATGTACTATATGACTAATTAATTTCTTTTTCTCTCTCTCATGGCTCTATAAAGACAGGCCAACTTCTTCTGCCAATATGGAACTTCCCCTAGATCTATGAGCTTCAATATCATAAAAAACTGCTAACTGTCAGCCCTGGATTAACCCTAACAATACATGTCTCATATCTTTTCTTCCTTGATTAATCAGCCTAATGTTTTATTATTATTATTTTAGGTCATTCCAACCCATCTGATCTCTAAGACCTCACTGCTAAATGCCTTGCCATTACATGTCTCATATCTTTTCTTCCTTGATTAATCATCCTAATATTTTATTATTATTTTAGGTCATTCCAACCCATCTGATCTCCAAGACCTCACTGCTAAATGCGTTGCCATTTTACAGGTGTCTCCAAAAAAGATTCAAACTGCCCCTCCCTTCAAGATTTTGGGCTCCAGGTTATTCCTTGATACTGTCTCTCCTGTCAAACCCCAACTCCATATTCAAAAATTCTATACTTTGCCTCAACTCCAAAATGTGCTGGAAGAAATTAATTGGATGAGACCCTAGATACCCATAACTACTGAGGAACTGTCCCCTTTATTTGACCTCTTAAAGGGTCTTACTCTCTCCTCTCAGATAACCTTGCCCCTCATCATGAACAAATTCTACATAAGGTACAACGGGCCATTGATGCTGCTGTCCTAAAGAGGTTTGATCCTAACTTACCTATCTCCCTCTGTATTTTCTCTGGGGAAACATTATGCACTGCGCTGTTGGCCCAGGAAGGAGAACCCATCCAATGGATTCACCTCTCCCTTGGTGGAGTCCCCAGAGTTTACTCTATAACTAACCAGATTGCAGACTGCATTATAAAGGGCAGGGACACCTCTGTCCGATTGTTTGGCATGGAGCCTCATGTCATTGTCACCCCCTTTAAGGTAACAGACTTCACTTGGCTTCAGAGAAATAACAACAGGGTTGCTATTGCCCTCGAGGGGTTTCTGGGTATAATTGATTGTCACTATGGTCCTTATAAATGGATGAGCTCCTTCTCTAGGTTGGAATGGAGACCCCCCAGACTTTTTTATCTAAACCCAACCCTGATTTCCTTACCGTATTCACTGATGGGGGCACTTGGGAGCTTCCTAGTTGTTTACCCTCCCCTAAGGGGGGAGAAAAGTCTATACCCATAAAGTCTATCTCCCATGAGGTCACAGGATCAGCACAATTTAAAGAACTATTTGCTGTCGTTTTGGCTTTGGACACTATTCAGGAGCCATTTAACTTATTTTCTGACAGCCTTTATGTTGTTAACCTGTTACCCAACCTAATTGAGGCCCATATTAGACTGGACTCCAATATTATAACCCCATTAATGATTCAAGCCCGCTCCCTACTTAAACAAAGAATTAACCCCATTTTTCTTCAACATCTCAGAGGCCATCAAAATTTACCAGGATTCCTCTCTAAAGGAAACAATTTGGCTGACAAACTGGCCTCTCAGCCTCAATGTAATACAGTCTCAAAAGCTACACACTTCCACTTATTAACTCATATAAATTAGAGGGGCCTTAAACATAAATATCCCCATGTGCCAGTCAAGGACCTTAAAAAAATTGTCCGAACTTGCAAATCCTGTCAGCCTTTCTTCCAGGTACCTCCACTTCAAACTACAGGAGCCAATCCTCGAGGACTACGCCCTAATCACCTTTGGCAGATTGATGTTACTCACTATTCTCCATTTGGAAAACTTAAGTATATTTTTCTCTCAGTTGATACTTTCTCCCATGCTTGCTGGGCATCAGCACATGCTGGGAAAAAACTAAACATGCTATTAGCCATATGCTTCAATGCTTTGCCACCCTTGGATTGCCAGATCAAATCAAAACCGATAATGGTCCCTGCTTCGTAAGCAAAACTTTTATAGATTTCCTCCAAACCTGGAAAATCTCACTTTCCACAGGCATCCCATATAACCCGGGGCCAAGCCCATCGTGGAAAGATATCATCAAACTCTCAAATCTCAATTACAAAAACAAAAGGGGGAATCTCTACCCCACATGACCAACTAAAAAGGCATTATTAACCCTAAATATTTTAAATTTTTCTAAAGAAGATAGACACTTGTCCCCTTTTCAAAAACATTGGACCTCAGCTGTCACCTACAGCTCCATCTGGGTCAAATGGAGGGACCCATTAACTGGGGCCTGGAGGGGACCAGACCCCCTCCTCACAGCAGGGAGAGGATTTGGATGTGTCTTTCCTCAAGAGGAAAAAAAGACCTATTTGGGTACCGGCAAGAGACTTAAAATATTTACCCCAACAAGGGGATGATAATAATCAATCTTCCAGGGAGTGTCACACCCCTGAGAACTATGCCTCTATTTCTTCCCAGGAACAACTGAAGGTATGGATGCTACTAGACCTGAATGAAGCCAGAAAAGCTCCAGAGAGATTTACAGAAGAGGAGTCGGGACTCCTAAGACAACCTGCTGTAGACGAGCTTACATGGCTTTTTATTCCACCTTCTCCCTCCCCTTGGACCCCTCCTCCTTCTTGCTCTTTACCCTACCTTCTCCCTCCCCCTGAACCCCTCCTTCTTCTTATCCTCACTCTCGGGCCCTGTGTAATTAATAAGATTACACAATTCATTCACCAACAGCTTGAGGCAATTAAACTTCATCAGGCCAAGGCACCACAGGTTTGCGACTCAAAGACAATGGCTTTTCCACTTACTGGCTATCCACCTAACATCCCTCCCCGCCCTCCATCGAACCAACGACGGGTAAGCTCTCAGACAGGCTGAGGCAACCTAAGACAGGGCGTGGAGTGGTCAACGGGCTAGAGGCATAGTGCCCAGAGACGGGTAAGGTTCCCAGAGGGGAACAACCTAGGACAGGGACTATGCCATCCACCGTTCTTACAAAAACAAAAAGGGGGAGATGTTGGGCTCTGCCCGGTGTGAAGCCGAGTGGTTAGCCCAGCCAATCTTGGCCTATTCCCGGTAAGGCCTAGTCGAGCCTGAGTACCTGCCCTTGACTCAGCACCTAAGCTGAAACTGCCTCCACCCAGCTGCTGCTGACGTGATGAAATACTGTTGGCCCTTATACCTTTCTCTCATCCCCTCTTCCCACCCCTTCCTCAATATTGGCCCTTACCCTTTCTCTCATCCCCTCTTCCCACCCCTTCCTCAATATTGGCCCTTATACCTTTTCTCTCCCCTCTTCCCTTCCCCCCTTCCTCAAAACACATAAATATCTCCCCTGACAATAAACGACGAGTTTCGCTTTTTAGACGTTTCTCCGCGACTCAATGTGGTTTTCTTTTCCCGGTGATTTGGGAGGTTTGAGTTGCCGACACCTGTCTTCTCGCTCAGCCTCAAGAGAGAAACGGCTGGCCCGGCTCTCTCTCTTTTGCTCTACCTGCCGGTGGTGTATTTATTAGAGACAGAGAGAGGGAGATAGAGAGAGAGAGTGAGAATGGGTGTACCAGGGCCTCTAGCCACTGCAAATGAACTCCAGACACATGTGCCACCATGTGCATTTGGCTTACATGGGACCTGGAGAATTGAACCGGGATCCTTAGGCTTTGCAAGCATGTGCTTTAACTGCTAAGCTATCTCTACAGACCCCAAATGTCTTGAATATAAAGGCAACCTCGCATAAATTTCTCAGTCAAGTATAAGGAAAATAACATAATTCACACACCTCACTTTATAAGTGAGGAAAAATAATTTGTCATAGAGACTAAGAAACTGAGGTAGGATTAGGCCATGGGTTCACATTTATTTTCACTACATAGATACCTTCTCGAGGCATAGGCACCCACCTACAGAATAGTCACGATGTTCTAGAAACAAGCGACTGCTTCTAGGGAGTACCCTTGCTTCTCTGTTGGTCTGACTGTTACAGGTGGCCATCTGAGGTAGCCAGTGATAAAGTGTCTTGGTCCCTGACCACTGATGTCATTGCTTTGCATCCAGTTGTTAGCTTGTGTTCACTAAGCGGATGCATAAGATTTGCCAATCTCTGGGGAGCCACAATGGGGAGAGTATGTTTCAGTAGAAAGGTGTCAGAGAATCACGCCTGGTGGGCAACTGTCACCCTGAGGATCCTGAGTGGTAAACTACTAACTCTTCCCAATTTGTTCACTTCCTTAGTGTTTTTAATCTGATATGTGCAATCCACCATAATAAGAGACCAGTGACCCACAGTACTTATGCTTTTATGATCTCATCACAGCATTCTTCCCTCCATTCTCCTGTGTCTGTTTAGCAGACTCCCATCGTCACAGGTGGAGATGGAGGAGTAGAGAAAGAAGGGTCAGGAGACGAGTCTATAGGGTGTTTTGAGCAGCACTGCTTTTCTTTTCTGGGTGCATCACAGGGCTTATGGTCTTCCTTAGAGCTAAAGAAACCCCTAAATCCTACCCGGTATCCACCAAGTACAGCTACCAGTTATTTTAAAATTGTCAGGCTGATTTGCAAATGTGTCACTTCTATATCCAGTTTGTGTAAACCCATAGATTTCTGACTTTAATTTTTTAAAATTTATTTGAGAAAGAGAGAGAATGGCAGAGAGAGGAGAGAGAGAGAGAGAGAGAATGGGTACGCCAGGAACTTCAGCTGCTGCAAACAAACTCCAGACACATGTGCCGCCTTGTGCATCTGGCTTATGTGGGACCTGGGGAATCAAACCTAAGTCCTTTGGCTTTGCAGGAAAGCGACTGCTAAGCCATTTCTGCAGCCAAGATTTCTGACTTTTTATGTATTTACTGGAATGTGCAGGTTTTGATGAGTCCTGCCCAGTAAAATTTTTCTTCCTTTATCTGTGCAGGTGGGTTAGCACCGGGAAGGGAGTGCATTGGTGGCTGAATCCACCATAGTCACCCTGGGTTGCTGTCGCCCTGTCTGGCATACTAGGCCCTGAGTGATGTCACAAGCAGAACCCCCATATATTATCACCATGGGTGTTTGTAAAGCAACAGTTTCTCTGTTACAAATTCAGAGTTATAACTCAACATCCTAAATGGACAGCTCAGCTCAGCAGGCAAGGCCAGTTCTCTGAGAGCCTGACATCATCTCCAAGTGCCAGGGAGCCTTGCATATTCTAGACAAGAGCCCTGTCATAAAGGTCAACCCTCCAGCCCTGACACTGTTCACTATGGAAGGTTTGCTCCAATTCTAATGAGCAGTGACATCTAATGAGCTCTTAACATATAAAATGTACAACTGTATGGCACAATGCAGGTCTGCCCCTAGCCAGACCGCATGGCAAAAGAAACCAGGAAGTGGCTTCTATGAATATGGTGTCCTGCGCAGGCCTGGCTTGACAACAGCTACAGTCCCATGCTCGCGAGAAACCTGCTACGAGATGATCTGTCTGGAGACACAAAAAGGGGACCACCCCATACAATGATTGGCCAGCCAAGCCCCTTTAAAGCCCCTTACACTTCCTTGAATAAACAAGCTTGCTGCAGCTCGCCCTCTGCCTGCTTTCACCCAACTCCTGGAGTCTGTGTCGTGATTCCGCGCTTCTCACCCCCAGCTCAGCAAAGACCCTGCCATCCCTCCTGGGCTGGCCTTAGGGGGGACCCCAACATATAACTAGTCTATAGTGTCCTTGATTATTTGATATTGCTGTTTATCATTCTTAGGCAGTGGGATAAGTTGACTAAACTTTGGAACAAATTTTGGTTTTAGCCATGTGTTGTGAGAATTTGGGACTACAGTCAACTTCATCCTTTTCTCCTGAGGCAACTCAGACGTGTAGGAGCCATGAAAACAGGTAAAATGATTTTCTGCTTGGCCTTTAAGGTCTGCTAGTTCAAGTCTTTGTACATTCATACATAATGAGGTCTGGCGTCAAACTTGGCAGAGGCCTTGGGAAAGATATTTAATTTCTCAGTGCTTCAGTCTGTTATCAATAACATGGAGCTAATAATAAGTACCAGGCATTGGTTAGGATGAACATGGATGGGTTATGTGGTGGTTTGAATGTATGGCCCCAGTAGACTCAGGTGTTTTATTAAAACCTTTTTCTTTTTTACCTGGGCGTGGTGGCACACACCTTTAATCCCAGCACTTGGGAGGCAGAGGTGGGAGGATCGCTGTGAGTTCAAGGCTACCCTCAGACTACAAAGTGAATTCCAGGTCAGCCTGGGCTAGAGTGAGACCCTACCTCAAAAAAACCAAACAAAAAAACTAAACAAAAAAAACCCTTAAAAACATTTTTTTTGAGAGAGAGGCACACAGAGAGAAACAGAGAGGAAGAGGCGGAGAGAGAATGGGAGCACCAGGGCCTTTTCAGCCACTGTGATCGAACTCCAGATGTATGCGTCCCCTTGTGTGCAGGTGGGACATTGTACGCTTGCATCACTTTTCACATCTGGCTAAACATGGGACCTGAAGATTTGAACAAGTGTTCTTAGGCTTCGCAGGCAGGCGCCTTGACTGCTAAGCCATCTCTCCAACCCTATTAAAACTTATAACTTGGATTTCCAGCTGCCTGGCTGGAAGAGGTATCACTGCAGGTAGATGCTGGGGTCAAGCCCTAAGGTTTGTCTGGGGGCAGATCTGGAATTCCAGCCTAAGGTATGCGGAGCAGTCAGCTCTGCCAGAGTCCCTGCTGCTTGCTGCAGTTCCCTGCTGTTTTGCTCTTGCTTGTGGTAATGGCTGTTCGGTGGTGGTGTCTCTCTGCTTGAATCAGTGAAAGGGAGCCAACTTCTTCCACCATTGTTAGAACTTCCCCTGGATCTGTAACCCTGAAATAAATCCCGCTCCTCCCACAAACTGTGTCAGGTTTGGAGGTTCATCCAAGCAACATGGAGCTGACAACAATAGGTAGTGAGGAGATGGTTTAGCAGTTAAAGGCACTTGCTTCACAAGTCTGCTGATGTGAGTTCAATCCTCCCCAGTATCATGTTTGTAATTCTAAGCACACTATGGCAATGGGAGGCACAGCCGGGAGGATCCTAGAGCTTATAGACTAGCTAGTTTGGCTTTCCCAGTGGCAAAACAACAACAAAATACAAGAAAGACCTTGCCTCAATAAAGGCAAAAGAGGACTAACACCTCTCAAGTTTGTTCTCTGACCCCCACACATATGCTGTAGCCCACGCACACCCTCTCCCACACAAACACACACACATGCATGCAAACACACAATAATAATAACCATCGGAATGGCACATTAGATTGTTGTGAGAATCAAATGAAATGACTGAAACATGTAAGGACATATTAACAAACTTGCTATTATTAAAAGAAAAGGGCATCAGGCCAATGACAATGTTCTGGTTTGACAACATACACTGGCATGTAACATACCCGTGTAGGTGAAAGTTGGGGGAAAGGTACAAGCGAGCCTCTGCATTATTTGTGCAATGCTTTGTGAATGTAAAATTATTTTAAAATGAAGAATCAAAGGGGATTGCGTTGATAACTCAGTCAGTAAAGTGCTTGCCTCATATGCATGAGGACCTGAGTTCAATCCCCAGAACCCATATAAAAGTTCCAAGTATGCCGGGCGTGGTGGTGCACGCCTTTAATCCCAGCACTTGGGAGGCAGAGGTAGGAGGATCGCCGAGAGTTCGAGGCCACCCTGAGACTACATAGTTAATTCCAGGTCAGCCTGGACCAGAGTGAGACCCTACCTTACAAAACCAAAAAAAAAAAAAAAAAAAAAAAGTTCCAAGTATGGTGGCATATGCCTGGGGAGGTGAAGACAGAAGGACCTCTGGGGCTTGCTGGTAGCTAGTCTAGCCTAATGGGTGAATTCCAGGCCAATGAGAGACCCTGTTTCCAAAAACATAGGCAGGGCCAGGGATGTCGTGGCTTATTGGGTAGAGTGCCTGGCATGCACAAAGGCCTGAGCTTAATCCGCAGCACTGTATAAACTAGGTGTGGTAGCAAAAGCCTACAGTCCTGGCATGAGGGAGGATGAGGCAGGAGGATCAGAAGTGCCAGCAGCGTGAGGTCAGGTTGGGTTACAAGAGACCTTATCTCAGCAACCACAATGAACAGCAATTCTCAACAACACCAATGTTATTCTCTAGTCTCCACATACATGTGTGTACAAGTGCGTGCACACACACACAAATATGCATTAAAAAAGAATTAAGGGGAAGACCAAAAAAGGTAAGGTAAGTCTGGGAAAATAGCAACCACTATCGAACCCCACAGTCATGGCCTGAGGATGAGCAGATCTGACTTCAGGGATGGGAAACACCAGAGATTCACCTGAGCCTGGGGAACATCCCACATTCAGACATAGCCCACTGGCCCTGACCCATCTCTGGCTGCAGCCCTGTGATAATGAATTGTGCGAGTGGGGAGAGGGCGAGGCCAGAGTCCTAGTCGCTGGACTGGGGAGGCAGTAAGGGTTCTCATCATAAATGAGCAGTCTAAGCCAGGCATGGTGGCGCACGCCTTTAATCCCAGCACTTGGGAGGCAGAGGTAGGAGGATCGCCATGAGTTCAAGGCCAGCCTGAGACTACATAGTGAATTCCAGGTCAGCCTGAGCTACAGTGAGACCCTACCTCGAAAAAACCAAAAAAATAAAAATAAAAAATAAAAAATAAAATAAAATAAAATAAATGAGCAGTCTGCCATTCTGATTCCATGACCTGTACACAGGAGGCTCATCCCAAGTACTCGGCTCCCCTCTGGAGCTGCAGACCACTGGGGTTCTGAGACTGCTAGTCTGTTGTCACTGGGTCAAGGTGAGACCACCCTGTGGGGCCTTTGGGAAAACGACCATAAAGGGCTGTCTGCTTTTTTTTGCAGTTGGCATGTATATGCATGGGCACACCAGTGTCCATCAGGCTTTGCAAGCAAGCCCCTTTAACCACTGAGCCGTCTCCCTAGCCCACAGTTCTGGTTTCAGTGGCTGCCAGTATAGCATGATCCAGTCCAGCAGAACTTCCCACAGTAGCAGAAGTGTCACGCCTGTGCAGTTATAGCAATATGACAAGGGATAGGAGGCTGTGGGGCCCTTGAAAAGGAGGAATGTAAGTTTTGCTTCAATTTTAATTAATTTAAAGTTAAGCAACCACGTGTGGCTAGCAGCCACTGTGCAGTTATAAATTACAAATTTTTAGGCCGGTGACATAGCTCAGTTGGTAGAGGGCTTGCCTAATATGCATGAAGTCCTGGACTTGATCCCCAGCATAAAGCGGGCATGGTGGCACGCACCTGTAACCTTAGCATTTGGGAAGTGTTAGGCAGGAGGATCACAAATTCAAGGTTATTCTCAGAGTTCAAGGCCAGCCTGGGCTACATGAGCCTCTGTTTATGTGCTGTTGTGGAGGTTGTTGAAACCTAAGGCTGGGCAAGCAGCCAAATGATAGAAGAAGAAAGCTTATCCATAGACTGCCATGCATGACGTGCTTTTATTGAAGCCCCACAGCCCAGAGCAGATTAGCTGTTTCTGATAAAGATGATAATAGTGGGCATTAATAAGCATTTTCTACATACCAGGACTTACTTGAGGCATTTCATTTGCATTGTCTTAGATAATCCTCCTGGCATCCCCAAACAACTATTAAGCATAACAAAACTGAAATCTACTGAGCATTTGACATGATGTAAAATTATCAAGGGTTTGCTTCACTTAATCCTCATTATGTTGTGAGCTAAATGTAAGTATTGGCCCGTTTCTGAGTTCTGTGATTTTTGCAAATCTTCATTTTTTTTCAATCGACATAAAATAACTAGACATAATAAAGGACTGTAGTGTGATATTCCAATATGGGTTTATACAGTGCAGTGATCAAGTGGAGGTAATTAGTATTTTCATCCCCTCACACATTTATCATTTTTTTGTGATAGAAACATTTAAGTCCTCTCTCCTAGCTACTTTGAAATATAATTACTGCTAACTGTGTGCTCCATTGTGTGCTGTAGAACGTTGGAGTGTTTTCTTGCTATATAACTCAAGTTTGGTACCATCCTCTCTCTACCCCCTCACCTCTCTTCTGTGCAAGTGTCTTTACCTGAGAAAATCTGAAATATCTACATTTAAAAAAATAATTAGGGCTGGAGAGATGCTTTAGTGGTTAAGACACTTGCCTGTGAAGCCTAAGGACCCAGGTAAGCCAAAAGCACCAGGTGGCTCATGTGTTTGGAATTCATTTGCGATGGCTAGAGACATTGATATGCCCACTCTCTCCCTCTTTATGTGCTTCCTCCTCTCTTTTATAAATGAAATATTTTTTAAAGGACATAATATGGGGCTGGAGAGATGACTTAGCTATTTGCCTGCAAAGCCAAAGGACCCAGGACCCAGGATCCATGACAGCCAGACGCACAAGAGGGTGCATGCATCTGGAGTTCGTTTGCAGTGGCTGGAGGCCCTGCCATGCCCATTCTCTCTCTCTCTCTCCTCTCTCTCTCTCTCTCTCCCTGACTAGGACTTAAGGGGATGGTATTGTACACATGTAAGTAGAAAACAGATTACAGGGAGGGGAAAGGCCTAAATGAGGTCAAGGGAAGAGAGATTGTATAAAAGAAGGGTGGGGGAGGGTCAATCAAAATCAAGATATTCTGATTGAGACATATGAAAACCTCCTTTTTTGAATAATGGCACATCCAGAAGCCATTTATTATTACTAGAAAATTTTCAGTGTCAGGGATGGATACCTTCCAATGAGTTGTTGGCCAGAGAGGCCCCTGTAGCCTCCAAAACATTACAGGCTATTGCCAAGGCCCTTGGTGTCCCTTGAGAAACACATGGTAAGACCCTATTGCTGAAAATGTCACATGCCTGAGAGGCAAGGTCACTGAGAAATCAAGCTGGTGCTGAGCGGAAAACCTCCTCCCTGTAGAACAGCCAACTGAAAGCTGGAAAAAGCTGCAGTGCATACAGCCCTATGGGATACAGAAGTCATTAGTGGTGAAAACAGTGGCCACTGGAAGCCTCAAGTTTGTCCAGACAGGCCAAATGGCTGAACAAGTGCAATAGTGGCATGTCTGCTCTGGGGGAAACCAACTGCTCTCTAATTGGACTGGAGGCCTGCTCTATGGGAGGGAAATACATGCCTGGTACTGAAAAACCTGATCAAAAGCCTATGGCAGGGGAGGTCATGAGCCTTACGGTATAAAGCCTGCTCTTGTCTGGCTAAATGTATATATTATTCTCACCAAGCTGCCCTGAAAGCAATACACTTAATGTTCATATTCATACTCTCACTTCTGGTTAGAGAAGTTTCTCTTTTCAGATGGCAATGACCACTGGGATGACCCAAAAGACAACACAGTGCTGAGAAGACAGGATGGAGGAGTGCCCAGCACTAAAACATCTCTGTCACACCCTCCAAAGCTCAGGGTCTATTGCAGAAGAGGTGGTGGAAAGAATGTAAGAAGGAAGGGTACCACTCCTTACAATGCAACTGTCCAGACAGAAATTGGCCTTGATATCCATGACCTCACAGTGCCTAACAATACTTTCACAAGACCCTTATAATAGGAGAAAAAGATGATGACATCAAAATAAAAGAGAGACTAATGGAGGGAAGGAGGGATATGATGGAGAGTGGAGTTGTGAAGGGGAAAGTGGGGGAGGGGAGGGAAATATCATGGTTTATTGTCTGTAAATATAGAAGTTGTCAATAAAAACCTTTTTTAAAAAAAAGACATAATAGGGCTGGAGAGATGGCTTAGTGGTTAAGACACTTGTCTGCACATCCAAATGACCCAGGTTCTATTCTGCAGTACCCATGTAAGCCAGATGCACAAAGTGGCACATGCATCTGGAGCTCATTTGCAGCTGCTGATAGCCTTGGCATGCCCATTCTCTCTCTCCCTGTCTTTCTGTCTGCCTCTTTCTCTCTCAAATAAGTAAATGAATAAATAAATAAATAAAATATATTTTTTCTAATTTCTTTTTGTTTTATTTGAGAGAGAGAGAGAGAGAGAGAGAGAGCTAGAGATAGAGAGAGAGCTAGAGAGAGATAGAGAGAGAGAATGCTTGCACCAGCAGCCTCTCAGTTACTGTGAACAAACTCCAGACACATGTGCCCCCTTGTGGTCAAGTGCAGCATTGCGCCCTTGCATCACTTTTTGCATCTGGCTAAACGTGGGACCTGGAGATTGGAACCAGTATTCTTAGGCTTGGCAGGCAGGCGCCTTAACCACCAAGCCATCTTTCCAGCCCAAAATTAAATAATTTATAAGATACATAATAATTGAATGCTTGTGTGGTCAACCTGCAGCTGCTACAGAAATCACTGAATTTCTTCAAGTATGTATTGCTCCCTTCATGCCAAATCTAAGCACTTCCTGTGATAACCATTTCCTAACTTGTTTTTCCAGGTACATACAGAACCTTTAAAACTTTCAGACTCTTTTTTTTTGTTTGTGTTTTTGTTTTGTTTTTTCAAGGTAGAGTTTCACTCTGATCCAGGCTGACCTGGAATTAACTATGTAGTCTCAGGGTGGCCTCATGGTGATCCTCTTACCTCTGCCTCCCACGTGCTGGGATTAAAGGCGTGCGCCATCATGCCCAGCTCAGACTCTTCTTTAGTTTGTGACACAGTTGCCCTTTTCCTCTAGGTTCTGAAGAACTTACCTCTGACCTTCTGAATTCCTCAGGAGTCTTTCAGTTGGAAGTAACAATATGCCAGTCGAAGAGCTTCAACAAAGGACTGTTAGCTAAGCTCAGCCCTTGCTCTCTGCTGGTTCCACAGCTGTGCATTCAACCAACCTTGGATTGACAATATTTGGGGTGGGGTGGGGACTGTATTTATCCTTGAATATGCCCAGACTATTTTTATAGTCATCATCTCCTAAAGAACACAGGACAACTATTTATATGAATGTGTATAAATCCAACCCTATTTTCTATGTGATGTCATTGAGCATCTATGGATTTGGGTTCTGCAAGGGTCTTATCATTAGTATCACATGGATACAGGGAGGTGACTGCTGTCTAGAAATGATAAGGATTTCAGCAGGTGCTGCAGCTCCTCTACTATGTTTTCTGATGAGTTGCTTTCCTTCTCTGTTTGGTCATCTCCTATAGGGCACAGTTGAAGGCCCCTGGGGTACTAGAGGTTTAAGCAGACCTGAGCTGTCAGGCATGACTAAGGGCCCCATACCCTGAGGTTGCAGCGAGCCCTAACCCTGAGAATTTTGAGACCAGCAGGAGTGAGGTCACTCCCTGCCCCCAGCCCAGGGTACCTGGACATCCTGATAAGGCTTAGGTTTCACTTTCCTCAGAGCCTTGTGACCTTTGTCTGCTGTCGTCACTATATGTTAATAAGGTATCAGCCAGCAACCTTCTCACAGCCAATCCCCCTATGACCCATATCCTATGCTGTTTCCTGCCACTACTTAGACCATGTGACCCTTCCCACTCGCCCAAAGCCCCTATATACTAATAAGGCATCAGCGGGACCTCTGTACTAACCAATCCCCTTACGACCTGTACCTCTTCCTGCTCTTTCACAAATGCTCATCAACCTGTTCCCCTGACAATAAATGAGCTGACCTCTGATGCTGCCTCCCGAGTGTTTCTTCCTATCACACTCAGGGCCACTCAAGACCCTGCTCCACAGTTGCCTGGATGTCTCCGGGGAACCAAGGCCATGGGGACCGCAGGAACCACAATCTCCTAAGGTTGCCCTCATAGCTTCAGATGGACATTCTGTGTTGCTCATTTCCTGTGTGTGTGTGTGTGTGTGTGTGTGTGTGTGTGTGTGTGTGTGTGTGTTGTGGAGAAGCTAGCTCCACTCCTGAAGTAATTCCACCAAAATTCCAGGGATTAAGTCCCTGTGGAGCATTTTGGATTATGTTCTCTGCTGAAACAACCACTGTAGCCACTGACTGGATGGAGTCATAGTGTGGAGGCCTGTGAAGATGACATCCGTGTGGGCGTGCCCTGCCCACCTGAACTCAGAGTGTGGAAGAGGTAGACCACCTTCTAGAGAATGAAGCTGTTGCACAAAGGAAGAGGAGATTCTGCTGACAAAGGCAACAGATGAGCACCCTATTTCTGAGCAAAGCAAGGTTACTCTGTCCACCCCTATCAGCAACTGAGAAGCCATTCCCAGTCTCTCAGGACTCAACCAGTAACTGACCTGACTTGGTCTCTTTTCTTTTCCCCCTTCCTTCCTTCCTTCCTTCCTTCCTTCCTTCCTTCCTTCCTTCCTTCCTTCTCTCTCTTTCTTCTTTTCTTATTTTTTTTCAAGGTAGAGTCTTGCTCTGGTCCCACTGTCCCGGAATTCACTATGTAGGCTCAGGGTGGCCTTGAACTCATGGCAATCATCTTCCCTCTGCCTCAAGTTTTGGGATTAAAGGTGGCCACCACCATGCCTGGCTTTAGTCTGTTTTCTGTGCTACATCAAAATACCTGAAGTGGGATCATTTAAAAGAAAGAAAAAAGTATTTTTCCTTCATGCACCAGATCTGGAAAGTCTAAGAACACATGCTTGGTTTCTCTGGAGGATCTCAAGCTACTTTATGGAGGAAATGGAAGAGAGTGAAAGAGCAGTTAGGTAGAAAATCAAACATGAGGGACAGTCTGGGTTTATTGCAGACCACTCTGTGTTAACTTATGTAGTTCCATGAGAAGAACGTTAATTCCTATTATGGCCTTATGACCCTTCAAGGACCCCACCTCCTGACACCACAATGATAATCCAATCCTAGGAGGAATTTGGGAGGGGGACAGACTACATTGGAACCTGAAAAGAAGGGACTTCTCAATCTCTCAGGGAGACAGAGGACATTTACAACTGGAGCTATTATATTTCCCAAGGATGATGTTACAGAAGACTTTATCTCTGGGTTTTAAGTTTATGTACACCATACTCTGACGCTAAAAATGTAGTTTATATGTTCCAATTGAATACATCTAACTTCTTATTTGATTATATATATATATATATATATATATATATATATATATATGTACAGAATGAGGTAAATGAAAAAGGTAAATTAGTGGGTGCTATTTCAGCAATGCACGGCACAGACGGAGATCCCCAGAAAAGCTAGAAGCGAACAGAAAGCAGCCCCTGATTACTCATAATAAAGCTAACCACCGAACAATGAGACCTTATGGGACTAAAATTAGGAAATATTTATAGATTTGGTTTGCTACTGCACACTAATTTTCACTTTTCACATTATTTCTCCATATGCTTTTATTAGAAGCCATGGAAACAACTCCTTACCCCCTCCCACTCTCTCTTTCCTCTCCCTCCCTCTCTCTCTGAAAACTTACCTCCACATGGACTGATCTTTCCTTTTTCTTGGCACATAGCCAGGTTACTTGGAAAACAATGCAAAGTACCTGCCAATGGAATGCTTTCAGGCAGTGGCATGAGCTTGAACCAATGACAGCCCGATTGCTTTCTGTATATTTATGATGTGCATGTACATATGTGTATGCACGTGTACATGTGTGTGTATTTTTAACTGTAAAATCATATGATTCAACAGGATCTATGGAAGAAAATAGCTGCCCATTTCCATGGATCTATTTTTCCCAAGTTGCATACATGTCACATTTTTCTAAACTGAATCATCATTCAGAGTGCAAGGTTTTGCAGTGAATACAGAATGATTTTAATTTTAAAGGAGAAAGAAACCTCTGCCCTTCCTTCCACAGTCTAGCCAACCTCTGACAGATGTGATAATGGATTTGCATTGAGAAGGGGCTCACCTGAGGACCAGGGTCCCTGAGCTTGTCTGTGATATTTGCAGAGTGAAGGGCTCACCTGAGGACCAGGGTCCCTGTGATGTTTGCAGTGAGAAGGGCTCCCTTGAAGGGCAGGTTTTCTTAGCTAGCTCTGTGGTTTTTAGTTACCTTAGTCATTGTCCTTTCCTTCTTTTGTGATTTCTTATTTTGCTTTCAATGTTTAGCCTGTAAGACCAAAGGAGGGCTTTTCACCACTCTCTGAATTTCTCTTTTGCAAGCTACTGGGAGAAGTTCAAGGTGAGACAGAACAGATCTCAAGTTCTTGGACTGGATCTACTCTGCATGTTCACAGCCCAAACTACCTGAGTGTTTTCACCCCGGAATGGTGACCTGCAGCTAATGGCCCGCTGCTGCTCCTGAATCAGGGAAAGCTCTGAGCCGCAGTCTGTCCTTCACAGCTCCCTGTAGGATGGGGCTGAACCTGGCCTCAGCCTCCACCTCACTCACATTCTTTCTTCCCTCTGCTCTGACCTGTATCCCAACTACTCCACTTCTTCAGTAGCATCTCCTGGAATTACACCTCATCTGTAGGACAGGGCCTATCTGCCCCTCATCCCCACCATGTGAACCTAACATAGCTTCAAGCACATAGTGGTTGCTTGAAAACGTCATTAAGATTGGTTTAGAAAAACTTAATCTTAGCTCTGCATAGTGGTGGTACCCAAAGTCCCAGTCACTTGGGAAGCTGAGGCAAGATCTTTAGGGCCCAGGAATTGGTGCCTGGTATAGACAACACAGTGAAACTCCATGTCTTAAATTTAAAAACAAACAAACATGGGACTAGAGAGATTCCTTAGGGGTTAAGGCTCTTGTCTGCAGAGCCTAAGGATCCAGGTTTGATTCCCTAGTCCCCATGTAAGCCAAATGCATAAGGTGGTACATGCATCTGGAGTTTGTGTGCAGTGGCTGGATGCTCTGGTTTGACCATTCTCACTCTTTCTCTATCTGCCTTTTTCTCTCTCACTCTCTCTCTCTCAAATAAATAAAACAAAAAATAAAAATAAAAAAATTCAAAGATGGTCATTTTACCCCACCCTATAATCCCAGCACTTTGAATGCTAAAGTGGAAAGATCTTCATAAATTTGAGGTCATCCTGGGCTAAAGTGAAACCTGCTTCAAAAACAGACAAAACAAAATACACACAATAAAAACAACCCAGCCAGGAATGGTGGCGCAATCCTTTAATCCCAGCACTCTAGAGGCAGAGGTACGAGGATCACCATGAGTTTGAGGCCACCCTGAGACTGTATAGTGAATTCCAGGTCAGCCTGGACTACAGTGGAACTCTATCTTGAAAAATCAACCAACCAACAACCAAAGGACCAAACAAAATCCTACACAAACAGTACTATTGTGAAGACATATTTGAATTCAGTCAACTTTGTGTGATTAGGGGACAATTAAAACAGGATTGATTCCCCAGGACCCACGTAAGCCAGATGCACAAAGGTGGTGCATGTGCCTGGAATTTGTTTGTTGTGGTCAAAGGCCCGGGTATACTGCCTCTTTCTCTCTCTGTCTCTCTTTCAAATAAATAAATAAGAATTAAAAAATTTAAAAAGGAAAAAATGTATACTATACTAACTTTTAGGGGAAATATTTGAGCACTAGCATCTTTTATTTTTTTGAGGAAAGCCCAACAGACTGGCCCCCCCTTTTTTTATGCAAGAGAGAAAGAGTGATAGAGAGAGTGTGTTTGTGTGAGAGAGAATTGGCACACCAGAGCCCCTAGCCACTGAAACTGAACTCCAGATACATGCACTCCCTTGTGCACTTTGCGACCTTAGGCTTGTGTCTCCTTGTGCATCTGGCTTACATGGGACCTGGAGAGTTGAACATGGGTTCTTAGGCTTCTCAGGCAAGTGCCTTAACCGCTAAGCTATCTCTCCAGCACTAGCATCATTTTCTTACTGGTGTATCTTTCCTTTATAGAGTTTGCCCCTTTTCAAAAATGTTGGCTTTATTGATACATGTTTATTTGGCCCTTATGAATCAGGAACTATCAGAGTGAATAACCCCTGATCCAGCAGGAGCAGCAGAAGGGAAGCACATTGTGGAATAAACATGTTCACCTGGGAAGAAACAGTGTACTAGAGAGAAGCCAAACAAGATATTGAGCCCAAGCCGGGCGTGGTGGCGCACGCCTTTAATCCCAGCACTTGGGAGGCAGAAGTAGGAGGATCACTGAGTCTGAGGCCACCCTGAGACTACATAGTGATTTCCAAGGTCAGCCTCCTGGGCTAGAGTGAAACCCTACCTTGAAAAAACCACACAAACAACAACAACAAAAAAAGATATTGAGCCCGTGGAGTATCATGGTCATGAGAAAAACTGCTCCCACGTGTAAGATTCCCTCAGGAGAGAAGAGAGGGCACATCCAAAGAGCTGAAGGAGGAACGAGAATGCAACACATTCACACCTGTGGAGTGTGTGAGCTGGGAGAGTGTCCAGCTGGATGGAAGGATAAAGTCGGTGAGGCTTACATCCCAGGCCTTCTGGAAAGGGGAGGCTGGGACAAGAATTAAAGTGCTAACACTTACTATGGGAGGTGTGAGATGGGATTAAACAGATAAATGACAAAGAGGAGTGGACCAGAGCAGAAGAGACTGTCCAAGTCCGGGAAAAAAAGAGAAGAACTGTCCTGCCCATCTGTCCTGTAAGCTACCTTCCATCTCCCATTTCCCTGGATTCTAGAAGCATCTATGGGCAGTCAACTTCTCCACATGTCTCGGTTACAATACCTGGCTCTTGGGCACTGCCCTGGAAGTCAGATACCATGCCTGATTCTGATGCTCTATGTCCTTCTGGAGGTAAAAGATAACCCAGACAGATGGAGGGTGAGGCTTATGGGCTGTGCAGGGCCCTGGCTAGCTTGGGGTGGGAACAGGGTTGACTTTTGTCAGAAAGGAGGCAGGTTAAGGAATGTAGGAGGGTACTCAGAGGATGTCCAGTACGGTCTTGTACCTATGAGTAGCTCTTAGAAGCTTCAGTCCCCTCAGTCAGATTAAGAGCTCAGAAAGTTCATCCTGACCATAGGTCTGCAGCCCCAGCTGCTCAGGAGGCTGAGGCAGGAATTTCCAAGGTTCGAGTCTTGCTTGCTTTATAGAGCAAGTTTGAGTTGAGTCTGTGCAACTTAGTGTCTCAGAATAAAACATTAAAAAGGAACAGGGGGCTGTAGAGATAGCTCAGATGGTAAAATGCTCACTCTGCAAGCATCAGGACTTGAGTTTGACGCCCCCCCCCCAGAACCCATGTAAAAAATCTAGGTGTGGTGACACATGCTTATAATCCCAGCATTGGGGAGACATATATGAGAATTCCTGGGTCTCACTGGTCAGCCACTCTAGCCTACTTGGCAAGTTCTAGACCAATAAAGGATTTTATCTCAAAAAAGGTATATGTGGGCTGGAGAGGTGGCTTAGTGGTTAAGGCTTGCCTGCAAAACAAAGGGCCCAGTAAGCCATAAGCCAGATGCATAATGTAGTGCATGCATCTGGAGTTGGTTTGCAGTGGCTGGAGGCCCTGGAATGCCCATTCTCTCTCTCTCAAATAAATAAAAATAATAAATTTAAAATGGCAACCTTCAGTTAAAAAAAGGTAGGTGGATTCCTGATGAATGACAGCTGAGATTGTCTACTGGCTTTCCCCATACATGCACACACAGGCATTTGCACTCACACACAAATGAACATATGCTAATATATACCTATCAGTGCTAATATATAGCTTAGTGGTAGGAGTTCTTGCCTAGCATGCATGAGGCCCTAGGTTTCATCCCCTCCCCAGCACTGTAGGGTGGGAAAGAATTCATGGTGGCTTCCAAGTGGAGGGGGAGATGGGCATAATCAAACCCATGTATGTGCCAGTGCAGCCTGGCTTAAAGAGGGGATGGTTTGAGCAGTATCAAGGATGCCAGTTGGGTTTCCTTTTATCTCAAAGTAGATGGGGGAGTGGACAGAGCATGGTACCAACTTTCTGGCTCTGGCAGGTGAAGAGTTAGAGAAAGGGGCTAGCTCCTGAGATGAGGAACAGTTGGCAAGAGCAGATTACAGGTGGCATGGATAGGGAATGAACAGTATGGTGAACTTTGAATATATTATGTATTATATTCTAGAAGCCATCTGGGGTTCTAGAGGTGAAGGATGACTGTTGCAGTCAGGTTCACATTGCTGGTAGAAATCACCCAACCAAGAGCAACTTATGGGGAAAAAGAGGTTTACTTTGGCTTATAAGCTCAAGGGGGAAGCTCCATGATGCCAGGGGAAAACGATGGCATGAGCAGAGGGTGGACATAACCCCCTGGCCAACATCAGGTGGACAATAGCAACAAGAGAGTGTGCCAAACACTGGCATGGGGAAACTGGCTATAGCACCCATAAGCCCACCCCCAACAATACATTGCCTCCAAGAGGCTTTAATTTCCAATTGCCATCAGCTGGGGAACCTAGCATCCAGAACACCTGAGTTTATGGGGGACGCCTGAATCCAACCAACACAATGACCCAGGCACCTTGGAGTGTTCAGTACAGGAGGGCCTCAGAACACAAGCTAGCACTAGACAGACATTTGCTTTCCATATGTGAGCTGGAGACGTGGACATTTTGAATCACTGCAATAGGGCTGGGGAAAATATAATGAAATGAACAATGAAAAGAGAAGAGAAAGGGCTAAGGCCACAGCTTTCCCAAGGCTTCATCAACACCAATTCATAAGATGAAAGGAAGACTCTGAAAGATGCAGAGAAAGCATGACCAGAGATATTGCCATCACAGGGGCACTTTCCATGTATATGGGAGTGAATGACAGTATTCAATATTGCAGAGGTGTCATCCAAGAGAAAGATTAAAAGTGTTTGATAGATTTAGAGACACAAAGGTCTTTAGCTTTCCCATGGGTATGGCAACAGTGGTGTGCATAGATTCTGAGGTGGGGGGCAGTTAAAGTATGATAAACCATGGATCTCCCATGTCACAGTTATCTGTATTTAAAAAGAGACACTGTGATGCGTGGTGACACAAAGAGGAAGCAACTTTACAACCAATGGGAGTTGTAGCCCTTGGCCCTGCTTTATGTTAATGTTTCTGCGCTTGTTACCTTGAGTTACTGTTGTGTCCTTGATTGCTTGTCTCCCTTACAGAAGAAGTAAGGAGACGGGTGCACCCTTGTCTGGTGTGCTGATGTGTACCTTCAGTGCTTGGCACAGAGCGGCCAGGAATTGCTTGTCAAACAAATGATTGGGAAACCCTGATGAAGATATGTAAGGAAGAAAGGAATAATAATGATGTATTACTTATTTTTCTCATTGCTGTGAACAAATATTGTGATAAAGGCAGCTTAAAGAAGGGAGATTTTATTTTGGCTCACAGTCAGAGGGGATCAAGTTCATCATATGGAAGGGAAGGTGGAACAGCAGGACATATGACATTCATGGTCAGGAAACAGAGTGACAAATGAATGCTGGCACTCACCCCTCTGTCCTCTGTATTCAGCCTGGAACCCTAGTGCATGGAATGGTGTCACCAAAAGGGTAGGTCTTTCCACCTGAAATGAACCTGATCTAGAAAATCCCTCACAGACATGCCCAGAGATCTGCTTCCACAGTGATTCTATGTCCTGCCTCATTGACAACCGGAGTCAACCATCACAAATAATCTGAGCTAAGTGGATGTATGTCCAGATTATTTATGAGCTCTTTGTAGATGAGGGTTCCAATAAGATGTGGTCCTGTTGCCTGGCTCCCAGAGGCAATTGACAATGCTCAAAACCTGTGGTGAATTTTGGAAAGCCTTTTATCATCTCCAGCCTTCCTGCAGGTCTCTGTGAAGAGATGCTGTGACCGATTACATCCTAGACTGAAAGTGATCAATTTGGGGAAATTATAAATGCAAATATGTGTGTGTGTGTGTGTGTGTGTGTTTCTCATGATTTTAATCATCCAAAAGAGAAGAGCTTGTCTTCTACTTTTGAACCTTGCATATTTAGAATCTTTCATTTCTGTCATAAATAATACACCTAAATTATGTCAAAGACCTGTCTGACTCCATGAAGAAAGACATGCTTTTTGCTGAATCATTTTTAGGGGATTAAACATTCAAGTGAGGACCCTAAGGAAAATCACTGCCATTTACCATATGTGGTTTTGTCTCTACCTTATATTTGACTATTACATACGTTAGGCACATTCTATGAATATGTGTGCATGTTCCTGTGCATGAGCATAGGCATCCATGTAGCACAGTGTTCTCGTGGAGGTCAGGGGACCATTTTGGGTGTCGGGTTTCACCCTCCACCATACTTAAGGCAGCATCTCTTGCTGCTCAGTGTTGTATTCACTATGCTTCTTGGCCCAAGAGCTTCTAGATGATTCTCCTGCACACCCTGTCTTTCCCCAGGAATGCTGAGTTTGAAGATGCTAGCACTACACATCTAGTCAATGTGCTCAGCCTGTGCATGCATGGAGGCCAGAGGAGACTATCAGGTGTCCCATAAATACAAATATATTTGCTTATTTCCTTGAAACAGTCTCTCACTGAACCTGGAGCTGTCTTTTTTTTTTTTTAATCTGACTATCTACCAGCAAGTTCCAGTGAGTCTCCAGTCTCCACTTGTCACAGGACTGGGGTGACAGCCATGAAGAGCCACACTCAGCTGTTGACGTGGGTTCTGGGGGAATCAAACTCAGGATGAGCCAGGCTCTCTCAAACCCTCATGCTTGCAAAGCTCCACTTGAACATAAGGGACAGTATGGGCAGGCAAGTCTGCCACGGGGAAAATCTTCTCTATGTGTGGTCTGCAGGGACCATCAGGGCTGCTAGAAAGAAAAAGGAATCCTAGGAAGAACAAGCAGGGTAAAGCAAGCCAGGGGCACCTGGACAATGCGTACTGGGGCAGACTGATGCGGCTGACTGAGAACATGGTGCCATTGATCTCCATGGCAAGACAGGGTAGAACATACTTGCAAGGTCAACACACTCACCTGCAGGGTGTCTCTCTCTCTCTCTCCTCCCTGTCTCTCTGAACTCCTCTCCCTCTGCAGCTGCTGAGAGTGAGAAGAAAAGCCCAGGGTCCAAGGTAGAATGAATGGGAAAGCAAGACCAGCCCTCTGTTTCCAAGGAAACCCAAGGCTGCCTGAGGTACAGCCTTGGCTTCTGTCTGCTGCCTCCCTGCCTGACTCCCCCATGCCTCCATGGCTTTCGGCACATAAGCTGGGTGACATGGCATGAAACTCCCTCCTCCCCACAAAACTCCATAAAAGCAGGAAACTCCTTTGTTCTTCAGAAGCCAAAGTCCCCTGATCTCTCAGCCTTCAGTGACCCCTGACCCCATCATGCTCCTTGATGACATATTAACTCTCTAATTAATTAAGCTCAAATTCTAAAAGGTAATTTGTCTCAGTGCCTCTCATGGAAACAACCTGCTCCACCTGGTTAATATCTATCAGAGCTGTCAGTTAACTGCCTCTACTCGCTACAAGTGTATAACAAGCCAGAGTTTCTAGAAGAGTTTTATTTATTTATTTGCAAGCAGTGAGAGAGAGAGGAAGACAGAGAGACAGAGAGAGACTATGGTAGTTTGAATATTTGGTCCCCAATATATTCAGTGTTTTATTAGTTTATAGTTTGCATCTGCAATCACCTTGCTAGAGGCAATGTCACTGGGGGCCGGTCTTAGGTGTGGTGATGGTTTGAGATTCCATTGTAAAAATATGCAAAGTGTGCCTCATAGGAGTTCCTGAAGTGTGCTGTGGTTTTTGGCAATAGTTTTGCTCTGTGTGCTGTGTGGCTGGGGGTTTGGCTCTCTTGCCTGGTCCTGTGGAGAGCAGGCTGCTTCTTCTGACATTATGGAACTTCCCCTGGATCTGTAAGCTTCAATAGATAATATCCCTTCCTCCATAACTGTGCCTGGTCTGGAAGTTCATCTCAGCGAACCTGAAGCTGTCTGCTACAGAGACAGAGAGAGAATGGACACACCGTGGTCTCTTGCCAGTGTAAATGAACTCCATACACATGTGCCACTCTGTGCGTATGACTTTATATGGGTACTGAGGAATTGAACCCTGGGCTGGTAGGCTCTGCAAAAAAGTACATTTAACCACTGAGCCATCTCCTTAGCCCCAGAATAGAGGCTTTCTACAGCCTAATCACAAAGGTAGCAGGACAGGAAAATTCAAAGGAATGTAAGCAAGAGAAATCAGATTGCTCATTGGGGTAAGTAGTACGGTGGCTTCTACCTTGGCACAAGGAAGCATCAGAGGAGGGAGCTCCTGATGCCCTTCTAGCTGTTGGGGAGGGCACGGGGAGAGCCATGATTTGCACTAGTGATTTAGTGGCTAAGGCGTGGCCCTCTTTGGGATGCCAGAGTTTACTCACAGGGAGGGCCACTCAGTGTTTTTGAATAAGTGGTAAAACACCACATGAAGGCATGTTCACTATGATGGAAGATTCATTACTAAGCATCAATGGCTGACATAGAACGAATTCTTACAGAGCTTGTGCTTTCCCAGAAAAATCCAGCATCATGCATGAATTTACAGTGTTGTAGTTACTTTCAAGTTGCTGCAAAACACCCAACCAAGAGCAGCTGATGGGAGGAAAGGTTTTATTTTGGCTCACAGTCTCAAGGGGAATCTCCATCATGGCAGGGAAAGTATGGCATGAACTGAGGCTGGACGTCACCTCTGCCTCAGCAAGTGGAAAATAGCAGTAGGAGAGTGAGCCAAATTCTGGCAAGGGGGAGCTGGCTATAATACCCCAAAGCCTGCATCCACTAACATGCCTTCTCTAGCAAGGCTTCACCTCCCAAATTGCCATCAGCAGGTTACCAAACATTCAAAAACGCATGAGTTTATGGGGACATCTTATTCAAACCACCACACAGAGCTAGCTTGGCAGCCACAGCCACCTAGCATACACTCTGGGACTGTCTGACTCCTGCAAAATGAATTGCACAAAACCATGTTTTGTAGCCACAGCTAATTGGATCAGAAAGTGAAGCCCCATGTTGGGCCATTCACAATGTCAAGTAATCAACCCCATTGGATGTCTGAACCAAGAGGCTCAGCCGAGCAAGGGTTGAGATGCGGATGTTTGGCCCTTGTGAAAGTGGAGGGAGAAATCCTAGGTGGAGATTGTCTTCTTGAGATCACTCTACCTCATTTCATTAATTTACGCAATTTGAGCTACTTTGAGAGCATGTGTATCACGCTGGGAGTTCTCTTACACTAGAGTGTGAATGTTATCTCTGGCCCCCTGTGGTTCTGGGATGCAGGGTTTCCTTTCTTCTAGTATTACCAAAAGAAGATAAGGACAGGGGCATCATTCTTGGGGTGGCAGGGAAGGACAGTAGTGATTTTGCAAAGCATATTCAAAAAGAACAAACTCCCAGTTTGGTGTATTGCAGAAATACAATGGTCATAGAACAGACAGATTGTCACCTTTGATGACATACAGTATTCTTTTACAACAGATCAGGAACGCTTGCTTTAAGAAGTGATACCGCTTTAATAACACCTGACTTAGAGTTACTTGATGCTCTCTTTTCTTTTCAAACATGGCAGCAAGATCGCCCACATGTTTTATGCACATGGGCACCTTTCACTGGCTAGTGTATCTTCATGCCTTCTTTCTGCATGGAAATCGCAAATTCAGTCGCTTTACTTCTTTGATTTACCTCCTAAAATTGCCTAGGCACAGCCCTTCTATTAATTTCATTTTGCAAGCTTGTCTCTTTATATAGTGAAATATCTAAATATAAGTTTAGAGCCTCATATATTTTAAGAGGTTTTGCCTGCCTTTGTCACATAATGTTAAAATATGCCATATAATCTTATCTCATACAATTCCAAACAGTAATAGAAAAATGTATAGACAAATGCTCTCCCACTGTTTTAAACACCATTTAGCAAGCTTTATAGTTGAAGGCTTTGCTGACATAGCTATTAGTTTCTTATTATGGTGAATGTAAGAATATTTTTTATAAACCAGAAATGAGGTTTCTGTAGCTAGACACAGCATGTACCTTTCAGAGACCAAGAGTAAGCCCTTTCCTCACTCTTCCATGCTTTCTGCAAGCATTCTATTACAGTAAGGCCTCCACCACCCAGCTTCACATAGGAAGAATCATAGAAAGGAGGCTGAGCTGAGGCTATGGCTCAGTGGTAGAGCACACACATGCCTGCCATACATGAGGCCCCCACGTCCTATCCAGTTGGCTTTCATTTTCGTGCTTACAAACCACAAGCAAAGGACATTTTCTGTTTTCTTTTTCTTTTGCATGTGTATGTGTTTGGAGTGTATGCATGTGTTTATGTGTGGTCATATGTATGTGGGCACATGTATGTACCCAGTGCACATACTTGTGGGTATGTATAGCCAGAGGTTGATAGTTGGGTTCTTCTTCAGTCACTCTCCACTTTATTCTTTGAGGGTCTCTTATTGAAGCTCCTCGGTTAGGCTAGCCTAGCTAGCCAGCAAGTCCTGGGGAATCTACCTGTCTCTGCTTCACAGTGGTACAATTATAGATAGTACCTCGCCTGGCTTTTATGTAGGTACTGGAGATTCAAACTCTGGTCCTCAGGCTTTTAAAAAATTTATTTATTTTTTAATATATTTAATTAATTGACTTATTGCAGAGAAAGAGGCAGAGAGGGAGAAAGAAAGAGAGAGAATGGGCACGCAAGGGCCTCCAGCCACTGCAAATGTATTCCAGTCATATATGCCCCCCTTGTTCATTTAGCTTATGTGGGTCCTGGGGAGTACCAGGGTCCTTTGGCTTGCAGACAAATGCTTTAACTGCTAAACCATCTTCTCCAGCCTGAAATAATTATTTCTTTTATTTTAGAGAGAGTGAGAGAGAGAAACTGACAGAGAGAGAAGTGGCATGTTAGGGCCTCAGCCACTGAAATTGAACTCCAGTCACTTGCACACCTACTGGGCATGTGCAACCTTGTTCTTGCCTCACCTTTGTGCATCTGGCTTACATGGGATCTCGAGAGTTGAACACAGGTCCTTAGGTTTTACAAGTAAGCACCTTAACCACTAAGCCATCTCTCCAGCCCTGAAATAATTATTTTTAATATCATCATGTGTTCTCTATTCATGTGGGTGTTTTGTATTCTCTGGTGATTAAATAAGATATCTCAGATACCAAAATTTTCTTTATATCATGTTTTCATCACCTAATCTGCCGAGGGAGAAAGAGAATACTTTTTAGAACATCCCTCTTCAAAATGTACTAGCCTGCTGTTTGGGGGCTATCGGTTGAAAATTATAGTGTAATACAACAGCATAGATGAGTTGATAACTGAACTTGACCATCCTTTGCAAAGCTAAAAGCGCCATATCAATTTAAAGCACCATTATCACTGGTAATCAAGGAGACAAATATCGCCAGATGAGGCTAAATTCAATCTTTCTCACTGGGGAGCAGACTGAAGCAATACCCCCTCAAAGCTCTTTATAGCTCTTCAGTTATCTTAGAAGCAGCTCTACACATAAAGGGAAATTGGGAATAGTAGCTAATTCCTGTTTGCCTGATAGTTCTAGGACTGGCTTAATTGCTCTCTGAGAATGGTCAGGCAAGCTCCCTTCAATAATCAGTTATTTCCTAAAAGGAGCTTGCTTGAGTTGTGAATTCTGTAACGTGCATATTGACAACTGACATCATGAAAGGTCGCTCGTTAACACCTGCTCCTCTCCACTGCCACAAAAGCCATAGTCAGGGCTGGGGAGATGGCTCAGCAGGTGAGAGACTGTGGTGGTTTGATTCAGGGGTTCCCCATAAACTTATGTGTTCCGAATGCGAGGACCCCAGCTGATGGCAATTTGGGAATTGAAGCCTCCTGGAGGCAGTGTATTGTTGGAGGCAGGCTTTAGCCAGCTTTTCCTTGTCAGTGTTTGGCATGCTTTCTTGTTGCTATTGTCCACCTGATGTTGGCCAGGAGGTGATGTCCACCCTCTGCTCATGCCATCATTTTCCTCTGCCATCATGGAGCTTCCCCTTGAGTCTGTAAGCCAAAACAAACCCTTTCTTCCCACAGGCTGCTCTTGGTCAGGTGTTTTTTGCCAGCAATGCAGAGCTGACTGCAACAGTAAAATTGGTACTGAGAAGTTGGATCATTGCTGCTAGAAACCTGATTCTGTGGCTTTGGCCTTTTGGAACTGCTTTGCAGAAGGAATGTGGATGAATTTGAAATCTTGACCTAAGAGACGCCTTGCAGTACTGTAAGTACAGCTGGATGGACTATTCTGGTCAGAGTTGAAATACCTGAATGCAGTAAGAACTATGGACTGTGAGGTTTGGCTTATGAGGGTGAGAAAGAACTTTGCCTGAACTGGGCGAGAAGCACTTTGTGTGAGAGACTTTGCTGTTATGCCTATGTCCTGAGAACTTGTGCAGGGTTGCATTTCATAGAAATGGACTGGTATGAGCAGAGGGATATGGCACAGAAAGAAATGAAATCTTTGGGCTGAAACTGATGCTGGTTCACCTGTAATTGTATGAGAGATTAGAACCATTGAGCTTGGGCCAGCTGATCTGCATTGGGACAATAGGAAGAATGCAGACTGTTCTGAAGGAGCCTGAATGTTGAAGGAGTGCCCTGTTCTTCAAAGTCTGCTTCATTTTCCTCTCTGGATTAACAAATTGGTAGTCCACTTGAACTATGAAGTATAACAAATGCAGGACATTGAGGGTCATTGAATTTGCAACACGGTTTTGTACTGTGGAAATGGGCGTGGGCAGAGTGAAGCAGGCTTGTTGGATTACCTGTGTGGATGCCCAATGGAACCATGTGGATGAACCATGGGTTGCAGTGGAGACCCAATGGAGATGCAAGGGCTATGGGATGGCTGCTAAGACGAGCTGCCAGCACCAGATGAAATTTGCTGGGACAGTGAGTAGCCTAGGTGGAGGGGTGGAATTGGAGCTCAAGAGACTCGTCACTGGTTAGAATTATCAGACTTGGAGACTTGTCACTTGTTAGAGCTGTCAGACTTGGAGCTACAGAATTTGATGTTTGCCCTGTTTGTTTTAAGTCTTGTCTTAGCTGAATATTTCTTTGCTATGTCCAATGCCATCTTTTGCAGTGGAAATGTTTATTCTGTGCCATTGGTTTTTGTTTTGTTTTGTTTTGTTTGTATTATGGCTCAGTTAAAAGACCTTGAGCTATGAGGATGTTTGAGGGTGACCAGAGGGAGCATAGCAGGCTGAGACTAAAACCCTGAGCTTTAGTCCTGCAAGTTTTTATGGAGGAAGGGAACCAGCCATGCAGTAGGAGCAATTCTGTGTTTGTTTTTATTTGTGGTACTGGGAATTGAACCCAGGCAGGACATTGTGCATGCTAGGCAGACACGTGACCACTGAACTACAGCCCCAGCCTAGACTCTCTCTTACATCCTAAGTTCAAACAGGTTTCTTTTCAACACCTTGAACCACTGTGCTAACATTTTGGAATATATTAGCTAATCACCTAATTTTGGTTTAAGATGGAAAAGATATCTCCTTGAAGCCTCCATAAGTACTTGGGCCATTAAAAGTCATTTCTCAAACCCATATAGAAGAGGTCCATTTTAGCATCCACTTCCATCACCTTAATTATAGAAATGCTAAAGCCATCATAACTACAACTATCAGGAAAAAAACAATCACTTGACCCAGACCCATGCCGTAGCTAGTCATACTCGGAGCCTACATGACAAGATGGAAAATGATCTCATCTCAGAGACCATGGAATTAGGTTTGAGGAGATGGCTTATGGATAAAGTGCTTGCCACACAACCACGAGCCCTTCCATTTGGATCCCCAGACCCATGAGTACCCTACATTGTGGTGCTAGCATCCCCAGTATGCCTTGGGCAAGATAGGAGGTAGACACATGAGAATCTCCCAGAAGCTCCTGGGCCAAACCACTGTGCTTGTGTTCACACACAGGAACACTAAACACACAGGCACACACACACACATGCGCACACTCACATGAAAAGAATGAATGAAACATAGCAGTCTTTGAATGAGGCATGTGGACTGAGCTCAGGGACTCTCCGGTTCAGCACTGTTGGTACTGTAATTAGGGACCTGTGCTGAGGTGCTGTTCTGTGCACTTTAGGAAGTTCACTAGTGTCGGTGGTCTCTACCCATTAGATGCAATTAGTGCTACCCCCTCCCCAGCTGTGACAACAAAATATGCCCCCAGACATTATGAAATATCCCCATCTGACAAATTCCTTCCCTCCAGCATCCATTGAGAACCATCAACACAGGCCACAAAACTAGGTTTGTGACTCTCTGAATGTCAGTGCTGTGTCATGGAAAATAATTAATTCCTTCACATATGATTTTTAAGCTATATTACAAAATACAAACTATAAATAACAGAAGTGAGAATAGATTAAATATTTATTACCCAAAGCTATCTAAATTTAATAATAAATAACAGCTCCATCTGAGCATATGAGCAGTCTTGTAAAGACATTAGTTCTCATCATAAATGAATTTAGCAGCGTTGCCTTAAAATTTGCACCTGTGTAATAAATTCTGCTACATCCAGGGAACTGAATGTTAAATAAAGAGATAGAAAGGTCTCATTTGCTGGTTCATTAAGCTAGCTTATTTCAAGACATTGGGCATATTGCTCGAAATTTCCTATACTTGAGTGGTAGAGACGATAGCAGGACTTATCGGTAATGTAGTGTGGCAGGCAATTAGGAGCTCAAATGGAAGAAATTTCATTTCTCTGGCAATGTGCACAGTGATTATTATTTGATTGTCAACTACTGCCAGCATTACAATTCTTCCATATCTGTTGTGACACCTATGTGGTATACATACTTACTTACATTTGCATCGAGCATGGTGGTTCCAATAATTTGGGTCAGGTTTACTTATATGATATTATTCTGCTCTTTGTCATGCATGTTGACCTAACTCTAGTTCTAAGGTGAAAGTTTTCCCCACACTTGTTGCAAAGCAGACAACTACCACACTAAAGAAATAACATGGCTTCAGGGTCAAAGCCATGCACTCCAGTGTTAATGCTGCGCCTTCCACAAGTCATGACCTTGGGAGGGTCACCTCACCTAAAATAGAACTAGAAGAAACTTTCTTTTATTGTTTTAAATAACTTTTGTCAGGTTTTTAAAAAGAGTCAATATAGTGCTTTTGTGAAACTGATAAAATTATACTATGAAAAATTCAGCCAGAGGCTGGAGAGATTGCTTAGTGGTTAAGGCACTTGCCAGCTGTTGTGGTCAGGTTTGCATTGCTGGCAGAAAACACCTGACCAAGAACAGCTTGGAGAAAAAGGGTTTATTTTAGCTCACAGACTAAGGGGGAGCTCCATGATGGCAGGGGAAAACGATGGCATCAGCAGAGGGTGGCCACCATCAGACAGACAACATCAGCAGGAGGCTGTGTCCAACACTGTCAAGAGGAAGCTGGCTATAATATCCATAAGCCCGCCCCCAACAATACACTGTCTCTAGGAGGGTTTAATTCCAAATTGCCTTCAGCTGGGGACCTAGCATTCTGAACTCTTAAGTTTATGGGGGACACCTGAATCAAACCACCACACTAGCAAAGCCAAAGGACCCAGGTTTGATTCCCTGGTACCCATGTAAAGTCAGATGCACAGGGTAGCACATGTGTCTCGAGTTTGTTTGCAGTAGCTAGGAGGCCCTGATGTGCCTATTTCTCTCTCTCTCTCTCTTTCTCTCGGCTTCTCTCTCCCTCTCTCAAATAAGTGGAATATTTAAAAAAATTCAATCAGGTGTGGTGGTGTACTCCTGTAATTCCAATAAGAGGGAGACTGAGACAGGTGGATTATTGTACATTCAAGACCAACCAGGATGGCATAGAAAACACCAGGCTAACCAGGGTGACAGAATGACATGCTGTCATTAATGTCCTATGAACATCTATAAGTACTTTTACCCAAATACAGCATCAGCCTTTCTTTTCAATAAAAATTATATCACATTATACACATTTTTCTCCAGCTTTCCTTCCTGGGTAAGTTTTGATCTAAGTTATTATTATTTCGGTGAGTTGTACAGTGTTACTCCGTGTGTATAAAAGATCTGCTTAATCCTTTCTCTCCAGACTGACCTTGATGTTGCCACTCTTCCAGCACTTTCCACACTGTAACGTGACCTACGTGACTCAACACAGCCATGGTCTAGGGCCTTCCTGGCAATTTGATGTGGGAAACATTTCCAAAGTGTGCCCAACCCCCCTGAGGCTGAGCCCACACATTTACATATTGAAAATCACAGCCTCTGTCTCCTTCCTTCACCTCCATGTGACGAAAGGCCCAGCCAGCACGCAGACATGACAGCTAGGAGGGCCTACGAAATATCCCTACTTGGGCAAAATCCCAGTCTTTGAAAACCACTTGATTTTGCTGTTTTTACAATCTGAAGTAAAATTTATACACCTGCCATATACTTTCCATCTCTGGGACATTTTTTTTTTTTTAGCTGAAGGCATAATCAGTTTTTCAGCACACAATGTGCTTTTTCTGTGACTGGAATTCATTTTATAAAATGCCACAGCAAGTGTGCCTTAATTCTGAGAGCTGGAGTGGACCAATTAAGTGAGTGTGTGCATGTGAGTATGTGTAAAGGAGGGAGGGAGGGTAGGAGGAGTAGGGAGCAAAGAAGAGAAAAGAGCTATGAGAGAGAGAGAGAGAGAGAGAGAGAGAGAGAAGCGACTCAGTAAATTAGTTTAGTATAAAAGTCATTCAGCAATGTGTTCATGAGATTACGGGCCTTGATGCCGGGCAGGGTGGCGCACGCCTTTAATCTCAGCACTCGGGAGGCAGAGGTAGGAGGATCGCCAAGAGTTTGAGGCCACCCTGAGATTACATAGTGAATTCCAGGTCAGCCTGAGCCAGAGTGAGACCCTACCTCAGAAAACCAAAAAAAAAAAAAAAAAAAAAAAAAAAAAAAGAAAAAAAAAAGATTACAGGCCTTCAAAATTGCTCATATGGTGAAGGAGTATATAAATAGGTTCGTTTACTGATACTATAACAATTTTTAAATATTATCTCACTTGGGATGGGGAGATGACTCAGTGGTTCAAGGCACTTGCTTGGAAAGTCTACCAGCCTGGGTCCAAATGCTCAGCACCCACGTAAAGCTGGATGTGAAGTGATCCCAACAATGGGAGGCAGAACCGGAAGAATCCAAAGCCATGGGCCAGCTAGTCGGATGTTCATTTGCATTCTGGCAGTTCATTTGCACCTGCAAGAGATCCTGTCTCAAAGAAAGTGGTGCACAGACACCTCTAGGTTGTCCTCTGACCTCTATATGCACTCCATGGCAAGTGTGCACATGCGCACACATACACACACAAACAAATAAAACAATGAAAATATGTCTAATACTGTACAGTGTAGAACAGTACATCCTTAACCAGGCATGGTGTTAAATGAATGTAATCTCACCACTCTGGGGACTGAGTTAGACCCAGTGGATTGAGAGTTCCAGGCCAGCCTGGGGGTGTATAGCAAGTTTGATGCCACCTGAGTTTCTGTAGCTAGAGCCTGTCTCAAAAAATCAAACAACCAACAGCAAAAGCAATGGCAGGTTCAGAGATCTGCTCTTACTCCAGTTTTGAAAAGTCTTAGAAGGAATATTAAGTGGGACAATCACAGGTACGGGGAGTTGTCCAACCCAAAGATGACATAACTGCATGAGGAAGAAAGGGAGTTTTGTGTATGCACCCACACAGCATTATGGGTAAAGCTTCTCTAGAGCTGTGGGTGCTTTATTTACTCATTCTCCACCTTATTTTTTAGATGGGGTTTTGTGTTAAATCCAAAGCTCACCGATTCCGTTCTACTAGCTTGCCATCAGACCGTAAGGATCCTTCTGCCTCTATATCCTCAGCAGTGAGATTACAAGTGTGTGCCACTGGCTTTTACATGCATACTGAGATCTGAACTCAGGACCTTGTGTCTGTACGGCAAGCACTTTACCAACTGAGCCATCTCCACAAACCTGTGGTTTTGAATACTACATTTTTTTTTTGAAAGGGCACAATTTTAAGCACCAATCATTTTTTAAAGTCTCTTTCAAACTCTTGGAACATTGTTATTTTCAACTGGAATTAAAGAACATTTCAGACATATCTCAAGCAATTTCACCAAACAAGAATGCAAACACATGTGTTACATTGAGGAGAGAACACAAATGGGAAAGTGTAGCTTTGAACAACAGGTAATGAATGATATCTCAAGGACGACACAGAACTATTCATTTCCAATAGTCTCACTACTGTTCCCAGCAACAGGCATATACATTTCTCAGTTCTTATGGAGTCTTGTTAATCTCTATGTGATATTCAATTTCTTATAATAGTCCTGTTGATTTATTGTTTCCTTCTTGCATTATAACTGCTAAACATGCAACGTAACCCTGCAAATTAGTTTGAGTCTCTTGGCTTCAATACCAAGGTCATTAATATCATTAATGCTTATATTACTCTTTGAAATGTGCTCTTTCCTGCCCAATGACTTATCATATCATTACATGGTGTCAGTAACAATATCATCTTGTTTTAATAGTTTTATGACAAAGGATATAAAAATGAACTGAACTGAAGAAAATGTTAAAAGATGCTTTCAAAATATAAGAAATTACTACCACAATTTACCACATGTAAATGATATAGAATGTATATTTAACATGGAATTTTCTTAGTATATGGTCTAAAAACTCTGTTCATGCAAGATGGATTATATTAATGTGTGCCATGATGATTCTATATATACTAAGTATATTTTCATAGTGGAAAATAAAGATAGTTATGGGAGGCTTATTTTTGACATCTTCCTCATTTAAACCAAAAGTTTTCCATTAAATCTTTTTTTTTTTTGGAGAGAGAGACAGAGAGAGAGAGAGAGAGAGAGAGAGAGAGAGAGAGAGACAGAGAGAGAGAGAGAGAGAGAGAGAGAGAGAGAGAGAGAGGAAGACAGAGATGGGCACACGAGCAGTGTCTCAGCTGCTGTGAACGAAATCCAGATGTGTGTGCCCCCTTGTGGTCAAGTGCAGCATTGCGCCCTTGCGTCTGGCTAAATGTGGGACCTGGAGATTGGAACCACTGGAGATTGGAACCACTGTTCTTAGGGTTAGGAGGCAGGTGCCTTAACCCCTAAGCCATCTCTCCAGCCCTCCATTAAATCTTTGTACCCAAAGTTGCAGTGTTGATAAGGAAAAATAAACAAATAAATAATGAGATCAGCTTCCACAAAGCACAAGTCTCAATCTGCTTACAGCTTAGAGTCATTACAGTGACCGATTATGTTAGTCAGTTTTCTGTCACTCCAGCAAATATCTGACATAGCCAACTTAGGATGAGGAAAGGTCTGTCTTGGCTCAGAGTTTTGGAGCTATAGTGCTCTTTGTTTTGGTGCTGTGGTGAGCCAGTGCATGATGGCAGGAATGCATTTTGGACAAAAGTCCTTCACTGTGGCCAAAGAGCAAAAGAGAGAAGAGGAAGAGGCTTGGGTCCCACTATCCTCCGTGTGATACTGAATCCTAATTGTCAACTTGATTGGACCTGGGATCATCTCAGAGACAAATCCCTGGGCCTGTCTGGAAGGGAAAAGTTTCTAGGTTAAGTTAATTGAGGTAGGAAGGTTTCCCCCACCCCCACCCAACTGTGAACAGCATTATTCCATGGGCTGGGGTCCCTGCTCAATTTGAAAAAAAAGCTGAGAACAAGCTGAACACCAGCATTCATGGCTCTCTGCTTCCCGACTACAGATGCAATATGACCAGATGTCTCACACTCCTGCCACCATGCCTTCTTGCCATGATGAATTAGAAGCTCAAACTATATCCTGAAATAAGCCTTTGTCCATTAGATTGCTTTTCGTCAGGTTTTTGTCACAGCAACAAAAAAGTAACTAATACACCCTTCAAAGGAGTGATCCAGTGACCTGATAAGCACTTGTCTCTTAATTTTTTTTCACTACCTTCCAGTAGTGTCACATTGGGAACCAAATGGCTAATATGTGGCCCTCTGGGAGCCACTCAAGATCTAAGCTATAGCACCAACTGTTCCAGTTCAAGAGGGACAGTGAGAATTCTTATGATGTAGGACTTTTGGTTCCCCAAATCAGGAAAACCCTAGCAAATTGGGACCAGTTGACGTTCCTGTGAGTAGCTTGATCTTGATTTTGTGTGCCCAGCTCTCTGTATGTGAGTATTTGTGTCAGCCTCACCCAACCCTTGACTTTGGGTGTGGCAGAGATGTATGATAGATGATATGTCTTTGCCAAAGACACATATAAGAGATCTTGTTTGCTTCTGAGTTCTTTCTTTTGACTCTGCCACAAAGCCCTTCCCTAGGTCCTGGTTAGATCATTGACCCATAGTGTGTGAGAGACAGCAAACAGACAGACAGACAGACGCAATTACTATTCACCGAGATTTAACACTCTCCTTCCGTGATTCCTGAGACCTTTCTGGAAAGGCCTGTTATTTGTCCTTTCCATAATTCTTAGTATACCACTACAGAAGTTATATTCTGCATTCCATGTGTATAGAATCATCCAGTTACACATTAATAAACTGCATTTTGCTTGAACAAAGACAGTAGCAGATCTAAACTGCTAGTGTCTTTTAAAAAATGTTTAAAATTTTTTAAATCCATTTTGAGAGAGAAAGTAAGAGAGAGAGAGTGAGAAAGAGAGAGAAAGGCAGATAGAGAGAACGAACACACCAGGGCATCCAGCCACTGCAAACAAACTCCAGACACATGTGCCCCTTGTTCAACTGGCTTGCCTGGGTACTGGGGAATTTAACCTGGGTCCTTAGGCTTTGCATGCAGGCAACTTAACCAGTAAGCCATCACTCCAGCCCTAACTGCTGGTATCTTGACACATATCAACATAAGGATGTCAGACCATAAGAGCAGTCTTTGAGTTCTCTAGGATTATTCAATGAAGGCTTAAGAAATGACAGTTTCATTCAAGGATATCTTTGATGAAGCAGTAAAAAGGGACTGACTTAATTATATTGCCACTCTGAAATTAATATCTTTCTAGCAATCTATATGATACAACGTAAGTACCCATATCACACTTTGGTTGCATTCTGAAATATGATGAGACAGGCAATATGTGAGAACAAATTGCTTAATGAGGTAAGGGAGAGACATGTTCTTCAGAGTGTAGCCACTGGTAAGTTGCTCACACTCTGGAAGTCACCCTTCATCCATGTTCCTGTCAGCAACCCTAATAATCTCATTGGTTCACACACACACAAAGACATGAAAGTAGAAGGAAGATTTTTTTTTTTTTTAGGAAAAGGGAATTGGTGGAAATGGGAAGGAAAAGAGAGGAGTAAATATGGTAAAGGAATATTATATGTGAATTAAGATGAAATAATGAAATCCATTATGTATAATTATATATGTGTAATTGTGTATATATTATCTGTAATTAACATATGCTATTACAGAACTTTGGAAAAAGTAAACTGGTTAAGCATTAAGATAGGAAAGACAAACCCTAACTTCATGGCATAGTCTAAAGCATGTTCCAGTAAAGTTAAAGAGTTACAAACAAGGGTTGGGGAAATTGCTTTAGTGGTTAAAGGAGCTTGCTTGCAAAGCCCGTTGGCCTGGGTTCAATTCCCCATTTACTTAAATAAATCCAGATAAACAAAGTGGCACATGCATCTGAAGTTTTCAATGAAAAGAGGCACTGGCATACCCATGCTCACTCTCTTTCCCTCAAGTAAATAAGTAAAAATATTTTATGAGAGAAAACAAGACACACAGAGAGAAACAGAGAAAGAGAGAGAATTGGTGTGCCAGGACCTCTAGTCACTGCAAACAAACTGCAGATGTGTGTACCACCTTGTGCACATGCGTGACCTTGTACATCTGGCTTATGTGGGTTCTGGGAGAGTGAAACCTGGGTCCTTAGGCTTCACAGGCAAGCGCCTTAACTGCTAAGCCATCCCTCCAACCCAGTAAAAAGACTTTTTAAAAAAGACTTACACACAATTATTAAAAAAACAACAAAAAACTATTAGTATAGAATGATTTTTTTTTCTATTCCTTACTAGGAACACTTCTTATTCAGTATGACAACAAAGATAAAACAGAATGGGGACAAGGATGAGGGAAAAGAGGGTATCAACACATGATGTATCCATATGAAATATGTTGTTAATAATAAGAAGAAAATTAAAATGGAAAAAATCAAAAAATAGAGAACCACAGTTTGTTTTTCCTTTATATAATCTCCAGTATTATTTTAATTTCAATATTGAGTTTTATAATAAAAATAATAGAATTAATTCCCGAAACTAAACAAAACAGGTTTGGGCCAGTATTCTTAACAAACTACAGCACAGGTTTCACTGACACCATAAAAGTGAGCTCATTTAAAACATTTTATTCACTTGTGAGCAAAGAGAAAAAAGGAGGGAGAAGGAGAAAGAGGACAGAATGGGTATTCCAGGTCCACTTGCTGTTGCTAATGAACTCCAGACTCATGCGCCACTTTGTGCATCTGGCTTTACATGGGTACTGGGGACTTGAACCCTGGCTGACAGGCTTTGCAAGCAAGTACCTTTAACCACTGGGCCATCTCCCTAGCCCAAGAATGAGCACACATGAAGCATAATATTCACACAACTAACCGTAGTTGTATCGTATCAGAAAATAAGCATGAACATCCCGAATCAGAATTTGGTGCCTATGGATAATAGCCCATAATTTTAATTATGTATTTTTCTACATATTTCAGAGGACTGGGACTTCAAAGTGCCTATGACAGTGTTTCGAAACCCCAACCAGAGTGGTGAGCACGGTCGTCTGGTGTCCTGGTTACAATAGTCAATTGTTAACAGAGCGCCTTAATACTTTTCAGCCTTGAAGTGTTTTCTGCCTGAAAGATGGCGCCAAACCTAATGGCTTCCAATTAATTTTTATTAAAGATTCATGCACAGATCACTTTCCAGGCTGAAGCCCACAGAAATGGGAAGGATATGAGTCAGGTTCTTAGGTTTTCCTAGGGCCTGTCTTAGCACATGCAATGTCCTTGCAGGAATTAGAAAAAGACCTCTCCCAGTTGACAAATTAGAAAAAGGCATCTCCTTTGACTGGAAGAATTAGAAAAGGGCACCCTTCCTCTGGGCGGGTATGGCATAGCATTTACTGGGTTTCCACATCCCTTTCCTCCCTGGCTCTCTGGGGAGGTCACAGCCTGGCCATATGTGCACAGTTGCCCCACGTCTTCATGACACAAACTCCAGAATACAACTTTAACAAGGCAGAAAGGGGGAATACGCACACATTGTATAATTCCTCCTTGAATGGCCTGTAACAAAAAGTTCATTTGGAGTTCTGGGAAAGAAGAATATAAACCCAAAGCTTTATCTTTTATAGTGAAGTGGCAGTCAGTTAAGGCCTATAATCCAGATCTTGCCCTTTGTGGTAGTTTACATAGATGGCCCCCCAATTTATTCAGTGTTTGATTAGTTTGTAGTTTAAATCTATAGCCATCTGGCTGGAGGAAGTGTCGCTGGGTGGATCTTAGGGTCCAGCCCTAAGGTGTAATAGTGGGTTTAAAATTCCAAACTAAAGATATACAAAGTAGCTAGTTCTACCTGGAGTTCCTGAAGTATGCTGTGTGGCTTTTGGCTTGGCTTGTGGCTTCTCTCTCTCTGCTTGGACCTGTGAAGGCAGGCCAGCGTCTTCTGTCATTATGGAACTTCCCCTGGATCTGTAAGCTTCAATAAATATCCCTTCCTCCCTAACTGTGCCTGGTCCCGAAGTTCATCTCAACAAACCTAAAGCTGTCTGCTACACTCTTCTTCAGGTTTTTTTTTTTTTTACTTAAATTTTTTTATTTATTGACAACTTCCATAATTATAGACAATAAACTATGATAATTCCCTCCCCCCTCACTTTCCCCTTCACAACTCCACTATCTATCATATCTCCTTCCCCTCTCAATCAGTCTCCCTTTTATTTTGATGTCATCATCTTTTCCTACTGTTATACTGGTCTTGTGTGCGTAGTGCCAGGCACTGCAAGGTCATGAGTATCTAGGCCATTTTGTGTCAGGAAAAGTGCATTGTAAGGAGTCCTAACCTTCCTTTGGCTTTTACATTCTTCCTGCCACCTCTTCCACAATGGACCCTGAGCCTTGGAAAGTGTGATAGAGATGCTTCAGTGCTGAGCCCTCCTCTGTCATTTCTCAACACTACGGTGCCTTTTGAGTTATCCCAGAGGTCACCACCATCTGAAAAGAGAAGCTTCTCTAACCAGCCCTTCATTCGCTTTTGTCAATAAAGTTTATTAGCACAAAACAATACCACTTATTTATGTATTATCTATGGCAGCCTTCACGGTGCAAAAGCAGAGTTCAGTCATTGCAGCTGAGACCACATGGCTCAAAGTTTGAAATATTGATTACTTAGTTCCAAATAGAAGAGGTTTGCAGATACCTATATAAGACATCAAAGGGTGCTATCTAAATCACAGTGTCAGTCAGCTTCTAGCCTAAGGATCCTGAATGAACTGCAATTTACTGTTCATCTCTCAGCATATAAAGATGGTTTACATTATACATGCCCACATGTATCAAATTTCTACTGTGCAAAAATATGTCTTTTTTTATTTGAGAGAGACAGAGAGAGATGGACAAACAGACAGAGACAGAGGAAGAGGCAGAGAGAGAATGGGCATATCAGGGCCTTTTCAGGCACTGTGAACAAACTCCAGATGTGTGCACGCCCTTGTGTGCATGCATCGCTTTTTGTGTCTGGCTAAACATGGGACCTGGAGATTCAAACAGGTGTTCTCAGGCTTCGCAGGCAGGTACCTTAACTGCTAAGCCATCTCTCCAGCCCAAAAATATGTCTTTTAATACTGGGAGTGGTGGTGCACACCTTTGATCCCAGCACTCCAGAGGCTGAAGTAGGAAGATCATTGTGAGTTTGAGGCCAGCCTGGGCTAGAGTACAACCCTGCTGTAGCAGACAGCTTCAGGTTCGCTGAGATGAACTTCCAGACCAGGCACAGTTATGGAGGAAGGGATATTATTTATTGAAGCTCACAGATCCAGGGAAGTTCCATAATGGCAGGAGAAGCGGCTTGCCATCACAGGACCAGGCAAGAGAGAGAAAAGCCAACCAGGCACACAGAGCAAAACTACAGCCAAAAGGTCACACAGCACACTTGAGGAACTCCTGCTAGGCACACTTTGCACATCTTTACAATGGAATCTCAAACCATCACCACACCTTAAGACCAGCCCCCAGTGACATTGCCTCTAGCAAGGTGATTTCAGATGCAAACTATAACTAATAAAACACTGAATATATTGGGGGACATATATTCAAACTACCACACCTGCCTCTAAGCAAACAAACAGGGGCTTCACCCCTCCCGCCTTCTCACTGGCAGGAGCTCTTCATGCTCCCTCCTCTTTCCTTCTCTTCATCTAATAAAGTCACTCCAAACTGTAAAAACAAACAAATAAGTCTTTGAAATGGTACCAGACAATCTCAAATGCAGATCAGTCTCAATGAGAATCCATCTCTGTGAAAATATGAAACAAAGTTTGAATAGGTTTTTAAAAAATTTTTTATTTAGTTATTTGGAAGAGAGACAGATAAAGAAAGAGAGGGAGGGAGAGAGAAAGAGAGACAGAGAGAATGGGTGTTCCAGGGCCTCCAGCCACTGTAAATAGACTCCAGACGTGTGTGCCACCTTGTTCACCTGGCTTATCTGGGTCCTGGGGAATCAAACCTGGGTCCTTTGGCTTTACAGGCAAGCACCTTAACTGCTAAGCCATCCCTCCAGGCCCCAAAACAAAGTTTTTACAGAAACCAAAGGTTAACCAAGGCAATACTCACAGATGACTCTATCAGCTCTTTAAATAATAAAAAAAACAAGTCTCAATTTCTCTGTCAAGTCATGGAAAGGAAAAGATCACCATTGCAAATAAGCACACTTTGAAAGCATACATTGGATGCTTAAGACAAAAAGAAACGTGTGATTCGCCTTGCTGTTCCTCTGTATTTGGCTGCTAGGACACTCAGCTAAATTAAGAATTTGCCTAAAAAGAAGAAAAAGGTAAAAAAATAAAAAAGAAAGAAAGAAAACAAGAAAAAGAGAAGTCACCTAAAGTAAGTTTTTCCTCTCATTCTGAAGTGCATTTAGGTAGCCACTTGATTACTTCTTGCATATACTATGACCAAACTTACTGTGTGTGTGTGAGGGGGGTGCTTGCATGTGTCTGTGTGTATGTGTTTGAATTGTGTAGGTGCATATGTGTGAGAGAACTTTTGCATAGCATCTTTAAAAATAAAATGACATTTTGCCCTAGATACATTTTATTTTATTTTTCACAAAAATCAAGATGTTATTATATTATATTATTAGTTATTATATTATATTTATTATTTTATTTTATTTATTTATTTTTGTGTTTCTAATTTTTTTCCAAGGTAGGGTCTCACTCTAGCCCAGGCAGACCTGGAATCATCTCAGGCTAGCTTTGAACTCATATCAATCCTCCTTCCTCTGTCTTCCCAGTGCTGGGATTAAAGGCATATGCCAGCATACCCAGGATTTTTTTTTATTAGTTATGTAGATAGTGTGTATACAGTCATGCTGGTACCATCATTAGCCTCCTACTTGTCCTCACCCCTCTGAAGGAGAATGTGGGTCATGCATTGTGGGGGCAGCCATCAGTTATGGGGAAGAGGCAATGTCTCTGTGCATAATGACCCAATTTATGGCTTTAACAATCTTTCTGCCCCCTCTTCCACGAATTTCCCTGAGTCATGTTGGGATCGTTTTAGGTCTACTTCAGTGATGAGGTCAAGGGAGCCTCTGTGTCTCTGGATATCTGGTTTGGTAGGAGTTGAGTGTTCTCTGTGTCTGTCTCCTTCACCCTTGTGCAATGTCTCTGTACATATTGTCCCAACTTGTGGCTCTAACAACCTTTCCACCCCCTCTTCCACAAATTTCCCTGAGCCATGTTGGGTTCATTTTAGGTCTACTTCAGTGATGAAGTCTTGGGAACCTCTGTGATTTTGGATATCTGGTTTGGTAGGAGTTGAGTGTTCTCTGTGTCTATCTCCTTCACCCTTGTGTGGGTACCAGGTTCACCAAGAAAGCAGCACTCTTGCTCATTTCCCCCATTTATTATCTTAAAGAGAATTTCATAGGTGTAGGCCCTCTTGTAGCCCACAATTGGTGGGAGCTTAATATTGGAGAGTGGGCTCTGACTTGTTTCCCAGTTCCAGCTATGGGTTCCATCCCACTGAGAAGATCTGATAGCCAAATGAAGAGCAGTTGGTTACCCACCATGGCTGTGTGCCACTATTGCCCTTTTGTGAGCATCATGTTATGTTGTTTGCTTGGACAGTTGTTGATCACTTTCCCCCAGTTGCTCATGTAGCACCTTCTGGCACTAGACAAACTGTCTGGGGGGTGGGGGAACTGACTTCCAAATGCCAGCCAGGTCACTCCATGTTCCGTACCAACAGTATATTGTGTCTTTGGCGGTAGGGTCTTACCATTAACCTTTGGTGGGTCATCAAGTACTCTGACAGGAAAAAGAAGGAAGAAAAAGATAGGTAATATAAAAGAGAAATAGAGAAGAGAGAGAAGAGGTAGAGAGAGAGATAAGCAGGGGAGGCTTAAGGTTAGTCTTCATCATACCCTCTCCAGGGTCCTGTTATTCAGGTGTTCCCTCTAAGGACCCGATGAAGGTGCAACCTTTGAGTCTGTCTTTCAGGATATAAGATGTTATGGTGCCATTTCCATCTGGGTCCAGTTTTGTGTCCCCCTCCCACCCTTTCCTTCCCCTCCTGCCCCACCCTCCCTATTGTCTGGTCCTTCAGTTGCTTATTAGGTATGTCAGCATCTCAGGCAGATTCAGGTTAGGAGCCACAGATGAGTGAGACCAGATGACAATTATCTTTCTGTGATTGGATGAGTTTGCTGAGAATGATCTGTTCAAGGTTCGACCATTTTTTTCAAATTTTCATTTCATTTTTCCTTACTGCTCTGTAGAATTCCATTGTGGAGATATACCACATGGTGGTTATGCATTCATCTAATGATGGACATCTGGGTTGATTCCAGTTCTTAGCTATTATGAATTGAGCAGCTATAAACATGGTTAAGCAAATCTCTCTGAACTGAGGCATGGAGCTTTTAGGGTAAATGCCCAGTAAGGGAATAACTGGGTCTGTTGGTAACTCTATAGTCATCCTTTTTAGGAGTCTCCATATTGCTTTCCATAGTGGTTGCACCATCTTACATTCCCACCAGCAGTGAATGAGGGTTCCTATTTCTCACAACCTCACCAGCGTTTGTTTTCATTAGATTTTTTAATGTTTGCCCTTCTTACCGGGGTCAAGTGGAATCTCACAGTTGTTTTAATTTGCATTTCCCTGATGATTAGGGATGTTGAACATTTTCTTAAGTGTGTGTGGTGGTGGCGAGTGGGATGGGGTTCACATGTGGAGCTTTGCAGGGGCAGGAAAGCCTAGGTCGGGGTGGCGAGGGACAAATGCTAGCCTGCTGCCTGGGTCCACTTAGTCTGCTGCTTAGTGCAGGCAGAACCTGTGGCTGAGACTGTGGCCCAGATGGCTGCTTGAGGAAACTGGTGACTGGTAGGCTTCCCAAGAGTGTGAGAATCAGTGGCTTCCCTACTTTGCTCCTCCACACCCTCCCACTGGAGGTCTACTAGAATCTGCAGAGCGTTAAAAACCCCACTTAACCCTAAATGTCTTGCCTTTCCTTCCCTGTGAGGTGAGGCGCAGTTAGGTGGACACCATCTTGATAGGAACTCCACATTTTATTTAAAAAGAAACCTGTCAACAAACGTGGTGGCTCATGCCTTTAATGCCAGCACTTGGGAGGCAGAGGAAGGAGGATCGCTGTGAGTTCGAGGCCACCCTGAGACTCCATGGTGAATTCCAGGTCAGTCTGAGCTAGAGTGACACCTTACCTTGAAAAACCAAAAATTAAATAAATAAATAAATAAATAAATAAATAAATGAATAAATAAATAAAAGAAACCTGTCTTGTAACCAACATTTTCAATTTTCTTATCCTTGCTCTGCTTTTAGGTAGCTTCATTATCTGTCAGACAATCAGCATCACCACTAGGCATTTTAGACTTTCTCTCCTCTGCATAGTCAAGTTTATGAGCCGAAATTGTTCTTTGGCAAATGCAATAAACATAATTCACTTGAGTTGTTTTTCACTATAACTTTTGATAATTTGTCTTTGAAATAGCATTTTGGAAACAATATTATAGAGTCAATTTACAATGTCATGTTCCAATTACATGGAATCCAAACCAAAATATATTAGAAAGCAATTGTGTGACCCAAGTAACAACTATTCTTTTGTCAGCAAGTATGTAGGTAGAACTTACCCAAACTTAAACAAAAAACAATACACTTACAAGGTACTTGGTGCTTATTACTTCTTGTCCTAAAGTTAATAGAGTTACATTATAAAATTAGCTAAATCAAGTGTGCAAATATATACATTTCAAAGTTGTTCATAAATTTGGGATTATCTGAGATACCACTCTCCTCTCTGAGGATACTAATAAAATTTTTATTTGAAAGCCAAAAATGGTAATACAGAGTTAAAATTAAAAACTAGTATAGGCAGAAAACCTGGGGAAATATTTTTATTATTTCTGTGTGCATGTGTTTATGTATGCGTGCATGTGTACATATGTGTGGGATTGAGAAGTCAACCTCAGGTTTATCTTCTCTCCTCTCCTCTCCTCTCTTCTCCTCTTTTCTTTTACATTTATTTATTTATTTACTTTTGAAAGAGATACAGGCAGATAGAGAGAGAATGGGCATGCCAGGGCCTTCAGTTGCTGCAAATGTACTCCAGACACACGTGCCATCTTGTGCATCTGGCTTATGTAGGTACTGGGGAATCAAACCTGGGTCCTTAGGCTTTGCAGGCAAGTGCCTTAACCACTAAGCCATCTCTCCAGCCCTCTCCTCTCTTTCCACATTCTTTTGTGGTGGCGTCTCTGGTTTGGCCACTGCTGCTTTCACGCTTGCAGTTTCTCCTGGCTCTGCCTCCCATTGCCGTAGTTGTGTTGGGATGACAGGTGTTTGTGTCACTTTGTGTCTGGTTTTATGTGTGTGCTAAGGAGAACTGAATTTGAGTTGGCAATCTTGCAAGCAAGTGCCTTTAATTTCTGAGTCGTCTCTGTAGCCTGAGTATTTTTTAACAAAACAGAGCATGCTTATCCAATTTAGGCATTGGGTTTTGTTTTGCTTTTGTTTATTAGTCAGGATCTCATGTATCCCAGGCTAGGCTTGAACTCATTAGGTTACCAATGATGACCTTGAACTTCTGATCCTTCTGCCTCTACCCTCTCAAGTGCAAGTAGTATTACAGGAGGCATGAACGACCACACTCAGTTTCCACTATTCTGGAAATTGAACTCAGAGCCTTGTGCATGCCAGGCAAGCTCTCTACTTACTGAGCTATATCCCATTTAAGTTTTAAGTGATTTCAAAGACTTTTGAAATAAAGTTAGCAGATCTTCAGTTGCATGCTGGAAAGGAATATTTTCTTTTGGATGGTCATAGACTGATCTCACTGAAGAAGTGATTCAACGACTGTTTGCTGTTTATTAGGATGGAACTTGCAGATGCATGAAACATTATTACATGGACAGCTGGCTGCTTCTAGCCAGATCTGTTCTGGACACTGAGTCGGGAAAGTCCTTACATGAAAAAACAGTCCTACACTGGTGCTAGCTTACAGAGGTGGGCAGGATTCAAGGTCCCACCTAACTGGTCCCCAGTCTGTTTTAAGATGGACTGGGGTTACAGGTGTGCATCTCTATAGCCAACTATTTATGTGAGTGCATGGACTTAGGCAATCTTAGGCTCACAGGCTTTCATAGCAAGAACTCTAACCCACTGAGCCATCTACTCAGCCTCTAATTCTAGCTTATTACTTTATTCCACTGTTTGTCCCATTCTTAGCATCTTCAGATGATTGCCAATAGGGATTTGTTATACATTCTGGTTAATGCTGTGAGGTGACTCACCTACATGCTTTCCCCTAGCTAGTGGCTAAGAGGACTTGATCAGAGGTAATGTTCTGAGAATGGGATTGTAAAGTACAAGATATATAACTCAGAAATAAGAAAAGTAAGATTTAGAGGGCAGTGGCTTAGCGCTGGTGAGTGGTATGGTTATCAAGAGTGGAACTGGCCTTTAATCTGAAGAGATCTCAGCCTCGTGCTTTTCCATGCTCTGTGTTTGTCTCTCTGATGCCACACAGAAGGGGCTGTGTCTGCATAACCTTTGCAGGTGGCCTTGGGGTACACCTGAGACCTCCAAGGCCAAAGTGGAAATTCAGGGAGGGACAGACCTGTGTGCCTGCTTGCTCTTTTAAATTTTCCCTGCATGGGTATGTGTTTGGGGTGTGTGTTCATGTGCAGATATGTGTTTGTATGGGTGTGGGTGAATGTGTGTGTGTGCTGGGAGTGGGTATGTATGCACATGTGTGTGCATGTGGAGGCCAGAGGTTGACCTCAGGTATCTTCCTCAGTTGCTTTCCACTTTATTTTTTTGAGTTAACATCTCCCACTGAGCCTAGAGCTTGCCCAGTGGTCTACACTAGCTAACCAACAAGTCCTCAAGACATTCTGTCTCCACCTTTCCAGTGCTGGGATTATAGGTATGTGTTGCCAGATCCAACTATGCTGCTATTTTTGTTCCCATTCCTAGTTTGTCCCTTGTATCTCTCATCATGAATAGAGGGCTTTAGTGCTGCACAAACCAGATTTGTGTTCTCTAGAGTTCTTTTTCCACCCTATGGAGAATTTTTTTAAAGGTGCTTCCTCAAAAACTGCAAGCACATTCTCAACTATATCATGCATTGAAAAATTGTCCATTCCTGTAAATGAACCACTTGACTCTATTCAGTATTTGACCTTGTTAAATCCCATCATCAAAACCATCTAGAAATGAATGGATTTCCTCTTCCTCATTTAGACCATCTAGTCCCATTGTCTGGGTATTCTTTTTGATTGGTTCACTTTGCTTTATTAAATTAAAAGTGCTTCTGCTTTATAATTATGTAGGATTTGGGAGGTAATTCATTCATTCCATGGTGTATACCCTATAAATAAATGATTATCCCTTTGCTGCTAAAGTTTTACTGGTTCTATTGAAAAGAAAAGAAAACCAGCAAAAGAAAGCAAAAGATACAGCTTTTGTTCAAGGGAGGGGAAAAGTATGCCAATTCCATTTAGAAAAGACCTTTAAAAACCCACAGGGACTATACAAAGAGAAACGAAATACAAGGTAAACAATCACTCCTCCAACACAGGAACACGTCACTTCTTCATTTAAAGGAAGGTTCTGGAAGTCAGACAAGCTGGTGCTGTTCACAAGAGAGCAGAGGTTGGGCAGTTTTTCTGTTCTATTTTATAGCATTTGTTGCGGCCATCCTGTTAATTAGCTAGACTTGTAAAAATAACCCTATGAATCAGCTTTCCAAAGTGAAAAGACTAAGGAAAAAGAGGAAAAGTTCAGGTCTGTTGAATTTTCACTGTCGTGCCTATAACAGAAACTTTGCTCATCCAGAGAATATTAACAAACCTCTTGGGCATAAAAGTAAGGGTAAATTTCATATCTCTTTTATTTAGAAATTTATTTCTACTTGTAAATTATCCGTGTAAGAAATACCCCCAGAATTAATCATTTTCCTATACCTTGTTATGAATAATTCGCTAGGTATGCTGTTCTGGCAAAAAGGAGAGATGTCATTTCTGATGAAATTACATTCAGACATCTCACAGTATGGCACCAAAGCCATGAGAATTAATAAATGAGATAAATGCTACCGAGAGAATGCGTATGTCTCTTCGGGGGAGTCAGCTTCTCCTAACAGAAAAGACACAAAGACAAGATTGTGATCCATGGGTTTTTAGCAATAAGACCCCTTTTAGTTGACTCATCCATGTGCAAATGAAAGGAAGCATCATCTATTCTGTAGTCAAGACGATAATTAATGATCCACTCATTTCTAAATGAAAGCCTAGGGGAATAAAACAACTGTGTGGGGAGGAGGGAGGGAAAGCGGCTCGGTGTTTGAGAGAACACTAAGTCACAATCACACTGTTGCTGGTTCAATGTGAGCTCTTATTTGGTTTTAAATGAGCTGTAGCTCGTGGGAGCGTCTCTGTGGGTGCCGTGCGTCAGCCATAATTACCATCTTCAGTACGGTAAGGAGAGCAGGATAGTTCCCTGCTAGTTTCTTTGCTACAGGTTTGTTTCTGAGACAACGTCAGATTGTGTCATAGTTTGGAAACAGATTCGCGCCCAAAGCTTGGCTTCCAGTGTGGTGATGAGAGGCAGTGGAAGCTTTAAATGGGAGTGGTCACTGGGGGTGCTGCGCTTGGAAGGAGTGAGCAAGTGTCCATGGGACCTCTGGTTAGCCCTTTCAATAGAGATATTTGAACAAGTCTGTCCAGATAGCTTAGTCAGTAAAGTGTTTGCCTCATAAGCACAAGGACCTGAGTTCAAGCCCCAGAACCTACAGAAAAACATCAGGCACAATGGCATGCACTTCTAATCCCCGCACTTGTTGTAAATAGCTAACTGACAAGAAGTAACTTAAGGAAGGTAAGAGTTTAGTTTGTTTTTCAAGGCATTCATTCCACCATGACAGGGAAGGAATTGGTGGCAGAAGCAAGAAGCTTGCCCTTCATATTACAGTCAGGAAACAGAGAACAAACAGGAAGTGGAGTCAGGTTATAAAACCTCAAGGCCCACCTCTAGTGACCCACTTCCTCCAGCAAGGCTCCACTTCCTAAAGGTTGTACAACCTTCCTAAACAGGGCGACCAGCTGGGGACCAAGTGGAGGACTTTTCACACTGAAACCATATCAGTCTTCTTGCTGGCAGCAGACCAATGGTAGAGGACGAGGAATTTGATCTGATTGTAAGGGTAGCCTGAGAATTCTCCTGAAGCTAACCTTAAAACTGGATTGATCAAAAGAAATATTTATTTATTCATTCATTCATTTAGGGAGAGAGAAGAGTGCCTCAGGGCCACATGCCACTGCAAATGAACTCCAGATGCATGCACCACTTTGTGCATTGGGCTTGATGTGGGTACTGAGAAATCAGTTGGAACCTGGATGGCTGTCTTTTGCTAGCAAGCACCTTCAACCAATGAGCCATCTCTGCAGCCCCGATTAGAGTTTTAGAGGAAACATTCAAAACCTGACAATGGGTGAAGCCCCAATGATACCCAAAATGTGGTAGCCAATTGTTCCTCCAACAGGAGCATGTGAGTTTACATTGCTTTATACTCTTCTTTTTTCTTTTTTGCCTTATTTTCACATTGGTGCTCACAGTCTGCTGAGTAGAAAGGGCTTCTCATTGTGGTTTTAATTTGCATTGACCTGTTTGCTGATGAGATTGAGTATTTTCCCCTAAGTTCCTGGTGTGTGGAATGTCTTTTCTTGTGAACTTTCCTTTTGCCCATTTTTGAGCTATTATAACAGGTTATAATCTGTGTGTTACAGATGCTGTGGCTACTATCTTCGAGTTACAGCTTTTCCCTTCATTCTTTTTATATCCTTCAAACAGAAGCTAATTCTAATGATATTTAATTTATTACCTGTTTATCTAGGAATTGCTCTTTTCTTATCTTGTGTGAGAAATGTTTCTCTACCCGGGCATGGTGGCGCACACCTTCAATCCCAGCACTGTAGAGGCAGAGGTAGGAGCATCACTGTGAGTTCGAGGCCACCCTGAGACTACATAGTGAATTCCAGGTCAGCCTGAGCTAGAGTGAGACCCTACATTGAAAAATAAAAAAATAAATAAACAAGAAAGAAAGAAAAGAAAAGAAAAAAACTGGATTGTATATGCAAGAACACAAAGCCCAAGGTTCAAGTCTAGTTAAAAGAAGAGTTCATTCTGGACGGATGACTCAGTTGTAAGCTGCTTGCTGAGCAAGCCTGATGACCTGAGTTCAGATCTCCAGAATCCATGTAAAGCCAGCTGAATACCATGAGCATCTTTAATCCCAGTGCACCCACAGAAAGCCCCAGAAGCTCACAAGCCAGCTAGCTGGCAAATGCAGTGGTGAACCATGAGGGACCCTGCCTCCAAATAGAATACATGGCAGGGAGGTGGATGTTTTCAAGCCAAGGAGAGAGGCCTGAAGAGAAACCACCCCTTCCTACAGGTTGATACTGATTTCAGCCTCTGGAAATGTGAGGAATAAATGCCCCCTGTTGAAGCCTCCTGCTCTGTGGCATCTTATGATGGCACTCTTGGAAATCTATCTTGTTCTCTACTTGCTCTGAAGACCAATCTTGATGAGCATCTTTGGGTAGAATAGAGAAACAGCTGCTTAAGATGAAAGAAACAAAAGTTGTAAAATATATTTTTGATTTAACAATTTAGATCGACAAGACCCTTTAAGAAAACTTGAAGAGTGGAGTTAGGTGTTATGGTGTGCACCTTTGGGCCCAGCTGTTCAGAAGGCTGAGGCCAGCATGGACAATATAGAGAGTCTGTCTTTAAAAAAAAAAGAAAAAAAAAAAGAACTTCAGGCGACAACATTTCTGTAATTGTAGTACTTGAGAGCCTGAGACAAGAGGATTGCAATATCAGGAGCTTATGTTCACACAAAGCTTCCACTGAATTCATGGCCTCCAGGCCTCCCGATTCTCAAGAATTTCCATGAATAAAACCCACAGATCAGAGGATAAAGTTTTGAAAGATTTCATTAGAAATATTTTATTATATAACTTATAGAAAAACATTATCTAGAGATGGAAGGAGGGCTGGAGAGACGGCTTGGCAGTTAAGGCACTTGCCTATGAAGCCTAAGGACCCAGGTTCAATTCCCCAGTACCCAAATAAGCCAGATGCACAAGGGGGTACATGTGTCTGGAGTCTGTTTGCAGTGGCTGGAGGCCACAGTGTACCCACTCTCTCTCTCTTAAATAAATTAATAAAATAATAAATAAAACAAAAGAGAAGAAAGGAATGCAGAGCTATTGCCCAAAGAAGACACAAAAGGGGGTTCCCAGAAAATGAGAAAGCCCTCCTAGATACTCAGATGAGGGTCTTTTAAAGGACTTTTTCCCCCTTAGAAGATAGGGGATGAACTGGATAGTTTAACCTCAACACCAGATGTTTAGGTACCGCCAGGTTTTCAGGAAGGGGAATGATCTTATCTTATAATTTTCTCTTCTAGAAAAATGGTAAGAGAACAGGGTTTTCTCCCCTTCTGTTCCTGTCCCCTAGCATAGTGAAGGCTGCACACACTATTTTAGGGGAAGGAGGTAAGGTTGACCCAGATTCTCCCCAGCAGCCTCAAGGACATTCCTCACTTTCACTTTCAGGGCTCTGCCACCTATAAAGTGTCTCAGCTCTATATAGCGAGTTTGAGACAAGCCTGTATTTCCTAGCAAGACCCTGTCTCAAAGGAAGAAGAGGAGAGAAGAAAGGAGAGAGGGAGGAAGGGAGGTAAGGAGGCAGAGAAAGAAGAGGAAAAAGAAAAGAAGCAAACAACAGTATGAACTCCATTAGACAAAACTTCTTTCGAACTTATCCATTAAGAGTATACTGGTGACCCTATGGGTACTTTGGGGCGGGGCAGCAGGTATGTGAACAAGGAGAAAAGACTAGCCTTTCCAATAAGCCCAGTAAACTATGTAATATCTAGCTCCTAGGAGAAAGAACAAAATATTATTGGAGACATGTCCTCTCACTTCAAAACAAGGCTACTTGAGCATTTTCTTCATCCCTCACAAAGTATCCAGCCATGTCGCCAGCTTGCTAAATTATTCTCATTTCTAATTACATTCATGCCACAGAAATGCTAGATGTGAGGTGCTGTGGGCATTGCCTCAGACATAGCTTTAGCCATACAAGTAATTAGCCAGTGGGCAGTGACCTTTCTGCTCTGGTCAATTTCCTCATCCTAAAAATAAGTATGTCACAGCAAACTTTTCCCCTGGGGTGACATGAGCACACATCTTCACCCCAAGCAGGGCTCAGATGGCATATCAAAGTATAGTTATACACCAATACTGTTCTATGAGCCAATGAGTTTATAGGGGGTCACTTACAGAGCATAAGGAGGAGTTGATTATAGGAACGTGGGTCCCCTAAGGTAGCCACTTTGATGGACATTCCTGTGCCAAAATCACTCCTTGGATGCTCCTCCCTAGGCCTCAGAATGAGGGCTTACGTACAGAGCATCGGGACCCCAGAGCAGCCGCACCACGGAGATGTCCCATTCTACCTTGATGACAACTTCCCTGTGGTTGCTTTTAGAAGTTTCTTGTCCCTATCAAAGAGAATGAGACCCCAGAGCAACTTTCAGTGGGGCTCACTATATCAGGATTACCCCCATGGATGCTCCTACCTCAGCCTTGGGGTGGGGACTTACTTACAGAGCATAAGATGCCAAAGAATCCACGTAGATGGTGCTCATTGTATGAGGATTACTCCCTTAAGTGCTCCTCCCTCAGTCTCATGGTGCGGGCTTACTTACAGAGAATGGAGAGTCCAGAAACACCACTTCAATGGAGCTCAGTGTTCTTAGATCTTTTACTCACTTTAGACTCTATCTCCCCACTGAGGTCATGAGATCTTGTGTGTTATTGTATACTCTCTTTTGAGTTGACCCAGCTGCTTTTTCTAATTATTATTATTTTTATTTTAGAGAGAGAGAGAGAGAGAGAGAATTGGCGTGCCAGGGCCTCAGCCACTGAAATTAAACTCCAGATGCTTGTGCCACCTAGTGAGCATGTGCAACTGTGCGCTTGCCTCACCTTTGTGCATCTGGCTTAGGTGGGATCTGGAGAGTAGAACATGGGCCTTTAGGCTTTGCAGGCAAGCATCTTAATCAATAAGCCATCTCTCTAGCCCCCAGCTGCCTTTGATAAAGCTGGCAATAGTTGTCTACACTTTTCAATGCAGAGGATATTTGCTATATAACAAAGTATCATAATGCATTTTTGAGAAAAGTTTGGTAAGAGTGAAAGTAAGCTTGGTGTGGTGATACACACTGTTAATCCCAACACTGGTGAGGCCAAGGTAGGAGGATCTCCATGAGTCTGAGGACAGCCTGGGGTTACAGAGTGAGTTCCAGATCAACCTGGCCTAAAGTAAAACCCTACCTAGGAAAAAAAAGGTGAAAGTAATAAAAATAGTTTTTGAAATATTTGGGATAGCAATGAGCTAGCTACATGTATATTTTTCTTATTGGCTTAGTGAAGTGTTATATAAAATTTGAAAGTATGCCTGCAAGTATTGTCAAATGACTCTTACCAAGTGCAAGCTAACTAGAGGTTTTTTAAAAAACCTATTATGTGAAGTAAGTTGCTTAACATCTTACAGTGACAACATTACTACACCAAAAAAAAAATGACAAAAAATTACATAAGGCCAGATGATTTTCATAGATCACGTGTGTTATGTTCCCACAACTGTCTTAAAGGCGTAAATTTGCTTCAACATTTCTGAGCAGCTGTTTTGAAAGCTTTCTGAAATGAAGCCTCCAAAAGCCAAACATCTTTTGGCTTTGTCATTCCTTTACAACATCACCTCAACCAGTAGTTGACAGGGGAGACGGTTTTAAGAAGTGGTGGCGGGGGGGAGTGGAGGCAGGATATGTGGAGGAGAAGCGAACAAAGTCAATAAAAGGTGAAATGTCAAGAATTATAGAAAAGTAAGCACATGGACTCAGTCCTGCTGGGGACCTCCCAGAAACAGTATAAAATGTGCCTCATGAGGTGAGGGGGTTGTGATGATGGCCCACAAACTTCCTTCAGGTATTGCTTAATCAATAGCATTCATACTTGGTTCCTGTTATTATGTTTAATTTCTCTCTCCTTTCCTACTTTCATTGGCTCTTACATAACCAACAAATTCTTCTTCCCGCAGTATGCCTCAGCTATGCATTATTTCTTCTTTTTTTTTCCTCAGTGCACACATTAGTGTGCTGGTAAGCCTCTTAGCTGGAAGCTCTGTCCAGTCTCACCCTGGTCCCAAGAGGTCATGCACTATTCCGCACACATGGACAGAATGATTGTACTTTTCCTCTCACTTAAGCGGGGTACTGTTCTCCCTGCTTCATTAATGCCCACTGCTCTCTCTTTACTCCAGCTGAACCCCAGACAACTGAATCCACCTGACATCTTTGTGTGACCTATATAAGGTCCTTGGCCTTGCCTTTTTCTGGTTATACATGTCATTCTCCTGTTTGTTCTCTGTATTTCAGCTATACTTGCCTTCTCTCAACTCTTAAATCTATCCTGACCTTTGGCCCCTCAGGGTCTTGCACGTGAGGTTACCCATTGTGGGTCATGCTCTTCCCATTCGCCTACTAACCCCTCCATCTCTCAGCTCAGTTAAGTCTTTCTTAACTCATTTACACCACATACTCACAGGGGAGACGGCCCTGTGCAGTTTATATCGCTACTTATGATTGCAGGAGAGTTTCTGTGTGCGTGTGTTGAGTGTGTGTGTGTGTGTGTGTATTAATATGTGTTTGGGCGTGTGTGTGTGTGTGTAGGTCAGAGGACAACTTCAGCTATTATCCTCAGAATTTGTTTACCTCTTCTTGAAACAGTGTCTTTCATTGGCCTTGGATTAGACTGGACTAGCTAACGAGCCTCTCCAATCTTGAATTACAGGCTTGAGCCACTACCCTTGGCTTTTCTTAAACATTTATTTATTTATTTGAGAGAGAAAAAGAAGCATAGAGAAAGAGAGACAGATAGAGAGAGAATGGGTGTGCCAGGGCCTCCAGCCGCTGCAAATGAATTCCAGACACGTGTGCCACCTTGTGCATCTGGCTTACATGGGTTCTGGGGAATCGAACCTAGGTCCTCCACCTTACAGGAGGCCAGAAATGTCAGAAGAATCTGGTCTTTCCTTATCTCTTCTTCCCTAAAGGAGTTTCCCCTTTCCCAGAAGACATAATCACACCCTTCCAAGAAGGATAAATCCCTTTCCTAGGAATGTAAATGGGTTTATTCTCTGTTCTGGAAACCTGTCCGTGCTGTGTTAGACACCTGTGATGGTGTAAACTCCCACAAAAGACCCCAAACAGGGTCTCTAGGTGGGCTTTTCTATTTGGGGGAAGCCTCTCTTGGGGAACTCTGTTTTATTTCCTTCTCCTTAAGTTTTATAATAAAATATTTCTGAATTTTACCCTCCTGTAGTCTGTGGATGTCATCTGGTAAATTCCTAAGAACCCCAGAAGCCACTGACTCAGTGGAAGTTTTCAGTGACTGTGAGCATCCAGCACCTTAACTCCTGAGTAATCTCCTACCTGGCAGCTGAGAAAAGCTCTGTTGCTCTCAAAGACACGCTAACTTCCAAACACCCTCACCCTAAACATGAGCACTAACTGTGCATAGAGCAAATATAGGAGACTCACACTGTCCAACTCTGAAGGCTTTGCAGTGACCTCCATACTCCTCGTGCACATGAAATGCTTTGTAAAGAACCATGCTGGGTGAACTTGGATGGATGTCCCATTTGAGAGAGGACTACTACATATAAATAAAATCATCATTGTTTGCCTCTCCCCGCACATAACGTTGTTTACCAGGAGTGAATTAACAATAGTAAGTGGGAACATTTCTAGAGACTTGAGGTAACAATGCTGTTGGTGGGAGAGCCTTGAGACAATGAGGTGATTTGAGGAATTGTCAATGCTTGTGTTTACTGGGAAAGTATAGACCAATGACAAGGCACCAGTGACTGACGGGACAGGTGTGACCGTCAATTGTGTTTCAGAAGAAGCAATTTTGACAAAGACATAAAGAATACAAATGAGCAGAGAATATGATTCCGCCTAATTTTATTTGCTAAAATTTAACACTTGAACAGCTACTGTTGGCTAGACTTTCAGAGTTCTAAAATTCTCATTTCTCCCTAATGGATCCCACAGAGACACATATCCGTTTGTTTCAGACATTCTATTCAAGATTTGGGCAATAATAAATGTTCTTGCCTTGCTATTTAATTATTCAGTTTACTGCTAAAAAAAAATGGGGCCACCCAAATGGGCTTATAACTCAGAAATGATAATACATGTTTATTTTAAATAACAGCTATGTCATTACAAACAAATTACAATCTAGATTATTACAATAAGACTGTCAACCTGGCAATTATGCCCAAGTTTATAAAAAATATCAGACACAAGTTCCCATTTTTTACTTGGTACTTGTAATTGGCTTTCTGCAACAAACATTTTCCTAAACCCTCTACACTGGATGCCGAAAGTGAATAACTGCAAGCAACGTAACAAGACATCTATAAATATATTTCTATTCAGCAATTATGTTTTCTATGAGTTTGATGTATATTTAATATCAGGCTTACTTTAAAATATGTACACATCTCTATGGGGAAAATGCATTAAAAGAAAGCCCGTATTATCCACTTCTGGCAAAACTTTAAAATGTTGTCTTTAATTATAGATGGAGTGCTTTTTCTGTGATATATTCCTGTTTGTTTGACACCTGGCAGCGCCTACACCAATTTATTCACTTCCTTTTATACAATACATTCACTCCCTGGGGGCCATGATGTCTGAGGGAAACCGAGCAGCGTAACCGGCAGCACACATGAATGATTCATTCTAGAACAGCCTAGAACATGCAGCCCCCATGGGAACTATTAATGATGAGACCAAACACAGGGCTGGAGTTTCAGTGGCATCACGAGATTGGTGATCCTAAAGGTTAGTTCAGCCTTTCCTGTAGCTATTAAGCCTTACAGGTCTTCTCTGGTCTGCCAGGAGATGGAAGTTTATCATGGTGAGACTTTCCCTAAATAGACATGTGTACACACATCATAGAATGAATGATTGTTTATTTCTGGAATCTCCAAGTCACTTAGTAATGTCCTTATCTCCTTCCTTTATTCTGTGTGTGTGTGTGTGTGTGTGTGTGTGTGTGTGTGCACGTGCGTGCGTGCGCAGTACACTTGTATATGTATAGAGGACAACCTCTGGTATTGTTCCTCAGGAACACCGTCCATCATTTTTAGAGGAAGGGTCTCTCATTGGCCTGGATCTCATCAATTATGCTAGACTGGCTGCCCAGTGAGCCCCAGGGATCCTCCTGTCTCAGCCTCCCCAGCCTTGGAATAGGTGCCACCACCGTGCCTAAAATTTTTACCTGGGTTCTAGGGATGAAACTCAGCTCCTTGTGCTCGTGAGGTAAGCACTTTACTGATTGGGTTAGCTCCCCAGCCCTCTCTCCTTTTTACCAACCCTTTTGGTATCATAGAAGCAGCACATATTCACTGATAGGATAGTAGAAAACAGGCCAGCAACATAAATCACCTTCCATGATGCAGGACACTGCGTTTCAGACCTCAGCACATTAGAGGCTTGACCTCAAGTGTCTGTATATAACTGGATTTATACATCAACCAGTGTATGCATTTTGCTTTCGTTACCTGAGATGACATTTCATATGCTCTTCTAAAACTCATCTTTTTTCAGTCAATGATCTTTACCTTTCTGCTCTGGTGTGTTCTTATGTCTCTGAGTAGCTGAAACATACTTATATTCCCCGGTTAAGCTAACAAATCCTGTAACTGCTTTGATCTAAATTCTACGGAGAAACATATCTGACTCTTCCATCCCTTATCCTGCTCCAGCCCATCGAGATTTCCTTGTGGATGGCACTGCCTCGCTGAGGGCACTGGGCTAGTAATACTGGGGGACGTCTCACCTTCGGGAGGTCAGATCTGGAGGGCTGAGGGACTCATGAGAGCTCTTTGCAGTTTGCATATGCCATGGGTGAGTCTGTGTGGCTATTGAACATTAAGCTGAAGTCCTTTCTAATGGAAAATGCAGCTTTGCTGTTGCACTAACCCTGGATGAAGGACTCAACAAGTGCTCACGGTGAGTGACTCCATTTGGGCATGTATGGGGTACTTCCCTGCCTGATGAGAGCTCTTGGGCTGGCTCTTGAGATGGCTTAATGGATAAAGTGCTTGTCATGCAAGCATGAGGATTTCAGAAACCCAGAAGTCCCCTAAAGCAAGATGCAGTAGCATGTGTCATTAATTCCAGAGCTCCTACATTATGGCAAGATGGGAGGTGGAGACAGGAAGCTCTCAGGTAAGCCAGCCTGGAGTATACAGTTGAGTTGCTTCTGTGTTGATGTCAAGGAAGCATGTGATTTTTGTTCTTTTGGCATATGGGATCCTGTTTCTCCAACCCCACCATTCCTTGGAAAGATCATCCCTTCTCTAATGCGTATGCTCAGTGAAGATTGGTTTATTTCTGGATTCTGTCCCATTGGTCTATATATTAGTGTCATACTGTTTTGTATGCTTTAGCTTTATAATATATTTTGAGTTGTAGCCAGCTCCTTGTTACTGAGACAAACATCCAACCAGACACAGCTTATGGGAGCAAGGAGGTTTATTTCAGACTTACAGAGTCCAGGGGAACACCATCAATGGTAGAAGAAGCTGGCTCCCTTTCACAGATCCAAGTACAGAGACATCTCCAAGAGCCAGCACAACAAAACATGAACAGCCACAGCTTCGACTGCTGGCTGCACACCTTTGAGCTACACTCCAGGATCTGCCCCCAGTGGCATGCTCTCCTGTAGCAGGGATCTGCCTGCTAGGGGCTCATGTTGCAAGCTGAATTTTAATGAAACACCTGAGTGTATGGGGCCAGACATTAAAACTATCACATTTTGAAATTATTAAATACAATGCTTCCAGCTTTGTTCTTTTCTTCTCAAGACTGTTTTGGCTAGTTGTGCTCTTTTATGATTTCATATGAATAATGGAATTTTAAAACCATTTTTGAAAATAATGCCACTGAGATTTTGATAGAGGTACATTGAATATGCCGTTGGATTTGGGGATATCTAGATATTTTAACATATTAAGTCTTCCAAACCAGGAACAGGCAACGTCTTTCCATTAGCTTATATGTTATGGAATGCCTCTCATCAGTGTTTCATAGTGTCCCATATCTAAGTCTTTTACCACTTTAGTTAAATTCGGTACTTTCGTAATTAAGGTCATTTTTCTAATTTATTTTTTAGACATTGTACAGAAAGAAACACATTCATTTGGGGTTATTAATTTTGTATCCTACAACTTTAAATTGTTAATTCTAATATACTGTTAATTGTTAATTCTAATATATAATTTTGTATGCTGCAACTTTAAATTATTAATTCTAATATATTGTTTGTAATGGAGCCTTTGGGGAGATGGGTGGATGGACAGACAGATCGTCTTCTGAAAATAAGAGCAATTTCACTTTGTTCTGATTTAGATGTCTTCTATTTCTTCTTTTTATTTTTGAGAGAGAGGGAGAAAGAGACAGAGAATGGGACTGCCAGGGCCTTTCGGCCACTGTGAACAAACTCCAGATGCATGCACTCTTCTGTGTGCACATGCAACACTGCACATTTGCATCACTTTTGCATCTGGCTATACGTGGGACCTGGCGATTTGAATAAGCCTTCTTAGGTTTTGCAGGCTCCAGCCCATAGATGTCTTCTGTCTCTTTTCTTTTTAAATTTTTTTATATTTATTTATTTATTTGAAAGAGTCAGAGAGAGAGACAGAGATAATGGGCATGCCAGGGCCTCTAGCTACTGCAAAAAAACTCCAGATGCATGCACCATCTTGTGCATCTGGGTCCTGGGGAATTGAACCTGGGTCCTATGGCTTTGCACCTTAACCACTAAGCCATCCCTCCACCCACCCCCCTTTTTTTTTTGGTTCCTCGAGGTAGGGTCTCAGTCTAGCCCAGGCTGACCTGGAATTTGCTATGTAGTCTCAGGGTGGCCTTGAACTCACGGCGATCCTCCTACCTCTGCCTCCTCAGTGCTGGGATTAAAGGCATGTACCACCACGCCTAGCCTCAGCCCCTATTTCTTTTTCTTACCTTAGTCATTATTTGATTTGGTGCCTAACTGCCCCAACTAGGATCACTATGGACCTTGATCTGCTTCCCATGTCACTCTGATATAACTAAGTGAGTCAAGGAAAGCCTGCTTGCTTCCTGACAGAGCAAACTATCTCAAATTCACCCTGTTTCATTCTTTTTTTTTTTTAAAACTATTTTTGTTGTTGTTTATTTTTTATTTATTTGAGAGTAACAGACAGACAGAGAGAGAAAAAGGCAGATAGATAGAGAATGGGAGCGCCAGGCTCTCCAGCCACTGCAAACGAACTCCAGATGCATGTGCCACCTTGTGCATCTGGCTTACATGGGTCCTGGGGAATTGAGCCTCCAACCAGGGTCCTTGGGCTTCACAGGCAAGCACTTAACCACTAAGCCATCTTTCCAGGCCCCATCCTATTTCTTTCTTGACCCAGACCTGGAATTGGCCATGAGGGAGCCCCAGATCTTTTCAGGAGGGGCTACATAGAGTTCTGTGTTTAGTGCTACTGAGCTGGTATGGCTTGCAGACCATTGCACTTTAAAAACGGAATTTGGAGCCTCTGAGAATGTCCACCACCCTCAGCCTCCCGGCTTTACTCTTTGATCTGACATCAGTTCTCAGAGGTTCTCGTACATGTGGTAACTCTCTCGTGTTTGGCCATCTGGGTGATTTTCATCTCGGATGTATTTCAGAGCTCTCCCTTCCTTCCTCTTGCACCACTGCTGGTTTCGCAGCAGCTCTGCTCTGTTTGGGTGAGGGGTTTGTCGAGGGCTGAACTGACGAGGCTGATCTGTCCATGAGATGGTCTGTGGTTGGGCATGCAGCTCTGCTCCTCAGAAATTGACTGGAAAGATTAGACAGAGGCTGCGGGAGGCAGTGGCCACCATGACAACGCTCACTCTCCTGCTCTTGCTCACGCCCAGCAAAAGACACTGACAAAATCTACCCAGTCCAAAGGCATCCGGGACTTTTGTTGGAACTATTGGCCTAGAGGAGCTGAGCAAATGTAAGCCAAGAAACACTAACAGCTGATGTGGCTCTGCTGGGGGAAACCGGGGCCAATGTGCACTGCCTACACCAATTTATTTACTTCCTCTCAGTTCAACTCTCCCTGGAAGCAGACTTAAGCTAGGTTTTTCATTTACGCAATTAAAGAAACTCCATTTGATTAAATATAACAATTAAGATGAAGTGTTTTTCCCCGAGGCACAGAGTGAGACCCCAATATATGTTGTGATCGTTGTTTCTGAAAATAAAGTCGAGGGTTTGAGAGATTGTTCAGTGGTTAAAAGTGCTTGCCTGCAAACACTACCAGCCCTGTTTGATTCCTCAGTACCCACATAAAGCCAGAAGCACAAAGTGGTGCATGTGTTTGGAGTTCGCAGTGGCAGGAGGTCCTGGTGAGCCCACATCTCTCTCTCTCTCTCTCTCTCTCTCTCTCTCTCTCTCTCACTTTCTCTTTCTCTGTGGGTGTCTTTCTTTCAAATAAGTACTTTAGAAAATGAAAATAAATTTAAGTTTTTATCATTTGGAAATACAATAATAATGACACAGCAGAGTAATACTAAATATTGGAAACTATGTTACACACTTCACCTATTATTTCACCATATCCTTACATCTAGCCTTGAGATAAATATTGTCATTCTCATTTTATAGAGTTAAAAGGGACCTGAGAGTTCCAGAATCTCATAAGTAACTTGGCCACATAACAAGTAAGTGATAGAGTTGGGATTTGATCCTGAGCATTTGGAGTTCAGAATCCATACCGTTGAGAGATTGCTTGCAACTTAAAAATAATTTTAAAAATACAGTATAGACACTCAGTTGAAAGTAGCAGAGAACCACTTGTACTGTGTTCAGTGGAGAAATACATTTGTGTGTTCCATGTCTTCCTGCCTTTGGCAGCTGCGCTGTTTTCCCATAGTGCACCTCCATGTCTCTATACCAGATTCTATATGCAAATACCCAGCCCCTCTCCCAACCCCTCCCACCCGCAGAATTCCTTATATGGCTTCCTTGAAAACAAACTACAACTATTAGCAGTATAACTCAACAAGAAAACCTGTGGGATAAGGAGGAATAATGACTTTCTATTTAGGGAAAGCTGTTTCTCATTCCCAAGGCAATGGAATTTACTGTCCTAGGCAAATACAAGCAATGTCCTTCAAAACATGCACTTGCCACCATTTCTTGGAATGTCATTAAAATGTTATAAATTGAATTAAATTGCTACCCATTTTGCTTCTTAAGTACACACAATAAGCTTAAGCAAAGTGATGTTATCATTATAAATTCATTTTCACCTAATTTCTTTACATCACCTTTCTAACAATCATCCCATTAACAGGCATAATGCTTTCGTGCATCTTTGCTTTAAAGAAAAAGAAAGAGGGCTGGAGAGATGGCTTAGCGGTTAAGGCACTTGTCTGTGAAGCCTAAGGACCTAGGTTTGATTTCCCCAGGACACACTTAAGCCAGATGCACATGGTGGCACATGCATCTGGAGTTCGTTTGCAGTGGCTAGAAGCCATGGTGCACCCATTCTCTCTCTCTCTCCTCTCTCTCTATGTCTTTCTCTCTCTCTCTTTCTCTCTCTCAAATAAATTTTTTTGTTTTTTTTTCATTTTTCGGTTTTTCAAGGTAGGGTCTCACTCCAGCTGAAAAATGAAAAAAAAAAAAAAAAAGAAAGAAAACGCAAAGGAAAGAGAAGAAAAAAGGAAGGAAGGAAAGAAGGCAAGAAGAAAGGAAGGAATGAAGGAAAGAAGGAACGATGGAAAAGAAAGCAACCAGCTAGAGTCCTCTGTTCCATCAACATCTAATTGGAATTTCTCTGGGGGGAGGCATTCTTTGAAAAACCATAATTATGTCATGGTTAATGTCTAGCAACAATTTTCTTAAGTGTATAGCCAGCCAATTTCTGGGAAATTAATAGTACCTGAGGGAAATTCCTTTGTTGCTTCTATTTCACAAACATGGACGACTGGGTTCAGGCAGGTTAAGCAAGCTGACCAAAGCATACAGATGGGAAGTCTAAGGCTATGTGCCTAGACCAAACCAACACTTACCTTTTGCCAGTGAGCATGGTTTTTTGCAGGTGCATGTATGCATGTGGGAGCACATGTGTGTGGAGGCTAGAGGTTGAATCCTGGTATCTTCCTCAATAGCTCTGCACTTTTTTTTTTTAATTTTTGTTTTTTTAAATATTTTAAAATTATTTATTTATTTATTTGAGAGATAGAGAGAGAGATACAGAGAATAGGAGCACCAGGGCCTCCAGCCACTGCAAACGAACTCAAGATGCGTGTGCCCCCTTGTGCATCTGGCTTACGTGGGTCCTGGAGAATCGAGCCTCAAACCGGGGTCCTTAGGCGTCACAGGCAAGCGTTTAACCACTAAGCCATCTCTCCAGCCCCCCCCCTTTTTTTTTTAACTGAGACAAATTCTCACACTGAACCTGGAGCTCACTAATTCTGCTATAATAACTAGTTAGCTAGCTAGCCCTGGGCATCCTACTGTCTTCCTCTTCCCAGCGCTGGGATTACAGGTGTACAGTGATGTGCGACCTTTACATGGGTGTTAAAGAATCTAAACTCAGGCCGTCCTGCTTGCATGGCAAGCACTGTATTCACTGAGCTGTTTCCCCAGCTCCTAACAGTGGGCTTTTAATCTTCTAATAGGAATGAAGAGAGCCTGGATAGATGTCCCAGTGGCTAACTGTACTTGCTCACAAAGCTTACTGTCCCAAGTTCAATTCTTCAGATGCACCGGGTGGTACATGAATCTGCAATTTGTTTACAGTGGCAAGAAGCCCTAGTGTTGATTCTCTCTTTATTTCTCTTCTAGGAAAGAAGGCAAGAAGAAAGGAAGGAATGAAGGAAAGAAGGAACGATGGAAAAGAAAGCAACCAGCTAGAGTCCTCTGTTCCATCAACATCTAATTGGAATTTCTCTGGGGGGAGGCATTCTTTGAAAAACCATAATTATGTCATGGTTAATGTCTACCAACAATTTTCTTAAGTGTATAGCCAGCCAATTTCTGGGAAATTAATAGTACCTGAGGGAAATTCCTTTGTTGCTTCTATTTCACAAACATGGACGACTGGGTTCAGGCAGGTTAAGCAAGCTGACCAAAGCATACAGATGGGAAGTCCAAGGCTATGTGCCTAGACCAAACCAACACTTACCTTTTGCCAGTGAGCATGGTTTTTTGCAGGTGCATGTATGCATGTGGGAGCACATGTGTGTGGAGGCTAGAGGTTGAATCCTGGTGTCTTCCTCAATAGCTCTGCACTTTTTTTTTTAAATTTTTGTTTTTTTAAATATTTTAAAATTATTTATTTATTTATTTGAGAGATAGAGAGAGAGATACAGAGAATAGGAGCACCAGGGCCTCCAGCCACTGCAAACGAACTCAAGATGCGTGTGCCCCCTTGTGCATCTGGCTTACGTGGGTCCTGGAGAATTGAGCCTCGAACCGAGGTCCTTAGGCGTCACAGGCAAGCGTTTAACCACTAAGCCATCTCTCCAGCCCCCCCCTTTTTTTTTTAACTGAGACAAATTCTCACACTGAACCTGGAGCTCACTAATTCTGCTATAATAACTAGTTAGCTAGCTAGCCCTGGGCATCCTACTGTCTTCCTCTTCCCAGCGCTGGGATTACAGGTGTACAGTGATGTGCGGCCTTTACATGGGTGTTAAAGAATCTAAACTCAGGCCCTCCTGCTTGCATGGCAAGCACTGTATTCACTGAGCTGTTTCCCCAGCTCCTAACAGTGGGCTTTTAATCTTCTAATAGGAATGAAGAGAGCCTGGATAGATGTCCCAGTGGCTAACTGTACTTGCTCACAAAGCTTACTGTCCCAAGTTCAATTCTTCAGATGCACTGGGTGGTACATGAATCTGCAATTTGTTTACAGTGGCAAGAAGCCCTAGTGTTGATTCTCTCTTTATTTCTCTTCTCTCTGTAACTAACTAAATGAAATTAAAAAAAAAAAAAAAAGAAAACAACAGTGTGTTAAAAAAATAAAAATAACTTGGGCCAGGCATGATAGTGCATGCCTTGAATCCCAACACTTGGGAGGCAGAAGTAGAAGGAGTACTGTGAGTTTAAGGCCACCCTGAGACTACATGGTGAATTCCAGGTCAGCCTGGGCTAGAGCAAGAGCCTACCTTGGAAACAAATAAATAAACAACAAAAAGAATTTAGCAAATGGGAAGATGGCTGAGCAGTTGAAGAGCCTACTTTCAAAGCCTGCTGGCCCATATGTGAATCACCAGCATTCACATAAAGCTGGTCACTGAAGGGGCACACATGTCTGGCATTCATTTGCAGTGACAAGAAATCCTAATGCATGCACTCATGCGTGTGCACACACACACGCATACAAATAAATAAATAATAAATTAATTAATACAAATAAATAAATAAGCCTGGGTTAAATTAATTATCCATTTCCTGCAAATTTCATAAAAGCTGAATAGAACTCCTGTTACTATATGCTTGAGAGTAAGAGAAATACCTCACCTCGGCCCTCAGCAATCATTACTTCCGAATCCTGCCATTCTGAACTGTCATGGATTTAATCCTCCCAAGAGACCTCCACATCTAACAGATTCACTGAAACCACCCGCCTTCTATAAGGGGGACAACAGTCTTCCTTAGCCCAGCACAGTTCCCAGGGTGCTCTTGAAGTCCTTAGGATGGCTGGCAGTGGTCTCATCAAGTTCCAAAGAAGGAAGCCCACCACCATGTCACCTTTCCCAGCACACACTGTAGTCCCACCCAACAGCCTGAGCTGAATCATTTTCCAGTGGGTGATGTGGCCATCCCCCACAATAGGTGTTCCCCACTCTGCCAAAGCCCACACATCTTTATTCCAATCTGATGTTAAGGAAACCTGCTTTGGCTGGTTGACCTTCTGGATCTCCATGAGAAACGCCTAACTAGTTCTCAGGAATAAAGAGTGGATATATGTCTGGGTTATTTTTTTAATTTTATTTTTTTCAGATACAGAACAGCTTCCGTCTAGCTGCAGGGGAATAGCACTTGCCTCACACAGTTCATGTTCTCACCTTCTGGGACTAAAAGGAACCCAGACCAGGTGCCTAACCAGCCTCTAGGTCATTTTCTGGGTTTGCACAATAGCCTACAAATCTTAACCAGCGGTGTCCGTCAGGGCAGACCTCCTACAATGAGGGGAGGCTTTGCTCCCAAGACAATCTCCACTCCTGATGACAAACATTTGCAATCTTAAAACTGATAGTTTTCCCATTTGAGAAGCGAATCCTGCAAGCCCAGGGGTCCTCCAGCCACTGCAAATGAACCCCAGATGCATGCAGTCCTGGGGAACTGAACCTGGGTCCTTTGGCTTTGCAGGCAAATGCCTTAACTGCTAAGCCATCCCTCCAGTCCTCTATCTTATATTTTGAGACAAGATCTCATGTGGAACCTGCAGTTCACTGAGTCAGCTCCAGGGATTCTCTGTTCTCTGCCTCTCCAGCACCAAGGCAACCAGCTTTTAGGTGGGTTTGTGGATCAGAACTCAGGTCCTCATTTTCAAGTCTCAATGGTCATATTAAAATGCAAATAACAATGCTCATGAGTCATTATCCTTCTTTGCATTCATGTGTATGATATAAAAATAGAAAATGCTACTAGGATTCACATATACATTTACATATGGAGCTCACTAGCACAGCATCCAATGCATAAGAAGGGAAAGTCTTAAGAATGAGAGTAGCCATATGTTCTCAGCATTGATGGATGAGCAACTTTACCAGGAGATGAGGAAGAGAGTAAATGAGACCGTGGCATATTTTGGCACATATGTGTGCATGCTGTATGTGTGTTAGTGTGCATGGACTTGTGTGTATATGAAGGCCAGAGGTTGACACTGGGGGTTTCCTTGGTTGTGCTCCACCTTACTCTTTGAGCCAGAGTCTCTCACTCACCCTGGAATGCATCAAGTCAGCTAGACTAGCTGACCAGTCAGTCCCAGGGATTCTCCTGTCACGGCCTCCCAGTCCTGGGATGCCAGGCATGCACTACTACAACTAGGTTTTTTGTTTTGTTTTGTTTTTAAATGTGAGAATGAGAGAATGAGAGAGAGGGACAAAGCAAGAGAGAATTGGCACTCCAGGGCCTCTTGTCACTGCAATCGAACTCCAGACACATGTGCCCCCTTGCGTCCATGTGTGACCTTGTGTGCTTATGTCCCCGTGCGTCTGGCTGACATGGGACCTGGAGAGTCAAACACGAGTCCTTAGGCTTCACAGGCAAACGCTTTAACCACTGAACCATTTCTCCAGCCCTAGCTTTTTTTTTTTTAATCTTGGGTGCTTGGGATCGGAACTCGGGTCCTTATGTTTGTGTGGCGAGCACTGGACCAACAGCCATCTTCAGTTCCAAGATTTTAGAAGTTGTAGCAAGACTGACATGGCAAAATTCTACGGAAGAAGGGAAATTCAGAATTCCATTTGGACATGTAAAGACTAAGGATGATCACTGATAGTTCTAGTCCAGTCCTGAGGTGGAGCTCCCTCTTTTGATGCCTAAAATTTGTCTCGTTCCAATGTGACCAACGCCACATCTAGTCCCTCTCCATCTTTGCTCATAAGCTGATTCTTAGTGACCTGTTAGTGCCCACTTGTCCTGTGACTTCTTCCTGAGCCATTCTTTTCTCCATTGAAAGCAAGGCAGCCACGAACAGGTCCAGGTTTGTGATCGATAAGCCCAGTTACCCAAATAGAAAGAAACTTTCTCCTTCTGCTCTTCTGGATATTTACAGCAAAAGTCCCAGAACCATTCTCATGGGGATGCCACAGGTCCCCTTCTCATTAATGAAACAATCACAGGTGAGGAACAGGTGTATCTTCTTTGGTAGTGGTCCTGTCACAGTCCCAGCTGCTGCTCATGAGCCCCATAGTAGTTCTGGCTTCCATTAGCTGCTCCTGAACTCTGGCAACCTTGCTTCTTCCTTGGATCCTCCTAACCCTTAGCGTAACAGAATGGGCTTGTCATTGCCTCGTGACTCAACGATGGTTCTTGGCTCACCTGCCAACTGTGTAACTAGATCTGGAGCGGTTGAGGAGAAGGCTCACCAATTCAGTTATACTCACTAGCTGCAAGCCCAGGGGTCTGTCCAGTGGTGCTGGGATCATTGCCATGAGCCATCATGCCAGACTTTACATAGTTTCTGGGTATTCAAACTCAGGTCTTCTTGCCTGCACAGAAAGCACTTTACCCACTGAGATAGCTCCCCAGCCCCCACTCTGCAGCATTTTGTCTGAACTTTTGGGGTCACTGCCCACCTCCTAGCTCTTCCTTATTTAGAAGGCAGGATAGCGAGAAAGGTCCAAGTGGTCATTGCACTTGCCTCGTAAACACAAGGACCTAGAGTTTGATCCCCAGAACCCACATAAAAAATGCTAGGTGTTGGTGCTGGAGAGATAGCTTAGTGGCTAAGGTGCATGTCTACGAAGCCTAAGGACCCAGGTTTGATTCCCCAGTCCCAGGTAAGCCAGATGCACAAGATTGTGCATGCATCTAGAGTGCATTTGCAGTGGCTGGAGGTCCTAATGCACCCATTCTCTCTCTCTCTCTAATAAGTAAAAATTTAAAAATATAAAGAAAATTCTAAGCATGATGGCACCTATCTTCCAAGCACTGGGGGAGACAGAGGCAAGTGGATTCATGGGGCTCACTGGCCACCCACTTTAGCCTACTTGGTGTGGCCCAGGTCACTGAGAGGCCGTGTCTCAAAAAAGTGTGGGCAGTGCTCCTGGGAACTACACTGGAGGCTGTCCTCTGGCCTTCACAGAGAGGTATGTGCATATGTACACACAAGCACACAAGCCTAAAACGTACGTATGCATATCTGGAAAGCTTTCATTGTGTCACCAAGATTCTGAATCAGATGGTCCCCTAAAGGAAAATCCAGAACAGACCCTATCAAAAAAGATCCACTATAGATTAAGTCCTGGTTGGTTCTTTGTAGGTTCCTTCTAGCACCTCATGCATGCTAAGTATGTGCCATGTCATGACAGCCCAGTACAACGGAACATAACTCTTAGATGCTATATCCCGGGGGGGGGGGTGGCGGGTAGAATAGCAGCAGAAACAGACGCTTCTGTACCACATGCTGTGCCAAGAACTAATCCAAATGCTTTCCATATGTTAACGGGGTACTCACAGCCACTGGGAAGCAGTACCAGGCTATCTGTTTCACAGATGAGGAAACCAAGGCATGGAGCAGTAACTCCTACAAAATTCAAAGGTCTGCTCAGAGGTTGCAGTAAGGTTTGAACCTGGTCCTCTGCCAAAGAACTGCCACTTTCCCTGGACATCTGACACCCTCAAAACACACATACAGGAGGTTTGTAGACTTCTACCTTCCATGCCTCTGTTTGGGTGAAGGTGGAAATTCTATCCGGAGGTGACAGATACGTCCCATCTAGAGAAGTAAATGTCCACTCTTCACTCAGCCCTCCCTGCAGTGTGTGCACTGGGTGGAAACACCCTGAAATTTTGTGTTGGATTTTCCTCTCGGCAGCTGCCAGCTGTGATGCGGAGCTTAGCTTCCCCCTAATAAACTCCCAGTTATAAAGGGGGATTAAAGCTTTATCTGCAAAAACCATTTGTGGCTCAAAACAATCACTATGCCTTCAAGAAATGTGGTGGAGAATTCTGTGAAAATTGCACAGAAACCGTGCCAAACCCTCACTCAGCATTCCAGTTAGTAGAACCCGAATGAAATGAGAAAATAATCATGGGGCTAAGATGATGCCTAATTAAAGCTAAATTTAGCCAACTCTGATTTTTTAGAGTTGTCATGAAATCCGTTTCAATTCAGACAATAATGGCAAGCCGAGATAATGAGGAAAGGGTTTTCATTTGAAAGGTGGGATGTAATTGATATCATAATTAAGATTTTTTTTTTAAAGCATGATACAAGGGCCAAATGAAATGGGCAGTTTTTTGGTTGACATTTTCAGTAATCTCACTGTGGTTTTCTGGCTCTCTCACTTAAGAAACAAAAGAGGAAAGCAGAACAAGTACCAAGTGATATGGTAGCTTTTTTGTCATTTCCGGTGGCTTTCTGGTGGGGCTGGTGGGTGTCTGCCTGCAGCAAAATGGCAGAGGTGGGGATGATGCGGGAAGGACCAGGTCCTAATTACAAGGCAGAGCAGGTTTTGGTTCTGCCCTTCCTGACAACTCTGTCACAGGCCCAGGGGTGACACCACAGGCCTGGCTCTAAATTAAGTGGTGCAGACAGGGGAGATGAGCCCTCTCCGTGAGCTGGCAGACCATCCATGCCGTGAGCCGCTTACACCAGAGCTGCTCTTCTTTTTAAGGCTTTGCACTCCCTTCAGTTAATGCGTAGTTCTGGGAAATGTCTATGAAGTTTCCAGTATCGGCGCACAGAAATAGAAGGGAAATGGAAGTTGAGAGGAGATGAAGGACAAAGGTGTGGAAATAGTTGACAGCAACAATGTCCTTCACAGCCACAGTTCTGACATATGCAGGCTGGATGAAAAGCTTCGCGGCTGCAGCTGACTTCCTGGCCTCTGCTCTCAGGGACCAGGAAACCACAAACCTGAGCATGAATTGTCCATCCCCAGCCGGGCCCCTAGCTCGCGGATACAGAGAGTATGCTAGAGTTTGTCTTAGTCCCCTTCTCAGCTTTAATTCTCCTTCACTTGGATTCTTCTTCAGCTAGCCTCGCAAAGCTGGGAAGTAGATCCTATTACCACTGTCTTACAAATTAAGAAACCAAGGTTTGGAGAAGTTGAGTAACTTGTCCAAAAATCACAGGACATTAAGTAGCACCGTTGGGATTCAAGCCAAAGGCTGCCAGACTACAGTGCAATACTGCCTCCTGGCTGCCTCACCAAGCTAATTGTCAGAAAGGGTCATCATGGGCTGCTTGTCCTATTGCAAGATGTCTGTTTTGAAGATTTCAAAATATAGTTTTAAAAGACACAACGATTGCCACATAGGATGGCTCACACCTGTAATCCCAATACTTGGCAGGCTGAGGCAGGAGGATTGCTGTGAGCTCAAGGCCAGCCTGGGCCAGAGATAGCTCCATGGGTAAGGTGCTTGCCATAGAAACCTGAGGCTAATGAGGTAGAGCCAGAGGATCTCAGGGCCCATTAGCCAGCTAGTTTAGCTACTTTAAGTACTAGGCCATGGAGACACGAGCTCAAAAAAGTAGACAGATGGCTGGAGAGATGGCTCAGTGGTTAAGGTGCATGCCTGCAAAGCCCCGGTTCTATTCTCCATGTCCCACGTAAGCCAGATGCACATGGTAGCGCATGCATCTGGAGTTCGTTTGCAGTGGCTAGAAGCCCCGGTGTACCCATTCTCGCTCTTTCTCTCTATCTCTCACTCCCTCTCTCTGTCTCTAATATATAAATAAATAAATTTTTAAAGTAGACAGAGTTCCTGAGGAATGACACAGGAGGTGGTCTGTTGGCTTCCATATGCCCATGAACATGCATGCACACATACAACACACGCATGTTAACATGTATACATACATTCGCATGCATACAAGGAGAAAGAAAGAGTAAAAGATGCAAACTGCTAAGTTTCAACGTAAAACAAATTCAAGTGATAAACAAAAGATTTCCAGTGAGCTGGGACCTCATCACCAGACTCCAAAGGAGCATGGAAGAATGCATTCACTGGAGGAGTATTACCCCCACACTCTCAGGGGGGTCATGGACATTCCATCCTCCTGAGAATTAGATCCGGTGGGCCAAGAAATGAACTTAGCATGTGTGTGGATGTGTTTAAAAGAAGCATGAATATCAAGCAAAGCAGGACTGCAGTCTTTGCCCTTCCCCCACCTCTGAAGAGAATCCACTTGGCTAATTCTGATGTCCCCACCCCCACTGCATCCTGCCCCAGCCCTCTGGCCCTGGTTTTTAACGTGCTGTCCAGGGAAGAAAGCTGCATGGATCAGGCTGGGCTGACATCAGGTAATAAATATCTCGTCATCTCTTCATGAGACAATCCCACTTAGGTAACTGAAGGAATTTAATGTTGTATCTGTCAGAAAATAAAGTGGGTCAAGAAAGAGAATAAAAACCAGGTGCCCCAAACCATCTTCTTACTGCATTGTTAAAGATGGAATTTTCTAAAACTTGTTTCCACAATGTCTCTCTTTCCATGTGTCCTTCTTATAATATGACTTTAACACTTGCCCCATGGGGTTTGGGCAGACTTGTGAAAATAGTGGAGTGACTTCTGGGGCTTAGTCAAACAAAAGGCAAAACAGTTGTGCCCAAGTTGTCTAGGGACATTAGTGCTTAAAACTCAGGCAGCATGCTGTGAGACAGCCGGAGCTGAAATGCAGCCTCCGTCAACATCTGCTGCTAGACAGGTGAGTGCAGCTACAAATGAAGTCACTCCAACCTCCCTAGTCAACATCCACATCTTAAGGATGAATGACAAGCTGAGCCCTTTGGACCCCGTCATGACCTGCAAAATCTCATACATGGTGAAATCGCTGCTGTTTTATGACATGACTGAGGTGGCTGGTTATGTCCTAATAGCAGATGGATAGACACTCTTCAACCCACCTTTTTGACTTTGAAAACACAAATCTGCCCTCTTCATGTCCCTGCCCCCATGCTCTGATAGCAACTTACATCTACCTTTATTAAAGCAAGTATCCCTTTGTTCCAATAGTCATTACAATTCTGTGTGACATCAGCTGTGAGTGTGGCAAAGATGGGCATTTTGCTTATTGATTCCTGGTCCCCTGAAGCACTTTTCATATGAACGAATGAGAAAAAAATGCTGAGATATGTTAAGAACGTCACACTTTTGACCTCAATCTTATCTCTCTGAATATGAAGGAAGCTTGAGAGGCTTTGCAGCTACGGTATTTCTGAAGACTCCTAATTTAGGAATCAGCACATACGCAGTCCATCCCCCTTCCTGTCCACTACAGGGGGAGAGGTGCAGCTACAAGCTTGGGGAACAGAGTAAGATGCTCATACTTTCTGTGGCAGACTCTGCCTGTGCCCATTCCAGAAGGATTTGGTCTCTTAGGGGGACTCCTAAGCCCACACCTACTAGGTCCAGATGTAAGGAGTGATGACTTGTCACTGATAGAGTTTCTTGGGATCCTGGGTAGGGCAGGACAGAAATGGGGAGTAAGAGCTAGGGGTATAGCTCAGTGGTTTAGCAGTTACCCAGCATGCTTGAGGCCCTGCACTTGATGTCCAGCATGATCCACAAAATGGAAACATGCTGCAGGAGTTAAGGCCCTGGGAGCATCCCTGCATCGATGACAGAGGTGAATCAGCAAAGCATGCCTCTGCTCCTCCTGAGGAATGCATGCAATGGCCCTGCCCTCTGTGCCAACCTTTTCAATGACTTGGCCTTTTCCCACCCACCCCACCCCCTCCTGACGCTCTTGAGATCCCCTTTGAAATAAGTCACTAGCACTAAATCCTCCCCTCATTTCTAGGGAGCACTCAAAGTAGTGGGTCCAGAAAAATTCTCATTGACAAAAGCAACAAGAAGAATTCCTCTAGCAAGTTCAATCCCTTACCCTAGACTTGGATAAATGACTCCACCACCATTCTCCATGTGTAGTTGATTAAAGACAATCAACTCGAGATTCGAGCCACGGTCAAGTACAGCAGAAAGGGGTCACTGGCGCATTCATTCATCACCATGCTTCTTTGGCTGCAAGTGACAGAAAACCCAACACAGACAGGCTCAAGCAGTGTAGAATTGGCTAGTTATCTAATTGAAGGGTCACAGGGAGAGGAAGGTCTTCAGGCATGGGTGGGCTGGTAGCTAATGTTAGAAATGTCTGCTAATATTCATTGCTGAGCCATGCTGTCCTCTTGGTTGTTTTTGCCACTTGGGGAGTTCCGTGAAAGCCATGTGAAGTGGAGTTTCAGGTTTACACCCACCTCCCTTAGGAACAGGCAGTAGTGCAGATGCTTTCTACCAGTAGTTCCGGGGACCAGGACTACACGTGACCCATCTTCAGTAGGGGAATGATAGTGATAACTTTTACGCCAACCCAATAGCCTGGCAGTGGTCAGGAGAGACTCTTACAAAGAGAGACAAGGGTAGAAGATGACAGGATACTGCAGGAAGCACAGGAGATGCCCTCTTCAGGATTTCCAGGGATGGTGGCATGTGCGTATAAGTGGCAAGGAAATTGAGTTAGAGCTTTGGAGCCTTTCACAGCTCTTGGGTATAGGGTGACCCAGGAGCTACAATGCTGGACCCAAAGCTTCCCTGAATTGAATGGCCTCCAGGTTGTTGTCTCATGAATTGAAAGAATGACATTCATACACCACAGAGGGTTAAGTTTAGAAAAAGTTTGCTATATAGAGATTTATGGAGCTTAAGAGAAGAAAAGGAGACAGACTCTTGCCCAGTAAAGGAGGCAAGAGGGATTCTCAGAAAATGAGAAAGCCTCTAGCAGAAAGTAGCAATACTAAAAGAACTTGTACCAGGTTACAGAGCCCCACCTCCCCCACAACAGGCCAGAAGTTATCCACAGAGAACAGAGATAAGTCCCTGGTTACCCTTGAGCCACCCACAGGGAGAGACCAGGGAACAGAGAGATAAACTCCCACATCCCCACAAACCCCCACAGAGAAAGACCCAAGAGCCGAGAGATGTTTCCTGCTTGCAAGTTACCCACAGGGAGAAAGCAGGGAATGGAGATAAGTTCCTTGTCCATGCTACGAGTTACTGATAGTTTTGGACTCACTGGAACAAGAATTACAAGAAATTTAAACTATGTCGCTGCCCATTCACACCATGTATGCTTCTATAACCTTGCTTGCTTGTAGAAGAAAGATATAAAATGTCCTGCTTGCCTAATCCCGAGGCCGATGTCATTACAGAGATCTGGGTGTCAGTCGGCTAGCATGAATAAATATTTCTCTTCTCTGTCCAAATGGCTCTGAGTCTCATTCTGTCAGGAAATTCCCACAACATTTCCTGGAAGTTCCAGCGAGATCAGACTGCTGGAGTACTTGTTGGGTAGAAGGGGCCACTGCTCCCAGCCTCTGCAGTCCACTAAAGCCCCTGGGACCAAGAAGTGCACATCCGTGATGTGACTCCAGGAGGCCCGGAGAAGAACTGTTCAGCCCTGGGACCAAGGCATCTGAGTGGTGGAGTGAGATGAAGAATAGGGAGTGACCAGCCAAATCAAGTAGGAAACCTAGGACAGGCAGTATAGGAAGGAGCTTGCACAGATTGATCCTTGCAAGAGGAATCCCCAAGTCTCGATGCAGTTCCAGGATGTTGGCCCTTTTTCCATCAGAAGGACCGACGTTGCTTCAGTCTGGCTATCTAGCTAGATCAGGATTCTCAGTGGGACTAAACAGGAGTGACTGAGCATGGATGTGAGAGTGAATGTGGATGGCTCCATGGCCCTGAGGCTACAGAGTCAGATTGGGCCCTAACCTGTGGTTTGGCTGGGGTTGTTTCCCCTAAATGGACACTCATGTCCCTGTAACGGGGAGCTCTGACCAGGCATGGGGTTTATACACATTGCCTTTACTGGTAAGACCCCTTAAGTCACCACAAGGTGGGCAGCTAGGTGGGCATCTAACTGAGGGTGCATCTCCAGACCCTCCACCCCTTGCTGTGCACACACCAAACACACCCTAGGTACATATAAAATGGGTTCCTCCCAGTCGAAGCATCGGATGGTGCGACAGAGTATGTTAGAAAATTTCAAGGCAGGATATTCTGGAAATTATGGTATCAAAGTTAAAGACTTAACTTTGAAAGTTTGAAAGACTTAACAGTGAAATCAACTGGCCATCCTTTGATGTGGAGTGGCCAACAGAGGGCACCTGAGATCTGGCTGCCATCTGCAGAGTGAGAGAAGCTTGCACCGGTGACCCAGCCACACTGATCAGTTCCTGTAAATTGATTGCTGATATGTGCTAGCTTTGTGCCCACCTGACTAGCTCTGCTTCCACATACAAAAAAAAAAAAAAAATCAGCCACAGTGTGACCGCATGAACAACCAAATGAGAAGAGAAAACCCCCAATTTATCAGTCCCCTGAACAAGACACTGAGCCTCCCCTCTATCTCCCACCTGTGAACCCATTGCCTCCTGCAACCAGTCCAAGACCAGAGGCACCACTGCCCACCACTTATCCTGCCCTGCACAGGAAAGGAACCAGGATCTCCCACCACCAGCAGCACTTCCTCCAGCTGAGAAATGGGGAAAGATCTCCAAACTCAGGCTGCCTAACAACCAGGGGGGAACTGGTACCTCTTTATCTATTGCTACAAATCCCAGGCCAGTCCCTCCCTGGGACAGAAAGAACTTACGGGACAGGTCCAATACAGTATTCCTACCAACCCTTCACCACCACTGACCTCCTGAACTGGCTTCATCATACTCTGCCATACTCAGAGCAGCCCCAAGCCATGATAGATCTTTTTTATTTTATTTATTTATTTATTTATTTATTTTGGAGAGCGACACAGAGAGAGAGAGAGAGAGAGAGAGAGAGAGAGAGAGACAGATAGAGTTGGGCATGCTAGCAGCCTCTCAGTTGCTGCGAATGAAATCCAGATGCATGCACCCCCTTGTGGGCAAGTGTGGCATTGCGCCCTTGCGTCACTTTGCATCTGGCTAAATGTGGGTCCTGGAGATTGGAACCAGAGTTCTTTAGGCTTAGGAGGCAGGCACCTTAACCGCTAAGCCATCTCTCCAGCCCCATGATAGATCTTTTGACTACTATCATGCATAGCCACCAGCCAACTTTGAATGACTGCCATCATCTCCTATCCACCCTCTTTACCTCTGATGAGAGGCGGCACATCTGTCAAGCTGCCTGAGCCTGGTTGATTATCCAGACCCTCCAGATACTGCAAATCCTGAGTGATTGGCAGACACTGCCCTTCCAAATGAATGCCCGAACTGGGATCCCAACACCCGAGAGGGGATGGAATCCCTCATCTGGATGAGGCAAATAATCTTAGAAGGAACAGGAACACAACTGGGTGCATAGGAAGCCACCAATCTGACTAAAGTGAGTGAGGCGACTCACAAGCCAGATGAGTGGCCCAGTCAATTCTATGAGAGACTTTGTGACACATACCAATGCTTCACTCTATTGGACCCTGACGGACGGCAACACCCGTCTATGGTTAGCACAGCCTTTGTCCAGCAGTCAGCTTTTGACGTGCACCAAACATTGCAGAAGCTAGAAGGCTTTGCTGAAATGAATATTGATCAACTCATCAATATTGCAGCCAAGATGGTGACTAACCAAGAAGAAACAGCATGCAAAGTATAAGAAAAAAATACCTGGAGAAAAAGGCCAAAACGATGGTGGCAGCCTTCAGAGATAAGAGGGCCCCTGGAAGACTGAGGCTGCCACCTTCCAGTAAAAGAAACCATCGCAGGTTAGAAAGAGACCAATGTGCATGTTGTAAGGAGATGGGCCATTGGAAGGATGAATGCCCTAAGAAGGAAGAAGATCAAAGAACACAAGGTTGCGAAGGGACCAGACCTGCACAGGTCTGCCCACTCAAGGTTAAAGACCAAGGATAGGAGACTGAATCTGACTGAGGGTGATTGGGCTCAATCACAATCAGCCCTCAAGAGTCTGTGGTCAAAATAAACCTGGGGTACAAGGTGTGGGGGGAGGGGAGCTGTGAACTTTATTTTGGATACTGGAGCAACCATTACTGACATCTCTCCCCAGCTAGCTTACTAAGACACTTTCACAATTATTGGGGCTATGGTGACTACCAAAAAGAACCGATTTTGTGAGCTGAGAGATTGCTCAGTAGGAGGCCGTTGAGTACACCACCAGTTCTTTTATGTTCCTGAAGCTTCAGAACCCCTTTAAGGAAGAGATTTGCCATCTAAGCTAGGCACCACAGTAACAATGGACTGGGCCCCGCCACCAACTCTGGTGCCCTGCCAGTGCTGACTTTGAAAGTCCACCCCAAAGAAGAGTGGTGACTGCACTCTGAGGCCCTGGTGGGAAACATTCAAAATTCGTGCCAACTTAGCTGGTATTTGGAGCACTATCCCAATGTGTGGGACACACATAAGGTGATTGGCCTTGCTAAAGGCCATCCACCTGTGGTGGTGACCCTCAAGTCTGGGGCTACCCCCATAAAACAAAGGCAATACCCAGTCCCCCTGGAATTCCAGCTTGGGATATCCCTCCACATCAAGAGGCTCAAAGAAGGAGGAATTATGTGAGAGGTTCAATCTTCAGGGAACACCCCACTGCTCCTGGTAAGAAGCCAGGGACCAATGACTATCACCTGTGCAGGATTTCTGCCGAATCAATGATACTACAGACACTCTACACCCTGTGGTCCCCAATCCACACACCCTGCTGAACTTGATACCTCCCACGGTGGCATTTTTCACTTGCCTGGACTTAAAGGATACTGTCTTCTGCTTGTGGTTAGCAGAAGCAAGTCAACCCTTGTTTGCCTTTGAGTGAAACAGTGAGAAAAAGCCATCTGATATGGACACAACTACCCCAGGGGTTCAAAAACTCCTCCATCATCTTTGGGGAAGCATTAGCAAAAAACCCAGAAAACTGCTAACCAGCAGAGTGCACTATACTGCAATATGTAAATAACCTGTTGTTGGCCATCCCCTCCAGCAAGGCCTGTGAAAAGGGCACTGATGAACTGTTGTGGTTTCTACAGGAGACGGGAGACAGAGTCTCAAAGAGAAAGGCCCAAATCTTTCAGGAGGAAGTCACTTACTTAAGATATCATCTCAAGAGCTGGGCATGGTGGCGCACACCTTTAATCCCAGCACTTGGGAGGCAGAGGTAGGAGGATTGCCATGAGTTCGAGGCCACCCTGAGACTACATAGTGAATTCCAGGTCAGCCTGAGCTAGCGTGAGACCCTACCTCAAAACACCAAAAAGAAAAAAAAAAAAAAAAAAAAGATATCATCTCAGCTGGGGAAAGAGGCAATTGGAAGAGGGACAGAAGCATGTGATTACCTGGTATCCCAGCGCTAAGACTAAAACAACTCCAGGAATTTCTGAGGGCAGCCAGGTTCTACCAGCTTTGGATTCCAGAATTCTCCACCATAGCGGGGCCCCTCCACTGTGCCCTCTGTGGACCCCTTAAAATGGATGCAAGAAGAAGTAGCTTTCAATCAAGTTAAAGAAAGATTGAGTAAAGTGCCCGCGTTAGCCCTCCCAGATGTCACCCGGCCTTTCATCCTATACGTGTGCATGAAAAGAAGGGAGTCAGGCCAGGGGTGCTGACCCAGCAAATGGGACCATGGGATAGGCTGGTGGTGTATCTGTCCAAATGGCTGGATCCCATGGCAGCAGAACGGCCAGCCTGCCTCCAGGTGTTGGCAGCCACTGTGCTACTGATGCAGGAAGCAGAAACTGACTGGGACAGACTGTTAGAGTCAGAGTTCCCCACCACATCACTTCCCTAGACAATGGAACAGCTAGCTGTTGGCTGACTAGAGAGCAAGTGACCCAATATCAGGCTATCAAGATAGTGAATCGCCAGGTGCAGATCAAGGCAGTTTAAACCCTGAACTCAGTGATGTATTTACCAGAAGAGGAGGGGGAACCTCTCCATACTTGTGAAGAAGTGATGAAAGAAATCTTTTCTTCCAGGCCTGATTTGAAAGATGAACCACTCCCTAACTCGGATTTAGAACTCTTCACTGATGGGATCCAAAGTTTACCATGGGGCAAGGCCCGCACTGGGCTTGTGCTAGTTACTGACAAGGAGATCTTAGGGGAGGGGAGACTTCCCAATGATTGGCTGGCCCAAATGGCTGATTTGCATGCACTCACCAGAGCCCTCCTCCTTGCAGAAGGGAAGCGAGCTACAATCTATACTGACTCCAGGTATGCTTTCGCCATGCTATATATCCATAGAGCTATTTATAAGGAGAGAGGACTGTTAACCTCAGGGGAGAAAGAAATTAAAAACAGCGACCAGATCCTCCAACTTCTGGAAACAATTTGGGCCCCCAAGGCTATAGCAGCAGTTCACTGCCAAGCTCACACTCGAAACTGAGATAAAATGAACCAAGGAAACCAGTTTGCAGACCAGACAGCCAAGCAGGCAGCCCTCCTTGAGGAAGTGAGTCATAGCCCCCCTCCTCTGGGGCCCTCCCAGTCCTCCTGGGGCAGCTCAAATACCACCCCAAGGAGAAGAAGGAAGCATTAAAGGAAGGAAAAACCAAAAACTCAAATAGGCGGCTGATCACCCAAGATGACAGTCTTAGAATGGGCAGCACCTGGCTTAGTCAAGCAGACCCATGAGGTGACCCACCTGGGAAAACAGCCCTGCAGGCCCTGCTGCAGAGATCATGGTGGTCCCAAGGCTGCCAAGGCTAACTCCACAAGCTTGCAGAGCAGGCCTACAATGTGTACAGCACAATCGTAAGCAAGGGCTCGGAGCGCTGCCGCTGCTGCCTCAGAAGTGGGGATCCTATCTGCTTGAAGCAGGTTTCACAGATGTGCAGCCTAGTAAGGACAGATACTTTCTGGTCATAGTCTGCACTTTCTCAAGCTGGGTAGAAGCCTTTCCAGTTTGTAAAGAGAAAGCCCACAAAGTGTCCCGTGCTCTAGCCAGAGAAATAATCCTGTGCTTTGGGGTCCCGATGAGCATTGATTGGATCAGATAATGGTCCTGCTCTGGTCAGAAGAATTGTCCAGCAGATGTCAAAAGTGGCAGGACTCATTTGGGATCTGCACACACGGTACCATCCCCAGTCCTCAGGCAGAGTTGTAAGAATGAACAGATTTCTGAAAACCACCATGGCTAAACACTGCCAAGAGACAGGCCTGACTTGGCCAGAAATCTTGCCCCCTGTGTTGTTGTTCAGAGTGCACTGCACCCCCCATAAATGTGGATTTTCCCCTTTTGGAATCCTGTTTGGACGTCTCCCCCCATGGCTCCTGAGGGACTCTGGCGACCACCAGGAGTGTGGACAGACCCACCTCTAGTGGTTTCTAAAAGACCTGATCAACACTGCAAAGAAGACAGCAGGATACTTAAATCTCCCCCTCCCTCTACAGCTCAAGGTCCCCTTCACGCATGGAATCCGGGAGATTGGGTCTGGATCAAGGTCCCTGTGAGGGGAAGACTGGACCCAATGTGGGAGGGGCCATATCAAGTTCTACTAACCCCTCCCTCAGCTCTTAAAGTTGCAAGTGTCAAGCTCTGGATACACCACACCCACGCCAAGGTTGCTACAGATCCGAACTGAACTATACCTGGACCAGCCCTGGAAGCTGACCTTGTCCAGGCGACCTAGAGATGACCTTCAGGAATCCAATCCAGCTGTGTACTGTTCCTGAACCTGACCTGGCTGAACAACCTGCACTCAGCTTCACTGCTGGCGCCTCGCCTTGAACTCACAAACTAGCCTGGGAGGTGTCCCTGTACCACAGACTGGCTCTGATCAACAAGACTAACCGTCCCCTTCAGAGCCCCTGTCTCACTCTTTCAGGCGATGTTTCTCAGGGGGTCTGACAACGTCCTAACCCTCCCCACCATGGCTCAGAAGTGTCGCAGTGCGGATTCCTGTCCAAATTACCACTATGGATGCACAGGAGATGACTGGAGCTTGGGCTCTTACCAAGGACTGTGGGGGAGGGCATACTGGTCACACCTTAGATATTGGTCCTGCATGGACTTTGCCACTCCAGAGGCTTGAAAGGGAGCCCCCATAAAGGGGCAAGGAGTCCCAGTGTGTGGTAAAAATGCCCGTCCTGAGCTGGGAAGAGGGCATGGAGTAAACTGGAAACTGACTATAGGGAGGCCCCAACAGTGGGGCTCTTGAAACTTCGGGCATCTCAAAAGTCATTGGCAGGGAGCTAAGCCACTGGTCACAATCAGGCTAATCACCAAGCCTGCCAATGTGTCACTACCCATGAGCAGAGTCAGCACGCTGGATCCCTGGACCCCCCAGCCAAACCCTGACCCAGGAACCCATGAGGACAACGATAATCCTCTCGGGTTCAACCCAGATGCCCCCTGATAAAAATGCTTCAACTGGCAAACACCAGCCATGAGTTGATCAGGCAAGCAGATCTGGAGCTCAGGAAAGATGGCTGGATCTGCTTGAAAGCTAGTCAGATGACCTACACTGGAATAGGAGTTACAACTTACCTCTATTCCACATGACCGGAGACAATTCAGATGCCAAAGATGGCACCTGTGTGGCAGGGCCCTCAGAATAGACTCTGGGGGAGGCAAACTGTGTAGGAGGAAAGGACACTGCACCAGGCTGGCTCTCAAGTCTAGGGCCCCAGATGGCACCTATTTTGCCTGTCAGGATGGTACTTACCTGCTACCCACGGGATGACTGCACCCTAATCTTCTTGACTCCTGAATTAGAAATACTCACAGGAAATGCAGTCTCCCAATGCCTGTCTAGCCACTCCAGATGGAGCAGGAACCCAGTCCTGCTTCCCATCCTCCCGGGCATGGCTTTAACAGGGACAGCGGCCACTTGGGAGACAGCTACAGGACTCCAACAGATACAGCCCAGGCAACTATCTAATCAGATTAAAGAGGATCTCAGCCTCATCCAACAAAGTACAGTCACCCTGCAAAACCAGATAGATCCCCCGGCCTCAGTCGTGCCACAGAACCGCAGGCTTCTAGATTTGATGAAGGCAGAGAAAGAGGGTCTCTGTGCCTTTCCTGGGGGAAGAATGTTGGTTTTATGCAAATCAGTCAAGAATAGGAAGAGAAAATGCCAGACAACTCTTGGAAAGGGTTAAGACACGGGAGGAACCAGCATGTCTTATTGGCAGAGCACATGGAGCTCCTGGGGTCCTTGGCTGGCACCCCTAGCTGGGCCCTTGGTTATGGTTCTCTTGGCCTTACTGTTTGGTCCCTGCCTGATTAGCATCCTGACTTGGTTCATCAGGAATCAGATTGAGGCCTTAAGATTACAAGTCATCTGCCAGTATCAGAGGATCCCATTAGAAGCATCATAAGGGCTTGTGACGATGAAGAGGAGGGGATCTAGTGGAAAATAGCAATGTTAAAAGAAACTTTTACCAGGCTACAGAGCCCCCCAACAGGCCAGAAGTTATCAACAGAAAACAGAGATAAGTGCCTGGTCACCCTTGAGCTACTCACAGGGAGAGACCAGGGAACAAAGAGATGTTTCTTGCCCACAAGTTACCCACAGGGAGAACCCAGGGAAGAGAGATGAGTTCCCTGGCAGCACTGTGAGTTACTGATGGTTTGGGGCTAACTGGAACAAGAATTTCAAGAAATTTAAACTATATAGCTGCCCTCTCACGCCATGTACGCTTCTGTAACTTGCTTGCTTATTGAAGAAAGATGTAAAAAACCTCTTTTGCCTAAGCCTGGCGCTGATGCCATTACAGAGAGGTCTGGGTGTCAGTCTGCTAGCGTGAATAAACCTTCCTCTCCTCTGTCCTAATGGATCTGAGTCTCATTCTGTCAGGAACGTCCCACGACAAACCCACCTAGACATCCAGATCTGGGAGGAGCTGAACTGGAAGGTCCAGCCCTGACTCTCTGCATCTAGGTGCCTCCGGGTTTTCAGAAAAGGGAGTGATGTCATCTCTTAATTTTCTCATCTAGGAAAATTAGTTTCTCTCCTTCTGTTCCTGGCCTCTAGCAAAGTGGAGGTTGCAAGGACTTCTTTAGGAGGGAGGAGATAAGGATGGCCACATTCTCTTCCTTCAGACGCAAGGACATTCCTCACTTTTACTTTTGGGGCCCTGTTACCCCCAAACTGCTTTACAACTATAGCATTCAGGAAGCTGAGGCTAGCGATCATGAGTTTGAGGCCTGCTTGGGCTCCACAGCAAGTTACATGCCAGCCTGAGCCACACAGCAAGTCTATTTCAACAAACCAAAACATAAATAAATAAAATACACAACAAATAAACCAAAATCACCTATTAGTGGCTCATTCCTAGAATCCAAGCACTCAGGATGCTGTGGCAGGTGAGCTACATAGTGCATTTCAGGCCAGCCTGGGCTAAAAAGTAGAGACCCTGGGGAAGTAGAGATAAACAAAACCAACAACCAAGAAATAAACAGTACATTTTAGTTTAGTCCAAATCCTTCTTTGGGAAAGATGTTTGAGTCCACTTGATATATAAGAAAATATAGGAGCTGGAGAGATGGCTTAGCAGTTAAAGGTGTTTGCTTGCAAAGCCTGCCAACCTGTGGTTTGATTCCCCACTACCTATGTAAAGTCAGATGCCCACAGTGGCAAATGCATCTGGAGTATGACTGCAGAAGCAAGAGGCTAGGGTGTGTACATTCTCACTCTGTCTTTCTTTGTGTCTCTCGCTCTCTTTCAACTAAATAAATAAAAATATTTTTAAAGAAAATATCATAGATTAGGTAGCTTCTAAATAATAGAAATCTGTTTCTCCCAATTCTGGTGAGTGGGAAGACCAAAGTCAAAGTGCCAGTCACTCAGCGTATGATGAGAACCAGCTTCATGATCACCAGAGGCTCTCTCCTTGCTGGGCCCCCAGTGGTGGGAAGGGCAAGCTGGAGTGGGAGACTGATTCCATTCAGAAAGGCTCTACCCTTCTGATCTAACCACCTCCCAAAGAGCACCATCACCTAGTGAGGATTTCATCGTATTAACTCATCATAGTAAGTGGGAATACAAAACTACTTGCTGATAAACTTAGGCTATTAAGATATGCATTTCATTATTATTCAGGTATGGTAGGTTCAGCAGGCCAGGAGGTGACTGCCATTGAAGTAGCAGTCTATTCAGAGCTCTGGAGAAGAGACCTAAATGTCACTCCCCAGGGAGCCACACAGGACACAGAAAGGCTGGTCAGAAGCGGTGAGTGTGGGGGAGAGAGCTCAATGTGTGAAGCATTTGTCTTGCGAGCATGAAAAGCTGAGCTGGATCCCCAATACCCACATAAAATACTGGGTAAAACGCAGTACACACCTATAATCCCAGAGCTGGTGAAGTGGAGGCAGCTGAAACTTTGAAGCTTGCTGGCCAGCTTGTGTAGCCTGATTGGTGAGCTCCGAGCCAATGAGAAACCTTGTCTCAAGATAGCATTCCTGAAGATGACACCAGAGATTGTTCCCCACACATGTGCCAACAAGTATTATGCATAACATGCAGAGAGAGAGAGAGAGAAAGACAGAAGAGGAGAGGAAAGGAGAGGAGAGAAAGAAGAGAAGAGAAGAGAAGAGAAGAGAAGAGAAGAGAAAGGGGGAGGAGGAAGGGTAAAGTGTGGGAGAGAGCCCTTATTTTTTGTTGTTGTTGTTTGTTTGCTTTATTTTGTTTTCTGGAAAGGAATGATGCTGTGGTGGTGAGAGAGGCATAGAATGTGCTAGGGTGAATATTTTCAAGCGGTGCCTGACCCATCCCAACTTATCTACAGCCTAGCCGTGGGAGGAGCAGAAGATACGAGTAGTGGTCCATATAGTTAGAAACCAACAACTGTGGCTGGGGATGGGGCCTTTGGATTACTTAGTGTGCATATGAAACAAGTGCTTCCTTCTAGGTGAGCTGCAGGCTATGTCTCAGAAGTAGCTAACCCCACAGGCACATGTGTCCTTTCTTTTCCAAAGCTGTGAAGGCCCACAAGCAGAAGCACCGAGAATACAGAAAATGAGAAAATCTAGCTAATCCATTCCCCTCTGGAGGCAGCTACATACCTTGGAGAGAAGGTACGTGGAGGGAGGGCATGTGGAGGGAGGCCTGAGGGAGGGTGAGTAATTGAGATGAACATAGCATGATATTAACAAACATAATGTGCAAATCAATGGAATGCAAAAGACTCTAGAAATAGACCTACACAAATATGCCTACACATACATAAGCAACTGATGCTATTTCAAAGTATAATGCACAGTCAGTGAAATGCAAGGCTGAAGTTTTAATTAATTAATTAATTAATTAATTTGCAAGCAGAGAGAGATAAGGAGAGAGAGAAAGTGGACATATCAGGGCCTGCAGCCAGTGCAAATGAACTCCAGATGCATGTGCCATTTGGGCATCTGGCTTTACATGGGAATTGAACCTGGGTCATTAGGCAATTCTCCTGTCCCTTCGCCTCCCCCCAGGACTGGAGATGTAGGTGTTTGGGGCCACACCCAGCTTTACAGGTAGGGATTGAACTCAGGCCCTCTGAAGCCCTTATCTTTATGCTACAGATGATCTTACCCATGGGGCCATCTCCCCAGTCCCAAGTTGGCGAGTTTTGACAAATGTACCTAACCCACACCCTCCAAAGAATATTCCCATTTCTGTTACTTCAGAAGCTTTCCCTGTGTTTCATTCCAGTAAACATCTACTTTTATGAGCAACCAACTGTTTAAATCACTGAGCTTTTGCTGAAACTGCTGAGGCAATTCAACAGAGGAAGAAAAGAAAGTACACAGTGTTAAAGAATCAGACATCCATATGTGAGAAAAAAAGTGAGCAAACTGTAAGCTGAGAATTAAACATTCTTCATTTTCACATTTTATATCAAAATGAACAAAAACTAAATAATTCCTTTAAATATCAAATATAAAATATAGAACTTTTAGGATTAAACATAAGTAAAATATTTTATCATCTAAAACAGAAAACAAAAGTTGATAAATTGGACTTCACCACAACTTGAGAATTTGCTGGCAAAGATGGATAAAAGAAAGATAAGTGAGCTACCAGACCAGGAGCAAACATGTCCAGTTACATATCCAGCAACACATCTTTATTGGGCTGGAGGGATTGCTTAGTGGTTAAGGCATTTGCCTGCAAAGCCATAGGACCCTGGTTCGATTCCCCAGGACCCACGTTAGCCAGATGCACAAGGAGGCGTATGTGTCTGGAGTTTGTTTGCAGTGGCTGGAGGCCCTGGAGAGCCCATTCTCTCTCAATCTCTCTCTCTCAAATAAATAAAACTTTAAAAATAAATAAATGAAAAATAAAACATCTTTATCCATAGTAGGGTGTGACGACTCACTTGGAAGGCTGAGGCAGAAGGATTGCTGTGAGTTCAAGGCCAGCCTGGGCAGCATAGTATGTTTGAGGCTACCTTGGACTGCAAGTGAGACCCTGTCTCAAAACACAAGCAAACAAACAAAAGTATCAGTATCAGAATCTATTAGGAATTCTTGGTTTCTTCTTGGCCTTTTGCCATGTTGCTAAGTTCAAAAGTATATGAAGGACCTGGACTGGAGAGCATAGACTCAGAAAGGGCCTGCCAATTGTGGGTGGTGGGCTACGGGGAAGGCTTTGAAAAATTGAGTAGGCAGAATCAACAAGCTGCTTCATACCATCATCTTAAATCAGACTGGAATTTTCTTCTCACCAGGAAAGGTAGCATCTGGGTTCTTTTAGGTCTGTGTCCCTAAAATGACTACCTGTTAAAAGAAGGGTTACCTTGCGTCTAATCTCTATCAGTGCTATTGGGGGTTGAAGGAAGCTTTAGGAGAAACATCCTTGCTAGTGGGAGAAAGTTAGGTCACGGCCTCAAAGGAGAAATGGAGATGCCAGGCGCTTCCTTTCGCTTTTGCTTCCTGGCCTCCATGGTGTGAACAGTTTTGTTCCAGAGTCCCTTCCTCATCTGTGTTTTGCCAAGAGACCATAGACTGAACTCTCTGAAACCATGCAGCTAAACAAGGCTGTCTTCCTCTGAAGTTGTTTCTCTCAGCTGTGTTGTCAGAAAGACAGAAATCGGATTAATGTGCTCCTTTAAAAATAATGTAAGAAAAAAATTAAAGTTATGTTTGCAACAAGACAAATATACCAGGAAGAAAAAACTTGCACAGTATGTATTTTATTTAATTTTTAATTTTTGTTTTGTTTTGTTTTTCAAGGTTGGGTCTCAGTCTAACCCAAGCTGACCTGGAATTCACTCTATAGTCTTAGGCTGGCCTCAAACCTTGATCCTCCTACCTCAGCCTCCCAAGTGCTGGGATTAAAGGCATGCTACACCATGCCCTCATCAATTAACTAATATTATATATTTTATTAGTTATGTATATAGTGTATATACAGCCATGATGGTACCATCGTTAGCCTTCTCCCTGTCCTCCCCCCATGGGTAATGTGGGTCTTGCCTCATGATAATATTTTTATTAATCTATTAAAGAGAGAGAGAGAGAGGAAGTGTGAGTACACCAGAGCCTCCAGCCACTGCAAACCAAGTCCAGATGAATGTGCCACTTTGTACATCTGATGTTACCTGGGTACTGGGGAAATGAACCTGGGCTGTCCAGGTTTACAAGCAAGTGACTTTAACCACTGAGCCATCTCTGCAGTCTGAATATGTTGAAAAGCTGAAAAAGTACAAAGAAAGAGGGAAAAAGGGGAAAAGTACTTACTACTTTATTCAGTATTCTCAAAACTCAATCTTCATAGGAATCATTGGGAGAATTTGTGATCATTTCTTTTTTCTTGAAGTGAGCTCATCTGACTGTTAGAAATACTTGGCTAAGGGCTGAAGAGATGGCCAGCAGTGAAGGAATTTGCCAAAAGATCCAGGTTCGATTCCCCAGGACCCATGTAAGCCAGATGCACAAGGTGACAACTGCGTCTGGAGTTCGTTTGTAGTGGCTGAAGGCCTTGGCACACCCATTCTCTATCCCTCTCACAAATAAACAAACAAACAAACAAATAAATAAATAAATAAATAAATAATTTTTAAGTGAAATACTTGGCTAGAACAGAGAAGGCAGCAGCTACCTGGTATCCTTAGGAATGCAGGTGTAGACGTACATTTCATCAGGCCAGCCCGCAAGGAAAGGGCCTGGGTCCAGCAAATCAGAGCAGATGCTCTGGAATCACTTAAGTCTTTAGGGCAAAATTTTCCTTCCACGAGTCCCTTTGTAGTGCTTGGGCTTGTAAAAATGAACCACGGAAATAAACTCTCCTCATAAACCCTCCTCCTACCAGCAGGAGGAGAGCTGTTTGTCTTTTTCTATTCACACATTGAAACGGTTCAAGTGAGCTTCTCTGGGTTTTCCTAGGCAGTCACCAAAGAGCACGAGTCTTAAAAAATCAGTCTGCAGTTAGATGACTTAACTCCAAGTTATTGGTAGAACGCTTAATGTTTTTATTTGTTTGTTTTTGAAGACACAGAGACAGCATGCAACTGCATAAAAGCAACCATGATAATATCAAAAACACAACAAAAATAAAAAAGGTCTTTCTCTTTCCAACAGCTGCAGCTGGATGTGAGCTTAACTTTAAAAATAAAGGAACTTTGAAGGGGCCATATCTTTTTTTTTTTTTTTTCATGGCTAAAAAAATCGAAATCAAGTAAACTCATAATTTGTTCATCATTGCATTATCCTCTAGAACATTCAATTGTAGTGTGGAAGGGCTGGTGAGATGACTTTGTGGTTAAAGGCACTTTAAGCCTGATGGCACAGGTTCAATTCCCCAGTCAATGTGAAGCCAGATGCACAATTTGAGTGTTGGGATGATTTTGTTAAGCATAGAAAGCATAGAGAGAGTGGGATGTGACCACAGCAGGGTGCTTTGATGCCAGTTTCTTGAGCACAGGACCCCAAAGTGCTGCCTGTCTCCAGGCCACAGCTCAAGGTCAAGGCTCCCCCCACATGTAAGAGGCTGGCTTGGGGAGTTCCAGATGCCCTGGAGTGCCTGCTATACCATCAGACCTCATCTACAGTGGACCCCTCTTTGGAGATGAAAGCTCTGTTTTCACCTTATAGTAGGGGTCATGGATTTGGTTCAACAGGACACTGACAAATAGGACAGGACGGTCGCAGGCCCAGCCTCTCCCAGCCTCATCATTCCTATGGAACCCCAGGTCAGTAGGTCTGTTAATAAGAGCCATGGTCAAAAGCACAAAACAAGGGGCTGGGGCTAGGGCTCTGTTGGTCAAGTGCATGCTGTGCAAGCCCATGGACTGGATTTCAGGTCCCCAACACTCATGTAAATGCTGTGTAGTGTGGCGGCTACACACAGGAGGCCAAATTCCCAAGGCTGAATCTGTGAGCTCGACACTCAAGTGAGAGACCCTGCCTCAGTAAACTCAAGACGAGGGTGAGCAAGGAAGACTCTGATGATGACTTCTGACCTCCATACATATACACACACGTGTATCTACACAATGTGCACCCCCCCACACACACATATACATGCACAGACAAATACAGACACTTTGGCACATGCAGCTTCTTCCATGAGTAAGCACTCACTCCAGTAAGTGTGCTCCGTGTTTATGTGATGATTGAAATGTTGCATTCACACAAAGACAGGCACATGCCTTGTTCTCAGCTGTTTTCTCCATCATCGCCAACCTTGCAGCATAGAAAATGCCCTTCAGGGGCTGGAGAGATGGCTTAGTAGTTAAGGCACTTGCCTATGAAGCCTAAAGACCCAGGTTCTATTCCCCAGTATCCACATAAGTCAGATACCCAAGGTGACACATGTGTCTGGAGTTTGTTTGCAGTGGCTGGAGGCCTTGGTGCATCACTTCTCTCCCTCCCTCCTTCCCCCCACCCCATCTGCCTCTTTCTCTCAAATAAATAAACTTTTTTTTTCTTTTTTTTTGGTTTTTCGAAGTAGGGTCTCACTCTAGCTCAGGCTGACCTGGAATTCACTATGTAGTTTCAGGGTGGCCTTGAACTCATGGCAATCCTCCTACCTCTGCCTCCCGAGTGCTGGGATTAAAGGTGTGTGCCACCATGCCTGGTAACATTTTTAAAAATTAAAAAAAAAGGTTGGGTGTGGTGGGGCATGCCTTTAATCCCAGCACTTGGGAGGCAGAGGTAGGAGGATCGCCGTAAGTTCGAGGCCACCCTGAGACTACATAATGAAGTCCAGGTCGGCCTGGGCTAGAGTGAGACCCTACCTTGAACACCCGCCTCCGCCCTCAAAGAAATTAAAAAAAAAAACCTGAAAATGCCATTCAGTAGATAACTTGATAAAGAGTGCACAGGCATTCAAAGAAATTTAAAGAGACCAGAAGTTTAGTTCAGTGGTAAAGCTCTTGTCTAATATGTATAAGATTCTGGGTTCCATGTCCAGCAGCACAAAACACAACACAACACACACACACACACACACACACACACACACAATACCAAGGCATAGAAATAATTAACACTGGAAGAATTTTAAGAACTTATTACTATAAAGAAAACAATGCATGAAGGCTAACATCACATGACCCCAAGTATCTGACATTCTGGAAAAAGCACACTATACAGACAATGAAAACAGTGGTATTTGATGGATGGGGACAGGGTGTCAGGCACAGAGAATTTAAAGGTAGTGAAATGCTTCTGCATGATCTTGTAATGATGGACAGGTGACATCAGGCATTCCTGTGGGACATACCACAGCAAAAGTGAACCCCAATATTATCTGGACATTAGTTAATAATGTTGTATCAATGCTGACTCACTAGCTGTTGCAGACGTACTATGCTAATGTAAGAAATCAATAATAGTGGAAGTGTGTGTGTATGTGTGTATGTAAGGACAGATGTATGTAAGGGTGTATGTGTAAGGAGGTGTGTGTGTGCATGTAAGGATGGAGGCGCTCTTAACTTTCCCACCCAATTGTTCTGCAAACTCAAAGCTTCAAATAATAAAGTTTATTATTTAAATAAAACACACACCACAGAAAAGGTTGTCAAGGGCCTTTGGCTGTGGCCAAAGCTGTAAGTTAAACACAAGGTCCCAGGGTCCATTGCTACAGTTGGGATATTTAGCTTACAGCCCTGGTTTTCAGAATCTCAGAGACACTGATCAGCTAAAGTGCACCTTCCTTCCTGTGGCCTGAGTGAGGCTCCTCCAAAGTCACCCACAGAAGTAGATGGATTGCCCCATCAAGAACATAGCCAGCTTCAGGCTCAGCCTGAACTCGGTAAGCCTTGTACCTCTGAATGACAACCTCACATCCTCACACTGGGCATAACCACACGATCTGTCTTCACTCTTGTTCTCATGCATGTTGATCAAGCCCTGCACTGTACCAGGCGGGTCCCAGACACTGGGGGACTGCCACCCAGAGACAAAAATCCCTAGGTGGGAAAGCTTCCACCCTAACAAATGCATTGAGAGATCTCTGAATTCTGAAACTGTCTTTACCATAGTTGGTGTTTTAGAAACACCAGCAAGTGTAGCACAAAACCCACTGTATCCTTCAGGACAACAGCTATAATTTCCTGCTTATGGGGAAACTTCAGTGCCAGCAACATGTTACGCACGCCCACAGAAGGCAGATGCAGTACCAGCGTAGCCCAGCAGATGGCAGCAGCTGCAGACTCATTTCGCAGGTGGCGCAGAGCACCAGGCCAAGGGGAGGAGGGCTGGCCTGATGAATGGGAGACTCTGCCTCTTATCCACTGGATCACAACAAAAGCCTGTTCTTGCTGAGGAGTGTCTGGGAAAACAGAGCTCCTTATCTTATCACGGCATCTCTGGTTTTGTCCTTTCAAAAGCAGCCACTTAACCCCCTGTAGCAGGAAGACAAATCCTTCTATCCTTGCACAGCCAGGCAAGTCAGACCTGAGGTTTCCTGTGCTGGAATCTGGGACGAATGAGGATTTGATTTGCAGTCAAAATCCCAGAAGAGCCAGGGCTGGGGAGGGGACTGCTGGAAGGGGCCAGGACCCCTCTGAAAGCCCTTCTCGGTGCCAACGGGTGGGGTGGTGCAGATCACCCCAATTGCCAAGAAGAGCCAGGTATCTGGACTTTGATGTGAGAGACTGCCCCATTCTCAAAGCCCAGTGGTGACCATGAAGGGCTTGTCTGCCAGCTGGATTTGGTCTTCGCCCTCTGGTGTGTGTGTGTATGTGTGTGTGTGTGTGTTTGTATGTGTGTGCGTGTGTGCGCGTGCTTGCACATGTGTATATGTCAAAAGTTAAGCACTTGCCAAGCAAACTTGAAGACCTGAGTATACATCCCCAGCACCTAAGGAAATGCCAGGTGTGTGTTGCAGCTGCCTGTAATCCCTGTGTTTAGGAGATGAAGATGGGAACCCTGGGGCAAGCTGGCTAGCTTGACCAGCTGAACTAGCAAGCTCTGGATTCAAATGAGAGACTCGTCTCAATAAATGTGGTGGAGTATGATCAAGGAAGACACGAGGCCTCCACATGCACACATGTGCCTCCATACACATACAGGCTTACATGTATCACGCACACGCGTACAAAGATGGAGATAACTTTGCCGGGCACTATGACTCTGTATCATAGCAAGACCACCACCCAGGGTGGCATTCACAGTTGGGGTACTTATAGAATGCAGGAGCTGGGCGGCGCCCCTTCTGTGGATAATCTCCTTCACTCCTCGCAGCCCTCCCCCCCCCCAAAAAAAGGTGTCCTTGCAGAGAATGTGTCACAGTCTGCCACAGTCTGCTTGCATCCTAGGGTATCTTCATGGAAGGGTGACATAATGACCTAGGATACAGAAACAGATCTAGACCAGAGGGTGATTGTGGCCTCGCAAGGCTGAACATTGAGCTTAAGGACCCCAGTGAGGCAGCAGGGACATTGAGAAATCATACACAACCTGCAAGTGGGGGGGGCGGGGGACACTTGCTGGTGCTACCTGGTCACCCATGAAGCAGGACATAGAGGGTAAGACTGGCCAGAACTCCTTTCCTGCCTGTGCTCGTGCATCTATGACTGTCTTCTCATAATAACTCATTTCCTCCACTTGCCTCACACTCAAGTGTGTGTGTGTCCAAGTGATAGTGAATACCCTGTGTTTTTAGCATATCCTCCACCTTGCCTCAGTCCTCAGAGCTGTACACTGAATCTCAGCTCTACCCTCTCAGTTTTCACTAATTTAATGCCCATGTGAGTCTCTCAACCACATGCTGCCAAGCCTCAGTTGTCCCCTCTGTAAACTGGGGATAACCATACTTATCTCACATGGATGGATTAGGATTATGTAAAGGAACGAAACTAATCAAATGACTATGTATTATAAAGGGGATTTATCAGTTTAGCTTCCGCAGTACAATGATGGCTGTCTGCAGGCTGGAGAGTTGAAAGACCTGGTAAGCTGCTCAGTCCACAAGGCTGAATACCTCAGCAGTCCCAATTTGGCAGTGCAGGCTGGAGGATTCCTGGAGAGCCACTGGGCTTCAGTCCACACTGGAAGACTGATGAAAGTGTGTGCCAATGTCCGTGAAAGATGGCAGCCACAGGGTAGATGCATACACCAGCAAGTGGTCCGGGCAGCTAGGCAAAAGGCTCTGAGTTCTCCTGAATCTTCTTTATACATAATCCACCACCAGCAAGACCACCCACTCTGGGGGGAAGGTCTTCCTCCCTCCAAAAACCCTTCCTGGAAATGCCCTCACAGACCTCCCCAAGAGGCATGTCTCTCAGTTGATTCCTGATGGAGTTCACCCATCACAGTGTGTGGCCCTTGAGAGCCTTAGGGACATGGTACAGTGTCTGGCATGGTGGTGAAGAACTTGATTGCTATTGCTGTGCCTCCGCAGGTCAAGGTCTCATGCCTTCCTCTCCACCCCTCTCCCCACCCCCTGCCGCCGAAAACAACAAAGCCCATCGGTTTGGTCCTGTGGGTGGGCTATGTCAATGCATTGAAAACCAACCAGGAAATGAAACATTGAAAAATGAAGAATATAGTGGCTTCATGTGCTGTCCCTCCAGGGTTTGATTTGTATTTTGAATGAAGTTTTCAATGCCTCAACTTAAAGAGAGATGAATGAAGGAGACCATGGTAGAACTAGGGCTGTGGGTGCAGCAAAAACTCAGAATGGGTGTAAATGGGCTGCTAAGAGGCAGTCTGTTCCTGACACTAAAGATGGCTAAGAAGCAGGAAATGTGACACTCTCATTAAAACCTCTTGCTCTCATCTGCCTTCTATATCACCCCTCTCCCCAGACAACTAGTATTAGAGACTTTTGGAGTCAGAAACGTGTGCATCTCCTTCCTACAGCTTCATAGTCCCAAGTAGAAAGTGACATGATGAGAGAAATAGCAGGATTAGTATTGCGAGGGCTGAGTGAATTAATGTATGTAAAGCTCTTGTCGTGGAGCCTGCCTGACACTTAGGGAGCCCTGTATATGAGTTAGTTACACTAATTGCCACTTTAGCCTTAATTTTCCGCCCCTTCTACTGTGCCTTGCTAGTGAAATGTTATTCCTTCAGTTCAAACTTGTTTTTGAAGCTGTGCACATTGCACTTTCTAAAATGTGAGGGAATCTTTAAATGTTGCTTACATTTGGACATGGGGGGGTGGGCATCTGTAGGCCTAGTTATCGCAAAGCGCAAGGGAAGAGGATGCTATGCCTGGTGGCCTTGGAGCAATGTGACCTTGTCTGCGGTTGGACCTCCTTAAGAGAGAAAATACCCAGAGTCCTCCAAGGATCAAATGACATCGTGGAAGTGAAAGGTCTAAAGTAGAAAGTCAAGTGGGCCCCGAGAAAGAGCAAGGACTCTAGGACCATTTTCTTAACTTCTCTCTCCTCCTTCTTCTGCCTTTAGATGCAGTGTCAAATGTTGTGGGGTGATGAGCTAACTGGATGCTCATGTAGTGTCAGGGCCAGGGCCCGAAAACATGCAAGCTGACGCTTTTCTTGGGGAAGAAAGATGTCAAGTTTTCTTCTTCTTTTTTTTAAAAATCAGTTTTATTTTACTTTATTTATTAGAGAGAGAGAGAAATGGGTGTGCCAGGGCCTCTAGGTCTCTAGTCACTGCAGACAAACTCAGACACATGTGCTACCATATGCACCTAAAAATCGAAATCAAGTAAACTCATAATTTGTTCATCATTGCATTATCCTCTAGAACATTCCAATTGTAGTGTGGAAGGGCTGGTGAGATGACTTTGTGGTTAAAGGCACTTTAAGCCTGATGGCACAGGTTCAATTCCCCAGTCAATGTGAAGCCAGATGCACAATTTGAGTGTTGGGATGATTTTGTTAAGCATAGAGAGCATAGAAAGAGTGGGATGTGACCACAGCAGGGTGCTTTGATGCCAGTTTCTTGAGCATAGGACCCCAAAGTGCTGCCTGTCTCCAGGCCACAGCTCAAGGTCAAGGCTCCCCCCACATGTAAGAGGCTGGCTTGGGGAGTTCCAGATGCCCTGGAGTGCCTGCTATACCATCAGACCTCATCTACAGTGGACCCCTCTTTGGAGATGAAAGCTCTGTTTTCACCTTATAGTAGGGGTCGTGGATTTGGTTCAACAGGACACTGACAAATAGGACAGGACGGTCGCAGGCCCAGCCTCTCCCAGCCTCATCATTCCTATGGAACCCCAGGTCAGTAGGTCTGTTAATAAGAGCCATGGTCAAAAGCACAAAACAAGGGGCTGGGGCTAGGGCTCTGTTGGTCAAGTGCATGCTGTGCAAGCCCATGGACTGGATTTCAGGTCCCCAACACTCATGTAAATGCTGTGTAGTGTGGCAGCTACACACAGGAGGCCAAATTCCCAAGGCTGAATCTGTGAGCTCGACACTCAAGTGAGAGACCCTGCCTCAGTAAACTCAAGACGAGGGTGAGCAAGGAAGACTCCTGATGATGACTTCTGACCTCCATACATATACACACACGTGTATCTACACAATGTGCACCCCCCCACACACACATATACATGCACAGACAAATACAGACACTTTGGCACATGCAGCTTCTTCCATGAGTAAGCACTCACTCCAGTAAGTGTGCTCCGTGTTTATGTGATGATTGAAATGTTGCATTCACACAAAGACAGGCACATGCCTTGTTCTCAGCTGTTTTCTCCATCATCGTCAACCTTGCAGCATAGAAAATGCCCTTCAGGGGCTGGAGAGATGGCTTAGTAGTTAAGGCACTTGCCTATGAAGCCTAAAGACCCAGGTTCTATTCCCCAGTATCCACATAAGTCAGATACCCAAGGTGACACATGTGTCTGGAGTTTGTTTGCAGTGGCTGGAGGCCTTGGTGCATCACTTCTCTCCCTCCCTCCCTCCTTCCCCCCACCCCATCTGCCTCTTTCTCTCAAATAAATAAATAAAACTTTTTTTTCTTTTTTTTGGTTTTTCGAAGTAGGGTCTCACTCTAGCTCAGGCTGACCTGGAATTCACTATGTAGTTTCAGGGTGGCCTTGAACTCATGGCAATCCTCCTACCTCTGCCTCCCAAGTGCTGGGATTAAAGGTGTGTGCCACCATGCCTGGTAACATTTTTAAAAATTAAAAAAAAAGGGTTGGGTGTGGGGCATGCCTTTAATCCCAGCACTTGGGAGGCAGAGTAGGAGGATCCGCCAGAAGTTCGAGGCCACCCTGAGACTACATAATGAAGTCCAGGTCGGCCCTGGGCTAGAGTGAGACCCTACCTTGAACACCCGCCTCCGCCCTCAAAGAAATTAAAAAAAAACACCTGAAAATGCCATTCAGTAGATAACTTGATAAAGAGTGCACAGGCATTCAAAGAAATTTAAAGAGACCAGAAGTTTAGTTCAGTGGTAAAGCTTTGTCTAATATGTATAAGATTCTGGGTTCCATGTCCAGCAGCACAAAACACAACACAACACACACACACACACACACACACACAATACCAAGGCATAGAAATAATTAACACTGGAAGAATTTTAAGAACTTATTACTATAAAGAAAACAATGCATGAAGGCTAACATCACATGACCCCAAGTATCTGACATTCTGGAAAAAGCACACTATACAGACAATGAAAACAGTGGTATTTGATGGATGGGGACAGAGTGTCAGGCACAGAGAATTTAAAGGTAGTGAAATGCTTCTGCATGATCTTGTAATGATGGACAGGTGACATCAGGCATTCCTGTGGGACATACCACAGCAAAAGTGAACCCCAATATTATCTATGGACATTAGTTAATAATGTTGTATCAATGCTGACTCACTAGCTGTTGCAGACGTACTATGCTAATGTAAGAAATCAATAATAGTGGAAGTGTGTGTGTATATGTGTATGTAAGGACAGATGTATGTAAGGGTGTATGTGTAAGGAGGTGTGTGTGTGCATGTAAGGATGGAGGAGCTCTTAACTTTCCCACCCAATTGTTCTGCAAACTCAAAGCTTCAAATAATAAAGTTTATTATTTAAATAAAACACACACCACAGAAAAGGTTGTCAAGGGCCTTTGGCTGTGGCCAAAGCTGTAAGTTAAACACAAGGTCCCAGGGTCCATTGCTACAGTTGGGATATTTAGCTTACAGCCCTGGTTTTCAGAATCTCAGAGACACTGATCAGCTAAAGTGCACCTTCCTTCCTGTGGCCTGAGTGAGGCTCCTCCAAAGTCACCCACAGAAGTAGATGGATTGCCCCATCAAGAACATAGCCAGCTTCAGGCTCAGCCTGAACTCGGTAAGCCTTGTACCTCTGAATGACAACCTCACATCCTCACACTGGGCATAACCACACGATCTGTCTTCACTCTTGTTCTCATGCATGTTGATCAAGCCCTGCACTGTACCAGGCGGGTCCCAGACACTGGGGGACTGCCACCCAGAGACAAAAATCCCTAGGTGGGAAAGCTTCCACCCTAACAAATGCATTGAGAGATCTCTGAATTCTGAAACTGTCTTTACCATAGTTGGTGTTTTAGAAACACCAGCAAGTGTAGCACAAAACCCACTGTATCCTTCAGGACAACAGCTATAATTTCCTGCTTATGGGGAAACTTCAGTGCCAGCAACATGTTACGCACGCCCACAGAAGGCAGATGCAGTACCACTGTAGCCCAGCAGATGGCAGCAGCTGCAGACTCATTTCGCAGGTGGCGCAGAGCACCAGGCCAAGGGGAGGAGGGCTGGCCTGATGAATGGGAGACTCTTATCCACTGGATCACAACAAAAGCCTGTTCTTGCTGAGGAGTGTCTGGGAAAACAGAGCTCCTTATCTTATCACGGCATCTCTGGTTTTGTCCTTTCAAAAGCAGCCACTTAACCCCCTGTAGCAGGAAGACAAATCCTTCTATCCTTGCACAGCCAGGCAAGTCAGACCTGAGGTTTCCTGTGCTGGAATCTGGGAGGAATGAGGATTTGATTTGCAGTCAAAATCCCAGAAGAGCCAGGGCTGGGGAGGGGACTGCTGGAAGGGGCCAGGACCCCTCTGAAAGCCCTTCTCGGTGCCAACGGGTGGGGTGGTGCAGATCACCCCAATTGCCAAGAAGAGCCAGGTATCTGGACTTTGATGTGAGAGACTGCCCCATTCTCAAAGCCCAGTGGTGACCATGAAGGGCTTGTCTGCCAGCTGGATTTGGTCTTCGCCCTCTGGTGTGTGTGTGTGTGTGTGTGTGTGTGTGTGTGTGTGTGTGTGTGTGTGTTTGTATGTGTGTGCGTGTGTGCGCGTGCTCGCACATGTGTATATGTCAAAAGTTAAGCACTTGCCAAGCAAACTTGAAGACCCACACATCCCCAGCACCTAAGGAAATGCCAGGTGGGTGTTGCAGCTGCCTGTAATCCCTGGGTTTAGGAGATGAAGATGGGAACCCTGGGGCAAGCTGGCTAGCTTGACCAGCTGAACTAGCAAGCTCTGGGTTCAAATGAGAGACTCGTCTCAACAAATGTGGTGGAGTATGATCAAGGAAGACACGAGGCCTCCACATGCACACATGTACCTCCATACACATACAGGCTTGCATGCTCACGCACACGCGTACAAAGGTGGAGATGACTTTGCCGGGCACTATGACTCTGTATCATAGCAAGACCACCACCCAGGGTGGCATTCACAGTTGGGGTACTTATAGAATGCAGGAGCTGGGCGGCGCCCCTTCTGTGGATAATCTCCTTCACTCCTCACAGCCCTTCCCCCCTCCCCAAGAAAGGTGTCCTTGCAGAGAATGTGTCACAGTCTGCCACAGTCTGCTTGCATCCTAGGGTATCTTCATGGAAGGGTGACATAATGACCTAGGATACAGAAACAGATCTAGACCAGAGGGTGATTGTGGCCTCGCAAGGCTGAACATTGAGCTTAAGGACCCCAGTGAGGCAGCAGGGACATTGAGAAATCATACACAACCTGCAAGTGGGGGGGGCGGGGGACACTTGCTGGTGCTACCTGGTCACCCATGAAGCAGGACATAGAGGGTAAGACTGGCCAGAGCTCCTTTCCTGCCTGTGCTCATGCATCTATGACTGTCTTCTCATAATAACTCATTTCCTCCACTTGCCTCACACTCAAGTGTGTGTGTGTGTCCAAGTGATAGTGAATACCCTGTGTTTTTAGCATATCCTCCACCTTGCCTCAGTCCTCAGAGCTGTACACTGAATCTCAGCTCTACCCTCTCAGTTTTCACTAATTTAATGCCCATGTGAGTCTCTCAACCACATGCTGCCAAGCCTCAGTTGTCCCCTCTGTAAACTGGGGATAACCATACTTATCTCACATGGATGGATTAGGATTATGTAAAGGAACAAAACTAATCAAATGACTACATATTATAAAGGGGATTTATCAGTTTAGCTTCCGCAGTACAATGATGGCTGTCTGCAAGCTGGAGAGTTGGAAGACCTGGTAAGCTGCTCAGTCCACAAGGCTGAATGCCTCAGCAGTCCCAATTTGGCAGTGCAGGCTGGAGGATTCCTGGAGAGCCACTGGGCTTCAGTCCACACTGGAAGACCGATGAAAGTGTGTGCCAATGTCCATGAAAGATGGCAGCCACAGGGTAGATGCATACACCAGCAAGTGGTCCGGGCAGCTAGGCAAAAGGTCCTGAGTTCTCCTGAATCTTCTTTATATATAATCCACCACCAGGAAGACCACCCACTCTGGGGGGAAGGTCTTCCTCCCTCCAAAAACCCTTCCTTGAAATGCCCTCACAGACCTGCCCAAGAGGCATGTCTCTCAGTTGATTCCTGATGGAGTTCACCCATCACAGTGTGTGGCCCTTGAGAGCCTTAGGGACATGGTACAGTGTCTGGCATGGTGGTGAAGAACTTGATTGCTATTGCTGTGCCTCCGCAGGTCAAGGTCTCATGCCTTCCTCTCCACCCCTCTCCCCACCCCCTGCCACTGAAAACAACAAAGCCCATCGGTTTGGTCCTGTGGGTGGGCTATGTCAATGCATTGAAAACCAACCAGGAAATGAAACATTGAAAAATGAAGACTATAGTGGCTTCATGTGCTGTCCCTCCAGGGTTTGATTTGTATTTTGAATGAAGTTTTCAATGCCTTAACTTAAAGAGCGATGAATGAAGGAGACCACGGTAGAACTCGGGCTGTGGGTGCAGCAAAAACTCAGAATGGCTGTGAATGGGCTGCTAAGAGGCAGTCTGTTCCTGACACTAAAGATGGCTAAGAAGCAGGAAATGTGACACTCTCATTAAAACCTCTTGCTCTCATCTGCCTTGTACGTCACCCCTCTCCCCAGACAACTAGCATTAGAGACTTTTGGAGTCAGAAACGTGTGCATCTCCTTCCTACAGCTTCACAGTCCCAAGTAGAAAGTGACATGATGAGAGAAATAGCAGGATTAGTATTGCGAGGGCTGAGTGAATTAATGTATGTAAAGCTCTTGTCGTGGAGCCTGCCTGACACTTAGGGAGCCCTGTATATGAGTTAGTTACACTAATTGCCACTTTAGCCTTAATTTTCCGCCCCTTCTACTGTGCCTTGCTAGTGAAATGTTATTCTTTCAGTTCAAACTTGTTTTTGAAGCTGTGCACATTGCACTTTCTAAAATGTGAAGGAATCTTTAAATGTTGCTTACATTTGGACATGGGGGGGTGGGCATCTGTAGGCCTAGTTATCGCAAAGCGCAAGGGAAGAGGATGCTATGCCTGGTGGCCTTGGAGCAATGTGACCTTGACTGCGGTTGGACTTCCTTAAGAGAGAAAATACCCAGAGTCCTCCAAGGATCAAATGACATCATGGAAGTGAAAGGTCTAAAGTAGAAAGTCAAGTGGGCCCCCGAGAAAAGAGCAAGGACTCTAGGACCATTTTCTTAACTTCCTCTCTCCTCCCTTCTTCTGCCTTTAGATGCAGTGTCAAATGTTGTGGGGTGATGAGCTAACTGGATGCTCATGTAGTGTCAGGGCCAGGGCCCTAAAACATGCAAGCTGATGCTTTTCTTGGGGAAGAAAGATGTCAAGTTTTCTTCTTCTTTTTTTAAAAAATCAGTTTTATTTTACTTTATTTATTAGAGAGAGAGAGAAAATGGGTGTGCCAGGGCCTCTAGGTCTCTAGTCACTGCAGACAAACTCCAGACACATGTGCTACCATATGCACCTGGCTTATGGTGTTATTGGGGAATCAAACCTGTATCCTTGGGCTTTGCAGGCAAGTACCTTAACCCCTAACCCATCTCTCCAGCTCCTCAAGTTCTGCCATATTCAGCTGTGCTTCAGAAAGCACTATGGTTCTGGGGTCCTTCAATGTAGCAGGGTGGCCCCAGAATTGGAGTGGAGTTGACCCCGGTGTACTGCAATAGAGTAGGGTATATCTTTGCAAGCCCCCATTTTTGCTTTTTTTTTTTTTTTTTTTTTTTGTGGGTTTGCTGTCACATGGCAGTTTCCTCAAGTGAAGAATGAGGACAGTGATGTTCTACATTTGTCAGAGTGCAAGAGATGTTGAAGGTGAAGTTGCTTGTCATTGTTCACAAGAGTGCCTGAAAAGGTGCGTGGCCTCTAAATGACAGTGATGGATCCAGGGAGGTTTGGGAAGCAGAGGAACAGGAAATGTTTTGAGATAGGACGTGAGTGCCAAAGAGTTCAGTGTGTGTGGCTCCGACTTCTTTTGCAAGACACTTAAGCTGTTCGGTTTCCTCGCCTACAAAATAGTTAATCCAGAATCTCTTAAAATGTGTCTTCAGGGGATAGAAAAATATCTTAGTGGGTTAGATCGCCTACTTGCAAACATAAGAACCTGAGTTCAATTCGAAGCACCATGTTCTTTATTTTTAATTTTGTGTTTATTTTTATTGATTTATTTGAGAGTGACAGACAGAGAAAGAGGCATACAGAGAAAGAGGCATACAGAGAAAGATTGAGAGAGAGAACTAGGGCATATCAGGGCCTCCAGCCACTGCAAATGAACTCCAGGTGCATGCACCACCTTGTGCTTCTGGCGTATGCGGGTCCTGGGGAATTAAGCCTCGAACCAGGGTCCTTAGGCTTCACAGACAAGCACTTAACTGCTTGTTAAGTCATCTCAAAAGGCAGATATGGCTGTGTGTGCCTATGATCCCACTTCTGAGTAGGGCAGAGACAGGAGGATCACTGGAACTGCCCGGTCAGCCAGTCTAACTGGAAACAAATGGGGAGCTCCAGGTTCAGTGAGAGCCTCTGCTTCAAGGGCAGAAGACAGAGTGAGATGGAGGACACCTGATGTCTTTTCCTCTGGCCTCTACACATGTGCACACAGGGCCTATGCATCTGTACACACACATGCATACATAACATGTTTGCGCACACACCACACACACACTCAAAAAGTTTATCTTCAAAATATTCAGCTTTTTATGAGTTCCACAAAGAGGGTTCTGGGTTCCTGAAGTTTAGGCAAAAGCTCATTTCCCAGAGTTCCCATGGGGTTCTATTGACATTTTGCATCAGTTCATAACAGCTGATGGTTACATTTCCAGAAATTTTGAGATCTGGGTTTCTCCTCTCCTCCTCCTCCTTTTTCTTAAGTAGGATCTCACTCTAGCCCAGGCTGACCTGGAATTCAGTATATAGTCTCAGGGGGGCCTTGAACTCATGGTGATCCTCCTACCTCTGCCCCCTGAGTGCTGGAATTAAAGGTGTAGGCCACCACACCTGGCTATATGCCCCACGTTTTTAAGTGGGAACTTAGGCATCAAACTCAGCTGTTCATTTTGCCAGGCAAGTGCTTTACCTACTGAGCTATCTCCTCAGCCCAAGGCTACTAGTTTGTGAGAGAACTGGTTAGCCTATGGAAGGTTCCAACTTGAGTGTTTCTCAGGCATTTTGGCCCACAGGACCACTCCTTTGCTTAGAAGACATTCTGGGCATCATAGGTGATCACTGTGGTCTTCTGTTCTTTTTCCCAGGGGGCACACCTGCCGGGTTACTGACTGATGGGCACAACTGGTTCCTGGAAAGTTTGGTTCAGAGCTCAAGCCTCCCCACTGGCTGAGAAAGAAGTAGCTCTTACACCATCCCAGGAGGGCTCCAGATGTTCTACTTGCTGGTGAAAGTCTTCACACTTGTGAAACATACCAGCTGCCACATATTTCTCCACGTGACATTCCTGCTGCCTGTTCATGACTCCGCTAGTCAATGTCTCTTTCTTGGATCTTACATCAGACATCACTCTTGGGGTCGGGGGGCTGGGAGTCTTGAGGTATAACAGCTAAAATATGCAATATATTCATAATATCTTTGCAATTCTTATCCTGAGAATCTGGGCTGGCTTTCTAATGCTCCAATCCAGCCATGAGCTTGTCCCTCTTGAAACTGTTCCATGGATCTCAGGAGCAGTGGGGAGAGAAGGATGGAGAAGGACAGAGGGGATGCTCGTGTCAAACATGACAAGTCAACTTATAAAGGGAAGACTAGCCTCGGAAAGCAGACCATCCTTGAGGGAAATGGCCACTCTCTTGTTTCCTGCCATTACAGCATCACTGGATTTTCTATTACTTTTATGCAAGCTCTTTGCAAGGGAGTTTAATTTGTTCCCCAAGCTATTTCCCAGGGAGGTCCCTGATGCCCCTCAAACAAAACAGACTGTTGCTAAGGCTCTTGGTTGCCCACCACAACTAGATGGTAAGATCTTATTGATGAACAGACCATAGACTTTGGCTGCAGGTCACTGAGAAATCAAGCTGGACGTTTCCTCCCTGTTGACTAGCTGTCAAGATGCTATAAAGTGCTATTTATCATGTTGAGGGAAGAAAATCATTAATGGGCTTAACCAGCAGTGGACCCGGCAGGCTACATGACTGGCCAGTAGGACAAAATGTGCCAACTGGTACAATGATGGCATGTTTATTACAGGAGAAACCAGTAGTTCTCTGATTGGATTTGAGGCTTGGTACTGAAAACCTGATCAAAATCTTATGGCTGGAAACATCATAAGTGCTAAATGGGGGAAGCTGTTACTGTTTTTTTGACTCAATGGATATAGTATGCCCACTAAATTGTCTCTAAATATTTATATTTATGCCTTTATATTAATGCTATCTTCATTTTTGGGAACAGCAGCTTCTCTTTTCAAAAGTGATGACTAGAGAGAACTCAAAACTCAGCAAAGGGCTGGAGAGATGGCTTAGCGGTTAAAACCCATGCCTGCGAAGCCTATGGACCCTGGTTCAATTCTCCAGGTCCCACGTAAGCTAGATGCAGATGCACATGGCCGCGCATGTGTCTGGAGTTCATTTGCAGTGGCTAGAGGCCCTGGCGTGTCCATTCCCACACACACTCTCTCTCCATCTCAAATAAATAAATAAATAAATAAAAAAATAAATAAATAAATAAATAATAAAAACTTTTTTAAAAAAATCAACAAAGTGCTGAGCAGTGACAGTGGACTATAGCACTAAGTGGAACATTTCTATCACCCTCTGCAAGGATCAGGGACCATTGTGGAAGAGATGGTGGAAAGAATGTAAGCACCAAAGGCTGGGGAGGAATGCTTTGGAACGCTGCCTTGAAAACACACAGTGGCTGTTGCATTCATGACTTCACAGTGGCTGATGATACTTACACAAGACCTTCATAACATGATGATAAGGCAATGATGACCTCACACTAGAAGAAAGACTACTTGGAATGAAGGGGTTAAGTGGAAGGAGGATACAGGAGAGGGGACAAAGGAAGATGGTGGGAAGGGACCATAATCAAGGTACATTGTATGCATGTATGGAGGTTGTCAATAAAGTATTTTTTTTAGGCAAACCCAACAGACTGGCCTTCTTTTTTATGAGAGAGAGAGAGAGAGAATTGGTGCACCAGGGCCTCCAACTACTGCAAGCAAACTCCAGACATGTGCACCACCTTCTGCACATGTGCAACCTTGCATGCTTGTTTCCCTTGTGTGTCTGACTTATGTGGGACTTGGAGAGTTATACATGGGTCGTTAAGCTTCACAGACAAGTGCCATAACTGCTAAACAAGCAATCTTTCCAGCCCAATTTTCTTTGAAAAGAAAGAAATCTCATTTTAAAATGAACATTTATTCAATTGTAAAAATAGATAAGTATTTCCCTCAGAACAATGTACTATTTTCTGTGTGTTAGCTCAAGTTACATGAGAGGGGCAGCTGCTATTCAGGTAAGGAAGTGATAGACTAGGGCAGTTACTCTCTTTTAATCAGAAAGGATTCTGGAAACATTGATTTCAAAAGCAAGGATAAATCTTTAGTGAAATCCAGACTCTTTGATCATTAGTAAAAAGAACACAAAGTGTGTGTTTTTACTGGTGAAATTAAGGATTTAAAAATCACTAGAGGGGATTCTTACTGAATAAATGAATGGTCTTCAAGACATATGGCTTGACCTGAACCCAGCAACACAGTTTGCTACCCTTACAAGAACAGTCACGAAGGTCAGTGAGGCTTGCAGTACGCACTCTCAGAGATGGTGGTGTTCTGACACTGCTTCAGATTCCTGTGACACTGGCCTCGTGTGAAAGGTCAGGATGCAGGACTTCTCTGAGCTTGCAAAAACATTTTAAACAAGCCATTAATGACTGTCTGTTGATAAATGTGTTTAAAGACTATGAGTGGGGCACTCCTTTATGATCTGCTTGCTTTATAAACTGGCTTTCAAGTATTCAGAGTGATCCCCTGATTGCTCTGGAGTTTGGCATTGAAGCTCTTTCAGATCGTGGTTCAGGGAGGGAACATAAAGCAGAGAAGGCAGTGTCTCTGTAAGGTGAAGAACCTGAAGTTAGGTCTGACTGCATGCTTAGCATTGCAGCCACAGTTTTAGGGAGCTGGTAATCATATGGAGAAGGAGCCCCAAGAATCTGCATAAATTTCAGGAAGAAATCTTGGATTCTTTGACTGGATACTATGTTCATTTGAATGTAATGCCTCTCATAGTCTCGTGTTTGAATACTTGGTCCCCAGCAAAGTAGTGGTATTTGAGAAGGATGTGAAATCTTTATGAGGTAAAGCTTTGTTGGAGGAAGTGTGTCATAGGGGTGGGCCTTGAGTTACAGCCCCAGCCTGTTTGCCTCTCTCTTTCTCCCTTCCTTCCTTCCTTCCTTCCTTTCTTTCTTTCTTTCTTTCTTTCTTTCTTTCTTTCTTTCTTTCTTTCTTTCTTCTTTCTTTTTTCTCTTTCTTCTCCTTTCTTCTTCCTTCTTTTCTTTCTTTCTTTCTCTCTCTCTCTCTTTCCACTCTGCTGATGTGATAATGTGACGCTCTGGCTTCCTACACATGCCACATTTCCCCCACCATGATAGACTCTACCCTTTGGAACTATAAGCCAAATCAATCCCCTTTTCTTCTAGAAGTTGCCTCTGGTAGGCTATTATGTATCAACAATGAGAAAGAAACTGATACAGATACCAAGTGGCATGTGTGTTGAACAAGAATTCAGGAAGTAAGGCAAAGACATAAAAGGGGGCTAGGAGCTTAAGTGGCATTCTGAATCTCATACAAAACTGAAAGATATTTTAAGGATACAGAATTAGATAGTACCTTGTATAGAAAAACATATTATTGGGAAAGTAAATAAAGAAACCACAAGGAAAATTCTGGATACTCGGTGGATAAATATAAAAAGCCATGTGTTAGGAGAAGGTGGAATTTTGTTAGAGGTCTCACTACACTCTCCCTAGCAAATAGTACTGATGATCTTCAAGGAACCAAGTTGACCCATGAGGATATCATCCATCTGAAAGACTAAACCCAGTGCTTTCTAAAGGGAGACCACAAAATTCAATCACCCACCAGTGTATCCATCACAATGCCTATTAGTAGACACAGGAAGAAGCAGGAAAATATGCAGGTTTGGCACATGCCTTTAATCCCTGCACTTGGAAGGCTGAGGTAGAGGATCACCTTGAGTTCCAGGCCACCTTGAGACTACATAGTAAATAAATTCCAGGTCATCCTGGACTAGAGTGAAACACTACCTCAAAAAAAAAAAAAAAAAAAAAAAAAAACCCTGAGACTACATAGTTAATTCCAGGTCAGCCTGGACCAGTGAGACCCTACCTCGCAAAACCAAAAAAAAAAAAAAAAAAAAAAAAAAGAAAGTAAAAAAAAAAATTAAAAAGAAAAACAAAATGAGTCAGGGGTCCCCATTCCTACATACCTTGCACCAGAGGGTGCACCCAGCAGGTGCAGAGTAAGTAGACCAGATCCCTGTTCCCTGGGGCTTTTTCAAGTTACCTGGTCACTGTAGGTCCCCTTGTGCCTGGCTTGGGGAGGCCTGGTCCCTATGTGGAGCTGTGGAACAGGCCTTTTGCTCTGGTGTCCTGACAAGCGCCTGGACACCCACATCCCTATTCCCCTGAGTCAGAGGGGGTGCACAGGCCAGGCCACTATAGGAGCACGCCTCTTGCTTTTGGCTCTCCAGCTTCCTTGCGCCTTGTTCCCCAACCCATGTTTCCCATGTGCAGAAGAGTACATGCAAGTGAGTGAGTAGGCCAGAGTTCCCAGTTCACCAGGTATCTTTGATGTACCTGCAATCTCCACAATCTGTGCATCTGTGGTTATAACCCATTGTACACCAGTACACCAATACTGTTCACATTTTAAACAGAACACCATCTGAAGATCCTACAAAGACAAATACTTGCTTCCTCCTCAAAAGAATAAAGTGTCTCCCCAAGATGGGTAGACCACAATGCAGAAAAGCCAATGAAAGTCAGAAAACTGAGAGATCTCCACTGATACCTAATCCCACAATGGAAGCCTGCAATGAAATCATAGAGAAAACAACAGAAATTCAATCCCAAAATTAAAACACAACAACCAGTGAAACCCTTATAAAAAAAACCTGTTGAACTGGAAGCAAAACATAAAAAAAAAAAAAAATTGTATCAATGGAATTGAACACAATTATCTCTTACAGCATTCAGCTTTTGACAGTAAGCTTAACTCAATTGAAGAAAATGTTAGGACCATGAAAAGAGATATGAATGAATTGAAGGTGAGTCAAGAAATGGAAGATCTCAATAAATGATTAATTGAGCTTAATGAAGACTTGATCAAATCTAAGAATGAATTCCAGGAAGCGTCAAGAAAATCAGAACTCAAACTGAAAATGAGCCTCAAAAAGAGGTACATGATGCAAAAATAACACGACAGAAAACAAAAATAATCAAATAGAGCTTATAAAAACCTCTCTAGAACCCCTAACTCACAGAGTTACTCATATGGAAGACTGAACCTCTGACCTGGAAGACAAAACAGAAGAAATTGATTGAGAGGCCAAAGACTTTGCTAAGTTCAAAAAAATTTGGTGAACAGAATATGAGGGAACTGTGGGACAACCTAAAACTACCAAGCATCTGGATGGTGGATATACCAGAAGGAGAGGAAATCCAGCCCAGAGGCATAAAGAACATATTCAACAAAATTATTGAAGAAAATTTTCCCAATCTCTCAAAAGACAGGCCCATGCAGATACAAGAAGCCCACAGAACACCAAACAGACAGGACCAAAGAAGAATCTCTCCAAGGCACATCATAGTTAAAACTCAACAATGAAAATAAAGAGAAAGTGCTAAAAGCACCAAGAGAGAAACAACTCACTACATACAAAGGCAATTCCACCAGAATTACCTCAGATTTCTCAGTGGAAACCCTGAAACCAGAGGGCCTGGAATGGAACACTTCAAAGTTTAAAAATCTATGGCTTCCAACCAACCTACTCTACCCAACAAAAGTATCCCTCATAATAGATGGTGAATTTCCATGAAAAAAAGCCAACTCTACAGAGAATATTTCAGGAAATACTGTACACAGAACAGTCAAACAACCAATCTCAAGAGCCAAGAAGAAGAAGACCACAATAACCAGAAATAGACCAAGCTCAAAACAGTACAAAACACAAGGCAGTACCTAATCCCATAAAGCACCTCATCATGGCAGGGATTAATTCAAACCTCATAGTAAAAACCTTAAATATTAATGGTCTTACCTCACCCATCAAAAGATACAAGTTATCAGGGTGTATCAAACAAAAAAGGACTCTTCCATCTGCTGTCTTCAAGAAACCCACCTCACCACTAAAGATAGACACTTCCTCAGGGTTAAAGGATGGAAAATAATATTCCAAACAAATGAAAAAACAAGCAGGGGTATATGTTAATATCTGATAAAATAAACTTCAAACCAACAGCAATAAAAAAGGACAAAGAAGGCACTTCATACTCATCAAGGGAATGATCCAACAGGAGAACATCACAATCATAAATCTATATGCACCAAACACAGGTGCACCACAGCTTATAAAACAAAAGCTACTTGACAAGAAAACAGATATAAATACCAACACCACCATAGTTGGAAACTTCAATACTCCACTATCATCAATACACAGATCATCCAAGCAGAAAATCAACAGGGAAATAATAGAACTCAACAACATCATAGATCAAGTAGATCTAGTGGACATCTACAGAACTTTCCACCCTAACTCTATAGAATACACATTCTTCTCAGCAGCCCATGGACCCTTCTCCAAAATAGACCATATATTTGTCCATAAAGCATGCCTCCATAAATTCAGGAAAACTGAACTAACTTCACAATGCATTAAAGTTAGAAATCAACAAGAGACTCATCAAAAATTCCAGCAGCTACTGAGACTGAATAACACATGTTTAAACAATGAATGAGTCATGGAAAAAAATCAAAAAAGAAATTGCAAATTTTCTAGTATTGAATAATAATGAAAACACAACCTACAAAACTTAATGGGACAAAATGAAGGCAGTCCTAAGGGGAAAATTCATAGCACTAAATGCTTTCATAACAAATACAAAGAGATCCCAAATTAATAACCTATCTGTACACCTAAAGGAACTGGAAAAACAAAAAGAATTCAACCCAAAGAGCTCCAGATGGAAAGAAATAATCAAGATCAGAGCAGAAATTAATGAATTGGAAACTAAGAAAACAATTTTAAAAATTGATGAAATGAAGAGCTGGTTCTTTGAAAAAATAAACAAGATTGATAAACCCCTGGCCAATTTGATCAAGAAAAAAAAAAGAGCAGTCTCAAATTAACAAAATCAGAAATGAAAAAGCAGAGGTCACAACAGATATCAATGAAATTGGAAGAATCATCAGGGCATACTTCCAAAATTTCTACTCCAGAAAATTAGATAATCTGGAAGAAATGGATGAATTCCTAGACACATACCACCTATCAAAACTAAACTCAGAGCAGATTAATCTCTTAAACAAACCTATCACATCCATCAAAATTGAAATGGTAATCAAAAACCTCCCCAAAAAGAGAAGTCCAGGACTGGATGGCTTCTCAGCCAAATTTTACCAAACCTTCATTGAAGAACTAAAACCCATTCTTCTCAAACCGTTTCACACAATCAGACACCAGGGAATCCTCCCCAACTTCTTTTATGAAGCTAACATCACCCTAATACCAAAACCAGACAGAGATGCAACAAGAAAACTATAAGGCTATATCTCTCATGAATTTAGATGCAAAGATCCTGAACAAAATCCTCACAAACCAAATTCAACAACACATTGAAAGAATTATTCACCTTGATCAAGAAGGCTTCATCCCAGGGATTCAGGAATGGCTCAACATATGGAAATAGGTCAATGTAATACACCACATAAATAAACTTCACCATAAGAACCACATAATCATCTCAATTGATGCAGAGAAGGCCTGTGACAAAATACAACACCACTTCATGATCAAAACACTGGAAAGAATAGGCATGGAGGGTTTATATCACAACACAATAAAGGCTATATATAAAGCACCCAAATCCCAACTAACACTTAGTGGGGAAACACTCAAGGATTTCTCATTGAGATCAGGAACAAGACATGGGTGCCCACTCTCACCACTGCTCTTCAACATAGTACTAGAAGTACTAGCCCAAGCAATAAGACAGGAGAAAGAAATAAAAGAGATTCAAATGGAAGGGAAGAAGTCAAGTTAGTCCTATTTGCAGATGACATGATCCTATACATAAGTGACCTGAAAGTCTCCATCTAAAAACTTCTAAAGGTGATTAATTCCTTCAGTAAAGTGGTGGGATACAAAATCAATGCACAAAAGTCAGCAGTCTTTCTGTATGCAAAGGACAAATACACAGAGAAAGAAATCAGTGAGGCTGCCCCATTTTCAATAGCAACAAAATAAATAAATAAATAAATTGGAATAATACTAATGAAGAATGTAAAAGACCTATATAATGAAAATATTAAAAAATTAAAAAGAAACCAAGGAGGTCTTCAGAAGATGGAAGGCCCTCCCATGCTCCTGGATAGCAGGTAGAATTAATATTGTGAAAATGGCAATTTTACCAAAAGCAATATACAGATTTAACACAATACCAATAAAAATACCAGCATCATTCTTCACAGAGATTGAAAAAATTGATCTCAATACCCAACCTAAAACTCTATTACAGAACATAGTAACAAAAACAGCATGATGCTGTCATAAGAAGAGAATTATAGATCAATGGAACATAATTTAAGGATAATCAGACCTCAGACCTTAGGTCATGTAACTACAGCTACTTGATCTTTGACAAAGGAGCCAGTAATGTATACTGATGAAAAGACAGCATCTTCAACAAGTTATGTTGGACAAATTGGATGACCATATGTAAAAAAATGAAACTAGATCCATTCGTCTCTCCATGCACAAAAATCAAGTCTGAATGGATTAAAAACCTCAGTATAAGATCTGAAACTCTTCTCCTAGTGGAAGAAAGAATAAGAGAAACTCTCCATGATATAGGACTGGAAAAAGACTTCCTAAACAAACCCCAGTAGCCCAGGAAATTGAATAATCACTCAACCAATGGGATCTCATAAATCTAAAAAAGCTTTTGCACAGACAAATACACCATAAGCCGAGCCAATACATTGTCCACTGAATGGGAGAAAATTTTTGCCAGCTATACCACTGACAGAAGCCTAGTAACTAGAATCTACAAAGAACTCAAAAAACTAAACAATAATAAAATCAAACAACCCACTCCAAAAGTGGGGCAGAGAACTGAATAGGGAGTTCTCAGAGGAAATAGAAATGGCTCATACACACTTAAGAAAATGTTCAACATCCCTAACCATTAGGGAAATGCAAATTAAAACAACCATGAGATTCCACCTTACTCCAGTAAGGATGCCAATCATTAAAAAATCTAACAACGACAAATGTTGGTGAGGATGTGGGGAAAGGAGAACCTTCATCCACTGTTGGTGGGAATGTGAACCTGTACAACCACTATGGACATCAACATGGAGAGTCCTGAGAAAGGTGAACACAGAGCTACAAACAGACCCCGTTATTCCCTACTGGGCATTTATCCTAAATGCTCCATGCATCAATCCAGAGACAGTTGCTCAACCATGTTTACAGCTGCTAAGAACTGGAATCAACCCAAATGCCCATCATTGGATGAATGGATAATGAAGTTGTGGTACATTTACACAATGGAATTCTACTTAGAAGTCAGAAAAAAAGATACAATGAAATTTGTAAAAAAAAAAAAAAAAAAAAAAAAAAAAAAGACAGAATTGGAACAGATCATACTCAGCAAACTCACACAATCACAGAAAGACAAACACCGCATGGTGTCACTTATCTGTGGTTCCTAACCTGGACCTGCTCGAGTTGCTGTCATACCTGATAGGCAACTCAAGGCCCAGACAATAGGGATGGAAGGGTTTGTGGGGGACAGGAAGGGAAGGAGGAGGGGGGAAACAAACACAAAATTAAACTCAAAACAAGCTGATACCATAGAAACCTTTATCCTGGGAGATAGCCTAAAAGATATAACCCTCAAAAGGAGTAAGGGGGGAGCACCTGAAAAGTTGGGCTCTGGTGAGGGTGGGATGAAGAAGCATAAGCTTAAAGATTTTTTTTTTCTGTCTCTGACCTGTAACTCCCGGTACCAGAGATTGGTTGCTTCCCACATTGAGCTGTTGATCAGAGAGATTGACAAGGTCCCCAAATCAAGACAGCTTTCTGTCAAAGCACTTGATTACCTACCTGAGGCAAAAGCTAAGACCCTATTACTGAAGACACCATATACTGCTGACACAGAGCTCTGAGAGATCTGGCTGGAAGTCAGAATAAAGCCAGTCCCCAGACAGTTAACCTTTCTAGTTCTGGAAAGCTCTACATGAGCTACTGGAGGAAAATGACCAACAATGATCTAAGCAACCAGAGGTCTAAGCTACTCAGAAGCAAACATCCTGACATGATGTAAATGCCAGTGCAATAGTGGCACACAGCCTCAGTGGATAACCAATAGCTTTTTCATTGGCTAAGAGATCCACTCAATGTAAAGGAACCCATATCTGGAATTGGGAACCAGATCAGAATCCTATGGAGACAAAGATTATGCTCTCCAGGGTCAAGCTCTCACTAGTCTTTGGCTAAAACACGGGTTCCATACATCAAATTCTCCCCTAAATTAATAATGCTTATCCCATTTAAACATGCTGACCTCACTCTCCATTGGAGAATCTGTTCTTCTTTTTCAGAAGGTACCAAGACCAGAGGAGATAAACTACCCTTCACACTTCAGCCAAGCCATAGCTGAATCCATAGAGGAATGGGGAGATGAGCAAGAGTGCTGCTTCCATTCTGTTCCTGATAATCAGCACCAGGGTGTAGGAGACAGATCCTGAGGATACTCAACACCTACCAAAGCAGAGATCCAGAGACTCCTAAGAGCTCGTCACTGGAGTAGACTTAAAACTCACCCACCACAGCTCAGGAAATTTTGCGGAAGGGAGGGAAGAAAGATTGTAAGAGCCACAGGTTGAGACATCCTGCCCAGAGGCATTCCCTCCCCACCCTCCAAAATAACTGACTACTGCCCCCACAATGCAGAAAACACAACCCATTGGGGAATACCTGCAACCCAGTGGAATGGGGGCAGGGACGAGGGAAAAGAGGGTACCAACAAATGATGTATACATACGAAACATCTTGTTAATAATAATAATAATAACAACAACAAACATTAAAAAATGATTCAATGACTGAATCAGAGCAGAAAAGACAGAGATCATGGTATAAGATGTGTGAAGAAATATTAGACAAAATCTTTCCTAAACTAGATGGACAATTTAAGCACAGAGGAGACAAGAAGTGCAGAACTTTCCAGTAAAAAAAACACAAAGGAATCCAGGCACATCACAACAAATTTACTGAAAAGTAATAATGAAAATAAGGGTTTTGAACTAGTGAGATAGCTCAAGGGTTAGAGGCACTTGCTTGCAAAACCTGCCAGCCAGGTTCAGTTCCACAGTGCCTACAGAAAGCTAGATGCACAACATGGCTCAGACATTTAGAGTTTGTTTGCAGCATCAAGAGGCCCTTGTATGCCTCTCTCTCTTTCTCTCTCTCCCCTTGCAAATAAACAAAGCACTTAAAATAAAAAAAATAAAGCTTTAGACACAAAACATAGGATTGGTCACAACACAGAACAATTGTAGAAATGGTGACTGGCTTCTGATAGAAGTGTGAACCACAAGACAGTGGTATGCATTCTTTAAAGCACAGACTGTCTATCTAGAATACAATGTCCAGTGAAAATATTACTTAAAATGGAAAAATAGCTGGGCATGGTGGTGCATGCCTTTAATCCCAGCACTCAGGAGACTGAGGTAGGATGATCATTGTGTGTTTGAGGCCACCCAGAGACTACATAGTGAAGTTCAGTTCAGCCTGGGTTGGAACAAGACCCTACCTCAAAAAATATGGAAAAATTAATTCATTTTCCAGAGTGTAAAACTCTGTTTAAAAAAAAAATTTTTTTTTTTTTGGTTTTTGGAGGCTGACCTGGAATTAACTATATAGTCTCAGGGTGGCCTCGAACTCACGGTGATCCTCCTACCTCTGCTGGGATTAAAGGCGTGGGCCACCATGCCCATTTAAAAAAAATATTTTATTTTTATTTATTGATTTGGGAGAGAGAATGTACATGCCAGGACCTCCAGCCACTGTAAATGAATTCCAGATGCATGCGCCACCTAGTGCATCTGGCTTACATGGGTCCTGGGGAATTGAACCAAGGTCCTTTGGCTTTGCAGACAAATGTCTTAACTGCTAGGCCATCTCTCCAACCCAGGGTGTCACACTCTTTACAAGACATATCAGCAGTGGAGCTGCACAAGAAGTATTATTGGGAGTTCCTTAGGAGAAAGAAAATGTAACAAATCCATAGGAAGTGACAAAGAACACCTTAAATACTAAGCACCATTAAACATAAAGGCTTACTGACTAATTCATAACTTTCACAGAGGGCAATTTACTATTTAAAGCAAAAATAACAATACGTTGTGAATATTATAACATGTTCATATTAGTTACGTTCTGATTCCTATGAATGGAATGCCTGTCCAGAAGTAACTTATGGAAGGAAAGGGTTTATTGCAGCTTACATTTTGAGGGGATATAGTCTATTATTTCAGGGAAGGCATGGAAGTCTGGCTTGTTACATTTCAAGCAGAGACAGGAAGTAGAGGGAGACCAAGAAGTGAGATGGGATGAAGAATCTCAAGGCCGGCCTCCATTCGCCATTTCCTCCAGCAAGATTCCGCCTCCATCCACTACCCCTTCCCTAACAGTGCCATCAGCAAAGATCAAGTGTTCAGACACATGAGCCTATGGGGGCCATTTTACATTGAAACCACAACATCTGACACAAGTAAAATGACAGCTAACTGAAAGGATCAGAACCAGAAAGCAAGACGGAAGTTTTTATACATGTATGTAAAGTGGTACAATGTTATTTGAAGGTATACTATGGAACTGTATGTTGGATGCATGAAAGACTTGGCTTAGATTTTAAAAACCCACCCTTTATGGAACTGCTGATGGAATGAAGTGTGGCATATGAACACGGTGCTTGGCAGGGGTAAGACAAGGGCAGAGGAGGGATGAATGAGGTGAATTTTCTGCTTCACTGTGTCTCCGACAATGCTCCAATTGTTAGAGCATCAAATTAGACTCAACCAGACAGTCCTGTAAATTCCAAGGGAAACAAAATATTCTGGAAAGTCTTCCAGCCAAGACCTTAGCTGGCCTCCTGTGGTGACATTCCATTAAGGAATATTCCAGCATCCGCTGTATGGAAGGATTCGTATTGACAAAGTGTCTTGGCTGGTAATGTCATGACTTGACAGAAAATTGAAAAAAAAAAATTTAAGAATATGACTTTTTCCTTCCCTTTCAAGGTTTCTATGAGGAACTGCTTCTTATAGTTTTCTCTTGTGACTTAGGTGTTGATATTTATTCTGCATAATTTATAAGAACTGTGCTGTGGATTTAGGAAAATCCTAATTGGGGTGTTGGTTAAAGATGCTGGTAGCTTTCTCGGTTGCAGACAGCATGAAGCATAAAGTTTCTATTCATGGTATAGCCCCTAAGGGACATAGTCAAAGAATGGATGCCTTTCAACAAAGCCTTTCCAGCTTCCCCTTGTCACTGAGGGCAGTTAAACCAGCTGAGTCATGGAGGGGACTGGGAGTGAGGGAAGATTCCTGGTGGGATGGCTTCGAAAGGCATGGAGCTGAGGGACACCCCCTCTTGCCCACTTTCTTGAAGTGTCTCCACTCTTTCTCTAGACTTCTGTACAGAACCTCGTGATGTGAGGGTTGGAGTCAGTTTAACAGTGTGCATAATTATAATAATCATTTTGTATTCATGTAGCTCTTTTCTCTGGGGAAAAAAAAAAAACAACCCAAGGATAACATGAAAAGAAAATAGAATACTCAAACTCCCTCAGCATGTAAATCAGGGTTCTTTAACATGAGGCTGGAAGCCAAGCTGGACTTTGACGTCACTGGTGAAATGTTTGAGACATTTAGGAAAACAAACATTTGTGTGTGCTTTTCCTAGAAGAGGGTCTTTAGATGTATTGGGAGGAAGAGAAAGTGTCCAAAAATATTAAGCAAAAAGACAAAAAAAAAAAAAAAGAGAAAAAGATCAATGAATAATCTACTGTTTGAAAAAATTAATTCCTCTAAAAATTTAAGAACAAAATTAAGAAACATTTAATTTAGTCCAAATTAAAAGGCTAAGTAATTAGTCATTTAATTTTATCAAAAGAAAGAAGCAAAAAAGGAAAAGAGCTGAACCCTGACTTATTCTGAGGGGATGCTCAGAGATGAAGGATGACCTCAGACCTTCTGTCTTTCAAGAAAGCTAATCAGTTCTCTAAGTACAGGTTTTTATAGTGCCCATGGGTAAACTGGATGGCTCGGAAGATGACAGAAGCATAAAGATCTCCCACTTTGCAAACATCAGATTAGCCTGAATCCAAGAGTTTGATAATACTGAAAGCTGGTGAAACTGTGGGGAAATGGAAACTCTAGTGGCAGTGGAACTCAAGGGCCATTGGCCATGTCCATGGGATGGAATACATGCCCTGCTGCTCAGCAGAAAATGCTCTGTGGACACGCATTGCTCTGCCATCATCCCACATTCCCCATGTGCATACAACAGAGGGATTTCTTAGCAAAGCTGGTAGTAGCACAAGAGAGAACCAGAACGGCCATCAACACTGGTAAAATAAAAACTGGATAAACAAATTAGACAGTATCTCTATCTGTGGATTTCAACCCTGACTATGCAAGAGAAACACATGGGGATACTTGAAGACCTGAGCTCATTTTTAGGCAGAAGGTATTTAATGTCTATTTCTAGGTGCAAAATATGTGTATCAATGAAAGGAAAAAGAAGAAAAAAGATATAAAGAGGAAGGGGGAAAAGGGAGGGAGAAACAAGTCATCTTGGCTCATTAGCACTTGAAATGCCAAGGCAGAAGAATTGCTGTGAGCTCAGGGCTACAAAGTATACAAAGTAAGAGACCTTGTCTCTCCCACCTTCTCCCTCCCTTCAAAAAAAATAAATAAAGAAAGAAAGAACACAAGACCAGAACTGAGAAACACTAATCATGCTGTACCTGAATTGAAGTGAAATGTACATGTTAGCACAGGGGGTCCCCCAAGCCTGTGAACCCAACATTTATGCATTTATATTCTTATCAATTTAAACAAAGATTGTGAACATGGACTCTGAGAAGGATAAATTATGAATGATGAGTTTTATTTAGGGAGAATTGGTATCCAGGGGAAGGCTAGAAAGACTCAGGCCAGAAGGGACTTCCCTCCTTGCCTACCTTGCTCATGTGGGAAGGGGGAGTGGGGAAGAAGAAAATCTCCTTCGCAGATAAAATCTCCTGGGGAAAAGCCTGCGGCACACATACATACACATGGAAGGCAGGGCCTGAGGGCCCAGGCAAAAAGATTAAGAACACACACACACACACACACACACACACACACACACACACACACACACACACACACACACAAAGTGGAGTCTGGAAGCACAAGGCCTTACCTCCAAATAGAAGAAAGCTAAAAGGACTCAGGGCTTAAGGAAAGATCACACATGTAGTAGAGCAAGAAAGCACCCAAAACCAAGGCAGGAAAGTGCCCGGATGAGAAGAAATTCCCTTCTTTTCCCCAGCCAGGCTTGGGGAGGTGGGTGGGGCTTAGAGCTTGCAAAGCAGGAATCAGAAGAGTATGGTGCAAGAGAAGAGAGCCAAGAGCTTAGAAGACAAGCATACATGTAACAAAGTGAGACAGCATCTGAAAACAAAATATATATAGGAGGCAAACAGGAAAATACCCAGGCAAGTAAGAAGGCTTTCTTGGGAAAGTGGAGAGGGATTTATACACTGGTGTTCAGGCGAAAAACCACAGGATGGAGCCGGCCAAGATGGGTGAGAGAGTGCTCATATCCTTTTGTATAGATCACACATCTGATTGGGATGGACCTTGACATCAGACCCAAGTGTGTAAGCGAGACACCTGATTGGTTAGGAGGGGGCAGCCGACCCAGGTGTATAGAGTTGGGAAAGAGGCAAGTGGGGAGAGTGGGGAGTGCTATTGCTGAGGAATTGCTTGTAGCCATCTTGGGTAAGACTGCATCAGATTCGAGTTCTAGTTTTGCCAGAGCAGGTGAGGGGGCATCTCCTTGTTCTCTTTGGACCCTGTCCCTGGCTGACTGCTTATAAAAAAACAAAAGTACTGTCTTGCTCCTCTTTCTCCTTCAATATCTCTAAGACATACTGTGGAATGAAAAAAGAAATAAGTTTCTGAAGCTAGGTTCAGTATAACACCTCCCATGAAAACAGATTGCTTTGGCCTCCAGCGATCATCAGCTCCTTATTATCTGCCCCATTTAAGGAGAAACCGCTCCCTCTGTGTGTGTGGGCTTGAGTCATTTAATGAATATAACCAAGTGCAAAGGAATGGGATGTCATTTGTGTGGTCTGGTGAGGAAAGTCTGTGGAACCATTTGGTTACGCACTCTTGCCCAGATTCCCTTGGAATTTTATTTTATTTTTTTATTTTCTTTATTTTTTATTTTTATTTTTTTGGCCCTGGGAAAAGCAACTGCCCTTCTCCTGAGGCAGTCCTGCCAAGAGGCCCTGAGGGTGAGGGTACAAGGTTGGCTGCAGAAACTCTCAGCAAGTTCTGGCCCCAGAGGATCTCACTTCACAGCTCACCTGCCACCTGAGGAGAGCAACCTTGAGCCACAGGCCCCCAACTAAGGCAGACCCCAGACTCTGACTCGAAACTGAATGACAATGAATGTTTGTGGTTTGAATGACTGGTCTGGAGTTGATCTGTTACATGTCAAAGACAACACATGCGCCTGCACGCACATACACCAATGTCCGTGTTTTCAAAAGCACCAGATGTATGTACGTGAGTCCAAGAGACGCAGAAAAGAAAGATGCTGGTTATGTCACAGTCGGCATGGGTGTGGGAGGTTGTACATGGAATTGGCCCAAGGGAGAGCAGATTTATCCATACAGTTTCAATTTTATGTACTGGGAGGATATATTCCTAGGTTGTTGGTCTACTTAAAAATTAATCGGGAAGCTATAATATGTTGAGGCTTGCCTCGGGAAAGGCGGAAGCCTGTGGCTTCTGCGCACCATAGCTGAGAATGAGCCCTGTAAGTACCTGCAGCATGATTTAAGAGCCTTCTTCTTGCTCCCTTCCCCTAGTGAAACATTGATGAGGGAGCGTTAGCTCAGGTTCTTGGCTAGTTTTGTCAGCGTATTCCATGGTTCAGTGCAGAACCACTGGGGAGAGTGGTTGAGGGAAGGAGAAGGCAAACGAATGGAGAGAGCATGAATACTCTCTTGGGGGAAAAGGGAAGTGGATACGCAGGTGACTGTGCATCATCAAGCTCAGTGTCGACAATATTCCAGCACTGAGCAGTCATGCTTCTGGGTGTCCAAGAATGCCAGCCGGAGAAGGCTAAGTGCTCCGTTGACCGGGGAACAGGAGGAGGTACAGTAGGAAGCCCACGGTGCCATTCATGACAGCAGCTGCCTCACTATTCCAGTAAACGTTCGCCAGGGCATGCTGTACTCAACCCTCCCCACTAGACGTGTTGAAGTCAATGCTATCAACACTCGTGTTTACTAGAACAGCTAACTGAAAAGCAGACAAGATTAAACGACAAGCCGGGTATGGTGGTACATGCCTTTAATCCCAGCACTTGGGAGGCAGAGGTAAAAGGATCACCATGAGTTTGAGGCCACCCTGAGACTACATAGTGAATTCTAGGTCAGCCTGGACTAGAGGGAGACCCTACCTTGAAAAAGCAAAAAAAAAAAAATAAGAAATAAGTTAAAAAAACCAAACCTGCAACCATGTTAGTCAGTCAGTAAAAAGAAAGGCTAGGCTCTCAATGACTTATTTGTGTTTTGTGCACTTTGCAATATCTTTTTTAAAAAATATATATTTTATTTATTTATTTGAGAAAGAGAAAGAGGCAGAGAGAGAGAGAGAGAGAGAGAGAGAACAGGCATGCCAGCGCCTCCAACCACTGCAAACGAACTCCAGATGCATGTGTCCCTTGTGCATCTGGCTTATGTGGTTCCTGGAGAGTTGAACCAGGATGCTTTGGCTTTGCAGGCAAGCGCCTTAACTTCTAAGCCATCTCTCCAGCCCTGGCAATATCTTCTTGATGCTAAGTGCCCTCCTTCCTCTGTGGACACATGCCGTCTTGGGGAGCATTGACTGCGGTGTTCCCTTCTCAGTGTGAGGAGTCTGTTCTTCTTCGTGTATCCAGGCCAGACTAAAACAGAAAGGTCCTGGAACCAAAGGCATAAGGGGACAGCAGAGAGCCTTTGTGATCCTAATTGGGGCAGCATGGCCATTAGAAACAATGCTTTCTGTCCCCTGTACCAGAAATGTTCCCTTCTCAGGTCATGAGCATTGGAGAATGGCAGTCACAGCCAGAGTGTACCCACGGGTGAGGAGAATAGTCAACGCTGGTGTGGGAAGGGCAGCAGAATGGTGACACACAGGCCCTGCATCAGTTGGCCAGTCCTCACTGGAGTCCCCACAGTCCTGGCACTATTGAGGCTCAGAACACAAAAGCCAAGCTTGTTGCTTGATCAATCCCCTTTGGTGTCCATGGCCTTGAACCAAGGCACGGAGGCTGGCTGCCAAGTGGTCTCCATCTGCTGGGGCCGATCGCTCAGCACAAACACATCCAGCTCTCAGGGCCACCTTCTTGACTGACCCCAGCCCAGCCTGCACATCCCAGCCAGCACCACTCTTAACTCAGAATAGCCTTTCTTTGATTGTCACAGAGTTTCCCTCCACCAGCTATGGGCTGCTTTCTCTCAAGGCCCAGCCTCCAACCTGGAAAACAAGACCTTTGGTGTCAGATGCCTGAAACCCCACAGAAGCTCTGCCCTAAGTTCTGAGGCTTCAAATAAGCCCTTTCACCTTGCTGAGCATGGGTTTCTCCTCTGCTGCCCACAGACCTGGCATTGCACAGCTTAGCAAGGCAATCACTAAAGGCCATGAGTGTGAGAAGCACGAGGGCACTGTTTCAACTTACAAAGGCTCACAGGCTTTAACCTAAGCATATCATGACTAATCACAAGGGGCTTGAGTTTTGAAAACAAGTGAAGAGTCCACACAAGAGCTGTTATCATTTCAGTCTGAAATGTCTTAGAAGCTCATGGGTTTGAGCACTTGTTCCCCAACTGGTGGCACTGTTGTGGGGAGGGGTGGAACTTTTGAGATGGCTCTTAGCTGGCAAAAATGGGATACTGGGAACAGGGCTCTGAAAGTTAGACCTGCTTCTAATTCCAGCCTGTGTCCTCCACTTCCTAGCCTGGCTGCCACAGCGCAGACCAACTGCAACCTGCCAATAGAATCATCCAGAGACCCGGAAAAATGACTTGATCCACCACCTACTGGTTTTCTGATAGTTTATTGACTCTCTATCCCTAGACACAGGCAGGTCCTCAGACACTGGCAGGTCCCCAAGGAATTTTGTCTACATGCCTTTGCCTCACAAACCTGATTGCTAACCAAGGATGACTTCCCTAAAGGTTCACATGCTTGTATAACTCTTCCTGATGCCAGCCCAGCCCCTGAGGCCTCATTCTGAAGTCGAGGATGGAAAGACACTCTCTGAGATTTTCTTGTGCAATGTGCCTCCAAAAACAGCCATTATTTCCTTCTTAGACAACAGTGAGAAAGGTTAACATCAGGGTAAAGCAGAATTGAGAACACATACTTTAAAAATAGGGGTCAAGGGCTGGAGGGATGGCTTAGGGGTTAAGGCGTTTGCCTGTGAAGCCAAAGGACCTTGGTTCCATTCCCCAGGACCCACGTAAGCCAGATGCACAAAGGGCACATGCATCTGGAGTTCGTTTGCAGTGGCTAGAGGCTATGGAGTGCCAATTCTCTCTGTGTCTGCCTCTCTTCTCTCTCTCTCTCTCTCTCTCTCTCTCTCTCTCTCTCTCTCTCTGCTGGCAAATAATAAAAAAAATTAAAAATAGGGGTCAAATTGCCAATGAAGTATTTTTATGCCTTTGATATGAAATGTATAAATTTCTGGGAGTGGTGGTAGTGGTAGTGATATGTCTTGTTACCTTGTATAAAACATTTGAACATGTTCATAAATATTGCCATTATCTGCTTAACATTCTCAATATGTTTTCTCAAAGTATGTTTACTTGAAATTGTACACAGTGATGTCATAATAAGCAATTGTTGAATCAGGTTAGCATGGCTGGCAGAAATCACCCGACCAAGAGCAAGCAGCTTTTGGGAAAAAGAGTATATTTTGGCTTACAACCTCGAGGGGCTCTGTGATGGCAGGGGGAAATGATGACATGAGCAGAGGGTGGACATCACCCCCTGGCCAACATAAGGTGAAAAACAGTAACAGGAGAGTGTGCAAACACTGGCAAGGGGACACTGGCTATAGTACCCATAAGCCCACCCCCAACAATACACTACCTCCAGGAGGCTTTAATTTCCAATTGCCATCAGTTGGGAGCCTAGCATTCAGAACACCTAAGTTTATGGGGACACCTGAATCAAACCAGGACAGCAATAAAGTCTGAGTTACAATACAAGGAAAGAAAAGGGCTGGAGAGATGGCTTAGCAGTTAAGTCACTTGCCTGCAAAGCCTAAGGACCCGTGTTTGACTCTCCAGATCCCATGTAAGCCAGATGCACAAAGGTGAGGCAAGCGCAAGGTCCCACATGCCCACTAGGTAGCACAAGTGTCTGGAGTTTGATTGCAGTAGCCAAGGCCCTGGTGTGCCAATTCTCTCTCTCTCTCTTTCTCTCTCTCTCTCTCCCCTTCTCTCTCTTTCTAAAATGAATGAATAAATTAATTAATTAATAAAAGTAAAGAAAAATAGGGTCCAGGTAAAGAGGAGTTGCTTCTACTTCTGACTGTCTCCTTGCTATGGGTTTCAGTGTGGGTGTCAGAGGGCACCTTCACCTTCTCCAGTCTTATCTTTGCCCTAGAGTACTGATACTCAGGGGTCTCGTAGCTATGATGTAGTGGTACTGAGGCATTTGACGCGTTGGCCTGGTGCTGCAGGGGAATGTTGGGTTCATTTGCATAGGTCCTTCCTTTGCTTTCTGGGGAGTCCATGATGCCTGAGTTAGAATGCTAGAAGATGGACCAGAGTCAATTGATGGGTACACAGGTCATAAATGCCCAAGGAAGGAACTAAACTCCAACTCACCTACTGCAGAGACAAAGGGGACTTGTGGGCTAAGGCAGTGAGAAGGACCCTGAGACACCTCTGGAAGCCAGGCAGGTGTGTAGGGCTTAGATCTCTGGATAAAAGCAGGCGGGCTTGCTCCTCATGGACTGCCACCACAGTCCTCACTGTAGTCACCTTCTTGTTGCTGGGATAAAACGCCTGATCAAAACCAGCTGATGGAAGGCTTTCAGTCTTGAGGGGGAGCTTCATGAAGGCAGGGGAAAGCATGGCATGAGCAGAGGCTGGGCATCACCTTTTGCCACAGCAAGCGGAAAACAGTAGCAGGAGAGTGAGTGGAACTCTAGCAAGAGGGAGCTGGCTGTAAGACCTCTATGCTTTCCCCTAACAAAACACATCCTCCAGCAATACTTTGCCTCCCAGATTGCCACCATCTAGGGACCAAGCATTCAGAACACATGAGTTTGTGGGCGACACCTAATTCAAACCACCACAGTCCCCATTCTCTCAGGATACTAGTTCTGAAGGCTTCCTCTAAGCCGTGTGGGAAGACAGCCAAGTGAGAGGTAGAACAGGAAAGCTAACGTGTTCAAGCAATTGCATAAACATGATTTGATTCTGAAATGTCTCCCCGAGGCTCTTGTGACTGCTTGGTCCTCAGATGGGAGCAGTCCTAGACACTGAGGAGATGATTGCACTGGAGCAAGTAAGTCCCTGTGGTTGTGTTATCCTTGCCTGCGACCTATGCCTGTCTCTCTGCATGCTCCCTTCTACAATGTGAGCTCTGTCATGCCCCACCCCTATACTGTGTAGGACTGAAACCATTGAAACTGTGAGCCAAGACAAACCCTTACTCCAGTCAGTTGTTTCTATCAAATGTTTTGTCACAGCAGTCAAAAAGTAGCATACAACCATATACCTCCTTTTCCCTACATGTACGAAAACAGGTCTGTTGGACCTGTGTTGAGCTGTAGCAGTCTGTCCCCTTTTCCTCTTTATTTCTTTTTCCTTTTTTAAAATAATTTTTTTAAAAATATTTTATTTTTATTTATTTATTTGTTTGACAGAGAAAGAGGAAGAGAGAGAGAGAGAGAAAGAGAATGGGCGGGCCAGGGCTTCTAGCCACTGTAAATGAACTCTAGACACATGTGCGCCCCCTTGTGCATCAGGCTAACATGGGTCCTGGGGAATCGAACATGGGTCCTTTGGCTTTGCAGGCAAATGCCTTAACTGCTAAGCCATCCCTCCAGCCCTCTTTTTCTTTTTATTTATTTACTTGACAGAGAGAAAGAAGCAGAGAGAATGAGCACGCCAGGGCCTCCAGCTGCTGCAAATGAACTCCAGACACATGAGCCACCTTGTGCAGCTGGCTTATGTGGGTCCTGGGGAATCGAACCTGGGTCCGTTGGCTTTGCAGACAAGCACCTTAACCACTAACCATCTCCTCCAGCCCCTTTCTCTTTATTTCTGTATGTCATTTTTGCTTCATTTTTTTCTATAGTGATCATGTATTTCTTTGTGCTTACAAACAAAAATTAACTCTCTCTTCCACAGAATTAAATTGTGAAGGCTGAAGACTCACGAGAGGAGATAAACACGTTCCCAGAATTTGGCAGAGCTGATGTTAGTCCATTGTCCACTACCATAAGGAATTTCCCGATGTAAACAACTTCGAAAGAGGAAAAACTTAATTTGATTTTGAGTTTGGGATGTTTCAGTCTGTCCTTGGTGGTCTTGTGACTTCTGGGCAGCATATCATGGCAGCAGTGGGTACACAGCAAAGCCACTCCACTTTCAGCTCAGAAGAAAATGAGACAGAGGGAATCCCAGGCATCTAGCAATTCTCTTTCAGGATACATCCCCAAACCTAAAACCTCCCACCAGGACTCACTCGTGTGTGTGTGTGTGTGTGTGTGTGTGTGTGTGTGTGTGCACTCCCGTGCATATATGGTGGGTGGGGCTGGTTATACGTCCACATGTTTGCACATGTATGTGGAAGCCAGAGGACAACTTCGGGTATCATACTAAGGAACACCATTCACCTTTTTTTTTTTCTTTTCTGGAGACAGAATGTCTCACTGGCCTGGAGCTCACCAATTAGGTTAAACTGGCTCTGCCAGAGAGCCTCTGGGATCCTCCAGTCTCCACTTCCTCAGTGTTGGTATTATAAACCTAAGGCACCAGACCACTATTTTTACATAGGTACTATGGATCAAATTTAGGTCCACAGGCTTGCAAGGCAAGCACTTTAGCCATGGAGCCATCTCTCCAGCCACAGGGTTTCTTTTCATTTCTTTCTTTCTTTCTTTTTTGCACTTTAAAACCTTAAGGCATGGCTGGAGAGATGGCTTGGTGTTTAAGGTGCTTACCTACAAAGCCAAAAGACCCAGGCTTGTTACCCCAAGAGCCACGTAAATCCAGATACACAATGTAGCACACATGTTTCTGGAGTTTGTTTACAGAGGCTGGAGGCCCTGGCATGCCCATTCTCTCTCTCTTCCTAGCCCTTCCCCCCAAATAAAAAATAAATAAAATTACAAAACTAATAAAACCTTAAGGCAAGGGGCACACACTGTTGATCTTCTAACAGTCTTCTAAAGAAACAGCTTCCCTCCAGTAAGTATGGAGGGATCTAAGGGGTCCTGGAGCCCTGATGAGAGTGTGACCCACTGAAAATCCTTGAAATGCGCCTCCGAGTTCATGTTCTAGAAAAGGACATTAGAATTCAGGGCCGAAAACCCCACGGCCCTGCGGTGTTGGCTTTGGAGTAGAGGGACATGCGTAAGAGCCTCACACCCAGCTGACTGCCTAGCAGAAGGAGTCACTCCATCCCAGAGAGTGGAGGTGACATGCCTGCGGTCACTCAACCAAACGAGAACTACTGCCCAAACCAGTCAAGGCTGGTAACTGGCAATGCAGTGTATCATGTGCTACACGGAAGCAAGCCCCTCAGTTGGGAGGCAGCACCAGGACCCGTCTCCTAGAAACATGTGTTCCTGAGACCGCCCTGAGCTGCCAGGGGTGGAGGAGATGAGGACTCTGATACCGTGCTGGAAAATCAGCCAGGTTTCATCACTGTTCGCAAATCCTGTTACCGTTAACAGCATTATTAAGAACATAGTAAGATGAGCCTTGACGTATCTCTTGTATACATATTGTGTAATTTTGTCACTATCGCACTGAGCTTGGAGTTGCCTAGGAGACAGTTACCCACAGAATTAAGCTACTGGTGAATAATTAATTGTCCTTGGTGAGACTGGGAGGAAGAACTTGGACGGTGCATGCAGGGTTCAGGCAAGATCAGCCTCTGCTCAGAGTGACAGGAATGTGAGAGGCCAGGGAGATGCCTCAGGAGAGGTGGGTATCAGGACAGATTCCTTCCCACCGCCAATCTAACAAGGCACAGCCTTTGTTCTGGTCAAACTATGTCTCCATTGCAGGGAACCTGCAAGCCTTATCACCAACACTTGCATTTTCCTGCCCAAGAGTTTTATTTAGCAGCCCGAAGGTCACTTTCAGCTGGGGCAGGTCATAAGTGTTGACAGAGAATCCAGGGAGCTGCACTCAACCCACAAGAAATGGAGCTTGCCTTGCATCCCATGTCTGCCAGGACATTTAGCTTCATTCGCCCACAATGGCCTCCTGCCCTCCCCTCTCTCACTCATTAGTGGCTTCCTTCCTTTCCCCTGCTTGCGTCTCTAGCCCCTCATCCATCCTTTCTGGAATCACCTGGCAAATCCATGCCCTGAATGCCAAACCCAGCCTCAGATCTACTCCTGAGGTGACAAAATTAAGGTTTGCACTGGGAAGCAAACCTTGGGGGAGCGAGCAGCAGCCAGGTACAGCTGCCCCATCACCATGCAATGCCATCCTTCTGTAAACTGGAAGGACGTGGACTGCAAATGGGAACTGGAATGTCTCGAGTTCCCCTTTCAATTTTACCACATGTCCTAGATCGCTCTACGTTCTAACAGTGGCATGCTCTGATCCTGTAAGAACTCGCGCCCACACTATTTCTCCAGACACAGCAAGCTACTTTTAAAAACCCCCGGAAGGAACTGAAGTGTCCCCAGAGACAGGTATTGATTAGAACTTAACGGTAACAGCCTTCTAATCTCCAAATTAAGTCCCCACGTTAAGCACTCGATATAAAAGCAATGAAGGCAGTCTTCCTTGAGGTATCTAACTCCTTGGCGTCATTACATTGTCTACTTAACTTGTACCCTGAAATAATCTCCGTCTTTATTGGTTCCTTTGTTTCAGTCCTTTTCTATCACTGTGACATCCGTACCTGGCAGAAACACAGTTTACTTTGCCTCATGGTTTCAAAGGTTTCAGATCAACGTGATAAGGAAGATGTGGTGGGAGCTTGGTTTGTGGTGGCAGACACATGTAACGCATGCTCCTCCCATTGTGGTGGTCCAGCAAGGAGAAAGGCCCACCGCTAATGACCTACTTCTACCAGCTAAGCCCCATATCCTGACGGTTCCACAACTTCCCAAAATAGTGCCACCAGCAAGGGGAATAAGCATTCAAGACACATGACACTTCTGACTTAAATCATAACAAAGTAGTGTCTTCACTCCAGCAAAGCTGGAAATACAGACTAGAAGAGGCTTTTATTCCTGCTCTCAGATTCTTAATTAGAGAAACCACTTTATTGAATGACCGAATGCTAGATTAGAATTTGAACATGGGGAGATTGGCAGTCACGTGAATTCTCTTGAGCGGGCCTCTCCCACAACACTGTTCATGACTATCAATGCTTAGAAGAAATGGAAAGTTCTGCTGTGTGAAAATGGCCTATGAGAGTGAAGAGACGTGTTAAGCTAAATATGTTACTGTGTTTTGAGGGTGGGATGAGAGACTTTTGTAGACTACTTTCTCTGTGTCAACGAGTCCAGATTGATTTGTTAAGAGATAAAAAGTAATGCATAGAAAAGGTGGAGGGGGTAAGTAAGGTTCACGGAGCTGGGGTGGGTAACCGATGTCCACTATTTTCACTTCTCGGCACTCCCCCAATCCGTTGGCTCACATCAGAGGGAGAAATTTGAAGATGGAACCACTTCCTGGATGTCCTGCCCTCCCTGAAGTTTTATTTCATTATTTTTACGAAGAATACCTATATAACCTATCACCTTGAGCCCAGAGAGTCACTCAGACACATTATGTAGCCACAGAAGAATCATTAAAAGTGATGGAGGGATGGGGAGTTGGCTCAGAGTCTTATCACTTAAGCATGAAAGACTCTTAGGAGACCACCAAGCTCTCCAAAACCCACATAAAAGGTAGGCACGACCACACATATCTGTAACGCTAGTCCAAGGAAGGTGGGAGGGTGTAGAAGGGGAATGTTAACTGGGGTTCCCTGACAGACAGCAGCTCTAAGTTCTCAGGGACATTCTTGGATAAGCAACTGCCTTTCAAGAAGACACAATGTATCCAAATGTCCCTCCAATCGCTCTTTAATTGTTCTATATGAAATACACAGGTTACAACTTGAACCTTTGTTCTGCGCTGGTTAATTTCAAAGCCTGTTGCGGAATGAACAGGCTGAGAGTCTTCTGGGCTATCAAAGTAGCAAGTCAAAACCACTTACCGACACAGTGTTGCCGCAGCTGCACTCAGATAGTAGCAAGGTTCTAAAATGCCCAAATATTCCTGGGTTACTAAAACAAAGACTCTTGCTGGGCATGGTGGAGCACGCCTTTAATCCCAGCACTCCAGAGGCAGAGGTAGGGGGATCGCTGTGAGTTTGAGGCCACCCTGAGACTACATAGTGAATTCCAGGTCAGCCTGGGCTAGAGTGAGATCCTACCTCGAAAAACCAAAACAACAACAACAACAAAAACCACAAAGACTCTTCCTCTTACCCACCAAAAGTCATCTAATGTATGAGTCATCTTGCCATGGGCTAATGATTAGAATTACACTGCCCCCATCCAGTATTTCCAGTTTATGGTGGGATTAGAAGTAAGGTTTAGCACCTGTGGGCTGGCCTTTCCTGGGTCAGCCTCTTGAGCCCACCAACCAATCAGGTCTCTCTCTTCCTTATACACCTGAGTCTGGGGCAGAGGCTCATTCGAACTGAACACATGATCAGAATGAAGAGAACTGAGCCACATGTATGAGCTCTCTTACAGACTCTCAGTCTCTTTTTCCCTATGTGAGGGGAATCTTCTCCATCTCCCCTCCAGGCTGGGACAGGGGAGAATTTCTTTTACTGACGCTTTCCCTCTTTGCTTTCCCTCTTAACTCTTCCTCCTCCGAGCCTTCCTTCTCGGTTCTTCGTTAGCATGGATAAGAACCAAGAACAGTGGCTTTTGTTGGACTTCTAATCTCATACAGCTCTCTCCAGTATCACAGGCAGCACTATTTTCTTCTTCAAGGAATAAGGAAGGAGTTTCCTCAATTTGATCCATGTGTACAAACTTACCAAGACAATTTTACCATTACCAATATAATAGAGTGAATCATACTTACTGTTGTGTGAATTTAATGCACCAGTTGTTGGGCCCCACGTTGGGCACCCTTAGCCGGGGTTTTTTCCCTCCACCACCGGCAGGTAGAGCGGAAGAGAGAGAGAACTGGGCCAGCCGCTTCTCTCGAGGCTGAGCAGGAAGGCGGGTGTTGGCGACTCAATAAAACCTCCCCAAGCCACCGGGGAAAAGAAAATCACATTGAGCCGGGAGAACGTCAAAGGCGGAAATCTCTCCGTTTATTGTCACGGGAAGGTATTTATATATTTTGAGAGAGGGTGGGAAAAAGGATGAGATAAAGGTGTAAGGGCCAATAGTATTTCACCACGTCAGCAGTAGCTGGGTGGAGGCAGTTTCAACTTAGGTGCTGAGTCACTCAAAGACAGGTTGTGAAACTCTACTCAGGCTCTGGAAGCTCAACTAGGCCTCACCGGAAGTAGGCCAAGTACAGGTAAACTCTGGCTGGGCTCAGAACCACTAGGCCTCACACTGGGCAGGGCCCAACACTTCTGGGTATATCTGAGGATTTGGAATAAGCTAACTGGACAGGTGCAGAGACCTAAGTTCAAGTTCTAGCTCCTATACTCACTGATCAGGTTCCTATAAGGGAAAAAGAACACCAAAGGCAAGCTTTGGCTTCTCTGTGGAGTTACTGTGGATTAATGAGATGCAGTAGCCACCTTTATCTACAATTTGGTTTCCTGTAGTTTCAGTTACCTGTAGCTAACCTAGATCTAAAATATATACATTAAAAAAAAAAACAGAAATAAAGATTCATAAGTTTAAAACAACATTTACCATAGTCTATTGTTACAGTCAGTTCAATTCTAATGTCATTGTCCTAATCTCTTACTGTCCCTTATTTATCCATCAAGCTTTACCATGGGGGGAAGCAGGGATATCACAAGAGACAGCAGGCTTGATACTATTCATGATTTCAACCATCCTCTGCGGGTTCTAGAACATACCCTCTGCAGACAAGCGGAGGACTGGAGTATGTAAAAGTACCTACGTGTGGGCACAGTGACTACATCGTATAAACTGATCACTTCCCACTTTATCCACATATAAATGCAGCACTGACATCAAGAAAGCAGGGATGGTCTGAGGATACCTACTTTTACCTACAATCACCCTCTTCCTGCTGAGGACTGCGTTCTTTTCCCCCAAGTGGGAAATGTCTCATATATGTAGAGAGAGGTCTGCTGTCATTAGTCTCTTCAGCTACAAACATGGGGACATAGCTCTGACTTGGCTGTACCTCACCATCTAGTGGACCATAGTGATTCCTATAAGAAAGAGCATAGGATTCTAGCCACCTCCTTTCTGAGTCCTGCCAGGGAATGTTTTTCTGGTTGTTGGTATCATAAAAGATTCTTTTAGTAGTAAACTTGTGAAGTGTAAATTTTATGTAGGTGGTGGTCATTTTCCTGCTGTTTTCCAAGGCTCCCTCAGAAAGGAAGGACTTTCAGAAGTAAGTGTGTGTGTGTGTGTGTGTGTGTGTGTGTGTGTGTGTGTTGGAGCCTTGCTGGAGAATGGGCTTTTAGAGTTCATAAATTGGCCTCACTTCCCGTTCATCCTCTGCTTCCTAACTGTGACCACAGTGTGACGAGCTGGCCTCCTACTGCCAAGCCTACCTCACCATGATGGAACACACTCCCTCAAAATACAAAGCCAGAAGAAACTCTTTCCTTCCTGAAGTTGCCTGTGGTTTGGTATGTGGTCACAGCTGCATGAAGTAACTAATACATATGGCAGATCATTATCACAGGGATTTGACTTTTTGCAACTTAAGAGCTGGTTTAATAGTCTTGGGGGTGTTTGAGTGTCTTGTACAGGATCTTGAGATTGGCTGGGAGACTGGGGTACAATCTTCAGCACCAATCTGCACGGCTAAGCACAGCCACAAACACCTATAACCCCAAGTGCTGACAGAGTGGAGACAGGGGAATCACTGATCAACAAGTCCAACTGAGAAAAGGCATGAACTCCAAGTTGACAGTGAGAACCTGTCTCCAGGAATTAAGACAAAAGAGCAATGGAGAAGGACACCTGATGTCATCCTCCTCTGGCCTCCGTGTGCTGCACATGTACATGAGTGTATACATCAGCCACACATGCACACGCACATGTGTACACACACACACCCAAAAAGAACATTCATTCTAAAAGTGGTTTTGGAAAAAGAATCCCATTCTCTTCTTTGTCCTCCTAAGCGCAATTTTTTTTTTTTTGCACGTGTATGCATGTATGCTATTTGTGGTGTGGCGAGTTTGTGGTGTACGCATGTATGTGTGCAGATGTGCATGCCCTGTGTATGCACACAGAGGCCAGAGATCACCTCCTCTATCATTCACCTGCACATTTCCCTGGCATGGAGTCTCTCGCTGAGCCTGGGACTGACATTTTCACACAGGCTGAGCAGCAAGCTCCAGTGATTCTTCTGTCTGTGCTCCTGAAAGGACTGGCGTTACAGGCATGCATGGCTGTAAGGCACAGTTGAAGGACCCTGGGCTACTGGAGGTTTAGGCAGACCGGAGCTGTCAGGCATGACTAAGGGCCCCAGACCCCTAGGTTTCAGTGAGCTTAGACCCCGACAATCTCAAGACTAGCAGGAGTGAGGCTGCTTCCTCTCCCCAGCCCAGGGCACCTGGACATCCTGATAAGACTTAGGTTTCACTTTCTCCAAAGCCTTGTGACCTTTGTCCACTTACGTCACTATATGTTAATAAGGTATCAGCCATCAGCCTTCGCACAGCCAATCCCCTGTGACCTGTACCCTGGACCTCTTCCCACCATCACATGAGCACTTATAAGCCCACTCCCCTGGCAAATAAATGAGCTGTCCTCCGATGCAGTCTCCAGGGTGTTTCTTCCCGTGGCCATTCAAGACCCTGCTCCTCAGTTGCCTGATCATCTCCAGGGAACTGTGGCCACAGGGACTCCAGGAACCACACATGGCCACAGCCAGCTTTTTATGTTGGTGTTGGGGATTGAACTCAGGATGAATCAGGTTCTCCAGGACCCTTGTATTTGCATGGCAAGCACTCTTAACCTCTGAGACTTGCAGACCTCCTTCTATATCACTCACATATCAGACGGTGTGCTCTTATGCATTGGGCTCCAACATATGTATAAGACATACTCTGCTGAGTTTTTTTTAAATTTAATTTTCTGGTTCTAATTTCAAAAGTAATAAATATGCAGAAAATATAGGATGCTATGTAAAAAAATATTAACACGTTTCTTCTCAGGTGGTGACTTGAAGATTCTTGTTTACCAACTGCAGGAGGATGAGCGTGCTGGGTAAATGGATATACTCAGCTCCACCTTCTGTTCAGTCTCCATCCTTTCCTCTTGGAAACACCCATTCATCTTTCACCAGATGGCCATCGCTAAGGAGTGGACTCCCTGCTTCTGTTTCTGTATGTCTCTTTCCCAGCAGGCAGTGTCTGAGTCAGACCATACCACTGTCTCCCTTAAAGCCCCCAGGTGGTCCCCAGTATAACAAGAATGTAAACCATACATGTCAGAGCATTGGCACTCACACTCACCTCCTTCTTTTTAAAAAATATTTATTTATTGAAGACAGACAGAGGGAGGAAAAGAGAGAGAGAGAGAGAATAGGCACACCAGGGCCTCCAGCCACTGCAAACAAACTCCAGATGCATGTGCCACCTTGTGAATCTGGCTTATGTGGGTACTGGGGAATCGAGCCTCAAACTGGGGTCCTTAGGCTGCACAGGCAAATGTTTAACTGCTAAGCCATCTCTCCAGCCCCCACCTCCTTCTTCTTTGTGGCCCTCAAGCTTGCCTAGCTGACCCCACCTCAGGAACTGTATATAAGCAATACCTGTGTACAGACCTGCTCCTGGCTGGCCCTCCTTACTTAGACCTCAGATGCAACATCACCATTACAGAGAAGTCCACCCTGTTTATCTGCCTCAAGGAGCCCCCCAACTCATTTATGCCCTCTTTTTACTTGATCTTTCAGTTACTTGTCAACATGAAAACATTTTTTGACTTTTTTTATTGACAGCTTCCATACTTACAGACAATACACCATGATAATTCCCTCCCCTCCTCCACTTTCCCCTTCACAAATCCACACTCCATCATATCCCCCCCTTTGTTAGTCTTTTATTTTGATGTCATCATTTTTCCTCCTTGTGAAGGTAGTGCTAGGCATTGTGAGGTCATAGATATCGCGATCTGTCTGGATGATTGCATTGTAAGCAGTCCTACTCTTCCTTTGGCTCTTAGATTTTTTTCTGCCACCTTTTCTGCAATGGACCCTGAGCCTTGGAAGGTGTGATAGAGATGTTTCAGGGATGAACACTCTTCTGTCACATCTTCTCAGCACTATGATGCCTTTTGGGTCATCCCAATGGCCTGAAAAAAGAAGCTTCTCTAACCAGAAGTGAGAGTAGCATTAATATATGGGTATTCACATTAAGTGAAGTGCTTACAAGGCAGTTTGGTGGCAATACTATATGGATTTAGCCAGACAAGAGCAGGCATTATACTCAAGGCTCATGACCTCCTCTGCCATAAGCTTTTGATTAGGTTTTCAGTATCAAGGATGTATTCCCTCCCATAGAGCGGGCATCCAGTCCAATTAGAGAGCATCTGGTTTCTCCCATAACAGACATTCCACTATTGCAACTGTTGGCTTATTTAGCCTGGCTGTCCAAACTTAAGGCTTGCAGTGTCCACTGTTTTTACCACTGCTAGCTTCTGTCTCCCATAGGAGGCCTGCGTGCAGTACAGCTTTTTCCAGCTTCATATGAAAACATTTTATTTCTGGGGTTATTTGTCCCTCCCTCTCCCCTCCATCAAGAACATAGATTCTCTCAGGGAAGGTTGCTGAGAGACCCCAACACACAGTGACATACTCATTTTCTTTGGATCCAGAAGATCCATGGCCCTTTGCTGGTTCCCATCTGTCCTGCCCTCACCTTTGGGTAAGCCCCTACTATGGGTGGAATGTGTTACCCAAAAGTTCATGTGCTAGAAACCTGATTCTCAAATTCATTTGTACATGGCATTTTGGCATTTGAACGTGAGATCCTAGGAAGGTAAAAACAGATTTGAGTGGGACAGCCATGATGGCGCCTGTGGCTTTGTAAGGGGAAAGGAGGCCTGAGCCAGTACACCTACCCTGCCTCACCATGTAATGCCCTCAGCCACCTCACAACCTAGCAGGAAGCCCTTACCAGATGTTGGTGCCATGCTCTAGTGTATGGCACAATGCAGGTCTGGCCCTAGCCGGACCACATGTCAGAAGAAACCAGGAAGTGGCTTCTGTGAACATGGCATCCTGCGCAGGCCTGGCGTAACAACAGCTACAGTCCCATGCTTTAGAGAAACCTGCTACGAGATGATCTGCCCAGAGACAGGCTGTCATTGGTCACAAGAAGGGGACCACCCCATACAATGATTGGCCACACCCTCCCTTCTTTCCTATCCTCCTTGCCATAATCACCAGCCTTAAAGGCTCCTCCATGGAGGAAGTCATTTCCACCCATAACAAAAGCTGTAAGGAAAAACTGAAACTGGCTCTTAAAATCTCGTCCCTCCCAAGACCGCCACCCAAACTGCCGCCTGTGGCAGCGGAGCTCACAACTACCCCTCCCCCTCTTTACCCTTGGAAGGACCTTTGCCTGATCCCGTCCCGGACACACCCAGGCAACTGCCAGTTCCCTGACACGCCCCTTCGTCACTGTCCCATAAATATAGGGCTGGAGGCAACAGCCAGGCCCTGGAAACCCACCCACCCTCTCTGATCGGGCCCTCATCTGCAAGGCAGCCCAGGAATCTGGCAATGACTCCTCCTACTTTGAACAAGTCCTTTTACAATGGGACGTCTACCTTCAGACTTATTGAGCACGTTCGCCCACACACTGGTCTGCCTGGCTTTATTGCTGATGGGAATTCAAAGGTAGACAAGTTTATGGCTGTCTCATCCTTGCCACCTTTAGAACAAGCTAGACATTTACACCAAAGGTTCCATCTATCCCCCACTAACCTAAGAACCCTATACCCCAAGTTCTCGCTTAGCCAATACAAACATTTAACCCGTACCTGTAAGGCATGAGCCCCCCTAGACCCCTTGGGCCCCCTACAGCCTCAAGGAGTCAAGTCCTAGAGGCCTTACCACAAATTCTATCTGGCAGATGGATGTTACCCACATACCTTCCTTTGGTAACCTCAAATATGTCCATGTCATTGTGGACACTTACTCTAAGCTTCCTTTTGCTATTGCCTTCTCAGGGGAGAAGGTGTCCCATGTCATTAAGGTGACAAAAACCGCTATGTTGGTCATGGGTGTACCTTGGTCAATTAAAACTGATAATGGCCCTGCATACACATCTGCCCAATTTACATGCTTCATGGAATCTTGGGGAATCAAACACTCCCTTGGGATCCCCTACAACCCACTAGGACAAGCCATAGTGGAAAGAACTAACTGGGCCCTAAAGGAACTAATTATAAAAGTTTTAACACAGGACCAAGGGTATGCTTGTGTCTCTCCAGAAACTTCACAGATCCTGATCTGGATCCCTGCCAGAAACATCCATCCAGCCACTGACTCAGGGATTGACCATGATGAAGAAGATGATGCCAAACTTCTCAGGCTGGATATGGGACTTTAAACTTATTCCCCCTTTTTCTCCTTTTTTCCCTAATACCACTTCCTAGAAACCATTTCAGACAATTCTTCTTGGGCCATACTTGTTTGGTGCGGTGGGCCTAGATTCCCCCACTTTTCCTAGGCTTTATTTTAGTCATCTATTTCACTGTATTCCTCCCCTTCAAGCACTTACTTCTCCTTAGCCACACCTTTGCCTTTTTTTTTTTTTTTTTTTTTTTTTTTTTTGGTTTTTCAAGATAGGGTTTCACTCTAGTCCAGGCTGACCTGGAATTAACTATGTAGTTTCAGGGTGGCCTCAAACTCTCGGTGATCCTCCTACCTCTGCCTCCCGAGTGCTGGGATTAAAGGTGTGTGCCACCACGCCCAGCACCTTTGCCTTTTTTGCTTATTAATGCCTCTTATGGTAATGCTGCCCTCTAACCAGCCATAAATTCCTTTGCAACTCCTTTGATTACATTGATCTGCTACCATTGAGGACACTCAATGCTACTAATTATGACACTAAGGGTGAGCTCATGACAGTCACCCAGCAACCTGTCCTACCCCAGTCTTTTTCAGGTTCTATAGCTAATTCTCGCTTGCTGGGACCGTTCACATGCCACAGAGCCACCACCACTTGGCCCTCCCATGCCTCCTAGGCAACAGCCACACCCCTTGGGTTTTCTCACCAGATTGGCGGGTAGTCAATGACAGGTAAGACTCCATGAGATGGGGCAACCTAAGACAGGCACCGTCACATGTGATGATCCCTCGGGGCCTAGGGTCAACAATGGCTTGGCAAAGAACCATGCCTCCCAGGGCCACCAATAATAAAAACAAAAAAGAGGATATGTATTGCACAATGCAGGTCTGGCCCTAGCCAACTGCATGTCAGAAGAAACCAGGAAGTGGCTTCTGTGAACATGGTGTCCTGCGCAGGCCTGGCATGACAACAGCTACAGTACCATGCTTGCGAGAAACCTGCTGCGAGATGATCTTCCTAGAGACAGGCTGTCATTGGTCACAAGAAGGGGACCACCCCATACAATGATTGGCCAGCCAAACCCCTTAAAACCCCCTACACTTCCTTAAACAAACAAGTTTGCAGCAGCTTGCCCTCTGCTGCTTCCACCCAACTCCCAGAGTCTGTGTCATGACCCTGCACCTCTCATCCCCAACTTCACGGAGACCCTGCTGTCCCTCCTGGGCTGGCCCTAGGGGGGTGCCCAACACTCTTGGACTTTCCAGCTTCTAAAACCATAGGTCAGATCAATCTTTAGGCTTTGTAAACTTTCAAGTCTCGGGTATTTGATCACAGCAACATAAAACATAAAATGAGCTAAGGCATTTCTCCTCTTCATTAAACTCCTTCTGCCCTCTTTGCCTGGGCCACTTCATCCTCCAGCTGCCTGACTCAGGTTTTGGCTTCTGTGATGAGGAAGGCAGTCACTGTACTGGTGACAGGCCCCAAGTCATCAGGGCCAACCCTGAACACTCTAGTCCAAGAATCTGGGTGGTTTCCATCCCTTTGATCAGGGAAGGCCTCTTCTTATCCCTCCTGTGTTTGGCATCCTGTAGACACAGGCATTAGGAGTTAATGCTTCTTTAAAAATTAAGCACTGAATCAGGGCCTTTATTTATAGCTCATTTTACAAATGTGAATTAAAGTGGCCCAGGCTTATGACACACTCAAATTTATTATACCCACTTGATGGCTTGGATAGTTAAATACTTCAGTGAATAAACTTAGAATTCATTAAGTCTCATTTTCTCATATTTCATATATTTGCAATCTACTTTCGTTTCTGGCAGTTTTCAAACAAGAAAATTAAGCCTGGCTCTGAAATTTATGGGTGTATTCTTCTAGTATTCCTCTCATTAGAAACCCCTAGGTGGCTTTGGAGCCATCCAGCCCTCCTCCCCCATGGAGATAATTTAGGTAATCTGAGCTATTTTATTGAGTGTCTGCTTCCTTAAGCTCTTATTAGCTCTGAGTTACAGAAGTAAAGAGCAGCAGAGATACGTGGAGGGCTACCTGTTTACCTTAGGATTCATGTCAGAAAGGGTTGGCTCTTGCTTATGGGTTTAGTGAACACAGTGTTTTGGAGATCCTTAGCTCCTTGTTCAATAACATATTTGCATGTCTCTCTCTCTCTCTCTCTCTCTCTCTCTGTGTGTGTGTGTGTGTATGATGTATACCTATGTGTGTGTGCAGGTGTGTGTGCCACATGCTTAGGTATGTGGAGGCCAGACAAATGTTGAGTGTCCTCTTCTTCTGTTCTTCTTTGAGATGCATGTCTCACTAAACCTGGAGATGCCACTTTTAGTGAGACTGGCTTGCCAGGGAATCCCAGCCATTCTGCCCTCATTCCCCACAGGACTGGGGTCACAGGTGTGCATAGCCACCCTCAGCTTTTTATATGGGTGCCGGGGATTGAACTGGGGCCATTCAGACCTTTTGGCCCTCAAGCTCGTGCGGCAAGAGCTCTTGTCTGTTGAGCCATCTCCCCAGAAATATGATATTTTCTGTGATAAATTGGTGGTGCTTCTTTATATTCTAAATCTTTTAAAATCCTCTGCCACCACTTGTACTGTGGGAGGTGACACTTTGGACACGTTGTTAGTAACTGTAAAAAGACAGGTGACACGCAAAGGAGAAGGGAGAGATGAAAACATGAAACCAAATCCAGAAGAACATCTGAGAAGGCCTTGTGCTAACCAACAAGCTCTGTGAAGTGTGCCAAAATTAGATGTCACATAAAGATCAGATCAGGGCTTATCATGGTACTGTGTAGCCCCGGGGTGAGGAACTAGATCTAAGACATTTAGAGGTGAGCACCCTTGGCTTTAAACTGCGTTAAGAGCTTCCAGGAGAGCCGCATCTGCTGATAAGTACTTATTTCTCTCTGATCACACACTGGAGATGCAGTTAACACAAGGGCTTATTGTAGGATAGGCATGGTTGTATGTATGTTATCTCCACTTAGGGCCCATGGTATCCTGGGAGGGAGGCCCTCTATAGATGTGGGGATTGAAGCTCTGAGAGGTCAAATTCACATAGTCAATGAAAGGGAGAAGAGAAGGGAAGGTGACTTTCAATTACATGACAAAGTTTACTTGTGACAGTGATAGTCAGGGTTCTCCAGAGAAATAGAATCAATAGGGTGTGTGCATGTGTACATGCATGTGCACGCATGTAGCTGGTAAAGATTAAGCACATAATTTGCAGAGTAAATTTGCAGGCTGGAGGACCAGAGAAGATATGCAAAGCAACTCCAAAGCTAGCAGAATTGGGAGGCCAGACTTTGTTCTATTCAGACCTTCCACTGATTTGATGAGGGCCAGACACATTATGGAAGGCAGGCTGCTTTATTCAAAGAACACTGATTCAAATGTAAATCTTACCTTCCCCACCCCCAGCCTCCCACACAAAAACAAATCGTCACTAAAACACACAGAATACTACATATCTGGGTACTATGCCTCAGTCAAGTTGACCCACAAAATTAACCATTAAAACAAACAAAAAAATTTACTGTTAGGGCCTGAATTGTGTACTCAAAAGAAATGAAGGTATGGACTGGAGAGATGGTTTAGCGGGTAAGGTGCTTGCCTGTGAAGCCTAAGGACCCATGTTCAACTCTCCAGATCCCACATAAGCCAGACGCACAAAAGGTGAGGCAAGCGTGAGATCACATATGCCCACTAGATGGCACAAGTGTTTGGAGTTCAATTTCAGTGGCTGAGGCCCTGGTGCACCAATTCTCTCTCTCTCTCTTTCTCTGTAAAATAAAAGAAGAAGCTATGTTGAAGTCTTGAACCACAGCGTCTCTGAGGGTGGCTTCCCCTATATATAGCATTGCAGCAAATGTAATTAACTAAGATGAAGTCATACTAGAGTAAGGTGTGACTTGTAGTCCAAGGTGACTGTGTCCTTACAAGAAGAGGAGAGACACAGAAGGGAAATGGCCATGTGCAAGGATTCAGCTTATCCCTACACACAGCCATCTTGGTTGTAATGACTATTCTGATCACAGGTGACTACGGCACACTCTGGACCTTCCAGAACAGTCATTAAAAGTGTGGGGAGGGACCTGAGGAGGAGATGACACAGCAGTCAAAGGCAATTGTTTGCAAAACCTGAGGGCCTTGGTTTGATTCCCATGTAAAGCCAGATGCACAAAGTGGCACACGCATCTGGAATTTGATTGCAGTGGCAGGAGGCCCTGGCATACCCATACACATATACTCTCCCCAACCAAAAACACAACTATATTTAAAAAGTGTCAGGAGGTTGGGGAGATGGGTCAGTGGGCAAAGAGTGTACCTTTCAAGCATGAGGACCCAACTTTGGATCCCCAGCAACCATGTAAAAACTGGGTGTGGTGGTACTCATCTGTAATCCCACGACTGGGGAGGTGGAGATAGGAGGATCTCTAGGGTTTGTTGGTAGAAAGTCTAGCTAAAGAAATGGTGAGCTCAGGGTTCAGGGAGAGACCTTATTTCAAAATAAGGTAGATCAATTCGGTCAGCTGGTAGACCAGCTGACAGAAAGCTGGAAAAAGCTGCACTGCATGCAGCTTATGGGAGACAGAAGCCATCAGTGGTGAAAACGGTGGACACTGCAAGCCTCAATTATGGCCAGTCAGGCCAAATGAGACAATGGGTGCACTAGTGGCATGTCTGTTGTGAGGGAAACCAACTGCTCTCTAATTGAACTGGAGACCTGCTCTATGGGAGAGAATACATGTCTGATACTGAAAACCTAATCAAAAACCTATGGTGGGGGAGGTCATTAGCATTAGGAGCATAATGTCTGCTCTTGTCTGGCTAATTGCATATATTATGCCCACCAAACTGCTCTGCAAGCTCTTTACTTAATGTTCATACCCATATGTTAATGCTACTCTCAGTTTTGGTTAGAACAGCTTCTCTTTTCAGATGGCAGTGACCTTGGGATGACTCAGAAGGCACCACAGTGCTGAGAAAAAGTGACAGAGGAGTGCTCAGCCCTGAAACATCTCTATCACACTTTCTAAGGCTCAGGGTCCATTGTGGAAGAGGTGGCGGGAAGAATGTAAGAGCCAAAGAAAGGGTAGGACTCCTTACAATGTGCTCCTCCATACACAAAATGGCCTGGATACCCATGACCTCATGGTGCCTGGCACTACCTACACAAGACCATCATAATAGGTGGAAAATCTGATGACATCAAAATAAAAGAGAGGATGATCGAGAGGAAGAGGGGATATGATGGAGAGTGGAGTTGTAAAGGGGAAAGTGGAGGTGGGAGGGAATTACCATGGTTTATTGTCTATAATTATGGAAGTTGTCAATAATAAAAAAATTAAATATTTTTTTTCTGGTTTTTAGAGGTAGGGTCTAACTCTAGCTCAGGCTGACCTGGAATTCACTATGTAGTCTCAGGGTGGCCTGGAACTCACGGTGATCCTCCTACCTCTGCCTCCTGAGTGCTGGGATTAAAGGCATGTGCCACCACGCCCAGCTTAAAAAAAAAAAAAATATATATATATATATATATATATATATTATATATATATATATATATATATATTTGTTTTTGGAGAGGAGAGAAAGAGAGAATGGGCACACCAGGGTCTCCAGCCACTGCAAACAAACTCCAGATGCATGCGCCACCTTGTGCATCTGGCTTATGTGGGTCCTGGGGACTCAAACCTGGGTCCTTAGGCTTCACAGGCAAGGTGTTGGTCCTTGCTTTCACCTTGTTGGGGTCAGAGTCTCTTGCCCATATGAAGCTCTGTGGTATGTGAACTTCAGGGAGTCTCCTAACTCTGTCCTCCTCTTGCCCTAGATGGGCTGGGTGGGATTTTACAGTTCTACACTATTATGTCCAGGTTTACGTGGGTTCTGGGGCTCTAAACTCAGGTTGTCACACATTCACAGCAAGTGCTTTACCCACTGAGCCATCTCCCCAGCCCTGTAGCTGCATCTGGAATAGGACTTTACGGACTATAGGGGAGGTTGCTATGAGAACACATGATGTGAAAAAAAAAAAAGAAATGATAAATTACAATCTTCCGTGTGAATGTATTGGCAGAGGTCACACACTGAAAAGATGGCCCAATAGCTCAATGTCACTTGACTTCCTACTGTAAACCTTCCCCATTTCATCCTAGAACATTCTTTAGAAGCCTGAACTTTTTCTTTTCTTCCAAAAGAACTCTTGAGCCAGGCGTGGTGGCACATGCCTTTAATTCTAGCACTCAGGAGGCAGTGGTAGGAGGATCACTGTGAGTCTGAGGCCACCCTGAGACTGCATAGTAAATTCCAGGTTAGCCTGGGCTACAGCAAAACCCTACCTTGAAAACCAAAAAAAAAAAAAAAAAGAACTCTTGAACACCAGACCTAAAGAAAATAGCATGTGTCGACTACTTAATGAGCTTTAATTAAAGAGTGGTTCCTTTTCTAGAAAGAAATATTGCCAAGTGTATAACTTTGCCAAATGCTATTTTAAAGTGCAGGGTCTTGTAACCAAAAGCATTTTCTTAACTTTGCTGTTTTCCAAATTTCCTATGATGATCAACATTGGGTTTAAAAATGAAACATAAAGCCCCAATATTAACAAAAGGAAGAAAACAAAGCTTTGATGTGAAGCTTAGCTAATGGACTTCCTCACAGGACTGGTGAGAACTGCCCTTTCTCCCAACACTGGTGAGAACTGTCCTTCCTCCCAGGACTGGTGAGAACTGTCCTTCCTCCCAAGGCTGGTGAGAACTGCCCTTTCTCCCAACACTGGTGAGAACTGTCCTTCCTCCCAAGGTTGGTGAGAACTGCCCTTTCTCCCAACGCTGGTGAGAACTGTCCTTCCTCACAGGACTGGTGAGAACTGTCCTCAACATTTATTGAACTCCTACTATGTGCCCAACTCTTTGCTAGGCCTCAGAGGCAAAGACAAAAATGGCATAATGCTGGTCCTCAGGAGAGTCACAGCTTCATGCTCTTGTCTTCTCTGACTTTTCCTTCATTTGATGGACCAGTGAAGTACTATGGTTAAGAGCCTGGGCTTAGGGACCTGGGAGGATGGCTCAGTGCAATCCTCAGCATATGCTGAGTGACATCGTGGACACCTAGAATCCCACTGCTCAGCAGGTGGAGACAGGGAATCCCTGGGGCTCACTGGCTAACCTGTTTAGCTAAGTCAGTGAGCTTCCGGATCAGGGAGAGACCCAGTCTTAAAGAAAAAGGTGAAGAGTGAGTGAGGAAGACACCTGATGTTACCCTCTCACCTCCACATGCACACACACAACACATGCATGTGCACATGACCACGCACATATATATGTGCATAAACACTTATACATGGACAATACACACACACACACACACAGAGAGAGATACACATGCGTACATGCAAAGTCTGGACTTAGGAAATAGCATGCCTGAATTCACATCCTTGGCTTCATGTTTTACTGCCTGGTGACACTGGAGGGTTCAGTATATTTTTTGGGATCTTTCCCCTGGGCTGTACATAATGATGATGGTAGTAAGGACAAGGGGCATTTGTTGTGTCCTTCCTAGGATAAGGTCATTTTGTGTGGATTATCTCCTGTAGTCCTTATCAAGGTCCCAAGAAGGATTCTTTCATTGTCTCTCTATGTAAAAACTTTGATATAGGGAGATAAATTACTCCCCATCATAGGAGGGGTGGTGAGGAGGACCCTGACATGCATATAGACCTGGACTAACCCCACCCTCCTCCTCTGGGAAGCACGCAGCTGGGCAGTGGCTCTGAGCCCCAGGAAGTAAACCTAACTGCCCATTTTATAAATCAAATATGAGCATGCACCTCCTGCCTGGGGGGGGGGGATGATGACCTCCCGTGATTACTGCTCTGTGAAAATTGGCCTTCCAAAGGCTTCCCTCCTCTTCAGCCTCCCACAGTGCCTATTAGCAGTGCTGTGGCCTGCCACGAGAAGAGGCCACTCCCCCATAGTACTGCCTGTGGGTCTTGCTGCAGGCTGCTGGCACGGTCTATCTGCTGGGTTCCCGGCCACAGGATTTACTGTGCCTGGAAGTATCTACTACTTCCCACCCTGAGATATTAATCCTGACAGATGCAGCTGCATGGCATAAACACAGGCTGCTATACACTGAGAAGGACAGAGAGGGAGAAGGGAAAGGAGGAGGGGAGTGTGGAAAGGGGAAAGCAAAAGACTGTGGAAAGGTCTGCCTTTAAAAGTAGGAACCAGAACTAGAGAGATGGCTTAGCAGTTAAGGCACTTGCTTGCAAAGCCAAAGGACCCAGGTTCGATTTCCCAGGACCCATGTTAGCCAGATGCACAAGATGGCATGTGTGTCTGGCATTCATTTGCAGTGGCTAGAGGTCCTGGTCCTTCCTTCCTTCTTTCCTTCATTCCTTCCTTCCTCTCTCTTTCTCTCTCAAATCAATAAAAATAAATAAAGCAGAACTCAGTGATCTGACCCACTGTATTGCAAAGTTGTGACTTAAAGACAGACATCTCCTTTGTAGATCAAGGGGTGGAGGACAGTGAGCTTGCAGACACAGTTAGACTCTTGAAGGGGTTATATCAGGTGCAGAAGAAAATAAGGACAGTGTTGTAGGAGAAAAACAGAATTCCACACAGCAGTGCTGACTCATCCTTCCTGAGATAATCCCTATGTGATCCTATTTCTATGGAGGGTCTTGTTCCAGCACCAGCTGCATGAGATGTGAGGGTGGGCTACAGACTATGGGGGGTGGTCTGAGAACAGTGGCTCAAAGTTGGTGCCCAGGTAAGTAGGAGGTAGGACAAAAATACAAGAAAAATATGAGGATATGGGAAGGAAAGCAAGGAAAAGGAAAATGGCCTATTGTCCCGGGGCAGGGCGGGGGCCTCTGGCTTGCCTTTTCTGCTGATAAATGAAAAACACATCAAACCCCAGTGATAAGGCTAAAATCACTTGCTGCACCATTACATGTTGTTCTATAGGCATCTCAAACAAAGAGGTTGAAGGCCACAGATGAGTTGTGCTTACTTAAGGCTGAAATGACCTATACTCTTTAGTCATTAGCATCCACGTCTAATTCCTGGGTCTGGATGTTCCCCTCCATAAGCCTACCTTATGTTCTGGTTTATAAAATGTGGTTTGAATAAAAATGTCCCCCCATAGACTCATGTGTTTGAATACTTGATGCCCCACTTGGTACTACCTGGGGAACTTGTGGGGCCTTTAGGAGGTGGAGCCTTGCTGGAGGAAGTGTATCACTGTGTTACTGAAGGGGGTACTTGAGGTGTCATACTCCAGCCGTTTGATGCACTTTAGTTTTTCTGCTTCCTCCCTGCTAATGTGATGGTGTCATACCAGCTGTCTGCTCCTGCTATGCTTTCTCCACCATAATAGAAACTTCCCCTCAAAACTATAAGCCAAAATAAATGCTTTTTTTGGTTTTCCTGTAAGCTTCTTCTTGTCAGGTGTTTTGTTCCAGCAATGAGAAAGTAACTTATATACAAAATAATAAAAAAAAAATACCTGTTACCCTTGTAAATGAAACTCTTTGAGCAGTGCTAAAAAGGGAGGGGAGAGGCTTTTAGCAACCTTTAGAGATGTAACTTGAAGCCCACCAAAATCCTATATATACCCTTTGGGGCTGGAGAGATGGCTTAGTGGTTAAGGCACCTGCCTGCTAAGCCTTAGAACCCGGTTCCAATCTCCAGGTTCCACGTTTAGCCAGATGCAAAGTGACACAAGGGCACAATGCTGCACTTGCCCACAAGGGGCGCACACATCTGGATTTCATTCACAGCAGCTAAGAGACTGCTGGCACGCCCATCTCTGTCTGTCTCCCTCTCCCTCTCTCTCTGTCTGTCTCTCTCTGTGTCTCTCTCAAAAAAATAAAAAATAAAAATAAATAAATAAAAATGCCTTTGATAATCTCCAACTCAGCTTCTTACTGGCTAATTCTGAAATTCTTTTCTGTGTTAAAATCATGAATCGTGATTTGGCCTGAATGGAGGTCCTTAAGGAAAAAGGCCGTGGCAGGGAGGAGAGTGGAACAGTGTCCCTATCACCACTGACAAGTACAGAACCAACTGGAATTTCTCGATTGAGGAGCTATACACATTCATTTATTTGTGCGAACGTTTACTGAGCCTTCTCCATGATCCAAAGACTGCAATGAATCAAGGCAGGCAAGAAAACTAGCTCTGCCCATAGTATGACAGCAACAAATACAGAGCCAATAGAATCAGAATCTTTTTCTTCTGTGTTTGCCATGTTGTAGAGGAAGTCCAGGGCTTCTGGAATGCTAGCCAAGCAATCTACCAGTAAGCTACATCCACAGCCCTATGTTAGAAGCTTTTAGCATGACCTAATACTGTACTCTGAGATTGCAACACAGACTAGCCTGGGTGCTGTTGAACTTGAGCTGGAGGTTGAGTCACCAATGCTCATATTACTTCTACACTGGTACACCCCACACAGAGTCTGGGTGCTTTGAATGGCACTGCTATACAGCCTATGAGTATGCCCATAGGGTCGCCTGGTTACTGTGCCTCCCTGAGCCTCAGTTTCTTTATTTGGAAGCTGATGATCTTGGAGGATTGAATGAGGTCATGTATATTGAGTGGTTAGCACAGTCACTGGCATAAAGTAACAAGCGAGGAAAGTTACCCCTTGTCACTTGGTGACAGAGAACACACAACACCTTCATCTTCACTTGAAGCAATGATTCTTGGCATCACAGATGTCTAAGGAAATGAGTCTAGCCTTCCAGGCTTGACCCGGAACATGCCAAGGACCTCCAAGTACAAAACAGAGGGGTTGCTTGCCAGCCAGCTGGAGCTGGCACCACTCTCTTGGCCCCTCAGCTGGGAACAGGAATTGATGTTGAAGGAAAGTCTTGGGTCCTTGAGTGCTCTATAAGCTGATAATAAAATTTAAAATCGATGAGAAGGCTGACAGCAAACCAATGGTGGGGCCAGAGGCCAGGATGTGTCTCCATACACAGAGCAGATAGACAGGCTGAGCTGCAGAGCAGCCAGCGAACAGTCTCCTCCAAACCCATGTGCAGATTATCCAGGACAGTGAGGGCACCACTGAGCCTGGGACCCAGCCAGGACTCTGCCTCCTGGGCCACCACCTTCCCAGATAGAGAAGGCCCGGGGGAAACAACACTATGCCAGAATGGAGACCTGGACCCCAGCATCATGCTATTCTGTCATACAGCCTTCTGAGGGGTGCTGCCTAAGCTTGGCAGATTGTATTTGATGGCACCAATTCCATCTACATTTTTTTCTTCAATGGACAGACATTGTGGTCTGGCACAGAGAGATTCTATATATTTCTCAGCTGAGGGGCTGTACACATCATTTCTCTAGGTAAACATTTCTTGAGCCTTCTCTATGTGCCAGGGACTATGATGAAGCAAGGTGGGCAAGAGAGAAAACTAGCTCTGCCCATAGCCCATTCACCACCCACTGACAGGGGACTGTAGAGGAACCATCACTCATCATACAGCTGGCTGGGTGGAAGAATGGTTTCAGGGAGCTCAGAGAAGGTGGCGGCTACTCTCCCTAGGCAGTGGGTGTGTGGGAGAGGAGGTGCGCTGAAGGTAGCTGATCCTTGTTCCCTAAATCTGTTTTAGGGATGTGGTTGGCAGTGGGTTGTGAGGCGAGGGCCGGAAGAGGAGATTGAAGAGCTTGGGTTATATCAGGATCATAAGTGTCAAGGACTGGAATGAAACTTCCCCTGGGACAGGAAGCTGGAGAAAGAGAAAGGGAGAGAATCAGACCATGGGTGTGGGTAAGGAAAGAGAGGGTGGGAGGGAAAATTCAGGAGAGACGAGAGAAAATGTGTATAGGCACAATGAGGCACCCAGAATGTGAATGTGATAGATAGATTATATTGGTGTGTATGACAGAGACGTAGAGCCAGAGAAACACAGAGTCGGAGGGAGTGTGTGGCAGCGTGCGACAGTGATAGAGACCCACGGAGTTTATGGGACATGAGAGAGTTATGTTTGAGATGAGAAGAGAGACGTACATGGAGACAAAGAGAGAATGACAGAATGAGAAAGTATATGACAGAGAGAAAGGGGGAAGAAGGCAGGGAGAGGGAAACACAGAGGGAAAGGGTAAGAGAGAATGCTTAATTTTGAAAGCAAGTTAGATCTCTTTGGGGGGGTAGATATGTGTGTAGTATATATAGTATAGTGTGTGCATGGTGTGCATGCACTGTGTGTGTGTGTGTGTTTGTGTATGCTTTCCTCACACATGCATGCGGGGGCCAGAGGAGGGCGCTGGGTGTCCTTGGTTTCTTTTGCACATGGTTCCTTCAGGTGGACTCTCTCACTGAACTCAGAGTTACCATTTTTTGTCAGACTGGCTAGACAGGGAGTCCTGGTGGTTCTCCAGTCTCTGTCTCCCCCACAGAACCGGGTTTACAGGAATGCGTGGCTACATCCAGCTTTTTAAGAGGTGTTGAGAATTGAATTCAGGCGCCTTCAAGGCCTCAGGCTTGCACAGCAAGTGCTCTAACCTACTGAGCCATGTCTCCAGCTCCCAGGCCCTGTTTGATAGTTCGATTCCTAGCTATAGCTGGGCTCTGTCTTTGAATTTCTTGAAGATTTTCTCAAGATTCCCAAGAATGGAGCAGTCTTCGCCAGCACCCATGGGAGAGGCCTTCCTCCTTCAATAACTGGAACGGTCCTAACTTAATTGCTCTGGGAAGCCCACAGTAACTTACACGAATCCAACGGCTCTGTCCTGCCAGAACAAAAGACACAACTTAAACACTGTGTTTAAGGTCACCTTCCCACTTAAGCCTGGGCTACGGGCTGGGTGTGTCACCGGAGAAGCAACCCTTCCTGGGCCTCCCTGGAGCTATGACCTTCTCTTGGTCTTGGGACAAGAGCAAGAAAGAAAGGAGAAAATAATTAGCGAGCGAACAAATGAGCATCCTGTTCCCATTTCTGTTGCCAAGGCCAGTCATTTATTTTGACGGAGGTACTCGGTAAATTAAAGGCACATGTACATTAAGTGTGTTGATTTCATGCTCTAACTGTTTGCAGTGAAAACACCCAGACCCAGGCTATGGTTTGAAGAACTGAAGGCAGTAATTAACTCATAAGGTCTTAAACTAACAAACGACTTCCTTTACAAGCAAAGTGTCAATCGGACCTTGATTCATGAAGTCACTAATTGTTCTTCTTGGCTTCACATTTAGTCCAGAGCCTTTAGATAAATAAATACATTATACTGTGTCCCTGAATTGCATGTTTTGCAAGGATAAGTGACAGAGAGTCAATTAAAAACCAAAGCCCAGGGCTGGAGAGATAGCTTAGAGGTTAAGGCACTTGCCTGTGAAACCAAAGGAAACCAAAGGTTGGATTTTCCAGGTCCCATGTAAGCCAGATGCACAAGGTGGCACATGTGTCTGGAGTTTGTTTGCAGTGGCTAGAGGCCCCTGTGCACCCATTCTCTCTCTCTTTCTCTTTCTCTCCCTCTTTCTGTCCCTAATAAATAAATAAAAACAAAACAAAACAAACAACAACAACAAAAACAACACCTCAAAGCCCAATACTGCATACCTGGGTGGTTGGAGGTTGGGGGAATAATAGGGATATTTTCAGAAATCAGAAGGGCTTTCACGTTTCCAAATAAACCAGCACCAAGAATTATAAGCTTTTTCTCTCAGCTGAACAAGAAAGGGACAGCCAGGAGAAAGAGCTTCATTTTGTCCACCTCTATCTAGTAAAACCCATGGACACAGTGGCCTCCTGGGCCAGGCAGTTTCACAGCTGAGAAGGCATGAGTGCAGGGCTAATGTGCACAACGTCCGTCCTGGCATGGCAGCTCAGACCAGGCTCCTGTAGACAACTCCTTGGTGCAGATGGACCAAGACTCTGAATGGGCTCTGAGATGATCAACTGAAACCAGCTGCCATCCACAGAGAAAAGCTGCACAGCCTCCAGCACAAGTAGCATTTATTCCAAATATCAACATTTAAATCAAGTCTGCCCCTGAATGGTTCTCATCTACTGAGTTAACAGTCAAACATTTCATTTTCCTGTTGATCGGGTCCAGAATACTCCATTCAAAACATGCCATTTAGGCTAAGGGATATTTTGATCTCAAGGCTATTGAGAACCGACAAATGTAGGAAAAGTTCTTACACGTCCTGATTTCAAAACTTGGTAAGACGCTACAATAATCAAGACCATTTGCTACAGGGATAAGGACAGACATACGGGTTGCTAGAACTATAAGAGTCCATAAGCAAACCCTTGCATTTGTGGTCAGTGCTTTTTTTTTGGACAAGAGTGCCAAGACAAAGAAATGGGAGAAAGAATAGACTTTTCCACAAAGGCTGCAAAGGAATGGAATTGTACAATTTCGTTACACCACAGACAACTGCTAAGTGGACCATAGACTGCAAGACTGCAATACAAGAGCCTAAGCTGTAATGGTAATGCTCTGGAAAGAGACTAGGAAGAGGTCGTCATGAACTGAGGGGGAAGGCAAAGTCTTCCTGGGTATGACACCAAAATCACACATAACAACAGAAACAAATGAATTAAATGCACTGGAGCTTGAAAGAACATCAATAAGAAGGAAACAAAACAAAACAAAACAAAACAAAACAAAACAAAACAAAACATGGGGCTAGGGAGAGAGCTCAGTGGTTAAAGCACTTGCCGGAAACCTCAGCAGACAATCAGTACACAGGAATTGTCTGCAGGTGGCATGTGTACCCAGAAAAGAAAGCTGTGACTCGTCTGGCCAGATGAAGGCAGAAAGTTCACAGAAAGGCCACTTGATCTGGAGCTGACTGAAGTGCCTGGGCAAGGAGAAGTGAGACTGCAGAACAGAATGGGGTGGCGGTGTGACAAGGTATAGTATTGCCAAGATGCCAATGTGTTGAAGTGCGTTCACTCACGAGAATGTGTTCATTTGGGGTCTATTCTAGTGGGGAAACTAGAGCCAGATCCATCAGTATCAGATGAGATTTATTTCACAAAAGAGGAAGGAAGGAAGGAAGGAAGGAAGGAAGGAAGGAAGGAAGGAAGGAAGGAAGGAAGGAAGGAAGGAAGGAAGGAAGGGAAGGGAAGGGAAGGGGGAAGCATGTATTAGTTACTTTCCGAGTTGCAGGGACAACATACCTGAAAAATACCAGTTTAAGGAAGGAGGGGGTCTATTTCCATCTACACTTCAAGGTTACAGACTATTATGGCAGGGAAGGCATGGTGGCAGGAGCGTGGGGCAGAGCTAGCCACATTGTGTCCACAATCAGGAGGCAGAGAGTAATAAATGCTTGTGCCCAGTCTACTTTCTCCTTGGTATTTGGTAGGGGAGGGGAGACAGCCCACAGGATGGTACTGCCCACACTTAGGGTGGGTCTCCCCACTCAATTAACCTAATATAGAAAATTCCTCACTTATACCCAGAGATTTGTTTCCATGGTAATGCTAAATCCTGTCAAATTGACCGGCAGAGATTAACCATCACAGGGAAGAGGGAAGTGAGGGACGGAGTAAGGGAGGGAGGGAGGGAAGGCCCACAGCCAAAAACAACCCTCAGTGCCATTTTAAACAAGCTGACCTGTTTAGCAGTGTGGCAAGTTCAAGCATGCCCTGGCCCTGGGTTCTATGCAATTCCGTTCTTTCTGCGGAGGGATGTAATTGTTCAGAGCAGTGACAGTGGTGGCTTCTCCATGTAAGTTCTGCTCTTCACATCATCAGATTTCATACATGAGTGAAGGTGTCTTACAGAACAGTCTGCAGCCCTGAATTCAGGTGCCCTCTACAAAGAATAACTATATACATTGGAGTCTGGCACCGGGCCTCCTTAGCTTGACCTTTGGAGGGTTGTAGGCTCCCATTTTTGGTGGGATTGGCCTTGGGCAGCTCATGATGGGTCCAACTTGCTTCTGAGATGCTGAAATCAGCTGGGTCAGGTCATTGTGGAATAGTGTAGGTCCTGATTCAGGAGGTACAGCCCAGGTCACTGGAATTCTTATATAGGATCTGGCAACCTAATATCACTTGAATTAGCCTCCAGGAGAACTTGTCTAGAAGCAAGTGAGAGCAGTGGTACTAAAACATTTTTCAAAGTGTGGTCTTTCTTCCAGCATGACTTGATGAAGTCACAATATTGTTAAAATGTATTGCTGAGGCCCCAAAGTCTGTCAAGTTAGGAATTCATCCAGCTTGTCTACACAGCCTTTTTAATTTCAAATTAAATGAAAACTGGTTGCTGGCCTGAAGTAATTGTTTAATTTACAAAAAGAAAAAAATGATAATCAAACCTATTCTGTAAGTAGTGACAGCTGTTATATGTTGGGGTTTGTTTTGTTTTTAGTAGTAGAACAGAATTACTTTTAAAATGCCAGCATCTCCTACACTGACCTGAGAGATCTTCTGGTTTTCTTTCACAGATGAAAGCATCTGTGAAAGACCTTGAACCTGAGTTACATGTCTTCTTCCTTGAAACCCAACACTCGGCACTGATGAGGATAATACAAACAGGTTGCAGGTGAATGCAAGGACATTGCTATCAACCTTGAAATAGTGTGATTTGCTCAGAGTGGTGGTGGTGGGGGGGAATAGACTTCTCAATGCTATCTGGACTAACCAGAAGTAGGCTTCAGTCTGACATCACACTATAACACACCTGCAACACCTTGGCACCGAGCAAGTTCAAACTGAATCATGATCACAAGAATTCATTGTCCTAGTTTTTGAGCAGTTTATTGCTCTTGCTTTCCCCCCTCCATGCAAATTAATACCAAAAAAAAATCCCTTTCAAGTCATTAATATGAGATTATACCTCAACTCTTTTTTTTTTTGGAGAGAGACACAGAGAGAGAGACAGAGAGAGAGGGAGAGGAAGACAGATAGAGAATGGGTGCACCAGCAGTCTCTCAGCCACTGTGAATGAACTCCAGATGTGTGCACCCCCTTGTGGTCAAGTGCGGCATTGCGCCCTTGCATCACTTTGCATCTGGCTAAACCTGGGAACTGGAGATTGAAACTGGCGTTCTTAGGCTTAGGAGGCAGGCGCCTTAACCACTAAGCCATCTCTCCAGCCCATACCTCAACTTTTATGATGGAAGGGCTTACTATCCTATCTTTCTGAAAGATGCTACAATTTAAAACATATTGGAAGTTATTTGAGTGAGGACAGCTACCCTTTGTGAATGCAGCCTGAGCACAGATGCTAAACCATCAGTTAATCTTCACATTCAAGGCAAGGAAAGGGTCTTGAGACAAATTACTTTCTCTGTAGCCAGAAGCAATGTACAATGAGGAACATTCTCTCCAAACAACAGGAATAAATCTAGTTCATGTTTTTCATTGGGTACTGTGCCCATGAAGTGAGGGCCTCTCTGACAAGTACTCCATTCTAATATAAACTATGCTAAAATAATAATGTAAGTCTTCTTGCTTGTGATTAATATATTTTAGGAGTAAACTCTGAATCATTTAGGCAAATCATCCTGGCATATTCGTGGTAAGGACAAATTTTCAGCCTCTTATATGAATGATAAACAGCCTTTCACTTCTATTACCCTAAATAACCATAGGGACTTTTACCTCCAAGTTGTTCCTAACAAGAGAAAATTGCAGTGACACATGTTTATGTCACCGATCCCTACAGGCAGAAAATGCAAAATATACCTTTGAGATGCTAAGAGAACACAGAAAATTTACCAACCAACTATAGAAAATGGCATAAGCCTGGGGGCCCAGAAGCTGGGGGTGCTAGGGGTATGCATGCTGGAAGCAGACCCACTGATAAATGAAGCCAGCACTCATAAGACAGCTCAACCCCATTAATAACACATGGTGCCTGGGCCAGGTAGGATGTAGGATATTTATTGACTGTAAGGGTTTGCTAAACAAATTATCAGCATATAGCAGGAGCCATAATATTTACCTACATCCAAGGATAGCCTGAGACCATCAAGCCAGCAACAGGCAACAGGAAAAAAGACTGAACTTAGAAGTAGGAGCCCCAGCTTAGGGGTGGTGAACATTGATTGCAGCTTCAAAGAGCCTCCTGCTAAGAAATTAATAAAAATAGGTGATTCAACACTCCCCTTTCCCATGTCAAGAAAAAAGGTCTTTTTGATGTGCATAGTTTGTGTATCATGTATATGTATGTGTGTTCACATATGTGAGTGAGGTTCATATTGCCATGACATACGCGTGGAGGTCAGAGGACAACTTTCAAGTGTGGTCCTGGCTTTCTACCACTTTTTTTTTTTTTTTTTTTTTTTTTTAAAGAAGAGGTCTGAGCAAAGAATCTCTCTGACTCGAGCATTCCATGGGCCTATGATCAGTTGGTGTAACTGGTGGAGTCTGGTATGGTGCCTCTTCCTTTTTATTTATTTATTTATTTATTCATTCATTTATTTTTATTTTGAGAGAGAGAGAGAGAGAATGGACATGCCAGGGCCTTCAGCTGCTGTGAACAAACTCCATACATGTGCACCCCTTGTGGCACATGTGCGACATCACTGCTTGTGTCACTGTGAGTCTGGCTACATGGGACCTGGAGATTTGAACATGAGTTCTTAGGCAGGTGCATTAACCATTAAGCCACCTCTTCAGTCCCCACTTTTTTTTTTTTTTTTTGATTTTTTCAAGGTAGGATCTCACTCTAGCCCAGGCTGACCTGGAATTCACTCTGTATTCTCAGGGTGGCCTTCAGTTCATGGCGATCCTCCTACCTCTGCCTCCCAAGTGCTGGGATTAAAGGCTTGCACCACCATGCCCGACTCCAGCCCCCACTTTTGAAGCAGGGTCTCACAGTGTTCACCACTGCTTTGGCAAGGCTAGCTGTCCCCAGGCCCCAAGCTTCTGATATTTTCTCCTGTCTTTGCCTCCCTTCTTGCCCATAGATGTGGCTGGTATTACAGACACCTGACACAACATCTTTCTTTTTACATGGGTGCTGGGATTCCAAAGTCTAGTACTCATGCTTGTATGCCAAGTGCTTTATCCACTGAGTCATCTCCCCAGCACCCAAGAGAAATGACTTTTGAAAACAGAATTGTATTATTGTTACAGATGAGGAAACAAAGACAGTATATAACAAACCATAGACAGAACCAAGACCTTTGACCCTTCCCTGAATCCACTCCACCAAAATGTAATTCCTAAACAGTCCATTAGCAGATCAGCCATTCTATCTGCGTGTTTCTCCATTTGTGACTTGGCATGGAGGTCTGACATGGAGTGAGTTGGCATGGAGGTCTGACACCTGCAGTAAATATTCTGATGGTTATCAATTAAGATGCCTCAGGCTATAACGTAAAATAAAAATTCAACTTAACATAGCCCTGGAAATGCCACAAGGTGGTATGGGCTTTCAGGACTGGGTGGATGGAGAGGTGAATGGTCAGCCAGAGCTTTAATTCTCAGAGGTTCTTTTGATTCCTTCCTCTGCGTACTTATCTTGTACCCAGGTTGGCTGTCTGCATAGCAGAGAGACTGAAACTACTGACTCCTTAACTGGAATGCTTCTTCCCACAGTGAGATGAAGAAGGCAGAAACCTTGTTCTAATGCCCAACCCAGTCCTGAGCTGTCACCTACCAGATCAGCACTGCCTCAGCAAGTGACTGACATGGGACTTGCCAGGGACTAGGGCTGTTGCCCGTGTGGTGATGGAGGCATAGAAGCTAGGAAGGATACAAAACCACGCTATGAAAACGTGCAGGCAGTCAGAAGGCATGGGGAGTATTCTTGCATTTGATGTCACCTTCATGTTATCCTCCTCTGAGTATAAAGGAGATTCTTAGATTGGCATCATTAGGGGAGCCCTTTAGTTATTAATTATCATAGAAAGTAACTTTGGGGCTGGAGAGATGGCTTAGCGGTTAAGGCGCCTACCTGCAAAGCCTAAGAATGCCCATTCAAATCTCCAGGTCCCACATTTAGCCAGACACAAAAGTGATGCAAGCATGCAATGCCATGCATGCTCACAAGGGGGTGCACACGTCTGGAGTTCGTTCACAGTGGCTATAAAGGCCCTGGTGTGCCCATTCTCTCTCTGCCTCTTCCTCTCTCTCTGTCAAAAAAAAAAAAAAAAAAGAAAAGAAAAAGAAAGTAACTAAGTAACTTTTATTGGGTACTTACTATATGTCTGGCACTGTCCTAAGCACTTAGTCCTACCCAGTAAATCCTCACATTGGCATTTATAATGGAACATCTAGTTAATTTCTATTGTTAATTTGATCAGATCTGGAATCAAGTAAGAGAAACCCCTCTTGGGCAAGTCTGTGAAGGCATTTCCAGGAAGGCTTAACTGAAGGAAGAAGACCTTTCCCCAGAGTGGGCATCCCTTCCACTGGCAGCCTATGTATAAAGAAGTTTCAGGACAAAGCAGTGCCTCCTGCCGGGCAGCCCCTGCTGCTTGCCGGTGAGCGCATCTATGTTGCTGCCATCCTTGTGGACAGCAGAATGCAGCTCAGCTCCTTCAGCCTCCAATGTGAAGACCAGTGGCTCTCCAGGAATCCTCCAGGCCTTCAGCACCAGGCTGGAACTGCCAAGGCATTGTGGACTGAGCAGCTCCTGGGTTCTCACACTCTCCAGTATGCAGACAGCCAGTATAGCTCCACCCAGTTCATATTATGTAAGCCAATCTAATAAATCTCTTATAATATATAATTCATCATATCAATTCTGCTCCCCTTGTGAACCCTGACTCATAATGCATTTCTATTTTAGGAATGTGGAAACTGAGGCATAGAAAGGTCAAATAATTGCCCAATGTTACACAGAGAGTCAACTGAAGGTTAACACTAGCCCTGAATGCTTTCTGATTTATAGGAATTAATAGAAAAAAATCAAAACCTGGTCTAATTTTTTAAAAATAATTAGAATGGCATTTCTCTCAAAGGACTTTACAATTCATACATTCCATTTCTCCCCCACTGGCCATCTTACAACACTCTCACTCCCATTCATATCATTAGCTTTTTATTTAGAAACCTCTATTCCAAAGGGATGTTAACCCAAAGAATTGTGTCCTTTTAAAAAGTTATTTGCTGGATTCCCTCAGTTTGGGGGCCATGCTGTGTCCCACTATCAGTTGGTCCTTGTCATCAAACCCATCACCCAAACTGGAGCTCGAAGACACAGAGCAAAGGACCCCTGTGTCAAGGCTAAGACAAAACTTGGCCCCTTATCATGATCTGAGTGAGCAATGTCCTCCCACAGGCTCTCATGTTTCAATGCTTGGCTCCCAGATGGTGGTGCTTTTTTCAGGAAGTTCTAGAACCTTTGGAAGAGAGAGCCTAGTTGAAGGAAGGAAGTCACTGGGGATATGGCTTTGAAAGCTACCTAGGATAAATGGGGTTGCTAATCTTTCTCTACCTCCCTCCCTCCCTCCTTCCTCTCCACATGAGATGAAATGCTACTCCATTACATCCTGCTACCACAATGTTCTGGCTGTGAACATGTACCAGGGCACTGTGGAATGAGCCTTCTGAAATCATGAGCTAAAATCCATCTGTAGCAGATAGCTTCAGGTTCGCTGAGATGAACTTCCAGACCAGGCACAGTTATGGAGGAAGGGATATTATTTATTGAAGCTTACAGATCCAGGGGAAGTTCCATAATGGCAAGAGAAGTGGCCTGCTCTCCACAGGGCCAAGGAGAGAGAGAGAGAAACCAACCAGCCACCACAGCACACAGAGCAAAACTACAGTCAAAAGGTCACACAGCACACTTCAGGAACTCCTGCTAGGCACATTTGCATATCTTTACAATGGAATCTCAAACCCACACCATTAACATCTTAAGACTGGCCCCCAGTGACATTGCCTCTAGCAAGGTGATTGCAGATGCAAACTATAACTAGTAAAACACTGAATATATTGGGGGACATATATTCAAACTACCACACCATCCTTCAGGCCATTTGCCTCAGGGGTTTATCATAGCAATGACAAAACTCACGCACCTCACCACCTGCCTATGCTAGTGACAGTTCCTCCTTGAGGTTTCAAGATTAGGACCAGCATGCTTTCACTTCAGAGCCCTGTGTTTGCAATGTCCCTCCAGACAGCTGGCTCCAGTCTTCCTTCAGTCTCTGTACTAGTGTGATGGTTTGAATCAAATGTCCCCCATAAATCCATGTGTTCTGAATGCTTGGTCCCCAGCTGATGGCCATTTGGGAAGCCAAGCCATGCTAGAGGAGGTGTGTTACTGGGGATGGGCCTAGGGGTGTTGTAGCCAACCCCCTCTTGCCAGAGCTTGGCTCCCGCTGCTGTTTTCCACCTGCTGTGGCAGAGGTGACATCCAGCCTCTGCTCATGCCGTGCTTTCCCTGCCATCACAGAGCTTCCCCTGGAGTCTGTGAGCCAAAATAAAGCCTTTCCTCCCATCAGCTGTTTTTGGTCAGTTGCTTTATCCCATCAATGAGAAGGTGACTGCTACAATTAATATCCTCTTATCTCTCCAAAAAAAACAAAAACAAAAAACAAAAAAACCAACAACAAAGTCCCACTTTCCACCTCCTATGTTATATTAGTTGTGGTTGTATTTTTGGGGGGTGTGGGTATTTTTGCACATAACCTAGCACCATTTCTCATATTCTCTATGACAAACTCTGTTTGAAAGTCTCTCTACTTGTATACCCTCAGTAAAATGCAAGCATGCTGACATGGAGACTTCGCTCTTTTCACCGCTATATTCCCCCCACCACCCCCTGGTATAGTGCCTGACATCTAATTGCTGATCCCTACTACAGAGCAAATGGTTAAGCAAGTTCATATGGTAACCTTCTGAGACATTGGCAGTCTTCAACACACTAAAGGCTCGGGAAAGTCTTGCATAATTTACTTAAAATCAGTATTATCCAAATCTGACTGCTTACCACCCCTTTGCATAGGGAAAATACAAATATTTTGAAGAATAGAAATTTGTTAGAAATCACTTTGGGAAACACTGACTGGCGGGTCTCCTATTTACAGGTGGGGAAACTGAATCCCCGGGAGGTCAGGGTGCTCCCAGGCTCTGAGGACAGGGCCCTGCTCAGGATTCGTTGGCTCAGCCCCTCCGCATGTCGAATGGATCGAAGATCATTGGGGTTAATTATGTTGGACACATCAATCCATAAACACATCAATGAGTATGAATGGGCCATCTATTCTGTGCCTGGCCATTGACACCTTTGTTGTGACACTGAAAGCTTAGAGGCCACATTTACGGGAGATACAATCTTTCAAGAGCTGTGCAGTGGTTCTTGGAAGACTGGGGTTCACGGGCAGATAGGTTTCCCCAGAAATTGGAAGCCTCATTGATCTTGGCCATGCTCATCTCACTCTTGCATTTTGTTTATTTCTTCCATGTGCTCACCTCGTTGGTGCTCTCAGCTATGTCCCAGTTCTTGACCAAATGGGACACGGCCTTCTCGTTGAACCTAAGAAAATGATCTTCAGCAGCTGACAGGAGCGGCTGCGTGGAGAGGGTTGCAGAGCAGGCCAGGTGGCATGGGCTCCAGCCCCAGCACAGACGCTGTTTGTACTGAAAGTAGTGACTTCCTCACCAAGTGTTCTACCCCAGCTGGTCTTTGTCCTGCTCCTCTGAAAAAGTGCTTTTTATTTTGGTTTGTTTGTTTGTTTTTATCTTGCACTGTGTCACCTTTGTGCATCTGGCCAGAAATCGAACGTGGGTCATTAGGCTTTGCAGACAAGCACCTTAACTGCTAAGCCATCTCTCCAGCCCCAAAAGTGCTTTTTTTAAGGGCACCGTATCCTCCTAGCCACCAAAGCACTTCTGAGACCTCCTGAGGCCTCCTGAGGCCAGTAGTTTCAGCCACAATCGAGATGCACCCTATTGGGACACAGAATGCACTGCCCAGGATGTCCCCCACCTCACTCTATCTTCTGGTGGCCCTATCTGAGGTTCCCATCTGGGGCTCCACTCCCTGCCTATTTTCATCAATGAATCCAAGAGGCTACGTGTTCTCCAGGGGACCATTTCTTTAGATCAATGGCACTAAATGACATTTTATCTGCTGCTGATGCCCAGGTTTGTGTTAATAGCTGGTTTCTTCTACTCTACCACCAGAAACAAAACAAAGAAAATCAAAGGCCCATGATTAGAATCCAGCAGTGGCTGCCTTTGATAAGTCATGTTCCCTTGAACAATTCTTTAATCTTTCCATGCTTCTGGTCCTTAGAATGAGATATAAAGTGCCAACTTCACAGGGTTGTGATGGATGAAATGACTTCTTATTTATACTGTCAAACAGTAGATAAGCAATAACCAAGGTTATTCTCTTCTAGAGTATTTAATAAGTACACCCCAAGAAGAATTTGAGAGTTTTAAAAATCTCTGTGCATATGTGGTGTATGTGCATGTGTGTGCACATACATGTTTGAGTACATATACACCTGTGCCACACTGAGTGTGTGGAGGTCAGAGGCCAACCTCTGGAGTCAGTCCCTGTCTTCAACCTTGTTTCAAGGCAAGGGCTTTTCTGGTCCTCAGCTGTGTCTGCAAGGCTAGTGGGCCATTGAGCTTCAGGGGAATCTCCTAGCTCCACCTTCCACCTCACCATCAGGCACTGGGAGTACAGATGCATGCCACTGTGTCTGGCTTTATGTGGGTTCTGGGGATCTGAACTTGGGTCATCATGACTGCACAACAAGCACTTTGTCCATGGAGACCTCTTCCTAGCCCAGATTTTTAGATTGGCCCATTCTTCACCTCGCTTTACAGTGCAGGATCTTGTCATTATTGTCATAACAGCAACTTAGAGACATCTAAAGGGAGGATAGAGGTTCAAAGGTCAAAAGAACATGCTGGAGAGGAGGGGAGAAAATGTCTATCTAACTCCCACTGCACCCAGCAGGGACCTGCCCCTCTTGTGTTCTAGTGGGAACAGGGCATTGATGTTTATAACTCACTGCTCACCCAGACCCAGGAGATCTAGCTTCACACCTCCTGGGTTTTTCCCAGTCTACATGGTTCAGTCCCTCGCCAACCAAAGCCTGGCTTGCTACTGCAACAGGAATTTTGCTTTTGTGGTGATTTGAATCAGATGTTCCCCATAAACTCATGTGCTTTGACTGCATGGTACCCAGGTGGTGGCAATTTGGGAAGCAAAGCCTTGCTGGAAGAGATTTGTTTTGGGGGGCTGGCTTGGGGGTGTTAGAACCAGCTCCCCCTTGCCAGAGCTCAGCTCACTCTCTTGCAACTGTTTTTCACCTACTGCGGCAATGAGGCAATGTCGAGCCTCTGCTCTACCATCTTTCCCCTGCCGTCACGACGCTTCTCCTTGAGACTGTGAGCCAAGATAAACCCTCTCCTCCATCAGCTGCTTCTGGTTGGGTGTTTTGTCCCAACCATGAAAAGGCAACTCCAAAAGCTTTGTTCATTAACTTCTCATGTGGGACTAAGGAAGGTTAAGGTTTTAACTTTCAAAGATCCGTTTATCCTCTTTAGACAAGGTAAGGGAGGTGGAAACATGATGTCTATAAGCTAGGCCTCCAGGAGAGTAAAAGGGTGAATTTCACAGCTTACTTTCACATGGCCCAGAAGGAGGATTTGAAGGTTAGGGGCTCAGGAGGAAAGCACTAGGACTGGCCAGGAAGAACTCTTGAAGGCCTTGGATAAGCTTGGTATAGCCGAGCTCTCCTGCCTTCCCCACGGCCAGGCTTTGGAGATGCCTAGTCTCCCCTCTTCTCCAGGAGAACACACAGGCATCCATGAGCCAGTCAGTCCCACCATTCAAGCATGGTGAGGTACCTTCACAAGTCCTTCTGGCTGGTGAGGTTCAAGTGTGTCTAAAGTGGTCACAACTAGGATGACCAGTTGCCACGCCCCCCCCCCCCCAGCCCTGTTGCTCCCAGATCAGCCTCAGAAAGACCCTTGGAGTTGATCAAAGTTTATTCTCAGAAGCCAGGCATGGTGGCACATGCCTTTAATCCCAGCACCCAGGAGACAGAGGTAGGAGGATCACGGTGAGTTCGAAGCCACCCTGAGACTACATAGTGAATTCCAGGTCATCCTGGGCTAGAGTGAGACCCTACCTCGAAAAAAAATGCCTTGTTCTCAGCCCTCAAACCCTGACTTCTGGCACCTTCTTGTGGCCTGTAAAGGTTCTGGTATTATCCTCCTAACCCTTCTGTTCAGCCTCCTGCCACAGGCAGATGGTGACGCAGCTTTGAAAGTTCCCAAACAAGTGCCAGCCTTCCTACCTTGATGAGTGTTTACTGGAGCCCATCCAGATGGCAGTTTGGGGCTGAGAGCCAGCAGGGAACCATGGCTACACGCACGTGATACGTCCGAGATGCTCCCATGAGGGGCATTCATCTTCAAGCTTAGCTGCACACTGGAACCACCTGTAGGGTTTTTAGAACCCCTGATGCCCGAGTTTCACCCCTACCAAGTGATTTTATTGGTTTGAGGTCAAGGCATTGGGACTTCGCAGAGCTTTTAGCTGATGCAGGGGAAACACCGAGGTGGAAAGGCTTAACTGTAGAGGCAGGGTCATGTGCCATGCAGTGAGTGTGGCCCCACGTGGTGGCGCACTCTTTTAACCCCAGCAGTTGCACTTGGGAGGCAGAGATAGGAGGATAGCCATGAGTGCGAGGCTACCCTGAGACTATATAGTGAATTCCAGGTCAGCCTGGACTACAATGAAATCCTACCTCGAAAAACCAAACCAAAAGAACAACAAAAAAAAAAAAAAAAAAAAAAACCACTGCACTGTGGAAGTGCCTCCAGGAAGGAGCTCCAGCAGACACTGCAGGAACTATCCTGCCCTGGGAAGGAAGTAGATCCAAGGTGCTTCCTAGGGGAAGGGAAAGGGTATCTTGGAGGGTGAGAAGAAGTGGATCAAGTCCCCCAGTAAAGAGAAAGAAGAAAGAGAGAGAGAGAAAGACAGAGACACACACACACACAGAGAGAGAGAGAGAGAGGAAACAGGAGTCAGGAGAAAGAAAAACAACGGGAGAGGGGTGGTTTGGATTTCTGAGGTCCTGAGTAGTGAGCTAAGCAGCTGGAGAGATGAGTAGGAACTAAGACATGTAGACGTTCATATGTTCCTTTCTCTGTTGCTCTCAATACCTGAGGCAGGCATTGAGAAGTGCAAGGTTTAGGGGGGTCTTGTGTGATAAGGCCTGGCAGATGTTGAGATAGTTTCCTCCGCCCAGGTAGGGTCTCCCTTTAGCCTAGGCTGACCTAGAATTCACTATGTAGCCTCAGGCTGGCCTGAAATTCACAGTGATCCTCTTACCTCTGCCTCCTGAGTGCTGGGATTAGAAGCATGTCCCACCACACCTGGCAGAGAGAGAAAATGGGTGCACCAGGGATTCTAGCTGCTGTAAATTAACTCTGGATGTATGTTCCACCTTGTGAATCTGGCTTTACATGGGTACTGTAGAATTGAACTCTGGTCATTGGGCTTTATGGGCAAGGGCCTTAACCACTGAACTGTCTGTAGTTCTCGAGGTAGCTTTGAATACCACATGGCAAGGGGCAAGGAGCACTAGTGTGTGTATGTCTGGTCTCTGCCTTTTGTCTTGTAAAGCCACCAAGGACCCGAACATAAAGGCTTTACCTAAATAACCCGATCTGGTCCAAATCCAATTTTGTGCCCTTTGTGAGGCACGAAGAGGGTGGATTAAGTTCTCATCGTGATAGTACCTCATGCTGGGGATTCAGTTTCTATTTATGAAATCTTGGAGTCAGATACTCAAGCTCTATGTAAGCCACAGAAATCTTGTTAATATTGGAGCAAAAGGGACACACTAAGGAACTGTCAAATCTGGTGGCGTGGAATGGGATAGTAACTTTGGTTTAATTACAGGCAATGTGTGAAAGATGTATTGATGACGGGGGTGGAGCAGGGGGCAGAAGGGTAAGTGGCAGTGAGTGATCAGCTGATAGATTGATTAATAGATGAGCACTTGGATCTCCTTTGACCATATCCAATGATGATAAGAATAGACACTGTTTGGGGCTAGGCAGACTGCTCAGTGGTTACAGGCACTGTAACCATAAGCCTTCCAAGCTGAGTTCAACCCCCCAGAACCCATGTGAAGTTAAGACACACCCATGCAAAGTGGCAGATGCATCTATAAACCCCAATGTGTCTACAGCAATGGGAGGCAGAGTCACGGGAGTCCTGACACTCACAGGCCAGCCTGTCTGGCCAGCGGCAAAACAAGAGACCCTGCCCCAATCATGGTAGGAGAGGCTCAACACCCCAGTATTGTCTTCTGACCCCCACATGTGTGCACGGCATGTGCATGAAACACACACACACACACACACACACACACACACACACACACACTATACTATACAAATGAGAAAAACAAAAACAAGGCTAGAGAAATGGCTCAGCAGTTAAGGCACTTTCCTACAAAGCCTAATGATTAATTAGGATTCAGTTCCCCAGGACCCACATAAGGCCAGATGCACAAGGTGGCACATGCATCTAGAGTTCATTTACAGTGGCTAGAGACCCTGGTGTGCCCATTTTCTCTCTCTCTCTCTCTCTCTGTCTTTCCCTCTCTCACTCTCTTTTTCTCCTTGTAAATAAAAATATTTTTTTTACAAAAGAAAAAAAAAACTAGATACTGTTTTAGCCTGGGTCTATCTTGGAACATATACAGAAGTAAGCACTTTTTAAAAATCTGTATGCTATATCTTCAAAACTATTGCTACTACCCCCATTCTACAAATGAATAACTCAGTTTAAATAACTTATTTGAAGGCCACATAGATAGGAAGGGGAATGAGTCTAGGTTCCAACTGGGTAAAATCAGGGTGTTTAACCAGTAAGTCTGTGTTCCTTATTGGTCCTGACAAGCACAGTTTCCTAAGGTCTACTGACATCACTCGTCACCCAGCCATTTTTAGCATTCTAGTGGGGCCTGCTGCTTCCTTAAAGAAAAAAAAAATGTTTCCTCCTCCATCTCTTCCTTTTCTTCACTCTTCCTTCTTCTCCTCCTCCTTTTTCAGCAGGAACTCATATATCCCAGACTGAATGTGAACTCCCTATATAACCAAGGATGTCTTTGAACTTCTGATTCTCCTATTTCTATCTCCCAAGTGCTGGGATTATGTGCTACCACACCCAGTTTATGAGGTGCCGGGGTCAAGCATCCTAAGCAAGCCCTCTACCAACTGAGTTACATCCCTAGTTCAAGAAAACAGTCACTTCTAATTGATTCAGATGTCTGTTGCCCAGGTAGCATAACAGCATAACCCAAGGTTATAGAACAAGTCTTCCCCCATCTATCCTTGACTCACTCAGCAGATGCAAAGACTTAGTCTTGCTGCTTTTTTCTTTCTTTCTTTCTTTCTTTCTTTCTTTCTTTCTTTCTTTCTTTCTTTCTTCTTTCTATCACTTGTAAGCTAAGCACAGGTCCCCAGTTGGAAGATCTTGAACCATTTCCTGCTACTACTTTTTTTTTTTTTTTCCTAGGTAGGGTCCCGCTTTAGCCCAGCTGACCTGGAATTCACTATGTAGTCTCAGGGTGGCCTTTAACTCACAGAAATCCTCCTATCTCTGCCTCTCAGATGCTGGGATTAAAGTAAAGGCATGCTTCACCATGCCAGCCCATTTCCTGGCCTAGAGAAAGAGGCAGCTTTTCTGCGGCCCTCCTGGACTTGGGCCTTGGTGTGTGGGTGCTGGGAAGCCAAGCTGTGTGCCTTCCGGCTATGATCAGCCTGAAGCAAGGATCCTTTTTAGAAGTAGGTGTCCTGAATCACCGCATCCCTCCCTCCTACAGGTCACCTGACTTCCATAGACTCCTACATGCAAAGTTCAAGGCATGAGGTCACTCATCACCGTTGCCTTATACTAGGCAGGTCTGGACACACAGCCTTTCTGTCTCCTGGGGCTCCTGCCATTCAGCAGATCAAATGACTGGTGCTGACGGGAGTGGAAGCCACAGGGGCCACATAGCAGCCAATCTAGAAGGAAGAAGGAGGACACATCCCTTGTACCCCGCAGGTGACCCTTTCTGCTGCCACCAGAACAGAGTCTACCACTGAGTCCTGGTCGGTTTCCTTCTTTAAGTGGCTGTGTGTAGACATCTGTGTCTGTGATGTGCAAAATCATTGTCTGATGTGAACTGCACAAGGGATTGGCTCTGAGGATGGGTTAGGTGTTCATAATATGGTTGTGGAAAGATGTGCTTTGAAAACTAGCATAATATAAATTGCCTGCCTCAGCAGAAAATGCTTTCATGTAAAAAAAAAAAAAAAGCTAATGAGGAAAACATTGCCTGGAACCAGCCCACCAAATACCCAGCCATATGCCCCTGGTGACTTGTCTTTAAAGCAATGAGATCCTTTGATCCTCTGCCAACCTTGGCTCCTCTAAGCTTCTCTAGAATTTTCCTGGGTAAACTCTTCATTCAGGGTTCAGGGTTACAATTTAGCATGGTGAGGGTGAAACTGTTGACTTCCTTCTTTCTCTTGGTTCCTTGGCATTAGAGGTCGAACCGAGGGCCTCTTATATGGTTGACAAATTCCCTACCACTGTGCCAAATTCCAGCCCTTTTAAAAAAATTGTATTTTATTGCCCAAGCAGCCCTTGAACTCACATTATAATTCAAGCAGTATTTAAACTTGGGTTCTGCCTGCTGTCTCAGCCTTCTAAGCTGGAACTATAAGCCTGCAACCCACCAGGCCCAATGTGACTTTTTTTTTAGAGCTCACAGAGGAATATCAATGTCCCCAGAAAAAGTACGGGGGGTACAGTCTTCACCCAAGGCATGCAGTGACCTGATGAGGGTCCAGGCCATGGATACACAGAGCTGAGTCTGGATGTGTCACCTTGCCAACCCGTGGCTTCTCCTGCTGGGCAGGTTCCATACTTTGCCTCTTTCTAGTTAGTGGATGTTTTTGATTTGAGACCTACAAAAGGCAAACCAGACAGGTAGGGTGGTGCATGCCTTTAATCCCAGCACTCAGGAGACAGAAGTAGGACCCTGTAACTGCATAGTGAATTCCAGGTCAGCCTGGGCTAGAGTGAGACCCTACCTCGAAAAACAAAAACAAAAACAAAAAATACCAGAAAAAATACTTCAGGGCTGGAGAGACGGATCAGCGGTAAAGGCACTTATGTGCAAAGCCAAAGGACCAGGGCTTGGTTTCCTAGTACCCACATAAGGCCAGATGCATGGAGTGGCACATGCATCTGGAGTTTGTTTGCAGCAGATAGAGGCCCTGTCTCACCCATTCATTCTCTCTCTCTCTCTCTCTGTCCTTGCAAATAAATAAAATTAAAAAAAAAAAAAAACGCAATCCAAATGTTCAAAGACTACATCATGTGTAATGACAAGTTTGATCTAAGATAAGGGGAACTGATAGATATTGGGAGCAGTTTCCTTGGCGAGTACATGGAAGAGCAGGCTCTCATCCCATGTTAAGGATGAAATGACTTAGTTCGGTCCTGTAGGTCATCAACCCCTGCTCAGATGATGGAAGCTGCATCTTTGGGGACAATGTCTGCTTCATTCAGCATCACCTGACTGTTCAGCTCATGGGTGGAGCCAGGTCTTGGGTGTTCAAACCACTTCGTAAATGTTCAAGGGCAGTTTCCATGGCAACACTGTCTCACTGTAGGCCTAGGTTCTAATTTACCAGCTGACTGCCCAGGTGAGCTTTCCAACCACCAGGTGGAGACTGACTCAAGTCTATAAATTGGGGGATGCTTTACAGATTCAAAAGACAGCTTGCTGGGTTTGGAAATACCCTCAGAGGTTGCGCTCCTAAGGGATTTTCAAACCTGAGTGATCACAAACCCCCAAAGGAACACTTCAAACATATAGTTCCTTGCTTGCATCTGGTATGAAGGAGTCAGTGTTTGTCTCGCTGATTGGGGTCATGGTGTTTGTGACAGAGTGGCTTGCTTTAGAATTAGTCAGGCATAAGTCAAAAGATGGGTTCCTTTGGGAGACAGTAGCACAAACAACGGATGTAATGAGGGGGCACATGCTGTCATAAAGATGTAGGCAAGGAGTCAGGAAAGAGTAGAGCAAAGGATGTTAGGCCTGAAGGGCCAAGGAAGGGGATGGTTTAGAAGTGGCAGGTAGCTGGGCATTGTAGTACACACCTGTAATCCAAGCCCCTGGAAGATAGCAACAGGAGGGTCATGAGTTCAAAGCTAGCCTGGCTACACAGTGAGACATTGTTGCGAAACAAAAAATCAAAAACACGGGCTGAAGGGATGGCAGAGTGGTTAAGGTGTTTGCCTGCAAAGCCAAAGGACCCAGGTTCGACTCCCCAGGACCCACTAAGCCAGATGCACAATGGGGAACACACACGTCTGGAGTTCGTTTGCAGTGGCTAGAGGCCCTGATGCGCCCATTCTCTCTCTCTCTTTCTCTCTCCCTCCCTCTTTCTCTGTCACATAAATAAATAAATAAAAATAAAATATTTTTTTAAAAAGGTGTGCACCCCCACTCCTGCCTGAAAAATTTTTTTTAAAAAATCAAAAACAAAACCCGAAACAATGGATAGACAAAAGCATGTTTCCAGGGAAGCTGGTGGCCATGAACTATGCCCTGAGGTAGAAGAAAACACAGCCTCTCCCCTCATGATAGGAGACGGGAGGCCATTGTCCTCCCTGCTTTTGAGTCTGTTCAGCAATTGTCACGACTAAGTTGAAAGCAGTACAGATCCCTAGGCCCAGCTCCAGACTACCAAATCAGAACTTTTTGGGTATGGAGCCCAGATATTTATTTTGAAAAAGATTCCACAAGTTTATAATTGTTCTTCTCACTCAAGCCTTTCTTTTTATAGAAGAAACTAAATCCTTGTCCAGAATCTCAGAAAGCCAGACTGCAACCTGGATCAAAAGATCAGACACCAGTTCTGGGGCAAGTCCTCATAAGAAATGGAGCAGTCCCAGCAGTAACGGGGCTGGGACACTGTGACCTTGTTCCTCCAAGTGCTCAGTATGTGCCAGCTGTAGGACTTGACCTGTGCTGCCGGGATGGCTTCTTAGAAAGTGGAATAAGTCAGAACATATAAAGGCTTTGAAGCATTGTCTGTCAAATAAAAGACTCAAGCAGTGGTAGCTATCATTCTTTTATTTCTAAATATTTCTTATTTTTATTTATTTAATGGAGAGAGACAGAGACAGAGAGAATGGGTGCACCAGGGTGTCCAGCCACTGCAGACAAACTCTGGACGCATGCACCACCTTGTGCATCTGGCCTATGTGGGTCCTGGGGAATCCGACCTGGGTCCTTTGGCTCTGTAGGCAAGTGCCTTAATTGCTAGGCTATCTCTCCAGCCCCATAGCTATCATTCTTATCAGTCCTTTTCAGTCTCATAACAACCTTCTGAATTTATCACTTCTTCTTAGAACAGATAAAGAATCCAAGCCGAGATTATTTGAGCCCCTTCCCCCTGTTGCCAGCTTCTAGGAGTATGGACACAGGCCTGTGTGCTGCCAAGGCCTTTGCCCTTTCCTATTCAGGAGGCCATGCCATCTTCCCAAACCCAGGCTGATGTGTGAGCTCTCTCTCTCTCTCTCTCTCTTTCTGTGTGCATACATACTTTTTTTTTTCTGTACAAATGAAGGGAATAAAGTCTATGCTCACCAATGGAGGCAATCCACCCATCCACCATGCTTCCATCCTGTACTATTATAATTAGGACTGATGCTTACCAAAGTCCATGCTGAGTCGGGAAATGGCCTCATTTGAGCACATCATCCAGCCATAACCAGCGAGCTGGAGTGGGCTTGTGAGATGAAATGTACTATGCTATCCCATTGCAACAGGTCCACTTAAAAAGGAGGAGGAGGAGAAGAAGAAAATCATCCTTCAGGCAAGAATTGCTTGTAAAAAACAAACCAGATATCCTAGAACCTTGCTGAAACCGTGTGTATAAAGGTTGTGTGAGGTTGGCAAGATAGCTAAGTGGGCAAAGTGTTTGTTTTGCATCCATGAGAGCCTAAGTTTAATCCTCAGAACATACATTAAAAAGCTGATCAAAGGGGCTGGGAGATGGCTCAGCAGTTAAAGGTACTTACTTATACAGCCTGCTGGCATGGATTCAATTCCCCAGCACTAACGTGATGCCAGGTGCAAACTTGCAGCTACAAGAGACCCTGGCATGCCCCCCCACGTGTGCAAATAAATAATTTTTTTAAAGCTGGGCAAGGTGGCACACTTGTTGGGTACCGGGATAGAGACAGGTGGATCCCTGGGGCTCTCCAGCCAGCTAGTCTAACCTATTTAGCAACTTCCAGGATGTGAGAGACCCTGTCTGAAGAAAGAGGAATGACATTCCTGAGGGTAGAACCTGAGGTTGTCCTCTGGTCTCTACATGCACACACATGTATGTGCACATACATGAACATGTACACATACATACATGTAAAGGTCTCCTGAAAGACTGAGCAAATCACATACAGTCTCTGAGCTGGGGGTCCTGGACTGTGACTAAGAAACAACACTACCATCTCTCATGATTGCCACAAGAACTAAAAGAGAAAGTGTTTGCAGAAGCACTCACAACGACCTAACGCATTGTGTATACACAGATCTGTTCATTAAGAATAATGCTGCAGGCTGTATGGCTGTAGTGACATTAATTTCATAAAAACATGAATGCGACATGAGTAATCTCAAGCCCTTTTCTTTCACTCTCTATTGATTTAACATCCAAAAAGGTAGGAACACTTTCTTGCAGCTGACTATTTTATGGCTCCTATGCCTCACTGAAATATGGGCTCCAGAAGTTTTAGACTGCATAGAATTACTTCTCCTTTGATCTCTGAAACAATCCACACATGCAATCCCTAGTGCAAGAAAATTCTGGACTTCCAGGTAAGATGGCTGCATAGGAGTCACACCAAACCAGCCTAGGGAGGGATTTAAGCAAAACCATAGCAAAATACACTTTTCTTCTGAAAAGTGAAGGTGTATAGGTTTTTTAATTTAATTTTTTTATTGACAACTTCTATACTTACAGACAATAAACCATGATATTTCCCTCCCCTCTCCCCACTCCCCTTCAGAACTCCACTCTTCATCAGATCCCCTCCCTCTCACACTTCATGTTCATTTCATATATTAATGTTACTCTCACTTTTGGTTAGAGAAGCTTCTCTTTTCAGATGGCAATGACCACTGGGATGACCCAAAAGGCAACATAGTGTATAGGTTTTTATCGGCCACAGTGGAGAAACAGGAGAGACCAACATCTACCAGAAAAGAAAAGCTAGCTAGAATCCCATGGTACTTGGCATGCACGGATCCTGGCACCAGCCCAGCCGGTACCCAGCTACAGGAGTAAAGACCAAACAAGAGGATTTTCCAACTTCATCAGGTCTGAAGGAGAGACAGTGAAGATCAGCTAAGGAGCTGCTGAAAAGGGATACAGGTGGGACCAGCTGAGCAGTTCTAATACAACTCCAGGCTTCCTGCACTCTCCTATCTCCCAACCATCAGAACCATGAACCTCTGGAGAATGCATTCAGCCCCCATGGCAAGGCATCCAGCACAGCTGATCAGAGCACCAGATTCACAGCACAACACGGAGGGATTGTGGTGAGATTGGAAGCCACTCCAAAAGGTAACAAGGCTGGCTAACAAAAACAGGTACATAGGCCTGCACTGGAAGTGCTAATCTTGCCTTCCATGTCAGGGCAGGTTATGGGTTACATATTCATGGTTGGCTTTACCATTTTCAATTAAGCTGTATTTGGGGGTTGACTATTGCCTTTGATGCATTCAGATTCATAGGGCATTTGTCTTTTTCTTCTGTCATTATTGGGGGCAGGGTCTGATTCAGACCCAGGCTGACCTGGAACCTATTTTAGAACTGAAGTCTCAACCTCCCAGCAGACAGAATTAAGGGTGTACAGCAACACACACCCTTAGGGATTTTGGCTTTATAAGGTTATCTGTTTGTTTTGATCCCCACACTTGCATACTCTGTGCTGTTTTTTATTTAATATGTATATTGCTCAGTTGAAGTTGATAATTTTGCCAATAAATTGCTCCACCCAGGCCACTAGAATACTTTAATGGCAGGTAAACTCAACATCTAGGATTACTTCTGTGGTTGGGTTAGAGTACAAGAGCTACACTTTGCACCTTAAACTCCTACTCTGAAGATATATAATGTTGGATTTCCATGTCTAAGAGCACCACAGATAATTAGAAAACCTAAGCCTCAAATCAACTCAGGATGCAAAAATCACTACATTATAATACAAGAAAAACAAATAATCAAGAAATTATAAATTATAAATTCATCAGAAATGACCCCCAATGAGACTGTTTTAGATGAAATGTCTGACAAAGATTTTAAAAAATGATTTTATCTATACTTAAAGAAGTCAAAGAAGAAATCAAAGGAATTAAAGAAGAAAACAAAGGCATTAAATAAGAAAACAAACTCCTGAAAGAATTCCAAGAGAACACAGGAAACCAGCTTAATGAAATAAGGAGGTCATTATAAGACATGAGTAAGGAAATAGAAATACTGAAGAAAAAAACAGGCTGAAATTCTAGCTCTGAAGAACACAGTCAGTCAAATAAAAAATTCTGTGCAAAGTCTCACCAGTAGAATGGATGAAGGAGAGAACAGAGTGTCTAAACTAGAAGACCAGGTGGCAGACCTAAAGAGTCCAACAAAGAGAAAGACAAGCTAACAGGAAGGTATAAATGGGAATTTCAAGATAACCAGGACACTATGAAAAGATCAAACATAAGAATTCAGGACATAGTAGAAGAATTTCAATATAGAGGCTTAGTAGGCATTTTCAACAAAATCATAGAAGAAAATTTCCCCAAATTGGGGAAAAAATGCCAATGCAAATACAGGAAGGTTTTAGAACACCAAACAGACAAAACCTGGAAAGGGCCTTTCATTGCCATGTTATAATTAAACTATTAAACATGCAAAGCAAAGAAAATATACTGAAAGCAGTTAGAGAGAAAAAGCAAGTCACCTATAAAGGTAAGCCCATCAGGATCACAGCAAATTACTCAATACAAACTTTAAAAGCCAGAAGGGTTTGGAATGATGTATTCCAAGTTCTGAAAGATAACAACTGTAAACTAAGATGACTTTATCCTGCAAAACTATCTATCTAAATTGATGGAGAAATAAGGACATGCTACAACAAAAACAGGCTAATGGAATTTATGACAAATAAACCAGCACTACCGAAAATACTTGAAGGAATCTTTCATGCCATAGAGAAAGCAAAGCACACACATGAGGAAACAGGAAAAAAAATAATAAACCATATTCAAATAACAGTTAAAACAAGAGAGTAAAGGGAAATCAGGAAGTACTACACAACAAAAAGAATGGTGAGAGTAAACACATACCTTTCAATAATAACTTAATATCAGTGGCCAAAAGAAAGGGCTTGCAGACTGGATTAAAATGCAGGATCCTGCCATTAGTTGCCTCCAGGAAACTTATCTCTCAATAAAAGATAGACACTGTCTTAGGGTGAAATGATGGAGAACAGTATTTCAAGCAAATAGACCTAGGGAACAAGCAGGAGTTGCTATCCTAATATCTTACAGGATAGATTTTAAACCAACATTACTGAGCAGAGATAAAGAAGGTCACTTTATACTGATTAAAGGAACACTCCAACAGGAGGACATTACAATCCTAAACATATATGCACCTAACATGGGGGCTCCAAATTTCATCAAACAAACACTATTAGACTTTAAGTTCACAGATAACACCAAACACAATTGTAGTGGGTGACTTCAATACCCCACTCTCATCATTTGACAGGTCATCCCAGCCAAAAGTAAACAGAGAGACATCTGGATTAAATGGTGTCATGGAACAAATGGACCTAACAGGTATCTATCTACAGGCAGCTACAGACATGTGATTTTTGACAAAAATGCCAAAAATATTCATTGGCGAAAAGATAGCCTCTTAAACAAGTGGTGCTGGGAAAACTGGATATCTGTATGTAGAAGGATGATAATAAATCCTTGACTTTCTCCATGCACAAGAATCAAGTCCGAATGGATCAGGAACTTTAATATCATACCTCAAACTCTGAAACTGCTAAAGGAAAAAGTAAGGGAAACCCTTCAACATATTGGCATAGGCAATGACTTTCTGAATATAACCCCAATTGCTCAGGAAATAAAACCACTAATCAACCACTGGGACCCCATGAAATTACAAAGCTTTTGTACAGCAAAGGATACTGTGAATAGAGCGAAGAGACAGCCTACAGAATGGGAGAAAATTTTGCCAGCCATACATCTGACAGAGGATTAACATCCATAATATACAAAGAACTCAAAAAACAAAACAATAAGAAATAAAACAACCCAAAATAACCCAATTAAAAATTGGGCTATAGAACTAAATAGAGAGTTCTCAAAAGAAGAAATACAGATGGCATATAAATATCTAAAAAAGTGTTCTACATCCTGAGCCATCAGGGAAATGCAAATTAAAACTACTTTGAGATTCCATCTCACTCCTGTCAGAATGGCTATCATCAAGAAAACAAATGACAATAAATGTTGGTGAGGATACAAAAAAAAGGGGAACCCTTCTACACTGTTGGTGGGAATGTAGTCTGCTACAGCCATTGTGGAAATCAGTGTGGAGGTTCTTGAAACAGCTAAAAATAGATTTACCATATGATCCAGCTATAGCACTCCTAGGCATATATCCTAATGACTCTTCTTACTACCTTAGAGATACTTGCAGAACCATGTTTATTGCTGCTCTATTCATAATAGCTAGGAAATGGAACCAGTCTAGATGTCACTCAACTGATGATGGATAATAAAGATGTGGTACATTTACACAATGGAGTTCTATTCAGCAGTAAAGAAAAATGCAAATATGAAATTTGCAGGGAAATGGATGGATATGGAAAGGATTATACTAAGTGAGGTAACCCAGGCCCAGAAAGCCAAACATCACATGTTCTCTCTCATTTGTTGATCCTAGCTACAAATGTGTAGACGTGTGTGAGTTGGAACCAAAAATGGTAGCAGAAGCCAATAAGCTAGAAAAAGGCTATAAGTGAGGGAGGAGAGGAAAGGACTTAAGGGGATGGTATTATATATGTGTAAGTAGAAGAACAGATTACAGGGAGTGGAATGGTTTAAAGTGAGTCCAGGGGAAGTGATTGAGTAAAAAAAGGGAGAAGGTTCAATCAAAATTCAAGATATTCTGAAAAAGACATATGAAAACCTACTTTTTTGGATAATGGCACATCCAGAAGCCATAGATTGTTACTAGAAAAATTTCAGTGCCAGGGATAGGATACCTTCCAGTCAGTTATTGGCCAGGGAGGTCCCTGTTCCCTCTAAAACATTACAGGCTATTCCCAGGACCCTTGGTTTCTCACAAAAAACAGATGGTAAGACCCTGTTGCTGAAGACTTCACATGTTTAGGTGGCAAGGTCTCTGAGAAATCAAGCTGGGGCTAAGATGAAAACCTCCTCCCTGTAGACCAGCCAACTGAAAGCTGAAAGAAGCTGCAGTGCATGCAGCCCTGTGGGCACAGAAGTCATCAGCGGTAAAAACAATGGACACTGAAAGCCTCAAATTTGGCCAGCCAGGCCAAATGACCAAATGGGAGCAATAGTGGCATGTCTGCTCTAAGGGAAACCAAGTGCTCCCTAATTGGACTAGAGGCCCGCTCTATGGAAGGGAATACATGCCTGGTACTGAAAACCTAATCAAAAGCCTATAACAGGGAAGTCATGATCCTTAGGAGTATAAAGACTGCTCTTGTCTGGCTAAATGCATATATTATTCCCACCAAACTGCCCTGAAAGAACTACACTTAATGTTCATATCCATATATTAATGCTACTCTCACTTTTGGTTAGAGAAACTTCTCTTTTCATATGACAGTACACACTGGGATGACCCAAAAGGCAGCATAGTGCTGAGAAGAAGTGACAGAGGAGTGTCCAGCACTGAAAAATCTCTATCACACCCTTCAAGGCTCAGAGTCCATTGCAGAAGAGGTGGCGGAAAGAACGTAAGAGCCAAAGGAAATGTACGACTACTTACAATGCAACTGTCCAGACAGAAATTGGCCTCGATATCCATGACCTCGCAGTGCCTAGCAATACCTTCACAAGACCCTCATATTAGGAGAAAAAGATGATGACATCAAATTAAAAGAGACTAATGGAGAGAGGGAGGGGATATCATGTAGAGTGGGGTTGTGAAGGGGAAAGTGCGGGAGGGAAGGGAATTATCATGGTTTATTGTCTGTAAGTATAGAAGTTGTTAACAATAAAATTATATGTAAAAAAAGAAAATTCTGCAATAATCAGGGTTACTAGCCTCTCCCTACAATTCTCTGGCCAGATGTACGATATCATTTAGAACCTTTAGACATTAGAAAAGCAATCTATACACTTTCTTTGTGTTGGTCAGTACTATAATCAAATCGTTAGTATATTTGTAGAGCAACATATGACCATTCACACTCATGCAGTTAAAGAGGCCACAGGCCGCTTCATGCAGGGGTTTGAGCCCTGGAGGATTGAGGCTGGGTTCAGGTCTGCTCCTCACATGAACTTCATTTCCAAAGCTTTGTAGATTTCACAATATAAGATGAACAATAGCTGGAACATCTGCATCTCCTAAGGAGAAAGAGATCAAGGAAGTGTCTGCCAACAATTATAAAACTAGCCAAGATCCACCAGACAGAGATTCAAGGGAATGAAAATCAGCCTCCTTCCTGCATGCCACTGCCAGAACTGTGCTGTAAAGCCCAGCCTGCTTCACACTGCTCCCTGACTTTACATTGTGCATGACCACAAACCCTGTTATGGCCCAGATATAAAATGTCCCCCATAGCCTTATGTGTTTGAACACTTGATCTGTTTTTTTTTTTCTTTTTTAAAAAATTTATTTATTTATTTGAGAGAGACAGAGGAAGAGGCAGAGAGAAAGAGAGAATGGGCATGCCAGGGCCTCCAGCCACTGCAAATGAACTCCAGACACATGTGCCCCCTTGTGCATCTGGCTTACGTGGATCCTGGGGAATTGAACCAGGGTCGTTAGGCTTTGCAGGCAAATGCTTTAACCTCTAATCTATTTCCCCAGCCCAGAGACACTGTTTTGAGAGGGTGTAGAACCCTTGGGAGGTGGGAACTCACTGGAGGAAGTGAACCTCTGGCGTATAGGCTTGGAGTCTATATCCCAGTCCCACTTCCTGTGTCACCTCTGCCTCCAAATGTGGGCAAACAGCCTCATGCTCCTGCCATTACAACTGAAGCCATTTCTGCCACTATGCCTTCCTCATCAAAGTGGACTGTAACCTCAACCCATGAGCCAAAACAAACCCTTCCTCCCTTGAGTTACTGCGTGCCAGGCAATTGGCCACAGCAATGAAAAGAGAATCTAACAGAAGGCCCAACATTCAGCTCCTTAGCCTGTTTCACAAGGACTGTAGTGATCTAACTCCTGCCAGACCTTAAGTCTCGTCTCCTGACTTCTCTCCAGAAATAAGCCATTTGGAACTCCCCAATGCTGGACACTTCCAGTGTTTGTACCAGCTCTGCTCAGCATGCCCTCAACCACCTTCTCACCCTGCCGAAGCAGCACACAATGATCATGGGTCAGTTCTTAATATGGTTTGAACCAGGGATGTTCCCAGCTGGTGGCCCAGTGTTTGGGAGGCTGTGGAACCTTTGAGATGTAAAGTCTAGCTAACAGATGTAGGTTGCCAGGAGCAGGCTTGAAGGTTATAGCTGGGTCCTGCTTCTGGTCCTGTTTCTGTTTCTGCTTCTGCTGCTTCTTCTTTTTAACTTTTATCAGAGAGGGAGAGAGAGCAGGGAGAAAGAGAGACAGAATGGGCATGTCAGGACCTCTAGCCACTGTAAATGAACTCCAGACCCATGTTCCACTTTGTGCAGCTGGCTTATATGGGTACTGGGGAGTTGAACCTGGGTCCTTAGGCTTTGTAGGAAAGCACCTTGACCACTAAACCATCTTTCCAGGCCCTGGTCTCTGCTTCTTGATCCACCAAGATGAGAATAAGCAAGCTGTGTCCCATGTTTCCACTGCCATAAATGGAAACACTTCAGCCCCACCTGCCCCACCAGCATAGGCTGTTTCCTGTGACCTTGTGAGTAAAATAAACCTCTTCCCTAAAGTGGTTTCTGCCAGATGTTCTGGCTCAGCAAGAAGAGTAACTAGCATAATCTTGCTGCTAGCCCTCCCCTGGGGCCACATGTAACTGGGTGCATGGCTCTGTGTAACAGCTACTTTCTTGTTGCTAGGACAAAATGCCCCACCAGAAGTAGCTTAGGGAAGCAAAAAGGTTTAATTCTACTTAAAGTTTCTAGGGGAAGTTTCATCGTAGCTGGAATTGGAAGCCCATGTCATGTGAGATACGAGCTTCCTAACCAGACTTAGGAAGTAGAAGCAAAGCCAGGCTGAAACACATCAAGGCTCACCTCCAGTGACACACTTCCTCCAGCAAGCCCCCTCCCACACCCACCTCAAGGTTCCACCACCTTCCCAAACAATGCTACTGGTGAGGATCAAGTATTCAAACACGTGAGCTTGTGAGGGACATTTTATAGTCAAACAACTTTAGTCATTGAGCTCTAGTCCAGAATACAGTCACCCTCCCACCAAGGCAGTCTCCACGTGCCAGGGAATGACACCCCTGTGTATCCTCAGGGCCTGGTGTCATACACACCACAGGTGCTCAGTACACATAGATGACAAGGTACCCATGTCCCTTGCTAAAATCCCTTCAGTAGCTTCTGCTGCTCTCAGCAAAAGGCCACCATCTTAAGCTCCTGCATCCTCAGGCCGCTACCTCCCTCTCTTGCTCCATCTCTCAGTCCTTTGTCATCCAATCGTGGTCCAGCCTTCACCTCTGTTTGGATTATGGTGAGCCTCATTTCTTCATCTCTCACTTGCTTTGCCCTTTCTCATCCTACATCTGCCAACATCTGTGTCACTTCCTCATAGTCTGATGCCCCCTTGCTTCAAAGCCCCTCTGACAGGGGGAGCAAACTGCCCACCCAGTGTCCATCCTCTGCCCCTTCATCTTTGGTGTTATGATTATATTTTGAGCCCAGTGAAAAGCTTGCATTTCTCAGACTCTCTTGCAGCTAAGTGGTCACATGACTGGTTTCTGTTGAGGGCATGACACCAGAATTTAATTGTTCAGTTGGTTAGTTGGTACTTCCAGGAAAGCTCTTTAAAGGACTCTGCCCTTGTGGTTTTTCAGTCTTTCTGGAACATAAACCTGACAGCTAGAGTGTCTGTAGCCATCTTGCACTATGAGATGATAGCCTGAGGCCCGCAGGACAAATGATGGACAGCTGGGGTTCCTGATGACTGGAGAGCAACCTTGTCAGCTATTTCAAGACTTAATTTAAGAATGAGAAAAACAAGTGCTAACATGTTTAAGCCACTGAGATTTTTTTTTTTAACAAGGGAAAATAGTCTACCAATTATGCTAATACTATTATCGAACTCGGTATTTGAACATTGATATGCAGGACTATTTGATTACTTTCCCTTTCCCATTCCCAGTGGTCAGAGTATAATAGTCTACATGATAGCGCTATGTGGTCAGTGGGGAGTAAACACTCACCAACTGATGGAGCAAATGGCCTTTCATTTTTAGTCCCTCTAGAAATGTCCATTAGGTTTTTGTGCAGATGTGTGTGTTTGTTTGTATATATGTGTACGTGTGTGTACATGCATGTGAGGGCCAGAGGACAACCTTAGGAACTCAGAACACCTAAGTTTATGGGGGAACATCTGAATCCAACCAGCACACGTGTCATGCCAGGAGGACAGCATTCTACAACAGCTCTGGTGTATCCATGGACTAAAAGTGTTAAGAGTGAGTCTGTGGGGCTTGAGAGATGGCTTAGCAATTAAGGCATTTGCCTATGAAGCCAAAGGATCCTGGTTCAACTCTCCAGGACCCACATAATCCAGATGCACAAGGGTTACATGCATCTGGAGTTCGTTTGCAGTGGCTGGATGTCCTGGAGCACCCATTCTCTCTCTCTCTCTCTCTCTCTCTCTCTCTGCTTGCAAATAAATAAATTAATTAAATGTTAAAAAATATTTTCAAAAAAAAAAAAAAAGAGAGTGAGTCTCTGCTGAACATGTACAGATGTTCCTGTCATCATTCCCTAAGCAACATACTATATCACAACTATTCACATAGCATTGACATGGAATGTACTAGATATTATCAGCAATCTAGAAGTGATTTGAAGTCGACAGAGGACGTCTGAAGGCTGTGTGCTGACACTGTTATGTGAGGAGCTTGGGGAATCTGTGGGTTTTGGTATTCATGGAAGGTTCCAGAGCTCATTCCTTGTAGATACAGAGTGACAACTGGATACCCTTGACAAGGCCAAACTCCTGAGGGATGTAGATAGTGCTATATTGCTATGGGAACCTATAATAATTACTAGTTACTTTGTTTAATACTGGAACAAAATACCTAACCAGAAGCAGCTTAGGGAAGGAAGGACTATTGCAGCTCACAGTCCCAGAGGGTAGAGTCAGTCCATCATGACAGGGAAAGCAAGGCAGGCGCAGGAAGCCACAGCCTACAGTTACATCAGCCGGAAGGAAGCAGAGAGGAAGACCACCAAGCAAGGCAGGGCAATAACACCTCAAACTCTGCCCTTGGGATACCCTTCCTACAGCGAGACATCTCCTTCTAAAGGATCTACGACCTTCCTGAAGAGCTAGGGACCAAGCAGTATTCAAATATTTGAGGCTATGAGGGTCGTTTTACATTTTAAACCACCACAGACCTCCCTAAGTCCATCTCCAGAACGGGAGAGAACAGCATCTGTTTTTTAAGCTACCTGCAGGTTTATGGAATTCAGCTATGGCAACTCTATGAGTGACTGTGGATGAATGGTAGTTAAAAGTAGCAATCAAACAGAATCCTAACCCACCCCTTCAAGTACCTAGCCCAGAAGCCAACCTGCTTCTTTAAGTGCATCCAGAAAGTAAGACTTCCCTGCAGCCCCCCACCCAGGAAGCCCCATCTTCCATCCCAATGGGTCCCCAGTGGCCAACTTCCTATTTGACAACGCTCTCATTTTCCTATTCTCTTCCAGCTTAAGCCCAGCCACAGGAGGCCAGATGTGCTCTCCCAACAGTCACATAGGATGTCTGGGAAGCTGCCTATCCCATTCCCATCCTGATAGCCTCCGGCAACTTTCTCTTTTCCACGCTTCCATTTCCTACTCCTCTGCCAGTCACGCAGCCTCAGGCAAAGGCAGAGACTATAGCTGCCTCCCTTGCGTTCTGTCTCTGTTTACATCCACATCTGGGAAACTCCTCCACCCCTCGGTTTCAAACAAAGTCTTGGGCTGATGGAACTCAACTTCCTTCTCTGATATCATTTCTGGCACTTTTAGGGAAGAAAATTTATTTTTAATATGTTTTGTGTTGAGTTAAAAATATCTTCTTCAACATCCTACCCACCAGTCCACAGCTTAATGCCTTCCATATAGCAAGCCTGCAATTTAAAACTTGCTTAATGAAACTGATAGCTCTCCATACCTGCCTGGTTAGAAATGGCCTGGCCCGAGCCTCATACTTCACAGGGGAGTGTTGTATAGAACAGGCCTGGACTCATGGTTATTTAATAGCCTAATAAAGGAGCCTTCCCACTAGATAATGTGGCCCAGAGTGGACAGTTTAATCACAGCTGGTCAATATTTATGAGGCCAGAGGCCCAGCTGCGCGTATGACTTATTTACAAGCTAATTCAGGAGCCCATAAGCCTCCCTGTGAGGTCCACCTGTTTGTTCGTAGACACTGGTACTAGCGAGCCTGCCAAAACAAGTGGGAAAGAACACATCCCCTTCCCAGCAACTGGGATGACAACTCAGACGCCCTCCTGCTGCCTTCCTGGAGCAGTATTCTGTTTGATTCTTTTTGAATAGAGCGGTCGGCAAAGCTTTTCTTCTGTGAAAGCATTGCTTCCCCAACCCCCTCCAGGTAACCACAACCCAACAGAAAAGCACCAGACACCCTAAGGCACCAAGTTTCCAACCTGACTGTGCTGTATAATCACTGCAAATACTTGTTAAATTGACTGTGCTATATAATCACTGCAGATACTTGTTAAAATCGCAAGTTCTGGGGCCGGGGTGTTTAAAGTGTTTGTCGCACAAGCACGAGGACCTGAGTTCGACTCCCCCAGGACCCACATAAAATGCTGGGTGGGATGGTGTGCACCTATAACCCAGTGCTAGGAGGCAGAGATGGGGTCCCTGGGGCTCACTGGCTACGTAGTCTAGCTGAGTCAATGAGCTATAGGTTCAGCGAGAGACTTTGTCTCAAAGAATAATGTGGAAAGTGACTGAGGGAGACTCCTGGTGTGAACATCCAGCCTTCACATACGTGTACATCCCCACAGCTGTGCACACACATATGAACATGCATACACATATGTATGCATACCACAAATGCATACACGTACAAAAAAAAAAAAACTGCACATATTAAAGCCTCACCGTACCTTACTGAGCCACAGCCTTGCAACTGGTGTCAGAAACTCGCTAGGTTTCCACTTGGAAGTGGAGTGCTGAAAGCAAGCTGCAGGTCAGCTCAGACAGCTTCTGTTTCCAAGTGCCTTGGATTCTGGAAGCAAAGGTTCCGGTGGGGAGGACATCCTGACCCACCTAGGGAACTCAACGGGGAAAGAAGCCGCAGGGGTCTCTCCAGGAAGCAGAAGAGACTTTGTTTTGGGGTCTGAGAGATTTCCCAGTCCCTGCAGTTGCCCAGCTGTGTGGCTTCACACACACCTTGTGTATTCCCTGAGCCTGTGTCCTCAGCAAAAACAAAAACAGGGCTGGAGAGATGGCTTAGCAGTTAAGGCACATGCCTGTGAAGCTTAAGGACCCTGGTTTGATTCTCCATGTCCCATGTAAGCCAGATGTACATGGTGGCACATGTGTCTGGAGTTCATTTGCAGTGGCTTGAAACCCTGGCATGCCCATTCTCACTCTCCCCCCGTCTCTAATAAATAAATAAATAAAAATAAAAAACAAAAACAAACAAACAAAAAAAAACCAAGGATAGTAAGAATAAAGGTTGTTTTGAGAATTCATGAATTCCACATGTTAGGCTTAAATGTCCCACACAGGTCACATGTTAGACGCTTGGTTGCCACCTGTGGTGCCATTGGGAGATGGTGGAACCTTTGAGAGGTAAAGCTGTAAAGGAGGAAGTTATGCCACTTGAGACATGTCCCAGAAAGGGATACTAGGACCCTGGTCCTGTCCTCTTGCTCTCTTTGTTTCTGTCATGAGATGGACTGATGTGTTCTACCACAAACTCCTGCCATAGTGTTCTGACTCACCAAGTCCCAAAACGACAGGGCAACCTGTGAGGTGAGACCTCAGATACAAAGAGCCAAAAGAAACGACATCTTCCTCCTCCTCCTCCTCTTTCTTCTTTGCTTACTTGTGTGTATGTGTGATGTTTGTGTGGTATGGTGTGTGTGGTGTGTGTGGTATATGCACGTCCTTGTGCCTTTGTGGCCCTCAATGTGTTTGTCTGAATGTCGCTCTCCACCCATTCCTTTTAAAAAAAAAAATTTTTATTTTATTTTGAGAGAGAGAGAGAGAGAATTGGTGTGCCAGGGCTTCAGCCACTGAAATCTAACGCCAGATGCTTGCAATACCAAGTGGGTATGTGTGACCTTGCACTTGCCTCACCTTTGTGAGTCTGGCTTATGTGGGATCTGGATAATCGAACATGGGTTCCCAGGCTTTGCAGGCAAATGCCTCAACCACTAAGCCATCTCTCCAGGCCCTCTTCCACCCATTCTTATTTGAGCAGGGGTCTCTTACTGATGGCAGAACTTGCCATTTTTCACAAGTCCTATACCTTGGTCACTTTGCTCTTTTTTTTAGGGCTGAAGTCTTAGGCATGTATAGCCACACCCAGTTGTTTACGTGGGATCTGCACACTCAAACATGGGCAGTTTCAGGTCTCTTGGGCTCTCATGCTTGCACAGGAAGCATACTTAATGTCTGAGCCATCTCTCCAGCTCACATCTTTCCCCTCTAAGTTGATTTTCCTCTGGTATTTTGTCACAGTGACAGAATGCAAACATCACAGACCAACAGAGAATGTAATAAGCACCTACCTGCTCCAGGCAATATGGCAAACAGTGAGGATGAAGTAGTAAAAAGGCAAATTATCGCCCCCCCCCATGCCGAGGGCTTATGGTTTAGTCTAAGGCGCTGGCAGGCAGCTATGACATAGAGGAAGGGGCTGTTCTGCGTGTGATTAACCCAGCAAAGGAAAAGCCCAGACTATTGTCTGAGTGTCTGTGAACCAGTCTGACACCTCACTTGAGAGCTGAGGAAAATGAAGGACCCCTGGGAATGGAAGGTGCCAGGGGCTGGGAGAGCTGTCCATGTGGAAGAGCAGAGAATTCAAAAGCCCCCAGGCAGGACTGAATTTGGCAAGGTGAGGAAGCTCAAAGATATTACAGAAAGCTCCACATGAGGCAGCAGTGCTTGGAAAACTTAAACAGAAATGGAGCCAGGCAGAAGTAGGAAAAGCTCACTAAATGGAACCTGCTTATTGTTGTAGACAAGCGGTGGGAGCCGAGCCAATATGCTGGCTTCCATTTCTGAACGCTGAGTTTCTTCAACCTCAGGCAAAGGGAGAAGGCCCCAGAAGCCCCCATCCAGATGCCATAATCCCCCCCACCCCCGGGCTATGGCTGATGAGCCCAGGTGTGAACACTGCTGGGCTTTTTGCCACTATTTTATTTCTCTTTCTCTCTGGATTAGGAAACAGAGAGTGGCAGGTTTAGTGGCTTAAATGGAAAACCTGTAGCAATTGTAGGCTTTTGCTTCAGAAGGCACCAGGCTCTCCTTGAAAGATAAATCCAGCAATTAGCAATCTCTGAGCTTCCACTGGAGCAGTCAACAGGTGTAGGTTAGCATTGTTTGTGACTAAACAATTTTCAGACCCTTCCACCTCTGCCCAACGTGTCTGACAGGGCCCTGTGGAGCAGGAAATGCTTGGTCATCTTAAATCAACCGCCCCAAATGCTTGACTTTTGTTTTTCCTGTACATCAGTCCGATTTCTGACCCCTTCACAGTGTGAGCCCCGTGAATGGTTTCTCTGCCTGGCTTGAGGTAATTCACATCAGATGGCAGCTGTCAAGTTTGACAAGGCGCTGCTGAGCCCCACACGGGGATTTCTGAGGCTTTGCTCAGGGTGTCCTGACCTGGGAGAATGGGCCCAGCACATGACATAACTTCCTTCCACACCCCAGCTGATGTGCAAGCCAGTGTGCCTTGGGAAAGGCAAGGCAAGTCTGGAGACAGGGTGCTCTGCTGATCCTGGGAGGTGGCTGGGAAACGCTGGAGGGGCGGGGGTGGAACCGCATTTACTCATATGACTCTCACTGTGACCTTGACAAGTAAATGTTTCCCTATTTTACAGTGAGGAAACAGAAGCTTAACGAACATGTCTGTTTGCAAGTGGTGGTATGGTTCCAATCACACAACCTACCTATGTTCTGTCACCTTTCAATAGGCAGGCACTTGTCCTTTTCATTAGAGCAGCAGGGAGGTCAGACAAAGGTCTTGGAATAATTGCAGTCAGAGAGTCTGTGAACAATGGGTTCATGGAGGCACGATGGGAATGAGAAGGGGAGGTCTGAACCCCAGATCCCGAGGGGAACTTACAGGGTGGGTGTTCAAAGGATAATAAGTATGTATCTACCTATCTTGGATATGAAGTGTCCCCCTCACAAAAAGGCTCGTGTTGAAGCCTTGTTCTCCAGCTGCTGCATCTAACCACTGAGAGGCAATTGTCTCATAGACCCTCTGACCTAATCCTTGGCACACTCTATTGATGGAGTCATAATTGAATGGCATTATTGGGAGAGGGGTGGAAATGAGCAAGTAGGCCACCGGGGAAGTGCCTATGAAGGGGATATGTCGTCCCTGGCTCTTCTTCTGTCTTTCTGCCTCCTGTCTGCTGTGAGGTGAGCCACTCTGCCCCACCACATGCCATGATGCTGGACCTCCTTATGCACGGGCCTGGAGCATCAGAGCCAAGGGACTGACTGTGGGCAGAGCCTTCACAGTCATGGGCCCAAGTAAGTCTTCCTGCTTTGCAAGTGTCCCCTCAAATATTTGTCATACAAACAAGTCACTATCACTTATTTTTCTATCATCTATCTATCTATCTGTCAGTCTATCATCTTTCACAATTCCTGACTGTACAAGGGAACACTGCTTTCTTGCTGTTACACTGGAAGGTTAATAAAACCAGCCAGAAGGCTTGGGCTCAAGTTGGATCTTGCTCTTTCATTGCAGGTGACCTTGAGCTCCATGTCCTCTGTGGTCCCTAGCTTCCACCCTTGCAAAGCTGTGCCAATGATGACATCCTCGTTAGAAGCATTCCACTGGGGGTTCCCCCTCATCCTGCAGAGAGGGAAGCTGGGGTTCGGAGATATGCACTGACTGTCCTCAGTCTCACAAGAATGATGTGATGGGAAGGACAAGGGTGAGATCCGTGTAAAGTGGCCCTTTGATCATTCATAGATACCATGCACTTTGTGTATATGTATGTGTACATGTTTGTATGTGTGTGGGTACATGAGTGTGTACAGAGACCAGAGGGCAATGTTAGGGGTATTCCTCAATTGCTCTCTAACTTTTGAGGCTGGGTCTCCCCCAGGACCTAGAGCTTATTGATAAGGCTAGGCAGACTTGCCAGTGAGCCCCTAAGGTTCCCTGACTCCACCTCCCCAGCACTGGGATGATAGGTATACGCTATCCTGCCCAGCATTTTTACAAAGCTTCTGAGGATTCAAATTCAGACGGAGGGCATAGCAAGCACTTTACCAACGGAGCCATCACTCCAGCCCAGTGTCAAACACTGTCTAAAGAAAAAAGTAAAACAGAGAAAGCAGAACTGGAGAGATGGCTTAGTGGTTAAGGTGTTTGCCTATAAAGCCTAAGGACCCAGGTTCAATTCCCTCGTACCCAAGTGAGCCATATGTACATGGTGGCACATGTGCCTGGAGTTCATTTGCAGTGACTAGAAGCCCTGGCATGCCCATTATCTCTCTTTCTCATTCTCTCTCAAATAAATACAAATAAATTATTTTTAAAAAAATAAAGAAATCATGGAATATTATGCTCCAGGCAGCTCCTGAAACCAGGACACTTGGATTATAAATATTTTCTAGTTCTTGCCTTTTTAGGAATCTTGGGAGATCCTGGGAAATCCACTTCATGCTTGGACAATAGGTCAAGGATCTATTAGAAAAATTAGTGGGATTATTCAGACTGGTGGGGACCAGGCTGAAAACAAAGCAAAAACCTCAAACAGGGCAATTAAGGAAAATCTCATGGTTTGATTTGCAGGCGGAGGTTGAGGGAGGACCTGAAAGGAGCAATGAAGCCAGTCTAACTGTGACCAAAAGAAGCCAAGATCTATGTGCTCAGGGAAAACCCAAGAGGCAGTTCAGCTAGCTCAGAGAATGGCTTTGTTAGCAGAGATGTTGCCTTCCCTCAGGATCACATATGAAGGAAAGGTTTGAATTTTGGATCTGTTCCAGTCAGTTTTGTGTTACTGTAACAAAAGACTGGAGGCTTGAAACTTATAAAAACAGGGGCTTATTTGGCGCCCAATTCTGGTGACTTGACAGCCCAAACAGCAGGATGTCTGTGCCCAAGTGAGGGCTGCCTCTGTGAACCATAGCACTGTGGAGAAGCAGACAGGAAAATGGGCGTGTGCAGAAGACTTGCATGTGTAAGGAAGAAGCCAGGGAGGGAGCAACCTATATTCACAGATGCTAATGCATTCCTAACAGATCTGGCCCAGTCCTACAGCACTCATCCACCCATCCATCCATTCCTCCATCCATGAATGAGAGTGGAGCCCCTGTGACCCAACAACTAGTCATTAAGCTCCATTTCTTAGAGATTCTACCCATTCATTACTAGCACACTGAAGACCAAATGTCAGCACATGTGGCTGTGGAGACAAATCACATCGAACTCTAATCTCCTTGAATTGGGTGGTGCGGAGATTTGATTCAGGTGTCTCCCATAAACTTAGGTGTTCTGAATGCTAGGTTCCCAGCTGACTGAGATGTGGTAATTGACACCGCCTGGAGACAGTGTATTATTGGGGGCAGGCTTATGGCCAGTGTCCCCTTGCTAGTGTTTGGCACACTCTCCTGTTGCTATTGTCCACCTGATGTTGGCCAGGGGGTACTGTCCACCCTCTGCTCAAGCCATTGTTTCCCCCCTGCCATCATGGAGCATCCCCTTGAGTCTGTAAGCCAAAATAAACCTCTTTTTCCCCACAAGCTGCTCTTGGTTGGGTGATTTCTACCAGCAATGCAAACTCGACTGCGACAGGTGGAATGGTATATGAGGTTGCACCCAATACCCCTTTAGGAATGAAGGGCCCACTCCCCCAATTTTTGGCAGCCTAAACAAAGATCACATATGATGAATAGAGATACCCCACCCCATCTCTCCTTTCTGGGGTGGCCATGGTCCAGTGAATGATTAATGTGCAGTCATAATCATAAAAACCACTCCCAGGTTAGGGGGATGGCTCAGTTGTTAAAAAGCATGTAGCCCAAGCATGAAGACCTGAATTCAGATCCGCAGCACCCATATAAAAGCTTGGTGTGTGTCACATGCCTATAATCCTAGTACTGAGGGGACAGTAACAGGTGGATTTCTTGGGCTTCCTGGTAGCTGGAATAGCCAAATCAGTGAGCTCCGAGTTCAGCAAGAGACCCTGTCTCAAGAAAAAATAGTGGAGGAAGATTGAAGAGGATACACAAAGTTAAGTTCTGGCCTTCACATGCATGTGATGCACACACGTACATGTACCCCAACACATGCACATACGCATGCAAAAATAAAGACAACAGAAAAACCCACTCCTCTCAGCCCAGCTAGGGACAGTTCCAATAAGCCGCCCAGCCAGCATCACAACGCTCTTGGGGTTGGCCATAATCATCACTGGGCTGAAGCGTGGCTGGCATGTCCCTAAGCTCAGCCTGCTTCTGGCTTCCTGTTCCCTCACATGCTGCCATCAACACATCTGGCAGGGACAGAATCTTCCTGACGACTTCCTGGCATCCACCTGCCACAGATGTTAGATGCTCCCGTATGAGCAATGCTTATAAACATGACTACCATGGAGAGTTATGAGCAGCAATTACCAACACCTGAATGACGCTGCCCCCCCAGCACTCATGTGCACATCCAGCTCTTGGTGAGCTGGGTTAGCAGAGAAGACAGTGGTCTTCTTGGGGTCGCCCCTCCAACACAGGATGCCCAGCATGAATGGGTACCCCCCAAATCCCTCAGCTGGCAATCATGATAAGATTTAGGATAATGATTGCCAAACTGTTGTTGAGAACACAGGCCTCTGCCAGATGTCTATATGTAGTTTGAAATGATGGGGGTGACATGGAGTCATATTGTGGGAAAATACTGGGTTAAAATTGGTTTCTTGGTTTTAGGACCTGTATGAGCTTGTAATACACTAATGTGTGCTGTTGGTGTATGAAGTCTCGTGTGCAGCATTTCCTGGGCTTATTGCTTACAGAACACCCCCCTCTCTTGATTTCTCTCTCTTGCTCACATTTTCCCTTTCCATACTGACTACCAGTCTGAGAATAGCAGTACTGGGGGTTCTAACTTTCAGGAAGATTCCCTTACATTCTCTCTCTCTGTGTGTGCTCAAATGTATGCATGTTCATGTGTGTGGAGATTATGTGTGTGTGCTGGTAGAGGCCAGGACACCATTGGGTGTTGTTCCTTAGGTACCATCTACTTTTTATTTTGTTTAGATTTTAAAAAACTGTTTTTATGACAGAGAGAGAGAGAATTGTCATGCCATGGGTCTCCAGCCACTGCAATCAAACTCCAGATGCATGCACCACCTTGTGCACTAGCATCACCTTATGCATCTGCCTTATGTGGGACCTGGAGAGTTGAACATGGGTCCTTAGGCTGCACAGGCAAGCACCTTAACTGCTAAGCCATCTCTCCATCCCACCATCTACTTTAAAAAAAAAAAAAGATTTTCTTATATTTATTTACTTATTTATTAGAGACAGAGGGAAAGAGAGAGAGGGAGAGGGAGAATGGGTGCGCCAGGGCCTCTAGCCACTGCAAACGAACTCCAGAATGTGTGTGCCCCCTTGTGCATCTGGCTTGTGTGGGACCTGGAGAATCAAACCAGGATCCTTAGGCTTTGCAGGCAAATGCCTTAACTGCTAAGCCATCTCTCCAGCCCCCACCGTCTACTTTTTCGAAACAGTTTCTCATGCGCACATGCACAGGTGTGTGTGCGCACACACACACATGCACCTGGAATTTGCCAAGTAGGCTAGATTGAGTCCCAGGGATCCTCCTCCCTAGCACTAGGATTAAACACACATTTCACCATGCCTGGCTTTTTGTAAAGCATAAATTCTAGAGATAGAATTCAGGTCTTCATGTTGCAAGGCAAGTGCTTTACCCACCGAGCCATCTGCCCTAGGCAGATATTTCTCAACTTTCCTCTCTTAGGTGTTCACACTTGGATGAAAAGGTGAAGGTATCCCAGATGGCAGAGGAGGCAATGTGTTGGGCAGAAGGGCTTCCCGCACATCTTATAAAAAGGAAAGATGCAGGCTGACAGGTGGTAATGTTTGTAAAAAGCAAGATTGTTCCTGGACTGTGAAAGCAGAGTCTGGCTCAGCTTGGGGAGCCCCTGGGCAGGACACGGATCATCCAGGCTTAGGGCTCTGGGGAGGCCAGATGAAAAGCTTGGGTTTTCTCCGGAGTTCACTGCATTTTTCCAGAGCCTGTGGCTTCCTGTTCAATCCCACTGAGGCTGATGAAGCCACTGAGACTTTCAAGACAGCAAATGAGAGGGAGGGAAATGAGCCAGGCCGTTCTGTTCCGGCAACTGACCTGGTACCTGCTCTCACTGTTCTCTGGGGCTTTGGCCATGGAAGCTTACAGCTTCCAACAGCAGAGCCCCTTGGCTGGCATACAGAGGGCTGGCTCTGGACTCTGGGCTCACTCCATCACTTCGGCTCTGGAGGTATGAAGCCAGAGTTTCAGCACAAGACTGATGGCCTGATACTTACTAAGCAGGAAGACACAAACTAACACTGAATCCTGTTCTTACTTCCCATTCATTTAGTGAATCCTTAAAGACTTATAAGAATGGGGGCTCTGATAGGTGTCTAACTCCCAAAGACAAATAATTCCATTAAAAAGATTTTTTATATTTTTTTTATTTATTTACTTATTTATTAGAGACAGAGGGAAAGAGAGAAAGGGAGAGGAGAATGGGTGGCAGTGCCAGGGCCTCTAGCCACTGCAAATGAACTCCAGAATGTGTGTGCCCCTTGTGCATCTGGCTTGTGTGGGACCTGGAGAATCAAACCAGGATCCTTAGGCTTTGCAGGCAAATGCCTTAACTGCTAAGCCATCTCTCCAGCCCCACCGTCTACTTTTTCAAACAGTTTCTCATGCGCAGACATGCACACAGTGTGTGTGCACACACACACATGCACCTGGAATTTGCCAAGTAGGCTAGATTGAGTCCCAGGGATCCTCCTCCCTAGCACTAGGATTAAACACACATTTCACCATGCCTGGCTTTTTGTAAAGCATAAATTCTAGAGATAGAATTCAGGTCATCATGCTTGCAAGGCAAGTGCTTTACCCACCGAGCCATCTGCCCTAGGCAGATATTTCTCAACTTTCCTCTCTTAGGTGTTCACACTTGGATGAAAAGGTGAAGGTATCCCAGATGGCAGAGGAGGCAATGTGTTGGGCAGAAGGGCTTCCCGCCCATCTTATAAAAAGAAAAGATGCAGGCTGACAGGTGGTAATGTTTGTAAAAAGCAAGATTGTTCCTGGACTGTGAAAGCAGAGTCTGACTCAGCTTGGGGAGCCCCTGGGCAGGACACGGATCATCCAGGCTTAGGGCTCTGGGGAGGCCAGATGAAAAGCTTGGGTTTTCTCCAGAGTTCACTGCATTTTTCCAGAGCCTGTGGCTTCCTGTTCAATCCCACTGAGTCTGATGAAGCCACTGAGACTTTCAAGATAGCAAATGAGAGGGAGGGAAATGAGCCAGGCCGTTCTGTTCCGGTAACTGACCTGGTACCTGCTCTCACTGTTCTCTGGGGCTTTGGCCATGGAAGCTCACAGCTTCCAACAGCAGAGCCCCTTGGCTGGCATACAGAGGGCTGGCTCTGGACTCTGGGCTCACTCCATCACTTCGGCTCTGGAGGTATGAAGCCAGAGTTTCAGCACAAGACTGATGGCCTGATACTTACTAAGCAGGAAGACACAAACTAACACTGAATCCTGTTCTTACTTCCCATTCATTTAGTGAATCCTTAAAGACTTATAAGAATGGGGCTCTGATATGTGTCCCAAAGACAAATAACTCCCAAAGACTTTAAAATAGGATTCCATTGAGACTACATTGTGAATTTTTTTTTTAAAAAACCAAAAAAAAAAAAAAAACGAAAAACCAAAAAAAAAAAAATTATTTATTTGAGGGGGGGGCAGATAGAGAGAGAATGAGCAAAACAGAACCTCTAGCCACTGCAAATGCATGGCACAGTGCAGGTTGGGCACTAGCCAGGCCACCTGCTAGAAGAAACCAGGAAGTGGCTTCTGTGGATGTGGCATCTTGCACAGGCCTGGTGTGACAACAGGTACAGCCCCATGCCCGCGAGCAACCTGCTGCAAGATGATCTGCCTGGAGACAGGCTGTCATTGGTCACAAGAAGGGAACCACCCCATACAACGTTTGGCCAGCCAAACCCTTAAAAACCCCTGCACTTCCTTGAATAAATTGAGTTTGCAGCAGCTCGCCCTCCGCCTGCTTTCACCCAACTCCCAGAGTCTGTGTCATGACTCTGTGCCTCTCACCCCCTACCCAGCAGAGACCCTGCCGTCCCTCCTGGGCTGGCCCTAGGAGGGACCCCAACATCCTCCAGATGCATGTGTCACCTTGTGCATCTGGATTACGTGGGTACTTGGGAATTGAACCTGGGTCCTTTAGGCTTCACAGGCAAGTACCTCAAGAACTAAGACATATCTTCAGCCCTGATTCCATCCTTTTTTTGTTGTTGTTCTTTTTAGTTTTGTTTTTCAAAGTAGGGTTTGACTCTGGCCCAGGCTGACCTGGAATTCACTATGTAGTCTCAGGCTGGCCTTTAACTCACAGTGATCCTCCTACCTCTGCCTCCCAAGTGCTGGGATTAAAAGCATGCGCCACCACACCTGGCCCTTTCTTATTTTTTAATTAAATCTATTTCTTAACTGATACCTAAAAACACAAGAACTATCCATATTCATTGGGTATCCTATGGTATTTCCATACATGTATGCATTCCATACATCTATACATTGCATCATCAGGTTATATAAGATCATCTCACTTCTCACTTTTTTCTCTTCATATATAATGGTTATTGGGAACTTTAATTTATGGACATACTGTATATTGGTCATGTTCCCATTGGGCTGTCCTCTTTTGTCCTCTCTTCCCAGTCCCCATTCCACTGAGGGCCCTTCTCAGTAGGGGTATCTGTAATCACTGTGGGATCATCAATGCACCAGTTGGTTCATGCCTGGAGGACAGCGCTCCACAGCATTTTCCCTCTCTTGTGTGTGTGTGTGTGTGTGTGTGTGTGTGTGTGTGTGTGTGTGTGTGCAAATGCTCCTGCACCTGCAGGTGTGTGTGGCAGCCAGACATTGATGTTGGTGTCTTCTTTAACCCATTTCCACCTGACTTTATGAAACAAGGTCTCTCCTTAAACCTAGAGGTCACTGATTGAGCCAAACTAGCTAGCCAGCGACCTCCAAAGATCCTCCAATCTCCCTCTCCCCAGCACTGCGATTACAGGTACACACCACTATGCCCCGCTTTTTACATGGGTTCTGGGCGTCCAAAGTCAGGGCCTCATGCTTGCGCAGCAAGCACTTGACCGGGATTAAAGGCATGAGCCATCTTCCCGCTGAGCTATTTTCATTTTAAGAGAAAGCTTCCTCCTCCAGACTTGCTTCTGGAGAGGCAGAAGGCTGAGAGCTAACACCCCACTCCGTGGTGCTCCCGGGGCTTCTGCCTGCCACCTCTCCCTAGCGTAGTTTATTCGGTGTGATGAAAGGTGTGCATCTGTGGCTTCCCTGGCGCCAGGCAGGTGGCACTTGGTTTTGGGCTGGCATCTCAATGGGCAAAGTAAACAGAGGACACAGAGCTATCCATAACAGTATAATTAAGCAGAGAAAGGTGCTAACTACAAAGCCAGAGCCCCAAACATCCTCCAAGGGGCAGTTAGGGCTGTGTAGAATCTGTTAACTGGCTGTGACTTCAGAAAGAGGGTTTGCCAGAGCAGAGACAGCATTGGCATAGATCACCTGCAAGGACCGGGGCTGACTGCTCATCCAAGCTCGTTTGTCTGAAACTGCAAGCTCTCCAGCCGAGACCTAAATTAATGATGAGCACAAGTGAAGCATCGCATCACTCCTCACAGAGAGGCGGGCATTCCAGGAATGTTTCCTGTCTTGCTCATGGTGCCATGTTCTCACACCATCCTTGGTCCATGTGCTATGAGGGGTGGGGTTGGATGGAGGGTGGAGTACCATTCTTCTCTCCTCACTCCTGTGTCACCCACCTTGGGACACTTTTAGATTGCTTCCCTCATTCATAATGATCTTTCTTTAACCACCATACCTGTGGTGGTTTGGGTCAGGTATCCTCCATAAACTCATGTGTTCCGAATGCTAGGTCTCCAGCTGGTGGTAATTTGAGAATTGAAGGCTTCCTGGAGGAGGTGTGTTGTTGGGAGTGAGCTTATGGGTGTTATAGCCAGCTCCCCCTTGCCAGGGTTTTGCTCACTTTCATGCTACGGTATTCTACCTGCTGTGTCAGAGGTGATGTCCGGTCCTTACCCACGCCATCCTTTCCCCTGTCATCATGAAGCTTTTCTTGTCTGTAAGCCAAAATTATTTTTTTCCCTCCCATAAGCTGCTTTTGGTCCAGTGCTTTGTGCCAGCAATATGAAGGGAAATGCAACAGTACCTCCCCGTGTTAGTTAATTTTGAGTCACTCTACAGAATCATAACGCTGACAGAAACGACTGGTGAAAGGAAAGATTTATTTTGGATCACAGTTTTAGAGGGTCTGGGTCCATCATGGTGGGGAAGCATGGTGGAGTTCATGACATTAAAACGTGTGGTGGAGCTCTGGTCCTATTGTGGCAGAGTGGCTGGAACTAAGTGTCAGGCTAGCACTTTCCAAGGTGACCTACTTGATGCAGCCAGGCCCTATATCCTAAAGGTTTCACAGCCTCCTAAAAATAAAATTGTCACCTGCTGGGGGACGTGTGTCCACAAGTGAACCCCTGGGAGACATTGAACATTCAAACCATAACACCACTCACTGCAGCAGCTGTTTGGTGATGAGATTACATGCAGCCTCTCCCATGGTGGCAGGTGCCTGGATTTGAATGGGCTGTTGGTTCATATGGGGCCTATGAAGGACCATTCCTGGGAGTCATGAAATGGACCCCAAGGAGAGAGTTATTCTCTTGCAGTGTCTAGATTTTTTTTTTTTTACTAGGCAGTCCTACTTGCTGCGGAGGATGTATTTTCAGGAGCAGCAAAGAGAAAGGAAAGAATGAAGCAGCAGGAAGTAACAAAGGGGAGACAGAGTACAGATACACTAATCACCATGTGTGGTCCCTTCCGAGACCTGTGTGTGTTTTCACCTGAGTTCACAGAGACATCTCTGCATCCTCGTTTGCTCCCATTTCCCACTGCAACTATTGAAGACTGGCTTTTCTTTTAACTAATAAGCTAACCTTCTAACCAAGCTGAAAACTTATGAAGACTTTGTAAAAAAAAAATATAGTTGTAATAAAATCATCACACACATTGGCAGGGTGGTGGGGAGGAGGTCATCCTTTCTCTTCCCAGCACCAGACAGCAGCCATGGGACAAGCCTCTGCTGTGAGGGTCTATCTTGGACTGGTACCCCTGGGAGCCTAAGCCAGGCAGGTCTTTGCTCAGTACTCACTTCCATCCTACACCACTCTGTACTTATGCCACTGCTCACCTCGTGTGCTATCATGAGATATCCTGGGGCTAGACATTAATTATTTTTTTGTTTTTTGAGGTAGGGTCTCACTCTAGCTCAGGCTGACCTGGAATTCACTATGTGGTCTCAGGGCGGCCTCGAACTCACGGCAATCTTCCTACCTCTGCCTCCCAAGTGCTGGGACTAAAGGCGTGCACCACCATACCCGGCTGGACATTAATTTTTCAGGAATAGAGGGAAGTCCAGGATTTTGTGTAAGATTATACTGGTTTTAAATTTTCTGAGAAACACTCTGAGAGCCAAAGAGAACCCTACGCAGCCCACAGCTCTGGGAGAGTGGAGGTATAGAGGTACAACATCACACCGGCTGAGGAGGCTGCTTTGCAAGCCATGTGATCCTTTGCTCCTGTTTACTCCTATCCACACCCTCCCACAGAGACATTGGAGATAGACAGCAGTGGGCAGTTCCAGTTGCAGGAGCTCCCTCCAAGTTCTCAGCATTGAAGAACGCTGCTGGTTGCTCGTGTCATCAGCTGTGGTCGGAGTCCCAGCGGAACTGTGGTGGGATGGTTCTGTGGCCATGGCTTCCCAATTCCTCTTTGTAAACAGAGGTTTGGGTTAATTGCATATGGTGGGATTAATTATGGCCAGTCTTCATAGAAACCTCCCCCCTGACCCACATCCCTTCTGCTCATCTCTAGATTCACTGACTGCCTTCCAAACCCACTGTGTCTTTCCTTCTTCCTGCCTCCACTTAGCACTTGCCCTCCACTAGAGACATCTTTCCTTTACTCTGTGGAAATGTAACCCTTCAAGACTCAATCCAACTCCGAAGCATGGAATTTTCTCAACTGAACTCCATGCCACGACAGCACGGATTCTCTTAGCAGTTGTAGCACAAGACTACCCCCTCCCACCACAAATACCATTTATTGATTGACTCATATATGAAAGCCATAGGAAAGTAGAGATGTCAACATGATGTAAACCACAGTCCTTATCTGTCATGTGTCTATTTGAGGAAACAGCTCATTCCCTTGTTCCTTATTCAGCAACCACTGAAAGTACAGGACATTTAAATTAAGCAATGGCATGGGCACACGCAGATAGTGACAAACACATTAACCCATCATCTAGGGACACTGTACATTGTGGAAGGTACAAGGGAGGAGGGAAGGTAGGGTGGAAAAGAGAAGGGAAAGGAAAAAAAGAAGGAAAGGGAAAAGACAAGGGCAGATGTGGTTTGATTCAGGTGTCCCCCATAAACTTAGGTGTTCTGAGTGCAAGGTTCCCAGCTGATGGAGATTTGGGAATTAACACACCCTGAGGACAGTATATTGTTGGAGGTGGGCCTATGGGTGTTACAGCTAGCTCCCCCTTGCTGGTGTTTGACACACTCTCCTGTTGCTGCTGTCCACCTGATGTTGGTCAGAAGGTGATGTCCACCCTCTGCTCATGCCATCGTTTTCCCTGCCATCATGGAGCTTCCCCCTCGAGCCTGAAAACCCACAAGCTGCTCTTGGTCAGGTAACTTTTACCAGCAATGTGAACCTGACTGCAACAGCAGGGGTCTGGATCCCAGCTCCACTACCAATTAGAACGTTGGGACCTTGGGCGGGCATGGAACTAAGGGTGCCTGGGCAGATTCTATCTTCTTTTGCCTGCTGAAATCCTACAAGATAGGTGCCTCAGGGGCTCTCTCAGCCAGGAGGACTTCTTCACTCAGTCCTTTACAAGTCATAGCTCAGTTGGCATGTATTCTAAGGCTACCTTTTGTCTCAGGGCCTTTTCTGTCTGCCCCCTCCCTCTTCTGTAAGCCACCTCCTCCCGACCACGGTGTTCTGTGTCACCATACACAGACTCAGGAGCAATAGAACCGAATGACCATAGATGGAAACTGTGAGCCCATAAATCTTTCCTCCTTCAAGGTGGTTTTTCTTGGGTATTTATTTTGTCACAGGGATGAAAAGTGACTGGCATGACCACTCTAGATGAATCATAAATACCCAGTATTTACCAAGCCTCCACATGAGCCCCACCCCTTAAAAGCCCAGCTTATGCACAGCAATGGAGCCTGGTTGTAGCTTAAACCAGGGTAGGCTATTTGAAAGGACAGGAAAAGCAAATATCATGAAACCTGGGGGAGGGGAAAGAGAGAGAAGGAGGAAGAAGAAGAGCAGGAAGGGGAAGAGAAAGATTGAGACAGAGTGATGAAGAGAAGAGGATGGTGGAAGTGGGTGTGGGAAAGGAAGAGGGAGAGATGGCAATCTGACACCCAGGCCATCTCTCTCTAACTGGCAGTTATAAGCAGCCTCTCAGGAGTGCTCCTCAGCTGCTCTGTCTGCTAAATCGCAGCACGGCCGTAATTGAAACAGAAAATCATGCTCGGCAGAACGTCCTGGAGACTCCATCATTAGCAGCATGGTTTTTTATTGGGAACCAGAGAGCTAATGCACCTCTTTATGTGTGCATGGGCACTGTCAGATATATATCTTTACCAGTATTTCAGTGGAAACTGGGCCCTTCCCATGCCTTCGTGACTCCAAGTGAGATGTGGGGCTGCTCATTCAGGGAGCCCTAATGGGAGGAGTGAACCAGTGGACCAGAGGCTGCCGAGCTGTGTGACCAGTACAAAAGTTTTCTTCTCTCTCTCTCTCCTTCCCTCTCTCCCTCCCTTCTTTATTTCCTTCACCCCTTCCTTGCTTCTTTCCTTTCTCTGCCATCGCACATGACCATACACGTAAAACTGCAACAAATGGTCTAAGTTAATTTACTGCTCTTGGGAGGAGTCTGCTACCTTTGGGATGAAGAAGGAAGCAACAGTGAGAATGGAGTGAAGAAGGCCAGGTAGAGGGGAGAAAGCAAGGAATGTTCGAGGGATGGACAGCGGGTGCAAAGACCCTGAGCAAGGAGCTTAGCTTATGTGATGACCTAGAGAACAATGGTGAGATCCTGGGGACAGGAGGCTTAAGAGTCACCGGGAGATGTTCCCGCATGCCACCACTCAGGGATTCACCATGTCCACTTCTGCTTTGTTGCATCTCCATTCCCAAAATCTAATCTAATACTTAATCTCTGGTTATCAAACTGATAAGATTTAGAATCACCACAGAAATGAAGCTCTTGGTACCTCTGATATGCAGTTTCTAGATTATATCAATTGAGATATGAACACCCACAAACTGTGGGTGGCACCATTGCATGGGCTGGGGGTTCTGGACTGTAAAGCTGAGCACCAGCCTTCACCTTTCTCTCCTTCCTCTCTACAGATGTGACAGTGCAACACCTGCTCCTGCCATGCTTTTCCTGCCAGTTTGGACTCTACCCTCTGGAACTGGAAGTCTTATTTTGAAATAAACCCTTCCTTTCCTAAGCTGCTTCTGGTCAGGTATTTTGTCCTAGCTAAAAGAAAGTAACTAATGCAGTTACCCAACGCAGCAATTCTCAAGAAGATGGAGTCATGGGAAGGTGGGGATTTTTCTGGTTTGCACAATGCTGGAGAAGTGTTTCTGGCAGCTCATAGAGCAGGGACAGGGTACGGGGCATCAGAAGTCCTAGAGTGTGTGGCTGGCCCTCACATAATGAAACCATGAATGTGTGTGTGTGTGTGTGTGTGTGTGTGTGTGCATGGTATGCATGCATGAGTATTTGCATGCATGTGGACGCACATGTGTACATGCTTGTGGAGGACAGAGGTCAATGTTGGATGGCTTTCTCAATCACTCTCCACCTTTTTTTTTTTTTTTTTTTGAGGCAGTATCTCTTACTAAACCCACAGATCACCAATTGGTTAGTCTATTTAGCCAGTTTGCCCCAAGGATCTGCCTGTCTCTGCTTCGAGTACTAAGACTGCAGGTGTATGCAGCATTTACCTGGGCACTAGGACTCCGAACTCTTGAGCCATAGGTGCTTTACCAATGGATCTATCTCCCCAGCCCCCAAATTGTGATTTTTTTAAATTGTATTTATTTATTTGCAAGCAGAGAGAGAGAAGAGAGGCAGACACAGAGAGAATGGGCACTCCAGGGCCTCCAGCCACTGCAAATGAACTCCAGATGCATGTGCCCCTTGTGCTCTTGGCTTACGTGGGTCCTGGGGAATTGAACTGGGATCCTTTGGCTTCACAGGCACACGTCTTAATTGCTAAGCAATTTCTCCATCCCTGTGATTTTTTTTTTTTTTTAGCAGATGTCAAGTAGGTGAAAACTCGGTATTGGTTCTCTGAGTTGTAAAGTCTGTGGTATACATTTGTATGTCTGTTTCCAGTCTTTCCTTCAGAGCACAGGGCTGACAGCCTCCCACCCCCGAGGGAGAAGCAGACTCAGTGACTCTCTCCGGAGGGAAAGATTGTGGCATGCGAGGAGGAGTAACGTGTTCTTTGAGGCTGATTGGATATGTCTGCTCCTCTGTCAGTTGGGACACCCAAGAAGCCCTTTCATGGAAGATCTGAGTCTTCCTGCAACAGCTGGCACTATGCTGCCAGTTGTGTTGCTGTTGCATTGGGCTCATTAATGGCCCATGCGCTGATGGTTTGGTGTTTAACCTGCACACTCATGGGAAGTGCTGGAAACCTTAAAAGGCAGGGCATGGTGGAAGGAAAGTTGGTCATTGAGGTCATGTCCTGGAAGGGGATATTGGGACCTTGTTTCTTTGTTTCCTAGACACCATGAAGGGGAGCAATTTGCTCCATCACACACTCCCCACCATGATGCACTGCCTCATGACATCTCCTCAAACAATGGACCAACCAATCACTGACTGCAGCCTCTGAGACCATGAGCTGAAATAAGCCTTCCCTGCTTTGAGGTGGAATGCTCTCAATGTATTTAATCTCAGTGACAGAAAGCCAACACTGTGCATGGACCACCTAGGAAGCAGACCTTATAGCCCATCACACCTTCAGATGACTTGAGACCTCAGCCTTTGAGGACAGCCAGAGAGACTCCAGACACCATGGAGCAGACACCAACTGTCTTCTTGAGCCCTGGAGTATTCTTCACATATATAGAAGCACAGAAACATTTTCTTCACCATTTTAGTATATACTGAAGCTCCTAGACATGTACCAACTGTGTCAATCAAGAGATAGCTGCATTTTGTTTGATTTGAGGGGATTTTTTTGTGTATGTGAGACAGGGTGCCTATATGTAGCCCAGGTTGACCTGGAACTTGCTATGGAACCCAGGCTCCCATTGAACTAGTGATTCTCTTACCTTTCCCTCCCAAGTTTCAGGATTACAGGTTTTTTAAAATTTTTTTTTATCATTTTATTTTATTTTTGGAGAGAGATACAGAGAGAGACAGACAGAGAGGGAGAGGGAGACAGATAGAGATGGGCGCTCCAGCAGCCTCTCAGCTGCTGTGAATGAAATCCAGATGCGTGCGCCCCCTTGTGGGCAAGTGCGGCATTGCGCCCTTGTGTCACTTTGCATCTAGCTAAATGTGGGACCTGGAGATTGGAACTGGGCGCCTTAACTGCTAAGCCATCTCTCCAGCCCAGGATTACAGGTTTTTATCAGCATACTCAGACATGTGTGAGCTTGTACTGAAAGTCGTTCTGATTTGAAAAGTAAGATTGCAATAGCAGGGCTCCTTGTTACACCTGTAGCAGACCTATTTGTAGTTCTTGTCTCACAATCACACTCTAAACATGTAACGGTGACCTGAATATTGCCTTACATTTCTTACATTCCAACTTTCCTACTATGACTTCTGAGAATCTGACTCCTTCACCATGCCCATAATGAACTCTGTCTATGGATATGAGGCCAGAAATAGCAGTTCTTTCTTTAAATGTTTTTATTTTTTATTTTATTTTGGAGAGAGAGATTGGCATGCTAGGGCCTCAGCCACTGAAATCTAACTCCAGATGCTTGTGCCACCTAGTGGACATGTACAACCTTGTGCTTGCCTCACCTCTGTGTGTCTGGCTTATGTGGGATCTGGACAGTTGAACATGGGTCCTTAGGCTTCACAGGCAAGTGACTTAACTGCTAAGCAATCTCTCTAGCCCATGGAAACAGCATTTCTGATATTTCTCCTTTGCATATTATCTATGTTTTGAAATTGTGAGTAGGCAGGTTAGGTTTTAAAAGTGAATTTCATTTCAGGGCAGTAAAAAGACATTATAAAACATTTGTTCAGGGCTAGGAGATGGTGTAGTGGGTAAAGTGCTTGTGGCATAAGCGTAAGGAGCTGAGTTCAGATCCCCAGAGCCCACATAAAAGCTGAGCGTGACAGTACATGCCTGTAACTCCAGCCCTGGCAAGAAAGAAGAAACCCTACGGCTTGCTGGCTAGCTAGTCCAGCTGATTTGGTGAGCCCTAGGTTCAATGAGAGACTCAGTCTCAAAAAATTAAGGTGGAGAGTAACTGAGGCCTTAGCTCTTTCCAGGGCCTCATGAAGAAAGCTTAATGACATCAATCTCTGGTCTTGAGAGGCAGGCAGAGTTAGGGTGACTGGACCCCTGAAGATGAAAAGCACAGGAAAGTTTGCACTTGCTAGATGATCTGACTTCTTATCTCTTGCCTAGTTCAGACCTGTTTTTCCACAATCAGGACCCCTCTTGGGAGGGAGGTCTTTCATAGGATTTAAACATTGTGGTTGGTCAAGTTCAGCTCCCAGAACTAGGTGCCAGGGCTAACCTCTTCCTGAGACAGCCCCTAGCCCTAACCAACCAGCTGTCCCTCTGGTTCACCTGAGCTAGAAAAAAACCTCACCACCCTATGGTCACAAATACCTTTGCAAGGGGAGGGCAGGCTTTCTGACCACTTGGGAACTTCCAGATATGGGTGAATTTTTCCCTCACTGGGCCTGGGCTGGCTGGACCCAGGCCCAGCTGGGAGGGATGTTTGCCCTTATCTACATGGGATCCTTTATCCCTTCCAGCCCCCCACATGGCAGGAGCTCCTTGAACTTTCTTTTTTCTTTTCATGCTTTTTCCAGGCCCTCCACATAGGATCTCTAGCCACGTGGGTGCCTTTCCTTGGCTCTATCCTTCCCTCAATAAATATAATAATTTAATAATTATCCTTCTCAATCTTCTTGTTTTTTTAATTCAATTCTTTGATTAAAATTAGAAACAAACCTAGGGCTTGGGTTCAAAGACTTTCCTGGACCCCTAGCACCCCATTATAGTCTCCACATGCACATATGTGCACAAGTATGAGCACACACCTGTGTGCCCACACAATACAAACATACACACCTGCACACATATACATACTCACCACATAAATATTTATTTTAAAAAAATTGTTAAGGAAAAGATGGGACTTCAAGACACGTTCTAGTGAACATTTCATTGATTTAGGAAATTCAGTTGTTTTGGGGCCCTTGGGAATCTTCCAGAATCCCTTCACCCTGTCCTATTTCATGGGTCTTCTTTAGTTCCCCAAGCCCTGCCCTTTTCTGTCTTTGCTTATGCTGTAGTCTTATCCTGACTTCTTTTCCCTGTCTTTTCAGAATCTTATTCAACAGACACAAAGTGCGCACATCTATTGCCGGGCTCCAGTGCTAAGACACGTGTCACAGTGGGTCCTGAGAGCCTCCCAGCTATGCAGGAAACTGGCCCGGCTCACTTGCACGGACACATGTTAATGAAAAACAGTGAATGCTGACAGAGAGTGGCACTAAGGAGACCTCACACAGATGAAAGGCATGTTTTGAGTCCTCTGCACTGCAGTGGCTTTAAGATATTTCTGCAGACAGCAGAGTGGTCCCCACCAGGTCCTGAGAGGGTGGCAGGGAACTGGATGCCACCATGTGTCCAAAGCCACTCCTCCCTGCAGTCTGAACAGCTCGTCAGTCCGGGCTTTTTCTTTTGTGCACTAGATTGTGAGGACCTCTGGACTGGCCATTTCCCTCCGTCCCCTAGCCCTGGTGAGCTTAACGTGGAAGTAGACCCAAAATGAACCCAGGAGACCAGGGCCATGTGAACAAGGGCTAATAACATCCAAAATAGACACTGTCTCTTTCCCAGCACTGTCCTGCAGCCCACTGAGACCAAAGGGCTGATTTACAGCCTAGCTAGCTGGTTTGCCTGGCTCCGGCAGCCCTTAGCCAGAGCTTACCCCATCTGCATCCCTCTGCTCTAGCCAGCCTGTGGAAAAACACACACACTCACACACAGACTCATACAACCTCCAAAAGGAAAAACCTTTCTCAGGCACACTCCAAAATGTGCTCAACAAGCAGCCTGGGAAGGGACTGCTGAATGCTTCCAATTTTGTAAGATCAAAATTTTCTAGAAGGTTCCTCTCTCATCCTTTCTTCCCCACTCCCCTACAGCTCTTTCCAGATCTGCCTGAAATTTAGAGGGAAGCCAGAGATGACACCTCTCTGGCCACTTGAGGGCACTCTGTAATCCTGGGAGCAGGAAAGAGCTGTTGTTGGGCTTTTTCCTTTTTTTTTTTTTTTTTTCCCTTTTTTTCTTTTAAACAGGAAACAAGAGCCCAGTTAGCCATCAGCAGACAATCTGGAAATCCATCTTTGGAAAGGGAGCTGAAACAAGTGGGTTTTATGACATGTGCTCCAGGCCAGGCAGCACAGTAGGCAGGAGGGGTAGAGCTAACGCTCCAAGTTTTTCTGCCCTGGAACACGGGGCAGTCTTGTTTTCTGCTTGATGTTACTCTGAAGAGAATGAGCTCAGGTGGCCCAGGGGCTCTCAAATGGGGGCTATTTGTGCAGCCCCTTCTTTGCTGGCAAAGTCTGCAAACACCTGGTTGTCACAGCTCCTTGCCAGAGGCAGGGGTGGGAACAGAAGCCAGAGATGGTGCTGTCACCTCATGTAGCTGACCCCCAGCAAAGAACCACCAGCTTTCCAATGCCCAGGTTGAGAAACCCCGATTTAATCCATTGACAGCGTTAACTCTATTTGCTCAGAGTATAAGAGGGCCACATTCTGATTCTTTCCCCAGCTTCTGCTTTGTGCCGAGGTGAACTGTTCCCCCAAAGTGGCCTGGTGTGGCAGATGTTGCCATGTCTTAGGATTCTCACCAGTGCCTTTTCTGTTCTGCCCTAGGTAGGGCTCTTCAGTAGCAGAGCCTCAGGCACGGCTTCTACTCCCAATTTAAATCTAGAAAGGACCCCCAAAACCACTTATGGGGAGGGGGCAGACAGAAACAAGGCATCTCTCATGTAAGTTACCACTGTGGGAGCTTGGTTTGCATAGGGAGTTCCTGAGCCCTTGTGGAACAGAACCCTGTCCTGCAGTTGTCCCCAGTCATTCTTGGCATGACCCCTGCTGGGCGGGAAAAATTTGCTAGGGTAGTCATACTCTCGCTCTACAACCTTCCTTGCTAGCAGAGGGGTTCTAGCTACTCTACAAAGACTGTGGGGGCACAGGCCAAGTGTGGGCCTAAAGGGATATGAGAGAGACACAAATGGTCTCTGCTCACCTCTTACCCTCTCAGGAAATGTCAAGCATCCTGTGTATACCCGTGTTCCCTCTGTTTACCAGATGGAGTTTCTAGGATATTCCATTCCCCCATGGACTCTCAGAGCTCCAGGCTGAGTCTCTCAGACTGTCGCCCTGTAGCACTGACCAGCAGTAAGCCAGGCTCCACCAGCTGTAGACCATAGGAGAACTCACCTGGAAGCAGGAGCAATGAGGGCTGCAGAGCTGTGGGCTTAGAAGGGGCATTGGTATTTGTGGGGCTCTACATGGTCTGGGTCTGAGTCATTCTGTGGCTATGAACCAAGCCCCTTGGACCTTATTACAACACAGACTTTGGATCAGTGTGTCCAGGGTGAGGCTTGAGAGTCTATATGTCTAACAGGCTCCTAAATGGTGCCCTTGCTCTGGTTCTTTGCACCAGTAGAGGAGGCCTGGCTGCGACCAGCAGGCACGTACGTGTGTGTGCACACCTGGGAATTGCCTAGAGAAATCTTGGAAGAAAAAGGACATAAATCCCTGAGGTTCTCGTGATTTATTTTCTCATTCTATGTAAATGTTCATACTTAATTGTCTGGGGAAGGTTCCCCTCACATGACCTTCCTCTCCTTAGCAGTGTATAAGTCTCAAGTCTTAAAAAACTTGACCTTCCCACTCTGTCAGCATCAGGCACTCTTGCATTTTGATTAATCAGGATTCTAGAATTTTCGGCTTCTATTTCCTGCTCTGTGACTTCAGGCAGTCTTTCTTTCTTTCTTTCTTTCTTTCTTTCTTTCTTTCTTTCTTTCTTTTTTTAAAAGATATTTTATTTATTGATTAATTTAAGAGAGAGAGAGGAAGAGTCAGAGAGAAAGAGCGAATGGGGGCCTTCGGCCACTGCAAATGAACTCCAGATGCATGTGCCCCCTTGTACATCTGGCTTACATGGGTCCTGGGGAATTGAACCTGGGTCCTTAAGGTTTTAGGCAAATGCCTTAACCACTAAGCCATTTCCCCAGCCCAGGCAGTCTTTCTTTAAAGTGAGAGGCTTAAAAGAAGCACTAAAGAAAAGTGAAACGGGAAGTTTGGGGTTCCTTGCCAGTACACCAATAAATGTAGAGTACCCCAGATTCTTGTCTTATGGATTTAAAGAATTAAAATCCACATACCAGAGGTTTAGAGAGACTTTAGTAGATGAAGAGAGGAAAGTTCAGAAAGCTCTTGCCAGGTGGAGGGCAGGAAGGGGTAGAGAGCCCATGTGGGAGTAGGGGGAGGAGGTCTCCCCAGCTGGGCCAAGACGAAGGAAGCTTACTAGAACCTGGAAGTTCGGCAGCCAACCAAGAGAGCAGCCAACAGAAAACTTGTCCCCTGCTTGCATCTACTATGTGTTAGACATTATTCTGGACCCTGGGGGTAAGATATTGAGCAAGAGAGAGAGAGAGCAAATCTCTACCTTCTGCCTTCATGGCACTACCATGCTAGACAAGGATAAGGGGCAATCATTAAATCATCCATGTGTGAGGAGACAAAAGAAGAAGGCCAAGGGGGGCGCTCATGATGGATGGACTCACAAGTGAAAGGGCGTCAGGAAGGATCTCATTAAGAAGGTGACATTGAACCAAGTTGAATAGGGTGAGATTTTGGATATGGAATTTAAATTTTATTTAATTAATTGTACTCAAGGTTTTGCTTTAATAGAGAATGTTAATTTTTTGTGTCTTTTCATTTCCTTTGCTATCTTAAAGAATAGGATAGGGCTGGAGAGATGGCTTAGTGGCTAAGTCACTTGCCTATGAAGCCTAAGGACCCAGATTCAAATCCCCAGTACCCATGAAAGCCAGATGCACAAGGTAGCTCATGTGTCTGGAGTTTGTTTGGAGTGGCTAGAGGCCCTGGAGTGCCCATTCTTTCTTTTTCTCTTTCTCTTCCTCTTTCTCTCTCTCTCTCTCTCTGTATCTGCTTCTTTCGCTCTCTCAAATTAATATTTTTTTTCAAAGAATAAGATAAAGAGAATTTTCTTGCTGGGTGTGGTGGCACATGCCTTTAATCCTAGCATTTGGGATGCTGAGGTAGGAGGATCACTGAGTCCAGACCGAAACTACAGAATGAGTGGTGGCTAGAGTAAGACCCTGCTTTGAAATATCACGAAACAAAAAGAAAGAAAGAAGTCATTTCTCTGCTTTCTCCTGTCCATTTTCTCTCCAGAGACAGAGAGTAGAGGAAGTCAGTTTTTTCCCTCCCTTGCTAAAGAATTAGTCATCAAGTCATCAAGGGTTATCATCCAAAGGGAAGAGAAGACATAGCTCAGAGGATATTCCCCAGAACAGAGGGAGGTCTACAGGAAGGCAAGGTGGGAGAGGCAGAGGTCACACTGGCGTGTAGCTGAGGGGAGCAAGGAGCAGTGACTTCCTCTTCTGGCCTCCTCATTCCGACACCAAAAGTACTGCCAATGGGGCATGGAGGAAGAGTGAACAGCTACCCCCCAAACAAGATGCCTGTCAGCAGAGTGGCTGGAAATGACTGGGGACATCTTTGATGCACTCCAGTGGGATCCTAGACACACTTTTCTGGGTGGGTTCTCAGATTCCATGGGGGCTGCCCCACCATTGTTTTATGAACTATGAGGGGCAGTACAAATGAGTTTTGTCCAGGGGGAGGTACCCCTGAAAAAGGGCATCTCTGTAGAGGGCTAAGAATAATTTGCACTGCCCTACCCCAAGTTCTTAGTTGATCCAGATGCTGTGAAAGGGCAGTTTCCCGAGAGAGAGAGACACACAGAAGCTTATTAACATGGGCTTAGCCCTCATGAAGCTGTGGGAGGCACCCAGGGGGAAGAGTGGACCTCCAGAGGATGCTCGGAACTCATGGCCCCAGGCCATCTTCAACAGAGAGCAGGAACGTTTTAGAGCACTGGGATTGGGGAGATGGCTTAGTGGGTAAAAAGTACTTTCTGTACAAGCATGTGGATCTCCTGAGTTCAATCCCCAGCACATGAAAACAGTGGAGCATGGCCATGCCTGCCTGTAACCCAAGTCCCAAGGGCACAGACACAGGAGACTGGTCAGCCAGACTGATCAAAATCCATGGCAGCTCCAGGCGCAGGGAGAGACTTTCTCAAAGGAAACAGCACATGGAGGAGAAGAGCGATCGAGGAGGACACCCGTGTTCTACTCTGGCTTCTGTGTGTGTGCACACACATGCATACACAATACATACTGTGCATACACAGACCACACACACAACATACATACACCAAAAAAAAAAAAAAAAAGTTTAGAGCACTCCAGAGCAAAGAACCAGGAGCCCCAGAGGTGGCAACAGACTGTAAAAGGAAGAATCAATAAGGTTCAATAAGCATTTGGCAGGCGGATGCCTCCAGAGTCTTCCACTGAGACAGAGGCCTACAGTCACCGTAGTGGCTAACCTTTGTCATTCCTGGAAGACAGGGAGTGAGGACACCTTCGTACATTGATGAGTAGCTCCTGGGTGAACAGAAGGAGGGTAGAGAGCTTCCCCTGTGTCTGCTCCTTCTGGGTCAGGTTGACCCTGATGTTAACATTTCTGCACTGCCTCTGATCTCTTACTTACTAGCAAATTCATTCAGGCCTTTCTCTGTATCTAGATACATGGCCTGGTTTTGTTTTATTGTTTTATTCCATTCTTCTTTTTTTAAATATATATATATATATATATATATATATATATATATATATATATATATATATGATTGAGAAAAAGGAAGTGCCATGAGGGCAGCCAAGGAAAGGCACCCACGTGGTTAGAGAGATCCCACATGGAGGGCCTGGAGAAAAAAGTGTGGAAAGAAAAAAGAAATTCAAGGAGCTCCTGCCATGAGGGCAGCTGGAGGGGATAAAGAACCCATGTGGAGAGTAAGGGCTAAGGGGCCCTCCCAGCTGCCCCTGGGCTGGGGCCTAGGCTGAGTCCCTTCTGGCTGGGCCTGGGCCTGAGCCTGGGCTGAACCAGTCCAGGCCTAGATGAGGGAAACACTCAGCTCTGGCACCAAGTCCCAGGGCTGAACTTGACCTACCACAATGTTTAAATCCTATGAAAGACCTCCCTCCAGGAGCGGTCCTGACTGTTTGTGGAAAAACAGGTCTCTACTGAACTAGACAAAAGATAAGAAGTCAGATCATATTGGATTTCTAGCAAGTGCAAACTTTGCTGCCCTTTTTACCTTCAGGGCTCCAGTCACCCTAACTCTACCCTCCTCTCATCCCCACCCTCCCCCCATGAGAAGACACTCCAACTGCTGTTAGAGGACAAGGGCAATGAGGTCAGACCGTAACTATTTCCTGCTGAAAGGGGCACGAAGTTGTGGCAGTTAGAAAGTCCCAGAAAGCCGGGCGTGGTGGTGCACGCCTTTAATCCCAGCACTCGGGAGGCAGAGGTAGGAGAATTGCCGGGAGTTCAAGGCCACCCTGAGACTACATAGTTAATTCCAGGTCAGCCTGGGCCAGAGTGAGACCCTACCTCGAAAAAAACCAAAAAAAAAAAAAAAAAAAAAAAAAAAGAAAGAAAGAAAGTCTCCCAGAGAGGGGAGCTACTCTAAAGGACCCTGAAAGTGTATTGATGGAGTGCAGGAAGAGAATGTTGGAGAGAATAAAAGCAAGGAGGTAATGATGAGGAGTGGGCACACAGCAAACTGGTTGCCTTTAGAGTTTTCCTTCTTGTGGACTTATAGGCCTTGGGAAACATTCGAGGGAACCTAGGTAGATGGAGTTGGATTGTCCCAGGACTGTCTGAGCATGAACTAGCTGAGATTTTCTTCCAGAACTGTTGATTGAATGGCACAGCAGTGTCTGACATGGCCTGAATCTGTTTCCATATGGCTTGTGAAAGAGAGACAGTAGCACAGTTATCAGAAACATACACAATGTTTAACCTTGATAATGGCCTTCGAGAGAGTACCTTTTTAAATTCATCCTGGGGCTAGCCAGGGCCAAAGGTTGGTCCATTCTGTTTTGAACTTGATGTTAAAAAAAAAAAAGAAAGCTTTTTCATTAATTAACAGTTAAATAAAATGTCTAACTTGAGCTCATTTGTATAAGTCATGATTTTGCTTTTTTTGAGATTATTTTTCCTTACTTTTGTCCACCTGCATGCACCCTGCTTCATTCATCACAGTTCCTCATTGCCTGATCCATCTTCCCAGTTTCCTGAGAATTGTATGGGAAACAATTGCTCCCAAATTCTCCTCCTATTCAGAGCTGATGTGGAAAGTCCAAGGGTGCCAGAACTGTGACCCAAGTTGTAGGATTCTGGGCCTTTTTATGGGGGCTGGAGGGATGGTTCCGTGGGTAAATGCCCTTTTGTGCAAACATGGGGAACTGAGCTCAGCCCCTCAGCTCCCATGTACAGGCTGAATATGGTGAACTATACTTGCAATCCCAGCACTGGTGACATGGAGATAGAGCTGGAGGACTTGCTGACTAACTAATCTAGCAAAATTGGTGGGTCCTGGGTTCAGTGAGAGACACTGCCTCAAAATTAAAAAAATATAAAAATATCTGCCATCAATCTCTGGCTTTGACAGGCACACACACATGTATACTCACATACAAATGTGCATACATACACACACAGACAGAATCTTACAAACATGTCCGTTGACAAACTTCATCACCCCACGAGGGATTACACTGATGTTACCCATTACTGCACAGTCTGAATTCAGCAAGGACACAAACAACTGTGTTGGTTTTCCAGTTCAACTGTCCTATGCCCCATCTCCCTTATGCAGGGTCCAGCAAACCCCACAGATTTCTAGCCATTCACCAGTTTTAAAAGGCAAATGTTTAGTTTAAAGGTTCAATTTTGTGTCCTAATTTAGTTGTTATCTCAGAAACACACCAAGCTGTAGACCAGGGGTCCTGGGGAGAAAGCAGTACGGTCTGCTCTCTACCTGTCCCGTCCATCCCTTTGCCTCCCTCCTTCAGTGCTGAAGGTGGGATGGGTATGGATTAACTGGTACGACTGTTTCTAAGGTTGTCTTAACTTCTCTGGCCATGTCTTCTGCTGGGCTCGCAGCCAACCTGCCTTCCCTTGGGGCAGATAACTAAGTCATACAGGAGGCCCTGGGAGAGGGGTCTCCTCTGACCTCAAACATACATTCTGCCTAGACATCTGCCTGACACCTTGGGGATGGATAAAGATGGATGAGGAGTCTGCTGCTCCTTCCGTGGAATGGGAGGGAGCGCTTTCCCTTCCTACCAAAGCCAGGCTGACAGAAGGCAACAGAAGGAACATTCTGGGACTTCCCCAGCTATATTCTAAAAGCTGTTGCAGGGTCATAGTCTCTCAGGGAGCCATGAGCTGCCACTCTCCTGAAATGGCCGTGCTGGGAAAGGGGGATACAGATGCTCCAGTCAGTCAATCGTCACAGCTAAGTCTGGCCATCCACCTTCCATCCAAGGCAGCAGACCAGCCCATTTCCTTGTGGATGCCTTCCATCTGTGCCATGCGGAGATGATGAATTCCCAGCAGAGCCCTGCCTACTTCCTGCTGCTCCAAATCACAGCTCTGGGGAGGGGCACTCATCTTAGGGCAAGTGATAAAAGGCCCCAGCCCAGCCCGTGTCCTTGGGTCTGGAGCTCTCCCCGGAGGAGAGGATTAGTGGCAAAATATACCAAATCGACCCTCTCCTTGACATGACCCATCCAACATTGCCCTGTGGTCTCCATTCTCACATCCCATCTCTTTCTGCTTCTATTTCTTTCCTGCTCAGTTCCATGGAGAGCCTTTCAAAATTTCTTCCTCTTGGCTTTAAGGATGGTGCAAGACCCCTTCCACTCTAGCGGAGAGGAACAATGGGGTCATAGAGGAAAACTGTCCCCCAACCCTGACAACTCCAGATGTCTCTTTGCTCTGGGCTTCCTGTTGCTGGTGTCAGCTAATGTGGATGTGGGGGGAGCTGGGGCTGCTACAAGCTGGGGGACCAGCTTACCTCCTGCTTCTCCTCCTCCTCTTCTTTTTTTTTTTTTTTTTTAATCTAGGGTCTCACCGTAACCCAGGCTGACCTGAAACTCACTCTGTAGCTCAGGCTGGCCTCAAACTCAAGGTGAACCTCCTTCCTCAGCATCTCGAGTACCCTGCTTACCTGCTTCTTAATAAGCCCCCGGACACCTGTCTCTTTGGGGTCAAATATCTCTTGGCCTTTGACTTTTTGGCCAATGACTAAGTTTCAGGTAAAATAAATTTAGCCTGTTCTTTTTAACTTTTTTTAATGTTTGCGTGCATGTGTGTTATGCCTGCATATGTATACATGTCCATATCGGTACGTGTGCACCATGCGTGTGGAGGCCAGAGGTCAATATCAATGGTCTCCCTTGATCACTGTCCGCTTTGCTTTTTTGAGACGGGATCTCTTGCTAAAACCAGAGCTCACAGATTCAGCTAGAGAAACTAGCCAGTAAGCCCTGGGAATCCACCTGTCTGTTTCCCCAGTGCTAGGATTGCTGACCCATGCATTTTATGTGCATGCTGGAGATCTGAATTCGGGTCCTCATGCTTGTCTGGTGCTTTACCCAAAAAACCATTTCCCCAGCCCAAATATAGCTTTGTTCTGCCCTCTGAAGCCTGAAAACTTGACGTTGATGAGGGGATACAACAGGTGAGACTCAAAATCCAAGTTATTTCTGGTAAAGCTAGATTAACAGATGTACTAGGTACGGTTATAGGACTTGCCGATGCTGCATCTCGGAATGTGACCTGTATACCTCGTTCAGGTGACATTAGAAATTCATGGACCTTTCTCCTAAGAAGCCAGGGCTTCTCGCTAAGACTTACACAGTGCTGTGAGCACGCTCAAGCCCATACTTCCCATAGGCAGGCACAAGGGGGCTGTGGGGAAGGGACTGTGCTACTACTATGCTTTACTATACTACTATCCTAAACCCTCCATTCAGCTAATCCTTCTCTCCAACGCAATAAACGAAGGGCCACAAGGAAGCCAGGATTCTATTCATGTTAATGAAAACAAAGCACTGCACAACAGGGAAGGGAATAGGCATTCCCCAACAGCCAGGCCTGGGAAGCTGGTCCACACATCCCTGTTTTGTTAGCCTGCACTACAGAAAATCTTCTGTTTCTCATTCCATTACCGGACCACACACTGCCTTCCCAAAGCAGCTGCTCCACTGCCATGCCCACAGCAATGGGGCTCCATTGCCCTCTGGGTTTGGCTGGTGGAGGTATTGAGAGGAGAAAAAGTAAGAGGTGAGGTGGGTTTTTTCCTAGCTCACTTTGTGCCTGTTCACCAGCTTAGGCTACGTCCCTCCAACAAAGACCAGCCTGTAATCAACCGTCTACGGATATGTGACACGACTCCCTCACATTTTTCCCTTTCATCTATAAAGGCACCAATTTTGTTTTTGCCTGACTGGAATTTCCTAAACTGGTCTTCCCTAATCTCACCCTCAGCGCTTGTGAAATCCCTTTATTACACAGTTCACACAGGGCCTTCATTAAGCAAACTGTTTCCTGAAACAACCCTTGCTCTCCTGACTTGCTTACTGAGGGTGAGCCCTGTAGGGGGCAAATGCTTTCCCCTACAGCTTCATTCCATAGCCTCCATTAGTCTTCTGGCTTTTTCCTCTCAGCTCCATGCCCCATCCAAAATACCAGCAGCCAGAGCCTTTAGTGGAAATGATACTCAAAACTTCTTAGATCCTTTCACTATTCATACCCCAAAAGCCCTCAGTACTATGCTCAGCATCACCAAAAATGACAATGTTCTTTTCTTGGAAAGAATTTAATTCTTTTTATGGATATCATGCTTCTGTGACAGGAATAGAAATGTCTCATCCCCAGTTTTTAAGAAATAAGAAATGGATAGGTGCTTTGGTCAGGGGAGAAAGAGAGAGAGAGAGAGAGAGAGAGAGAGAGACACCCCATAGGGATTTAGTAGAGGAACTAGCTTGCTTAATAAGGCTAAGTATATCCAGCCATAACCTTCTGTAAGCTGGAGACCAGGGAAAGCCTTAGAATGGGGTAAGGTCCCGTTAACTCAGTCTGTGTCTGCCGGCATGAAGCTTAGCTCAAAAGCAAGAGAACCTGGAGTTCTAATGTCCAAGAGCAGAAGACAGACAGAGAGAGAGCGAGCGAGCGAGCAAGGGTCCCCTCCTCCTTCACCATATTTTACCTGATTCCCCCAGCCAATGATGGCGTGTACTCAGACAGGGAGGAGCAAATTTGCCCACTCATTCAAGGGACTTACATGCTCAGGTCCAGTATGCAGACACACCGGGACTGAGCATTGGAATCGGATGCCAAAATACTTGCTTCCTTGCAGTGAGAGGAATGGATCAGGCCCTCTCCAATCATTGAGAATCAATGATACCTTTCCAGCTCTCTAAGCACCGCTAAATCTAGGCAAGTTGATAGGCAATGTCCACCTTCCAACTACAGTAGCTGAGGAGGCCTCGAGTTCTTCCGTCCACGAATGTACACATGATTTCTCACTTGTGAGCAGCCTTGGGCAAGCCGCTTATCCTCCCAGCCTCCTCTCCCTCCTCTCTGTGAATGAGGGGGATCAGTGATTGTCGAGATGGAGTGAGTTTATGCTTGGATGCATAATTACTCTTATTAAACATTAGACAGGACCAGCCACGCACTTGAGCAGACGCAAGATGCTCAGCCCAAAGCAATGGAGGGAGGTGAAAGTGGGGCCCTTGCCCTGTTCCCCAGGCCAAATGGGTGCCATGCACACTGTACCAGATGTCCACAAACTCTCAGCACGTGGGCTTACTGGAGCAAATGCCTTATTGAAATGTGGGCTCTGTGAGATGATACTGTTTTATTCCTTCTGTTCTCACGGCTCTCAAAATTTTCACCTGAGCCCAGCCCTGGTAGAAAAGAAGAGAGAAGAAAGAAAGACAGTGACAGACAGAGGTGAAATGGCTCCCTAGTGCCTTTGGCATGTGTGTGTGTGACTGGGAAAAACCATTTGATCATTAGAGTTCCAATTTAGTGGTTGGCAAGAATTGGGCATCCCCAGAAACCCTGCTGCAAGCATGCGGTGGGTTCTGAGACCAGGACTGATAGGTGAACAACTTTAATTACCCGCGAACTGTGCTAATGGCCCTTGGGGTATCTTATTGCTATTCTGACACTTGGGAACATGGCATATTCCCATTAAAATGCCAATTATCCTTGAGTACTTCTGCAAATCCATCAGCTGGAGGCTGCTGGATTGTTGAGTGATGTGGTCTGATGGTTTGAAGCAAGCCTATCAGATCAAGGGCATTTTATCTGGCAGTCACGACTGTTCAGAGTGCTGTACCACCCCTGCCTGCTGATCCCCAGCCCAAGGAGTACACGTACGCTCACACATACACACACACACCATTCTAGCTAAGCAGAAAGATAAGGAAAGAGGAAGTGTTTGGGAGCTAGAGATGAGGAAGAAAATTTGGAAGATTTGGAAAAGTTCCTCCAACATGGAAGTTTTCTTTATAGGCATTACTGAAAGTGGGACTCCAAATAGGAAACATGGCTCATGGGAGGTGGGCAAGGGTGGAGTGGAGGGCTGTTGATTAATCACACCTGAGTGCCAGTCTAAGTCTCATAGTCATGTGTTACAAGAGATAAATCCAATAACAAATCAGGGGTGTGCTGCATGGGCCCAGCCTCCCTCCTTCTGTTCAGGTCTGTCTCTGACACGAGTGACCCACCAGAGCTTTCCAGGGGATTCTGCACAAATCCAGCTCCTGCACACACACGGCCTTGCCTTGTGCCTGCCTTGGCCTTTCTCCTCATGGGATTACATTGAAGAGCTCCCTGCACGTGCCCCTTGAAGAAAACTCCTCACCACAAGCTCTGCTTCCTCAGCTCAGCAATGAGAGATGCCTTGTGGTCAGAGTGACCTGAGAGGTGACGGGTAATTGTAGGGATGTCATGGCGCTGCAGCAGCTTTGCTCATGAAAACATTATGGGTCTTAGTTATGCTAATGCCGTAGTGAACATGAGCTCTCTTGCAGTGTTGAGTGACCTTTGCCCCAGTGGATGTATTGATGTGGAAATGGTCCTCCGATGCCCACTGGTCACCCCTTTTTTTAAAAATTAAAAAAACCCAATATATATTATATATAACTATTTTTAAAACTATACATGTTTTAAATTTTACATAATCCCCTCTCAACCATTTTCCTTTGACCCCCTACACTGAACCCCAACTTTTCCCCCTACTCCCTCTTCTATATTAATATCTTTATTTTTTTTTCTTGCCCTCCACCACCATCCGTGACAACCGGTGGGCAGACCCAATATTATGCAAGTCTTGTGCAGATAACGACAGCTACTGTGTGGCCATGAATACAATAGTCACTTTGTGTCTGGTAACCCTAAGCAAGTCAGGCAAAAGCTCTCTGACAGTGCTGACACAGTACTTAGCACTTGTATTCATTACTTTCTCTTGCTGTGACCAAATCCCTGACAAGAAGCAACCCAAGGAAGGAAGGAAGGAAGGAAGGAAGGAAGGAAGGAAGGAAGGAAGGAAGGAAGGAAGGAAGGAAGGAAGGAAGGAGGGAGGAAGGAGGAGGGACGGAGGGGACGGAGGAGGGAGGAAGGAGGGAGGGAGGGAGGAAGGAGGGAGGGAAGGGAAAAAAGAAGGAAGGAAGGAAGGAAAGAAGGAAGGAAGGCTTTATTTCTGCTTATGGCTCTAGGTTACACTCAATCACGGCAGGGAAGGTATGGTGGCAGGAGCTTGAGGGAATGATCACATTCAATCCACAGTGAAGAAGCAGAGAGTGGTGAATGCTGGTGCTCAGCTCACTTTTCCCTTTTTTATATGGTCCAGGAGCCGAGCCTCTGGAATGGTGCCACCCACAATTAAGATCAGTCTTCCTGGGCTGGAGAGATGGCTTAGCGGTTAAGGCATTAGCCTGCAAAGCCAAAGGATCCTGGTTGGACTCTCTAGGACCCACGTAAGTCAGATGCACAAGGGGGTACATGCACCTAGAGCTCGTTTGCAGTGGCTGGAGGCCCTGGCGTGCCCATGTTCTTTCTCTCTCTCTCTCTCTGTCTCTCTCTGCCTCTCAAACAAATAAATAAAATTTAAAAAATCTATCAGTCTTCCCACTTCAGTTAATCTAATCAAGACAGTCCCACATACAGATGTCCAGGGATCCATTCCCTAGGTAATTCTATAACATTGACAACCAATTTACACCATCACATCACTCTATAGTGTCTCTGTGTGCACTGGCCTCTTACTACACTTGCAATAAAACACACACTCTTATGGGTGGCAATGTAGCTCAGTGGTAGATGCCTAGCATGTACAAGGCCCTGGGATGACACCCAGCAATCCAAACAAACAAAAACACTCTTCACTGTGGTAAGGCAGCTGAGCCACCTTCCCCATCTTGTTTTCTCACAGCACAGCTGGTATAATAACCACTTTTCATTGGCCATGAGGTTTTGGGACAATTGTATTCTGTGCCTCAGCTTTCCTTAGTTACCAAACAACATGACAATAGTAGTGTCCTCCCCCCGCCCAATTGGATGGTTGTGAGTCTAAAAATGGCTCAAGACTTACAAAGTGCTCCTAATGTTACCTTCACATGGCAAACATTAAGGATATATAAATTGCTAGTATTTTTAACAGTATGGAAACTCAACAAATATGTGTCAAGGGGATGAAATGAAGGAATTCATTGACCCCTTTGTCCCATAGTCTTAAATATCCAAGACCCAACCAAGAAAGTCCCAAAGGCTTCCAGACAGCTAAAACAGATGTCCCAATGGCTAGTGGCAAAGCCCATCTAATTAACTTACAGTTGAGCTCTTGGGCCATTACTCAGAACCTAATTACTTAATAGTCTTAGCAGATATTTATTAGTCACCTAAGACATGCAAAGCTTTGTGCTAGGAGCTGGGGGGGGGCGGTTGGGACAAAGGTGAATTAAGCTCATTAGGTCTCCTCAAAAGAGTGTGCTGTCCAGAGGGGGAGACAGATACAACAGCCACCAATCACGCAATTACAAGAGTGAGCTAGACAGGTGGGGTGGAACGGAACACTGCTGACTATCAAGGTGGCCAGGCTCAATTAGTCACAATTATAACATGCATAACGAGCCTTAATTATCTGGTTTCCTCATCCATAATGGATTGGAAACAGTGTATTAGAAGAGAAGAAAGGGGGGTTATTGCCAGCAGCAGGTACAGTGCCACGCAAAAAGAGACAAGCAACAGGAGTTAGCCAGGGATAACAGGAGATAAGAGAAGGAGGTACTTGGAAGATGTCTGGTGAGGGAACGTGTTACAGAAGACCAAGGGAAGAAGAACATGCTGGGCCAGGCATGGATTCTGGAGCCTGGGCTTTGACTCTTAATACCATTGCTTGCTGTCACTAAGATAAGCTACTACCCTCTCTGTCCCTCAGTTTTTCCCACCTATAAATCGATCATGGTGAGAGAACCTTAGGAAGATAAGGTTGCTGTAAAATTAATTTACTTCTTCAAGTATTTAGCAAGAGTTCCTGGCACACAGAAACTTGGGTGGCCTACGTCAGTCAGGATCGGCTGGGTTTGCTGCAGTGACAAACAACCCTCCAAACACTCTCAACAAAGAAGGGTTGTTTTTTTCACTCAGACCCGGGCCAACGAAGGATATGCAGGAGGTTCTGCTCTGAATGGTCACTGTGTTCTCTGTGGGACCCAGGCTCATGGACCTGCCACCATCTGTCACAATGTCCATTGTGGTGGCACAGGGGAAGAAACTCCTCTGTGTACCACTCATAGAGAGTTAATCGTTCACCCCTGGAGAGGCATAACTCATCAGCCAGCGCTGGCCACATCGCTCCCTTCTTTCCATGTATCCAGAAGGCGTGGTCAGATCACTAGCAGAGGGCCTACATGCACTAAGTCCTCACACGGTCATGGAGTGGTCACAGCATGTCAAACCTGTAATGGTCCAAGAGACTAGGCTGTTTATTTGAGGAAATGACAAAGAGGCCTGTGATGGTTTGTGCTGATTGTCCACTTGACAGGCCTTAGAATGGCTGGTGAGTGATTATGTAGATTAGGTTAGTCTCTGTGCATGCCTGTGAGGGATTATCTCAGTTAGGCTAAGAGAGGTGAGAGGTCCCAACCTAAGTGGGTGGTACCATTCCATGGGCTGGAGTCTGGGACTGTATGAAAGGGAGAGAGCTGGCTGAGCACCAGCATTCGTTGCTCTCTGCTTCCTCTCCATGGCCTGAATTGTGGGCAGCTGATGGAAAGACCCACAGGGTTCCCACATTTCTCACTAAGATCATGCCATGGATTGGGAGGGAGGGCCCTGATGTGGAGAACAACTCATTTGTAGAACATTACATGCATTGGAGGATATTAACCAGCCCTTTCTCCCCCTTGCTAAATACCAAAAGTGTTCCTTCTATGAGCCACTGTAGCATCAATAATCCTCTAAGATTTAAGTCTCTCTTGTGTCAGAGGGTAGTTTTGTCCCTCCGCTGTAGTTACCCTCTCATTGCTGGGACAAACACCTGGCCAGAAGCAGCTAATGGGAAGAAAGGGTTTATTTCAGGCTTACAGAATCCAGGGGAAGTTCCATCATGGCAGAAGAAGCTGGCTCACTCCAGCGTCCACAGAAGAGAGAAAAAAACAACCCTAGCAACCATGAACAGCCAGCTTTCCAACTGGCTCTCCATATACCAAGCAGGGCTGGACTGAAGCTCAATTCCCAGTGATATACCCTCTGTAGCAAGGATCTGACTGCTGGGGACTTAAGTAGGAAGTTTAATTTTAATTTAAAAAAATGCCTGAGTCTTTGAGGCCATACATTCAAACCACCATACCCTCCCTGCCTCAGAATCACCAATAAATGTTTAAATTTCCAGTGTTGGTTAGAGTCAGATTGCTACCCGAACAAGGCTTCCTTCCTGATGACTAATCAGGACCCTGAGTTGTGTCCATTATAATTTGTCAATCAGGCTTGGATTGAGGCTCATTGGTAAGTGCGTGCCTAGCAGACACAATGTCCTGAGGATGTATCTGCCCCTTAGGAAAGAAACTATAATCATCTCTCACCCTTAGATTCTCCAAGACACCTGCATTTGTTCCATAAATTCCCCATTTTGCTTTAGCCAATCTGAGTGGGTTGCTGTCACTCCTGACCAAATTATTTCTGACTAGGGCATATACCCCCCCAAACATTTCTTTCAAATATGATTATAAGTTTTAAACATGTTGCTTACAAGGATAAGCTCCATTTAGCGGAACCATTTACTTCTGCAGGACTCTGCCTTTTTCCACTCAATCAATGAACTACTGATGTGTGACTACCTAAAGTCAGCTCCCACACAGAGAAGAGTGACACGCATTTGGATAAGAAATGCCTTGGAAATTGTCTCCAGGGGGTTTCAAGAGATAGAGCTGAGGGTTCACTATGGACTTTGGTGTCCCATACCTGAAAGAGGACATCAAATAAACCTGGGGTTGATGTGACAAGGAGACCTCCTGTAATGACTTTCCCTTGTGTGGATAGCTGTCCTGTTAAGCTCCAGAAGAAAACTGACATGATTCACAAAACAGAAAACGATGGTGATATTAACCCTAATGCAAGCACTTAACCCGCATTGACAAGAAGTTTTTAAAGTCAGAGCTGCTTCTAAGCATAGCAACAATCTAGCAGGAGGAGCGAATTTCCTACAAAGCTTTGTTTTGTGCCTGGGAATGACCAGCAATCATGCAAGTGAGATCCAAAGTGAGCTCGGTTCATTTGATTTGGATTTCACAGCAAAGATCCAGGCTTCTGCTCACGCTCAGTGGCTCATCCTTCCCACACTTCAGATGTAGATACGCTTGCTGCACGCTTGGGGTAGAGTTAGTTCACTGTGGTTCTTAAGCCACAAAAGGGTGTTCATTTTGATGAGCACTATTTAGGTCAAAGAAAGTGAGCTGCAGTCTGGCTGGGGAGGTGGCTCAGTGGATAGAGTGCTTTCAGCACAAGCTTAAGGACCTGAGTTCAGATCTCCAGCACCATGTAAATATCAGGTGGATGTGGTGGCCACCTATATCTTACTGCGCAAGAGGAAGAGATGGGAGACCCTGGGTTAAGGGGGCAGGCTAGTCTAGCTAAACTGGTGAGCTCTGGATTCAACCAAGAGACCCTGTCTCAATGAATCAGGTGAATGATTGAGGCTGACACCCACCATCAACTTCTGGCCTCCACACATGGACACACTTGCAAGCGACCCCACACCTGTGCACTTAAATGCATATGACCATGCACACACACACACATGCACAATACACTACGCGTGAAGAAAGTAATCATTGAAATTGTGTGGTGGCATGCACCAAGGCCAGGAACATTCAGTGACTTATGCTGAATATGCTTCATCTCACAAAATCCATTGTACAGATGCATAAACTAAGGCCAAGTGGATTGCTCTTTCTGCCCATATCATGTGCTGAAGGTGCCCTTCTGCATGCTGGACAGTGATGCTGATGGGTGTGAGCTCAGGGCAATAGGCAACCCAGCAGGCGGCACAGCATGTCCACCTGAGTTCAGATTCATGCTCTGGTAGTTGTTAGCATGCTGATATCGAATTTGTTTGTTTAAACTCTTACTACCTTTAAGAAGAATGGCTTAAATTTGTATTGGTTAAATTAACAGGGTAAAGAAGCCAGAATAGTGTCTACTGCAAAATAAGTGCTCAAAAAATATTAGCTTTTGGGCTGGAGAGATTGCTTAGTGGTTAAGGCACATGCCTGCAAAGCCTAAAGACCCAGGTTCGATTCTCCAGGTTCCACGTAAGCCAGATGCACAAGGGGGCACATGCATCTGGAGTTCATTTGCAGTGGCTAGAGGCTCTGGCGTCCCCATTCTCCCTCTCCCTCTCTCTCTTTCCCTCTCTCTAATAAATAAATAAATAAATAAAATCTTTAAAAATATATATTAGATTTTAATTATTCCCTGGAATTCATTTACAGCAGCGAGTCTCAAGCTAGAACACCAGGCAGCATTCATGCAATTTGAACTCGCTGTACCACATCCCTCCGTGTGGGCTGATCACTGATAGAGGAAAAGTTCCTCTGTCATTAAATCATTAAAGATGAGGCATTTGTGATTCAGGGGACTGGTTTTTGGGAGGGAAGAGAGATTGAGATCAACTCTGGATACAATAAGGGAGGGTAGGGCTTATAGACAATGAGCAAGATAGAGCTCAGGTGGATGGAAAATTAATAAGAGAATAGGGGAATTCTTTGCTTAACTGACATAACAAGCAGAAGGCAGGCCAAAGGGATCAGATATTTTACCTGGTGTTGTAGTTATCTTCTCATTGTTGGAACAAAGCACTCAACTTAAAGCAGCTGAGGAGAGGAAATTTTTTATTTTGGCTTATAGTATTGAAGGGAAGCTTTATCATGGCAGGAGAAAGGATGGCATGAGCAGAGGTTGGACATCACCTCTGCCACAGCAGGTGGAAAATAGCAGCAAGAGAGTAAGCTGAACTCTGGAAAGGGGGAGCTGGCTATAACACCCATAAGCCCACCCCCAACAAAACACCACCTCCAATAAGGTTCCACCTCCAAAATTGCCATCAGCTGGGGACCAAGAATTCAAAACATATGGGTTTATGGGGTACATCTGATGCATACCACTACATTCCACCCGGGTCCCCATAAACTGATGGTCATAAATAACATAGTATGCAATGCATTCAGTACAATTTTAAGTCCTCATAGTTTTTATTGACAACTTCTATACTTACATACAAATAACCCATGATATTTCCTTCCCCTCCCCCATTCCCCTTTAGAACTCCATTCTCCATCATATCCCCTCCCTCTCTCCATTAGTCTCTTTTAATTTGATGTCATCATCTTTTTCTTCTATTATGAGGGTCTTGCAAAGGTATTGCTAGGCACTGCAAGGTCATGAATACCAAGGCCAATTTGTGTCTGGACAGTTGCATTGTAAGGATTTGTACTCTTCCTTTGGCTCTTACATTCTTTCTGCCCCCACTTCCGCAATGGACCTTGAGCCTTGGAGGGTGTGGCAGAGATGTTTCAGTGCTAGACACTCCTCTGTCCCTTCTTCTCAGCACTATGTTGCCTTTTGGGTCATCCCAGTGGTCATTGTCATCTGAAAAGAGAAGCTTCTCTAACCAGAAGTGAGAGTAGCATTAATATATGAATATGAACATTAAGTGTAGTGCTTTCAGGGCAGTTTGATGGGAATAATATATACATTTAGCCAGACAAGAGCAGGCTTTATACCCCTAAGGCTTATAACCTCCCCTGCCACATAGACTTTTGCTTAGTTTTTTCAGTACCAGGCATGTATTCCCTCCTGTAGAGAGGGTCTTCAGTCCAATTATGGAGCAGTTGGTTACCCCAAGAGCAGACATGCCACTACTGCACCCATGCAGTCATTGGGCCTGTCTGGCCAAACTTGAATTTTCAGTGTCCACAGTTTTCACTGCTGATGACTTCTATCTCCCATGGAGCTGCATGCAGTGCAGCTTTTTCCAGCTTTCAGTTGGCTGGTCTATAGGGAGAAGGTTTTCTGCTTAGCACCAGCTTGCTTTTTCAGTGACCTTGCCTCTCAGGCAAGAGATGTCTTCAGCAATAGGGTCTTACCATCTGTTTCTCAAGGGAAACCGAGGGCCTTGGCAATAGTCTTTAATATTTTGGAGGCTACTGGGACCTCCTTGGCCAACAGCTCACTGAAAGGTATCCCATCCCAGGCACTGAAATTTTTCTAGTAACAGTCTATAGCTTCTGGATGTGCCATTATTCAAAAAAGTAGGTTTACATAAATCTTATTCAGACTATCTTGAATTTTGATTGACCCTCCCTCTGCCCTTCTTTCACGCATTCTCTTCCCATAGCCTTACTTAGGCCATTTCCCTCCCTGTAATTTGTTCTTCTACTTACATATGTGCAATGCCATACACTTAAGTCCTTCCCTCTCCTCCCTCCATTATAGGCTTTTACCAGCTTACTGGTATCTGGTACCAATTTTTGGTTCCAGTTCATACACAAGTCTATACATTTGTAGCTAGGATCCACATATGAGAGAGAACAAAATGTTCAAACACCTCGATAGTCCAAGGTCTCTTAACTGTGAGCCTATAAAACCAAAAACACATAATGGCATAGGGTAAGCATTCACACTGTAAAAGATGGCACTGGGCATAGCAAGGAAAGATTGAACCAATGCAAGTCTTTTGTTCCTGCGCTTGTTATCCAAAACAAGTATCAGGTGGACCTCACTGCCAAATTTTTAATCCAGAGGAGAATAAAGCTGATTCTGAGGAGCAGTAAACCTCTTTCAATGCTGTTCATTCATGCCCTCTGCTTTGAAAAGAGCAGTGCAGAAGTGGTGGTCATCTCAAACACCTGAAGATGAACTAAGCTGCTGTCTCCTGCCCGAAGCTTTTACTTATTTTTGTGCCATATCCTTCCACTCACATCAGTCCATTTCTTCTCAATTCAGCCCTGCACAAGTTCTCAGGATACATGAAGAATGAAGTAAGTCTCTCACAAAAACTGCTTCCAGCCCAGTCCATATGAAGCTTTTTCTGTCCTTCATAAACCAAGCCTGCACCATCCACAGTCCTTTCTACATTCAGATCTTTCAGCTCTGACTAGGATGGTTTATCAAACACTTCTCACAACACTGCAAGGCGTCTCTTAGGTAGGCCAAGGTTCCAAATTCTTCCACATTTGCATTTCCTGCAAATCAGTTCCAAAAGGCCAAAGGCCACACAGTCAGGTTTCCAGCAGTCATGATCCAACTCGTCCTCTGCCAGTTTTCTATTGTAGTAGCTATCACGTTGCTGGGATAAAACACCCAATCAAAAGCAGCTGAAGGGAATAAAGGTTTCATTTTTTATTTTAGTCTCAAGGAAGCTTTATGATGGCAAGAGATGGTATGAGCAGAGGCTGAACATCACCACTGGCAAGGAGGAGCTTACTCTAATACCCCTAATCCTACCCCCAACAACACACCTACTTCAGCAAGGCTCCACCTCCAAAATTGCCATCAGCTGGACTAAGCATGCAAAATACATGAGTTTATGGGGGGGGCGTCTAATTCAAACCACCACATATGGGGATGGTAGAGATGAGGAGGGTGATCCCAAAGGGAAGGTAAGGGCGCTGATCACACAGACATAGCAGAAATTCTTACTGGGTAAGGCATCTGATGCCTGTAATCCTTGGGAATGCTTAGGAAGATGAAGCAAGGAAGATTGCAATGAATTCCAGGACATGGATACAGAACGAGACCTAATATGCACACGTGTGCACACACACACACACACACACACACACACACACACACACGGGCTTTTAAGGACACACCAAGGATAGGACCTTGTTGAAAAGGAGCTCAAAGGAGCCTGACTAGATTTTGGTCAAGCAGAAGCTATCATTGTTCACAAGCGTGAGACCCGGTTATGATCCTGCTTGACAGATTTTGCCTGAATCCCATCCACCAGTCTTTCACCTCCACACCTGAGAAGTCATTGCCCAGACACCCAGGACCCCAACATGTGCAAACTGGAGGGGAGAGTGAGCTCTGGTGAGAGACGTGCTTCCTCCCAGAGCAGGAGGAGGGAGCTCCAGTGAGAGACATGCTTCCTTATTCCACAGGAATTTGTACCCTGACCCTGGCTATGTTGTTCTGTGTATGATGGGTGGGAATGGCCCCAAGGGTAGCCATAGTTGACATTTAGTTGTATAAAACTTTGACCTGACAGAAACAACTTTAGGTGGAATGATTTTGGCTCATGGTTTCAGAGGGTCAGTCCATGGCCACTTGGCCTCTTGTGCTTGACCAGAACATCAGGGTGGTGGAAGTGAGTGGAGGAATGGCTTCTTCACATCATGGTGAATTGGAAGAAAAAGAGATTGATGCAGTAAGAGGCATGGACAGATATAACCCCAATATTCTTTCATCTAGGCCTCATCTTAATGTTTCCAGAGTTTTCCAAAATGGTGCCATTACTTGGAGACCACGTCTCCAACACAATAGCCTTGATTTATTTTGATTATTATTTCATTTATTTTTGGAGAGAGACACAGAGAGAGAGACAGAGAGGGAGAGGGAGACAGAGAGAGATGGGCACGCCAGCAGTCTCTCAGCTGCTTTGAACGAAATCCAGATGTATGCGCCCCCTTGTAATCAAGTGTAGCATTGTGCCCTTGCGTCACTGCATCTGGCTAAACATGGGACCTGGAGATTGGAACCGGGTTCTTAGGCTTAGCAGGCAGGCACCTCAACCGCTAAGCCATCTCTCCAGCCCAATAGCCTTGATTTTTATGGGAAGAGGATCCTTCATACCAAATTCTAACATCATATCTGATTATCTCTTAGCTCCTAGAACAAAATATAGGCCTTTGGACCTTTTATTACTCCTTTAAGGTCTTTTTAGGGACATTGCATTATCTTGTCACACAGCTGACTCAATCCCATAGCAAGGTTGTTAATTTGTTCCTGTAGCATGCTGGACAAAGTGCTCCTGTTATGATTCACTGAGCTCTTCCTGCAGCCAGCAGTGCTAAGTATATGGCCATTTGTAATCTGCACAGTGTGGTTCCCAATGTTCTTCCCAGTTCCTTATTTATTTATTTTTGTGTGTGTGTGTGTGTGTACATGTGTGTGAGTGCAGATGCACATGTGGCATGACAAATATGTGGAGGTCAGAGGACAGCTTCCTGGGTTGGTCCTCACCTTCCACCACATTTGAGGCAGGGTCTCTGGTTTGATTTTCATTACTCAAGGCCAAAAAAAAAAAAAAAAACTGAGAACCGACAGATAAGTCTGCTCACCCTCTTATCATAAAATATGACTTATCTTCTATCCATGCTGCTGCTAAAAATTCGTTCCTTGTATAAGCACAAGAATATTCACAAGATAGTGATCAGACTAACTGCTGGGTGTGTGAGCTTCTGCCTGCTTCCACCACCTCAGAACCCCATGGCAGGTATCTCCCCTCCAAGGAGATGACTGGAACCAATTACAAATGGATATTAACCAGGAAAGAGCTAGCTTTCCTACCTTAATCCAAGTTACAAGATGGGACATTTCTCAATGACCTATCAAGCTCACCAGGAATAAACAGGGAAGCAAAGACCTTTTCAAAAGAGGTGACTGCCAAGGCCCTCCTAAGACCTGTAGGAACTGATTCAGACCATGTCAGACACGACTATGCCAATTGGTGAACAGTTCTGGGATTGAATCTCAAGGTTTTGCACGGTGGAAAATGATTATACCTATTACAATCTTCACAGTCGGTCTGTTGACTTTTGGACCTTGCACACTGAAGTGCTGTTTAAACTTTATCGCTGCTCATTACAGGCAGCCCCCACTCAGATGGTTATAGAACAAGCCAACCCCATCTCTACAGTCCCCCTGATCAACTGATCAATCTCCACTTCTAACCAGACTCCGACTATCACTACTTCACATTGCTCAGATGGCGACAGAACAGGACATTTGACCAGATTTCTCTCTTGGGCTTTTAGATAGCCCCCTGGGGAAGACACTGTAACTGCAATTACTCAATGACCCCATTCAGCAGGAAGTATTTAAAGACTGACTGTCATCGTCCTCTTTCCTCCGGCAGTGGTTAGACTTCCTTCTCGTAAGAGGGGATAAATGGGAGGGAGGCAGGAAGCACTAGGGAGGGACAGTTAGACAGGAAGGCCCATAAGAGAAATATTGATCTGAATGCATGTCTGCTGAACAGAGCATAAACAAACGTGGCTGTTTACACAGAGTGACGGCTTACATCACACATTCGCCCTGCTATGTGCAGTGGCTGCCGCAGAGCTGGAATTACACAGGTGAGTGGAGAGTTCAAGCCCCAGCCACCTTCCAGATGCTTCTTATTCAGCCCAAACCAATAACAAAAAGCCCTGTTAGCCTGGCTTGGTGGCGCATCCCAGCACTCGGGAGGCAGAGGTAGGAGGATCACTGAGAGTTCGAGGCCACCCTGAGACTACAGAGTGAATTCCAGGTCAGCCTGAGCCAGAGTGAGACCCTACCTCGAAAAACAAACAAACAAACAAACAAACAAAAAAAGCAAAGCCCTATTGGAGCCCATAGGCACGCTTCTGTCATCTTTCTGGTTTTTGGGCTGTTCATTTCCCAGCACCTGAGGTTCTCGCCACTGGTAAGGTTTTGTCCTTCCCGTCTTGGCAGCTAAGATAAGGTGTTAGGGTGGGAAAGGATATTTTTGTTTTCCACTAGCCCCATGGACATGGGCCCTTAGACCACATGGGTGCATCCGTTCCCCCTTCCTTGGTCCAGGGACTCTCCCTCACCCCTCCTGACTTCTGAATTTAAAAAAATGTATACTTTAATAATTATCCTTCTCGGCCTGGTTTATCCAATGCTTTGCTTAAAGTAGAGATGAGCTCATATGTTTGAACCCCCAAAACATAACCATGTCATAGAGGGACTATCCTGTCTCAGCCTGGGAAGACAGACATGGGTCCCCACACCAAGTATTTTACATAAATCCGGGGGCTGAACTTAGGGCTTCATGTTTGCAAAATAAACACTTTACTGACTGAGCTATTTCCCCAAGCCCTCGGGCTCCATTTGCCATGGACCATGGATAACTTCACCGAAGAAAAACAGATGTTTCGTAGGGAGCTCTGAAGAAAATCGTCATCTTATCACATACTTATACCGGAAAAGTCTTTGAATCACATGCCTACAACCTTGAAGAGCTTTGCAAAATGCAACAATATAAGATTGAAGACCTGAGTGCAGGAGACATTGAACTTGGTGCCTCTGCATGCGTGAAGGAAAGTTGTCATTACAGCAGCTCATAGTTGACCACACATCAGGCAGTCTTCTACACAGCCTGTACCCGGCCTCAATTCATCCTCACCATATGGCCACATCACTATTAGTACTATCAGTGCCCCCATTTTATGGATGAAAAAGCTGAGGTTCTGAACAGTGTAAATACCTCATGGTTTGGGAGTAAGATGGCCCTGACAGGCTCGTGTGCTTGGATACTTAATCCCCAGCACTGTCTGGGAAGGTTGTGAAAGCTTTAAGCATGGAACATTATTGGAAGAAGTGGGTCACTGGCATGGGCCTTTAGGTGTTACAGGATGACCTCATTTGTTGTCCAATCTCTTTTCCTCTCTCTCTCTCTCTTTCTCTCTCTCTTTCTGCTTCCTGACTCTGATGAGATGTGATATGGAACTCTTGCCCCAACCTCCCATGCCTTCCCTCCCACTGTAAACACTCCCTTGAAACTATAAGCTAAGCCACATTAAACCCTTTTCCTTCCATAAGCTGGTTCTGATCAGGTATTTCTGTCCCAGCAATGAGAAACTGATATAGCAATTTATTCCACTTTACATGAGGACGGATGGCAGAGTGGGGACTTGAGCCCAGGCTGCAGTAGTATCCACTTATGCTCGCTTTTCCTCTCATCTGACTGCTGGCAGTTGAGAGGTGGAGGCACAAAGGGTTTGGGAGAGCCCATCGTGGTCCCAAGGAACTCAGGGGCATGCGTGAGCACTCTCCATAACAACTTGAAAACAAACACAGTTCACTCCTGGAGGCAGCACAGCGAGAACCCACCTGAACCTTCGGCAAACTTCTTCTCATGAAAGATAAACGCATCCACTAGATAATTTATCACTGGTATTCCCAACACGACCTAAGGGCATATCACATTGACTGACACGAGTAGATTTCATCAAAATTGAAAGAAGGTAATAAAAAAAAGGATGGATATCACATTAAGATACACAACAGATGTCTTTCCTGGGGTGTTGCAGAAAATGACTATCAGGTGACAGAGGAACATGCCTAAGCCAGGTGGCATGATGACTCATGACTCTAATTCCAGCACTGATAAAGTTGAAACAGAAGGAGTTCGAGTTTATGGCCAGCCTGGGCTACATAGTGAGATCCACTTTGTTTCAAAACAAACAATGGCTAAGGAGATGGCTCAGCAGTGAAAGGTGCTTGCTTGTGAAGCCTAATGGTCTGGGTTCAATTCCCCAGTAACCACTTAAAGCCAGATGCACAAAATGGTACATGTGTCTGAAGTTCATTTGCAGTGGCAAAAGGCCCTGGTATGCCTATACTCCCCACCCTCTCTGCTTGCAAATATCAGGAAATAAATTTTAAAAATTAGAAAAAGAAAAGAAATAGGCCTGGCCTTATGTGGTGGCTTCTGTCTATTAATTCCAGCACCCAGGTGGCTCAGGGCAGAAGGATTGCCATGAGGTCAAGGTCAGCCTAGGCTACAGAGTGAGACCTCGTTCTAAAAAAAAAAACATAGTCAAAAAGAAACAGGCCTGGAACTCCTTTCTACTGTCTATAGAGTAGAAGAAAGGCCTGGGGATGATGCGGGGGAAGAAGAGCAGTCATGGGCTGGGGAGATGATTCAGAGGGTAAGGCGCTTGGTATACAAGCATAGAAACCTGAGTTCGGATCCCCAGCACTCACATGAAACTGCCGGGGAGATGGATTATGCGTACCTGTCACCCTAGTGCTGGGGAGGTTAGGACAGGAAGATACCTAGTTTCAGGGACACACTGTCTCAACAAAAGGAAGTGGAGAGAGATTGACCTCTGGCTTCCCTTACACATGTACACACACTTGCACTTTACCACACACATGCATGCACACCACACATATATGTATGCCAAAAGAGAGAAAACAACAATAAGTCTGCAAGATCCAGCCATGTACTGAATAGAACCCCTAAAAACAACAGACCAGACTGTGTGAAAGGCGTCTCGAGGGCTTGCCTCACATTCTTACCTCCTCCCGCGAGATACCTTGTGGAATGGGCATGGCTCACGCCGTGGAGGGAGGCCCAGTCAGACTGTGACTCCTGAAGAGCTGGTTCCCTGGTTAGAGCTGCTTCGGTGACCTCTAGCCTGGCACATGGGAAAGGGAGGAACAGGACCGAGTGCATCGTAGGAGCCTGCCTCTCTCCTGTCTGCATTCCACTGAGAGATCCGCAGGCCAATCTTCAGAGGTCACAGGAGACGAGAGCAGACTGACCCTGCTCTCAAGGTCATTCCATTGTACTGATGGACTCGGCTGCTCCTTATACAAGACCTCAGGCGACCTGATTAGCCTGAGTCTCTTGGTACGGTGGTAGCACATCCCTGACAGCAGGGCTGAGGATCAAATCTAACTTTATGCACACTTAGGCAGGCTCTACTTACTGAACAATATCCTCAGCCAGCTCTGTGTGACTTTCACCAAGTGCGTCGTCAACCTCTCTGGGATGTAGGTGTTCTTACAGCGTAGCAGCATAGGGCTTTTCCAGCGTTCTCTGCTCACAACCGTCTTGAAATACAGGTTGTGGGGGCTGGGGAAAGGGTGGCAGCTCTGAGCACAAAGTGTTTGTGGCATAGGTGGGAGGACCTGGTTCACATGCCCAGGACCACACATAAATGCCAGTTGATGTGGCATCCTGCCTGTAATCCCAGCATGTAGGAGGCTTTACGGCACAATGCAGGTCAGGCCCTAGCCAGACCGCATGTCAGAAGAAACCAGGAAGTGGTTTCTGTGAACATGGCGTTCTGCGCAGGCCTGGTGTGACAACAGCTACAGTCCCATGCTCGCGAGAAACCTGCTACGAGATGATCTGTCCAGAGACAGGCTGTCATTGGTCACAAAAAAGGGACCACCCCATACAATGATTGGCCAGCCATACCCCTTAAAAGCCCCCACACTTCTCTGAATAAACGAGTTTGCAGCAGCTCGCCCTGTGTTGCTTCCACCCAACTCCCGGAGTCTATGTCGTGACTCCGCGCCTCTCACCCCCTACTCGGCAGAGACCCTGCTGTCCCTCCTAGGCTGGCCCTAGGAGTGATCCCAACAGGAGACGATCCCCAGGGATGAGTGGCTGGCTAGTCTAGCTGAATCTGTGATACCTGGGTTCAGGTATGATATCTAACCTCAGTGAATACGAGAGAAAGATTGAGGACGACAGCTGATGTCAACCTCTTTCCTCTACACACAAGCACACCCACATGCAAACACACACAGGCACGCCACACAGGCACACACATGCAAAAAAGAAGAAAAGAAAATATAGCAGTCAGTCAGACTGTGGTTCAATGCCAGGAAAACCCAGGAGTCTGCCTTTTCCGCCAGTTCCTGGCTATTCTGTCCCACGGAGGTCAGCAATCCAGACTCAGCCCTCAGACGAACTCTGTTCAGCCTGCAGTCCATTCAGAATGTAAAAACGAAACAAACAAAACCTAGTGGAAACTGAGACCAGACGAGGCAGGCAGAGCTTAGAACAGTGGCAACATATGTGGGCCCATGCTGTGGCCCAGGTCCTGTCACTCATGCCTGTGCATTCAGTCCACTCAGTGTCCTGGCAGCTGCAACAAAGGCTTTTCCAGGGCTTAGCAGTTAAGATGCTTGTCTGTGAAGCCTAAGGACCCATGCTTGACTCTCCAGGTCCCACTAAAGCCAGACGCACAAGGTGACGCAAGCATGCAAGGTGGCATATGCGCACAAGGTAGTGCAAGCATCTGGAGTTTGTTTGCAATGGCTGGAGGACCTGGAGCATCAATTCTGTTCTCTCTCTTGTCTTCTTGCTCTCTTGCTCTTTTGCATAAAAGAAAGGTCAGTCTGTTGGGCTTACCTAAAAAAAAAAAATTAATAAATAAATAAGACTTTTCTAGCAAGCTGACCTGACAACTTCCGGCCTTGCATGCCAGAAGACTTGATGTGGGGGCCCCTGGGAGCCATCTAGAGGTGCTGGACAGCTCACCTGCCCACGTAGTGGCTGTCAGGAAGACTTCACGTTCAGCTTGTATGGGGTGTGAGAGGCTGCATCCCTTCTACCTGTGTGTAGCCAGGTTGTGGTAAGAGGGTTCCCATAAGCAATGGATTTGAATACTTGGTCCCCAGCAAAGTGATGCTCTTGGGGCAGGTCATGGAACTGCAGGGAGGTGGTTAGAACTTTGCTAGAGGATGTGTGTCACTGGGAGCGCCTGGCCTGAGCCCCTGGCCTGGCGTGCATGCCAGGAGACTTGATGTGAGACCTTGAGGTGTTGCAGCCCAGCCCCACGTGCTCCTCTCTGTATTTTCTTCTTGCTGATGTGACCATGTGAAGCCAGTTTCCTGCTCCTGCCAGGCTTTCCCCACCATGACGGACTCTACCTTCTGGAACTGTAAGCCGAATTCCACCCTTCCCTTCCCTAAGCTGCTTCTGGTCTGGTATTGGTCCCACCCAGTAATAAGAGTAACTAGTACACAGGTGATGAGGGGAACCTACCATTGGCCACAGTGTCTTACTTCAGCAACTCACCAAGTGCTACAGCACAGGTTACTTCTTGTGATTGTTGGAGACCCAGCTGTCAGGCACTTGCCACCATGTCACTTACTCATCTGTGCTTCCTGGCATTGCTGCTTAACTAAACCTTTGGCACCCAAGTCCTGTTCCCAAGGTCTACTTGCGCTGGAGCCCAAAACTAAGAGAAGTGCTTGTCTCCTTCCTGGTTCGAGTGTAAGAGGAGGACACATTGGTGAGTGGGACCACATGGTTTTGCATGTGACAGTCACTCAAGTATCAGTTCTTTCCTCTCTCCTCCCTTACCCTCAAAGTGGGGAGCGGGACAAACTCCCAGGTGTTGTATAGCTGTTTTCTCTCAGTGAAAACATTTTCTCTAGGAGGAAGAAAGGAGAGTTATGAGACTCTGGAAGTAAATAAAACTTACAAGGCTCAGGATGAGGTAGGGATGAAAGGAGGGAGGGGGATGGGGAAAGAAAAGAGAGAGAGAGACCACAAAAGAAAGTCTTTGTAAAGAAAAGATACTGCAACTGGGTGTGGTAGCACACACCTGGTATCCCAGACTTGGAAGGGCAAGGCAGGAGAATCATGAGTTTGAGACCAGCCTCAGTTATGTAGTGAGACCCTATCTAAAAAAGAGAGAGAGAGAGGGAAAGAAGGAAGGAAGGAAGGAAGGAAGGAAGGAAGGAAGGAAGGAAGGAAGGAAGGAAGGAAAGGAAAGGAAAGGAAAGGAAAAATGGAAGAAAGGCAGTTTGAGCATGGCTGGAAGGGGCCACCAACTAAGTGGTTCAATAATGTGACCAAGAATACAAGCTCACAAGCTCTGGGCTTGATGCTCTACCAGCCTTGGGCTGGGTCTGGCCAGCATTGGGAGTTCACTGATGAAGTTCAGTAGTGGATACTTGAGGAGAAAAGAAAGCAACCCAAGGGCTGGAGAGATGGCTTAGTGGTTAAGGCATTTGCCCACGAAGCCAAAGGACCCAGGTTCCATTCCCAGGTCCCAAGTAAGCCAGATGCACTAGATGCATGGCATCTGGAGTTCGTTTACAGCGGCTGAAGGCCCTGGCGTGCCCACTCTCCCTCTCAAATAAATAAATAAGAAAGACCAGAACAAACAAAGCAATCCAAGAACAGAAAGGGAGACGTGACTGTCTCTTCTGAGGAGCACAGAATTCACATGTAAATAACAAGAAGTACACTTGCCTGAAAGAAATGGAAAACCTCATATAGCCTTGGCAAACAAGACCAACACTGATTTCTTTTACCTTGGGAATCTGGTTGTCTAGGCCCACACCTCCAGCCTCACTCAGGAATCTAGTCTCTTTCTAATCTTATTCTTCTCCATGTGCAATGCCAAGTCACTCAAGGTGGCTATACTGGCTCCAGAACTCTAGCCCTCAATCCTGCATAAAGGGGTGGTGGTGGAGAAAAGGCCAAGTTCCTGTTTACAAACTCAGTCACATGGCCTTGCCTAGCTCTAACAGAGGGTAAGAAATGTGTTTGCTCTGTCCAGCCAGGAGCTCAGCTGAAAATGGAGATTTTTGTTTATACACTTGGAGAGAAAGGTGAGAAGGGCAATGGAAATGGAGGACCATAGATGGTCAGCCCTAGCCCCGATTCCCTCTTAAGACAAAGGAAGGATCCAGCCAATCTGAAGAAACAGCTGCCTCATGCCTGTACAGAACCAGGTTCTGCTGTGACAGTAATGTGGGCAAAGGTTGCAAAATTGACAGCAAAAAGGGTGATTAATCCAAGTCTACCAGGTTACCTGGCAAAAGAAACGGGCAGACACAGCTGTACAATATGAGCAGTCATGGCTGAGAGATGGCTCAGTGGATAAAGTGCTTGCCTTGCATGCATGAAGATCTGAGTTCAGATCCCCAGAACCCACATAAAGCCTGATGTAAGAGAGCCAGCATCTTTAATGTCCCTACAGTGACATGGGAGATGGAGCTAGGAGAATCCCCAGAGGATCACATACTGACCAGCCTGGTAAATGCAGCTGAGGATTGACACCCAATATTGTCCTCTAACTTCCAGACACATGCAGTGGCTTGGGCATACCCACACCCAAACACATGAATAAGCACACACATCCCCAAACACACACATGCAAACCATCACCAGCTTTGCTGGTTTCCGAGCATCAGTCTCACCTTGTGTCCACTGGCCCAGCTCAAATGAATCCTTGGGTGCAAACCAACAGTTGGCAGTCACTTTCCCTTGTGCCAGTCACAGATCCTTCTGCTCAGTGAGTGCCTGAGTGTTTTGTGACCCCAGAACACACTTGGGAGCTCTGCCATGCATAGGGGAGCAGGCATCACACCCCTGGAAGGTGCTGTCATGGCACCTTCTTGGACAGAATGATGGCTTCTTACTGCCCAGGGTTTCTCTTCCAAAAACAGTACTGCACAAGGGTAGGAATGGATGAGGGGGCGGGTGCCCTTCACCTTCCCCAAAGCACCACCATTGCAGGTCGGATTCCTCAGAATCACCAACAGTGCTGCTGGTGTAACAGAGGCCATGACTCGTGATGCCAGGATACCTGAGGGAGGGTTTCACTTGACTTGGCCATCCTCATGCTTTATCCATGGCTATAATCATGGTTTTGTGAAGAATGTTCCAGACTTAGAGTGTGGATGCTCTGCTTTCATAGAAAACAATGTTATTTTCCTTTGTCCCATGCCCAATTCCTCAATCCTGACACAATCCATTTTTGTCCTTGGGAAACCAGCCTGTAGGGATCTTGGTCCATGCTGAGACTGACCACCCTACTCCACACTACTCCATCTACGGCCATACCACCTGAATGTGCCTGATCTCATCTGACCTTGGAAGCTAGTACTTGGATGGGAAACCAGAGGACACACTCTTACGTAGGCTGGTGATAGGACCCCTCAATTCCCTTGTTCTAAAATACTGGTTGCTGGGAAAGGGAGAGTCATTTTCTTCAGTGGCGTAACCACTGGTGGGTTGCCCATGCTCCCATAAATAATGCCCATCCATGTTCATGCAAGCAGTCCTAATGAAACTCAGCAGGTCACAACAACAACAAAAGACATTAAAGTAGATGGGAGACCAGATGAGAAGAAATCAGTGTTCAGCGAGACTGGGGTGGGGGTAGGGGTGGGATAAAAGATGATGTACGGAAATGTGATCAAAATACATTATATTCATGTGTAAAACTGTTATTAAATAAATATTTAAAACAAGATTAATTTTAGGGCTGGAGAGTTGGATTAACAGTTAAGGCACTTGCCTGTGAAGCCAAAGGATCCATGCCAGACTCTCCAGATCCCATATAAGCCAGATGCACAAAAGGTGAGGCAAGCGCAAGGTAGCACATGCCCACTAGGTGGTGCAAGTTTCTGGAGTTCGATTGCAGGGGCTGCAATATATATATACTATATATATATATAGAGAGAGAGAGAGACAGAGAGAGACAGAGAGAGACAGACAGAGACAGACAGAGACAGAGAGAGAGAGAGCTAAAATAAAAAATATATAAATATATAAGATTAATTTTAAAAAGAGACTGCTCATATTTGGGAAACTGGCACAAAGTATTCCCCAGAATCATAACGAAGACTGGCCCACAGCTAGGCTTAACTTGGGGTTAAGATGAGCATATGGGGCTGCTAGACACCATGATGTCACCGGTTGAGTTTCAGCACAGAGATCACCCTCTCCTCAACCCAGCGTCACACAGAGAAAGAAGAGCAGAGACATTCAAGGGCTTGTGTTCCTGAGAGCTTCATACCTGTGCTGAGACCCCGAGCACACAAATCACAGCTCACACTTCATACCTGCGCTGAGACCCGGAGCACACACATCACAGCTCACACTTCATACCTGTGCTGAGACCCGGAGCACACACATCACAGCTCACACTTCATACCTGTGCTGAGACCCGGAGCACACACATCACAGCTCACACTTCATACCTGTGCTGAGTCCCTGAGCACACACACCACAGCTCACACTTCATACCTGTACCGAGACCCGGAGCACACACATCACAGCTCACACTTCGTACCTGTGCTGAGACCCTGAGCACACACATCACAGCTCACACTTCATACCTGTGCTGAGACCCCAAGCACACACATCACAGCTCACACTTCATACCTGTGCAGACACCCTGAGCACACACATCACAGCTCACACTTCATACCTGTGCTGAGACCCTGAGCACACACATCACAGCTCACACTTCATACCTGTGCTGAGACCCTGAGCACACACATCACAGCTCACACTTCATACCTGTGCTGAGATCCTGAGCACACACATCACAGCTCACACTTCATACCTGTGCTGAGACCCTGAGCACACACATCACAGCTCACACTTCATACCTGTGCTGAGACCCTGAGCACACACACCACAGCTCACACTTCATACCTGTACTGAGGCTCTGGGCACACATGTCATAGTTCACAACTTCATACCTGTACTGAAGCCCTGGGCATACATGTCACAGCACATATATCTAGACGCACAAAGGGGCACATGCATTTGAGAAGTTTTGTAGCAGTAAGAGGCTCTTGCATGTACATAACTTCTTTTTCCCTCTCATTCTCTTTCTCTCTCTCAAATAAATAAATAAGAAAAATTTAAAAACCAGTCTTCTCTTTCATAGGCTGCTCCAATCTGTTTCTAAAATGCCCTCTCTGAAGCTAACCAGCCACAGAGGGTGCCATCCAAATGTGGGTCCGCTAGCCTCAGCTCCACCTCTGGAGGACTGTACCCACGATGGCTGCCACTTTGGCTACAAGCTGATGAGGGATCCTGAGCAAAAATCACTCAGCTAGGCTGCCCTTGATTCCCTAACCTGCTGGAACTGTGCGGAGCCAGAAACCTCCCCTAGTGTAAACTGCTAGATTTGGCAGTCACCTTGTAATGGAGTCACAGGAAAGGCAAGGCTTACTGTCACCAAGGAGCCACTCCACAGATTAGAGTCGTTGGTTTTTCACATGACTACTCACCAAGACAGCCTCAAAGGGACTTTGCTCCAAATCTAAATTCTCTGCTGATCCTCAGCCAAGTGTCCAATTCCGACTGTCAACTAGACATTTATACGGGGGTGTTTCATCACAAGCAACACTGGCAATGTGCCCAGATTTCCTGGTGCCATTTCATTATTGTGGAATGACATCATCCTCTGCCTCTCCCAGCCTTCCTTTAAGCTCCTCATCACTCCCATCTGTGACCGTGGATCTCCTTCCACTGCAACAGCATTCTTACTATTTTTTTGATTGAGAACTTTATTGCATGAATATATTGCTTATTGGTCATATTCCTATCAGTTTATACTCTTTTGTCCCCGCTACCCCAGCCCCATTCCATGAGGTCCTCTTCAGGGGGATTATTGGTAATCATGTGGGAGTCATAAACACACACGTCAGTCTCTGTGTATACCTCTCAGTATACCTCCCCACCCTGGAACTCTTACTTTCTTGCTGATTTTTAAAAGGTATCTTTCTGGGGCTGGAGAGATGGCTGAGCTCTTAAGGTGCTTGCCTGCAAAGCTTAAGGACCCAATGTTCAAGTTTCCAGGTCCCACATAAGCCAGATGCACAAGGTGACATGCGTGTGCAAGGTCACACATACACACAAGGCGGTGCATGCATCTGGAGTTCAATTGCAATGGCTGGATGCCCTGGCATGCTGATTTCCTCTTCCCTATCTCTCTCACACACATTAAAAACATTATCTTTCTCTGTGTGGTGTGTGTGCTCATGTGTGTGAGTACAGGTGCACCATGTCTCAGCACACGTAGAGAGGTCAGAAGACAACCTCACCTTCCACTTTGTTAGAGCAAGATCTCTTGTTGTGCCCCACTGTGTGTGCCACACTACTTGGCCCATGAGGTTCCAGAGTGCCTTCTGTCTATGCCTTGTGTGGCGATTTGATTCAGGAGTCCACCATGAATTTACGTATTCTGAATGCTAGGTTCCCAGCTGGTGGCAATTTGGGAATTGAAGCCTCCTGGAGGCAGCATGTTGTTGGGGGCGGGCTTATGGGTGTTATAGCCAGCTTCCCCTTGCCAGTGTTAGGCACACTCTCCTGTTGCTGTTGTCCATCTGATGTTGGCCAGGAGGTGATGTCCACCCTCTGCTCATGCTATCATTTTCCTTTGCCATCATGGAGCTTTCCCTTGAGTTTATAAGCCAAAACAACCCCTTTCCTTCCACAAGCTGCTCTTGGTTGAGTGTTTTCTAAGAGCAAGGCAAAGCTAGCTACAACAGTAAATTGGTGCCTAGAAGTGGGGTCATTACCTCTAGAAACCTGACTGTGTGTTGTTAGGCCTTTTGGAACTGATTTGAGGGAGAAATGTTGAAGGATTTGAAACCTTAGCCTAAGAGATGCCTTTCAGTGCTCAAAGTACAACTTGATGGACCATTTTAGTCAGAGTTGAAAGACCTAAATGCAATAAGAACTATGGACTGTGAAGCTTGGCTTATGAGGAGGAGAAAGAACTTTGTCAGGACTGGTCTAAGAGGCTTGTTGTGTTCTGTTTGTCTGTTTTGTGAGAACTTGTGCAGGATTGCACTGTGTAGAAATGGACTGGTGTGAACAGAGGGATATGGTATAGAAATGAAATTTTGGGGCTGAAACTGCTGCCTGTTCAGCTGCAATTGTTTGAGAGATTATAATTATTGAGATTGGACCAGCTGACCTGCATTGGGACAAGAGAAATAATATGGACTCTTTCAAGTAATGGGCCTGAATGCTGAAGGAGTTTTCCTGCTCTTCAAATTCAGCTTCATTTCCCCTTGAATTAACAAGTTGGTTGGTAGACCAGCTGGTACTATGGAGCATAAGAAATACAGGAAATAGAGGGTCATTGAATTTGCAACAGTTTTGCTTTTTTTTTTTTTTTTTTTTTAAATCATACTAGGAAGCCATAGACTTTAGACCAAGGGATTGGTTTTATTATTTTATTTATTTATTTATTTATTTTGAGAAAGAGACACAGAGAGAGAGGGAGAGGAAGACAGATAGAGATGGGCGTGCTAGCAGCCTCTCAGCTGCTGCAAACGAAATCCAGATGCGTGCCCCCCCTTGTGGTCAAGTGTGGCATTGCGCCCTTGTGTCACTTTGCATCTGGCTAAATGTGAGACCTGGAGATTGGAACCAGCGTTTTTAGGCTTAGGAGGCAGGCACCTTTACCGCTATGCCATCTCTCCAGCCCCAGTTTTGCTTTTTGGAAGTGGCCATGGGCATTGTAGATTTATTGGAGTATATACATGGTAGACGATGGAGTCATGAGGATGAACTGTGTGTTACAGTGGAGACCCAATGGAGATGCTAGGACTATGGGATGGCTGTCAAAGAGAGCTGACATCACCAGATGAAGTTTTCTGTGACTGTGAGGAGCCTGTCTGGAAGGGCAGAATTGGAACTCCAGAGACTCATCACTTGGTAGAATGATCAGACTTGGAGACTTATCACTGGCTAAAGTTGTCAGACTTGGAGCTACAGAGTTTGATGTTTGCCCTGTTTGTTTTAACTCTTGTATTGGTTGAATATTTCTTTGCTATGCCCAATGCCATCTTTTGCAGTGTGAATAGTTATTCTGTGCCATTATGGTTTGTTTGTTTTTGTATTATGGCTCAGTTAAAAGACCTTGGACTTTGGGGATGTTTGAACAACATTGAAATTTATAAAAACTATGGTCACTTCTTAAAGTTGGACTGAATGCATTGCATTTTACATCATACATCATGGATGGTTATCAGTTTGTGGGGGCAGGGGTAGAATGTGTTGGTTTGATTCAGGTGTCCCTCATAAACTTATGCATTGTGAATGCTAGGTCCCCAGCTGGTGGCAATTTGGGAATTGGAGCCTCCTGGAGGCTGTGTGTTATTAGTGGTGGGCTTATGGGTGTTATAGCCAGCTCCCCTTTGCCAGTGTTTGACACACTCTCCTGCTGCTATTGTACACCTGATGTTGGCTAGAAGGTGATGTCCACCCTCTGCTAATGCCATCATTTCCCCCTGGCATCATGGAGTTTCCCCTCCAGTTTGTAAGCCAAAATAAACCCTTCCCTCTCACAAACTGCTCTTGGTCGGGTATTTTCTGAGAGCAAGACAAAGCTCACTGCGACACCTCCCATCTTGCCATAAGAAGGCCAGGATTGGGCTGGAGAGATGGCTTGGCAGTGAAGGTGCCTGCCTGCCAAGCCTAAGAACCCTAGTTCCAATCTCCAGGTCCCAGATTTAGCCAGATGCAAAAAGTGATGCAAGGGTGCAATGCCACACTTGCCCACAAGGGGGCACACACATCTGGAGTTCATTCACAGTGGCTGAGAGGCCTCTGGCATGCCCATTCTCTCTCTGTCTCTCTCTCTCTGTGTCTCTCAAATTGAAAAAGAAGAAGAAGGAGGAGGAGGAGGAGGAGGAGGAGCGGCCAAGACTGTAGATTTTACCACTATGTCTGGTTTTATATGCAGTCTGTGGATCAGAAATCAGGTTAGCAGTCTTGTGTAATGTAACAATTACTTTTATCACTGGTGGGACAAAATACCTGATAAAATAGGTTTAATAAAGGAAGGGTTTATTTTAGCTTACAGGTCTAGGTTACAGTCTATCATGGTGGGGTAGGCATGGTGGCAGGAGCATGAGACAGAGCTGGCCACACTGCATCCACGGTCAGGAAGCAGAGAGTGTGATGCTCACCCATCTCTCTCCTTTTTGTATTGTCCAGAGTCCCAGCCCATGATATGGTGCCATCCACAGCTAAGGTGGGTCTCTCCTCAATTAACCTAACTAAGATAATCCCTCCTGGAGGCTCATTTCCTGGTTGATTTTAGGTCCTGTCAAGTTGTCAATCATGATAAACCATCACAAAGCACTGAGCCACCTCCCAATCCCCCTTACTGTCTGTAATAGGTACACACAGCAACTTCAGTTAGAACAGAACCCCAGGACACCTTTCTGAATCTACCTTCTATCTCTCCCACCATGGAGCCTCACACATATGTACATTTGCTGTCTGTAAGAAGTACACAGCTCAGAGCTTCAGTTAGAACAAAATCTCCGGGATACCTAGCAGTATCTAGCCCCCACCTTTCCCACCAAATAAATAAGTAAATGTGCACAAATACAGACACTAAAACACCCAGCTTGCTGGCTGACTTTTCTCTTCTTATCTTTATCTTTTGCCTTTTTTTACACTTAGTTCTACACGGAAGCTAGAAGCAAATTAGCATCCACCATTAATATGTGTGATGAAGCCATTTTCCCCGTGTCTTGCTCTATCAGGTGATTTGTCCCCTGTGTGGGAAGTGACACGTGGTATTTCTCTCTCTCATTCTAACTCAGAGGGCCTGTAACGTGAGCTGAAAATATGAGGCAATTAACCATGTAATTCAGACAAAATCGCCTGGAAATGTACTTTGTGAGTAGGTACACAGCTCAGTAATGGAGGACTTGAAATTTCATTCATGATAGATATGGAATCATTTATTAGCAGAAGCGTGGGCCGTGCTGGGAACATTCCTCATCTGTTCAAGGCAGCATCTTACAGGGAAGCAGGCTTGGGGACCCACACTCCCTGATGTCACGAGAGACACAGTCTCAGATGGAGAAGAGGGAGCACTGCTCCGGATTTTATGGGGGCAGCTTTGCTCTGTATTTCTGCACTGACCAGGGCCCTGAGATGACAAGTAACTGAGAATGAGCCAAAAATTCATTTAAGGAAAAATAATGAATTAAAAGCTGCGTTACAACGCTCAGATTCAAAGGAAAGCCTGGAAAATGAGGCTTCGGAATATACTAGCAACAGGGAAACTAGATTTCTGGGTACTCAGAATTAACACTTGGACATCTTTATTGCAAGTTCCAATGGGATGTGACAAGCCCCCTCCCACACACACACAGGGTGCAACCCATCAAGGACTCGGATTGCCTCCTTCCCATGCCACTTGCCCATTGCCATGAACCTTTGTGGGGGCTTCTGTTGTATGGGCTGCTATTAGATTTTGGTGGGTCTTTTTGGTATACTCATTCATTCTTCTAAAGAATTTCTTGAGAACTCTATAACTGGGCTAGGTAGGAAGATGGCTCAATAGGTAAAAATATTTGCTTCTGGGTGTGACTCCCAGAATACACATAAAAGTCCAAGATGGGAGGTAGATACACAGAAGAATCCCAGAAGCTTGTGGTCCAGGTAGCCTGGGATAGTCAGCATTAAACAAGAGACCCTGCCTCAAACAAGGAGGAAGGTGAGGATGCACCTGAGGTCATCCTCTGACCTCCACATGCCTGTTGTGGCACACACACACACACACACACACACACACACACACACACACACACAAAAAAAAAGATTAAAGAAAGAAAGCATTACTTTGTGACATGGAGGACTTAAAAGTCAATTCGTCACAGATCCTGTCCCCAGTGGCAGATCAATGCCTGAGTGTTCATAAATTAGGGGAAAGGGCTGTGTGCCATGGCAGTCTTTTCATTAGAAAGGACAGAAACAGCCTCAAATCATCTTATAGAGGGAAGAGAGATAAATGTCAGTCCAAGGACAGAGTGAGCTGAGGCAAGGACAATCTCAGGAATAAGCCGGGGCTCAGAGATCACCTTCTCCATCGACTTCATGTCCTGTGTTTTATGTGCTGCTCTGTCCTCAGGGTGGGGATCTGCACACACACAGTCCTGTGTTCAAGGTGACACAATAGCTCCTGCCTGTGGCTCCTAGGAAGCTCACCCTGGGGGTTTTCTCGTGTTGTAGGAGGAACTGACTTTGCCCATGGAAGACAGGCAAATGTGGCAGGCAGGGTGTTAATAGTTCCGGTGCAAGCCTAGAATTCAAAGAGTCAAACATGAATTGCTAGCCGGGCGTGGTGGCACACACCTTTAATCCCAGCACTCGGGAGGCAGAGGTAGGAGGATCGCCGTGAGTGCTTGCCATGCAAGTGTAAGGACCTGAGTTCAGATCCCCAGCACCCACATAAAAGCCAGGTATAGGGCTGGAGGGATGGCTTAGTGGTTAAGGCATTTACCTGCAAAGCCAAAGGACCCAGATTTGATTCCCCAGGACCCACATTAGCCAGATGCACAAGGTGGTGCATACATCTGGAGTTCGTTTGCAGTGGCTGGAGGCCTTGGTGCACCTGTTCTCTCTCTTCCTCCCTGTTTCTGTCAAAGAAGACAGATAGAGATAGGCACACCAGCAGCCTCTCAGCTGCTGCGAACGAAATCCAGATGCGTGCGCCCCTTTGTGGTCAAGTTCGGCATTGCCTCACTTTGCATCTGGCTAAACGTGGGACCTGGAGGTTGGAACCAGCGTTCTTTAGGCTTAGGAGGCAGGCGCCTTAACCACTAAACCATCTCTCCAGCCCTAAAAATAAAATATTTTTTAAAAAGCCAGGTATAGCAGCACACCTGTAATCCCAGCCCTGGGGTGGTAGAAACTGGGAATCCCTGGGGCTCACTGGCTAGCTCTACCTAAATCAGTGAATTCTGGGTTCAGTGAGAAATGCTGTCTCAAAGAATAAGGTGAGGACTGACTGAAGAAGACATCCACTATGAGCATCTGGCCTACACACACACACACACACAACATGCATATATGAACGTACACATATCATATACACATCCATGCATGAAAGAGTGAATGACTATACCTGGGTGCAATTATGCTCACTTCCTTTTTTTTTTTAATAGACAAGTGCATTGAATTCTTTAAAAAAATATTTTATTTATTTATTTGCAAGGAGAGAGAGAACAATTGGGCATGCCAGGTCCTCCTGCCACTGCAAATGAATTCCAGAAGCATGTGCCACTTTATGCATCTGGCTTTAGGTGGGCACTGGGGAATGAAACCCAGGCCTTCAGACTTTGCAGGCAAGCACCTTGACCCTTGAGCCATCTCTCCCAGCCCTGTTCATATCCTATACCCTTCTCTATGTGTCTCCAGCAGGCTGAGGCCTTAGCTGCTTATGATGGCCATTGGTTCCTTCGAGAAGCCGCTTTGCTTCCTTCTCGATCTGCCCTCATGTTTCTGCCGTCCGGCTCATGTTTTCTAGGGTCACCTGGCAAATAGATCTCTTGTGCCCAGATTCTTGCCTCAGCCCCTTACTCAGAAAGGCCAGCCTGAGACACCTGGGTATGTTGTGAGAAGATACCTGCAAAGCTTGTAGTCTGTCAGTGTCTGGTTCAGGGGACAATGTTTCCTTCCATTTACAATCTCAAGCGTGGGCTCCTTGTACAGCGTTGTTCTCATTCCTGTACCTTGTTGACAGATGTTCCTTCCAGGCCAGCCTCCTACTCACCAGGGGGTGGAGAACGATGGAGCTTATTCCATGGAATCCCCAGCAGCTGGGCTAGGAGGGGCTATGGCTTCCCTAGGACAATGAGGATACTGTCACCAGGTCAATGCTGAGGGGGTTATAAGCAGGTCAAACCACCATTTGTCACTGTATGTGGGCCTCCTAAAAGGGACAAAGAGCTCAGAGGAAAAGGAGATTGGTTCTAACTCTGTGGGAAGGGTCAAAGGAGAGTAAAACTCAAGGACTCTGGACTATCACCTTTTAAAAATATTTTTTCTAAAAATATTTTATTTGGCCTGGAGAGATGGCTTAGCAATTCAGGCACTTGCCTGTGAAGCCTAAGGTCCCAGGTTCAATTCTGCAGTATCCATGTAAGCCATACACCTGGAGTTCATTTGCAATGGCTAGAGGCCCTGGAGCACCCATTTTTTCTCTCTCTCTCTCCTTCTTCCTCCCTCTCTCAAATAAATAAAATAAATAAATAATGTTTGCTTATGTATTTATTTACAAGTAGAAAGAGATAGAAGAGAGATAGAGTCTCTGTCTAGCCACTGCAAACAGATTCCAGATGCATGTGCCGCTTTGAGCATCTGGCTTTATGTGGGTATTAAAGAATGAAACTAAGGTCATTAGGCTTTGCAGGCAAGCGCCTTAACTGCTGAGCCATCTCTCCAGCCCAGAACATCACCTTTTGAGTTTCCTGTCTATCCTTTCCCTCCATTCTTTGACATCACTAAGAAGTTGGCATCATTTTCTCCCTCATAATGCCATGTTTTGTGTTTGAAAACACCATGTGATCCAAACAAAACATCAAGCACTCGGTGGTAACTAATTCATTTGCACATTTAAAGAAGCAATAAACGAGAGGCTGCGGAGGTAGATAGCGCGACCAATAAAGTGCTTTCCTCACAGGCATGAGGGCCTCAGTTTGATTATTCTCTTGGCACTCACCAAGAGAAGCCATTGCGCTCTCTTACACACTGTGTCAGCTAGCTTCCTGTAGCTGTCATCAAAACACCCGAGGGAGTGGCTACAGGGAGGAATTATTTATTTAGCTCCTGGTTTCAGATTCTTGGTCCATAGCCATTGGCTCGGTTGGCTCCAGCCTATGGTGAGGCAGACATCACAGTGTGGCAGCTCGGGGCAAAGGCTGCTTACCTCCCAGCAGACAAGTCGCGCAGGGCCGTGAAAGGCGGCTTGGGCTTTGCTTTCTCTAAGAAGCTTTCCTCACACGCTTTGTGCACACACTCATGAGCAGATGAACCGGAACACCAGCCCACATTCTTCTGTTTTCAATCCAGTTCCTGTATCCTACCACCTAAATGACTAATTCTAGAGGGTGACGTCTCAAAAAAAAAAAAAAAAAAAAAAAAAAACTGTACTCGGAGCAGGCAAGATTTTAAGCAGCTTTCAGGCAGGCATGCTCCCATTTGGTGGGGGGCAGAGGAATGGTAAGTGTGCTGTTGTGTAGGTTGGGTGTAGAGTAATTGGGTTTCAATCTTAGTTCTACTACTCACCTGCCTTGTGGCTTAGAACAAGTTATTCTACTTTTGTGAGTTTGTCTCTTTCCTCGTCTGGGGAAAGGAGATAATAACAGTAGCACGAGATAGGGTTATTGACACAATTCAATTAAGTGAGATAAATGATTAATGTCTCCCCAAGAATGTTTATTCTCTAGTGTCTGCCTCAGAAAATGGTACTCATATCATCTAGTATAGTAGGTCAAGGCCAAGTTCAAGGCACAATTTGTAGTCAAATGTTTCAGTCCATTTTCTGTGGCCACAACTGAATGCTACAGTCTGAGAAACTTCAAAGAATAAAGGTATAACCCAAATGTCTGCACTCTCAGCTCTTAGGAGACTGAGGCAGGGGGATCAAGAGTTTGAAGCAAATCTGGATTACATAGTGAGAGTCAATCTCTCTCTCTCTCTCTCTCTCTCTCATATACACACACATACAAAGAAACTGAAACTATACACTTATTTGACCCAGGAATCCAGACATGGAGGAGATCCAAGGTTGAGGGCCTACCCTGGAGAGGCAGCATAAGTCATCCCATGGCTAGGGACAAGGAAACCTGGACTTCATCACAGTCCCATTCCCAAGATAAGCTTTGAGCCCACTGATGGGTGACTCCATGGATGAGTTAATGTACTCAACAGAGCAGAGCCCTCATGGCCTAATCACCTGTGAGGCCCTCACCTGGCCCTGCCTCATAACCACCTCACCATGGATTTAAGTTTTAGCATGAGTTTTGTGAGGACAGTGAAGCCACAGTCTGAGTAGTCCCCATTGACTGTTTCCCCTTCCCTGAACCCCGTTCCCTTGGTTCCCTTCCATGGCTCCCATCCTGCTCCGAGATAACACTGTCTTCTCCTTGTCTACCGTGATGTGTCCCGATGGGGCTTCCCATCTTCCTTTGCTTCTTTCACAAAGTGGCTGCATTAGTCGGCGTTCTCTAGAGGAACAGAATGGATAGAATGAATTGTATTAAAAGGGAATTTATTAGCAGTTTGCAGGCCCGAGAGTCAAGGAACCCAGTAGCTGCTCAGTCCAGGAGGCAGGACACCTCAGCAGTCCCAATCTGGCACTGAAGGCCTAGAGGCATCCTGGAGAGACACTGCTCTTCAGTCCACGCTGGTCTTCAGTCCACACTGGAAAGCAGCAAGCACGGAACAGCAAGCAGCACCAGCAGCCAGGTGGAAGGAGGGGATCCTTTCCTTCCCAGGGCTTCTTTAGATAAAGCCCCACTCTCCCCGCCCCCAAGAGGGGCCACCCACTCTGGGGGAAGGGCTCACCTGGGGGAAGGATTCCTCCTTTAGTTAATCCTTCCTAGAGGCAACCTCAGAGACACATTTATGAGGAATGTCTGTGAATTCCTAAACAGAGCAATTTGACACAAACTTAACCATCCCAGTGGCCACTTATGATTGATGCACATAATGTGACCTTGGGGTTCCTTAGAGTGCACCCCTCCCCAATGGCTTTCCAGTACTTTTACAATGGGCTCCCCAGTCTACACCTCCATGAATTTGCGCTGGCCTGTTTCCCTTTCTGACACACATGAGTACTCAAATCAAGTCATCTTCTTATGTTATTGTTAGAGTTTCTGTGCTTGGTGTGTTATCTGCTTGTGTGTGTGCAGATGTGCACACCATGTGTGCACAGTCAGTTTCCTATCACTTAACTTGGAGCTGCTGTTTTTCAGTCAGGCTGGCTGACCAGTGAGTCCCAGTCATCCTGCGTCTGCTCCTCTCAGCATTGAGGTTGTAGGCACATGTGGTCATGCCAGTCTTTTACATGGGCGCTCGGGATTGAACTCTGATCCTCGTGCTTATGAGGCAAGCGTTCTTACCTGCTGAGCCATCCCCAAGTCTCCAAGAGTGGATCTTTGAGCTGTATTCTCCACCTTCCGGAAGAGCCCTGACGTGGCTTTACACAGTCGAGTGGACTTCCTCGATTAGGACCTAAAACTGGGCCACAGGACTTCTTTTGTCTTTCTTAGGGCTGTGACCAAGCAGAAAAGTGGATGTGCTGGGTCATACATCTCAGACCTTGTGCTTCCAGGACTCACGGGGAAAAGATATACCTTACGTAGCTGCTTGCCCAGAGACAATATGGGAGAAGGTACTACAGCTAGTCCAGAGGACCCCAGAGCTCTAAGCAGCAAAGATAAACCCCTCACCGTAAGCCACCAAGGTTTGGGGTAGTGCTACACTGTGTAGAGCCTGGACTAGTTCTGTCCTCAGGCCCTCTGTCTTTGGTTTCCTGCATGCTTTTCACTCTTCATCCTGAATCTTTTCTCATTGTCAGATGCAAATTCTAAATTCTGCCTCTGTTGGCAGCTAGGCCTAGATAATCCCATGTTGTGGGGGCTATCCTGTGTTCTGTGCATTTTAGGGTGTTGAGCCCACATCACTGGCCTCACGTCAGTAGATGCTGTTCAAAACCCCTTCCAGTGTGATCATCAAAGATACCTGCCAACATTGTCAAATGCCCAGAGGGAAGGCTAGAATGACCCCCAGCATGCACTGCCAGCCTAGGGCATGCATCCCCCCATCCTGGAGCCGCCTCCTTCTTGTCACTTACATCCCACCTTTGATGTTGCTTCTTTGCTGAGTCCATGCCATAATCTTGCTCATCCACTGCTTCACTTGTTCCTCTGCCCCCTCTTCTCCCCATTGCAACATAAAGGCCCTGCTCAAGCAAGACCTTTGGAACTGTTCTTGGTATGTGACAGGAATCCCATAAACCTACTCCAATGAATGAAAGGTCAGAAAATGCCCCAGCTACTGGCCTGACTATAAAACATCATATGAATGAATCATAAAGATCAGCAAGGAAATAAAAGTCACAGGAAACAGGTCCTCCTGGAGTTTAGCAGCCAGGATGTCTCTGAGGTTATAGATCCCCCTTCTGTAGCCACTGCCCTCTGAGTGTTACACCCACTGCATGAGTGTTCTGGGGCCCTGCTTGGCTTGATTCACTGAGCAATGGGAAGCCCTCATGGGTCTTGGGATGTCTTAATTTATTTCCTCAAGTAGTCATCCCCGCACAGATATCTCTGGTTCTTATTTGTATAAATAAGCTTCACATAGCAGTCAGTTAATAGAGTGGGCAGGAGAGACTATTAAAGCAGCTGAAAGGGGGTGCTAACATGTTTCTTAGTAAGTGCGCATATAATTTACCCTCACTGTCCACCACCTTCTGTTTTAATAACAGGTGACAATGTCACCTCTCCCAAATGAAGATATCCTTTAAATACAGAAATAGCTACTTCAAAGGGTTTATTGGGACTTTGGTGGCTCAATAGGGAGGTAAGGGGAGGGGAACTGGGACTGGCTCTCAGTACTCAAATCAAACTTTTAATTTGTTAGCTGGTGAGATGAGACACGCCAGGGCTGTTCTGCTAAAGAGAGTGGAGCTGGCATGTGTGGATGGGCCTAGGGTGCGGGAGTGGAGACGTGATGTCTAGCTGACAGGCAGTCTCAGAGACCTCCGTGGCAGGTATGTATTGACTCAGTCCGATAGGATCTGATACCCCATGGCAGATTCTCATAGCTGTATGGCTGCCTGTGGAAGTTTCTCGGAATATCTGATTTTAATTCCTTGGGTCGCAGTTTAAGCCTGCTTCTTCTCATCTTTTCTTTTCCAGAACCTGGAGGAAGTTACTTCCCACTGGCAATCTAAGTTCCATCAACAATGACAGGTAATAAAAAGGCTTTATCTTGACCCTTTCCCAGGAGTTTTGTAGTTTCTGTCAGACTCTCTTCCAAGGATCCCTGTCTCTCAGGGCTCTGCCCACCTTGAGCACAGTTTCTCTGACTCATTTTTCCTCCTTCCATCTGGCCAATCAGAGCCCTCCACTCTGATTGGAGGAGCTACAGAGGAGGAATCCAGTGGCATGCCAGGAAAGCTCTGATGCAGAAGGTTAAGATAAGGCTATTCCCAACACATGCCACTTCAGCACGGAGCTTATTTTGAGTGTTACTTGAAAGCCAGCTGGTATAGAGGGGGCTCTCTCCAAACTACCTCATCTGCCTATACTCAGGCCTGGTGAAAGGAACTGTGGTGGTTTCAATCAGATGTCCTCCATAAACTCATGTGTTTTGAATGCTTGGTCCCCAGCTGATGCAGTTTGGCAGGTGGAGGCTTGCTGGAGGAAGTGTGTTGCTAAAGGTGAACTTTGAGATCTAATAGCTAGCTCCCTCTTGCCAGCGCTTGGCTCATTCTCTTGCTGTGGCAGAGGTGACGTCCACCCTCTGCTCATGCCATGCTTTCCCTTCCCATCATGGAGCTTCCTCTTGAGTCTGGCAGTCAAAATAAACCCTTTCCTCTCAGCTGCTTTTGGTTGGGTGTTTTATGGTAGCAATGCAAACGTGCCTAGGATTGAAAATTGGTACCAGAGTTGTGCGTCCATTGCTGCTAGAAACCTGACTGTGTGGCTTTTGGCCTTTTGGAATTGATTTGTAGAAGGAATGTGCAAAGATTTGAAACCTTGGACTAAGAAACACCTTATAGTTTTGTAAGTAGAGCTTGATGGGCCATTTTGGTTAGAGATTAAGGACCTAGATGCAGAAAGAACTGTAGGGTGCAAGACTTGGTTTTGAGGAGAACTTTGTTGGGACTGGGATAGAGGCAGTTTGTGTCAGGGATGGGCTATGGAGTATGCTCTGCCTGTGTCCTGAAATTGTGAGCAAGTCTGAGTTTAGAAGAAATGAACTGAGGTGAGCAGAAGGATACGACACAGAAAGAAATGAAAGTTTTGGGTTAGAGACTGCAACCCTCCTCAGCTGCAATTGTTTGAGAGGTTGTTGAGATTGGACCAGCTGTTCCACATTAGGCCAGTGGGAAGAAGGTTGAAAAAGTTTTCCTGCTCTTCAGAGTCAGCTTCATTTCCTCTTGGATTAACAAATTTGGTAGCCCATCTGGTCCTACGGGAGTGTAACAAATGCAGGACAGAGACAGTCGTTGAATCTGCAATGCAGGTTTTTTGGAGGGGAAAGGGCCACTGTGCAATGTGAAGCAAGGCTGCTGCCATCCCTACAAAGAGACCAGGTTGAGTCATGAGGATGAGCTGTCAGTTGCAATGGATACCCCAGGATTTTGGAGATGCTAGGACTGTGTGGTGGCCACCAAGGAGAGCAGCTAGCTTGGGATGGATTTTTCCCTGAGCTGTAAGCAGCCCAGCTGGAGGGGCAGAATTGAACTTCAGAGGCATCATCACTGGTTGCAGATATAGGACATGGAGCTACAGAATTTGATGTCTGTCCTGCTTGTCTTAGATCTTGCATTAGTTCATTTTCCCTTGTTAAGTACAATACATTCTTTTGCAGTAGGAATGTTTACTCTGTGCCATTAGGTATATTTGACTTGTGTTTTCATTTTACAGGTTAAGAGATTATTTCAGATGACAATTTGGACTTTTTAACAGGTTTGGAATTGGTGAAAACTCTGGGACTTTTTGCCGGGTGTGGTGGTGCACGCCTTTAATCCTAGCACTTGGGAGGCAGAAGTAGGAGGATCACCGTGAGTTCTATGCCACCCCGAGACTACATAATGAATTCCATGTCAGCCTAGGCTAGAGTGAGACCCCACCTTAAAAAAAAAAAAAAACTCTGGGATTTTTAAAGTTGGTTGAACGTATTGTATATCATGATGGTCATGAATTTATGGGAGAAAGGGATAGAATGTGGTGGTTTGAGTCAGATGCTCCCCATAAACATATGATTTGAATGCTTGCTCCCCAGATGATAACAATTTGAGAAGTGTCCATGAACTCACAGTGCTTAGCACTACCAACACAAGATCCTTATAATCGGAGGAAAAGATGATGATATCAAAATAAAAGAGAGACTAATTGAGTGGGGAGGAAAGTGCTGGAGACTGGAGTTGTCAAGGAGAAAGTGAGGGGGGAGGGAATTATCATGGTTTATTATCTATAATTATGGAAGTTTTCAATAAATTTTTTTAAATTGAGAAGTGGACCTTTGCTGGAGGTGGGCTTTTGGGTGTTAAAACCGACTCCCCATTGTCAGCGCCAAGCTCACTCTTCTGCTGCTATTTTCCACCTTCTGTGGCAAGGTGGTGATGTCCAGTCTCTGCTCTGCCAGAAGCCTCCTCCCCTCGAGACTGTTAAGTCAAATAAACTCTTTCTGCTCTTCTGGTCAGGTATTTTGTACCAGCAATGAGAAGGTAACTACAATAGGCACTCACTTGTCCCAAACCCCTTCCCAGGAAGTTTCCCCAGTCATGGGAAGTACACTCATATCATCAGATAGAAGACTAGAAGTTGATGACATGCCCAGACAAACTTGTCACATGCTATCATATCATTGATGTATCAAGAGACCCACTCATCTTTCCTGAAAATCAACAGCTGTCCTCTAAGAAGCTCAACTTCTTCCCCCTATTAAGATCTCATTGAGCTCCCAAACCTTAAAGGCATTGATGTTTCCTTTGGTGGGGCACGTGTGCATGTAATGTTAAACACCAACAAATTTGCATGCCTTTTTATTTCATGTAACTAAATTCCTGTCGTCAGACATTTCATGAACCCAGTATGGAACTCGGGCAAGTAGAGGGAATTTCTTGTGGTGCTTAGCCACAGATCACAAACTGAACAGGTCTGGAAGACATATTTCATTTATGTCACAGTTTTCTTTAAAAAAAAAAAAAACAGGGAAGCCTTACTGTGTTGGTTTCTCTTTGAAAGTTGGATGATCTGACAGCAATGAGCCTGGGTTCTGGGAAGGGCAGTCAGCTAGAGTTAAGCATCCCCATCCCCTTGGGTGGAGGTGAGCACTCTCCTGTTTCCAGTGATCCCTCCCAGTCACTCTACTCCTGGATGCCCTTGTTTAGCCAATGCCACCTGGCTCAATCCTAGCATCTGCCATTTTAAGGCCTGTCTGTTCACTCTGGTAATGGAGCCCACAGGACACCTGTGGGACTGCTCTAAGCTGGACTCTGCCCTCTCTCGCCCATTCTTATGCTCAAGTCCTAATTCCAGAGCCTGAAGGTGTACCTGTACTTACAGTTCAAGTCCCTAGATGGTGATGGGGTTAAGATAAAGCTAATATGGTAGGTCCTGACCTGATGTGACCAAGGTCTCACACACACACACAAAAATACACGACCAGGTGTGATGAAACACACCTATGATCCCAGTACTTACTTGGGAGGCTGGGACAGGAGAATGGTGAATTTGAAGCAAGCCTGTGTTATAATTGTGAGACCCTGCCAAGAAGGAAAGAAAGGGAAGGAGACAAGAAGAAAGGAAGGAAGGAAGGAAGGGAAGGAAGGGGAGATAGTGAAGGGAGGGAGAAAGGGAGAGAGAGGGAAGAAGGACGGACAGAGAGAGAAGGAAAGGAGTAAAGAAAAGAGTGGAAAGGAAAATAAAATTTACAAAAAGACACTGGGATACCAGGGAGGCATGTGCACACCAAAGAGGCCACACAAAAGTCACAGGAGAAGGCTGTACCCTCTCTGCTAGCCAGGAAGAGGAGGTCTCAGAGGAAACCACTCCTGTCAGCACCTTATATCCCACATCCAGCCTCCAGCACTGTGGGACAGGAGCTTTCTGTTGTTTAAGCTATGCAGTGTGGGGTTCTTGGTTGCAGTAGCTTGGGAAGCTGCACACAGGGTCTTGACGGTGAAATTCCTTCTCCAGCACCTTTGGTCACGACAACTAGGTCTAGCTTCTTTTCCATTTAAAAAAAATTTTTTTTGGAGAGAGACAGAGAGAGAGGGACAGGGAGACAGATAGAGATGGGTGCACCAGCAGCCTCTCAGCTGCTGTGAACAAACTCCAGATGCATGTGCCCCCTTGTGGGCAAGTGCAGCATTGCGCCCTTGTGTCACTTTGCATCTGGCTAAACGTGGGACCTGGAGATTGGAACTGGGTTCTTGGGCTTAGCAGGCAGGCGCCTTAACCGCTAGGCCATCTCTCCAGCCCTTCATTTTTTACTAGGGACCAAACAGTCCCAGCTCACCCACAGGCCTTCTTCTATAGCGGGGCCTTTTATCTTTTAGTTACTTCATTATAAGCTCTACATGTGGAGGTTTGCAAATGACATGTTTGAGTCAAGGCCAGTGTAGCATAATGAGACCCCTTGCCTGTTTGTATCTAAGTTGATAACTGCCCAAAGCTAATTCTTTTGTTTTTCTGTGAAATCTGGAAGGCAGTGTTGAAGTAACAACTATGAAAGGTCACAGCACCCGCAGGCGTAGAGGAACAAACATGAGTGCCAGCAGGGTCGAGCTCATTTCTACTTCCCATTCCTTTGCTAGCTCCTCTGGGCTTCAGCCCTGATGACCACAGTGCCTCAGACACAGGCTCCTTAGGCTGCCTGACTCTGGAGCAGCACAGCCTCTGGAGGTCTCTGGCAAGCCCCTGCTTCTCCCTCTCATCTGTACTTCAGGACTAGCTGGTAGCTATACCCCCATTTGACACTTCCCATGCCTTATCTTTAAAAAAAAAAAAATCAGTCTCCTGTAGTCTAAGCTGGTCTCAAACTTGTTATGTAGTTGAGGATGACCTTGAACTTCTGATCATCCTGCCTCCACACCCTGAGTGCTGGGCTTATTTGAGGTGCACTGCCACATTCGGTTATGTGCCGGGAATTAAACCCAAGGCTTCCTGCATGCTGAGCAAGCACTTTACCTCCTGACTTCCTCTTTTAGGGCCCTTGGTTCTAAGCCTCTCACATAGGAACTTGTGAAATCAGGCTCTTCATGGAGCAGAATAGAAAGACAGGGAAAGTTAAGGGGACATGGGAAGGGAAAGGAGGCCCTCGCTCCAGGATCTGGTTACAGTCCCTGATGGCTGGGAGTCAGAGATATCCACACAAATGGTATCAAAATCACCTTCAGATATAACTCTGTCTGCCAAATCTGTCTCAGACAAGTCTGTTAAACACAACAAGCTATGCTTGCTTAGGACCTGAATGTTTGTGACCTTGATTTTAACCATATTAGCACCCCCCTTTCAGCCCTAAATCTAAACAATATACCTCATTCAAACAATGAATAAAAATGGATAAAGTTCGTGTTTTGAAAACATTTATTTGCAAACAGAGATAGAGAGAAGGAGAGAGAAATAGAGGGGAGTAGAATATGGGCATGCCAGAGCCTCTTGACACTTCAAACAAACTCCAGATGCATGTGCCACTTTGTGAATTTGGTACATGTGTGCTGGGGAATTGAACCCAGGCAAAAAGGCTTTGTAAGCAAGCACCTTTAACCACTGAGCCACCTCCCCAGCTTAAACTTCACTTCATTTTTAAACCCTGCAACTATATATTTTTAAAAGCCACAGGGTTGCACATGTAGACATTGTGATGCACCTAAGCGTGACTGTCCCGCTCTGAATGCTTACACTTACATCTGCTTCCTAGCCAACCCTGAGCCATGGGAGAGTGAGGAGTCAGAAGAAACCACAGGTCTAAAGCAGTCAGTACACAGCGCCAGGCACAAAGGTGAGAATGTGATATATAATCAGCTGTCCTTACCATCACTGCTACTGATGGGGAAGAACTTGTCTTATCACTTCATTAGGCCGTGGCATAAAGTCAGCATTGACCATGTGAAATGACTGGCCCTCGCTCATATAGCTGACCCGAGGCCTCCAATTCTGAGCCTCATTTTCTGCAGACTGTGGTTATTCTGGTGCTCAACCAATGGTGACAATGGCTCTTGCTACACATCATGGGAAGTGTATCCCAAATAGGCTTCATAATAGGGAGGGTTTCTTGGCTCCCGTGAGAGACAACCTGACCAATCTCCGGTACACTGCTACTGTGTTAGCAGGACTCCACGTTGTTCCTCTGCCTTCCCTCATCTCTCCTTTGCACTGTGTCCCTATCATGGAACCAAACATGGCTACCCCAGTTCCCAGCCTTGTACTTTCAAAACCACAGCTACCCCAGGAAGAGGGTCTGCAGATTCTTCTTTCCCCAGCCTCTCTGGCAGGGAGCAGCAAGGTGGTAGAGGCGATGGCATGCGGTGACTGGCTTCTAGGTCCTGTGCTGCAGACTTGGGACTGGCAAGTGAGGAGAGCTGCTCCCCTAGGCCACAGGAAGCTTCCGTAGGAACTAGGATGACCAGAAGTGAGTGCTGCAGAAATGGTATTTACAGAGAGGTTTATACAGTTCTTGCCGCCTGTCTTCCCAGCGATCCTTACTAGGTATCTGGATGAAGCCACAGGAGTGGCAGGTGATGTATTGAAAAGTAGTGGCCACGAGGTGAAATAGTTACAGCCACTTAGTTTAACGCAAAACACCATCAAACATTTCCACTGACCTTGTCTCATGCCTGCCAGTTGGGGCTCCCAGGCCGCATCCTACCCCGGGCCTTTGTCATGCTCCTTAGCCTGAGACACCAAGTACTATCCACCTTGCTCCTAGGTGATGTCCCACAATATGGAAAGAGACAATAGGAAATCTGTCAGAATGGAATCACACTGTCCTTTATGACTGCTCAGGCCAAGCGGAGAAGTCTGAGATCTGCCACTGACCTTGTTTCTTTTATTAGGATGACTCAGTTGACATTGTCAGGTTGGTAAACAGTGTGTCCTCCAGCCTTTTAAATTCTCAGCTAGGACTCGCCTAGAATGAAAGACAGAGAAAAACAAAACAAAACAAAAGAAAAGAAAACAGAGCATACTGGTGGGGAGCCCTCGCGAATATGTGGGAGACACTCAGAGAAGACAAGTAACTCTCAAAGAAGTAAGCTTTGAGCTCTCAAACAATTCAACCCAAACAAAGGAAGTGCATTACGGGACTGTGAGCAGAAAAGCAGGCTGTGCAAAACTGTGGCTGGTGCCTTCTCCAGTAGTAAGAGCTTCTGCTGGAGGCTGAGGGGATAGCTCAGTTGGCAGAGTGCTTGCCTGGCATGCATAAAGCCCTGGGTTTGGTTCCCACCACCACCTAAAACTATGTGTAGTTGCACATGCCTGTAATCCCAGAACTCAGGAGTCAGGAGGAGGAGGAGTTCAAAGTCACCCTGAGGTACACAGCAAGTTCAAGGCAAGCCTGGCATATATGAAACTGTCTCAAAAAAAAAAAAAAAATCTCTGTTGATTAGCCATCCACTTTGCCTGGTATGGGGAGGGAGACACCCTTCCCTGTGACAAATGAACATTCTTGATACAGAGAAAAAAAAAAACCTGCTTCATTTTCAGGCCATCCCTTGCTGCTTTTTCTCAAAACAATAAGCTCAAAATAACCCTTAGGCCAAGGAGACAGATGGAGAGGGAGGCATAATACTCTGGTCTCCTACGATCATCTTTTGGGCTGGCATATTCCATTCATGTACAACACATACAGTACACACAGTAACAAGCATAAATCACAGCTGTTCAATTCAGTGAGTTGTGCTAATGACACACACCCACGTTACCACAAACCTGAAAGGAGACACAGAAAACTTCCTGCACAGAACCAAGGTCCCAAGCCAATCCTCACCCACCCCCTGCAGGACTCACAGTGTGAATTCTGCCATCACAGATGAAACCACTGTCTCTTCCTGGATCCTACAGAAGTGAAATGCAATGACATGGAAGTCCTTCTTTATGTCTGATTTCTTATCAATAGACCCATTCAAACCACATGCAGCCAGTGTTTCTTTGTATTGCTGAATATTATTTTGATGCATAACTCTTCATAATCATGTTTCTCCATATTTTTGTGGATGGGCATTTGTTTCCTTTTTTTTTGGCTATTATGAAAATAATGCTTCACATACTCTCATACAACTCCTTTCATGTGTGATATTGTCACTGTCCTGGAATAAATACCTCAGGGCTGAACTGCCAGTCATCTGGTCGATGTACACTTAACTGATTAGAACCAGTGGACGGTGCTCTGAAGTGGTGGTGCCATGTCACATTCACTAAGACGTGTGGGACACGTCTCCAGTTTCTCATAGACACTTGGTGACAACATCCACAGGGGCTCAGGGGGTCATTTAGTTCTGAGAGGGGACTGCTACATGTGGAGCCTAAGGGAGCAACTAGTCCTGGTCCGTTTCTTCTTGGGTCTCCATCATCCCTGCTCTCTGCTCCTTTGGAAGGCGGCTGGATCAGGCTGTGCTTCCGGGGACTCTGGTTAGTGTCTCCTAATAGGTTATAACCGCTGAGTGGTGCTGGCTGAGGCCACCAGAGCTGTTAGGTTGAGTGGCCGATGGCATGTGCTGTAACGGGTGTGCCCAACAGGAGGTGCTGGAATGTGGCCAAAGCCAATAGGAGGGGTCAGATGCGGTCAATGGGCAGTGCTGGAGTGGATGTGGCCAGTGAAAACTGTTAGGTTAGGTGTGACCAATTGGAAGTGCTAGAGTGGGTGTGACCAAAATGGAAAGTTCTAGGTTGGGTGTGGCCAATGGAATATCCTGGGTTGGCTCTGGCCAATGAGCCATCCTGGGTTAGGTATGGGCAACAGGAAGGGCAGGAGCCAGTGTGGCCAGTGCAAAGCTCAGATAGAGGCTGCAGGTAGAAGCAAGGGGAAATGAAGGAAGCTCTTTCTCGTCCCCTCCCACCTCTGCCTTTGGTGGTTTCTCTTGCAGGACTTAATGCCCCCGTTGGTGTGAGCTTCACAACACAGACTCACCATGGCTATGGCTATGGCTCAAGTCCCTGGTCACATGCAGCTCTGCCTCTCCCCACGCTGATTCCCAGCCTGGAGGCGTTCACATCTTCCTGCCATGGCCTTGCCGTGCACACCCTACCATCTGTGCGCTCTCATGCTCACAGCGCACTCTGTTCCAAGGCCTCCTGAAAGGCTCTGTTTTCCTGGTGGCTCTGACGTAGTGTACCAGAGCATCAAGGGTTAGGAGAGATGATTTTAAAGCCAGATCTCTTCTGAGGCCTGCCAAGCAGATTTACTGTCACACCCTAAAACTGCAAAACTAGAACAGCCTTCCTCAGAAACACCATCTGGTAGCACAATGCCCTCATATCAAGCCCAGATCGTGCCATGGTGAAGTTTGCCTCCCATCACTAGAAAGAACGAAGCCCTTGGCTTTAGAGCCAACATGAGCATTGGTATCGGCAGGTCCTGGACCTGCCTGAGCTATGGAAGGAGCCACTATTGCGCTAGTGGCAGACAAGAAGCATGAAATGGGGAAGAAAAAGGACAACTCGAGCCATGGCTACTGGATGGGTTGACCTACTTCTTGGTCATAGGCTACATGCTTGGGTTTCAAGGGAAACAGTTATTTCTGCTGCTTTGGAACTTAAAACAGTGCCACATAGGAAACATTCAGTCAGAAACTTGCAGCTCGCTCTTAAACATAAAGAGAATTATTGTCGCCACATGACTGAGAAGTCAAGTGGCACACCAGTTTGTTATGTCTCCACTTCTCAGCTCAGTTTTCAGTGTACCGGCTCTGCTGCAGATGGCTCTTCCCACGGACAGCGGTGACAAGACTGACATCCTAACAGAATTTGAATTTTAGGGGGAAGAGAGAGAGAGAGAATATGTGTGTGTTTAACTGCTTTGTTTTTACCCAAAATCTGGAGCTTGTCTGTCATTAACTCGGACTATCTGGGGTCTTCTGGGTCCTCTCAGCCATGTCAAGAGCCAGGATACTCTGATCCAAATTTCCCTCGACCAGCCTTGAGCTGGTTTCTCCAAATGGAAAAAACGGTGCTACTGTCAAAAATGGAAGGGGGGGAGGGGTCTAAGGCTCTACCACCCTGAATGCACCTCTCATAGAAACTCAGAAGCTGAGCAGGGGTCTGGTTAGTGCTTGATGAGGGAAATGGAAGGGGTACAAGCAGAAATCACACATGGCCACCAGGAAGACGACTGTGGCAGACGCACTATGGCTAGGGTAGCCACAGGGAAATCACTAAGTGTGTCTGTCCATTCCACCAGCAGTGCCCACACTAGTGCTCGGACCCCAATATGGAATCACAGGGAAGGAAGTGCAGGTAGCTGTGGGATCCAGCTGGTGACACACGATGTCATAGCTGGTCATTTGGATGTTCCCAGGCCCTCAGATGGGGCTAATCTTATGAAATCAGTGGATTAATACAGACACACGTGGGGGCCAAGTGATGGCTTAGTGGGAAAGTGCCTGCCATGAAAGCACGAGAACCTGAGTTCAATTCCCAACACCCACATAAAGTGCTGGTCATGGTGGCACATGCATGTAATTCTGGCACTGGGCAAGTGCTGTCTAGTCTAGCTGAAGCAGTGAGCTCTAGGTTCAGTGAGACACTGTCTCCAAAAGTAAGGTGGGGCTGGAGAGATGGCTTAGAGGTTAAGGCGCTTGCCTGTGAAGCCTAAAGACCCATGTTCAACTCTCCAAGTCCCATGTAAGCCAGACACACAAGATGACACAAATGCAAGGTCACACATGCACATTAGGATGTGCAAGCATCTGGAGTTTGATTGCAGTGGTTGAGGCTCTGGCATGCCAATTCTTTCTTTCTCTCTCTCTCTCTCTTACTCTTGCTCTCTCTAAACAAATATAAATAAATAATAAAAGTAAGGTGATAAACCTGGTGTGCAGGCTCATGCCTTTAATCCCAGCACCTGGGAGGCTTTGCTGTGGATTTGAGGCCAACTACAGAGTAGGTTCCAAGTCAGCCTGGGCTAGAGTGAGACCCTGCCTCAAACAAAACAAAACAAAGATGTAAGGTAGTGAGTAATCAAGTAAGACCCCAGTGTTAAACCCTGTCATGTACACACACACACACACACACACACACACACACACGAGAGGGGAAGGGGGCACAGGGGAGCCTTGGACTTGCTACAGTCTCACCTCACACTCAGTTGGGGAGGAACAAAGATCAGAGCACAGACCTAGCCAACTGCTTCCTTGAGCTTCTCTCAAGCTAGTCTGCAGCAGTTACACAGAGGGCTGGGTAAAGCATGGATCCCTAACCCTTGTACCACAAAGACTGTTCTGCCAGGCCTTAGGTGAACTCGGGAAACAACGTACAGCCTAGACGCTGCGTGCCTTCCATGGTGGTGCTCCACGGTCCCCAATCTCACGGTCACAGCCTGCACTTGAGTCACCCTCACCTTGTTTCTGAACTAACAAAAGGCCCTTCCCACAGGTCTCTTTGATTCACCACCTGTTTCTGTCTCTTGACCAGGCCTCAGGTTAGCAGGATCATGGGTAATCCAGTGATCCAGCCCCAGGTGCTTCTCAGCATCAGCGGACGCCACGTTTCTCCCTCCCATCCCATTCTGGAGCCAGCCACTCACCATCTACTTGAACCCTGAGATGTCACTGCACCAGCAGACACCTTTGTTTTCTACATCCAGGCCACGTTCCCTCACTCTCTTAGTTGACTGAGCTTCTATCTACATTTCACGTCTTGGGAATAGTCGTTGACCATGGGAAAGACGTTCCTCCCTGGCAGGAGCTCAACCAGACCATAGTTAGTTATGCACCATTTGTGGGATACTTCCCTTTTCTTAACATGCTTCTGATGCCATCTTCCAGAAAACTAATAGTAAAGATTCAAATCTACAGTGTTTGTGAGGAGATTGGCCTCCCTTAGAGCCATGCCGTAGGTGTCCTGCTCCACCATTGCAGGAGAGTCCTGCAGGTTAAATTCCCATCTCACTGCTTCTTACTGCATTAAGAATGGTCTATGGCGGCCCTGCTTTCACTTGCAAACTTAGGTTGCAATTTTTTATTTTATTTTATTTTTTGGTTTGTCGAGGTAGGGTTTCACTCTAGTCCAGGCTAACCTGGAATTAACTATGTAGTCTCAGGGTGGCCTTGAACTCATGGTGATCCTCCTACCTCTGCTTCCTGAGTGCTGGGATTAAAGGCATGTGCCACCACACCCGGCTAGGTTGCAATCTTGATTAATGTCTCTTTACCCATGGAGGTGTAAATATGGAGCCTGTCTTGTCCTGTGCACCTTTGAATCCACAAGTCCCAGGATGTTTCTCATAGTTCTCAATGAATGAACGCGGGAACAGCTTTCGCTCCTACCCAACCCTCAAAATCTTTCTGAAAGACAGTTTTCCAGGGCTGAGGAGATGGCTCAGTGGGTAAACTGCCTGCCAGGACAGCATGGACAGCTGAATTCGGATCCCTACTTCCCACGTAAAATGCACAGCGTGCTGGTATGTGCCTGTATCCTCACTGCTGAGAAGGTGGAGACATGAAATCCCTGGGGCTCACTGGCCAGCTAGTCTAGCTATATTGGGGAGCTCTGGATCCAGTGAGAGACTCTGTCTTAAAGAATAAGGAGGGCTAGAGAGATGGCTTAGCAGTTAAGATACTTGCTTGCAAAGTCTAAGGACTCAGGTTTGATTTCCCAGGACCCACATAAGCCAGATGCACAAGGTGGCACATGAGTCTGCAGTTAGTTTGCAGTGACTAGGGACTCTGGCGTACCCATTCTCTCTCTCTCTCTCTCTCTCTCTCTCTTTCTCAAATAAATAAATAAAATTAAGTTTTTTAAAAAAAAAAAAAGAATAAGGAGTGCCATTGAGACCTCTGACATTAACCTCACACACAAATGCTCCCATATGCATATGAACACACATATATGCAAGCACACCACACATGTACACCCAAAAAGGAAAAAAAAAAAAAGAACTCTTTCCTCGAGGATCTTTTCTGACCTCTCATGGCCCTAGCACCCAGGTCAGTCCACCTATGACATGTACCACAAAGCACCGCCCCTGTGTGATGTATTCCCTTTATAAACCACCTGTCCCTTAACACCCCAGGAAGCTATGAGCTCCTGCAGAGCAGAGGCCCACTAAAGCTAGCCTGAGACCCATCCTTGCTGAGGCAGGTGCTGAACATCAGACTGGCATGAATACCATTAGTCCACCCTGTGCCTGGGAGGCAGGAGAATGATTTTAAGTCCAGCCCCTAGCTCACCCATCAGGGTAGAGGTCCCTGCTGGGGCACAATCACTATAATACAAGCCACTTGTCACTCTAATCCCATTGGCCTGATAGAATACATTTAGGGACGGTCTTTCAGAGAATTATCTGCATTCAGACCCTGCAAATTTCATATTCAGTCCCTGACAATTGCCTACCACGCACCCTCTAACAAGCCCCCAACACCTAGAAGCCAGAGACAAGCAGGTTGCCCACAAAAGGGTGAGACTGGCAGTTGTGGGCAGCCCCTGAGCCCACTTTTCCAGCCTTCCCAGTCAGATCCCCGCTGAGTAATAAGACCTGCAAATCTTTTGTCTGGAAAATTATCTTCCTCTAACACTGGAAGCTGTTACCATGGAAATAAAATAGCCTATTAGGCCAAATCTGCCAAAACATGGGAGAGACCCGGCTCTATTGCCGAGACCCTTATTAATAAGGAGAAAAGCAAATTAACCTTTAAGAGAATGGACAGAAACGCCTGTGACCTGCCAGAGGATGACTTTTTCATGGTGAGTTTATTGAGGCTTGTCACTGCTCCGAGTAGCCGTGCCGAGTGAGGAAGACAGAGGGGTGACTCCACGTGGAGATTAGAGATGTCTGCCTGGCCTAGGTAGGCATGCTGTTCTGGGCTCTTGCTCTTAACCACTCTGGGGTCTTCCCTCACATGCTTTCCTGGGAATGGTCCTTCCCTAGCCTGGCCCACAAGAAAGAGAATAATCTTCCTTCCTCCTGTTGAGCAGGTGCTGAGAGAGGCAGGGACAAGCAGAGGCTCCTTCCAGCACAGCCAAGGTGCCAAACAGAGCCCGAGACAGATGGAGCCACGCCCAACCCAGCCTGCCCTGCCTCCTCTTCCAGAGGCAGACCTCGTGCCAAGTTTCAGACACGTGGGCTGCCGGCAACACAGTAAGGACTCTGCCTCATCCTGTGGCCGGGTGTGGAGCTAGCTGGTGCCAAGTAGGAATGCTCTGAGGCCCAAGCACCTGATAGAGAGCTGATCTCTCCCAGCTCGCTGCTGGCACACATGGTTAGCCAGAGTGGCAGGCATCCTCACTCTGGGGAAGTGGGCTATGCCAGGGTCCTGACAGGTGTCCAGAGAGATTCTTCGTAGGGAAACACTCATGCATGAGCCTGAATGAAGTGTGTGGGTTCCAGGCTTTTTGCTTTCTGTTTTGATACCATATTCAAAGAAGAGAAGTAGAGACAGCAGCAGACAGCAGGATTAAGGCTCTGTTACCACTCAGGTGTCCTTCATTGCCTCTGGTCACTAATACTGTGAAACACAAGGCACCTGCTACTGTCAGCAGTAACCTTAAGAAAGAACCAGGAGAATGGAAAAGGAGATAGGGTCTATGCATCTTCCTGTTCATGTTCAACACGGCAGTGTAGGAAGAAAGTATGAATCTGCCTTTCAACTACAGGGGGTGCCAGCCCTGGCTAGGTGATGGAACAAATGAGTCTTCAGGCTCAGTAGTTTTCAGAGGCAGGCTGACTTCCCACTCCTGTCCTTCCATCAGAGAGCTGGGCCCTCTTTAGAGGCCCTGATTCTTTTCCATTGGGTGACTCAAGTTTTTCTGGGGCTTTTGAATGTCCCAGTGGCTCTGGTGATGAGAGTGTGGAGTGTCAAGAAGGTAGAGGGCAACGACCTGTGAGCAAGCATCCACTGGCAGGGACAAGGAACAGAGCTTTCCTCACTTGTGCCAAGTCCAAAGAGAACACCTCAGCAGGATGCTCAGACCCCTAGGTGTCCAGCTGAGAAGAACAGATGCTTGCTGCCAGGTATTCCCATGGGTGCCACTACATCACATTCACTGTGGTGATGCCAAATATATGAGTGGTAAGGGGTCCTGGCTGTTGGATCATCAGCTGTTGCCCACATGTATGTGAGGAAGTCAAGACCTTCAGTGTGCTTCTCAGAAACTGATTCTCTTGAACACATGTGTAGGTGCCAACTTGGCAGTCTATAGAAGTGCCATGGAAGCAAATTTCTGGTTATTTGCATGAGAGATTTCTTAGATTAGGTTAGTTGAGATGGGAGGATCCACCCTAACTGTGGGCAGCACTGTCCCATGGGTTGGATTTGTGGACTGTATAAAAAAGGAAGAAGTTGGGCTACAGAGATGGCTTAGCTGTTAAGGCATTTGCCTGCAAAGCCAAAGGATCCTGGTTCAATTCTCCAGGACCCATGTAAGCCAGATGCATAAGGGGCACATACATCTGAATTTCATTTGCAGTGACTGGAGGCCCTGGTGCACCCATTTTCTCTCTCTCAAATAAATAGATAAATAAAAATATTTTTTAGGAAAGGGAGAAGTTGGCTGAGCATTCGACATTCATCACTCTGTTTCCTCCCTGCTGATGTGAGACTGGCAGCCAGCTTCCTACTCCTGCCTTGCTTTTCTCACCATGATGGACTTCCCCCTGGAAACAGTAAGCTGAAAATAAACCCTTTCCTTCCTCAAGCTGCCCACGGTCAGGTATTTTGTCCTGGCGATGAGAAAGTAACTGATATAACATGTTTGGAATTTGACCAAAAAAAAAAAAAAAAGACATATTCCTTCTGGCATTCATACTGTATGGGATTATTAAAAGGCTCTGATAAATCCTGTCTTCAAAAACTTTCTTCACTTAAGCTACAGCTGAGCTACAAAATACACACATCACATCTTTCGGGGGGGGGGAGGCTGTGCATGTGGATTTAAGTCATTTAGTCAGCAAATAAACAAACAGAACCTTTGTCTTCTCAACTATAAAATGGAGGTAATAAAAAAATTGTGTGTTTAAAGACGTCCATCGAGGTCTAGTAGCAGAAGTCTGAAATCCTATCTATTTGTGGGTCTGAGCTTGAAGGATTGCAATTTCTAGACCTGTGTGGGCTATAGAGTGAATTCAAGGCCAGCCTGGGTAATTTAGTGAGACCTTATCTCAAAGCAAAAAGTAAAAAAGAGGGCTGGGTCTATAGTCTCAGTGGTAGAGCACTTGCCTAGCATGTGCAAGGCTCCAGGTTCAATCCACACTACCACAAAAACAAAGTAGCCCACAGCTAACTATAGGCTACAATATGACAGGCTGGCTTCTCTCCTCAGAACTAACTGTAATAATGGTGAATTGTGTAAGTGTTGGGTAGAACCTGCTTAAGAGCTGAGAGGAGCAATTGGGGAGTATGGTGCTTCAGATAGCACAGACATGGGGGTGGTTCTTGGAGAAGATGTGCCAGCTGAGACTCTAATAATGCGAGGATAATGTTATATTAAAATGGAAGAGCCAAGAACATGTGTGGCATTTGACATGTGCTGATTGAATGAAAAAATGGACAAATAAATGAACAGATGGATCAACACACTGAGGGTCAGGGTATGATGTAATATTTTGTACTTCTCCAATAAAATATCTTAGAATGATGTCATCTTTGCACCCTCAAAACATATAATATTTCTCCATGCTTGGAGCCTATGGGGTTAATCCAGTAGGAATAGTCCAGATGGCTGAGCACAGGTGATTCCACCTCCCATTTCTCAGTTCTAGCTGGATGACTTGTCCTGTGCACTATGGGACATAAAAATAGAAAAAGAAATATCTTTTTGTTGTTGTTGTTTTTCGAGGTAGGGTCTCACTCTAGCCCAGACTGATCTGGAATTCACTATGTAGTCTCAGGCTAGCCTTGAATTCACACTGATCCTCCTACCTCTGCCTCCTGAGTGCTGGGATTAAAGGTATGAGCCACCACAGCTGGCCCATAAAAAAATTAAATTTAAAAAATAAATAGGGCTGGAGAGATGGCTTAGTGGTTAAGGTGTTTGCCTGAGAAGTCTAAGGACCCAGGTTCAATTCCTCAGTACCCACGTAAGCCAGATGCACAAGGTGCCACATGCATCTCGAGTTCATTTGCCATGGCTGGAGGCCCTGACACACCCTTTCTCTCTCTCTCTCTCTCTCCCTTTCCCGCTCCCTCTCTCTCTTCCCCATCTCTCTTAAATAATTAAATAAATAAAATTAAAAAAAAATAAAAATAAAGAGCTATCATACTGACTAGAAGAGAAAACCAACTGCCTAGCATGAGTCAAGTCATCTCTATTGCATCTGCCAGGGCCCAGAGCACATTACTGAGGAAGTGGCATATAAAATATGAGTGCTTCTCTCACTGTGAGCCAGAGAACCTTTTCCGGGGAGATGGTTGTAGACACTGAAGAGACTCAAAACTCATCAAAGCAGAAAAAAGGGGCTGCTGAGAGCTCAACACTAAAGGACACTTACAACACATGCTCCCAAACTCAGGGAACGTTGCAGAAGCGGGGGTGGGAAGGATGTGAGCACACAGGGTTGGACAGTGTTTCTCTGAGGCATCATTCTCCCCATAAGAACTGGCTGGTGCAACCATGACCCCCCCGTGACTACCAATACCTCACTGAAGGGGCCTCAGAAGGTAGGGGATGAGGCAGAGGTAACATAAGAGGATAATCTGATGGGAATGTGATCAATTTGCAATATGTTCATATGTTAACATTCTCAATTTTAAAAAGTATAGGAAAAAATTAGAAGAAATTAAAAATGGAAAATAAACCATAATCCCCCAGCCTCCAGACAATTCTCTTGCTCAGGTCTGTGGCCACTCAGACTTCCAGGCTCAAAGTCACAGGTGCCTCTCAGGTTCACATGTCATCACAGAGCCCCCTTCCCAAGTTCCCAAATCCTAGGGGGTCTCAGGGAGCACTCTTGGTGGCTTCTTGTGTCTCACTCCCCCAGCCAATTCCACATAATTTCCAACCCTCCATTTCTACCTCTGCATAGAAGTGGGAGAAGTTTCCTGGTTATGCATTCCTGCAGTGTTGCAACCTGAGCCCTTTGTATTTTTTGACATCCTGTTTATGCTATACTAAGCAAGGAACAGAGCTTCTTTGAAAGCCCTGTACATGCCAGAGTCCATCAGCACAGGGTCTGAAGAGAGAGTGGCCTAAGGACTTGCTCTGGAATATACAATGATGGTCATGAAAAAAAGAAGAGCTTGGTAGGCTGGGCATGGTGGCACACGCCTTTAATCCCAGCACTCTGGAGGCAAAGGTAGGAGGATCACCGTGACTTCAAGGCCGCCTTGGGACTACATAGTTAATTCCAGGTAAGCCTGGGCCAGAGTGTGACCCTACCTAGAAAAAAAAAAAAAAAAAAAAAAAAAGAAGAGCTTGGGAATGGGTCATGGGTGTGTTCCCAAGATGTGGCTATCCTGGCCATGTCTGGCAGGATACTTCAACTGAGACTCAGAACCCCCAGTTGTAAAAAGCTCAATGTTCCTCTTACTAGCGGCCGCCATTTCTGTACTAGTCCAAACACTGCTTCCAAATCATTCTAGTCCTACCTCATTCAGAGTGATAGGGAGGGCTCTGATGTTTGTTGCCGTCTGCTTCACGTTGCTGGGACGAACATCCAGACGAGACACAGTTTATGGGAGGAGGAAGACTACTTCAAGCTTACTGATCTAGGGGGAAGTTCCAGCAGTGGCAGAAGAAGCTGCTTCCCTACATGCAAACAAGAGGAAAATTGCAGCAGGCAGAACTCCAACACACACACCGCAAAGCGGCAAGCAGCAGGGACCTAGACAGAGCTCAGACTCTCTGCATACCTTTTGGCTGGAATTTAGATCCGTCTCCAACACAGGACTGGACCGCAGGATCTCACCCCCACCCCCAGTGATACCTCCTCCAGCCAGGTGGCTGGAGACAGGCTTTCATAAAACACCTGAGTCTATGGGGAACATACATTCAAACTACCACAACGCGCAATGCTCATTTAAAGGGCTCTGTAGACTGTCAAATACATTAAAAAAGAATCCAAGGTCTGATTCAAATTATTACCTACCTCAGAAACTGAGATCCCAAACTTGTCTTTGGGAAGGGAAAGAGCAGAGTGGTTAAGAGTTTAAGTTTCAGAGGCAGCCAGCTCAGAATCCAGATCCCAGATGGGCCATGCTAGCTGCGTGACAGTCACCTCTCTCTGCTTCTGTTTTCACATCTGTAAATGAGAATTTAATATGATTGTGATTTACGGCACTTAGCGCAAGACGAGCCATTAGCGAGGCTCATCGGTACGAGGGGCTGGTGTTTGGGACACTGAATGTGTGTTGCCAGATGGATGTTTATCTAGGAAGCAGAGAAAGGGTTGAGAGAACTGCACTGGAGCACTGGTGGTTGGGGTGGTGTTGATCTATGGAGTGGGTGGGGGAAGCCCCAGCTTGTGGTGAGGATCCTGTAAGAAGGAAAGATTGAGGCATTGGGTATGCATGAATATTCTTGAAACAGACATGTGTCAGCTGCCACTATGGGCTTATGTGCTCACGTTTCTCCATCTCTGGGTGTATCCTGTGTCCCTGGGGTTCTGATGTTGTAGCTCAGTCCTACCTCGGCACACATAGGCCACATGTCTCCATCAAGGACCTCCAGGACACCTTAACCTGGTTGATCTGGCTTCTGGCAAGTGTTGCCCACTCACAGTGAGAGGCAGAGCAGAATGGAGGCAGGCTGTGGTGCATCCGTGAGAAGGCCAGTTCTTCCAGGTTGATGTTCATGGTGTGTTTCTTGTTTTCTTCCAGTCGGACCTCCCTGTATGCTAAGTACACAGTCTACAACTGAGCCACCCTCCAGCCTCGGGAGATCTTCGCTAACCCTTCCCTCCTATTGACAAAACTCTGCTACATTTTGGTTTTTCTTCCTGTATAATATGGACTCCCCTTGCAGCTCTCTCTGCCTTGGGATTCCTTTCCACAAACTTAGCCTGGGGTTTCCCCACAAGCAGACCCTGAGTGAAGGTGGGCCTGCAAAGCAGTACATTTGAGCAGAAGCCTAAAGCAGAATTAACAGGGGGCTCTGCCAAGCAAGGTGGACGACTGAACCACAGACCTGGAGAAGGTACAGAATTGTGCCTGCTGTGGGCACAGGCCTGGGCACTGGTCCATCCATCTGTATAGGTTAGGGGCTGCCTTCTAGAACTTTCCTCTGACGCTAGGGGAAATGTCCAGAAGCAGGGAGTCTCATCACTCTCGGTCCCCCTCCCAACAAATTCCTGCCAATTCAATGCCTGGGCAGAGCCCAGCCTTGGAAACGTGGGAGAAGAAAGGAGAATGTCAGGAGACTTGGCTCTACCCAAACTTCCTAGAGGGAGAACCATGTTGAAACTATTGGAATATTGATGGGACTCTAAAATATATGTGGAACCCACTAAGGAAATTGGAAAACATCCAGTCACAGGTCTATTTATTCAGTGCTTCTCTAACCATGGCAAATTTTCCATCAGGAGAGAAAATTAAAACAAATAAGACCATGAGCACCTTCTCCAGGAGAGCCCAGAAGTCTTTCCCTGTTCCCAGCCAGCCCTTCAATGCTAATATTGAAATTTAAAAGAAAGAAGGTAAGAATTTTTTTTTTAGTCCTGACTCTCTTCCTCCCCTCCTACTGGACTTGAAGGCTGAGGCAGTAAGGGAGACAAACATGGTTCCGCAGAGTTCTCCCAGCTGCTAGAAATCCGTGTCCCTGTATTTACATTCTCTCCCACCTTGCACTGGGAAGGCATGTAGTTCCTGTGCTTTGTTCAGTTAATAATTGAGCCCACTTCTCGAGATAAAATGAGCTGATACGAGCCCACACTATGCACAGCACATGCTCATGGGACAGCCCCAAGAGTTGTGCTTTCTCTTGTGCGCACATGTGCAAGCATGTACTCATGTGCAAGCATGTACTCATGTGGATGTATGTATATATGTGGTTGCACATGGGTGTATGTATGTAGAGGCCAGAGGTCAATGTCGGGTGTCTTCCTCAATCTCTATCCACCATATTTTTTGAGACAGAGTCTCCCACTGAACTTGGAACTCACCCATTTGGCAGACTATTTAGCCAGCACGCCCCAGGGAGCATCCTGTCTCCACTTTCTCAGTGCTGGAATTCAGGCATGCACCACCACACCCAACTTTTACATGAGGTCTGAGCATCTGAATTCATTTCCTAGTGTTTACACTGAAAGCACTTTACTAACTGAGCCATATCCCCAGCCCAAATATTAGCTCTTGTGTGTACACATCTCTGGGCCCCACCTTGATAGTGAGGCCTCAGTACCCCAGTCTTACCTCTTTTCTATCTACTTGTGGCTCCTAATGAAAATTAGTCATTGACCCTCTTAAGATTCTGGCCTCAGGCCCCCAAGTGCTGGGATCACAGCTGTGGACCATCATGCTGGGCCTGAAAGAAGACAGGGTCATTACTTTCAATCTAGTGCAACTGAGCTTCAAGGCCTAACTTTATCCCCAGACGAATTCCAGGTCTGGTCCATATTAAAAAGTGTGAAGAGAGAGAGATTAATGCCAAGCAAAGGGTCTGTCCTTAAGCCACCTCTTCATTACTCTATCGCTTTCTAGACACTGCTCAGAGGGGATCTGGCAAACAGATGCACTGATTAAGACATTTAGTACTGGGGCAAGATGCTAAATTCGAGAGGAAGGTGTCCTGACAAGGGCAGGCAGGCGGTGAGGCTGAGGGAAACCACTTACATTCTTAAAGCATGCACTTGCCAGGGACTCCAGAAATACTAATGAAATCTCACTCATGAGAACATTAACCCATAAGCCTGTGCATATTGGATCAGGCCATTTGACTGTGCATAATCATAGTTTAGCTGCAGGTAATATGAAGCCCTCAGGAATTTTAAGCCCCACATAGGGAAGCGCTCTCCTCTTAGGGGCAAGGGAAAAAATCCTGATGACTCAAACCAGGGACTGTGGCTGGTTGGCAGCTGGTAAAGGTCTTTGATCTCTCCCTGCCCTCGTAGGGCCAGCCCATATCTGGGGTCGTGCTCAGGTATCTTCAGTTACTCTACCGATATAACAGCTCTCTCCTGAGATCAGGAATTTAGCAAGCTGCCCTTCATTTGTAATTCTGTTTGTTTTGGCCAAGGCGTTAGAAAAGAGGAGTTCGGATGTGTTCCCTGTTTAAATGCAGACAGGTGAGGGAATCACAGCAATCCATGGTCATGAATATTCAGGATGAAGAACAAAAACAAACAGGGTTCTGTGGAGTGTGTAACTTGAGCCCCAGGAACAGGGCCTGGGAATCCTGAACGGGCTGTCACTCAGGGCATCCCCATGGGAACCTCAGCCATGCACCATCCATAGGCTGGGTGGCTGCTATAGTCCCAGGGTTCAGCACTGTGCTGGCACCCAGTAGGTGTTCAGTGAAGATTTGTTTGGAAAAAAAAAAAAAAGAATCACAGACCTCAGGCTTGCCTTGCCCTGTGTTGTCATGAACATGGTAAGTGCTAAGGAAGGCAGTGATTGAAGTTGGGACTCTCATTATCCCTGGTCCCTTGGTTATGCAATCAGACATGAGTCTGGGCACTAGGACTATAATGCCTATATTTGAGGATCTGCCAGTCAGGAAGTGGGAAACTAGTCCTATGATCACAAGCCAGTGGGCCCAGAGGGTGAGTCCTCCCCAGAGCTTCCTCTCCTTTGGCTCACTTCAACTTGTGACCCACTAAGCTGTGAGTTAATAAAAATGTGGTAACTGGTTACAGAGTTAGAAAATGAATGCAAGTGGAAGCAAAAAGAATCCAGAAACTGGGGGCTGGAGAAATGGCTTAGCAGTTAAGGTGCTTGCCTGTGAAGCCTAAGGACCCGGGTTTGATTGCCCAGTACTCACGTAAAGCCAGATGCACAAAGTGGTGCATGCATTTGGAGTTCATTTGTAGCATCTGGAGGCCCTGGTGCACCCATTCTCTCCGTCTCTCTCTCTCTCTCTCTCTCTCCTTGCAAATAAATGAAGAAACGTATTTTTAAAAAAGAATCCAGAAACTGGGCTGAGGGAATGGCTCAGTGGATAAGGCACTTGCTATACAAAGGTGACAACTGGAGTTCAGATCTCCAGACTCTGCATAAATTCTGGGCTAGTTTAGCAGCCTGTTGGAATCCCAGGCCCCAGGAGGTGGAGACAGGGGAAACCTATAAACTGGAACTCTGAGTTCCAGTGAAAGGCTGTCTCCATATAAGGTGTAAAGCTCTCAAGGAAGACACCTGACTTCAATCTCTACCTGCCTGCACATGTGCACACAGGCACATTCATGTACGCCTACACACAGTGTGCACATACACATGCATAAACATGCATCCACACACAGAGAGAAGAATACAGACACTTTTCTGGAAAACAGAACAATTAGAACAGTGTGTCAACATAACAGAACACATCCCTGTGGGTGAGGAAGATTGCTTTTGTATTTCCTCATGGGGTCACGTGAGGACCAAGTAAGGCAGAACACACCAAGTGCTTAGAGCAGTGCCTGGCATGTGGCACCTCCTTAATAAATCCTGTCACTATTATTACTTAAAACAACATGTTCCTAGAACCTCCTGCAAAGCTTAGAGCTGGGAGAGCAGAGACCCCAGCCCATGTGGCCCCATCAGCAGAAGCTGTCCCTTGCCCCTCTGTCTTCTCCCCCTGTTGCTGGCTTGTGTGCTTTCCCACCTCATCTATAGGCCTTCACTTTCCAGTCCTGACCATAGTGGTTCAGAGGGAGAGGGAAGCTAACCCCAATTCTGACCTGCATCAATGATAATAAGCCAGACCCCATGCATGAGCAGAGCGGGCACATGTGGTGGTTTAAATCAGAATGTCTTCCCCCAAAAGTCAAGTGCTTTGAATGCTTGGTTCCCAGGAAAGAGTAATTGAGAGGTGGAGCCTTGCTGGAGAAGATGTGTTGTTGGGGGTGGGCTTAGAAGTGTTAGAGCCAGCCCCCCCTTGCCAGAGTTCAGCTCACTCTCCTGCTGCTGCTCTTGTCCACCTGATGTCCAGCTTCCCCTTATGCATGCTTGAGACTGTGAGCCAAAACAAACCTTTCGTCCCATCAGCTGCCTTTGGTCAGGTGTCTTGTCCCAGCGACATGAAGGTAACTACCACAGTACATTTCCTTAGGCCTCCCTCTGTTTCCCTTTAGAAGGAGGCACAGGATTGGCTAGCATATGACTTAAAAGGAGATGTGCATAGACTCTTGTGGGCCTTTGACTGATCCGAACAGACAAGGACAAGGACAAGTGGTCCAGAAGGGCTCTTGAGCATCTAATCTATCAGGGGCCGTCGCTGTCTCCCCGCTTCATAACATAAAGGACAACATGAAGCCTGTGAAAGATGTCATCCGTTCCTCAGGTGACCCTGAAGTCCAAACCCACTAGACACTCCATTGTGAGAGCCAGCCGCTCAAGGGCCCTCTTGCCTAACTCTTCTGCGGTCTTGAGTGATTGTTAGGTCCTGGATCCTTGCCAAGGAGGAGGAAAATGCCACTTCAAGCTGGAAGCCATCTCACTGCCTCAGCCACTTTGGATGGGAGCAATTGGGGAAGTGTCCCGTGGGAATGGCAGGGCAATCAGGTCCTCTGCAGTTGGAGCAGTTGGACAGGGGAGGGCTGGTGAGTGTGTCTCTGAGGACCAGTCTTAGGTGGGAGTGTGGGGGACAAAAAGGGAGGACGCTTCCCACCACTGCTGCTATCACACTTCAGTTTCCCTCCCTCCTCAGACAGATGTGCTGGGCTGGGGAAACAATGGTTATCAAGGGACACTTCACTGCCTGGGGTTCAACCTTAGCTTGGAGCAAGAGCAAAGGCGTAGGCCAGGTGGCTATTCCATCTCCTCCCCTGCCAGACCTCCACTCCTTCCCCACTCCAGCCCCTTTCTAGAAGGAAGCTTGTGCAGAGAACACAAATGGTTCAAAATATTTGATGGTATGGTTGTTCCTTCTTGTTCTTCCCTTTTAAGACCCTTTCCCCTCCCCTTCCATTCTTCCTTCCTTTCCCCTTCTCTCCTTATACCCCTCCTTTCCTTCCTTCTTTCTTCCCTCTCTGCCTACTCTCATTCCTCCTTCATCTCTTTCCTTCCCTCCCCTCTGGTTTCCATCCTACTTTCCTCTCTGCCACTACCTACTTAGTCAGAAACCATAGTTAAAGAATAGCACTCTCAGGGACTAAAACTGGAAACTCTTCTCCCAGCACAGGATCTCTCTCTCTTTCTCTCTCTCCCAGATGGCCAGACTGAGTCGTCCACTGCTTTGGAGGACAGCAGTCACCACAGACCAAACAAACAGAGCACCAAGGAGAATGCAAATTCCTGATAAATGTGATCAAAATTTCTACTTGTTTCAATTTAAGACAGAGCACGATGTGTGCCTATTGAAGAACACAAGTTCTCTACTCCCATATACATGGAAAGACACTTCCTCTGGGAAAAGATGGGGAAAGAAGGACCATTGAGACAGGAGCCAAAAATGCGACAAGAGACTCCAGGTCACTGGGATGGCTGCCATCAGTCCCAGTGCCAGGAAACCACATGGCAGCCAGTCCATGCCCAGTCGTCTTTCTCACAGCCATCTGCTGGGGGATACTCATAGCCACACTGCCAGCCAGTCGCACTGAAGGATGTAGCTCGTCTATGTCCAGAGTTTGCCTCAGTCCATGTCTGACTCCCCACACCCCTCTGGCATACAGTATGGGACCCTAAGTCTCTGTGGAATTAACATGACCCCAAGAGGTCTACTAGGACCAAGGTGAGGAGGGTGGACCCAGCTGTCACCTTTTCTCCACTGCACAGGAGTCCATCGACCTGCCTGATACTTCTGTTTAGATTTTTTGCAGGGACCACCATTGAAAATGAAAGTTCTAGGCTTCGTCAGAAGAAGCAGAAAACATGAAGTCAACTTATACTGTAATGGATGGTCCAAGTCCAGAATGACCTCAGAGGTCACCCCCCCCCAAAAAAGTCTCCTTCTGGCCTAAGGAGATAGCTCAGTCTGCAAAGTGCCTCCTTGCAAGCATGAGACATAACTGGGATCCACAGAAAACATACACACACACACACACACACACACACACACACAGAGTCAGGGCTTGGGACAGGACTGGGGAGAAAGCTCAGTGGTTAGGGGCCCTTGTAATCTGAAGCTCACAGGATAGGACAAATACCCAGAGATTGTCCTCTGACCTTCTCACATGTACAATGGACACACACACACACACACACACACAATTTTTTTTTCTTTTTTGGTTTTGCAAGGTAGGGTCTCACTCTGGTCAGGCTGACCTGGAATTAACTATGTAGTCTCAGGGTGGCCTTGAACTCATGGCAATCCTCCTACCTCTGCATCCCGAGTGCTGGGATTAAAGGCATGCACCACCACGCCCAGCCACACACAATTTTTTAAAGCCAGAGCTGGGGAGATGGCTCAGTGGGTAAAGTGCAGCCTAATTAGTGAATTACAGGTTCAGGGGAGAGCCCCTGTCTCAGAAATTTTGCTTGAACGTGACCGAAAAAAAAAAAAAAAAAAACAGGTGTGATGACTCACACCCAGCAATGGGGCCAGAGAGACATGTTAATCCTTGGGACTTGCTGGCCAGCTGGTCCAGTCTACTTGGATAGTTCCAAGCCAGTAAGTGAATTGTGTCTGAGGAATGACACCCAAGATTATCTCCTGGCCTCCACAAGCACATATACACAAGCATGCACACGTATATGTACCCACCTACACACATACACACACAAGTCTCTCCCTCCCTCCCTTGCACTACCTAGACAACATCATGGAATTTCCCCTACAATTGAGCAATTAGCCTTGGCACAGAGCCTGTTCTTATGTGGCTAACCCTCTTGTAAAGAGACTGTCCTTAAACACATGAGTGGAATGCCTAGATGTAGTTTGCTCAGTGTCACACATGTAACAGAATACGAACTCTCATGAGGAGCTTTGAAGTGGGACCGCCTAGGAAGAGTGGGAGTAAAGTCAGCTATGATCCAGCACCAAGAAGGTGAGATGGAAGCCACATGTGTTTCTAGTTCTTTGGGCCAGGAACAGGTGGCATCCAGGATAGGAGCCATGCTTGCCAGCACCAAAGCCTGAGTGAGGCCAACCTCGTATGTTCTTTTTTTAGTGTTTTTTTTTTTTTTTTTTTTTTTTTTTTTTTTTGGTTTTGCAAGGTAGGGTCTCACTCTGGTCCAGGCTGTCCTGGAATTCACTATGTATTCTCAGGGTGGCCTCGAACTCTCAGCAATCCTCCTACCTCTGCCTCCCGAGTGCTGGGATTAAAGGCATGTGCCACCACGCCCGGCCCTCATATGTTCTTATATCGGTGGAACCTCTGGCCCGCAAGCTTGTCTGAGTCAGTCACTCCCTAGCTGCTGTGAACAAGGATGATGTAGGATTCCTAAGCTTTGGGAAATAGGAAAAGATTCTTTTTAAGAGTTCACTGAGAGAAAGATCCTTCTAGTTAGTCATTGATCACCAGCAAGAGGTAGCAGTTTCTAAGGCCCTGCAGTATGACACAGGAATGCAAGGCGTGCTCAACCCCACTTCAAGAATCTCTTCCAATGCTTTCAGCAGCCTCAACATGGGTTCCAGCATCACTCCAATTGTTTGGATGGAGATGCTTGATCCCAGAGAGGAGGTTCAGCAACTAGTATAAGAGGGAAAAATGTTATTTCTTTATGACAAGCTTAGAGAAAAATAGAAGTCACTTTACACTTGCTTGAGCAGGCAGGGATAGTAGATAAACAGGATGCTCTGCTGATCTGAATAGCATTACCTTGGGCCTGCATTGTTAAGTAAAATCCTTAAGGGCAGATAAGCAAGGCACTTGGAGACTCTGGCCTCACACCCACCAGGCGCTTCCTATAACTACTAACAGATCTATTCCACGTTTGTTTAATCCTCTAGAATGGAATGCCCCTGCCGTAATGCAAATTCCCATTTATGTTTAAAGATTGCTTTTATGGCTATAACTGCAACAGGTGAGTTGTGATTTATGGCTTAACTCCCATCCTGTTTTTTCTATGAACACCGTGTGGTTATTTCCAATAAAAGCTGACACTCCCGAACAGTACAATACTACATCTCGAGGACCCAAACTCTGGGTGTAGACGTGTGTGCACCAGTTTTTACTCTCTTTCTTTTCTTTCTTTTTTACCCAATAAAACTTTGCCTCACATTCTGTGAGATGATGGTCTTACTTGTGTGACACCAGACCCAATAACACTAGCAGACCCCATAACCTATAAACACCACATGGCACAGTGGGGACCTCAGATGCCAGGCTTTGCTTGGGGTAGGGAGCATGAGATGAGTGCATCCCAGCAGCACTCCCGCCATGGAGAGCTTGCATCACATATGTCTGAACTACATGAGATCCCAACTAAAAAGACAAACCAGAAACAAACAGGGCTGGGGTGGGGGTGGGGGGTGAGGACTCAGTGGGCAAAAGCCTTTTCTGAGAACGTATGAATGTCAGAATCCAGATATCAGCTTGCCTGAGGCAAGAAGGGAGGTAGAAACAGGAGACCCAGAGCTTCTTGGGTTCTGTGCCCTCGCAGTTCACTTTAGTCCATGGTTGTGTGTTCATGGGACGGTTGACCCTGCTGAGCTCTTGACAGTTCCACCCAGTTCCCCTCAGTAGCCCCATAGGGTGTTGGCTATCAGACTATTCCAATGCCCAATGCCCGTTTCACACATGGAGAGGCTGAGGGGCTTCCTGTGGTCTCTGCAGAGCTGGCTTTTCCAGCCCAGCATCCTTAGCACTTCCTACCACCTAGCTTTGGAGGTAGTTCTCAAATGACAAAAGGGGTGTTGTTCGTATAGTAGTGAGCATAGCTGCCTTCCAAATGATAAAGGGATCTTTCTGCTCATTCTTTTCTAGGTCAGACTAGCTTTACAGTGCTAAAATTCATGCCATGTATTCCTGTGTGTGTGCGTGCACATGTGTGCACATGCATGTAGTGTGCATGCATGCATATTTATTTATATGTGTGAGCCCACATATGTGCTATGCATGTGGAGGTCAGAGGACAGCCTCAGGTTGGTATGCTGTCTACCTCCTTTTGAGACAGTCTCTCTTTGGCCTGGAGTTCACCAATCAGGCTAGACTGGCTGGCCATCTAGTTCCAGGGGTCCACCTGTCTCTGCCACCCCAGTGCTGGGATTATAGGTCTAGCCTCATGCTTGGCATTTTTAAATTTTTAAAAATATTTTATTTTCTTGCAAGCAGAGATATACAGAAAGAGAGAGAATGAGCATGGGTGTTCCAGGGTCTCTAGCCACTGCCAATGAATTCCAGATGCATGCACCACCTTGTGCATCTGGCACTATGTGGGTACTGGGGAATTGAACCTGGGTCATTTGATTTTGCAGACAAGTGCCTTCACCACTGAGTCGTCTCTCCAGCCCATGCCTGGCATTTTTATGAACTCAATTCCTCTGCTTGCAAGGCAAGCACTTTACTGACTGATCTAGCTCCCCAGCCCAACTTCATGCTTTTTCAAACATCATTCTCAACACATTGGTGAGGTGCCTGCAAACTACTTTGGACAAGATTCCTAAGAGCTGGATGCCCCAACTTCAGGTGCTGGGAAACACTTTCCAGAAGGAAGAGATTTGGGAACACATAAAAGATACCATCGGAGCAATCTATGGCTCGGGCTAGACATCTCAAGCCCTTCCCTTCCATGCCGCCAACAGACAGTGCCTTGTACCCAGCATTTAGATATTTGTGGAGGGAAGTCTGCAGCAGGTAGAGACACTGCACACATTCTTCAGTGGCTCTTTCCCTGCCAAGAAGCACCCAGAGGATGACGGGGTCATAGCCATCCCACAGAGCCAGCTCACAGAGAGGGCACTGAATAGAGCTCTCTGTGGAAGGCCAGGCCAGTATTGCAGCAATTCAGGCCAGCAGCCGGCTCTCTGGCAGCAGTGCCCAGTGGAAGGTGCCAGCTGGCCCTGCTAATTACCTGTCACCCAGTGGGGGGAGAGCAGAGAAAGGATTGAAGGGGCCCAGACAGAAGGCTCTGGAGCACAGTGGGCTGGCATCTCAGGATGTAGGCCGCCCAGCCGGCCCCATGGTAATTGTTCTGCTATTGCAAGGAATTGCTTGGCATGTTTCTGCTGTGTTTATCCCAACAGCTCCCTGGCGCAGGCTTGCCTGTCTCCTGCTCAGAGCTATGAACTTCTCCAGTCAAGAGTTTTTCCCCCATGGTACTGCAGGAATTGCTGAGGGAGGGTTCTGGGCAGAAATACAGAAGAGACAGAAGCAAGAGGCTCTTTTGAGGCCAGTGCTATCCAACAGTAATTTGATATAAGCAATAAATACAACTTAAAATTTTTTATATGAAAAAGAAACTAGTAATAAGACATAATTTTTAAACTTTTTTATTGACAACTTCCATAATTATAGACAACAAACCATGATAATTGCCTCCCCGACCCCACTTCCCCCTTCACAAATCCACTCTCCATCATATCCCCTCCCTCTCTCCATTAGTCTCTCTTTCACTTTGATATGTTTTATTTAATTTAAAATGGGCAAAAATCATCGCTGTGGCTTGTCATCCGTAGTTGGAAAGCGCTGTGATATTATATGTCCTTTTCTTTGTACCAAGCAGTTTACACCTATGGTACATCTCCCTCAGGACAGCCAACCACTGCACAGCTGCAGACAGATGATGCAAAACAGAACGACAAGCACAATGTGGTGGGCCTTCTTTGACCACATTTAGGTTATGGACTGAAACTTCTAATCTCTCTCTCTTTTTTTCTTTCCTATTGAACTTGACATACTTTTTCCTGGCTTCAAATCCTTGCTACCTCAAGTACAAGCCAAGGACCAACAGCACTGAGCTCGTTTGCAAGCTTGGACCCAAGAAAGAGTGTCAGGATACAGCTGGGTCCGCTGCACACCTGCATCTGTATCTTGAGGTTCCCAGGTGCTTTGTAGAATTTCAGAAGGGCAGCCCTCACCCCCTCCCCTCTGTGCCCCTTTAACCTGTCTGGCAGTGAGCTTCTGTCTTGGGTTCCCTTGTTGCCTATCTGAGTGTTTGGCCCTTGTCAAATGTCCATGACACTGGCTTTCTCTGACATTGTCCCAGGCTGCAGAAAGTCAAGAGAGCTGGAATTCAGACTCCTCAGAGCCTAGTGCATCTGAACACCCTCTTTAAAGATGAGGGTGCGAGACTAGAGTGCACACATAGCTGACTGGGCAGAGAGTAGGACTTAAAACTCAGGTCTGCCTGATTGGGAAGCTCTGACCCTTTGGCTTTGCTCACATTGTCGTCTTAGTGAGTAAGCGGTGGCTGAGGCACTTGAGGCTGTTCGGAAATCCTTCTGCTCTGCCCTTCATTCTCTGGGATCTTGTTCACAAGGCCCACTACACATTTAGTTACTATTGAATACTTTATTGCTTCTGAAAACCTTCTGAAAATACTTCTCGTGCTGAAGGAGGTTCCCAACAATGTCCTAGCTTGTCTTTCCTGGTCTCAGAATCTCGATATGCACTCGGCCCTGACTTGGTTCTGCCTGGTGGCTTCCCTACAGACCCTTGGCTTTTGCATTCCAGTCAGCTTCACACAGGACTTTTCTGTGGGGGAGGGGGAGCCCTGCTGAGCCTGTATTAGCATCCTGAGCCTGCCTGGCAGCTGGCACAAACCCACTTACTGCAAGTTCACAGCCTGGCCTTCTGACGTGTACCTCGGACTCCTTGAGGCTTGGATAACCTCAGTCATTTTCCAAGCTGGGTCAGCTCAGGATGTCTCACACTCTGAGGTTCTGGGTGGGTACAGATGAAAGTCCCAGTGATACGCCATGCTACCCCAGCATGAGGATTGCCCGGAGACTCCAGCTGAGCAAGGGGCTGGACTCCTTTGGTCTCTGTGTTGTAAAATGTATACAGGGACTTTTGACAGGGTCCCTAATATACAGGCTTGCACAGTTACAGCTCACAATCCACAGAGGGGACTGGAGACATGGCTTAGTGGTTAAGGTGTTTGCCTGCAAAACCAAAGGATCCCAGTTCAATTCTCCAGGACCCATGTAAGCCAGAAGCACAAGGGGGTGCATGCACCTGGAGTTCATTTGCAGTGGCTGGAGGCCCTGACGTGCCCATTCTCTCTCTCTCTCTGTGTCTCTTTCTCTCTCTCAAACAAATAAATAAATAAATAAAATATATTAAGAAAAAACAAAGTATTTTAAAAAATCCACAGAGGGTTGGTCCCAGCCTCTCCCCATACAGTTACCAAAATCTATAGGTGTAAGAGCCCCTTATATGAAAATGGTGCATTTGCATGTGAACGATGCACATCCTCTGATGTTCTTTAAACCATCTGCCTCTGCAATGTAAGCACTGTATACTATGTTGTTTAAAAATGAAAAGAAAGAAGTCAGAATATGTTCAGAACAGACACGATTTACAAGAGAAAATATTTGTGATCTGGCCTCCTGCATTGTCACTGCTTGCCTGAACTGGTGTTGTCAGCTGGGTGTGGAAGTTCGTAGGACAGGGGCTACAAAGGCAGCTCAGTCAGTAGAGTGTTTGCTCGGCAAGCATTAGGATCTGAGTTCAGTCCCCAGAGCCCAGGTAAAATGCCAGGTGTGGTAGTGCATGCCTATAATCCCCTGGGACTCACTGGCCAGCCAGTTTAGCCCAATGGGTGAGTTCCAGGCCTATGAGAGACTCTGTCTCAAAGAAGGAGGACAGAATTCCTGAGGGTGATACCTGAGGCTGTCCTCAGGCCTCTAAACACATGGGTACACACACACACACACACACACACACACACACACACACACACACACCCCTACATACATACACAAACATGAACACAGTTCCCAGGATTTGAGAGCTCCAGTGGTCCAATTGACCAGTGTATGGCACTTATATAAAAATCATAGGATAAGGTCCGTGCCACCTATGTCCTATATTGGCACAGCCATAAGCACAGCTTTGGTCCCCATGCATATGGGAGGAATGCTTGTGGATGAACATCTGGCTATAGCTTATGGGCGGGGGAGCACCAGGAGACAGGTACAGTTAGAGAGTAGGAGAAGGCACAGAGGTCAACGAGGGCAATGTGTTCAAGCCAGTTTCCCCAGTGGATGATGGGAGTTTGATCCCCATGAAGATGCATTAGGATTCCATGTAGAAATGGACCTCTGAGCTACCCTGTTCCAGGAATGAGGGAGCGATGTACGCATTCACTCCCATCAGCTAAGGACTTCTCACAAGCGCTTCCACCAGCAAAAGAAAGCTCCCAGGCAAGAACACAGGTGCTGGGGGTGGTTAGTCAGATGAGTGTGTTCTGAAGTGGTTGGCACCCCACCATGGCTGCAAAAGTAGGTATGCGCTATGAACTCCTCACCTGTAACCAAGCTAAGAGTGAACAAAGCATGTGTGCTCTATAAGCCCTGCTATAGACTATAGAATGGGTGTTGGGAAATCAAACTCCGGTCCTTAGGCTTTGCAGGCAAGAGCCTTACCCTCTGGAGCCATCTCTCCAGCCCCGTATGTCCCCCCCCCTTTTGTTGTTGTTTGTTTGTTTTGTTTTTTTTTTTTTTGAGAGACACAGAGAAAGACAAAGAGAGAGGGAAAGAGGCAGAGAGAGAATGGATGTGCCAGGGCCTTTTCAGCCACTGTGAACAAACTCCAGAGGCCTGTGCCCACTTGTGCACATGTGCAACATTGCGCACTTGTGTCACTTTTGTGTCTGGCTATACGTGGGACCTGAAGATTTGAACAAGCATTCTTAGGCTTTGAAGGCAGGTGCCTTAATCTCTGGAGCCATCTCTCCAGCCCCATATGTCCCGTTTTGAAAGGCACATCCTTATGGGGCAAAATCTGGGAGTGTCCTTGATAGTTCAGAACATTCGGGCCTCATTTGTTATAATCAACCTATGTGGGTCTGTGTTTGAGTCAGAGTTCTTTTCAGAATATTGAAGATATCCTGTGGTTAGCCTCCATATTTACAATATTACAATCTTTTCAGGGCATTGTGCTCACAGGCAATGGAGAAAGGAGATGGAGGAGAAAGGAAAGGGAAGAAGGGGAGATAGAAGGTGGGAAGAAGTGAAGAGGAAAGGAGATAAGGTGACAGGAGAAGAGAGGGGAAGAGAGAGTAGAGAGAACAGGTAATGAGAAAGGAAGAGAGGTAGGAAATAAAGGGTAACAGAAGGTATACCTCAACCCTACCAGACTAAAAGCCAATGCCAGGTCTTTTCTGGTTTATAGCTACTGAGGAAAGACTCTTCTTTTGGAGTGAACGCTTCCTTGCTGGATGGATGTCGAATTCCAAGCCAAGCCAATGTGACTGAAGTGGGGAGCATGTGGCTGCAGAAAAATGGAGATCCCCAAGCATCACTGCTACATCAGCCTGCCAACCCCATTGATTGAAGCAGGCACAAGAGGCCCCTCCACTTTTTTTTTTTTTTTTTTTTTGGTTTTGCAAGGTAGGGTCTCACTCTGGTCCAGGCTGACCTGGAATTAACTATGTAGTCTCAGGGTGGCCTTGAACTCTCAGTGATCCTCCTACCTCTGCCTCCCAAGTGCTGGGATTAAAGGCGTGCACCACCACGCCCTCCACTTTTAAGTGAAGGTCACAGAGCATTCACTTATTCTCAGGTTACTCATTCAGTAAATACTTTTTTAATTTTTATTTTTATTTATTATTGATTAGAGACAGAGAGATAGGAGCGCCAGGGCCTCTAGCCACTGCAAATGAATTCCAGAAGCATGCACCACCATGTGCATCTGGCTTACATGGGACCTGGAGAATTGAACCTGGGTCCTTAGGCTTTGCAGGCAAGCGCCTTAACTGCTAAGCCATCTCTCTAGCCCCTCATTCAGTAAATATTTTTTGAACATCAACTTACCTGTGGACTTTGAGGAGAGTTAGAGAACCAAGATGGTTATCTTCATGGAGTTTATATTCTAGGGACAATGGGATATAGGAAATTAGGGTGTGATAAGATGTGTAATTTCACATTGTAGCAAGTGCTATGAGAGGAACAAAACTAATACAGCTGGTGACAACTGGTTGAAATGGTTTATTGTGTAAACTGGGATTATTATTATCGATTGCTCTGTGACAGGCTACCCCAAGCCTGACTAGCCAGGGAAAATGTCTCTGCTTCCTGGAATTGCCACTGGGAAGGCCTGGCTGGTATTCAAGGACCAGCTTCCAAAGACACTCATTCACATGGCTGGCAGGGTGGTGCTGGCTGTCAGGGAGATCAGACTATTACTTGTCTGTTACCCAGGGGTTTCAGTTCCTCTCCTGTGGATGTTGTGCTTACTCCCCTCATGGCAGCTGGGTGCTCAGAGTTAGTATTCAGACTGAAAGCTGCAAAGCTGCTTATAAACCAGATTCAAAACTTCTTGAGCCCAGGCTGGAGGGATGGCTTAGCAGTTAAGGCATTTACCTGCAAAAGCCAAAGGATCCTGGTTTGATTCCCCAGGACCCACATTAGCCAGATGCACAAGGGGATGCATGCACTTAACTGGAGTTCGTTTGCAGTGGCTGGAAGCCCTGGGTGCCCCCATTCTCTCTCTCCCCCTCTTTCTTTCTTTGTCAAATAAATCAATAAAAATAAAATATTTTTTAAAAAGTCCTTGAGCCAGGCATGGTGGTGCACGCCTTTAATCCCAGCACTCAGGAGACAGAAGTAGGAGGATCGCCTTGAGTTCAAGACCACCCTGGGACTACATAGTGAATTCCAAGTCAGCCTGGACTAGAGGGAGACCCTACCTCAAAAAATAAATAAATAAATAAATAAAAGTCCTTGAATTTGAACTTCACTTCTGCTTCCTGTTGCTGTTGTAATACAATTCTGTTATAGTAAGTTTCCAGCTGCTATGCAAACACCCAACCAAGAGAAGCTTGAGGGAGGAAAGGATTTATTTTGGCTTACAGACTCGAGGGGAAGTTCCATGATGGCATGGGGAAATGATGGCATGAGCAGAGGGTGGTCATCACCTCCTGATCAACATGAGATGGACAACAGCAGCAGGAAAGTGTGCCAAACACTGGCAAGGGGAAGCTGGCTATAACACCCATAAGCCTGCTCCCAATAATACACGGCCTCCAGGAGGATCCAACTCCCAAATTGCTACCAGCTGGGGACCTAGCATTCAGAGTATATAAGTTTATAGGGGGCACCTGAATCAAACCACCACAGTCTCTAAGGCTCGTCTGGATTAGTGGGGAGGGTAAGACTCCATAGGAGATAATTCTGGAACTAGAAATTGAAGAATAAGTGGGCATCTGCTATGTAAATAGCCTTGGGGTTAGGCACAGAACCCAGGGTGACCCAGAACAGCGACATGCCCATCATTGTTGGCACAATGTAGAACACAGAGGCTTGACAGAAGACAGACACAGTGATATAGATAGTATGGCCAGGTGATGCGGGCTGTGAGGGAGTCTGGGTTTTAGTGTCAATGTAATAAGGAGCTGCTGGAGGATTTTAGGCTATAGAGACAAGGCTTGATTTAGAATTTCTAAAGTTCAAGGGCTAGGGAGATGGTTCATCAGTTAAAGGCACTTGCTTACAAAGCCTGCCCACCTGGGTTCAATTCCCCAGTACCCATGTAAAGCCAGATGCACAAGGTGGTGCATGTGTCTGGAGTTTGGTTACAGTGGTAAGAGATCCTGGGTGCCTATTCTCTCTCCCTCTTTCTCTCTAATAAATAAAAATATTAAAAAGATAAAGTTCACATTTGGCTGAATTATTATGATAGAGCTGCTGTAACAAGTACTATGACCCCACCGACTGGGAGGGGCCTAAAACAGCAAGCATTGATTTTTCTCACAGTTCTGTAAGATGAAAGGCCAAGATCAAGGTGTGTGCTGGACTCTCCTGAGTTTTCAGGTGGTCATTCCCTGGTGTTTGCACATCCCTGGTGTCTGTCTGTCTTAATCTCTTCTTTTCATAAAGACAGCAGATGACCAGAGACTGCCCGGCTCCAGCCCCGGTTGGGAGCATGGATTCATGTAGAGTTTGGCTTGCTTACTTGTTCCATCCCGAAGAAATACCCAATAGTGAGAACATGCCAGGAGCTCTGCCACCTTTTAAGATCAGGGAGGGGTTTTGTTCTTTGGAGTTTTTGTTTTGTTTTGTTTTTCTTTTAGCATCTGGATAGAGACGGAAAGGGCTTTTAACAAGTGAATCTCTCTCTCTCTCTCTTTTTTTTTTTTTTTAATTTGGAGTGCTGCCCTTTTGTTTTGCCTGTAATTTAAGCCCAGCTCAAGTGGCACCTCTTCCCTGAAGACTTTCCAGCTCCTTTCCGTCGGCCCCACCCCCAGAACCTTTCTCCCTCTGCTCTCGCAGGCCTGCATTGTTGATCAAAGCCCTACTGGGCTGCTCTTTGCACTTGCAACCTGCTGTGTGCTAGCTTTTCTTCTGAAGAGCACATGCCTCCATTTCTTAGCACAGCTTGTTCTGTGAGCTTGGTGCCAGCCAGAGAGGGAACCAACTGCTTGGAAACCTTTGAGAAGTTTTCTCACTGTACTCCAAGGCTCAGTTTCCTTATCCATCAAGTGGGGACATAGCTAGGATACGGAGAGGTTTATATGAGGAGTCTGGAGGGAAGTACACATGGCAACTGCAAAATCCCAGCTCAATGGAAGATCTTAACTGAGATAGATCTCAACAAAGGCCATGGCCGATTCAACAGTAGTGTTTGAATGAATGTGTGTATTCGTCTGAAACCTCTCTGAGGTTGGAAAACACTGTGGAATTTTCTACATAAGAATATACAGGGCTGGAGAGATGGCTTAGCGGTTAAGGCGCCTGCCTCCTAAACCTAAGAACGCTGGTTCCAATCTCTAGTGGTTCCAATGTCCAGGTCCCGCGTTTAGCCAGATGCTAAGTGATGCAAGGGCGCAATGCCGCACTTGACCACAAGGGGGCGCACACATCTGGATTTCGTTTGCAGCAGCTGAGCGGCTGCTGGCATGCCCATCTCTATCTGGCTTCCTCTCCCTCTCTCTCTGTCTCTCTCTGTGTCTCTCTCCAAAAAAAAAAAAAAAAAGAATATACAGTTAGAGGGGCTGGAGAGAGAGCATGAGGACTAGAGTTTGGATCCCCAGCACCCATGGAAAACCCTGCAAGCATGTAATGCCAGTGCTTGGGGAGTAGAGATGGGAATCCCAGGGGCAGACTAGCTACCTATAGTAGCTGAATCAGTAAGCTGTATTTTCAAGTGAGAGACTTCTCCAGTAAGTAAAGTGGAAAGTGATTGAGGAAAAGAGCCAACATCAATCACTGGCCATATCCATGTGACACACACACACACAGTAAGACTATACACTTCATGCTGCTCTCAGCCTTGGTGAGAGAAGCTTTGGTTTGTCGTGAGTAGCAGTTACCACAGAGACTCATCATTGGTCAAAGTTCTGAGGCCAAGTGGCTCGGCCCTAAATGGGACATCTGCATCACACCTTCCAAGGCTCAGAGAACATCACAGAAGCGGGGGATGGAAAGAATGTAAGAACCAGAGGATGGGAGGCAAGCTAGGAAACACTGCTTTCTGGACATGCCTCGGCCATGCATTCATGAACTCACCACAGCCAAGGTTGCCTTCTTGCACAAGACTGAGCCTGTCAACATTGCATTATGAGTGGGGAGGGAGCTCATGAGGCCACACCTCTCCCTGAGGAGCTATTGGCAGTTAATGGTTGCTGGAAGAGGCGGAGTCGTTTTCTTTATTGGTTTAGCCACTAGTAAGTTGCCTATGCTCCAGTTAATAAACTTTTACTCGTGCTCATACAAGCAATCCTAATTATATACGGTGGGTCACCAAATTAAAACAAAAACAACAGGAAAAGTAGAAGGGGGACAACACGAGAAGAAGGGGTTCAGTAGAAATGGGAGGAAGACAAGAGAGTATAATGGAGGGCTGGATATGACCAAAATATATTATATGCACATACAAAGTCAAAAAATATTTTTAAGAGAATATACAATTCATATAGTGACAAGCCTATGTCTGGATTTGATGTATTAGGCCAATCTACCCAATTTCCACCCCTTTACTAAGTGTGTACACCCCAGCCTGCTCCAACACCCAAAGTTTCTACCATCACGTTCCCTCCAGTAGTCCCTTCCCTGGGTGGAAGTCATGGAGCCTTGAGACAGGTTTGGTAGGTCAAGGCAGATAAGCCCACATTGCTTGACACTCTGTAAGTCAGCCTGTCAGGTCTCTCTCCCAAGAAGCCATGTGTGATGACTACAGCCTGTTCCAAAGTTCCGAGTTAGCAGCATTCACATGCTGGCCTACTAACTGCTTACTGGACGTAAGGGGTAGCTATCAGCATTCCGGGCTCTGCTCTCTAGAACCTTCTGCCAATTGGTGTCAACCACAAATATCTCCAGGGGAAAAACTTGCCTGTAGTTAAGAATCACCACGTTCAGGGTCAAACTTGGTCTTTGCTATGTGGACTTTCATAAAGAGCTCCTCACAAGGACAAGTTAAAATATTTTGTTCTAATTCTAAGGAAAATGACATTTCCCCTTTCTGAGACTATCTTGGCTCTTAAAAAATACTAATTACCATTAATAGTTGAATGCTTGTTCTGAGCTGGGCTCTACCATGGTTTATTTTATTTATTTATTTATTTTTGGTGTGTGTGTGTATGTGTGTGCTGCACATAAGAAAACGGGCTCTGAGTCCATGCATGGCACACCCATGAAGCAGGAGGAAAAAGAAGCAGCAAGCCGGGCGTGGTGGCACACACCTTTAATCCCAGCACAGAGGTAGGTGGATCGCTATGAGTTCCAGGCCACCCTGAGACTACATAGTGAATTCCAGGTCAGCATGAGCTGGACTGAGACCCTACCTCAAAAAACAACAACAACAAAAGAAGAAGAAGGAGAAGAAGAAGGGGAGGAGGAGGAAGAAGAAGGAGAAGAAGAAGGAGGAGGAGAAGGAGAAGAGGGAGAAGAAGAAGAAGAAGGGGAAGAAGCAGCAGAAGCAGCAGCAAGCTATGAACTCATGATGTATATCAGATGATTCTAAACCCATGCTTTCAACTTGAACCCGTTCTCTGTCACTGTACATCACATGACCACATGCTAGCAACTGAGAAGAGCTCACACTTAGGAGCTCACGATTTCTGTACAATAGGGGTTTAGGCCCAGCTCCCATGGCCTCTGCAATACTATAATCAAAGCTGTGGCTGGAATTGGAGGTGACAGAGCTTGTGGGAATGCTCCACTTAGAAAGCTCCTGCTGTAAGTTCACACTGCTGTTGGCAGGATCGGGTTCTTTGCAGGCTGTCACCCAGAGAACCTCAAGTCCTTGCTTGCTGTCAGCTGAGGTCACTGGATGAGGTAGGACAGCTCTCAGCATGGCAACTGGCTTCAGCAAAGCCGGCACAGGAGAGCCTGTGGCATGATGGATGAGATGCAACTACAGAAGGGGCAGTTCGTTATTGTGGCTCTATTTCATTGGCTAGAAGCAAGTTGCTAAGACAACCGTACTCAAAGAGAGGGCATTTCTCATGGACATGCTGCCAGCCGGTGAGGACCATTGACGCCATCACCCTGGCTCGACACTCTGGGCTGAGCTGGGTTCTGTGGTCCCTGCCCCACACCCTTAGAGACCTTCGCAGCTACTACTTCAAGTGCTAGTTTTGGGTTTGCATTTTGCTTGTATATTGTCTCAGTCTGCAGGGCTGCTATTAAAAATATTTTTAAAGGAAAAGAAAAGAAAAGAAAGGAAAGGAAAGGAAAGAAAAGGAAAGAAAAGAAAAGAAAAGAAAAGAAAAGAAAAGAAAAGAAAAGAAAAGAAAAGAAAAGCCACAGACTGGGTCACCTTACCACACATGATGACTTCTCACAGGTGCCTGGGCTGAGAAGTCAAAATCAAAATGCTAATGGTGTCACTTCTGCTGGGGACTCTCTCTGGTTTGCAGATGACAGCCCTCTTGCTGTGTCTTCACATGGTGGAGAGAGACAGAATTCACTCACTTTCCCCTTCTTATAAAGCCACTAATACCATTACAAAGACTCCATCCTCATAACTACATCTCAACCCAATTCACACCCACTGGCCATCTTCTCCAAATGCAATGGGGATTAGAGCTTCCATGGATGATTTATTTTATTTTATTTTATTTTTTAATTTTTTTTATTTTATTTGAGAGAGAGAGAGAAAAATAAGAGAGGAGAGAGAGAGAGAGAGAGAATGGGTGTGCCAGGGCCTCTAGTCACTGCAAACAAACTCCAGAAGCATGCACCCTCTTGTGTATCTGGCTTACGTGTGTCCTGGGGAATCGAACCTGGGTCCTTTGACTTTGTAGGCAATAGCCTCAACCACTAAGCCATTTCTCCAGCCCCCATGGATGAATTTTCATGAAGGCATATGTGTAATTCAGTCTACAAGATAGGTATGTGTACTCTATCAGAGAGAGACAGAAGAGAGAGAGCGAGCGAGGGAGAGAGAGAGAACTGATTTCTTTTGGAGTTTACATCTTTTAAAAATATATCTATCTAGAATATAAACCAAGCCTTAGCCCTTGGGTGGTCTCAAAGTCTGTAGGCTGAGTGAATAAAAACCTTGGTCACAGAAGCAGAGAGAAAGTTCCAGACGAAATAAGCATTAACAGGAGCTGAGGAGGTCCTCTAAGGTAATTGTGGTAGAGGTGTGTATGACCAAGGCAATATGACAGAGAAATGTGAGCTGTGGGCACAATGAACCCTGTGACTGAGCCAATCTTACCAAGTGGCATTTTCCAGAATGCAGTGAGGAGATCTATACCTGCCCCATGGGGTTGAGGTGAGGACCAAGGAGGACAAGCATGAACACCTCTGGTGGTGGCGTTTGCGTCTACAGTAGAAACCTGCCACACTGTCTGCTGCTAGAACAAACTGCTATGAACTTACCGGGAGTAAAATAATAGGAGCTTATTATTCACATTATTGTTCCAAGGGTTGAAAGACTGGGCTCACATGAAGGTTTTGGCAGGCTTGCCTTTCTTCTGGAAACTAGAAGGAACTGTGTTTCCTTGTTTCCTCAGATCCCAGAGGCCACCTGCAGTCCTCCACTGCGGTCTCTCCCTCCATCTTCAAAGCCAGCATGTGGGATCTTTTCTTCACTTTGGGCCTCAGCTTCCTATCACCCTTTCTGATTCTAATTCTCCTGCCTCCCTCTTGCAAGAACCCTTGGGGCTGTCTTATACGAACCAGGATCTTCTTTCTTAACATCACTAACATGATCATATCCACAAAGTGTCCTTTCCTGTGTAAGGTATGGTGGACTGTTTGCCCTATGTGTGGTATACCTGTTTTTGTATGTGTGAGGCCATGTGTGTGCAGGCCAAGGCGTGGTGTCAAGTGTCAGAGCCAATCTCTGCCTATCCTATACTTCGAAGCAAGGTCCCTCAGTAAACCTACAGCTCTAGCCAGTGAGCCCCAAGGATCCTCTCTGTCTACCCATCCAATGTTGGGATTATGTATATGTTCTTGGGATCCTAGCCCAGGTACCCATGCTTACATAGCAAGTACCTTAACCACCGAGGCATCTCACCAGCCCTGTGTTGTATGTGCATATGTCTATGTGCACATGCCCATAAGTCTTTGGGCACTCATGTTTGGGCAGATGCAGATGCACATGTGGGTAGAGCCAGAGGACAACCTCAGGTTTAGCCTTAGGCACTCCATCCACCTCCTTTTGAAAGGGTCTTTCATTGGCTGGGAGCTCACTAATTGGGCTAGACTGGCTGGTCAGCAAGACCCTGGGATTTTTCTGCCTCCACTTCTCCCACTCTGGAATTACAAGTGTGTGCCACCATGCCTGGCCTTCTGCTTGGGTGTTGGGAGCCTGTGCAGCAGGTGCTTTACCCACTGAGCCATCTCCCCAGTCCCCTATCTATTGTCTCTCTTTATGAATAAAGTTTTCTTGGATAATAAGCACACCTGTTTGTAAACTTTTTGTTGTCCTTATATTGTGGCTATAGTGTCCCTGTATTGGTGGCAACATTTAGGACTCAGTAACAGAAGAATAGCTATGAAAGAAACTACCCAGCCCTTCGCACAAAATGCTTGGTGTGGACTGGCTCAGAGTTGACGCTCAAGAGGCACTGGGGTTGACTGGGTTGAAAACCTAGGGCTACATGGCCCCAAGTCTGATCTAGTGGGATGTTTAAGGAGAAAAGTGAGAGGAGAGATATGATTGAAGAGAGGTAACTGACTTCACACATAAAGTTAAGTTTCTTGTTTATTATTTATTTGACAGCGACAGACAGAGAGAGATAGAGGCAGAGAGAGAGGGAATAGGCACACCGGGGCCTCCAGCCACTGCAAACGAACTCCAGATGCATGCACCACCTTGTGCATCTGGCTTACGTGGGTCCTGGGGAATCAAGCCTCAAACTGGGGTCCTTAGGCTTCACAGGCAAGCTCTTAACCACTAAGCCATCTCTCCAGCCCCAAATTTAGTTTCTTGTCTAGTTACCTGAAAATCTGGACTGAGCTCAATAAGCAGGTGATTAAAAGGAAGGAAAATAATCAATCAAAAGAAAATAAGAGCCAGGTATGGTGGCACACACCTTTAATCCCAGCACTCAGGAGGCAGAGATAGGAGGATTGCCATGAGTTCAAGGCCACCCTGAGACCACATAGTGAATTCCAGGTCAGCCTGGAGTTCAAGTCTCCAGTGCCCATGTAAAGCCAGATGCACAATGTAGTACATGTGTTTGAGTTTGTTTTCAGTGGCAAGAGTCCCTGGTGAGCCCATACTCTGTCTCTCTTAAATAAATAAATAAATTAAATATTTTTTAAATGTTAAAAAAAAAAAAGAAGGAGCAGGTCTGGTGGTTCTTGCTTGTAATCCAAGTATTCTAGAGAGTGAGGGAGGGGCATTATGAATCCATACCAGCCTGGGCTACACAGTGAAATGCTGTCCCCAAACTAACAAACGAAGGAAAGATCCATGAAGAAAATAAAGCCAAGTTGGGTTCAACTGAAAAAGTAGAGTCCGTCTAGAAGGGTGAGGTGAGTTTCTCAATATTCAAAACCATGTGGTTTCCTTTGCCACCCTGCCTCTGAAGAGGCCTGTGTACACACATACCTGGCAGTACCTGCCGTGTCCTACACACCTTCTGCCTTTGACGTTCCTCAGTGGAAACTGAACACGTGGAGGGCGGGGTGTGTTTGGGTTTTGTGCTTTCACAGAATGGCAGCTTGTGGGAACTTATTGAAAATCTGATCCTTCCCCCATGCACACACCAATCTCAGGTGACTGGGCCTGACACAGGATCCTGCTCTCCTGGCTGCCAACTCCAGTGTTCTTTTGGCCTAAACAAACCAGGACAAAAACCAGCTCAGGCCCACTCTGGGTCCCAGATGATAATAGAAGCTGACATTCCCTTAAAAAGCCACTCCTGGGCTGGAGAGATGGCTTAGCCATTAAGGCGCTTGCCTGCAAAGCCTAAGGACTCATGTTCAACTCTCCAGGTCCCACATAAGGCAGATGCACAGTGACACAGGCATGCAAGATCGTACATGTGCACAAGGGGGCACATGCATCTGGAGTTCGATTATAGTGGCCGGAGGTCCTGGCATGCCCCTCTCTCTCTCTCTCTCATTAAAAAAAAAAAGTCATTCTATTGGGCTTGCCTCAAACAAAAAAAAGCTGCTCCCTCTGGGAGTTGTAAATAGGAAGAAATAACCCAGGCGAGTGCACTTTGGAGATCACTATTAGAAAGGCATCGGTTTGGGGGTGGAGACAGCATGTCAAACTTGTGGTTACTCTCTCAACATAAGCCAACAGTTCCAGGATGGGATCTGAATGCCGCAGCCCACTCCGCAGCCGTCATTCCCCACAAGCAGCCAAGCCAAGAGCACCAGGACAGTTTGCTGTCTGTGCTGACAGACTGTCTGGGGTTTGTGAGGAAGGCACTGGATTCTATTTCAGGAAATCAGACCAAATAAAAATCATTCCAATTAAAAAGCGCCACCGGGTAGGAGAACAGCAAGTGCCCAACTCACACAAAACAGACCGACCACAAGCACAGCCTTTCTGGAGTGGCTGCCTCAGAGCCACGAGTTGGCTCAATGGGATCAAAGTGGCCTGGTAAATTGGGCCGAGAGGATTTTTTTCCCCCCACACAGCCACCACAAGGCATCTTGATGTGCCTGTCGTTTACAGCAGCCCAGAGGACGAGAGGGATCTAAAAGGGAGTTTGCTTTCAAACACTCCATAGCCCAGTTATCATGTAGCTTATTACCACTGAGCCTCAGATCACCACTACATACATACTAAGCCAGGCATATGCACACGGGCCTCTGAGCCAGCTGCAGTAAAAGCCTGCAGTATGAGCTTGGTCCTGGTGTCATCTTAATTTAGGAACCTGGGCTCTGACATGACTGTGGTCTGAACGTCAAATGTCCCCCGCAGGCTCCTGTATTTGAGCACTTCGTTCCCAGCTGCTGATGGCGTTTAAGGAAGTGTTATAGTCACCTTCTTGTTGCCAGGATAAAGCACCTGACCAAAAGCAGCTGATGGGAGGAAAGGATTGATTTTGGCTTATAGTCTTGAGAGGAAGCTTCATGATGGCAGGAGAAAGCTTGGCATGAGCAGAGGCTGGACGTCCCCTCTGCCACAGCAGGTAGAACACAGCAGCAGGAGAGCGAGCTAAGCTCTGACAAGGGGGAGCTGGTTCTAACCCCCCTAAGCTATTCCCAACAACACACCTCCTCCAGCAAGGCTCCACCTCCCAACTTGCTACCAACTGGGAACCAAACATCCAGAACACATGAGTTTATGGAGGACATCTGACTCGAACCAGCACAGGAGGCTATAGAAACTGTGGGATTTAGGGCCTGGCTGGTGGAAGAAGGCCACTGGGGTGGGCCTTGAAGATTCTGTCCACTTGTCATTTCCACATGAGCTCTCAGAGTCTTGTCTACTGGCACGGTCCCATCACCATGGGCTGAGCTGCCTGCCAGACCCTCCCGGCCATGACAGACTGACTCCTGACAGCAGGCGCCTAAGTTCCCCTTTCCTCCCTTAAGTAGTTTCCATCCAGTGTCTTGCCTCAGCAGCACTAGTGCAGGTTCTACTTAATTTTTTAAACTTAATCTTTTTACATGTGTTTATGTATGTGTGTGGATACACGTGCATGTTGGGTGTGGGTGCACATGTGGACATAAGCACATGGAGGGCCAATCCATCCATGGAAGGTGTCTTCCTCAATTACTCTCCCCCTCAGTTTTTGTGATACTGTCATTCATGCAGCTAGACTAGCGAGCCAGCAAGCCCCAGGGATCCCCCGTCTCCCCCGCCCCAGTGCTGGGATTACAAACCCAGGAGGCCGTGCCTGGCTTTTACATGGATGCTCACGTCCTCATGCTTACATGGCAAGCACTTTTTTGTAACTGAGCTAGCTTCCCAGCCTTAATACAAGTTCTAAATGTTCACAAAGATAAACACTGTGTACAGTTAAAATCGCATTTGGAATATCCCTTTGAACGCACACAAGTGCAGAGATGCTTGCCCTATGAGAGGCAGAAGCTCGCCTGCCTTCCTGCCTGTCTGCCTCACCCTGGGTGAGTGTATTCCCAGCACTGAGACAGGAGGATCCCTGCGGCTTACTGGCTAATTAACATAGCCACATCAGTGAGGTCCAGTTCAGTGAAAGACTATGTCAAAAACTAAGATGGAGAGTGGCTGAGGAAGACATCTGACGTGACACCAACCTCTAGCTTCCTCATACATAGGCCCACGTGTACCCACACGCACCTGTGCATCCACATTCCTACGAACATGAAGAACATGTGTGCACACATGCACACCGCACACACGTGCATGTACACAAAGAGAATTAAGCTGTGGGCTGGAGAGATGGCTTAGAGGTTAAGGCGCCTGCCTCCTAAGCCTAAGAACCCGGTTCCAATCTCCAGGTCCCACGTTTAGCCAGATGCAAAGTGACGCAAGGGCGCAATGCCGCACTTGGCCACAAGGGGGCGCACACATCTGGATTTCGTTCACAGCAGCTGAGACTGCTGGCGCGCCCATCTCTGTCTCCTTCTCCCTCTCTATCTCTCTCTGTGTCTCTCTCCAAAAATAAATAAAATAAATAAAAAAGTTAAAAAAAGAATTAAGATGTGTTTCACCCCTTCCAGGAACACATTTCTGCCTATATGAAGGGAGCTTGTCTTTGTCGAGATCGCATGGTCTTCACTCATGGAGGTGTCACCCTCTGGTGTGTGTGCCTTTCACATCAAACCAGGGCTGCCCCATGCAGACAGTGGAACAGGTCGAAAAGAAGGTGCAGGAGCCCCAAGCTCTGTCACAAAGGCTAGGCAAGCCTCTGCCTCACTGTCTACTTGGAGCTTTGTCCACAGGGACCACCCACCATGCCATCAGGCCACCCACCAACCAGCCAGTGAGTGAACACCTCAGACAGGAATTTCCTAGGCCAGAAATGCAAGCCTGGGTGACATCTGCCAGTGGTCTACTGGTGGATCCGAATCAGAGCTTCCCGCCAACCCCACCCCCAAGCCCTGGAGAGATTATAAATGATTGCTATGGCTTAAGCCGCTGGGCTTTGGCCGGTGGTTAGGCAGTGCTAGCTCACAAATGCACATTATGTAAGCTCTCTCCTGCTTCACATGGGATGAAGGGGAGGCACTCAGTGGGGACTGCAGTGTTACAGGAAGGAAATAAGTTTACACTCCTTGAGATTCTGCACAAGGTGTGCTGTAATCAACATGAAATAAGCTAGCACCATGTGAGCCCAACACACCTGCACTGCTCTTCACTCTGCGAGGCATCAGGACGATTCTGCATGTACATATCTCCTGGCATTGCCATGACAAAATACCACAAAGTGGGTGGCTTTAAACAACAGAAATGTGTTCTCTCTCAGTCCCGGAGGTGGGGATCTGCAGTCAAGTGATGCTCCCTTTGAAAGCTCTCAGGGAGAATGCTTTCTAGAACTTTCTCTCAGTTTCTGGTGTTACAGGCAAGTCTAGCACTCCTTTCTTGGCCCTGCATCCCCACAGTCTCTGTTGTGACTTGACTGTCTCCATCACCTTCCTTCCCTGAGGGCCTGGTTCTGGCTTGCTTCCCCTCTTGGATGAAGCCCCAGCCTCATGTCCTCTTCTTAACTCGCTCCTGTCTGCAGAGACCCTATTTCCAAATATAGTCATGTTCCCAGGCACTGGGGATTAGGACTTGAACACCTTCCGAGGAATCACAATTCAACCTAGAACCTTAGGGGGGTAAAGACTAACCCTGAACCCTTGTGACCTTTTACTTGAAATCCACACAGCAAGAACAAGTGCAATGCGGGAATACCTCCCAGGTAAAGCAGTGGTGGCGGCCTCCAGGGAGGAGTAAAGGGCAGCATCCAGACCAATCCACAGGGTCTCTATTACTTTTCTCACTGCTGTGACAAAGTCCCTGAGAAAAAGGAAGGGTTTATTTTGGCTCACAGTCTGAGTGCAGTCCATCATATGGGAAAGGTGTGGCGGCAGGAGCTTGAGGCAGCTGGTTGTGTCGTCTGCGGTCAGGAAGCAGAGAGAAATGAATACTGCTTTTGCTCATTGGCTTTCCTCTCTAATGCGCTGTTCAGGACCCTAGCCTATGGGATGGTTCTGTCCACATTTAGGATGAACCTTTCCAACACTGATTCTAAATCCAACTACACTGACCATATAATCATCACCCAGAATGAGCTGAGAAAGAGGCAGGAAGCCCTGACCCAGCACTGTAGGGTCATCGAGAACCACAGGTGGCTGGTGGGAGAAATCTCACTAGAGGCTGGAGACAGACATCAGTGCTTGAGGATGGGTGGCAGGGGCCGGGGTGTGGTAACTGGCATCCGTCTTCTGGTGAGGAAGCTCCTGGGGCCCAAAGCCATCTCTGGAGCAGGGTGTAGCTGCCAACCTTCTTCTATAACCATGCAAGCAACTGATGGGAAATGAGATTTGGGGCCTGGGTTGGGTCCCAGCAGGGAAAGTGCAGGGCTGAGCTACAGGTGAAACAAAGTAAGCAGGGCCCAAAGCCAAGTCTGGGCTGCAGATGTGAAGTTGGGCCTCATCCAAATGCAGGGCAAATGAACATGTGGGAGCGAAGGAGGTACTTGTGACAGCAGCGTGGGGAGGCTGGAAGAAAGGGAAACAGAAGACAAGAGGCTGGGAGAGCCCTGGAGGAGGCAGACCCTAGTGCCTCAACTTGTCTAATTGGATGTCTTCAGTCACCAGGTAATTGCCACCCAGGGTGAAGCCAGGGCCTTAGGGAATTCCATCATTACTTATCCCCAAACCTCTGAAAGCTTCAGGGACTATTAGAAAAAGAAAGTCATACTTCTCCCACACGGCTGATGCTCATTTTGACAGGGAACCTCTGAGACATGCAGTCTCCATTCAGAGAAGTGAGCAAGGCTGGGGAGACAGCTCGGTCAGGAAAATGCTCACTGTGCAAACATGAGGACCTCAGTTCAGATCCCTAGCACCCATACAAAAGCCAAGCATGGGCTGGAGAAATGGCTTAGTGGTTAAGGCATTTGCCTGTGAAGCCAAAGGACCCAGGTTCGATTCCCTAGGACCCACGTAAGCCTGTTGCACAAAGAGCACATGCATCTGGAGTTCGTTTGCAGGTCCTCATATTTGCACCGCAAGCATTTTACTGACTGAGCTATTAACCCAGCACAATAAGTTATCTCTGAAATGAGGTAAAGGGTTGTTCCTTCCCCACGGCAGCCTTACTGGCCTTTTTCCCAGATAGACAACTGCCCCGTCACCCTGACCCTTTGACCTATTTCAAGACTTGAGTTTTAATGTTCTGCTTCAAATTTTCTGACAGCCTGTCTCAATGCCCTGCTGTTGAAGCCTCACTTCCTTCCTCCTACATTCCAGACAAGTCTCCCCACAACACACAGTATTCATGAAACCGCAGCTCCCAGCCTTGAAATGGTGTTGGCAGAGTGACTGTCACTAGAGGGCTACAAGATGGAAGAACTAATAACACAAAGAGAATTTGTCTTGGTGGATGATGTCTGTGCATTCTCATCTCAGACCACTTCTCATGGGCCTTCCTAGGTGTCCCAGAGTCCAGAGCTCTCTCCACCTGGAGCCTGTGCTGGAGCTGTTTCTGTTATGAATAAGGCTCCTATTCCATTCTTGCCTTAGATGGCCACCTCTCATTCTCCAAGTCTCGGCATCACAGTCCCCTGTTCAGAAAATCTTTGGCAAGTCAGTCTCTAATTAACCCATCCCTCTTCTAACAGTTTTGTTTATTTTTCATTCATGGCATCGGTCATAATTTGTGGTCATTTAGTTGTTTGCTGATTCACTTCAGTCTACCCTCCAGCCCATCACCTCTTTAGATTCCTTGTAAACAGATCACGCACAAGATTGTCCAGGGCTGGACACTTGTAAGGTTCTTTCTCTCTCTTTTCAATATGTGTGTGTGTGTGTGTGTGTGTGGTGTATGCTTGTGTATGTGCAGGTGTGCCCACCCCTTGCATGTACATACACAGGCCGAAGAGCATCAGGCATCCTCCTGTGTTGGTTTGAATCAGATGTCCCTATAAACTCCTGTGCTTTGAATGCTAGGTCCCCATTTGGGAGGCGGGGCCTTGCTAGAGGAGGTGTGTTGTTAGGTATGTTGTTGGGTGTGTTACGGCTAGCTCCCCACTGCCAGAGTTCAGCTCATTTTCTTGCTGCTGTTTTGTACCTGCAGTGGCAGAGATGGTGTCCAGCCTCTGCTCATCCTCCTCTACTGTTCACTTACATGTTTCCATGAGACAGTGTTTCTCACTGATCCTGGAGCTGCTGTTTTCACACAGGCTGGGTGACCAGTGAGCCCCAGTGATTCTCTGGTCTCAGCTCCCCACAGGAGCAGGGCTACAGATGTGTATGGCCATGCCCAGCTGTTCATGTGGGTTCTGGGGAATTGAACTAAGATTGAATGAAGCCCTCTCAGGCCCTCATACTTTGCTCCAGCACACTTGTAAGGTTTTCAGCAAGTAGTTATGAATAAATGTCATGATTTTTCAACCTCTGCAATTCACTGCAAGTCAAGCGAGGGTCCCTTTTCCACAGTGCCTAGGACCAACAGATTATGGGATTTCAGGTTTATTTCAGATTCTAGAATATTCACATTATATAATGAGATATTGTAGGAATGGCACTAAAAGCCCCCACACAAAATTCATTTATGTTTGATGTGCCTCTGTCCACACAGCCTGCAGATAACTTGATGTGATGTTTGTTTTGTTTTGTTTTGTTTTTTTTTTCTTTCTTTTTCTTTTTTTTCTCTTTTCTCTCTCTCTCTCTCTCTCTTTTTGGTGCACCTGCATTCTGATTATTTCTTATTTCTCATTACATGAGGTCAGGCCTGGGGTTTCCACTCCCCATGTCAGGTCAGCCATCCAAACATTATTGACTTTCAAATTTGGGACTTGTTTTCAGACTGGGGATGTTCAAGCTGTGGCATTCTGTGACCTTGGAAAAACCACTTACGCAAGGCTATAGTCACCTCTGAAGATGAAGGTGAAATTGGCTGTGACCTGCCTCCTGTGGTGATCACAAGGACTAACTTCCTGGCACCGCTGCAGAGTCCCTCAAGGTGCCAAGGTTTGCTATCAGGACGATTAGCTAAGCCCTGACAGCTGTAGAGTCCTGAACAGGGACAAGTGTTGCTGTTTGAGAGGACATGGCATTCTTCGCCTTCATTTTTCATCTCTCTCTCTCTGTGGATGTGTGTGGTGTGTGTATGTGTGCATGTATAGTGTACCTGTGTGTGTGTGTGTGTGTGTGTGCAGTTGTGTGTGCTCTATGTATGCACTAGCCAGCCAGAATAGTGTGTGCCTGCCTTTATCACTCATGGGTGTTGTTTCCTTGAGATGAGTCTCTCACCGAACCTGGAGCTGTCATTGTTTTGGTCAGGCTGTGGGACTTGCAAGCTTCAGCAGTGCTGCAGTCTCTGTCCTCATCAGGAGCAGAGTTACAGACATGCATGGCATGAATTACAGCAGCCAGCCATGGCTTCAAGCTTTTACATGAGGTCTGGGGATCCAAACTCGGGTACCTTAACCACTGAGCCATCTCCCCAGACCATCTACTTTTTTAAAGATAGGATCTCTCATTGGTCTGGAGCTTGCCAATTAGAGCTGGCCAAGGAGACACAGGGATCCACCTGTCTTCACCTCCCCAGTGCTGGGATTACAGGGTTATGCAGCCACCCAGCGTTTTATATGAGTTCTGGGGCTTGAACTCAAGTCCTCATTCTTGAGAGGAAAACCACTTTACTGACTGAGCTATCTTCCCTCACCCTTGACAGTCTTGGTCACCCACACTGCACTGCATGTGAATTAGCCAAAGCTTTTTAAAAAATCACCTTTTATCCCTGAGAAGAGCACTTGCTTTGTAGATTTGTCTCTGAAGGGTTCTTGCTGTCAGCGCCTGGCCAAACCTGCCGGGAGTTTAGACTCAATCTATCCACCGAACTGGAAATGGGAAATGAGTTCTTGACAGTCCTTGTGATATGATCAGGTGCAAGTCTAGAGCCAAGCAGGCAGGTGTGCAGAGCCAGCAACTCTGACTGAGCATCGCCTGGGCATCCTCGGCCTGTGTTTTCCTGCAACATCAAGACCACATTCTCCATCCTGACACTCAAGCACACATGTCTGTATACATCCCCACACTTGCCACTCAAGACCACAGGCTCTGAGCCTACCACTGCCCTGGCACTGGACCCAAGATCACAGGCCTGAGCTTCTATCTGTATACATGTTGCCCCCCCCCGCCACTACACTGCACTGGACACTCAAGACCACAGGCTCTGAGCTTCTATCTGTATACATGCTGCCCTCCCACACTGCACTGCACTGGACACTCAAGACCACAGGCTCTGAGCTTCTATCTGTATACATGCTGCCCTCCCCCGCCACTGCACTGCACTGGACACTCAAGACCACAGGCTCTGAGCTTCTATCTGTATACATGCTGCCCTCCCACACTGCACTGCACTGGACACTCAAGATCACAGGCTCTGAGCTTCTATCTGTATACATGCTGCCCTCCCACACTGCACTGCACTTCACTGGACACTCAAGACCACAGGCTCTGAGCTTCTACATCTGCCCTCCCACACTACATGCTGCCCTCCCCGCCACTGCACTGGACACTCAAGACCACAGGCTCTGAGCTTCTATCTGTATACATGCTGCCCTCCCACACTGCACTGCACTGGACACTCAAGACCACAGGACTCACATGCTGCCCTCCCACACTGCACTGGACACTCAAGACCACAGGCTCTGAGCTTCTATCTGTATACATGCTGCCCTCCCACACTGCACTGCACTGGACACTCACGACCACAGGCTCTGAGCTTCTATCTGTATACATGCTGCCCTCCCACTGCACTGCACTGCACTGCACTGTATACATGCTGCCCTCCCACACTGCACCGCACTGGACACTCAAGACCACAGGCTCTGAGCTTCTATCTGTATACATGCTGCCCTCCCACACTGCACTGCACTGGACACTCAAGACCACAGGCTCTGAGCTTCTATCTGTATACATGCTGCCCTCCCCACTGCACTGCACTGCACTGCACTGGAGACTCAAGACCACAGGCTCAAGACCACTGAGCTTCTATCTGTATACATGCTGCCCCTCCCACACTGCCCTCCCACCACTGCACAGGCTCTGAGCTTCTATCACTGGAGACTCAAGACCACAGGCTCTGAGCTTCTATCTGTATACATGCTGCCCCCCCCACCTCACACACTGCACTGCACTTCACTGGACACTCAAGACCACAGGCTCTGAGCTTCTATCTGTATACATGCTGCCCTCCCACACTGCACTGCACTGGACACTCAAGACCACAGGCTCTGAGCTTCTATCTGTATACATGCTGCCCTCCCACACTGCACTGCACTGGACACTCACGACCACAGGCTCTGAGCTTCTATCTGTATACATGCTGCCCTCCCACACTGCACTGCACTGGACACTCAAGACCACAGGCTCTGAGCTTCTATCTGTATACATGCTGCCCTCCCACACTGCACCGCATTGCACTGCACTAGTGACTAAGACCACAGGTTCTTAGCTATCTGAACTTGCCCTCCCACAGTGCTCAAACTATCCATTCCTACTGCACTACTCAAGACCCAGGCTTATTAGGCATGCCCCCTCCCACACTGACCTGTGTGGGTTTGACAGAGCTTTGCTGGTTGGACTCGTTCTAGCCCTAGTGACCAGTTCTAAGTGTCTGCTGCTGTTGTTACTTCCCTCCACATCTCCATCCTGTCCTGTGAGCTTGAGGACTACTGAAGTCTTAGCTCCATAAACACACCATGCTCCTGTTAACCCCAGGGCCTTTGCACATGTGTTTTTTTTCTACATAGAATTATCTCATTCTCCTTTCAATCTAGTTCAAGTCTCTTGGTGTTCCTTACATCAATCCAAGTGTTTCTTTTTCACCTCCATTTTTCACCACCATTTGTTCTCCAGCCATGCTTATTCACACTCAGTGCAGCTAAAAGTGTATTTCTTCTATAAGCATTGTTTGAGCACATATTACCTACTGTGTACATACTATATCCTCTGTGCTGGGAATACTGCAGATTACCCAGAAAGACCTTTACAAAGAAAAAAATTGCAACGAGGGAGGTGACTCAGCCAGTAAGAACATTTGCTGCACAAACATGAGGACCTAGTTCACCCTGAGTTCAATTTCGCAGCACCCACCTAAGGGCTGACTGTGGCAATCCATACCTGTAATGTCAATCCTGCAGAAAGCAGAGGCAGGAGAATGACCAGGGCTCCCTGGTCATCTACTCTGATGGAAAAACTGCACCTCCAGGAAATAAGCAGATAAGCAATAGAGCAGGATCCTCGTGTTCTCCTCTGCCCTCTGCACACATGTATTGGGCACAGGCATATGCACACGCACATGCGTGAAAAAATACTACATGAACATGCTCAAAAATCAAGTATAAAAAATAAAAACTGGCCTGGAAGAATGGCTTAGTGGTTAAGGTGCTCGCCTACAAAGCCAAAGGACCCAGGTTCAACTCTCCAGGACCCATGTAAGCCAGATGGACAAGCTGGTGCATGCATCTAGATTTCATTTGCAGTGGCTGGAGGCCCTGACAGGCCCATTCTCTATCTGCCTCTTTCTCTCCTTCCCTCCTTCTCTCTTTAATAAAACACATTTAAAATAAATAAAATATTAAAAGTACATAAATAAAAATTAAAAGGGGAAATCAGGGTAAAGATATAGCTCAGTGATAGGGCACAGGTCTAGCATGTACAAGGCCTTGGGTTTTATCACCAGCACTGAAAAGGAAGAGAGGGATAGAAGAAGGAAGGGAGAAATAGAAGGAGGGAGAAAGGGAAAGCTCATTAAACTGGCTGACCAGAGACAGGGAATATGCTGGAGAGACAGAGAAAGAGTAGGAAGGTGGACAGAATGGCTGGTCCAGAAGGCCACCAATGATCAGTGGTGAGTGTGAAAGGACCTGGAGGAAGTCATGTGGGGACCTAGGGGAACAGTATGTACAAAAGCAAAATTGCACCAATGCCTCCTGTGTTATGAGGGGCTTTGATCCCTAACACACCGACACAGATTGCAGACTGGCAGGGGAAAAGCCCTGGCCTTTTGTTCCTGGCACTATGCTGCTTGGCCTGTGGTAGGCACTCAGTTAGTAAATATTGAATGACTGCTTGTGGAGTCTTCTGGGGTTTCTGCAGGATATGAGTAGTTTGTAGGAAGGGGCAGGATTCCCCAAGGGCTTGTCAACATCAACATCGCCCATACTTCTCACCTGTTGGAAGTCACCATCACCGGAACAGAGAAACATCTCCTGAACAAAAATGAAGGAGCTGTTCTCTTTCTACTCACGTCACTTTTAGGTCATCTCCCTTCCTCCCAGCCAGTGGATTTCTATAGTGAAAACAGAGGAGAGTAGAGGAGGGGGCAGGGGAGGGAAGGGGAGAAGAGGGGGGAGAGAGGAGAGGAGAGGAGGGGAGGGGAGGGGAGGGGAGGAGAAAGGAGAGGAGGGGAGGGGAAAGGAGGGAGAGACGGGAGGGGGGAAGAGGAGGAGAGGAGGGGGGGGAGAGGAGGGGAGGGGAGGGGAGGGGAGGGGGGGAGGGGGGGAGGGGAGGGGAGAGGAGAGGAGAGGAGAGGAGAGGAGAAGAGAGAGGAGAGAAGAGAAGAGAAGAGAAGAGAAGAGAAGAGAAGAGAAGAGAAGAGAAGAGAAGAGGAGGGAAGCAGAGAGAGATTATGTGCTAGGAACACACAGACCAAAGAGCCAGGTGCAGATGGAACCTCAAAGCAGACGCTTGCAGCCCATCTCCAGGAAAGCAGGAGTCCTGAAGGCAACACTTCTGAAGTCCAAAGCCAGTGTGTCTGCGAACGGGGAACACTGAATGGCTTTATAGAACTGAAGAGTTTTCTTCCTTCAAATCAAAAGGCAAAGCTGCAATAGAGGAAGACAGAATTATCTATGAGGACTAGATCAGAGTGTGCATAGCAGCAGGAATGGGGAGGAAGTAGCCAGAGGGAAGGATGGTGTAAGGGGGAGAGGCCCTGTAGCTTTTAGCATGGTGAGAAAGGTAGCAGGGGCCACTGGATCAGCTGGGGGAGCCCTGAGCGTGAAACCGCAACACTGTACAGAGACCAGCTGTGAGGAGTGTGCAGGACAGAAGGATCCAGTGCGGGAAGGTGAGGAAGCAGGCGCATGTGAGTTCAGGTAGCGGGTCGATCTGCGTGTCTCTTTCCATTCTACCTCTCAAATGGAGCTTAAGGGGAGAGACAGGTCCTAAAGATGGGTGAGAATAGAGAGAGGGAAACACAGACTCAGAAAACCTTCAGGCAGCCAGTACTTGCTGTGCATTCTGAGTGTCCCCTGATGTGTGTTGTGTGGGTGAGGGGAGTGTTCCCTGGTGTGTGAGGGAAGCACATGGCCAGGCCTGACACCCCCCCCACACACACACACACACACGCCATGGTGCTCAGTCTTGTGGTAATGTCCTGAAGGGACCTATCTGCTCTATGTGGTTGAGGCAGAGCCAGAAGGAAATGATGGCCATAAAACCATGTTGACAGGGGGTGCAGTGTAGATTCTGTGTTCTGACCACAATCTTCTCAAGACACAGGCTGCCTTCACCCTCATCTGAGGCTGGGGTTTGAGGTAGCCCAATCAAAGGCATTGGTAGGTTGGTTAAGCAGGCACTGAGAAAGCAGAGCCCCACCCCACCCCCAACAGATCTTGGGGTAGGTCTGGATCAGCAGCACACCCATCCAAGCACAGCTCCTAACCAGTGCGAGAGCCCTAGGGAGTCCTAGGCACCTGAAGTTATTCTGCTCATTGGCTGAGTACTTAGGACTGTCACAGGGGAAAGTCTTCCTGCCTTTACAGGGAAGGAGCACAGATCCTGACAAACACATACCTGTCCCCAGTGGCTGCCAAATCTGTAGGAAAACAAACTCAACCCTCACTGGGGCACTGTCCCATTCATGGTTTGCGTAACACTGCACAGAGCACACATCACTTAGTGAGAGCCTGCTGGGACTTCTGTCCCTCCCTTTGTGCCTCATTTAAAAGCTGAGGAAAAAAAGCTGGAGAGATTGCTCAGTGGTTAAAGTGCTTGCCTGTAAAGGCTAAGGACCTGGGTTTGATTCCCCAATACCCACATAAAGCCAGAAGCACAAGGGGGCACATGCAGAGTTCATTTGCAGTGGATGCAGGCCCTGGCACACCCATTCTCTCCCTCTCTCTCTATTTATCTGCCCCTTTCTCCCTCTCTCAAATAAATAACTTTTTTTTTTTTAAGCTGAGAAAGAAAATGTGATTGGGGAGTTTAGAAGACATATCCAAAGTTACACGGCCCAAACCTGCCAGAGGCAGCATTTTGAGACAGGCTGACCTACCTCATGTACCATGGTTACCATGGGCTGGGGAGGCAATCTGCCCATAGATTCCTCTTTTCCACCCTGCAAATCCAAGCAACAGGCCAGGCTGGTGGCTTTCCGGTGTGGGATGCCCGTGTCAGGCCTAGAGCCAAGCGGAAATCTCAGCAGCTCTTTAGGCAGTGTGAGCCTGTCTTCAATCACACAGGAGCAACGCAACCTTGTTCATCACCACCCTCCTTCCCATGCCTCCTCTAATTTCTCTCTATATCCTTTATGATAAGCCACCGCACCAAGGGTGATTTATAGTCCCACTCTCATCTGCCTAGCGTTTAAGAAAAAAAAAAAACGAGAAGAATTAAATTGGATGGCGCTCTCCAGGAGCTCCTCTCTCACTGCAGCCTCTCTCGTTACCAGAGCTGCATCACGCTGTGTTCTAATGGCTTCCTAATGGGCATCTTAATCTGCCATTAGACCCATTCACCCAGTGCCCCCGCTGGATGCCTTGGCCAGCAGGCTGTTGGATGAGGCATGACCTCAGAAGGGTGGCACTGTGACCATTTTTCTGGGGCCACAAACCCAAATGCAGCCAAGGTCCAGCAAGTGGCACCATAAAGGATGCAATTGGGTGAGGACCTTGGTTCCCAATTAAAGGGCATCCCTACCCAATGCACCCATGGTGGACAGGTGGGGAAGTGGACCTAGATCTCATTTTCTGAGCCAAGCTACAAATGCAGAGTTGTCTATATAATTGGCTCCCTTTTGAAAATGTCAGCATCTATGTGAAAACATTGTTTTTAAACACCAGGCGGGTCAAATAAAATGTGAGCTGTCCGCTCGGGTCCCAGTTGACTTCTCTAAAGTTGTCCAGAGCCCTCACCTCATACTGCCCCCAAAGCCCTCCTCTAGCTCTGCTCAGTGTGGATAAGAAAACAATGAACTGGTCACTTCACAACCCAATTAGGCAGCACTGGGCATTCCCACCCCTCCAAGCAGAGGAAAGAAAGAAATGAGAAATCCAGCCCTGCTTGGATTTCCATTAGACCGGTGATGTCATCGTTGCCCCACACTTGGGTTTAAGGGGCACAATCCTTGCCTGCCTCAAACTGAGCTTCTCTCTTCTGGGAGTCTGAGCTGAAGCCGTGGCCTCCTCCAGCTGTTGGTCATCCTCATCGTGCAGGGTAAACACTGGGCACCTGGGGGTGAAGTGGGCTGGTGATGTGTTGCTATGGTAACCTATGACTTTCAGAGCCATGCAATCATTGGCGGTGGCCTGAATGGGGCCCCAGGGTTTTATGTTGTCCTCCAGGCGTGGCTAGCATCACAGTGACATATTCCCTCAAGGTGCTAAGCAGGTGTCCTCTCCAGAGGAAATGTACAGTGTGAATCCCATTGTCAAGGTGCTGGGGGGATTTGTCCTGAGTTAGATTCTTAAGACCTACATAAACAGCCTGCTGTGCGCACGCACACCTGTAACTCCAGACCTGTGAGGAGTGGAGACAGAAGGATCACTGGGACTCACTGGACAGGCCAATTGGAGTGAAGAAAACAGCAGCTCCTGATTCAGTGAGAGATAAATGGATGAGGAATAGAGAAGACACCTGATGTTCTCCTCAGCCCTCCACACCCATGTACAGGGAGACACACATCTGCATGCTATGTGTACACACCACACACCATTGTACACACACACACACACACACACACAAATGGAGATAGTACTTGTGCTGACCTTGAAGGTAAGGGCTTCTGCTACGTGGAAAATGATCTGGAAGCACTAGCGGATTCACATGCAGCATCATTTTGGATTGGAGAGAGTCTTCCGCCCTTCATCTCTGACAGAAGAAGGAATGCCTCTCACCAAGATACAGATGAGCTGTCTGCAGGAGGTCGGGGGACGCCTGCCTTTTATCACTTTCTCCCCTCCATGTAGAGCTCTCTCTCTCTCTGTCTCTCTCAATCTCTCTCTCTCTCTCTCTCTCTCTCCAGCTCCTCTACTGAAACTCCACCATACTGAGGTACCACTCCCTTCTCCACGCCAGCCTTGTGACCTTTGCCCTCCTCTGAACTCACTTCGGGCTGTGTTGCCTCATACACTGGCTCACTCACCACAGTGTGCTTAGATGTTGCTGTGTGTGGAGGTGTCTTCTGTCCCTGGAGAGTGACCTCATCTTATGCTTCCTATCTACTGTAGCACTGTAGCTTTGACATAATAGGTGTAAAGTCAATATTTGCTAAAGATACGTTAAGTGAATAAATCAATCCAATTCTCTGAAATAACCAGAGAGAGGAAGTTGGAAGTATTAGAGCTCTTAGTGTTCACGATGGATCTGTACTCCACCAGGGAAGTCCCAGGAACTGTCAAGAATAATAATAGACCCTGTGATCCCAGCACAGGGGACGCTAAGGCAGAAGGATTATGAGTTTCAGGCCAGTCTAGGGTACGTGGTAAAACTCTGTCTCAAAAAAAAAAAAAAAACCAATATTAACAATAATAAAGCATTTGCATTTATTGACCACCTACTCCATGTTAGGTATTGTTTTAGACTACATGGAATATGTTCTGGAATCTTCACAACTCTCTCGTTTGATTCGCTCTGCTTAATCCCTTTGGGATTGCAGCCAGTGATGCTGAGGTGCAGAAGGACAAATGATGAATAGAGGGCATCAGCAACATGCCATTGGCAGCGGTGGGACTGGAACCAAATAACTTAGCTTCTGCAGAAGTGGACCTAGAAAAAACCATTTGAATGTAAGCACTTCCAGGGAGACCCAGAAGGGTATGGAAGGGAAACAGAAGAGCAGAAACCAGGAAGAGAGTTTGAGAACAGGCTGCCTCTGTGGATGACTGAAGGGTAATCCCGGTGGGGACTGTAGGGACACTGTGTAGGATAAGCCTTGAAGCCATCCTTCCAGAAGCAAGGCAGCTTGACAATTATTTATTTAATTTTTTTAGACAAAGTCTCATGTACACCAGTCAGACTTCAAACTCACTACCCATATATAAGAATGACCTTGAACCCAGTACTTGGTAGGCAGAGGTAGGAGGATCGCCATGAGTTTGATGCTATCCCAAGACTACATAGTGAATTCCAGGTCAGCCTGGGCTAGATCAAGACCCTACTTTGAAAAAACAAAAACAAAACAAAACAAAAAAGAATGACCTTGAACTTCTGATCATCCTACACCACTACACTGGGTTTATGCAGTGCTGGGCTTGAACCCAGGGTTTCATGTGTGCCAGGCAAGCACTCTACCAACTGAGCTACAACCCTAGTTTGGGTATGTGCCCACTCACTACCTGCACACCTGAGGTGGGGACTGCCCTCAGGAGAATGATCCTTGCACACTTCTCGGCTGGCAGGGCAGAGGCTGCTTGTGCTCCTGTGTCCAGGGAAGGCATGCAGTGAGGAGCTCATGTTGCCCACAGCAACAGCGAGAGCTACGGGATGAAGCAGAGAGCAGCATCCTCTGTGGCAGGGTGGGCGGGTGAAAAGAGAAACACTCAGGGAATCAGGGGCTCCAGGGAATGCCCAGGTTGATGCTGCGGCTGTCCTCTCTCTCTCCAGCCAACACTGTCTTTTGTGGTCAGTGGGGCTGCAGTCCAGAGCTGCTCACAAAATTCTCTTGATGTGTGCACTTCCCACGGCTCCATCTGTGGCATGGTAGCCAGTTCTGATTATTCTTGTTATTACTTCTATCACCTCATCGGCCTCTTATGCTGACGACAGACAGACATCACCAGCATCCGTGTGTGGGAAGATTTCCCTTCTGGGAGAAAGATGCAAAGCCTGCCAGTCAGAGGATCCCTGGGGTGACCAGTGATAGACTGGAAGCCAGGTCTGGGCCTGAGCATCCCCAGAGCCAGGGATGAATTCTGCTTTATTTTTATGTATGTATCAAGGGAGGAAAATACTGTTGACCACCATCCTGATGCAAGTCAGAAATGAGCTTTGTTGGGCCTGGAGAGATGACTTAGTGGTTAAGGCACATGCCTGTGAAGCCTAAGGACCCTGATTTGATTCTCCAGGTCCCACATAAGCCAGATGCACATGGTGGCGCATGCGTCTGGAGTGTCTAGAGGCCCTGGTGCTCCCATTCTCACTCTCTCTCTCCCTCTCTCTCTAATAAATAAATAAATAAATAAATAAATAAATAAATAAATAAATAAATAAATAAAAATAAATCTTTTTAAAAATTAAAAAAATGAAATGAGCTTTGTTGGTGACCCTAAACCCATGGTCACAGCTTCTCTGTATTTCAAATGAAATTAGTAGCAAACAGAAATTGCTAAAGGAAAATAGACTGTTTTCCAATTTTACCAAACCAGGAAGAGAGAGAATCCATTTCCTCTCCAACGTGCCTGTGGTAGGCTTACAGTTTAAATAAAACCATGAGACAAAGGCCAGAAGATTTGTAGACTTAGCTGAGACAGTTCAAGAGTCCTTCCCTATGGGGAAGGTGAATGGGTCTCAGACAGCTCTCAGCATGGAGGGGTACCAGTGTCTCTCCTTAGATCTCAGACTACCTCCTCTGTCCTGCCAGGCTTCTATCCAGTTCCCCACCCCCTTCCTTTTTTCTCAGTATAGGATCGCAGTTACAACATTAAAGGAATTGGCTTCAGCCAATCTTAGAGAATGCCACACAGACATGCAAGCAGAGTGACTTTCCTAAGGCTAGTCTAGCACATGGTACTGTGGGAAGAGAGCAACCAACCAGGAAGTGGCAGCCTGTTGTATAATCCCTGGTGCCTTTCCAGACAGTCCGAAGCTCAAGCCAGAGGCAAAGTATATATGCTTGGCAAGCAAGCCAGCCCGGGTCCTAGGACTGGGTGGGTCAGCTATGTGGAGGAGGGGTGAGTTGTTAAATTATTCTGAGCTTTGCCTTCCCAGTGAGTATAAGCAACTTTCTGCCTCATAAGCTTGTTACAGGTATTAAAAGAACTGACCCTATGGACTGGAGAGATGGTTTAGCTGTTAAGCCGTTCACCTGCAAAGCCTAAGAACATATGTTTGAATCTCCACGTCCCACATAAGCCAGACGCACAGTGATGCAAGCACACAATATCACACATGCACACAAGGGGGCACACACATCTGGAGTTCGTTTACAGTGGCTGAAGGCCCTGGCATGCCCATTCTCTTTCTCTCTCAAATAAATTTTAAAATAAATAATTAAGATGAGCTGACACTACCTACATAGGACTTCATCATAGGAGAAAAAGATGATGACATCAAAATAGAAGAGAGAATAATTGGATTCAATGGAGAGTGGATTTTGGAGGGGGAAATAAGGGGAGTGGGAGGGAATTATCATGGTTTTGAGAGGGAGTCAGGTAGCTTTGCTAGGTGGTTAGGGTGACTGGGCACCTGAAAGTAAAGTAAGAAGCAGGAACGTCTTTGGGCCCGTGATGGTTAAGTTGGTTTTTTTTTTTTTTTTAATTTTTTTTTCATTTATTTGAGAGAGAGAGATACAGAAATAGGCAGGTAGAGAGAGAGAATGGGTGTGCCAGGGCCTCCAGCCACTGCGAACGAACTCCAGATGCATGCACCCCCTTGTGCATCTGGCTTACGTGGGTCCTGGAGAATCGAGCCTCGAACCGGGGTCCTTAGGCTTCATAGGCAAGCGTTTAACCGCTAAGCCATCTCTCCAGCCCATGGTTAAGTTTTGTGTCAACTTGATCTGTTTAGGAATCCACAGACATTACCCATAAGTGGGTCTCTGAAGTTGCTTCCAGGGAGGATTGACTAAAGGAGGAATCCTTCCCCCAGGGTGAGCCCTTCACCCAGAGTGGGTGGCCCCTCTCAGAGTGTGGGAGGGCTTTATCTAAGGAAGCTTGGGGAAGAAAAGTATCCGCTCCTCCTTGCTGCTCCTTGCTTGCTGTTTCCAGTGTGGACTGAAGAGCAGTGGCTCTCCAGGACACCTCCAGGCCTTCAGTGCCAGATAGGGGACTGCTGAGGACTCCAGTCTTGTGGCCTGAGTAGCTACCGGGTTCCTTGACTCTCAGGCCTGCAAACTACTATTGTTAGACTGCGGTAAACTAACCCAATAAATTCTCTTTTAACACAATTCATTCCATCGGTTCTGTTCCTCTAGAGAACCCTGGCTAATTCAGTGCCTGTCCTTGCAGTCTCCACTTTGCTAGCGCTCAAAGGATGAGCTGACTTCTTAGCACTTCTCTAGGTCTGTTTTTCCACAAACAACCTGGGCCTCTCCTGGGAAGGAGGTCTTCTATGCTAGGATTTAAATCTAGTCCTAACATTTAGCCCTCAGAACTTCACATCATGGCTAGCCTCTTCCTGAGACAGCCCCCAGCCCAGACCAATCTGCTGTCTCTCTGGCTCACATGTGCCGGAAGGTAGGGCCACCACCATAAGGTTATAAACAGATGAGTGCGAAGGGACAAGCTTTCTTTTCTTGGCAGCCCATTTATCACTTCTGGTGAGTTTCCCCCTCTTCTTGGTGGAGCTGGGCCAAGACAAGGGGAGAACCCCCCTTACCTCTATTTTCCACATGGGCTTTTTACCCCTCTGCCCTCCACATGGCAGGAGCTCTTTGTACTTTCTTTTCTGTCTTCTGTACAGCTTTTCCAGACTTACCACATGGGCTTCCAGACCATGTGGGCATATTCATTTTCCTTCCCTTGGTTCTGTACTTCCCCCAATAATAATTATCCTTCTCGGTCTTATTTTATTCAATTATTTGGTTTAAAGTAGACACAAACCTAGGGTTTGGAGTTCAAGAATGTTCCTGAAGCCCTAGCACCCCGTCTCAGTTTACTGGCTATACTTAGGGAAGTTGTTAATTAAAAAAATTTAAGACATACAGAACTCTATCCAGTGTCTGGTACTGTGCCCACTTGCAAACCCCCCAAAACAGTGTGGTTGGGGGACAATGCCTATGTTTGTCCTTTCTCCAGATAGTGATCCCAAGGCAGGAATACCTCCTGCTCACTAATCTCTGCTATAAACTCAGCTTCCTGGGAGCTCAGCAGGCTAAAGCAAAGAAAAGTTGCACTAACTAGACGAAAAACTTGCCACCTCTTAGGGCCCCTGACTCAATCAAAGACAGGAAACAGGAGAAAAGCATACAAACTTATTTCATGTAAGTTGTATGTGACACAAGAGTCATTATAAGGAAATGAAGGCACAAACAAATGGCTAACCAGGATATTTTTATATTAGATTTGGTGAAGAGTGGAAGGTTGTGGATAAGGGTACATTTAGCTGGGCATGGGAGTACACTCCTATAATCCCAGAACACAGGACGCTGAGGTCGGGGCATCCTGAGTTAAAGGCCGGTTTGGGGTACAGGGTGAGACCTTGTCTTAAGGTCTTGTCTTGTCTCAAGCAGAACAAAACAAAACAAATAGAGAAAGATATGGGATAAAAGGAATAAAGTGGGGGAAAACTGAACAAGGCATCTCCATTGGTCCTGTCTTTAAAGATAAGGACCTTCCTTTCCTCTGGCCATACAGAGGATGGCTCTCACCTCTGGGTCTTGGGGCATACCTCAGGTGAAGGTCTGCATTCTACTGCTCCTGTTGGCTCTCAAATTCCTTTAGCTCAGTTAAAATAGTCAATAGGGCTGGAGGGATGGCTTAGCAGTTAAGGTGTTTGCCTGCAAAGCCAAAGGACCCAGGTTCAATTCCCCAGGACCCACGTAAGGGGGCGCACACATCTGGAGTTTGTTTGCAGTGGCTGGAGACCCTGGAGTGCCCATTCTCTCTCCCTCTTTCTCTGTCAAATAAATAAATAAAAATAAATAAAATATTTTAAAAAATAAAATAAAATAGTCAATAACACAAGATGCCATATTTTGGGTGGCATGCTCTAAATCTATGAAATTGCTACATGATTTACTTTATTCTCAATTTAGAACTGGGGTTCTTTTATGTTTATTTTATTTCACTTTTTTTTTTTCTCCCCCCTGGGGATTGAAACTAGGATCCTGGCCATGCTAGGCAAGCACCCTACCCCTGAATTTTATTTCTAGCCCTATTTTGTTTTTGTTTTTATTTTGAGATGGGTTCTCATTAAGTTGCCCAGGCTAACCTTGAACTTGCTCTGTAGCCTAGGCAGACCTTGAACTTATGATCCTCCTACCTTAGCCTCCGAAGTATCTGGAGCCACAGGCCTGCAGCGCCACACCCAATCTAACTGTCTTCACAGCAACAGAATGGCCTCTTTGGAACAAGGTGTTGGGGGCTTAGCACATACAGGCAGGGTATCCTGCTTCTCTAAGTCAATGGCTGGCGTCAAACTTTAAGCGATATGCCCCAGCAATCTCTCCTTCTTAGACTGTCAAAACTCCTTCAGAGGCTGGGAAGATGGCTAAGATGGTTAAGGGAGCTTGCTTGCAAAGCCTGAAAGCCTGGGTTCAATTCCCCAATACCCACATAAAGACAGATAACACAAGTGGCACAAGAGTCTGGAGTGTGTTTGCAGTGGCAAGAGGCCCTTGCACGCCCATTCTCATTCATTCATTCATTCATTCATTCATTCTCTCTCTCTCTCATAAATGAATAAATATATTTTTATGAGAGAGAGAATTGGCCTGCCAGGGCCACCAGCCACTGTAGTCAAGCTCCAGTTGTGTGCACCACCTTGTGCACATGTGTGACCTTGCGTGCTTGCATCACCTTGTGCATCTGGCTTACGTGGGACCTGGAGAGTCGAACATGGGTCCTTAGGCTTCGCAGGCAAGTGTCTTAACCACTGAGCCGTCCCTTCAGCCCAATAAATATATATTTTCAAAAAAGAAAAACTTCTTTCAGGAAACCAAGGGAACCAGAGCAGAGTTTAGATTTTGCCTGCATTCTGTATCCTCAGAGGAAAGCAGGGCCTATAGAACTCTTAGAGCATACAGAGCCCTGGTCAAGTGTGTGACTCTCAGAATGAAGCAACTACAGTGTACAGAGTACAGTGGCCACCAGGCTACAGCCCAGTGCCTTCATGATGGGGTGGAAATAGGAAGAAGATCCCAACCTCCCAGCTCTGTTCTGAATTTTCCAATCAACAGCCCTGCTGTGAGGGAGCAGCTGTGGGGAAGGGCCTAGGGGAGGAGTAGAGCAAAGACATTCAAAATGCCACTGGCCAAGGCAAAGCCTCTTAACGGCAAAGACAATGGCCCTCTTTGGAGAACTTACTATAGACAGGAGACAGCTGAGACCCACACCTTCAAGGAACTCCTACAACAATCCGGTCAAGCTAGCTATTGCTAGTCATTGTAGTCAGACTTACATGGCTGGCAGGAAGAAGAGAAGCTTGTGGGGAAAAAAAAAAAAAAAAAAAAGGTTTATTTTGGTTGACCTTGAGGGGAAGCTCCATCATGGCAGGGTTTGAAAATGATGGCATGAGTAGAGAGTGGACATCACCTTCTGGCCAACATCAGATGGACAACAGCAACAGGAGAGTGTGCCAAACACTGACAAGAGGAAACTGGCTATGACACCCTTAAGCCCGCCCCCAACAATACACTGCCTCCAGGAGCTGTTAATTCCCAAATCTCCATCATCTGGGAACCTAGCAGTCAGAACACCTAAGTTTATGGGGGACCCCTGAATCAAACCACCACACTACTTTAGAAATGCAGTCAGAGAAATGAAGCCATTTGCTCAGTGATGCCTAGCTAACAGGTGGCAGGATGGGGCACCAGGTCAAGTTCACGGCAGAGCTCCCTTTCCTCACAGCTGTCATCCCCATGATCTCTTTTTCTAACTCTCTGGAGGTTATAATTTCCTTACTTGGTTTTCACCTCTTCTCTCCCTGTCAAAACCACTACCTTTGTGTGGCGGAGTGGAGGAGGACCTGCACTGACAGTGAATGTTTAGGACTTGTGGTTTCCCTGACGGTTAAAATGTCCTGAAATCAAACTGTGACTCTGTCCCCTGTCTGGACATCTAGCTTCCCACTGGCAAATGCTAAGTGGGAGATGTGTGATTACAAACCTTCTGTCCTTCTGGGTCCTTCTTCAAGAACTTCTAAGGAATTCAGTTCCAAAGTCCTAACCCATGGAAGTCAGGAATAGAGAAGGCCTCAGGGGTGATCATGACCATAGCGGAAGGAGGAAGGAGGAGACAAACATCTTACATGTGAAATATTCAGGGCTGGAGAGATGGTTTAGCAGTTAAAGCACTTTCCTGTGACTCCAAAGGACCTAGGGTCGATTCCCCATCACCCACGTAAGACGGATGCACAAGGTGCACATGCATCTGGAGTTCCTTTGCAGTGGCTAGAGGCCCTGGGTGCCCATTCACTCTCTCTTTCTCTCTCAAATTAATTAATTAATTTAATTAAAAAATAAAATATTCAACCAACCAATGCTTTTGCCTCGACACTCGGTTTTCCATTTCTACAGTGGGCCTGAAGGTCACAGGAGCTGCCTCCTGGGGAATTTTTGGACTTGAATGAGATAACACAGGGATGGGATGCTGCTGAATGAGCAAAGAATGGTAGTCCTGTGCCATCGCCACTGACAAGTCCCATGTGTCACCATGGATGGTGTCAGCTGTGGGCTGAGGAGGTTGTAGACTAGTGGGTCTCAGACTTCAGTGAGCCCGGAATCACGTGGGAACAGAGTGGGCTTTATCTTGTGTTTCCTGTGCAGTCACACAGACCCACCTCAGTGGCTCTATACTTGGTTCTTCTGGGTGTCACCATCTGCAGAGTCAGAACACCTTCTGAATGAGGGACACAGCTCCAGGGCTCCTGGCTCCGTAGATCTATGACGTGACATGCTTCACACCTCTTTAAATGCTTTTCCTCCAAACAGCCCATCCGTCTCCATAAGCTGCTGGGAGCCAGGAGCACCCACAGGGAAGGGGCAGAGAGGGGAAATGGCACTGAACACCATGAAAACTGGGTTCCTTCAGCCCACCTCCTAGAATGTGGAAGCCAAGAGCGATGGAGAGACAGCCTTGGACAAAGAACGTGAGCACATGAGCCGGTATGCTATACTAAAGGGTTAAGCAAGAACCCCAGGGTAGGGCTGGAGGGATAGCTTAGTGGTTAAAGCACATGCCTGTGAAGCCTAAGGACCCCGGTTCAATTCTCCAGGCCCCATGTAAGCCAGATGTACATGGTGGCACATGTGTCTGTAGTTCATTTGCAGTGGCTAGAGGCCCTGGCACACCCATTCTCACTCTCTCTCTCTCTCTCCTCTCTCGGTCTCTAACAAATAAATAAATAAACAAAAATTTTAAAATGTAAAAAAAAAAAAAAAAAAACCTGGGGTAATAGGATATAATGATGGGCCAGATCATCTTTGGGTCATTATAGGCACCAAAACTCCTGAACCAATCCATTCTTATGGGGAAACTGAGGCCCCAGAATAAGGAAAGACATCAACTAAACACCTTTCAGTCACAAGTAACAGATCATAGTCCCAAGGAAGAAATGGCAAGGCACCTAGCCCACCTGTAGGCAGAACCTCCATCACTGAGTCCCCTTCACTGGAGCACAGTCATAAATTAATCTTTAATTTCTACAGCTGGGTGTGTGGCACAGCTAATCATGGGCACTAATTACTATGACAAGCTTCTCCCTTCTCTTTTTATGTTTCCATATTAGCCTGTTTAGTATGCTTTGTGTCTGTTTATTTTATAGCCGGAAATACTTTTAATAGCCTAGTAAATTGAAAATGGACTTTACTACCATCTGACTTCACCGGAGTTTTACAACCATTCAATTAATGGTATCAGTAATCTTCCTTCATAATTAGGCGGTTAGTAGCTTTGTCAGGCACTGCTGTTAACTAAATGAGTATTCAGCCCCCACTTCATTGTATTTTGGGGGGCTCCAAATGGGAACCTAGCCAGTGTGGGGGCTGCCAGGATGGAGAGACGCGATTAGCTGGCTGTAAATATATGGTTTATTATGGTGATAACGGCGTTTGTAGCTGACATAAATCTGTGCGTTCCTGCTGACAGGGGAGAAATGGGTTCTCGGTTGCTAGGAAATAGAGTTAGTTCCTGGGTCTCACGTGCTCCATTGCCTTCTCTGGCAGCTGATAGATTCTCTGGGAGAGGGGAAGCCACTGCGAGCGGCCCCAGAGCCAAGGTAGAAAGGATCAAATACAGTTTCTCTGAGCCCCTGCCCAAGGAAGTCCTCCACACAAGCAGTGGGTAAAAGGTGCCAAGGAGTGGAAGCTAGATAGGAGCCTGAAAATGTGAGGGCTGGTTGTGAATGTCTGAAAACAATCCCAGTCTCTCATATGCCCAAGATTTCCTGCCAACTGTCACACTTTGAAAGGAGACAGATTGCTTAAGTACGTGAGAAATTGGCAACTGGTGCCCTATCACCCAACAGCAATTAACTCCCCCAAATATATTTCAGTATTGAACAAGAAATTAAGTTCCTTAAAAAAAAAATAAACGTTTCTTGTTAGGAATAGTTCCTCAACCTTTTTTTTTTTTTTTTTTTTTTTGGTAATGGAAAAGCAAAAAAGATGGGTTGCTAATGAGGCGTACTGGAAGGAAACTTCAGTAAGTTATCCAATTAGGTGTCTGACGCTCCCCTGGACTTCACGAGAGAGAGCAGGTTCAAAACAGACTAATGCTGCTATACCGTTTTAAAACCCATATGTTTGCTAGCTTTCCAAAACGTCTCGAATCTGCCAAAACGTAACCTTTGGTTGAACTGTAGGATTCTTAGATTATCAGCAGGTGCCCAGTAGAGCTTTTGGAAAAGAAGCCTCTGCGCTCACAGAGGGAAGCCTGGAGACCTGTTGACTGAACCATTCAGCTAATTGTCACCAGGAAGTCAGTGTTGCTGAAAGAAAATGAGACCTGTGGTAAGAGGCTGTCCATGTGCATTAGCTGGGTGACCTCAAGGAACTTTCTTACCCTCTCTGCACCTGTTTCCTCACTTGTAAAACAGGAATCCTGTTTCTTCCTAGAACCATTGTGAAGAGTAATGGAAATGACAGGACGTAAAACACCTGCCACAGTGAGGACCGGAGCAGATTGGCAATGAATGTCAGCTTCGTTGCTTCCTTTTCTCACTCCCTAAAATGCCCCAAGCAGACTCGACTCCCTTCCACTCATTTCAGCAAATGCCATGTTCTTGAGAAGAGCCCCAAGTAGGTCCCATGCTCAAGGCATTGTCAGTCCACTGCACTTTGCATTTCTTGATAGCAGGAGAGAGTGCAGTCTTTTCTCCAATCCACTTAAGAGGTCTCTGGAATGTTTGTCACACGGACCTCCCTGAAATGTCCCTGGAAAGGCAGACACATCACAGGATAAAAGTAAGCAGAAAAGCAGAAACCAGCAACACAGATGAGGGCCTTAAAGTGATGTAACTTGTGAGCAGATGGCTGGCATTTAGCCAGGCCTGGGGGAACTAGAATCAAATTGGCAGACACAACCATTTCTACCATCAGATGACAGAGCACTAAAGGCTGCAGAAAAAGTCACTCTGTTCTTCAAGTCCTGCTTGTCTGGCTTTTCTTTTTCGTTTTCTTTTTTCCTGTGTGTGTGTTCTCCTGTGTGTGCAGGTGTGTGTGTGTGTGTGTAAGCCAGAGACAACATTGGGTGTCATTCTTTCTCCAGGCACTATCTACCTTTGCATTCACCTGTTTAAAGACAAGGTCTGTCACTTGTCTGGCACTTGCCAAATTAGACTGGCTGGCCGCTGAACCCTAGGGATCTGCCTAACTCCCCCTCTCCAGCTCTGAGATTACACATATATACTACCCTGCCTGGCTTTATTATTTATACAGGGTTTTGGGGGATCAAACTCAAGTCAAGTTCTCATGAATGCACACTCAAACATTTTACTAACTGAACTATCTCCCCAATCCCGCCCCCCCTCTCTTTAATTGCCAAGTCTCTGTAGATTTCCCAGGCTGGCCATGAACTCCTAAGTTTGCATGACCCTTCTGCTTCAGCATCCCCAATAGCTGGGACTGCAGGTCTCCCTCACCCTGCTCATTCATAAAAGCTAAGGAGGAAGATTGGGGAGCAAGGGAGTCAAGGGATGCTGGGAGAAGAGGGCAAGCACTGGACCGAAAGGCTTAGTCACAGGCAGGAGTTCAGATTTTATCATAAGGCAACAGGAAGCCTGAAAGAGGGCAGGTGGCAAAGTCAGGGCATGTGACGAAGCAGGACACAAGGGTAGAGTGGGCCAGACCAGAGGACACTGCTAATATGCCAGTCATCGGGGTTGTGTGCTTGCTGGATGGACAGCCGAAGTGTCCAGCAAGACCAGCCAGCTGAAGATCCAAAGTGCACAGCCTGAAAGTTGGGTGCTGGGTACTCAGCTGTGTCAGGCTGCATTGAGGAATGAGTCTGTGTACCCGTAATTTATGTACCTGTTTGAACTCTGGGCTTGCAAATAAATTTAGTTCCTGGCCAACAGCCTGAGCATGTGTGTCAGCTGGAGGGGCTACCACGGAGGGAGGCAGAGTGTAAATTGAGAACAGATGACATTCTGTGTGACCACTCTCAGGGAAATGTCAGCACCCATCACCAGCACACCACATTCTACTCCTCTCACCCTTCCCCTCAGTCTTGGGGAGCTAGTAGCTAGCCAGCTAAGGGGCAGAGCTTAGCTCCCCCTCTCCAGTTTGTCTATCACATATGAACTTGGGCAAGTGAATTTCTTAATAACCAGATATTGCTCGCATCCCGATGGGGTTGATAGAACGGCCTGTGTTCCAAGGCTGTCGCAAAGATTAAATAAGCTGCCATACAGTAGTGAGTAGTGTGCTGCCTAACACCAGAACAATACGTCAGGAAGGCGTTCAGTACGTCACGTGATAGGGCTACTGACACAAACCTGGATGCTGTGGTCCACTTCCTGCCCTGGCAGCATATGGTCTATGGCCCTGTGTCCCCAGATGAACATAACAGCAGGAGATTAAAGCAAGCCCAGGGGCCTTGGAAATTTCTTCTGTATATGATGTCTGAGGCTGCGGCTGATGTAAAACAGTGTGTGGCTTTCCGGAAAGCTTTATTGAAATAAGCAGTGGTGTGCACTACAGTATTGAAAAAGAGGGCAGTAAAGGTACAATATGTAGTAACTAGTCATTCATTGACATGATTAATCATGTCATACTGTTCACAATTGTATTGCTGTACTTTGTGTGCGTGTACATGTGTTTCTATATGTCTGGACACGAGTGTGCAGATGCATGTGTATGTAGGTATGTGTATGCATGTACATGAGTGTTAGAGGCCAGAAGACAATGTGGCACGATCCTCAGGAATGTTATCATCTTGTTTTGAGACCCAGTCTCTCATTGGCCTTGAGTTCACCACGTAGGCTAGTCTGACTGGCCAGTAAGACCCCGGGGGTCTTCCTGTCTCCGCCACCCTCCCCATGCTGGAATCACAGCCACACAGCCACAACTAGAACTTTTTAAAAATTTTAAAAATTATTTTTTTTTTTTTTTGAGAGACAGACAGACAGAGAGGGAGAGGGAGACAGAGATGGGTGTGCCAGCAGTCTCTCAGCTGCTGTGAATGAACTCCAGATGCGTGCGCCCCCTTGTGGGCAAGTGCGGCATTGCGCCCTTGAGTCACTTTGCATCTTGCTGAACGTGGGACCTGGAGATTGGAACCGCTGGAGATTGGAACCAGCATTCTTAGGCTTAGCAGGCAGGCGCCTTAACTGCTAAGCCATCTCTCCAGCCCCACAGCTAGAACTTTTAAATGTGTTCTGGGGATCAAACCCAGGTCCTTATGCTCACATTACCCACTGAGCTGTCCTCCCAGCCCCTGTTCCTATACTTTTATCTTCACAATTTTTATGCTAACATCACCAAAAACACATTAGGAATCCCTTGTACTATGACTTTACAATGGATCCAGCCTCACTTCGGCACCAGGAATTTCTGGCTCCTCATAATCTTCCAGAACCACCATCATCCATGTTGTTTACAACTGACTGAAATCTCCGTATATAGTGTGTGACAATATAAGGACTTAGAGCCCTTGTCTAGGATCGGCAGCTTTGACTCTCACTCATACTCACCCCTTAACATTCATTAGGTACCACCTTCCATGGGTTGCATGTCAGAGATTCAGAGATATCACACAATGTCATTCTCCATCAACTTCCAAATAAAAAGCTACATTTGAAACAAGCAGGTTAAATAATGTAGCTCCCCACCCCAACTGGAGAAGAAATTGGACAATTTCTTGCATCTTGGTAAAGCCAAGGAATGCATTGTCTAAGGAGAACTTCAGAGAGATAGTTACTGCTTTTCAGCCCTGTTGTAGTCAGCTCCACACTGTTGGGATGAACTTTCAAATACACACAGTTTATGGGAGGAACGGGATTTATTTCAGGTATACAGATCCAGGGAAAGATCCATAATGGCAGAAGAGACTGGCCCCCTTTCACAGACTGAAGCAAAGAAAAACCACCGACAACCAGCACACACCAAAAGCTAGCACAACATGGCAGCGAAACAGCATAGCTTCGGGCTAGAAATCACATCTGCCTCCAGTGACACCTTAGGACTGGACTTCAGGATCTGTTCCCAGATCCTCCAGCCAGGCAGCTGGAGACCCAAGTAAACACCTGAGTCTATTAGGGGACATACATTCATACTACCACAACCCCCAAGTCCCAGCAACTTCAGTTTATTCTCCCAACAACTTGATTTTATTAACTGTAATACATATATATGGGTGTGTGTGTGAGAGAGAGAGAGACCACTAATTGGGGCTGAGGTGGGATGAATTTCAACCCATTCTTTCCCCCCAGGGCTCAGTCTCCAAACCACTGTGGGTCATCTTGTCTCTAGGTAACAGGTAGGTGCCGGGCAAGATGAAGTTGGCAGAAACTGCAGCTAGAGTAATTAAGGAAGGTACTTCTCAGAGCAGGGATCAAGGCGAATGGGCAAAAGTCAGCAAGGGGAGATGGTGGATTCTCTGTAAGTTTAATGTGCTTTGTCTGCAGGCGAGAATTCAATTAGACCATTTCTCAAGGTAGGAAACTGAAGACGAGCCCACTGGACACATGCCATTCTGCCTCTTTGAGTCCTCGGGCTCAAGCTTGTCACTTACTACCTTAGTCTAGCCCTGGAAATTGCACAGCCCAAGGACACCATGGCCCGATCCCAAGGGGCTAGAAGGCTCCCACCCGAATGGATAGCTCTGAGCCCTGGGCCAGCGTTGACCTACTGTCCACTAGGTTCATAATAAAGCAAGGCAGGCCAGTCCTAGACTCTGAAGCTCCCAGTTGGCAACCCGTGGAGGAGCGACCTCCCCCAGGAGATATGTGAAAGGTTCTGGGTTTTCTGGAGACTCCGATTGTCCCCAGGCTGGGAAGGCTCTGCTGGCATTTGTGCAGAGGCCAGGGTTGCTGAGCACTCTGTTCTGCCCATGACAAATGTCTGAGCCATGCTGCTGAGAATCGGTGGGAGACAGCCCCAGGTTTCCCCAGGGGCTGCTGGTGAATCAAAGTGCTGCTCAGATCCAGGATGGGGGTGGTGACCCAGAAGTTCCTTCCTATCTTGGACTCACTTTCTACATAGCAAAACCAACTTTCCCTTTAGCCTGTGTCTGCATGGGCTACAACAGCTAGCACATGCCATTCCTTAGCCCCTTCCTTCTGAATGAAGCACTTACAACTAAGAGATTCCATTAGAGAACAGAAGTGCGTCAGTTAGGGGGCTAACACTGTGAGGAAAAGACATTAACAATGTCATTAGTGGGAAAATACCCTAGCTTCCTTCCCACCCTGCTCCCGGGTGAGGCAGACAACCCAGAGGGTATTCTATACTGCCTTCCGGGTGTCGCCACAATTATAGAGCTCCCAGCTCTTGCTGCCCAGAGGAGTGATTTGCTCGGAACACACCATCTGTTGGCTTCTGCTCTTTCTAGTTTCACATCTTGGCTGCGACTTTCCACAAGGGTCCTCCAGATAATGCAGTCTCATAGTGCCTAATGATGGGGATGTGTTCTAAGTCTCATTAGACAATTTCATCACAGGGTGTACTTAAGCCAACTAAGACCAACATGACGCCATTAGTCCACATTATCTTAAGGCACCAGTGTCACATAGGAGGTCCCTCATAGCCAAAACACTGTCATGAGATGTAAGGTTTCTAACCAAATCCTAATCTGCAGTGCTTTGATGAGGAACCCAAAGTGGGACTGGGATGGAGGGCTCCAAGAGCTTACAGCTACCACTTTGTCTACAGGGGTCCTCCATCGAGCTGTGCCTCTTATCTGAAAGGCACACGGAATGAGCAGGGCAAGGACTCCGTCACATGAACACTCAGAGAAAACAAGGAGCTGTCGGCACACAGCTGCAGCTTGAGCCCGCTGACAAGCAGGGTGGAGAAGGGAGGAGAGAAGTGTGTTCGAACATTGTAGACTAAGGTCCTCAAGGCCAAACACCAAAGTGAGTGTCAAAGGAGTCCACATCTCCAAGGCATGGGTTTGTGTCTATGTCCCCACCTTGCTCACTGGCCCATGGCAAGTGTGGCTTTGGTGCCAACTTGGGGATGGCTCCCAGCATGCAGCTGATGCCCTTGGCCAATGACAAACCCTGTAATCCCAGTGATGCAGGAATGGAGTCCTGGGAGGGATTCAATCTCTATAATGATGCAGGAGACCCCCCCCCCCAAAGCCCATGAACTCCAACTTCAGATCCTTATCCAAGTTATCAAAGAACTGAAAACGCAGATTTTGGAGAAAAGTAAATTATGAATAATGAGCTGATTTGAGGGAGAGCTAGGATCAAGAAGGAAGGCAAAATAGGAAAGCTCAAGCCAAAAGAAACTCCCCCGTATTCCCGCCAGCTGGGAAAGGGGAGACCAAGAAAATCTCCCTCACCTAGGGAAAGATCTCTCTCCAGGAAAGAAACCTCTGGGAAAGGGATTCACACACACATGGGAAGCAAATGAGAAAACACCCAAGCCAAGAAATTTTCCTGCTTCCCAGCCCGCCTGAGAAGGGGAAGGAGAAACCAAAAAGATGAGGAAGAAGAGACAAAGAAGGGTAAGGGAGAGCTAAGAGAGAGGTCAAAAATCAAAATTCAAGATAGTCTGAATAAGACTTACGTAAACCTACTTTTTTGAATAATGGCACATCCAGAAGCTGTAGACTGTTAAGAAAATTTTCAGTGCTTGGGATGGGATACCTTCCAGTGAGTTGTTGGCCAAGGAGGTCCCAGTAGCCTCCAAAACATTAAAGGTTATTGCCAAAGCCCTTGGTTTCCCTTGAGAAACAGATGGTAAGACCCTATTTCTGAAACATCTCTTGCCTGAGAGGCAAGGTCACTGAGAAAGCAAGCTGGTGCTGAGTAGAAAACCTTCTCCCTGTAGACCAGCCAACTGAAAGCTGGAAAAAGCTGCACTGCATGCAGCTGTATGGGAGACAGAAGTCATCAACAGTGAAAACAGTGGACACTGAATATTCAAGTTTGGCCATACAGGCCCAATGACTGAACGGGTGCAATAGTGGCATGTCTGCTCTTGGGGTAACCAACTGCTCCATAATTGGACTGAAGGCCCTCTCTACGGGAGGGAATACATACCTGGTACTGAAAAACCTAAGCAAAAGTCTATGGCAGGTGAGGTCATGAGCCTTAGTGGTAAAAAGCCTGCTCTTGTCTGACTAAATGTATATATTATTCCCACCAAGCTGCCCTGAAAGCACTACACTTAATGTTCATATTCACATATTAATGCTACTCTCACTTCTGGTTAGAGAAGCTTCTCTTTTCAGATGGCGATGATCACTGGGATGACCCAAAAGGCAACATAGTGCTGAGAAGAAGGGACAGAGGTGTGTCCAGCACTGAAACATCTCTGTCACACCCTCCAAGGCTCAGGGACCATTGCGGAAGAGGGGGCGGATAGAATGGAAGAGCCAAAGGAAGGGTACAACTCTTTACAATATAACTGTCCAGACAGAAATTGGCCTTGATTTCCATGACCTTGCAGTGCCTAGCAATACCTTCGCAAGACCCTCATAATAGAAGAAAAAGATGATGACATCAAATTAAGAGAGACTAATGGAGAGAGGGAGGGGATATGATGGAGATTGGAGTTCTAAAGGGGAATGGGGGAAGGGGAGGGAAATATCATGTGGGTTTTTTGTATGTAAGTATAGAAGTTGTCAATAAAAAAATTTTTTTAAAATGGTAAGGAGAAGCTAGAGAGATGGCTTAGTGGTTAAGGCACTTGACTGCAAAGGCAAATGACCCAGGTTCGATTCCCCAGGGCCCAGGTAAATGGTAAGGAGCTTATGCACTTGTTTCAGACCCACTTATATAAATCAGACATCCAGTTAGGATGAGCCTTATTATCAGGCTCAGGTGTGTAAGGAAGAGACCTGATTGGTTTGGTGGGCTCACGAGGCTGACTGAGGAAGGGCCAGCCTGCTGATGTGCCAAGCCCGGGAAAAGTTGAGGAAGAAGCAGGAAGCTGACACTGTGGTGCTTGATGCCATGTTGGATGAGAGTGGATCAGAAGAGAGTTCTAGTCTTGCCAAAGCAGGCAAGGTGGCATCCATGTTTCCTGGCCCAGTCCCTAGCTAACTAATCTACCAGTCCAAACGTGGGAAGACCTCCTTCTTAGGTGCTTGCCTACCCATGTCCCCTTACCTTTAACTAGCAGTGGCATCTTGATTTCTAAGGTACTACACATTTCTGAAATAGCTACTTGAAGATTTTTTTAAATATAAAACTATTTATTGACCACTGTTCACCATTATTTACAATAAAGTAAGCAATATACAGCCAGATAACATTCTGATACTACAAAGTTATTTTCCTGGGTTCTGCTGAATCGGTGACCCAAATACTGAAAAGATTGAGCCTACATGTGAGGAATGAGTCCGGGGTAAAGAAGAAGCATGCAGGTCAGTAACTCATATTATCAAGTTTTGTGCCAGCAGGCCCTAAACTGCCAACGTTTCAACACTTCTAACCATGATTACACCTCCATGCATTGTCTTAAAAATTCTATGAACTGCAATTTTTTTTTTTTTTTTTGAGGCAAGATCTCACTCTAACCCAGGCTGACCTGGAACTCACAGGCATCCTCCTATCTCATCCTGGGATTAAAGGCTTCTTTCATCCTAATTCATATCACAAGGGCACCTCGTTCATTCTAAGAACTTCATTTTATGAGGCAAGGTGTCACTGTGTTGTCCAGGCTGTCACTGAACACCTGAGCTCAAATGATTCTGCTGCCTTGGCATTCTAAGCAGCCAAGATTATAGGGGTGTGCCACCTCGATTGGCTTAAAAGTAAGAATTTTGCCTGGCCTTGCTGGAACTCCAAAAGCTGGTTGGGAAGCTGAACTGGGAACATGTCTGTGGAAACCAGTACCTTAAAGCTTAAAAAGCAGACACACAGAGCCAGCAGGGTTGAGGTCCCAGAAAGAAGAAAAGCCTGTGGCACCCATATTCCTGATCTGGCAAAGCAAGGCAGGCAGTGAGACAGCCCCACTGGGGCCTGGGGGGCTCTCTTGCCCTTGGCAAGCTGCAGGCTGAAGCATATTCAAAGTATGACAAAAATCTTGTCTGCATTATTTTTACCAATGTACATATGGAAATAAATCTGAGCAGATTAATTCTGAGCCATTCAAAGTGATTAAAATCTCCTCTTTAGCCAGGCGTGGTGGCATGCGCCTTTAACCCCAGGCTGAGATAGGAGGATTCCTGTGAGTTCCAGGTCAGCCTGGGCTAGCATGAGGTCCTGCCTCAAAAAAAGGAGAAAACAATCTTCAAGAAGCTATTTCAGAAATGTACACTGCCTTAGAAGTCAAGATGCCTCTGTTAGCTAAAGGTAAGTGGGACACAGGTAGGCAAGCACCTAAGAAGGAAGCTTTCCCACATTTGAACTGCCTCTCTGCATAGCACTTCTCACATCCAAACCTAAGCAGAGTCTAGACCAAAACTCAACAAATTGCAGCCTATGGGCCAAATCCAGCCAGCTGCTGGGTTTTGTTGATAAAGTTTTATTTTATTTATTAGAGACAGAGAGAGGGAAAGAGAGAAAGGGAGAGTGAGAATTGTCACACCAGGGCCTCTAGTCACTGCAAACAAACTCTAGATGCAAGCTCCCCCTTGTGCATTTGGCTTATGTGGGACCTGGAGAATCGAATCTGGGTCCTTAGGCTTTGCAGGCATGTGCCTTAACCACTAAGCCATCTCTCCAGCCCTGTTGATCAAGTTTTATTGGAACACAGCTATATCCATTTGTTTACACCATGTCTATCGCTTATCATATGTCTGTTTTCTACAACAGCAGAGGTCAAAGACCTGTAGCACAGACTGTATGGATCTCAAAGTTGAATATATTTACATCTGACCCTTTAAGAAAAAGCATGCTTGTAGCTGGTAAAAATGCTGAGGATGAATGACTACTGTATGCTCAGCCCTACAAGGTTCAGGGAACATCATGAAGAAGAATGTAAGAGCCAGAGGATGCGGAGGAGTGCCGTGGAATGCTGTCTTCTGGACATGGCATGGACGTGACACTCATGAACTCATGGCAGCTGTGGTTACCTGTACAAGCATTGACACTCCATCACAGAGGGCGGTGGGGCTCACAAGATAACACTTCTCCCTAAATAGCTATCGGGAGTTAATGGTTGCTGGGGAGAAAGAGACATTTCTTCAGTGGGATAGCCTCTGGTAAAGTGCCTATATGTTCCAGGAAAGATCCCCCCACCCATGCTCATGCAATCAACCTTAATTTAACTCAGAAGGGCTCTCTCTCTCTCTCTCTCTCTTACACACACACACACACACACACAGAGAGAGAGACACATGAAATATAGAAAAGGCATTAATTGGGAAGAAGGAGGTTACTGTGAGTGGGAGGGGACAACAGAAGGTAGAGGGAATGAACATGGTCAAAATCCATCGTATGCATGCATGAAATGGTCAAAAATAGAAATAAAATAATAAAAAAGAAAGGGAATGTAGAATTCTGATCTAAATTGCTTCCACAAGGCAATGGAAGGAGGGAAAAGAGAGGATATTGACTCAAAAAGCCCTTAAACTTGGAATATTCTTCAGCCTGGTGTGTTGGTACATGCCTTTAATCCCAGTACTTGGGAAGCAGCGGCAGAGGTAAGAGGATTGCTGTGAGTGTGAAGCCAGCCTGAGACTACATAGCGAATTCTAGGTTAGCCTGGACTAGAGCAAGACCCTACCTCAAAAAGAAGAAGAAGGAGGAGGAGGAGGAGGAGGAGAAGGAGGAGGAGGAAGAGAATATTCTTCAATTTGCACAGCAACCCATCAAGGCTGGCATTTACTATGAGGAAACTGAAGCACAGAGAGTTGAAATGGCTTGCTCAGGGTCACATGGTACAGAAACAAGGGATCTGGAATTTGAACTCATGTCTCTTCCCTAGGCTGTTTCCAACTCAGGGATGTTCCCAATAGAATTCCTCACCTCAGCCGTGAGCGTTAGTTTTACATATCAACTTGACTGAGTCATGTGATTCTCAGGTATCTGACTAAGCCTTGCTTCTGGTGGGTCTGCGAAGGTTCTTTTAGAACAGATTATCACTGAAGAAACAGTAAGGCAGGTGGCAGACTCTGGCCAACGTGGGTGGGTGTCACCCAGTCTGTGGAGGGCCTGGATAGAACACAAAGACCTGGGAAGGTTGGCTCTCTTGCTGCCTGAGTGCTGAGCTGGGACTTTGACCCCTTCTGGCCCTGCCTGGCCTTCAGATTTGGACTGGGATCTGCACCATTGACTCCTGCTTCTAGGGGCTTAATTGAAACCACCATCCTTCCTGGTTGGCAGATGGCAGGTTGTGAGATTTTCAGTCTCCACACACGAACCAACTTCTTATAATAAATCTCTTGATTAGATATAATATACACTCTCTTTATTAGATATAAGCGATATTTATACCTATTATATTTTATGTATTGACATATAGGGGTCCTATTGGCTCTAGTTACCTGAAGAACCCTGACTAATACACTAATCAAATAAAAATATTCTTTTTTTATTGATTTATATTATTCTGATTTTACATTCATAGTATTGCTCCATTGTCCTCTTCCCTGTCCTCCCTCTTCCAAAGGGACCCTCATCAATGGGGAATGTGGGTCATGCAATTTGGGAGTAGTCAAGAGTTCTGGGGGATAGGCCCCAGTCTCTATGCATAATGCCCCAACTTGTGACTCTAACATTCTTTCCGCCCCCTCTTCCGCGAATTTCCCTGAGCCACATTGGGGAAAAAATATTCTTTATTATGGACGTTTTCAGAATATTGTACGAAGTTTGAATGACAGTACCTTTAACTCCACGTGAAGCTGAGTGCTCGCTGTATAAACAAGAGTCTAAGGCAAATCTGCAGTGCTACGATCTAATAAAATCAGCTCTGCAGAGCTGCTGTGGAGGAACACTGGAACCACAGCGAGTCAAGACTGTCACCATGCCTGGAACCCCGTCAAAGGCACAGGACTTCTGAGTCCTTGCCTGCCTTGGCAGCCCCCACATGGTGCCTAATAGGAACAGTGAGAGCACTCACCTCCTGAAGCTGTTTGGAATTTCAACAGGTTAATCCACACAAAGCCTTGCTAGGCCCCCAGGCCACAGTAGATGCTCAATAAATGTGGTTTCCGGCTGGGGAAATGGCTTAGTGTTTAAGGTGTTTGCCTGTGAAGCCTAAGGATCCTGGTTTGATTCCCCAGGACCCACGTAATCCAGATGCACAAGGGGGCGCATGTGTCTGGAGTTCGTTTGCAGTGGCTGGAGGCCCTGGCATGCCCATTCTCTCTCTCTTTCTGCCTCTTCCTCTCTGTCTCTCTCAAATAAATAAATAAAATATTTTTTAAAAATGTGGTCTCCTTCCATCCTGAGCTGTGGGTCCTATGTCATATTCCCCTGCATTTGCTTTGCATCATAAAGTCACTGTTTTAACATTTTACCTTCTGATGAAGGCTAGTTCCATTCATCCTGATCCCCTCCCTCAAAGCTTTGGTCTGTTCGCCACAGTACGTCCTGGGGAGCAGAGAGAGAGAAAGATTAACCTATAGACATCATGTCTAGAGACTGGGTGGTTGGGTGGTGGTGGCTCATGCAGTAAAGTGCAAATATGAGGACCTGACTTTGATCACCAGAACCCGTGTTAAAAAAAAAAAAAAAAGAAGTCAGGTTTGGTGGGACTCATCTGTAATCCCAGCACTGGGGAGGTAGAGATACAGGTGGATCCCTGGAGCTCACTGGCCAATCAGTCCAATGAGAGGCCTTTTCTCAAAAAAGGAAGATGGGCTGGAAGTGGTAGCACACGCCTTAGTCCCAGCACTTGGGAGGCAGAGGTAGGAGGATCACCATGAGTTCGAGGCCACCCTGAGAATTCCAGGTCAGCCTGAGCTAGAGTGAGACCCTACCTCGAAAAAACAAAAAACAAAAAAACAAAAAAAACAAAAAAAAAGGAAGATGGCATCCAAGAGGAATGACACCTGAGGTTGTCCCTCTGGCCTCCATACATACGCAAATGCACCCCCAGCACACACATGTGTACACTTGCATACACACAAACATACATACACACAAAGAAAAATGTTACTGAAGGCATACTCTACCATCCTCCAGAGGGAGACATTGAATAATGCACATGTGCCTGAAAGTACCACCATGCTTCAAGCCCACACTACCCCAAAAAGGATGTACACCCTTCCTCTTCCACCTAGCCCCCTGTTCCTAGTAACATCTATCTAGTGACACCACACACCTGTGCTTGAACCTGTCCACACCTGTTCATTGCCTTGGCCCCTCCCCTCCCATGTGACACCTCTCCTCTCTCTGCCTCCTCCCTTTCTATTTCTATCGCCTCTGCCTGGGACCCTTCATAAGACCCTCCAGTCCATTTGCTAAGTAGTTTCCCACCTCCTACCTCATCCACTCTCCAGCTTACCTGACTGGGAGCTGCCTGACTCAACTCTAGTCAGATCTCCTCCTGTGGCACTCCAGGGTCAAAGCGCAAACAGCCCGACTCAGCCCTCAGGGAGGGTCCCTTCCCTGGAAAGACTTAACTTCCTATGGTCAAGGGCCATGGGTCAGTATTTGAGAACCTGCCATAGGCACTGACCAATCAGACTGGAAGTCAGTGGTGCCAGAATGAACCCTTGAGAGTCAGGTTCACGGGAGAGTCTAATGGGGCTGCCTCAGGAGGCAACACCCTGTATCCATGAATATAGCCCATTTCCATACCTGGCCAGTGTCAGACCACCTTTGATCACTCAGAAGTACAGACTTCTCCCTAGCCTGCCTTTCACACTTGCCTAGTTTCATGTGTCCAGCCCTTTCTTCACTACCATCTCAACTGGCACCTGCCCCCCCCCATAGGGCCACACAGAAGTCACCTTTGTCCATCATTCTGAATTCTCAAAGCGTTGTCCTGACATGACTCTGTCAGGACACAGGACTTTTATATCACCTTACAGGAGTCAGCATGGACTTTCCACCCTGCCCTAAGATGATAACTGACAGCCTATGGGCTCAACTCAGCTTGCAGATACTTGCCAAGCCTGAAAGGTTCTTCTTTTTCCTTTTTTATTAATTGTGTGTATACGATGTGTTTAGGTGTAGGTGCACACGTGCACAGAGTGTGCGTAGAGGTCGGAGGACAACCTTAGAGGCAGTTCTGGTTTGTGGCAGTCTCTTTCATACTGACTACCGCAGACACAGGCTAGCTGGCTCATGAGCTTGTAGGTATCTTCCTGGATCCACCTCTCATCTCATCTTAGGAGCACTGAGGTTACTGTGTCCAGCTTGAGGTGAGTTCTGGGGACCCAAACTCAGGTCCTCATGCTTCTGCAGCAAGCACTTTAATACTGAACCATCTTCCCAGCCCCAGAAGTGTTTTTTGGCGCATTTGTTTTTCTTTTTATGGTTTTTATTGACAACTTACATCATTATAGACAATAAACCATGAGAATTCCCTCCCCTCGCCCACTTTCCCCTTCATATATCCACCCTCCATCAGATCCCCTCCCCCTCTAATTAGTTTCTCTTTTATTTTGATGTCATCATCTTTTCCTCCTATTATGAAGGTCTTGTGTAGATAGTACCAGGTACTGCAAGGTCATGGATATCTAAGCCATTTTGTGTCTGGAAGATTACATTGCAAGCAGTCCTACCCTTCCTTTGACTCTTACATTCTTTCTGCCACCTTTTCTACAATGGACCCTGAGCTTTGGAAGGTGTGATAGAGATGCTTCAGTGCGGAACACTCCTCCTTCACTTCTCAGCACTATGGTGCCTTTTGAGTCATCTCAGAGGTCACTCTCTGATTAGAGAAGCTTCTCAGGAAGAGGAGGGACTATCTGCAAAGAAGAAAGGAGTCGGTGGAGGGAGGATGATGGAAGAAGAACATGATCAAATTACATCACGTACTCATTTGAAAATTGTCAAGAAAAGTTCTAATGGAGAGAGGGAGGGGATATGATGGAGACTGGAGTTCTAAAGTGGAATGGGGGGAAGGGAGGGAAATATCAGGTGGGGTTTTTTTTGTATGTAAGTATAAAAGTTGTCAATAAAAAAATAATAATTAAGAAAATAAAATAAATAAATACAATCTTAACTTTACCATTATGCTTATAATTAAATGTCAATATGCTTAAAATGATTAATTTGGCCCCATGTTATTTACTCGTTTGTGGCCTATATTGTTAATAAATCCACCTGATAAAACGTTTAAAAAAAAAAAGAGGGGGCTGGAGAGATGGCTTAGTGGTTAAGGCGCATGCCTTCAAAGCCTAAGGATCCCAGTTTGATTCTCCATGTCCTACGTAAGCCAGATGCACCTGGTGGCACATGTGTCTGGAGTTCGTTTGCAGTGGCTAGAAGCCCTGGCATACCCATTCTCACTCTTTCTCTCTCTCTCTGTCTCAAATAAATAAATAAATAAATAAATAAATAAATAAATAAATAATAAAGAAAGATGGCTGGAAAGATGGCTTACCAGTTAAGGTACTTGCTTGCAAAGCCTAAGGACCCAGGTTTGATTCCCCAGAACCCATGGAAAGCAGATGCACAAGGTGATGGGTACATGGCTGGAGGCACTGGCATGCCCATTATCTCTCTATCTTCCTCTTCCTCTGTGTCTCTCATAAATAAATAAATAAATAAATAAATAAATAAATAAATAAATAAATAAATAAATAAATAAATAAAATATTGAAACAAGAAAGAAAGAAAGCCCATTGGGTGGAAGAGTGAAGACTGTATTCTAATTATCCAAATATGTGAGCCTCAGGAAGTTGTCTGAATTCCAGTCAGTAGATTCTGCCAAAGTTTTCACCAGAGATGTTTGGGGCAATGTGGCAAAGGGGTAGAGATAACGAGGAAGTGCATCTAAGAAATTTGTTATTTTCCTGTTTGTAACCCTTAGATTTCATTCTTATCTTAGCACTGGAGATAAGACTTCAAGCTCTAGGTTGAGTAAGAGCGGAGAGAGCAAATACATTTCCCTTATTCCTGATTTAAGAAGGAATACTTTCAGTTTTCTCCACCTGTGTTGGCTAGAGGTTTGTCATAGATAGCCTTTATGGTGTTGAGGTGTTTCCCCTATTCCCAGCTTCTTTGGGGCTTCCATCATGAAGGGATGGGGACCGTTATCAAAAAGCATGTCTGCATCTGTTGAGACGATCCTATTCTGTCTGAGTAGGACATTTATGTATCTGTTTATGTTTAACCATCCTCACATCCCCGGAGCAACACCAACTTGGTCATAGTATATGATCATTTGAATGCATTGTTAAATTTGGTCCGCAAGCATTTGAGAATTTTTGTGTCTATTTTCATCAGAGAAATTCTTTTTTATTATTGTTTGGGAAATCTGGTTAATACTTGGGTTTTATTTTGTTGTTGTTGTTTGTTTGTTTTTTGAGGCAAGCCCAACAGACTGCCTTTTTTTATGCGAGAGTGAGAGAGTGAGAAAGAGAGAGACAGAGAGGGCCTCCTGCCACTGCAATCGAACTCCAGATGTATGTGCCCCCTTGTGAGCTTGTGTCACCTTATGCATCTGGCTTACGTGGGTCCTGGAGAGTCAACATGAGTCCTTAGGCTTCACAGGCAAGTGCCTTAACCACTGAGCCATCTCTCCCGCCCTGACACTGCAGTGATAACAGTTTATGGAGCATTAATGTTTGGTTTTCTTTAAAGATTTTATAGAATTTGGCCATGAAACTATCCAGTCCTTTGTTGGAAGACTATTGCTGCTTCAGTCTCCTTGCTCACGGTAGTTCTGTCTTAGTTGTTGTGGGGGTTTGATCCAGGTATCCTCCATAAACTAAAGGTTTCCTGGATGCTAGGTTCCCAGCTGATGGCAATTTGGAAATTAAAGCCTCCTGGAGGCAGTGTATTGTTGGGGATGAGCTTATTAGTGTTATAACCAGCTTCCTCTTGCCAGTGTTTGGCACATTCTCCTGTTGTTCTTGTCCACCTGATGTTGGCCAGGAGGTGATGTCCACCCTCTGCTCGTGCCATCGTTTTCCCCTGCCATCATGGAGCTTACTCTTAAGTCTGTAAGCCAAAATAAATCCTTTTGTTCCCACAAGCTACTCTTGGTCGGGTGATTTCTGCCAGCAATACGAACCTGACTGCCACAGTTGTTTGTATCCTTTTGACTTAATTTTTGTAGGGTATGCATGCCTAGAAACTTCTTATTCACTTCTAGATTTCCATCTCATTTTCACAATTGTACGTATATCAGAATGGCTGGAGGAGCTGAGGTGATGGAAATTGTGAGGGAGTTAAAACTCTTTTTCCTGTAGCAAACCTCTTCCAGGTACAGTTTTACATTTATATCAATGATCCCCTGCTTGTTGGAGGACCTAAGAAGTGATAAAAATGATAGTCACATTCAAATGCAGAGAACCCTGACCATCACCTTCTAGAAACATCCAGGCCTCCACCATGTCATTCAGAAAAAAAAGGATGTGATACCCATATTCAACTCCTCTCAGCTCCGAGTGGTGAGCTTATGGTAAGGGATTCTAATTAAAATGTGATTTGTGTCCCCAGGGTACATACTTTATAGTTGTAATTCAGCTCAGCTCAGACCACAGAAAGCTACTCAGTAAGGGAGACATTATGGCCTCACAAACGTCCAGCTGGAAGAGATTTTAGACCCTTTCTAATGGAAGTAGATGCTTTTCTTTTCTTCTGGAATTGCTTCTGAAAAGACCTCAGGGAGAATGATGTCAATGGACCATCATCCCAGGGCCAAAAGTTTTCCTTTCTAACAATAAGACCCAGGACTTCTCTAGAACCAATCAGGCAGTGTCTGGGCACTTTCATTCATGGGCTACAATTCAACCCTGAGTTAGAGGAAAGGTGAGCCGTGATGGGTTAGAAAGCCTGGGTCTGACATAGGTCGTAAATTCATATGATAACAAGTTCCCGGCCACAAATTTGGAAGATCTCCAAGGAAATGTCTCTCCAGAGTATCAAAGGGAGCCAAGAGAGATTACAACAGCTCGGACCCCTGGTGAACATGGGAAGGTGATGACTGTTCAAGTGAGTGATTTACTGGTGACCTGCAGGGAAGCCAAGAGGCAGAGATGGGGCTGACTTGGCAGGGAGGAGCCAGTAAAGGCTGCTTGAATGAGTCATAGCTGGCCATGGGCCGGAACAAATACCTAATAGTGAAGCCAGAGGAACGTGGTGTGGAGGGCAGGAGACCTGAGCTTGGTCACAGCCTGGCTGATTCTTTTCTGTATGGTCATATGCATGAGAGGCTTTGCTGAGCCTGGCTGTCCTCCATAGCATGGGAATGGGGATTAAGCCCAGAGTCAAATTTAAGACGTCTTCTGGGACTTGGCTGCAGATGTGAACGAGGGCAGCAGCTTGGGTGAGGTGATAACCGGGGCTGTGGCTAATTGAAGAGCACCCACTCCTGGCTAAAGGCTTTCAAAGGGTACACTGTGAGTCAAGCAAAGTTGTGTATCATATACCCTTGGCCTGCCTTGGCCTATGGACTGACGCCTTTTAGAAAGTCTGACTGGCCAATACCTACAGCTCTACTGGTTCTAAGTGTTATCAAGACTGTGTCCAGTAAAAATGTAATAGCTAATGCTTAAATACAAAGGAAATAGGATCAGAGGGCTATTGCATTACGAGCATGGGTCTCCTGTCCTGTCACAAGATGTCATGTCTTATGGTTTATGCTTCCAAAATTCTACAAGCAAAAGATTTTACGTCAGTTTACAAAAACCTGATTCAGAGGCAAAACTTACATGTACCACTTAGAGAGAGCACTGGTACCAGAGGTGGGCAGAGTGTTTTTGTTTGTTTTCTTCTTGCAAAGGGTAGTATGGGAAACTGCAAAACAGAAGTCTCTAACTCCACCTCTGGGGCTGCAAAGCAGGAAGGTGGAGTGGGCTTATGTTTTGCATAAGCAAGTGGGACTGGGTCTGGCACTAAAAGTGTGTTGACCCTTGATGTGTTTGTGCAATACGTGATTCACTCCTACACGCTGCTGCACAGATAGTCAGGACAAAAGCTTCTCGTCTCTCACATCTGTAAATAGACGATGTTGCATAGCCAAAGGACACTGAGACACAGAGGGCTTATGGGATCCATATAGGTCCTATCAGGAGGGACACAGAGAGCAGACACAGAAAAGGTAGGACACATGTGAGGGCCAGAGCAGAGGTCAGGGAGGGAAAAGAGATGCTATGCAGCGGATGGTAAAGATGAGGAAGGACATGAGCAGAAAAACATTGGTGGCTTCTAGAAGCTGGGAAAGAAATAGGCTTCTCTGTAGCCTCCAGAAGCACCTAGCCCCACTGCCCTTGACTTTCAGAACACATATTGTGATGAAGTATGAAGTTATGGTAAAACCTGTTATGGAAGCAAAAAAAAAAAAAAAAAAAAAAAGAAGAATAGAGATGTGGCATATGGCATTATACATTCAATTTTCTTTCTCTTTTTTCTTGAGGTATGGTCTCACTCTAGCCCAGGCTGACCTGGAATTCACTATGTAGTCTCACATGGCCTCAATTTCACATTGATCCTCCTACTTCTGCCTCCCCAGTGCTGGGATTAAAGATGTGCACCACCTCGCCAGGCAAATTTCCTTTCTAAAATCCAAAATGTATGGCACGCCCATTCTCTCTCTCTCTATCTGATTCTCTCTCTCTCAAAAAATAAATAAAAGTAGAATAAAAATGAGTAAAATAAGTAAATAAAATAAAATAAATAAAATAAGTAAAAATACAAAACCCCTCATCTTATTGGCTTACAGACCAAAGGTACATGGTTTTAAGCAGGTCCTTAACTCCCAGTTTCCCATCTATAGCATGAATATACAGTAATCTTCCCTCAGAAGGTTGTTGTGGAAGCCATGGTGACTCTGCTTCAAGAAAGGAGATATGGAGCCACAACTGTGGGAGGAGCCCATCTCAACAATGGGGGACTCACCACAGAAAGCTCTGGAAGGTGGGAAACACATCTCTGTAGTTCAGGTGCAGTGGATAAAGGTCTACCACTTCTAGGAAGCTGAATGCCACTCTTTCTAGTTCTCAGCAAACAGTTCTGTAAAACTGTGAAATCGTGGTGGATAGTTCAAAATAGTTTGCTAAAGTCACAGCAGATATCTAGTCTTCCAATATGTGTGTGGCACTAGGAATGGTAGTGTATAGATATTTTTAAATTTTATTTATTTGAGAGTAACAGACACACAGAGAGAGAAAGAGGGAGAGAGAGAGAGAGAGAGAGAGAGGGCACACCAGGCCCTCCAGCCACTGCAAACAAACAGATGCATATGCCCCCTTGTGCATCTGGCTTATGTGGGTATTGGAGAATTGAGACTTGAACCAGGGTCCTTAGGCTTCACAGGCAAGTGCTTAACCACTAAGCCATCTCTCCAGCCCAGTAGTGTATATTTTTAAATGCAGTGTAGCTGTGTTGTTCACTAATAATATAAACTTAAACATAAGTATTTAAAGTTATCATAAATAAACCAGTACATTTTCAGAAGAGACTAGTTCTTTTTCAGATTTTATTTTTATTTGTTTGTTAGAGACAGAAAGAGAGAGAGAGAGTGAGAATGGGCACTCCAGGGCCCCTAGCCACTGCAAATGAACTCCAGATGCATGTGCCACTATGTGCATCTGGCTTACATGGGACCTGAAGAATTGAACCTGGGTCCTTAGGCTTTGCAGGCATGCGTCTTAACTTCTAAGCCATCTCTCCAGCCCCAAGGCTAGTTTCTTTTTGTTTGTTTGGTTGGTTGGTTTTTCAAGGTAGGGTTTCACTCTAGTCCAGGCTGACCTGGAATTCACTATGTAGTCTCAGGGTGGCCTTGAACACATGGTGATCCTCCTACCTCTGCCTCCCAATGCTGGGATTAAAGGCGTGTGCCATCATGCCTGGCTGAGACTAGTTTAAAAAAAAAAAGTACAAGGCTATGAAAAATTTAATTGTAGGCTCTGAAAAAGAAAGGCTATGAAAGTGGGAGGAAGCTACCTCTCAAGTCCTATGATGATGCAAGCATCACCTCAAGGACCCAGCTTGCTGCTCAGAGAAGTGCATTGTAAAGCCATAACCTCCAGACTGGGAGAGGTGGCTTAGTGGTTAAGGCATTTGCCTGCAAAGCCAAAGGACCCAGGTTCGATTCCCCAGGTCCCACATAAGCCAGATACACAAGGGGGCTCATGCATCTGGAGTTTGTTTGCAGGCTAGAGGCCCTGAAACACCCATTCTCCCTCTCTCTCTCTCTCTCTCTCTCTCTCTCTCTTTCTGCTTGCAAATAAGTAAACAAATAAACATTTTTTTAAAAATTGTAACTCTTGGCTAGTTTCTAAGCTTCCACCTCCTGAGGCTCTGACTAGCCAAGACTGTGTCCATGTTCCAGTTATTATCACCAAACCTTCACCCGCAGGGCCAGTGGGCAGCTGCACTGAGAAACCAACCAAAGTTGAGAAACTTCTTGGGAAACCTAGAAAGAGAAGAAGAAGTTGCCTCACCACCAAATCCAATCTTCTGAAACAAGTTGGAGGAAGAGGAAGTACTCAATTTCAGTACATTCAAATCAACAACCATCCTGAAAAATCTTTAGATAGATAATACTCTCTAGACCAAAATCATTCTATAGCTATTCGATTGCCATGTTCACCAGACACCTTTGCCTTTCCTGTAACTTCCTTGAGGAATTCCACAAGCTGCACCAATAATTCTAGCCTGGGCATTTATTAGCCCCTCACTCCCACAAGGCCCCACTGTGCACTTTCCCTAACTGACTTTTCCCCTGAGAGCCATAGTTTGGATCTCAAATATCCCCTGAAGTCCCATATTTTGAAGTTTGGTCCCCAACTGTGGTGGTTTGATTCAGGTATCCTCCATAAACTTAGGTGTTCTGAATGCAAGGTTTGGGAATTAAAGCCTCCTGGAGGCAGTATATTGTTGGGAGTGGGCTTGTGGGTATTATAGTCAGTTTTCCCCTGCCAGTGTTTGGCACACTCTCCTGTTGCTGTTGTCTACCTGATGTTGGCCAGGAGGTGATGTCCACCCTCTGCTCATGCCATTGTTTTGCCCTGCCATGATGGAGCTTTCCCTTGAGTCTGTAAGCCAAAATAAACTTTTTTATTTTCCCCACAAGCTGCTCTTGGTCGGGTGATTTCTGCCAACAATGTGAACCTGACTGCAACAGTAAAGTTGGTACCAAAACTGGGGTTGCTGCTAGACACCTGACTGTGTGGCTTTGGCTTTTTGGAGCTGATTTTCAAGAGGAATGTGGAAGGATTTGAATGTTGGCCTAAGAGAGGCCTTGCAATGCTGTAAGTACAGCTTTGTGGACTATTCTGGTCAGAGTTGAAAGACCTGAATGCAATAAGAACTATATACTGTGAGATCTGGCTTATGAGGGTAAGAAAAAGCTTTGCCTGGACTGGGCTTGCAGCAGTTTGTGTGAGAGGCTTGCTGTTATTGCCATGTCCTGAGGGAGGAGGGACAGGTAACTAGGGGAGTAACCACCCCAGCTTCCTTCCCAATGGGCACCACTTGTGGGTGACATCTTTCCTTACCTTTCATGTGGGACAGATGTGCCTACACAGCTCTCAGCTCCACATCCTGTTGACCTCTGCCTCGTCCCTCTTGACCCAGGAGTGTTACAGTCATAAGTGACCTCATTGTCCTTTCTGGAGTCCCCATGTCACACTTTGGAAAAGTCCCTTCATTAAGTTTGCCATATGTCACTTCATCGGCTTGTGCTATATATTTCCTGCTGGAACTTCACTCACATACTCACACCTCATCAGAGATTTGCTGTAGGATCCACAGGCATGCCATCTAGTCCCTCCCTGGAATTCCATGTTGTAGCAGACCGCTTCAGGCTCCCTGATATGAACTTCCAGACCAGGCACGGTTATGGAAGGAAGGGATTTATTGAAGCTTACAGATCCAGGGGAAGTTCCATAATGACAGAAGAAGCTAGCCCAGCTTTCACAGGTCCAAGCAGAGAGAGGGAAGCCACAAGCCCAAAAGCTAAAAGCCACACAGCAAACTTCAGGAACTCTAGGTGGAACTAAGCATTTTGCATATCTTTAGATTGGAGTTTCAAACTCAGCATTACACCTTAGGGCAGGACCCTAAGATCCACCCACTGACACTGCCTTCAGCAAGATGGCTGCAGGTGCAAACTACAAACTAATAAAACACTGAATATATTTGGGGGCATCTATTCAAACTACCACACATGTGTAGATACAGTGGACTTAGCACACAGATGAGGAATCTAAAGTTTGAATAAGTTACAATCACACATCTAGCAAACAGTGACATTAAGAATGGGCCTCACTCTTGGTTTCCCACCAGGAATGAATGGTAAGACCCTATTGCTGAAGACTCCACATACTTGGGCTACAAGGTCACTGAGAAGTCCTGCTGGAGCTAAGCTGAAAGCCTCCTCCATGTGGACCAGCTGATAGAAAGCTGGAAAAAGCTATGCTACATGCAGTTCAATGAGAGAGAGAAAACACCAATGAAGATACTCAACACTGGACCTGCAAGCTCTAAATTTGGCCAGCCAGGCCAAATAAGTCAAGGGGTGCAATAGTGGCATGTCTGTTATGCGGGAAACCAACTGCTCTCTAATTGGACGGGAGGCCCACTCCATGGGAGGGAATATATCCCTGATATTGAAAACTTATGACGGGGTAGTCATGAGCCCTAGGGGTATAACATCTGCTGGTGTCTGGCTAAATGTATTTACTATGCTCACCAAACTGCCCAGTAAGCACTTCTCTTAATGTCCACACCCATGTATTAATGCTACTCTCACTTTTGGTTAGAGAAGCTTCTCTTTTCAGATGGTGGTGACCTTGGGATGACTCAGAAGGCACCATGGTGCTGAGAAGAAGGGACAGAGGAATGTTCAACACTGGAACATCTCTAACACACCTTCCAAGGCTCAGGGTCCATTGCGGAAGAGGTTGTAAAAAGAATCTCAGAGCCAAAGGAAGGGTAGGACTTCTTACAACATGCTTCTCCAGACACAAAATGGTCTGGATATCCATGACCTCGCAGTGCCTGACACTACCTACACAAGACCATCATAATAGGAGGAAAAGATGATGACATCAAAATGAACAGAGAGGCTGATTGAAAGGTGGAGGGGATATGATGGAGTGTGGAGTTTCAAAAGGGAAAGTGCAGGGAGGGAGGGAAGTACCATGGGATATTGTCTACAGTTAAGGAAGTTGTCAATAAAAAAAAATTAATGAAAAAAAAAAAAAAAAGAATGGGCCTCAGACCATTTGAACCAACCTTAACCACCATGCTCACCTGTGGCGATGATGATTCTAGACTTTCCAATTTCGACACTATTTGGTCCTCCACTGGAATCTTGACAGACACTTTCCCTCAGCACCAATTACAGCAATACACAAACCTTATTTTCCACTCCACCCCTGAGGAGAATGGTCATCATTATAGCTGTCAATGTTCCAAAGCATTAACTACAAGCAGCCTGGCTTCACCCTTTGCCAAGAAATTAAAAATATTTAGAAGTTAAAAATACTTTGCATCTGTGAGTTCTGTCCTTGGTGATAAGGAGGGAGGGAGCAGAGAAAGAGGCAGAGCGATGAGAAAGGTCTATACAGGCAGGTCAGGCTTAAATATCAAATCACTTGTAGCCACGCTTTGGTGCTCAGGGTGGCAGCCTCGTGTGTGATGAAGGCTGGCCTTTGAAATGGAGGGAGGACTGGCTTTTGCAGCAAGGGCTGCTGTCCACCAACACAGCGTGGGCTGAGATGCCCTCAGAGGGAGATTCATGCCTGCCCAATCAGAACAGCCAGAGAGATGCTTCATGTTTAAACCAGGGTCCTGTAGACCTCAGGAAACCAGCAGTGCTACAAGACATCTTTGTGGCCTCAGATATCCTTTGCAAAACCTGCTTGATCGTTTTAGGGAGATAGCCCAGCTGATCAAATGCTTGCCTTGCAAGCATGAGGACCTGAAGTCTATCCTCCAAACCCATGTTGGAAAAAAAAAGAAAAGCCAGACAGGGTGCTGCATGCTTGTAATCCAAGTGCCAGGGAGGTGAAGGTAGGTGGATCCATAAGGCTCACCAGTCTAGCCTACTTGGCAAGCTCCGGGCTATTGAGAGGCCCTGTCTCAAAAAGTGGACAGTACCTGGGCTGAGAGCTGGCTTAGCAGTGAAGGCATTTGCCTGCAAAGCCAAAGGATCCCGGATTGATTCTCCAGAACCCACATAAGCCAGATGCTTAAGGTGGCACACACAACTGGAATTTGTTTGCAGTGGCTGGAGGCCCTGGCATGCCCATTCTCTCTCTCTCCCTCCCTCCCTCTCTCTCTCTCTCTCTCTCTCTCTGCCTCGTTTTCTCTCTCAAATAAATAAATAAAATATATTTTTAAAAAAGTGAACAGTACCTGAGATTAGCATCTGAGGTTGTTCTCTGACTGCAATATGCATGTGCACACACATGCATACATATCGCACACACTCATGATTGGAACACACACACTGTTTGACTGCTCATACACATGTCTTTTAAGCTACCTTAGCCCATTCATCACCAGACCCCATCCCACGGGGATCTGGGATGGAACTGTGTGAACTTTACTGTTACTTTAAGTGAGCCCCACTATCTCTGTCCAGCCCTGGCTAACCTAAGCAAAGGGAAGCCTACTGGATGTCAAGGGGCAGTATAATGTATGGGAGACTCACACAGCTCATGGGCCCACCAGGAAAGGCTTCCATCTGGTCCTCCCTCTTGGGAGGCACTGGATTACTCAGCCAAGGGCTGACCCTCTCCATCGAGGCCTCCCTCCACCTCCTCCACAACTGGATCCAGAGCGGCTGGAACTGCATTTCTCCAGAGTTGTTCTTGATGGATGACACAATCAGTGTCAGCCCCTCTGTAAGGCCTGGAGCCTGCCTCCATGATCATCTGCACACCTTCCTCATCTCTTAGGCCAGCTACCTACTACCCTCAGCAAGGGGAGTCTGGACTAGGAAGATCAGTAGTCCAGTCTTCCTGCTCCTCAGAATGACCTTTAAAAGATCCCATATGGCTCTCAGAGACACTGGGCCAAGTGTATTCATGCCCACAAGGGAGGCTGGTATCTTGAAATGGTAGGGTATCTTGAAATCTTGTCCCCAGGACCCACATAAAGTCAGATGCACAAAACGGTGCATACATCTGGAGTTCATTTGCGGTGTCTAGAGTTCCTGTTGTGCCCATTTTCATTCTCTCTCTCCTTATAAATATATATTTTTTAAAAATTAGAAATATAGTCAACTTGGGGCTGAAGAAATGGCTTAGCAGTTAAGGCGCTTGCCTGCAAAATCAAAGGACCCCGGTTTAATTCCCCAGGACCCACGTAAGCCAGATACACAACATGGTGTATGCAGCAGGAGTTCATTTGCAGTGGCTGGAGGCCCTGGTGCACCCATTCTTTCTCCCTCTCTCTCTTTCAAATAAATAAAAATATTTAAAATATATATAGTCAAGTTGACAAGATCAGTATAACAAGGGTCCTGCTCACACAGAAACCCTGAAAACAGACCAGAGAGAAGCCTGAGGGTAGCTACAGTCCTGCTGCAAAGCTAACAGATTACTTGTCAGCCTGTCCTCCACGTGAGTAGACCACAGAGGAGCGTGACTGTCAGGTAGTGGGCACGTCAGAGGATCTTTCAGGGCTGCCATGGTACCTTCTATCTTCTAAATCGCTTATCTGTCTTCGATGCCTTTATGAGTCACAGTGACTGACAATTCTATAGCGGAGGAGAGTCCAGAGTGGTGCCCCTCCCCCATCCACACATCTAGTTGCCTCGCTCATGCGCAAAGGCTCACAGTTCAGTGTCTAACCCGCATGTGTTGGAAACATGAGGACACGGATGCAATTCCTTCCCTCGTAAATCTGACCTGGAGTTGGAGGATAACCCAGTTCCCAGAGGTTGCAGTAAATGGTGACGAACGCCGGGCAGAATTGGGTCTGGAGTGGCTATCCCTCCTTGACACATCACTCCCACCCTTGCAATGATCAGAGGCTGGACTTTGTCATGGAGTTGACAGGAGAGGAAATATTCTTCCCAAAGCCCACTCGACCCTAACAGACATTCCAGCTTCACATTAAAAAAAGAGAAAGAAGGGCTAGAGACCTGGCTTAGTGGTTAAGGCATTTCCCTGTGAAGCCAAAGGACCCAGGTTCAATTCCCCAGGACCTATGTAAGCCAGATGCACAAGGTGGCACATGCATCTGGAGTTGTTTGCAGTGGTTAGAAGCCCTGGTGTGCCCATTCTCTCTGTGTCTCTCTTCTCTGTATCTCTCTCTAGCTCTCTGCTTACAAATAAATAAATAAACAAAATAACCTTTAAAAAAAGAGAAAGAAGCCGGGCATGGTGGTGCACGCTTTTAATCCCAGCACTCGGGAGGCAGAGGTAGGAAGATCACTATGAGTTCGAGGCCACCTCAGACTACATAGTGAATTCCAGGTCAGCCTGGGCTAGAATGAGACCCTACCTTGAAAAAAAAATTAATTAATTTAAAAAAGAGAGAGAAAGAAATCCAATATCTTCTTCTATGCGCCAGGCTTCTATAAGGAAGGCAAATGACCCAGGCAACCCAAACAGCACTGTGCACCAGATGGACAGAAGTGCCAAGCGCACGTCAAAACTGCCCTTCTCCCACCCGGTCATCCATGTAGGGTTCAGAAGTGTGCAGGAGGGGGTGGGAGACACCCTCTGAGCTATTCTTTGGATTCACCAAGGGAACAGGGCAGGATGTGTGTGTGGCAGAGATTGTACCGATCCAGAGCTCAAGGGGAGAATGACATCATTACCCAGGAAATTAGCCCCTAAAAATAGTCTCTAATGAGGATATTTCTCATCACGACAAATGAAAATAACAGAGGTATTTGGAAATGCACTGAAATGTTCACAGAAGCAGTTATCGTGCACGTTGTCAGGAGTGGGTCATTTCACTGCAAATTTGGGACATAAACACTCGGGTTCCTCTAAGTGAATGCCAGGCATAAGCAGCAGCATGGGTCTTTCACTGCTCCACTCGTTCCCTCCCCACGTTCAGTAACAGTAACTTGTAACCAGAAAACCAGAAGGAAGCCCGACATTTCTCATTCGTGAGCTCACTCTACTTCTAACTTATCATCAAAGCTCCTACCTTCCACATCTTGTTCACTTTCATGATCTTGCATTTTTAAAAAGGCCAGTCTGTTGGGCTTGCCTCAAAAATGAATTAATTAGATAAATAAAAATAAAGGCCGAACCATCTCCTTAGCCTCATGGCATGTTCTTGATACGCCCTGTGAAGACTTGCCCCAGAAGCGATGGTGAATTCCATCTTATACTGGGATGGAAGGAGTTAGGGTTATAGTTAGGGTTAGAATAGGTCATGGTTAGAGATAGTGCAGTGAAGTACTATAGATTTTTTTATGAATATGACGAGATAAAAAAATGCCTTTTGCCATCCTCCTCAGCCTCCCAAGCACTGGAATTGCAGGACTACACCACCACACTTGGTTCCCTTCCACAGGATGTTTCAGACATTGGCTTTAAAGAAACAAGTACAAAGCAAGCGTAGTGGCGCACGCCTTTAATCCCAGCACTCAGGAGGCAGAGAGAGGAGGACCAATGTGAGTTCAAGACCAGCCTTGGAGTTCATAGTGAATTCCAGGTCAGCCTGAGCTACAGCAAGACCCTACCTCAAAAAGAAAGAAAGAGGGATGGAGAGATGGCTTGGTGGTTAAAGCATTGCCCATGAAGCCAAAGGACCTAGGTTTGATTCCCCAGGACCTATGTAAGCCAGATGCACAAGGTGGCACATGCACCTGGAGTTTGTTTATGGTGGCTGAAGGCCCTGGTGCACCATTATCTCTCTCTCTCTCTCTCTGAAATAAATCAAATAAATTTAAAGGAAGGAAGGAAGGAAGGAAAGAAGGAAGGAAGGAAGGAAGGAAGGAAGGAAGGAAGGAAGGAAGGGGACAAGTCACAGCTCCATATGTCCCTTTGTGACTGAGAAGTGACCTCTGTGACAAATCTTCAGGGCCATGCAAGGTTGGGTCATGGTGCCTACCACACAGGCTGGACCTGGCTGGACCACAGGAAAGGTGGTCACTTGGTGGTTACTTGAAGGCTAAGGACAAAGACCCTGGTCCCTCAGGACCCCTCATCTGAAAGTTGGGAGCTCACCAGGAAAAGTGCTGGGATCTCAGGAAACATTTGCTTGCTTGGCTTCTTTGGAGAACAGAATGCGGTAGGCAAGCAGGAGCCAGGGAGACAGTGGACCAGGCTGCCACAAAGCTCCAAGGCAGAACTGGTGGTGGTGGTGGTGGTGAAATCAAGGTGATCGTGACAGAACCTGTGCTGAGATGTGCTTGAACGTGAGTCTCATTGTGGGTGCAGAGGCAATAGGACTCGCTGATAAGTGAGTGTGGGTAAAATAAATGAGGCATGGCTGAGAAGGCTGTGGATTTAGGGTAGAGATGTCACACCATTCTGCCATTCATTCACACAAAGGGAGCTGGCTGGGGAGGGAGTGAGTCATGGCTGTCTTCTGGATGAGTTAGCCGAGCCCAGCAGGAAGCCCATGGAGATGTCAGGTAGGCAGTAGGCGGGTGAATCCAGCATGCAAGGTCATGATGTCTCTCTGGGTCTGTGTTTTAGAGTCATGAGCATGTGGATACTATTGAAAGCCAGAGGTGAAAACCCCGGTGTGGGCTGCAGATGAATGACAGGTGGGGAGGTGAGTGCTAGGGACTGAACCCTAGTTCATTCCACTAGTGTTCCAACTTGGGGACCCAGAACATAGATCCCTGGCCCCTTGGTGACCTTCATTTGCAAGCTGGGATCTTGCTTGGAAAAGTGCTGGGACGTCAGGTAACACTTGCTGGCTGGAAGGTGGCTCTTGCTTCTACATAGGGAAAGAAGCACTCTTGAACAGCCGGCTGCGTCTCTCCAGCCTGCTGCAATGTTGGTGACCAGCTGTTAGAAAAATAAGCTGCCGTTCGGTTGTATTTAACATAACTTCCTTGTCTCCACTTTGTTTCTTCATATTGGCTTATGTGCTTTGGGAAAGCCCATGAAACATGGCATAGATGTAAAATTTGTCATTCAAATTGTTCAGAAAACCTCCTTTCATTCTTGTTCTCATGTTTTAAGTAGCAAGTAACATTCCAAAGCATTTTAGAGGAAAGGATTGGGAAGATGAATGTTTAAAAAGTAGAGATGGAGCTGCAGAGATGGCACAGTGGGTAAAGCCCCCTTGCCAGCATGAGGAGTTCAGTTTGCATTCCCAGTACCCGTGCAAAGAAGCTGAGTGTGGGCTGTAATCCTGGTGCCGGGGAGGTGGAGACTGGAGGATCCTGGAGCGCACTGGCCAGCCAATCTAGCCTATTTGGTGAGCTCCAGACCAGTGAGAGACTGTGTCTCATGAAAAGGAAGACAGCATTTCCGAGGATGACATGTGAGTCACCTTCTGGCCCCCACATGCACATTTGTGCACATGAACCTGTATACCCACATGTGCCCACATATATATGAACACACATACACACATACATGCACACCATACACATGCAATAAATAAAATAAAATAAAAAATGAAATTACTTGAAAAGGTAGAAAGGAAAGTGTCTTTAAAAAAAAAAAATCATTGAGGGCTGGAGAGATGGCTTAGTGGTTAAGGCACCTGCCCGCTAAGCCTAAGAACGTCAGTTCCAATCTCCAGGTCCCACATTTAGCCAGATGCAATGATGCAAGGGCGCAATGCCGCACTTGCCCAAAAGGGGGTGCATGCATCTGGATTTCATTCACAGCGGCTGAGAGGCTGCTGGCGTGCCCATTCTCTGTCTTCCTCTCCCTCTCTCTCTCTTTGTCTCTCTCTGTGTCTCTCTCCAAAAAAAAAAATCATTGAGTGGTAGCCACCCAGTTAAACTTTTCCCACACATACCATGATGAAAAGAGTAAAAAAAACAGAAAAGAGAGAGACAATGGCTAGCATTTATTGTTATGGTACACATCATCTCGTTTTATTTTTTCCAGCTCTAGGACTACATGAATGCTATCATGGGAGAAGCTGAAGCCCAGAGAGATGAGTCCCAGACATGGTAGAAAGAGCCAGAGCTGGAGTATGAGCCAGGTCAGGCAGGACGAGGGCCCTCCACTCGTCCTTTCATCCCCCTGCTTCATAATCGCCCCGCATGCTGATTCTGTGCCCTATGGGCTTGCTTTTGCTGCCAGCAGAGAGGGTGCAGCACCATGCAGCCTGGCCTCCATTCTGAAGATAATCTGGGCTCTCGCATGGGGAAGCGGGGCACACTCACCCTTGACCAGGTTTCTAGTTCCGCCTTGTCCTCCTCTGGGACCACTGCTCCCTTACCTTCTCGCCCTAGCTGTACCTGGTAACCACATTCCTATGGAACATCTGCAATGATGGCCACACAACACCCTAACTCTGCATGACCATAGAAATTCTCCCTGGTGGCCACTCCCCAATTACAAGACCGCCTAAGCTTGCACTTATATCTTTTTTGTTTTTTGGGGCAGGGTCTCACTCTAGTTCAGACTGACCTGGACTTCACTATGTAGTCTCAGGTTAGCCTCGAACTCATGGTGATCCTCCTACCTCTGCCTCCCAAGTGCTGGGATTAAAGGTGTGCGCCACCAGGCCCGGCTTGTGCTTGTATCTTTAAACCCAACTAAAAATCTCCCCATAGAATCCCAGTGTGGTGGCCCACTAATCCCAGCACTCCAGTGGCTGAGGCAGGAGGCTAGTGAGTTCAAAGCCAGCTTGGGCTACATAGTGGGACACTTCTCAAAAAAAAAAAAAAAAAAAAAAAAAAAAAAGGACAAATAGGAACCCTATTTGAACAATATCCTGGGACCACTGGTCCATAGTGCATGCTCCCTCCTCTCCCTCTGTTTGTCTGTCTCTCTCTCTCTCCTCCTGGTCCCTGCTGTGTATGACCTTCAAGCATGTCATGACCCCCAGAGTTTGTAATTACTGAAGCCCTTTAACTTTCACATTCTGCTCCTATCATCCAAGTGTATTCCCAAATTCAACCTGAAAGGGAAGCTGCTAGGAAGGGTCAACAGACCCAGGCAGATGGGCCTCTTCTGGTGCTCTTCTGCCTTGCAGTCAGTGCCTGCTGGGAATAGAAGCTCCCAGAATGTCTGCCAGAGAAGCTGGAAGTTTCCAACAAACACAGCAGTGACAACTTACCCCAGTAGAGTGACACTGTGGTGCCCACCTCCATTCTGCAGATCAGACTGGTTGCTGTCCCTTCAAAGTAGCTCCACACCCGCATGCCTTCTTTCCCAGACCAGGAGCCCTGAGGGGGGAAACAAGAGTAAATCAGGCCTGTTATTTCAGCTGCTCAGGAGTCTCAGGTAGGAAGATTGAAAGTTCAAGGTCAGCCTGGGCAACTTAGTGACATCCTATCCCAAGATAAAGAGTAAAGGGCGGGAAGTGGCTCGGCAGTTAAAGGCACTTGAATACAAAGCCTGACAGCCTAGGTTTCATTCCTCAGTACCCACATAAAGCCAGATGCACAACGTAGAGCATGTGTCTGGAGTTTGTTTGCAGTGGCTGGAGGCCCTGGCGTGCTCATACTCAGTCTGTCTGCCTCTTTCTCTCTGTCTGTCTCTCATAAATAAATAAATAAATAAATAAATAAATAAATAAATAAATAAAATATTAAAAGATAAAAGTAAAAAAAAAGGCTAGGGATAGAGGTCAGTGGTACAGCACTTGTCCAGCATTCATGAGGTCCTAGGTTCAATCCCCAGAACTGGGAGGGAGGGAAGGATGGAAAGAAGAAGGGGGGGGGGAAGGAGAGAGGGATGAAACATCTTGTTGGCTTAAACTCTTACCTACTCTTTACCAGGGAGGGACTGTGGAGGCCACAGAGGATGAGGTTCCCAGTGCTGGATAACAGGTCAAGACGAGGATCCCAGGCCTCAGCCCTGGACGGCAGAGGAGAAGTGGAGCCTGGAACTCAGCATCAAGAGTCCAGTTCTATGTAGGCCATTCCCAAAGGCTCATTCTTGGTGAGGCATGTTTGCAGAGGTTTAAAAATCTGCCTCTTTAGTTCTCCTACCCTTTGAGTATCAGCCAGCCTTAGAGATTCATCTCTAGCAAAACAGAATGTGGCCGAAGTTATGCTGAGTGACATCCCAGCTAGGTTAGAAAATATGAACCAAATTCCACCTGGTTCAGAACACTGGCACTTCACTTCTGTGAAGAAATCAAGCATGGGGAGACATGGGTAGGCTTGTCAATAAACTGCAACAAGCCAGGTGTGGTGGCGCACGCCTTTAATCCCAGCACTCTGGAGGCAGAGGTAGGAGGATTGCTGTGAGTTCGAGGCCACCCTGAGATGACATAGTGAATTCCAGGACAGCCTGGGCTAGAGTAAAACCCTACCTCAAAAAAACAAGAAAGAAAGACAGAAAGACAGAAAGACAGAAAGACAGAAAGACAGAAAGACAGACAGAAAGAAAGAAAGAAAGAAAGAAAGAAAGAAAGAAAGAAAAAGAGAGAGAGAGAGAGAAAAATGGCAACAACAGAGGTCCCAGCCAGTAGTAGCATCTACAGCAGACATATTAGATTAGTGGGGGGGGCCTTGAACTGAGCCCCCTCCCAGTCTCATAGTCATTCTAGCACTGACATGTCATCAGAGGGGTGCTGTTTTTGCTGAGAACTGTCCATAGATGATTTGTTTTAAGATATCAAGTTTTGAGACAATTGCCACCAAGCATTCGAGAATCATAATCATTGGTTCTTTGGAGCCAGGGGGACCTCCTGCTCGCCTGGCCCTGGCTACAGGCACTGGGTCAGCTGTGGCTTTCTCTTTCTCCACAAAGTCTGCTCTGGACAACCTGCTTCGTGGCTTTTTGCTGCTAAATCCCTGTGCCCAGAGGCTGTCCCTTGGAGACTGTGTGTGTGTGTGTGTGTGTGTGTGTGTGTGTGTGTGTGTGTGTGTGTATCGGGGTGTGCATGTTCACATGTGTGCATGTGTGGAGGCTAGAGGACAACCTTGGGGTCCACCTCTTTTTGAAATAAGGTGATTGGGTTTCTTGCTGGACTGGAACTCACCAATCAGGCTAGACTGGCTGGCCATGCACTCCAGGATTCCCTGTCTCCACTAATTACCAGCACACACCACCACACTGGGTTTTTCTACATGGGTTCAGGCAATAGAACTCAGCCCCTCTTTTCTGTGAGATGAGCATTTTACCAAATGAGCCTCCACAGCCTCCCTAGCTGCTTTTATTGGTGCCCATAGCTTGTGCAAGACTGGTATAGCTTTACTCAGCACATACAAGGCTCTAGAGTTAACAGGCTGCCTCAGGCCTCCTGGCATCACCTCCCCCATGCCTTGGGGATGCTGGTCCAGAGATGGACAACTTTGGACAGAAGAAGGAGTGCTGTTTTACATCCCACCATTACCATCAAATGTAGATCCCACTTCTTCCTGACTTCTCTTCTATCCATGCACATGTCCTTACGACAGAAGGGACCCTGTCAGAGTGTCATCACCCACTAGCCCTGCAGGGAAGCGGCAGGTCCTAGTAGTTTGTGTTTCTCAGAATTTGAACCGAGGAGCTTCCGGCACCATGGCTGCCCTGGATCTTGTGCAAGGCTGGCTCTGTCTGACTCTAGGGCAGGGTCTGCCAACATGCACTGTGCAAGGCCAGATAGTTGACATCTCAGGCCTGGCAGACCTTCAAGATATGTCTCAGCTGCACAGCAAGAAGGCAGCTCTATACCGTGCAGGCGAGAACGGTGCAGCTGCATGTCAATAAGACTGTCATTACAGAACCCATGGTGAGCAGGTTTGGCCCCAAGGACCATACTTCACCGGCTCACCTTAAGGGACTTCATTCACAGGGCTCCACACAGTCAGATGCCATGGTTCTGCTGCCAACTCTGTGGCTTTAAAATATGTGTGTGCTTATGTGTGCGTGCTTGTGTGTGCATGTGCACAAGTTCATGCACATGGATACCGGTGGACAATTTCAGGTGTCATCTTCAGAAACACACCACACACTTCTTTTTGAGACAGGCTCTCTCATTGGCTTGGAGCTCACCAATCAGGCTAGATCCTCCTGTCTCCATCTCCCCAGAGCTGTGATTACAGACACACACACCTAGACACTTGGCCTTTACACTGGTACCTGGGATCTAAATTCAGGTTCGCATGCTTGCAGCCCCTCTGTGGGATTTAATCTGGGTAAAAGATGAACAATTCCAACAAGTGCCTAATGCATCCTGCAGGAAGGTTTTCCAAGAGGCAGCAGAGCCTTTTGTGGCAAGACTGGGATGTTCCTTTCCCTTTAAGGAAATTTTCTGAATGTTCTTCTCTCTCTCTCTCTCTCTCTCTCTCTCTGAAAAGAAATGTTTTGAACCTCAACTATACATCAGGCATTCATGGTGCCCTGGGAATACAGTGGGCAGTGAGGCAGATATAGCTTTAGTCTCTGCAAAATCGTGGGGAAGGTAGTCTGCACACAAGGGGATGGATGAGTCTTGAGACCGGGGAAACTCAGAGGTCTTAGAATGCTCTCAGGGGAGCTAAGCCAAGCTAAGATGTGAGGAGGAAGCTGAAATCCAAAGGATCGAGAGGATGAAGCCAGGCCAAGGTGGGAGACACACGCTGCGGGCAGAGGGGGCCACATGCATAGAGGACACACAGCATCATGACAAGGGTGAGCCACAGACCTGGCCATGTCTCTCTTAAGTCTGTCCCTAACATCAAGCCTACATAGCCCTACTGTGTGGTCACACAGAGTTTAAAAATTTATTAACTGCTTGCCCAAATTAGAAAGTCAAGAAATTTCAAATAAAATCCATACCTCTGGTTTTCTCCATTAAAAATCTTGACTCCTGATGCTGAGGAAAATGACTTCATCAGTAAAGCACTTGCTGTGCAAATATGAGGACCCGAGTTCAAATCCCCGTCACCCAGATAATTGACCGACCGATGCAGCTGCCTGCCTGTAATCCCAGCACTTGGGAGGTTAGACTAGCAGAATTAGTAAACTCTGGGTTCAAGTGAGAGACCCTGTTTCACTAAATAAAGTGGAAAGCCATTGAGGAAGACACCCATTGTCAACTTCTGGCCTCCACAAGCGCATGCACACATGGGTGCCCACACATATGCAAGCACACACCACACACACCCCCCAATCAAAGTAAACAACATTTATTAAAAATATATTGGGCCAGGTGTGGTGGCGCACACCTTTAATCCCAGCACTCACTCGGGAGGCAGAGATAGGAAGATCACTGTGAGTCTGAGGCCACCCTGAGACTACATAGAGAATTCCAGGGACCTGAACTAGAGAGAAACCCTACCTCGAAAAACATTATATATATATATATGGCTGGAGAGATGGGTTAGCAGTTAAGGCATTTGCCTGAAAAGCCAAAAGACCCAGGCTCAGTACCCACATAAGCCAGATGCACAAGATGGTGTATGTGTATGGAGATCATTTGTAGTGGTTAGAGGCCCTAGTATGCCCATTCTCTCTCTCTCTCTCTCTCTCTCTCTCTCTCTCTCTCTAATAAATGAATATCACAAACACACACACTCCTGATAATTCCTTCCCAGTGACAGCTTGGAGCTGCTGGCATCTGCCCCTTAAATGGACACACATTTCATTTTTGTCCCAGTCCCACCAATCCCCATTTACTTTGCACCAGGTTAGACTTATCCACATATTTTCTCTATATGACTGAGGCAGGCATCAGAGTTTGGGAGTCTAAGTGTCACATAGATCTCATCCTGCAAAGAAAGAAGTGGGTTTGAGAGAACAGGAGAGGACACAAATGTGTCATAGTAATAATGACACTTTCTGAGTCCCTTGGACTCTGCCACCCAATCCTATCCCGATGGACACTGAGGAGGAGCAGGAGGCTGGCTTTTCACTAGGTTAAGGCTCTTCCTCCCAGAAAACCAATTCACAACTCAGTGGCAATTCTGCAAGGCAGTTTGTGAAGGTATGTTCCAAAGAACACTAGACCCAAATCATACTGGCATGTGATCTCAGGATATCTGAATGGGGAGCACTGGGTGTCATAGGTTTGGGTTCCACGAGTCTGACCCTGACCCAAGGGCCAGGGTGGGAAGGGCTGGTTTTGCTGAAGTTCTGTGGGAAGACCTTCAGGTTCAGCTCAGAGTTGCCCAAGCCTGGACACCATGTTGGCAACTAGGCAAGAATTAACCCTGCAGGAAACAAATCTCCCCATATGTTTGCTGGGAAAGCCTGGGGAAATCACGGGAGGGACAGAGTCAAGGAGAAGGTATATGAGGAAGTGACCCACGGAAGCCTGCCCAAGTCAGCTACCTCAGGCGATTCTCAACACCTATAAAGTTGAAAACGTTGATTGTTTGCCTGATCTCTCCCTTTTCCTTCAATTCCTGCAGATCCCAATCAGAGAAGCCCTGCTCTTCAAGTTGGGACCAAATGGGTGGAAATGGCCGGGGGGGGGGTGAGGAAAGTTCCTTTGGTTCTCAGCTAAACACTGCCATGATTTTTTTTTTTAAATCTAAGGGGATGGTTAGGTGGTAGAGTACACACTGCATGAGTGAGGCCATGGATTTGATCCCCAACACCATATAAAAAGAGGGGTGGGGGAGAACATAAAAGAAAAGGGAAAAGAAGAGGGCGTATGGAAGGAAGCCAGGGGGACTGGACTCCAAGCTTTTGGGGCATTCCCAGACCAGCACCACAGCCTGCCCTGGACCTAGAGGTTCAGTGCAGAATATCCACAGAAGTGAAAACCCAGCTTGATGATTCCAGAATCAGAGACCTTCATGGTTCCCGAGAGCTTTCCAAGGGTAGTCCTTTCCAACTCTTCCCTCTTGGCAACTTGAATATCCTCCTCTGACTTGCAGAGTAAGCCTCCTTGACGATCCTTTCCAATCATATCAGGGAATTTTCATACATTGGAACTTTAACATGAGTGACTCCATTTTGATATTTAGTCTGGTCTGTGGAAGTCCAGTGAAGGAACTTAGCCTACTGAAACAATAGCTATAGCATGTATTTAACATTATCATTATCATTCTTGGAATTTATTTTACTGTAAACTTCCATAGCTTAATATTTTTAAACATTTTTTATTTAATTAATTTATTTGACAGAGCAAATGAATACAGCCACTGCAAAGATACATGCGCCCCCTTGTGCATCTGGTTCACGTGCGTCCTGGAGAATTAAACCTGGGTCCTTTGGTTTTTCAGGCAAACACCTTGACCGCTAAGCCATTCCTCCAGCTCCCATAGCTTAATATTTAATACGCATATTCAACCACCAGCTCACAAATTCTCTGGAAATTAACCACCAGCTCTTGCACGCTGGTACAACCTACCCCAGCACATTCCAACAGGGACAGAAAGAGCCCTACCTATGGAAACTGGAGAAACATGCTGGTCTCTCTCTCTCTAGCAAAGGGTGCTGAATTGTAATTGTTTCCTCGAATTCTTGGAGACTTTAAAGGTATCCTAAAGCCCTTCATGGGTTCTGGAAGGCTCCTGGTTGCCTTCCGCACTGAGAGTATCTTGAGATCTTGTGGGAAGAAGGGAGGGAAAAACCAACAGTGTCCCAGAAAAAAGAGATTTACTGCCCCTCTTTCCTCCCCATCTCCAACTCAAGTGAACAATTCTCTTGTCTCAATTTGTCACCAGACACCAGCCCTGAAGGCCCAGGGAAGCACCGCATCCCGCATCCCCGGCAACACCACGCTCTTAATCTCACTCTGCAGCTGCTGGGGCCCACGGCTGGTACGGTCTTATCAGAAGCTGGTGACGGCCAAGACAAGTCAAAAGAGGAAACAGAGGTGTCTTATCTGTCTTCCGTGCATCAGGCTGAAAGGTGAGCTCTGTGCTCCCAGGGAAGGGCAGTCTTGTCACTGTGGCTAGAAACAAGAGGAAATAAAGTCGCTGCCCTTAGCTGAGGGGGAAGAAGAAGAGAATCTGTGTGATTTAGAATCATTCACACAACACAGCCCTGGGAAGTGGATGAAATGATTATTCTCACTGTGCAGAAGAGAAAAAAAAAAAGACGCTCAGGAAATTAACTCTCTTGAGGTTGCTCAGTGAGGGAGGCAGACGAAAACGCAGGTTTATCAGGTGTAACCATCGAGCATCTATCATCCTCCTTCATTGAATCCTCTTGTCAGCCATCATGCCCACTTTAGAGGTGAGGAGGTGGGTGCTCCGCTAGACTCTCGGAGCCTCAGCAGGGGTAGCAAAGACTCTGCTGGCTCCTGCTGACTGAAGCGACACCCCGGTGAAGGGTTGCAGGCCTGCTGTGAGAGGGCATGGATGCCTGCAAAAGGACAGGAGCAGAAGGGGGGTGCAGACAGGCAGGGTGGGGATTTAAAATCATCATCAAGAAAGGATAGCGAGGGTGTGGGTGTGCATCTGCAGGCACAGCTGGCCAGTTGCTCTTGTTCCGAGTGGGAGACGTGAAAGTGGGAGAGCAGAGAACAGAGAGAGAGAGAGAGCAATACCAAAGCATTACAGCTCCCAGGACTTCCAGAGAGGACCTCCCAGAAAGTGATCCCCTTAGTTCCCATGACAACCCGGCCAGAGGGTGGAGAAGAAGGTCAAGAGTGACAGCAGTTGCAGTCACTACCACTGTCCTCCATTATCCAGCTGGTACCCAGCGGTAACCATAGCAACCTCTGGTGGGAACCACCATTAAAGATGATGTTTATCCAACCTAGTAGGTGGAGCTTACAGACCGCCATGCCACACCAGGAGCCACCCCTCAGGAGACAACTCCATGCCTGTGTGGCCTTGCTCATGTAGCTCTCCACATCTTAATCCAGTTCTAAGATAGGAGCAAACCTCGGGCCAGTGACCTCACTTCTCTGAGCCACAGAGTCCTCTCTTGCTCCGGGAAGCATTCGATAATGACCATGGGTGATGACAATGCCATTCTTCCAGGCCTGGGCTATGGGAATCATTCAAGAAAGGTACTCAGCCAGACGTGGATGTAAGCTCTTGAGGCTAACACAGCCAACTGCCCTCCCTAGACCCCTGAGCCCTCGCCTGGAGAAGGCTGTCCTGGCATCTGCATGACTGCATATGTATCCTAAGAGCTGGGTGTGGAGTTTGAACACAGGCAGTTTATTTGGGTGGGAGGGTCATTCCCCAAAGCATGGCAGGGGTGGAAGAGTGAGCTGGGCAGGCATGGGAAGGGGAAGGAGAAGCAGAAACAAAATCATCTCATGGGCTCCCTGCTACTCCGAGCCCTGAAAAACCTCGTAGAACATGTCCCTGAATGGTCTCGCAAGGAAAAAGGAAGTTGGAGAAATCTCCCAGAGACTGATATCCCACAGGTTATGGCTTCAGCATGAAACGTCTTCCCCCACAGGAGCTTGGGGAGATGGCTCGATGGATAAAGTGTTTGCCATCAAGCATGGGAACCAGAGTTTGAATCCTCAGAATGCACATAATTATAGTCACTTGTCATCACAGCCCTCGGGAGGAAGAGATAGAGGATCCCTAAACAAGCTGGCTGGATAGATAAGCTGAAGGAGCAAGTTCTGGGATCCACTGAGAGACCCTGTCTCAGGAAGTGAACTGGCGGGCACTGGGATTATGAGTGCACGCCAATATGACCAGCTTTTGAAAACCTACCTTACATGCATTCTGGGGATAGAACTCAGGCTGTCATGCTAGCAAGGCAAGTGCTTGACCAACTGAGCTCCCAGCTCCTAGGATACTTTTTAAAGGGTTAGATGGTAAATATTTAGGGCTTTTGAACCGTTTCTTTTACAACTACTCAGCTCGGGCCTTGTACGGTGACAGCAGCCATAAATGGATGTGGCTAGGTTCAAATAAAACTTTATAAAAATAAGAAGTGTGGGCTAGAGAGATGGCTTAGCGGTTAAGGCATTGGTCTGCAAAGCCTAAGGAACCAATGTTCTACTCTCCAGATCCCTCGTAAACAGGATGCACAAAGGTGAGGCAAGCGCAAAGTCACACATGCCCACTAGGTGGCACAAGCATCTGGAGTTTGATTGCAGTGGCTGAGGCCCTGGTGTGCCAATTCTCTCTCTCTCTCTCTCTCTCTCTCTCTCTCTCTCTAAAATAAAATAAAATAAAATAAAATAAAATAAAATAAAATAAAATAAAATAAAATAAAAGTGGCTGATCTGGCCCATAGTCATACTCTGCTAACCTGTGGGACATAACGTGGAGCACAATTCCTGACACATAATAGGTGCTCAATCGTTGCCATTATCACTGCCACAGCTGAGAACAAACTCAAGCAAAAGTTCTTGATCACTTAGGTAAGTGTCCACATTGTCCCTTTCTGTGTTCTCTTCAACCATGCAATGCACAAATCTGTGTCCACGTCCTTACCACAGCCAGTCCTGGGTATGCCAAGAAGGACCACTTGCTGGCAGCATCACCACACCCAGGAGTCTGGGGAAAATGCTGACTCTTAGGCCTCACTTCATAGCAGTTGACAGAGACAGAATCTGGATTTGAACATGAGCACGGGTGACAGCTGTGTCCACTCCAGGTGAAAAGTCACATCCTGGCCTGGTTTCTCCAACATGCAACACCTCTCCTGGCCCAGCTACACAGCCAATGCCCGGGCTCCTCTGTGCTGTTCACCAGCAACATCTAACCTTCACATCCTCCAAATGAGGTGCACTCCACCCAGAAGCCCCAAGGTCAGGGCGCTGTTCATGTGGAATCCCTGGGTGGCATCTTCAGAAACATTCCCAGTACCTCTGCTCAGTCAGAACACCCTGCACCCTGCCTCCTATGTATGCCCTCTGGGCTTCCTGGACAGGTGGTGCCTTTACCCGCTTCTCTGCCTCAGACATTCCACATACACAAATTGTCCAGCTCAAGTATCCTTCTAGAAATGGCCAGCACTGTGTGGTGCAGGACAGTAGGCATGTACTCATGCCAACTGCTGAATTCTTGAAATGTCCTCTGAACCTAGGCACACAGAATGGCCATGTGACACACTGAACTTCCAAGGCTCAGTGGGAGAAAAGGAGCAGACTTCCTCATTCATAATTTTTGCTCTGAGTGTGGTGACATGGAATCCCAGCACTCACGAAGCTGAGAAAGAAGGATTGCCATGAGTTTGAGGCTAACCTGAACTACACAGTGAGTTCCAGGCTAGCCTGTACTACAGAGTAATACCCTGTCTCTAAATTTTAAAAATTATAATATTTAAAAATAAACTAGTTTCTAGGGGGCTGGAGAGATGGCTTATCAGTTAAGCACTTGCCTGTGAAGCCTAAGGACCCCGGTTTGAGGCTCAATTCCCCAGGACCCACATAAGCCAGATGCATGAAGTGGTGCATGTATCTGGAGTTCGTTTGCAGTGGCTGGAGGCTCTGGTGAGCCCATTCTATCTATATATATCTGCCTCTTTCTCTGTCTGTCACTCTCAAATAAATAAATAAATAAAAATTTAAAAAATAAAAATAAAATAGTTCTGGGCTGTAGAGATTGCTTAGCAGTTAAGGCATTTGCCTATAAAGCCAAAGGACCCAGGTTCAACTCCCCAGGACCCATGTGAGCCAGATGCACAAAGGGGCACACACATCTGGAGTTTGTTTGCAGTGGCTGGAGGCCCTGGAGCAGTATCTAAAAGTTTGTTTGCAGTGGCTGGAGGCCCTGGAGCTAAGGACCCATCTCTCTGCACAAGGGTGTGCACGCATCTCTCGTTTGCAGTGGCTCTCTCTCTCTCTCTCTACCTCTCTCTCTCTTCTCTATTTATATTTAAAAACCAACCTTCCTTAAAAAAAAAAAGCATTTGTTCTCTCTCTCAAATAAATAAATAAAATATTTAAAAATAAAAAATAAAATAAAATAGTTTCTAAATACCACCCCATGTTGAAACATTTCAAATCTAATAGGTAAAAACAATTAAGTTCACTTGTTCCCTTTTCTTTTTTGAATGTGGTTACTAGAAATGAGTGTGTGCATGTGCATGTGCGTGTCAAGGCCTCTCCAATTTTTTTCTAGACAAGGTCTCTCACTAGCTTGGACTCACCAATGACACTAGAATGGCTGGCCAGTAAGCCCTAGGGATCTGTTGGCCTCCACCTCCCTGGCTCTGGGATTACAGGCCTGTACCTCCATGTCTGTCTTCTGCTTTTTGAAGTGTGTTCTTGGTATCAAATGCAGGTCTTCATGCTTGCAAGGCAGATAGATATTTTACCTACTGAGCTATTTCCCCAGCCCATGGTTACTAGAAACTTTCGAATGACATATGTAGGCACCTTGTAGTTCTCTAGTACAGCCCTGCTCTTGCAGGACAGGATAAAGATTCAGAATGCAGTTACCAGCTGCCTGTGGTCCATTCAAGTAAACATTATTCTGATCCTTATTAAACTGGAAAGGAAGATCTTATTTAAGATCATTACAAGCAGGAAATTATGACAGGTGAGAGATTGGGACTCAACACAGAATGCAGCCAGGATGAGAGGAGATTTCTGCCAAGCAACAGATAAAGAGAAAGAGGCAGAGAGAGAGAGCGAGAGAATGGGCGCAACAGGGCTTCCAACCACTGCAAACGAACTCCAGATGCATGTGCCACCTTGTGCATCTGGCTTATGTGGGTACTGAGGAATGGAACCTCGAACTGGGGTCCTTAGGCTTCAAAGGCAAGTGCTTAACCTCTAAGCCATTTCTCCAGGCCCAGAAGAAGTTTTATTAATTAATTTTTTTTGAGAGAGGGCATGCATGAGAGAGAGATAAAAAGAGACAGAGACAGAGAAAGAGGGAGAGAATTGGTGTGCCAGGGCCTCAGCCATTGCAACCTCACTCCAGACCCTTGCACTACCTAGTGGGCATGTACAACCTTGTGCTTGCCTCACCTTTGAGCATCTGGCTTACGTGGGATCTGGAGAGTCAAACATGGGTCCTTGGGCTTTGCAGGTAAGTGCCTTAACTACTAAGCCATCTCCAGCTCTGAAGAGGTATTTTACATAGCTTGTCAAGACCCTTGTCTCCTCCAAGCTGAAAGCCTCACTCAGAAGCTTCTAGAATTAATGGTGGCTGCATCAGTCCACAGGTGTGGGGAAGAAGCTGTGCCCCAGTACTGAGGTTCCAGTGCAACCTTAGAGACCTGTGTTTGTGTATAGTGTTCCCCAGAAGCTTCTAGAAAGGAGACAACAGTCCTTTATAGGTGAACACCTCGTGAGGGGCTAAGGGTCCTTCTTGCCATGTGCTTCACTCTTCTGGAAGTGCTTTTCCTCAGCCAGCACCTGGCAGCTCACACATTTCCTGAGGAGTCCTTGCACTGGCAGGAGCTGGCTTCCCTCCAGCCTCCCCCAAGCACAGTGGCACAGATTGGCAGCAGATGAAGCATCCTGGCCCCCCTGTCACCCGGTCAGACTTCCAGGGCACCCAGCCTGCATGCTCCTAGCTTCCATCATCGAGGGGGGGTCTGTCTTTTCATACGTTTCTGTGGCCACTGTGCTAATAAGTGGGACCCCAGCTGAAGCGTCCTCTCAGAAACAATGACTGCTCAGTTCCATCCAGGCACAGTTTGCCATGAGTCCTCCGATCTCCTTAACCCCTGAACCTGGAGATCCCTTCGCACCAGGAGTGAATTACCTTTATTTCCAGACATGGCTTTGCTCATTTACCATGCGCTTCATAAAAATAGCCAGAAAACAAAAATAAAATAAATAAAATAAAATAAAATAAAATAAAAAGGCTGCAGAGATGGCTTAGCGGTTAAGGCGCCTGCCTGCTAAGCCTAAGCACACTGGTTCCAATCTCCAGGTCCCACATTTAGCCAGATGCAGTGATGCAAGGGTGCAATGCTGCACTTGCCCACAGGGGGGTGCACGCATCTGGAGTTCGTTCATAGCAGCTGAGAGGCTGCTGGTGCGTCCATTCTGTCTCCCTCTCCCTTTCCCTCTCTCTCTCTCGCTCTCTCTTTCTCCAAAAAAAAAAAAAAAACAGAGTTTGGGGCTATTTGCTGGAAACCAAGAGTTCACCCCACCCCATCCCCAAAGCTTCATATAGCTTTGGCAGAGCAGCTAGCCACGTCCTTGAGTGACAACCGACATTGACTGTGCAGTTAGTAAGGGTTAAAGACCCATAGGAAGATCACTATTTAACCCTTTCCAGGAGCCTGGGTCCTGCATGGAATCTCATTTGCACAAGAGACATCTGAAGCCCAGAGAGGTTAAGCAACTTACCCAAGGGTACTCAACCCACATGTGATGGAGTTGGAACTTGAAGTTTCTTTGAAGCCAGCTGGGTCACCCATGGTCTCTTTAATTGGGCCGGGGATAGTGTATGGCATGTGAATCACAGGATACTGACAAAAGCATTGTACTTGGAGAAGTTGCCTGTTGACACAAGCGCTGTGTGTGTGACTATTTTGAACCTCAGTGCTTATTTTAATAATCCCAAAATTTATTTTTAGTTATCCACACTGTTTTATTCATGTGGATAAAAGGACAGAGAATTTCACTTCACATTGCATAGCTCTGTTACCAAACAGCATATTAAACCAGAGGGGAAGTGGCTAGGGCTCCTGCCATTGCTAAAATAGCATTTAAAAAAAAAAAACATAGCTAATTCTTTTATACAAGGACTTAGACTTATTAGCCCAGAATAGTGTTGACTTTCACATGTTAGAATCACAGGGATAATTTTAACAGCGGGGTGGAGAGATGGCTCAGTGGGCAAAGCACTTGCTGCATAAGTATGAGGACCTAAGTCTGAATCCCCAGCACCACATAAAATGCCAGGCGTGGTGCAGTGCGCCTGTCTGTAATCCCAGCAACGGGGAGACGTGGAGGTGGAGACAGGTGAATCTCTGGGTCTTACTGGCTAAGCTAGTCTAGTTGAGTCAGTGAGCTCTAGGTTCAGCAAGAAACCTTCTTTCAGAATAAGGTGGACAGTAACTAGGAAAGACATCTGATATCTGCCTTTGGCCCCCACACACAGATATACACACATGTGCCCTACACCACACATACAGACATGCACACACCTGCAGGGAGAAAAAACAACTCAGAACCTTGATACTGAAGCTTTACCCCAACAGACCAATTATATCAGAACAAGAGTAGTGTCAAAGCTCCAATGGTCAGTATGGTTGAAAAGCGAATTTTTATCATAAAGCAAATTCTAGCCGTTCCCTGATAATCTGGTTTGCATTGCACAGTTCCGCCTCCCTCTGCTTCCACCCTCTGCATTTGTACTCACACTCAAGGCCACCTCTGGATTCAGGCAAGAGGAAGGCAGAAGGAAGGATGGAACGGTGTGATGCCTGCCTGCTGTGGATTGAATTGTCTCCCACTGCATCTGTATGTCGAAGTTGAACCCAATGGGACTCTGCTTGGGACAGGGTCTCAGAAGGCAATTAACATTAAGTGAGACAACAGTGGGATTCTAACTAATGTAAAAGGGGTCTTTCTCCTGCCCCATCACACACAGTTCCTCACTTTCTCCTGCATGAGGATGCAGCAGGCAGCAAAGCAAGACGAGAACCCTTAGTGTGACGTGGCTGCCACCCTGCCCTTGGACATGCCCTATGACAGTAAACGGCTTGAGCCCAGTGTGTGCTCTGTGGCACTGAGTGGTGAAGGCTGTTATGAGTCCACAGCCTTTCCCTGCTTCCCAGAGGCCCCAGCAATGCTTCTGGCTCTGTTTCATTGGCCAGACTGTTCTATCGCCTTGAGCTTACTGGCAAAGGGCAAAGTTCATTGTCACTCTCGACACAATCAGGGCTCTATGACAAAGGACACAGGAAAAGCCTACTCAATGACAACTAACAGCATCTTGCCTGGTGTGCATGGGGGAAGCCAGAGGAGAGGAGAGGAGAGGAGAGTGAGAGAGAGGAGAGGAGAGGAGAGGAGAATGAGAGTAGAGAAGAGGAGAAGAGAGAAGGGGAGGGAAGAGGAAGAGAGGGGAGGAGAGGAGAGGAGAGAGGAGAGAGAGAGAGAGAGAAGAGATGAGAGAAGAGGAGAGGAGAGAGAGGGGAGAGGGAGGGAAGAGGAAGAGAGGGGAGGAGGAGGAGAAGAGAAGAGAGGAGAATGAGAGAGAGGGGAGAGAAGAGGAGAGGAGAGAAGGGGGGGAGCAGGGAGAGAGAGAAGAGAGAGGGGAGGAGAGGAGGAGGAGGAGAGGAGAGAGGAGAGAGAGGAGAGGAGGAGGAGAGGAGGGAGAGGAGGGGAGGGGAGGGAGGGAGGGAGAGGAGAGAGGAGAGGAGGAGAGGAGAGGAGAGGAGAGGAGAGAAGGAGAGGAGAGGAGAGGAGAGAAGGAGAGGAGGGGAGGGGAGGGGAGGGGAGGGAAGGGAAGGGAAGGGAAGGGGAAAGGAAGGGAAAGGAAGGGGAAAGGAAGAGAAAGGAAGAGAAAGGAAGGGAAGGGAAGGGGAGGGGAGGAGAGAATGAGAGGAGAGGAGAGGAGAGGCTTGCACCACATGTTAGGAAGGCAGGGATCAGGAAAGGCAGAGTTCCCTCCCTCTGACACTCTCTAGAGTTGCTACAGGAAGGCCCTGTGCAGAATCCAAGCTGTGGGAAGAACAGCTTGTCCCAAGCCTGGCCTTGGGTAACAGATAATTAGCACCAAGGTCATTGACCCTGCACACTAACCCACTAAGCTGTGTGTGTGGCTTTGCAGCATGTCTGGTAGAGAGCTGCTCAGCAGGACGTGGTCCATATCAGACACATAGCTGGCACTACATGGAGTGTGCAGCAAAGACCCTTGGCTCTCTGAGAAAATTCATGAGGATCTAGCACATGCTTTGTGCTGGTCAGAACACCAAACAAACACACAGATGGGGGTCCAGCACTCCAGGACCTCGTGTGGCAGGTGGATGCAAGCCAGTAAGGTCATATTTCAAACAGGGTGATAAAGCAGGCACAGGGTAGTATTCATCAGTGGATAGGACCCAGAAAACCCCAGGGGAAGAATGTTCCAGAGCATGTGTGAAGAGAAAGGAAAGAAATGAATGTGGACCTTGTCAATGAGGGGCCAGAAGAGAGGACACAAGAGGTGGAAGCAAGATAGTGAGGCACAAAGGTGATGGGAAAAGAGCTTGGTTTTCATTAAAGATAATGTTACAAAGCCATTTGAAGCCAGGCAGCAACATCTTCTGATTACATTTAAAGACCACTAGGGCTGCTACGTGAAAAATGCCTGGCAGAGTGGCAAGACTTAAAAGCAAGGGACCAGTGGGCATGTTCTTCGCTGGCCCAGGCCAGACCCAGTGAAGACTGGATTTGGACAGACCTGGGCAAATAGGACCTCTGGGTCACTGTTTGTGTAAATAAAGCTTTATTGAAGCCATTGTCGTTTCTTTGGCACCAAAGCCAAGCTGAGCTGTTTTGCCAGAGACTATGTCGCCTGCAAGGCTGAGAATATTTTCTCCCGGGCCTGTCACAGGGAGTTTTGTATACCAGACGTGGTGGCGTTCAGCTGTAATTTGGGACTTAGGGTGCAAAGGCAGGAGCATCAGGGGTTCAAAGTTATCCTTGGCTACAAAGTGAACTTGAGACCGGCATGGGCTACATGAGGCTCCATGGCAACCAAACGAAACAACAAAAGTTTTCAAGCCCAAGACTAGAGGAGGGTGAATGGTGACAAAAGTGGCTTTGGATGGGCAGAAGCTGAGGTGCATTCCAGAGCACTGGCCACAGGATCCATTGTAGGACTGGGGATGGGGAAGAGAAGGGTGGTGGTCAAGTGCCAGCCTTTGGCTTGAGGACCTCAGTGGATGGTAGTACCATTTGTTGAGAAGAAAAGATCCTGTTAGGGGCTGGTGAGATGGCTCAGTCAGTAAAGTGCTTACCGCACAAGCATGAGGACCTGAGTTTGGATCCCCAGCAACCACATAAAAGCTGGGCGCAATGGAAAGCATTTGTAATCCCAGTGCTGGGGAGGCAGAGACAAAAAGATCCCTGGGGCTTGCTGGTGAGCTAATCTAGCTGAATTGGTGAGCTCCAGGTTCGGTGAGAAATCCTGTCTCAGGAAGTAAGGTGGAGTAGGCAGGGGGCAGGGCATGCTAATGCATGCCTTTAATCCTAGCACTTGGGAGGCAGAGGTAGGAGGGCTCAGTGTAAGTTCAAAGCCACCTTGGGAACTACATAGTGAATTCCAGGTTAGCCTGGGCTAGAGCTACCTTGAAAAAAAAAAAAGAAGAAGAAAAAGAAGAAGGAGGAAGAGGAAGAAGAGGAGGAGGAGGAAAAAAAAGAAAATGAAAAAAGATGGAACGTGATTGAGGAAGACACCCAATGTGGACCTGTGGCCTCCATACATACATGCACATATGTGAATTCACATACATAATGCACGCACAAATCCTATCTGGGTTAAAGGAACCTACAAGTCTGTGTGGACATGCTAGTTGGGGAAGCCAAATACAGCACACAGGCCGGAAGAGCAGGAGCCCTTTCCTGTGCAAACCACTGTGAGTCTGGGTCTCTGGATGACAGTGCCCTGTAAGAAACCCTGCTTCCCAAAGAGAGGCCCACTGGGAGAGGGAACAGCACAGGCAGACAGTCACTACAATGCTTCACTCTGGGGCTCAGAGAGATGGAGAGAGCAGGAAGATCTGGTAAGGATGAACTTCAACTATGGGGCGAGGGCAGGCCATGGCCTGTCTACCCCTCTGCTGCTCAGCAGAACTGGTGCCCTGTGACTTCCTATACAGGAGGAGCCCAGAGACTCACCCCATAGGGAGTGTCCCTCCCGGGCTGGTTCCCTTGGTTTTAAACGTCTATATCCTTACCCACTGCTTCAGGTCACATCATGTGAGGTCACTGGGGTGGCAAGAATGGGGTGTTTTCTTAGAATCATAAGCCTTTTCCCATTCCGAGTCTATCTCCCTCCCTCCTCCTTTCTTTCCTTCCCTATTCCTTCTTTTTACATTCTTTCCTCCTTCCCCTTCCTTCTTTTCTATACTCCCTCATTCCACCTGGTTCTTCCTCTCCCTCCCTCTTATATCTCTCTCCTTTACTCTTTTCTCTCACTCCCTTCTTCCTCCCTCTCTCTCCTTCTTGCCCTACTCTTTCATTTCTTCCTCTCTCTCCCTCTCTTCCTCCCCTCCTCTTTCTTCTTATCTCTGTCTCCCTCCTGTATCCTTCTCACTCCCCTCTCTCTCCCTGCCTCCCTCTCTCTGACTTTGAACTCACTCCCCGCCCCCCGACTCTTCATTCTTCCAGCTGGACCCAAAAAACAGCTGCCTACCAGTTTATCACCCAGCACAGCTGGTCCCCCCCACACACATGGCTCTCAGGGTAGATATGCCAGGGCAATGATTTCCTTTCAGTGGGACAGTGTTCAGTACCTCTTGTGACAGCCTCTAAAAGGGCCTTTAAAAGGGCCCTTAATCCTCGCCTACCAACTCCAGCCTCAAGTAAGGTAATCAGAGACTTCCCACATTCTAGCACCAGAGACTAGTCAACCCCTGTGACACGGGAAGGGAGAACCAGCCTTTCTAGGTGAGGTCAAACTTCCAGTGGAGGGAGTTGAGCAGTAGGGTTCCAAGCAGAGCACTGATGGGGCAAAGGCCTGGTGGCAGCCTGCCATCCGGAGCGGCCCCCACCACAGCAGCCACAGGTACCGAGCATTGATGTTTGGCATGTATGCCGGGTACTGATCTGTCACCCACCAGAACTAGTTATACAGTGACATCAACAAGGTTCAGGTCCCGATTTGGTGTATGATGAAATCAGACAAAAAAGAGCTTAAGTGGGTATCCTTGCTGAGGTCCTACACCAGGGCGGGAGAAGGGATGGAGATGGAGACAGGAAAGAGAAAAACTGCCAATGGGGAGCAGTGACCATCACAGGCCACCAGCCTCGCACATGTCCTGTAACACTGGGCCCCGTGACTGCTTAAGGGATAAAAGCCTTTGGCTGAGCTTTTTCCCCACCCAGGCTCTGACTCATCATGGCTTTAACCGTCACTCTCCCCAAGATGCCTCCACGTAAATGGGCCCCACAGACATACTGCTGTACCGTCTCAAGAACCTGCTGGGTACTGCTATGAACTCTGAACCTGGACCAGGCACTGGGATGTCATCTCCTGGGACACCCGGAATGGATCTGCCCCAAGCAGCAGCTTCCTGCAGCCTCTTCTTACCGCTCCTGCTGCTTTTCCATGAGCTGGATTTATTTTCAAAACAATCTATAGTTACATTAAATATTAAAGGTATTGTGCAGGTGGTGTTTACTGTTTGAAGAGGTAACAAACGTAGGCAGTGCTGGATGAAACGGTATGAACCAATGTGGAGCGCTGATGGCTTGGGCTGGGCCTCAGCAACAGGACAGCTAGTTCTGTATTTTGATGAGGTGAGGTGGTGTGCTGTGATTGGATGAGTGGGTCACACAGGAAGCAGAGTGCTGAAGCCAGAGCCCAAGAGATCCTATACATAGAAACACTTTCCTGAGCAGGGTGCTTGGGCCCACCCCTCCTGGAACTGCATCTATTTTATGATAATCACATGATGCTATTTTTTCTATTTATTTGAAAGAGACAGAGAGAGAGAGAAAGAGAGAGAGAGTGTGTGTGTGTGTGTATGGGCACACCTGGTCCTTTTGCCGCTGCAAACAAACTCCAGACACACATGCATCACTTTGTGCATCTGCCTTTACGTGGGTACTGGGGAATCGAACCTCGTCATGTATCAGGCTGTGCAAGCAAGTGACATAGTGCTGTTTTTATCGTGAGGCCTTCATCACATGCCCAGCTTGGTGCTGAGTCTCTGTGTCAGCCAGGGTTTTCTCGAGAATCAGAATGGAGGAGAGAATGAATACGTTCAAAAGGCGGATTTATTAAATCGGCTCACAAGATCCAGGCTGGGTAGTCCAACCACAGCTGTCCCCAGGCAGGAAGTGAACAGTAAGGAGCATGCTAAATGAACAGCAAGGAAAGCCAGGCAAAAGCACTCATCAGTGAGTGGCATGGGCAGCCAGGCAAAGGAAGAAAACCCTGCTGGGTCTGGTGTTTTCTCACATACAGTCCCCCTGCAGAAGGGCCACCCATTCAGGAGGAACGACCTCATGGCTCAGTTAATCTTCCTGGAAACGCCCTCACAGGCCCACTCAAGAGCCATGTCTCTCATTCCCTTCCTAACCCGGTCATGTGGACAGCAAACTTAACCATCACGGTCTCTATAGGGGACGCTTGTTCATTCCTCATGCACAATGGAGTTGCCACATGGTGCCAGGCATTGTATCTGTGCAGCACACGTCTCGTATGTGGCATGGGCTGAGGACATATAAGATGGCAACTGAAAAAAAAAAAAGAAGATAATTGTGGGCTGGCGGGATGGCTTAGCGGTTAAGGCATTTGCCTGCAAAGCCAAAGGACCTAGGTTTAATTCCCCAGGACCCACGTAAGCCAGATGCACAAGGGGGCACATGCGTCTAGAGTTCGTTTGCAGTGGCTGGAGGCCCTAACATGCCCATTCTCTCTCTGCCTTTCTCTCTCTCTCTCTCTCTCTCTCTCTCTCTCTCTCTCTCTCTATCTCACGCACACACAAATAAATAAATAAAATATATTTTAAAAATGATAATTGTGTAGTGTCATCAGTACCTGGAAAGAACAGCCTGCTGTGACATGGAGTGACAAGAGACAGGGCTGGGGAGGGAAGGACAGCCTGAGCTATTGCCATGGAAGCTGAAACCTAAAAGATAACAGGGGTCAGCCCTCGAGTCCAGGCAGGCTGAACAGCACATGCAAAGGCCCTGGGACAGGAAATTGTTTGGTGCAATCTCCAAATTGATGGACAGCCACCACCACCCTCCAGGCCTGAGAGCAGAGGAGGGCTGATGGCCCACTGGGGTCTCAAGTACAGGAAATGCACTTTCTGAGTTAGGAGGGCTAAGTGAATACCGAGTATTTCTAGCTCCTGAAGTCCCAGGTGATGCTGGACTAACACCCTGCTTTGTGAACCACGTGAGTGCTTGACATGGAGGCCGTGTGCAGTCCCTGTGAGGACCGTAAGGGGAGGTCGGCTTGATGACACTGCCATGTTCCAGGAATTGACGTTTCTGCTCATCCCATCACCAGTCAGCTGGCCAAAGGTTTCTTTGCTCCATCCAGATAGAAATCATCTTAGGCCAGAAGCTTTAACTCCAGTCTAACAGCTGCTGTTCCCTTCAGTGCATGGTGGCAGCGAGCAGTGGTAGTAGGCAGATGGCAAGTGGCACCCTCTAATGTTACAGCCCCATGCAGGTCTTGTGAGCCCTTGGCCCTGGTCCATGGCCAGTGTTACAGCTCTCAGCCTGGGGCCTGAGGCTCTTGGTGGTGAAGACGTGACTGCTCTTGGGGACTCTTGGTGACAGGGCTGCAGATTCTCCAGGCTGGCTCTGTTGTAGCTACCTTTGAATTGCTGGTGAGAGGAAAGTGTTTATTTTGGCTTACAGCCAGTCTCAAGGGGAAGCTTCAGGGTGGCAGGGGAAAGATTGTAGAGCAGAATCTTGACATCACCTCCTGGTCACAGTAGGTACAAGAGTGCAACAAGAAAGGGTGAGCTAGGGCTGGAGAGATGGCTCAGAGGTTAAGGCACTTGCCTGCAAAGCCTAGCAACCTGGGTTCAACTCCTCAGTACCCACATAAGCCAGATGCACAAAATGGTACATGCATATGGAGTTCATTTACAGTGGCAGGAAGCCCAGGCATGCCCATTCTCTCTCTCTCTCTCTCTCTCTCTCTCTCTCTCTCTCTCTCTCTCCAAATAAATAACATTAAAGAAGAGAGGGAAGGAAGGGAAGGGAAGGGAAGGAAGGGAAGGAGAGAAGAGAAGAGAAGAGAAGAGAAGAGAAGAGAAGAAAAGAGAAGAGAAGAAAGAAAAGAGTGAGCTAAACTCTGGCAAAGGGGAGCTGGCTATACATCCCAAAACCTGCCCCTAATAACATATTTCCTCCAGCAAGACTCCACTCCCCCCACACCCAAACACATGAGTTTATGGGGGACGTGTGATCCAAATCTTTACAGCTCCTCAAAGCTTTTCCTCTACTCTCGGAGCATTCATGAGCACGCTTTCTTTCTTTCTCTGTGCTCTATTTCTGCTTCTTCAGTCATGAGGCCATCTGACCCCTCCCACAGCCCCATGGTGGCTGCTGTCCTGCTTTGAGATCCCTGCCTCTTTTGTAACTGTATTCAAGAGCCAGGATGAGGGCCTGAGTGCCCACTGCCACTCAGGAGCCGGATACCTGGCAGGCTGCTCAGTAACTGGCTCAGATCACTCGGGCATGGACCTCTACTGCTGGTGGGATTGGCAATGGTGGGAAGGATCCCAGCAGGTGCTGGTGGGCACACTATCTATGGCCCATGTTCAGCAGTCAGGCAACGGTGGCATATAGACTGTGCTCAGAAGCCAAGTGGAAACCAAGGGATGTGCACAAGCTGAGCTGCTTGGGAACTCGGGTTCAGCGCCAAGAATCAGAAGCCAGGTGCAAGCTGCTGGGGCCACCTCCGGGGCCAACGGACCTCCTCAGTTGTTGATCTGTACTGCTGCTGCCCCGTGGTAGCCATAAAGAAGACAATGCCATTCTACTCTCTGCTTTTTTTCTTTGTGTTACCAGCTTGCCCTGCGCTACCCAAAGTGAACAAGAAAAAGCCACTGGAGAGAAGCCTTCATTGGACCTAATTCTGCCACACCAAGGAGAATCACACAGGCCAATATCTTCCAGCAGACTCACAAGGTGAACCGGAGCAGCCTGCTTATATAGCCCAAGGAGGGATATTTTGACCAATCCCTGCCTTGCCTCTTAGCACCAATCACAGTCAGTGAGGCTTATGTTTTGGACTAATCATGTCCTTGTCTCTTAGAGCAGTTCCTCCACCAGGGATGTGTTCCCCCTTTGGGCAAAGTGAAAATGGTTTCAGGGTCATCTAGAGTTCATGGAAGCTTATGGAAGCAAAACTTCCCATACAAAATGTTTCAAGCAGCCCTGGCTGGCGCTGAGCCTGCAGGAGCCAGAAAAATCAGCTGCAGTCTCCACGTGGTTGTCTCCAGGTGTCCATGGAATGTTCAAGACAGCTCCTGCAGGCATGAGGGTCGTCCAGCTGGCTGTTGGACTGACAGCCTTTTTGCTCAAGGCAGCTCTGATGCAGGAGAGAGTTCAATAGCCGCTAATTAGAGAATCCAATTGCCCCATCCCCGGTGTCTCTGCTTATTTACAGGAAAATGAATATGAGAAGAAGTGCTTACAATATACACTTATCACTGACAGCAAGTTTAACAGATTTTAACCATGCTTAACACCTGTCCAATACCCAGAAAGATCCAGGTCCCCCATCTGCCTTGATAGGAATGTGTATGTGTGTTACGTGGACTGGGTTTTCAAAACAACCTTTCAAACGGGGATTATTGTCTACATATTGCTACTTGTACAGATGGAGAAACTGAGGCACAGAGAAGCAGAGTTCTCGAAGTTCCCACAGCTAGTTCATAGCTAAGCATTTGAATCCAGGCACTCTCATTCCAGGGCCTGCCATCCTGCCTCTGGTGTCCATGTCCCTGGCAAGATGTAACCTGATTTAAAAAGAGAAAAAAACAACCTGCAGTTTGCCCTTATTCCCACAGTGCCAGGGCATTGAGTTTGTACCACCTGCTTGCCACCGAGAGCTTCTTTTTCATCCCTGCTCTCCTTCCCTGTCTAGTCCAGGCAAGTATTCCATGGCACACATGTTCCCTGCCCTTCCTTTGACTCATGGGGATTGTCACAGGCTTCCGGACTGAGCCCATCTGCTGCGGCTGCTCTGTGGGTAATGAACTTGACCCGGGTGCATTTCTCATGCCCTCCCACTGTGCCTCTCCACAGCATATCCTTGAGGCATTCTGAGGGCCAGGAGCTGGGGAAAGTCTTTTAAGACCCTTGTGGCCAAGCTACCAAGGAGCCAGTTGAGGACCATGCCAGGCAGGAAGAAACAGAGACTCAGGACTCTATAGCTGGCCTGGGGTGGTAGCAGGGTTTGGTTCCCAGGAAGACTGGACCCTTCAGGAACGTCATAAACTCTCTGGCTCCATCAGGATTATCTATGTGGAGGGACTCATAGGGCCCAAGGTCAGAGCCACTTGGCCAGTGTCAGAGGCTTCAGGATATGGGCGCATCCACTACAGGAGAATGAGCAGACCCCACAAAGAGCAGATGAACAGAAGAAGGCACCCAGTCATCACAAGCCCAGCTCTAGCAGGTGGGAAGGCAAGCCCCAAGATGGTATGTGCCTGACTTTTTTCATGTGTGTGCATGTATGTGTGTTGCATGTTTATGTGTGTGCGGGTGTGTGTGTGTATGTACATGTCTGAGAGCGCATGTAGAAACTATTAGATGTCATTCCTCAGGAATGCCATCCATCTTTTTTTTTTTTCTTTTTAAAGACAAGGTCTCTCATTGGCCTGGAGCTTGCAACTTAGTCTAGCATGGTTGTCCATCAAGTCCCAGGAATCGTCCTGTCTCTTCCTCCCCAGCTCTGCGATGGCAAACGCATGCCATCACACATTTTTATATAAGCCTGGGGAAGGGAACACAGGTCCCCATGCTTATGCTTATGCGGCAAACACTTTACCTACTGAGCCATCTCCCAGCCCCCTGACTTCTTCTCTTTATACCTCACAAATCCAGCCACTCTCAATGCTGGTACTACTGCTGCTATTCAGGGCTAGAAAATTCTTTGTGATGGTGCTGCCCTTGAACCCTAGTGAGGCAGTTTAGGGTTAAGAGGACCCCAAAAGTGAACTCAAAGTGCCTGAAAATGGGGGGAAATGTCCTTGAGCCTGTAAGGGGGTTCTGACATCCTTATCTTTCTCCCTAAAGGGGTCCTCGCAGCCTACCACCTGGCTGGAGGCCAGAAATGTGAGCAGAAGAGTCTGGCCTTTCCTTATCTCTTCTTCCCTGAAGGAATACCACCTTCCACCTGTACACCCTGGCATGTGGGCTCTGCTGACCAGCTCAGGCCCCATCCAATAAATTCCCACTAAAAACCTTCAAGCAGAGACACCAGGCAGGCTCTCCCATTTCCAAGGACCCCCTCCTACCTTGCAGCAGGACCTCTGCCTTCTTTCCTTCTCTTAACCCGTATAATAAAACCTTTCTTTAGTTCACTGTCTACGGTCAGCAGATTCATGCGTGGATTGCATAAGACAGGAACCCGAAAGCCATGGTCTCCATAGAAGTCCTCTGAGACCATGAACATCCGGCACAACCAACTGGTGAGAAAGGTCCTATTGCCCTGAAAGACACTCTAGATTTCTGTATCAGCAGGGTGTTTAGTGGCGTCCTCAGTCGCCATCCACCAGATGCCAGTAACACTCCCAAGTCTGTACCAACCAACCCCACCATCAAACATGACCAAATGTCCCTTGAGGGCTGGAGGCTGGCTTGAAACCCTTGTGTTCATTGGATCAGCTCACTTGCTTGTTTACAATCCTTCATATTTCTCATAGTTTCCATGGATAAAAGCCAAACTCCTATGCTACAGACCCTGCCCCTTTATCTCTCACCTTGATTTCAGTCTGCATCTCTAGCCTCACCACCATCATGGGTAAAAAGTGGTGGTTGGGCTGGAGAGATGGCTTAGCAGTTAAGGCGCCTGCCTCCTAAGCCTAAAGAACACCGGTTCCAATCTCCAGAGGTTCCAATCTCCAGGTCCCACATTTAGCCAGATGCAAAGTAACGCAAGGGCACAATGCCACACTTGACCACAAGGGGGCGCATACATCTGGATTTCGTTCATAGCAGCTGAGACTGCTGGCGCGCCCATCTCTATCTGTCTTCTTCTCCCTCTCTCTCTGTCTCTCTCTGTGTCTCTGTCCAAAAAAAAAAAAGGCGGTGGTTGACGGACATCATGTGCTTCCTAGATGCCAGGTCTTGTGCTGAGGGTGACTGTATCCAGGTCACTGCTAAGGAAATAGAGGTTTGCAGAATCTAAGGAACCTGTGCAGGGCCACGTGGTTAACACTTCATGGATCTGGGGATTGCATCTTGGCATTCTGTCCCTGTCCCCACCTGAGTCCTCTGCTGGCAACTGGCTGCAGAACCTAACGAGACATTGGGAGCGTCTGCCTTTCCAGTGCTGCCCTCTATCTACCCAAACCCCTCCCAGCTTCTCCCTTCCAGATCTGGTCCCTGCCTTCCCTGTTCCCAAAATGCAGGGGCAGTATCCCTCTCCACCCTCACTGCATCCGATACCAGGCGGGAATCCGGGCTCAACCACAGTTTGCAAGACACTAGTCAGTGGAGCTTCTGCCCAAGTTCCACCCTCCTGGCAGAGCCATCTGAAGAAGGGATCTTTCCCTGGGCAAAAACAAACTCCCTGGTGCTACCTATAATGAAAGAAAGGCAATGGGAGGACAGGAGGGCATCCTTCAAGGCGGGCCCACTTCCTGAACACTTGGCATTCTTTACTGGGAGAAACCACTCACCTTTCACCTGTCTCTTTGGGTCACTGAGGACCACCTTACCTTTCTCTACTCCATTCTCCAGTTGGGCCCTATAGAACAGACCCCAGCGCTCTTGTCAAGTGTGGCCTGCAGCTTCTCACCACCACTCCAACATATCTATCACATCTCTTCTATCCATCTGTTCTGTCTTCAGTCTATTGTGATGTGTTGCTATGGTTGAAGGATATAGGACCAAAAAAAAAAAAAAATCCATTTTCACAACTGGAAAAGGAAGGATTTCAAATAGCCTGTTAGATCATTGTGGATGGTCTGTGACACATGCCACTAAAACTCAGCAAGTGTTAAGTGTGTTTGGTTGAGCTTTTTCTTTTTGAGACAGAGCCTCATGTAACCCAAGCTGGCCTCAAACTCATATATAGCCAAGAAGGGCCTTGAACTTCTGCTCCTCCTGACTCCACCTCCCAAGTGCTGGCCTAACAGACATATACCACCATGCCCCATTTAGGTAGTGCTGGGAATCAAACCCAGGACTTTGTGTATACTAAGCAAGCACTCTACCAACTGAGCCACATTCCAGCCCTCCTTCCAAGTGTTAGGACACAAATATAAAACAAAACAGATTTCTTTTACCAAGCATTTATATAACATAGTTATTTTATATAAAATATATGTTGACATATAATGGCTTTGAATAGTAATTGTAGTAAATTACTAAATATTTTAAACCCACATGTACAAAAATAAGGTCTTTGGGCTCTTGCATTTTTCAAGGTATAAAGATCTCTGGGACTAAAGTCTGAGACCACCTACTTCAGCTATGATGTATATGGCATGCTTTTTAATTTACAAATACATCAAAAACATCCATTCATGGCAAATATAATACACAATGGTATAAATGATCACTACTCTTCATTAAGTGCCAAGAACATGTCCAGACGTGCTAAGCAGTATGCACACATTAGTGCGTTTCCACTGCCTCTTCACCTCAACCCTCTGTGAAGACTCTACAGGTGAAAAAACTGGAGCACAGAGAGGTTAAGCTATTTGTTCAAGGACTCACAACTGATTAGGTGACAGAGCAAGTAGAAGTCCCAAAATTTCTGTGAGCAAATGGACACTGAGTGTTTATAACAACTAGAGCAATGAACAGGACTCCAGTTAGAAATAACTATACCATAAGGTTGGGTAGCTGACTTACATACCCATGATTCATTGCTCACCATAAGTTATCTGTGGTCTCACTACATCTGGTGTAGTTTAACGCCAAGACTTGTCAGAATTGGCTGTTTGTCTATACTCTTTCTTTTTTCTTTCTTCCCTTCTTTCTTCCTCTCCCTTTCATGTGTGTATGTGTGGTGTATATGGTGTGGATGTGTGTGTGTGTGTGCATGGAATACACACACACACACACACACTGAGATGCACATGCCTCTTGTGCCCATATGCAAAGGCCACAGGAAGATATCAAGAAACCTCAGATGGTGGTGACCTTGGGATGACTCAGAAGGCACCATGGTGCTGAGAAGAAGGGACAGAGGAGTACCCAGCACTGAAATCTCTATCACACCTTCCAAGGTTCAGGACCATCGCGGAAGAGGTGGTGGAAAGAATGTAAGAGCCAAAGGAAGGGTACCACTCCTTACAACCCACTCCTCCAGACACAAAATTGCCTAGATATCCATGACCTAACAGTGCCTGATACTATCTACAAGGCTATCATAATAGGAGGGAAAGATGATGGCATCAAGATGAAAAGAGAGACTGATTGAGAGGAGGAAGAGGTATGATGGAGAGTGGAGTTTCAAAGGAAAAGTGGGGGGAGGGAGGGAAGTACCATGGGATATTGTCTACAATTAAGGAAGTTGTCAATAAAAATAAATAAATTTAAAAAAAAAAAACAGAAAGAAACCTCCTCGGTCAGGAGAAGAGATTAAGTAAAGGTAGAGTTGGGGGAGGGTTAATCAAAATCTAAGAGGATATGAACAAGTCAAAGGGAAACCTACTGTAGCAGACAGCTTCAGGTCACTGAGATGAACTTCCAGCCCAGGCACAGTTATGGAGGAAGGGATTTATTGAAGCTTACAGATCCGGGGGAATTCCATAATGGCAGAAGAAGCTGGCCCTGCTTTCACAGGTCCAAACAAAGAGAGAGAGAGAGAGAGAGAGAGAGAGAGAAGCCACAAGCCAAAAGCCACACCATACAGTACACTTCAACAACTCCAGGCACTTTGCATATCTTTAGATTGGAATTTCAAACCCACCACTATACCTTAAGATCTGCCCAGTGACACCTCCTCCAACCAGGTGGCTGCAGATCCAAACTAGAAACTAATAAAACACTGATTATATTGGGGGCATCTATTCAAACTACCACACCTACTTTATTAGACAATGGTGGTTTCCTCCATTTGACCCCACGTTTTTTGATTGCAGGAGTTCTTAGAGTTCATCTTTGCAGCCTGAGAACCTGGATCACCACCTGGCATACAGTAGCTGCTCAGAGAACACCGGAAACCAGTGCCCATGAGATGCTCTGCAAATACCAGGTAACCAGTGCCCGTGAGACGCTCTGAGAACACCAGACACCAGTGCCCATGAGATGCTCTGAGAACACTGGGTAACCAGTGCCCGTGAGATGCTCTGAGAACACCGGTAACCAGTGCCCGTGAGATGCTCTGAGAACACCAGAAACCAGTGCCCATGAGATGCTCTGAGAACACCGGTAACCAGTGCCCGTGAGATGCTCTGAGAATACTGGGTAACCAGTGCCCGTGAGATGCTCTGAGAACACTGGGTAACCAGTGCCCGTGAGATGCTCTGAGAACACCGGAAACCAGTGCCCGTGAGATGCTCTGAGAACACTGGGTAACCAGTGCCCGTGAGATGCTCTGAGAATACTGGGTAACCAGTGCCCGTGAGATGCTCTGAGAATACTGGGTAACCAGTGCCCGTGAGATACTCTGAGAATACTGGGTAACCAGTGCCCGTGAGATACTCTGAGAATACTGGGTAACCAGTGCCCGTGAGATACTCTGAGAATACTGGGTAACCAGTGCCCGTGAGATACTCTGAGAATACTGGGTAACCAGTGCCCTGGTAAGAGTGCTCTGAGAATGCTCTGAGGGTAACCAGTGCCCGTGAGATGCTCCGAGAACACCGGTAACCAGTGCCCGTGAGATGCTCCGAGAACACCGGTAACCAGTGCCCGTGAGATGCTCCGAGAACACTGGGTAACCAGTGCCTGTGAGATGCTCTGAGAACACCGGAAACCAGTGCCCATGAGATGCTCTGAGAATACTGGGTAACCAGTGCCTGTGAGATGCTCTGAGAACACGGGTAACCAGTGCCCGTGAGATGCTCCGAGAACACTGGTAACCAGTGCCCGTGAGATGCTCTGAGAACACGGGTAACCAGTGCCTGTGAGGCTACCATGCCCAAAGTTCTTTGCTGCCTTTCAGGTACCAGTGCAGAGTTGCAGATACCTGGAAACCTTTGTCCTTCTAGAGCAACCTTGAATGAGGAAATGGTCAGAATGGTAGCAGATACACACACTCCATCATGTCACCCTCGAACATACCCTTTTCTCTCCAGAGCTCTGCTGCAGGACCTAGTAACAGGTACCCTCTGTGGCTACAAACTTTTCTTTGTTCTTACTCTTCCCACCCTCACATCTCTCTTCCCTGCCACCCTGAAACCCTGCAGATCCTCACCCCGGGGCCTGCCGGTACCCAAAGCCACTTGAGCAAGCTTGGCTGTGGACTTTGAGCACCTCCCTCTTTTGTGCTCATGGACACATCCTATTTGTTGAATGAATAAATCTCTGGGCCTCACTTATACTCCTACAGCTAAGGGGCAAGACTGAAGGCAAATGGTTAAGAGCAAAGCTCTGCCAACTATACTCTCAAAAGCTTGTGATAATGCCCTCTAGGAGTGTGGCATCATGTGTGGGGGAGGTAGTTTAAATTGGCTTGTTAGTAGTGATTGCTTAATATCCAAGAATTGTGCAAGCTGGTTATTAAATCTTAGTAGTTTAGAATTGGCAATAGTGGGAATATTTATACCACAGGCATGGGCAAGTGGTATAAACAGGGTTAATTCCCACCACCCACCCCAACTGAGCCTGTTTGCCACCATACTGCTAGACATAATTCTCCTGGGTCCAAAATCAGAAGCTGGGCAATCAGCAAGGTAGAACTGAGTGTGAACTTGTGAGTTCTAAGTCAGGGGGGCGTGGGTTCACCTGTGTGGCCACTTACTCAACCTATGGCCTTGGGCAAGACAGGTGATGCCACTCAGCTCCTGGCACAAATGTGGCTCAGTGCAAGCCAGGCTGGAGAGTTCGAGAATCAGGAAGTAGGCTGGAAGATGACTCAGCTGGTAAAGTGCTGGTTGCGCAGGCGTGAGGAACCGAGTTCAGATCCCCAGCACCCACATAAAGCTCCATGTAGTAGCACGTGCCTGTAGGTCCACTGCCTGTAACCCCAGGGCTGGAGAGGCAAAGACAGGAGGATCCCCAGAACTTGCTGGCTAGCTACTCTAGTCAAATCAGCGAGCTTGGATTTCATGAATGATGGTGGAGGGACTGAAGGACCCATCAGACATCAATCTCTGGCCTCCATATATATGCATACACACAAGCACCTTCACCCACGCATATATGAACATGTATACACATGCACGCATACCACATACAGGAGGGAGGGAGGAGAGAGAGCACTCACCAGGAAGCATAGACAGATCTGGAACATGGTCAGCACACTCCAGCTCATGGCTTTCCTCTCCAGGAGTCAGTCAGCCCAGCTCTTTGGAGTCCCTTTCCTCACAAGCTGTGGCTCTGGAGAATTCCATGGAAGATGAGCTACTGCTAAGCTCAGTGCTCACCACACAGGAAGCCAAGGCCCCAGGTGCTGGCTCATTCTATCATTGCCTCAGAGAGAGAGAAGCATTGGAATGTTCCCTGTGTCCTTTTAAAGCCATCTGTCAGCAGGTAGCTATGCCCAGGCAGCTGAAATCACTCAGCCTTGAGACCGGGACCCACACTCCTGCGACATTGCAGTGCCACAAAATTATCCTATCGAACATGCCACATGCGACTCTAAGAAGATGTGGCCAGAGCTGCCAGTGCCCTGTCATGTGTCCTGGGACGGGCTTTCCCCTAACTAATGGCTCCGCTCACCTCTGACTCAACCCCAGCGTACAGGCCTTAGGAATAATCCTCGGTGTGCTTATGAGGGCTCCGTGACTCCAATTTCCTCATCCTGCCCTTGAGTAAGGCAGCTCTGAGGTGTGCCCACCCTGTCTCTGGGAGGAACCATCTAGACAAAGCCCAGCCCCCCCCCCATGGTGATGTACTTTCACCTAATGCTTGCCCTCCCCTTCAATTCCCTCTCCCCAGCCATGACTCTCTGGAAAACCTTTGTTTAGTTGCGATCACCAAACACTTGAGTCTGGACATTTATAAAATGAAGAGGTTTACATGGCTCACAATTCTGGTGGCTGGATGGCATGTACAGGGTGATGCTGGCCTAGCAAGGGCCCTTTGGCTGCACTCAAACATGGAAGATAAATGAAGAGAGAACCAGTACATGCAGACGGGGTGAGCAGGTGGAGTAGCTTTGCTATATAACCATCTGATCTACTGAGAACTCACTCGCTCCATGAGATCAACATGAATCTCGGTGGCCAAATGACCTCTTCACAAGGCCCCACCTCTTAAAGGACCCGGTACCTCTCAATATTGCCATAGCACAGACAAGGCTCCCAGCACATGAACCTTTAGGGCACACACTCATCCCATAACCAAACCCCCTGCCTGAAGCCTGAGCACTCACAGCTCTGTTTCAGAGTCTGCCTCCCTAGACGAAGGATGGTGACTGTCCCCCACCTGCTCGGCTCCTTCCTCTAGGGAATGGGGTTATGCAGGGGACAGGGATGGGACAGGCCCAGCTCAGAGAAGGGAAGTGAGCTGAGCTTAGAGTGGCAAGTCAGGCTGGGGATTTTTGGACAACGAGTCATTTGTCTTCAGCTCCCCCGCCACCCTTCTAAATGCAATCCATATATCACCCTTGTAAACGTTTACTGCAGGTGTTGTAGCAGGACCCAGAGTTATGGGCTTGCTGGAGAAGCCCCGAGGAGAACACAGAAGACATTTACTATGGAGTTGCCAGGCTGGCTTTTCTATTAGTAATCGTGAAAGACAGCAGTTAATAAGTTCTTACTCTGTCAGATACCGTGACACAAAGAGAAGGCCTCATCCAGCCGCCACGATGCTATGTGGTAGGTCCTATGATTTTTTAAATTTTGTATTTATTTATTTATTTGTGGCAGAAGGAGTTGAGTCTCAGGGAGGGTAAGGCACTCATCTTGAGGCACTCAGCGCAGTTAAGAGCTACAGCAAGGCATGCAGCCAGCCCTCATGCTTCTGAGAGGGTACAATGAAGATTAATAGGTCAAATCTTTCCATCTCTCCCACTCCTTGACCACAGCACCCAGGCAATGAGGTGCTTCTCTGATTTGTTCTGTCTCCTTAGGAATGTGGGAGAAGTCTTCAAACTTTTCTCCAGCCTTCGGCTTCTTCAGGTGCTCACTGTTCATTACAGATGGCCTAGGTAAAAGGCATAGGAAACCACTGTGACAAAGAAAACAAAGAAGCCAGGCCGAGCGTGGTGGCGCACGCCTTTAATCCCTTTAATCTCAGGAGGCAGAGGTAGAAGGATTCGCCTTGAGTTCGAGCTACCCTGAAACCACATAGTGAATTCCAGGTCAGCCTGGGCTAGAGTGAGACCCTACCTCAGAAAACCAAAAAGAAAAAAAAAAAGAAAGAAATCTTCTCCCCCACCCCCAATGATGCTCACTGGAAAGGAAAGCCCATCAAGGTGCCTTCATTTTACAAATACTGGCTATGAACGTCTTAATGTGGCCAAATGGCTCGGTCAGGACAGAAACGATTTGTTCCCACTAGCTGAGCCATCAGCCCTCGCAAACAGCACAACTCAGGAGCCGTGCAGGCTTCAGAAGACAGGGAATCTTGTCCTGTTGCTTGGGTGATGCTCATCTCCACGCCCCCACCAAGCCTGACCACTGCCCATTAAAGATGTCATGGAGGGCTGGAGAGATGGCTTAGCGGTTAAGGTGCTTGCCTACAAAGCCAAAGGACCCAGGTTCGATTCCCCAGTACCCACATAACCAGATGCACGAGGGGGCGCATGTATCTAGTGTTTGTTTACAGTGGCTAGAGGCCCTAGTGTGCCCATTCTCTCTATCTTTCTTCTCTCTCTCTCTCTCTCTCTCTCTCTCCTCTCTGCTTGCACATAAATAAAATAATTTTTAAAAAAATATGTCATGGAAGTCATACTTCTCCTGCTTCCCCAAGTATGCACCGTCACCAGGATGCTCCAGTGCTGGGCTGAGCGTCAGCCCCATTGAGCAACCCCGCTGGAGAAGGCCCTGCCGCCTGTTTGCAGCGTGGACACTCCGCAGAGGAGAGGGCTTGGCAGGGGCCCCAGCGTCTGGGAGACAGGGGTCACCATGGCTGGATTTCAACAAGCTGGCTTCGATTACTTGGCGTTCAGCTCTGTGCTCTCGGAGCCTAGCCAGGTCAACCTGACCCAAGGCCATCACCCCAGAGGACTGTGAAATAACATGAACAGTTGGCTGGCCACTGCTGACCAGGGCCTGAAAGCCAAAGTCTCTGTTGCTAAGGGCTTTGGCTGGCTTGTTCTGGAAACCATCCACCTCTGCTGCAAATGACTGTGGCTCCTGAGGGAGCTGTTGGGATAGGCAGGGGGAGGGAAGGAAGGGAGGGAGGGAGGACTATCCCTGTAGGCTGGATTTCCAGGCTGCAAGGTCCACTGTGGCTAGAATTGGCCAAGGGAGGGACCAGAAGGAGAGTGAAGCTTTTGATGAAGAAAGAAACCACAGTCAGTCAGTCTGTCTGTCTATCTCTTTCTCCCTATCTCTTCCTTGACTAATAAAAAATTTAAGGAGACAGACTCTAACAGCATTGGGATTAGGAATGGCTGAAGGAGGCTCAGCCATGCATACATAAGATCAGACTCCGACCTTACTTTAAAATTCCGTGTTTTGTTCTGCACAAGTTTTACATTCACTCTGCCCGTTTCAAGGGGTGTATTGAGATGACACTCACCTCGCTGAGAGTTTTGTTGTTGTTTTGAGAGGCTGGGGATGGAACCCAGTGCTTTGTGAATCCTGGCGGGGTGCTCTACAGCTCAGCCACATCCCACAGGGTGACTGAGGGCTTTGATGCCCCTTGGAATCTGCCTCAGAAGCAACTGCCTTGCTTGTTCTGCCCTAGTTCTGGCCTTGCTATCCAGTGTGCTTGTGGGGGGGTGGCGGGGGTGCCACATTTACATACACATGCTGGGGAGATGGCTCAGTGTATGGCACAATGCAGGTCAGCCCTAGCCAGACCGCATGCCAGAAGAAACCAGGAAGTGGCTTCTGTGAACATGGCGTCCTGCGCAGGCCTGGCGTGACAACAGCTACAGTCCCATGCTGGCGAGAAACCTGCTGTGAGATGATCTGTCTGGAGACAGGTTATCATTGGTCACAAAAAGGGGACCACCTCATACAATGATTGGCCAGCCAAACGCCTTAAAACCCCCTATACTTCCTTGAATAAACGAGTTTGCGGCAGCTCGCCCTCTGCTGCTTTCACCCAACTCCTGGAGTCTGTGTTATGACTCCACACCTCTCACCCCCAACTCAGCAGAGACCCTGTGGTCCCTCCTGGGCTGGCCCGAGGAGGGACCCCAACAGCTCAGTGAGGAATGTGACTGCCAGCAAGCTTGAGGATCCCTAACACCCGGGGAAAAGCTGGGTGTGGTGGTACATGCCTGTAATCCCAGACCTGGAGAAGCAGAGACAGGAAGATTGCTGGGGTGTGCTAGCAGCCGAATTGATAAGCCGCAGCTTCAGTGAGAGACACTGTCTCAACAAATACAATGAGGGGCTGGGTAGGGAGGTGGCTTAATGGATAAAGCGTTTGCCACTTAAGTCTGCTAGCTGACTTCAGATCTCCAGACTCCGTGTTAAAGCCAGAAGCCACAGTAAGTTTCTGTCATCGCAGAACACTGATGCCAAGATGGGAGACAGACACAGGAGAATTTCCCTGAAACACACAGGCCTGCCAGTCTAGCGAACACAGAAGTGAATCACAAGAATGAGAGACCTTGCCTCAAAAACTGAGCTGGAAAGGGTGGAGAAATGGCTTAGCGGTTAATGCATTTGCCTACAAAGCCTAAGGACCTGGGTTCGATTCCCCAGTACCCACATAAAGCCAGATGCACAAGGTGGAGCATGCATTTGGAGCTCGTTTGCAGTGGCTGAAGGCCCTGGCATACCCATTCTCTCCTCCCTCTCTCTCTCTCTCAAATAAACAAAATATTTTAAAAAAAAACATAGCACACAAAATAATAATGAGCAACTAAATAAAACACCTGACACCCACCTCTGGCCCCACACACACTCATGCATGTGTACATACACACACACACGCATACTCACGCTCTCACACACGTATGGATACACACATACCACATGCACATGAAAAGGAAAAGAGACTAACCTAGTGGTCTTCACTGCTTTTATTCCTGTGACAAGAGGTGGCTGGGCACAGCCACATCCATGAACGTGGTCCCACATTCCCCTTCACTTAGGAGACCAGTGGTTAGGCCACCATGCCGACAGTCCAGCCGTCTCTGCCCGCACCCCACCCAACCACCTTCATTTCTCTGTGCTTCAGACATCACGGTCAGCTCTGTGCTTCTAGGTTCCCACATGCAGAACGTTATGCGATCTATGAAGTCAACAGGGAGAGAGGGCTAGCAGGGCTTGGCAGAGGAAAAGCTCTGACCCCTTTGCCACCAGGTGGGCCCACTCAGGTGTGTCTTCCACACTGTGTGGTAGCGCTTACTCCAGGGAAATAATCTCTGCTCACCCACAGTGGCATCTGGCTGGATAATCCTTCCTGACTGGGAACCAGCCCTCCTTTTCCTCTTGGGGAGTCTGTATCTATTCTCAAAGCAACAATTACATTTGTCTCTCTGTCTCCATGCCTGCTTCTGGAAAGATGGGCATCTGACAATCCCGTGGATGCTGTCCTCTGTGGATGGCAGCCATTGCCACCTGAATCCCAGCTGCGACTACCTGCAAGCAACCCTCAGGAAGGACAGGCCTGTTGACACGTTCAGTTGTGGAGGGTCATTTGACTCTGACCTGAGTTTCCAGCCACTCCCTCGAGCTCCTCCCTCATAGCTGTGTGGAATTCTGTCCCAGATGCACATGGTCTCTGGAGAGATGCTAGAATACGCAGGAGGAGAGCACACTCAGTCTGAGGGGCCTGACGGGTGAGGACGTGGTCTCCGTCACTATCTGGTCACGGCCGGGCTCTCCTCGCTCTCTCTTCCCCACCCCTAAGGTTTCTGTTCTGCCTGCTCATTCCCTTGAAGAATACATGCTTCCTTCCTTTTTTTTTTTTTGTGGAGAGAGACACACAGAGAGAGACAGAGCGAGAGAGGGAGAAGAAGACAGATAGAGATGGGCGCGCCAGCAGCCTCTCAGCTGCTGCGAACGAAATCCAGATGCATGCGCCCCCTTGTGGTCAAGTGCGGCATTGCGCCCTTGCGTCACTTTGCATCTGGCTAAACATGGGACCTGGAGATTGGAACCGCTGGAGATCAGAACCAGCGTTCTTAGGCTTAGGAGGCAGGCGCCTTAACCGCTAAGCCATCTCTCCAGCCCCATGCTTCCATTCTTGAACCACTTGTCCTGCTGGGAGTTTGTGGCCCCAGAGAGGAACCAACAATGGCCAGTCGCAGTGTGGGTGGGAAGAACTGAACAATGCCTTGCCCAGAGTTATCTGCCTCAGTTTGTCTGCTTTCTTTTGTGTGTGTCACCTGGCAGCTTATTTCACTCCACTCCTGTCACCTTGAGGTCTTGGTCTCCAGAGATCCCTTAAAAGGAGGGTCTGACCTCACTTCCCACCACTTCCCATTCTGACCAGGGCCTTCCAGGGACTGATGAGAGTTGATATCCTCAAAGCTGATTTCAGAAACCTGTCTCCTCTCGCTCACTGAAACAAAGAGAAATATCTTCCGAGCTTCCCCCCATCAGTCTATACTCTATCATGTTCACTAGGCAGCTGCCTCGATCCAGCCACGCAACCTGAGCATTGGCCAAGTCCTCTCCCAGAACTCAAGCCGGTCTTCCTGCATCATCTGTCTATGATCTATCTATGATCTGTCTCCTCCCCACTTGTATTTTTGGAGGTATTATTTTGTGACGGGGTCTGACTGTGTATCTCATGGTGGCTTTGAACCCTTCCTAAGCGCTGGGATGACCTGTGGGCCACCTCACACAGCTTTCCCCACCTGTATCAGTGAGCCATTACCCTGACAGTACTGTGGAACAAACAACTCCAAACCTGGGGCGGGGTGTAAAACACATGCCTGCCCTGCCCTGTGAGGTTGAACTTCAGACTGGGCTCTGCACACACATCTGCTCCTGATATCTGCTAACCAGAAAGTGTGGGCTTGGTAGTGAGTGGCAGGATTTCCAGAGGCCAAGTCCAACACAGATAAAGTCTTTGCTTGGGTCATGGTTGCTGGCATCCTAGTGTCAGTCACGAGGGCAAACATGGAGTCGGGAAGTACTCTGTTCCCTAAGCGGAAGGGAGAAGGGTGGATGTTTGCTGAGCAGTGATATAATGAAACCACGCTATTCCTCTAGCTTCATCTTGAGCCCCCCCCCCGCCCCCACTCCTCATGCCCTATACAACCATGCTCAAGGCACCAGGAAATTTGGAGCCTGGGGGCCTTTTACACCTCTCTGCTATTCCTTATCCTTCAGATTTCGGTTCCCCCTTACTGCCTTGAGGAAGCCTTCTCTAATTCCCAGACCAAGTTGTCCCCCTGGTTGAGCCTACATAGCAGACCTGGCTCTATCCTCAGTCACTGGCCTGCTTTCAGGATGTCCCCTCCCTGAACACCCTAAGAAAGGTTCCCACTAGCTTGCCTCTTCCATAACCTCCCTCTCTCTGATCTCTTCTACCCATCTGCTCCTTCCTGGAATGCACGACTCCTGAGCGCAGCTTCCCTGAGCCACAAGTTACAGGTACACACTGTCCCCACCTAGCTCCTGCAGTAAGTGGTTCTTCACTGATCAGTCTGGAGCCATGCCCACACATGAGCCCTGGGGAAAGGAAGGGTCCTTGCCTCCCTTGGCCATCCCCAGATCACCAGGCTGGGCCAGGGTCTGCCTCAGGGTAGCAACTCAAACAGCTTTGGGTAACTATTGGACTAGTGTCTCAGCCTGGCATGTGTGAGCTCTACTTACAGAGTGTGGCTGGGCTTGCCGGTCATGTCACATGCCATATCCTTCAGGCTGGGCCAGGCAGGTGCTGGGTCTTCTGTAAGTGTGTCAGTCATGGAAACTCACTCCAAGACTGAGTTCCCACCAGGGACACCAGCATAGCTGAGTGAGAGGGTACACATGGGGATAGGACAAAAGAGGGGAGGAAGTCAGATAGGGTATGGCCCTGAGTGCTGTGAGCCACTGTGGTATGTGGTGCAGAACATGGAGGGACAAAGAGCCTGGGGTGTATCTATCAACCCCAACAGCCATCAGTCCTCAGTATGGCTAAGGAGGGCCACTGGGGACTTACAAGAGTGAAGGAGATGACACCCTGTAACCTGTGGCCTTGACTGTACTAGGGCTGAGCTGCTTGGCATCCAAAGAAGGCCCTCGGGCAGGGCTAACAGATGCCTTAATCAGAACAGCCTGCCCAGGCATGAGGGAAGCTGACCCTGTACCAGTCCAAGGCCCCTGGCATTTGTCTAGAGGACATGATGTGAGTCACAAGACAGGGTGAGGGGCATGTGATGAAGTAGCAGAGGCAGGGGGGTCCCTCCCTTCTGTGCCCTTCTTCTTAGAAGCAGGCTATGAGAGCACTGGCTGGCCCCTCTCTGAAGTAGGTCACAGGACTCTGCTGTGAGGGGGTCTGCTCTTTGAACATCCTTGCCTCTGAAGACACAGGACCTCAGAGAAGAATCTGGACAGACAGGCCTTGACAAGTCCCCCAGGTCATTACCACTGCCCCAGACCACCCCCCCCCTTTGTCCAATCAGCTTCTCCATGACTATCCATAATTCTTCCATGAACACGCTCACAAAGTACATCCAGGGATGAGGAGGTGGTTCAATGAGGTAAGTGTTTGCCTCACAAGCATGAGTTCAGCCCCAGCCCCACACACCCATGTAAAAAATACTTGAGGCCGGGCATGGTGGCGCATGCCTTTAATCCCAGCACTTGGGAGGCAGAGGTAGGAGGATAGCCAAGAGTTCAAGGCCACCCTGAGACTACAGAGTGAATTCCAGGTCAGCCTGAGCTAGAGTGAGACCCTACTTTGGAGAACCAAAACAAAACAAACAAACAAAAAAAAACAACAAAAAAAAAACCCATGCTCGGTGTGGTGATGCACACTTGTAGTCTCAGCACTAGGGAGGTGGAGACAGGCCTGTCTAGTCTATTTGACAAGTTGCAGGCCAGTGAGAGACTCTATCTCAAAAAAAAAAAAAAAAAAAAAGTGGCCAGGTGTGGTGGCACACATCTTTAATCCCAGCACACAGGAGGCAGAGGTAGGAGAATCGCCAAGAGTTCAAGGCCACCCTGAGACTACATAGTGAATTCCAGGTCAGCCTGAGCTAGAGTGAGACCCTACCTCAAAAAATCGAAAAATTAAAAAAAAAAAAAAAAGTGGGTGATGTTCCTGAGGGTGACACCTGAGACAGTCCCCTGGCCTCCACATGCATATGTACACATGTACGTGAGCACCTTCACATAAACGAACACCCCTGCGTAGGTATATGCACACATGAACAAACAATGCACAGTTCCCCATCATTTCTGAAGGTTCCTGGGTCACATAGACTTATGTTAAGACAAATGTGTGTTCGTCTCTTGCTGTGGGTACCTTGGCCATGTGCCAGTCATGGGTGCAGAAACATTAGTATCCTACCCTACGGGAGGCAAAGGGATGGAGGGTGCAGGGTGTCACTTGTTTTCTGACAAAACATAACCCCGACACCACGGTCATGCTTAATGCTTATGCGGTCCAAACCTGATTTGGACTTGGATTCAAACAAACTTCGTTGAGTCAGTAGGGTCCATTCATTTTCTCGTTTTGTTTTTTGTTTCAAAGTTTTTGTGGAAACGACTGGGTCATTTGTCCTACAGAATCTCCTGCAGTCCAGATCTTGCTGGCTGCATTCTAGACTGTCATTTCATCCGTTGGGAGGTGTCACTTAAAGCAGGTGTGACAAATGAGCAAGGGCCTGGATGAAAGATGCTTGGGAGAGGCCCGTGGCTGGGTGTGCTCCCATGCTGGCTTAGCCTAACTGCTTGTGACCGTGACCTTGTAAACTCCATTCTCTCTTCAGGTAAGTCCCTCTATTCCATTACTGCAAGGGACCCTGCCCCATCTCTGCTCCACTGAGTTAAGCCACCTCCGTCATTTTGCAGTAAAACCTTTGTGGTCTAAAGCTTTTGGCCTGAAAAACTGAAAACACAAATATTTCTCAGTAGGGCAAATCAACCAAGTAAAGTATATCTGTGAGATGAAACTCTCCTCAGCAATGAAAAATACATGAGCTACATATTGAACAAGAGAAGCTAGGTACAAATCAGCCTTCATTCTGTAGAACCTGAAAATGGGTAAAACTACTCTATGAAGAGAACGGTACTTTCCTAGGGAGCGATAGTGACTGGGAAGGGGCATGAGAGAACTTTCTAGGAAGGGGGGATGTTCCACAGTTTTATCTGTGTGGTAATTGCATGGTTGAACCCATATGTAATAATTCCTCACACTTAAAATGGTTAAGCCTGTCTACATGTAAGTCATATTTCCACTTTTAAAAATCAGAACTTTCTCAGGTGTCATTTGGATGCAGGCAGACCTAACTATCCATTAACCGTTTATCCTTTCCCAATGTCCTAACCACTCAGGAGCACGCTCAGTGTATAGTGCAACAAAGCATGCTACATTGAGATCGCCTACAGACCACAAGCATGGCAGCTGGCACAAAGGACACCCTAAAAATATTAGCTAACTGGGCTGGAGAGATGGCTTAGTGGTTAAGTGCTCGCATGTGAAGCCTAAGGACCCCGGCTCGAGGCTCAATTCCCCAGGACCCACATAAGCCAGATGCACAAGGTGGCGCATGCATCTGGAGTTTATTTGCAGTGGCTGGAGACCGTGGTGTGCCCATTTCTCTCTCTCTCTCTCTCTCTCTCTCTCTCTCCTCTCTCTTCTCTCTCTCTCTCTTTCTCTATCTGTCACTCTCAAATAAATAAGTAAAAATAAACAATTAAAAAATATATTAGCTAACTGATCATGCCTGGTGCCCACACCCCAGCACACTCAAGCCACAGATCCCCAGCATCTCAACTTCATGTGACACATCTCTTTCTGGCTCTCCATGCGTCTCCTGTGGGCATGGCCTGTTGCATATCCACAGTCAATCATGCCAGTGCTGGTATTCCAGCAGATTGCTTCTTCCTTCAACCCCGCGCCAGCCGCAGCTAGTACCAGTGGTAACTCACGGTGTTTGACTGCCCGACCACCAGCACCTGCCACATACCCCCAGGGGACGTAGAGAGAGAGTTACAGGAGAAACACCCTCACTCCTTCCTCAGAGGACCATCTCCATGGAGCAAACTGTTCAAGAAATCATAGTTTAGGGGCTAATCTCAAAACTGACTTCTTCCTATTCACTGGATACCTGCCATCGGTCGTGTCTGCTGTAGTCTGCAACTTCCATCAGTGGCCTGCTCAGCTTCGTCCCCCACATCCCTTCAGGCAATGGCTCTTGCAGGGACATCCTGGCCCAATCCCAGACCTTTTGGCCTGTTTGAGATGCTCCACAAAGTAGGACTTTATGATTCTTGGCTCTTATTTTTGGCAAAGATATTTAAGTGTAAAAGATGTGTAGAAAAGTACAGATCAAGTGTGTAGTTCAATGATTTTGCATAAAATGAACACAAACCCAGACCAAGAAACAAACAACATCAAATGCTTCAAGAAGCTTCTCCAGAACCATGACTGTAAAACCCACACAAGGTCATCAGTGCCTTGACTTCCAGTGCTAGACATGTGTGTGGTTTCTTTTTTATTTACTTAAGAGAGGGAGAGAAAGAGGCAGATAGGATGGTGTTGGGGTCCCCCTAGGGCCAGCCCACGAGGGACGGCAGGCAGGGTCTCTGCCGAGTTGGGGGTGAGAGGCGCGGAATCACAACACAGACTCCAGGAGTTGGGTGAAAGCAGGCAGAGGGCGAGCTGTGGCAAACTCGTTTATTCAAGGAAGTGTAGGGGGTTTTAAAGGGTTTGGCTGGCCAGTCATTGTATGGGGTGGTCCCCTTTTTGTGACCAAGGACATCCTGTCTCTGGAAAGATCATCTTGCAGCAGGTTTCTCGTGAGCATGGGACTGTAGCTGTTGTCACGCCAGGCTTGTGTGGGACGCCATGTTCACAGAAGCCACTTCCTGGTTTCTACTGGCATGTGGTCTGGCTAGGGCCAGTCCTGCATTGTGCCATACATATCCTCCTTTTTGTTTTTATTATTGGCAATCCTGGGAGGCATGGTTCTTTGCCAAACCATTGTTGAACCCAGGCCCCAAGGGATCATCACATGCAATGGTGCCTGTCTTAAGTTGCCCCATCTCATGGGGTCTTACCCGCCATTGACTACCCACCATCCTGCTGAGAAAACCTGAGGGGTGTGGCCTGGTTTCTTTTAGCTTGCGGTCTGGCTAGGGCCATACCTGCATTATGCCATACAGGATGGGAGAATGGGCACATCAGGGCCTCTAGCCACTGCAAACAAAGTCCAGACACATGCTCCACCTTGTGCATCTGACTTACATGGGTACTGGGGAATCGAAACTGGGTCCTTAGGATTCACAGGCAAGCACCTTAACCGTTACGCCATCTCTCCAGCCCCTCTTTTTTAGCTTGGTATGAATGGGATCAAATAATGCACACAAATCTCCCATGAACCTGGCTGCTCCCCTCACTATTTGAGGAAAGATTGACACATGTGACCACACGCTGTGGTGCGTTTTCTCTCGGTGCTTTGTCACAGTCCATCCAATTGTCTGTACCACAGCCTGTCATTGTACTCGCCTCACTCTGTTGCTCTGCATGATTTCAGACTCCAGCTCAGTTTGGAATTCTGCTCTCTGGCAGGGTAGACTGATGTGGTGGCCATCAGCCACTTGGAGTTGAGGAGGGAGGAGCCACATCTTCCCTGGCCCCTTGGCCGAGTGCTTCCTCATTGTGAAAGGAGCGTCATCTCTGCTTGACTGGCCATGGGGGAGCGCTAGCAAAATAGCCAAGCATCACTGTTCCTCTGAGACTCAGGGATGTTGACAGCCCCTGTTGCCATGATGCACTCCACACAGGTGCTTGCTTGTCCCAATCCCTCTCCAACAAGGGCTATTTCTCCCATGAGGAGAGCGATGTCTCCTACTGGCACCTTCAGCAAAGTGGACTAACAATCACTTCTCCATGTCAACCCCTGTGGTAGTTTGAATATATGTCCCCCAATATATTCAGTGTTTTATTATTTTATAGTTTGCATCTGCAATCACCTTGCTAGAGGCAAGGTCACTGGGGGCCCCGGTCTTAAGGTGTGGTGATGGTTTGAGAGTCCATTGTAAAGATATGCAAATGTGCCTAGCAGGAGTTCCTGAAGTGTGCTGTGTGACCTTTTGGCTGTAGTTTTGCTCTGTGTGCTGTGGTGGCTGGTTGGCTTTCTCTCTGTTTGGCCCTGTGAAGAGCAAGCCGCTTTTCCTGCCTTTATGGAACTTCCCCTGGATCTGTAAGTTTCAATAAATAATATCCCTTCCTCCATAACTGTGCCTGGTCTGGAAGTTCATCTCAGAGAACCTGAAGCTGTCTGCTACAACCCCCTACCCTCATTGCATGGCCCAGTAGTTGCCTGTGCCAGCCCCCTGCCCTCTTCACAGACTGGGTCCTCCAGGTGTCATTGAAGCTGTGGGCACTTCTTGACTTCCAAGTACAGTGAAAAATGGAGTTCATTTTGGGATCTTACCCCTCATCTTAGTCACAATGTGCTGTGGGCCTTCATAGCTCCACTGGTCTCTAAATAGAAAGAGACACAGGCTCTGTGTTCAAGCTCACCCCAAGCTTCTGAGATAGTTCAGAAGCTCTCCCAGCATGCTTCTTTCTGGCAGTGACACCAAGAATGCCTGCTTAGGTCTCAGCAAGCAACCAGCAGGCGAGTGAGAGTCTGGGCTCGTCTTGCAGAGACAGCTGGTTTTCAGGAATGCACCAATGATCTGCAGTTCATGAACACTCTGCCCACACCCAGGCCTGACCTCAGAGTGCCTGGTGTTGCAGTCAGGCTTGCATTGCTGGCAGAAATCACCCAACCAAGAGCACCTTTTTGAGGGGGAAGGGTTTATTTTGGCTTACATACTCGAGGGGAAGTTCCATAATGGCAGGGAAAATGAATGCATGAGCAGAGGGTGGACATCACCTTCTGGCCAACATCAGATGGACAACAGTGACAGGAGAGTGTGCCAAACACTGGCAAGAGGAAACTGGCTATAACACCCATAAGCCTGCCTCCAACAATACACTGCCTCCAGGAGGCTTTAATTTCCAATTGACATTAGCTGGGGAGATGAGCATGCAGAATGCTTAAGTTTATGGGGGACACCTGAATCAAACCACCACACCCAAATTTGCCTCTTTACCTACCAGAGCCAAGCCTTCCAATGCATGTAGCAGGCTGAAATGAAGGGATCAGAAACTCCAGGCCCAGCTCATAATCAATAGTGAATAAACACACCAGCCCACTGTGGGTAGTATGGTCTCCACTCAGGAACGCTGGTGGGATTGGATCCAGTTGCTGCAGTAATACTGTGCTCTACAGTGGGGGGCACACCCAACCTTTTCACACTGAGATGGGATATTATCATCTACAAAGTTCACCCTCAAGACCCACATAATCGAGTTACAAAAAAAAAAAAATGCAAGAGAGCTGGAGAGATGGCTTAGTGGTTAAGACACATGCCTGTGAAGCCTAAAGACCCTGGTTCGATTCTCCAGGTCCCATGTAAGCCAGATGCACATGGTGGCACATGTGTCTGGAGTTTGTTTGCAGTGGCTAGAGGCCCTGGCACGCCCATTTTCACTCTTTCTCTTTCTCTCTCCCTCTCTCTCTCTGCCTCTAATAAATAAATAAATAAAAATAAAATCTTTTAACAAAAGATGTGTGTCACCACACCTGGAAATTTTTTTTTTAAATACAAGAAAAATCTTATAAATGTAAGTTTATGATCTTGTGTGTATAGCACTCAGAGCTGTCCTTAGCCACAGGTGGCTTTCAGGCCACGGCTTGTAAATGCCTTCCAACGCACTCTTAGTGGCTGACTTCTCTTCCCTGACTCACATGCCCCTTCTCCTACCCATTTGTCCTTGAGTCCTCTCTTCCACGCAGGACTCACAGCAGTAGCCTTGACATGAGGCCTGCTTCTAAGGGAACTAGATGAAAATAGCCCGTGGTTGACTTATAAACACCCCAGGTTGGCTTTAGAAAGGAAAGGGTCCCCTCTGCTCCCCAGTGAAGACAGAAATGCTATTTAAAATCGAGGATAGGCATGCCTGTAATCCCAGCACTGGGGAGGCTGAGGTAGGAGAATGGCTCTGAGTTTGAGGCTAGCCTGAAACTACATGGTGACATAGTAAATTCCAGGTCAGCCTGGGCTAGAGTGAGACCCTATCTTTAAAAAAAAAGAGGCTGGGGCTGAGGAGATGGCCCAGTGTGTAAAGTGCTTGCCGTGTAAACATGGAGACCTGAGTTTAATCCCCAGCACTCATATAGAAAAGAACATCCCGAGATGCCCATGTATGCCTAGAACCCCAGCGCTGAGTGGGATGAAGACAGGAGAATCTCTGGGCCTCACTGGTCAGCTAGTGTCATGGGGCTTAGGGGAGTGGTGAGCTCCCGGTTCAATGACAGACACTGTCTCAAGGACATAAAATAGAAGCGTCATAGCAGAGGACACCAAATGTCCTCTTCTGTCCTAATACATGTGGGTTATGGGGTACATGAGTCTGCACACCCACATACATGCATATACCACACACACACACATGAAGATGAAGCTGGATGTGGTGGCCCACACCTGTAATCCCAGCACTTGAGAGGCTGAGGAGATGGAGGGTTGAGAGTTCAGGATCAGCCTTGGCTGCAGAGTGAGACCTTGTCTCAAAAAAACAAAAAACAAAAGACAGTGGCTGGGGTGATGTTTGCCATGCAAGCATGAAGATCTGAGAGGGACTGGGTTTGACCCCCCACCCCCGGCACCCATGCAAAAAGCTGAGCATGGCCACTCCTATCGTGGTGGTGGGGGTCGAGACAAGAGAATGGTGAGGGGGAGGGCGGGGGCACGGGGTTGCTGGTCAGTTAGTCTGACAGAGAATGGTAGTTCCAGGTTCACAGGAGATTTTGTCCCACGGAAACAGGCAGAAGAGTGATAGAGAAGGACACCTGACATTTTCCTCTGGCCTCTGCACATATGCACGTGGGTGCACGCACCTGTGCATGCATGTGCATTCACAACACACACACCACCACCACATGCCAAAAGGGGGAGAGGGTGAAGAGGAAAGGAGGAAGAGAGTAAGGAGATGGAAGTATATTCCTGCAATGCCCCTGTGCTCTGCTGCCAGCCCACTATTCTGCTCTGAGGAGCTGTAGGGGTGTAGACGGCAGGGGTTCCCCGAAATGGAGCCAGTTCCACAGCTCATTGACATCGAAACTCCTCCCCCTCTGCCTCACCCTCCCTCTCTCCTCCACCATCTCCACTGCAAGTCACTATCAGCTACTCTGGGACAAGTGGGGAGACCTCCTCTGAGTCTCCTGCCTTTCAGACTCCACCCAAACACAAGACTCCCATCTCCATGGCCCTGTCTCCCTCTTCCCCCCAGGACCCCACCCTGGGACTCCAGGTTTTCCAGCCCGCCCTTCCTAGTCCTGGCTGCTGCCTCCAGAACACAGCCTGGCTCTTGGCAAACCTAGCACGGAGCACAAATCACTCGGAAATGTCTCCATGGGGATTCCAGAGAAAAGGCTCCCATTGTATGATTTCTGCGCCAGAAACTTCCATCCCGCTCCCCAGCATGCCTTGTGTCAAGCAAAAGTGAGTGAGGCTCTGAAATAAGGGTTTGGTCTCTGCCTGCTCAAAGCACTCAGTGTGCCGTATTTACTAGTTCAACAAGTTTTCACTGGGATCTTCAAGGCTGAGATGTAGCATGGACACGACCCTCCTAAACATCATTGTTCTGGGTGGCCAAGACTGGGGTGTATCCGTTCAAAACTTCCCTGAAAACTGCTGGCAAAATTGGGTGCATTTCCTCACCCACACTGACCTTCAAAAACATCTCAAATGCTCTGCTAATAAACCTCTGGGCATGTCTATGAGGAAGTTTCTAGATTGGGTTAATTGAGTTGGCAAGGTCCACCTTGAATGTGAGTGGTACCAAGCCATCATCTGGGGTCCCAGAGTGAATTTAAAAGGAGAAAATAACCTGGGTATTAGCATTCATCTCTCTCTCTCTCTCCTGCCCGACTACAGACAAAATGGAACCCGCTCAGCTGCCTTCATGCACCTGACACCAGCCATGGTGTACTTACTATACCTTCAAATTATGAGCCAGAATAAAACCTTCCTTCCTTAAACTGCTTCTGGCAGGTATTTGTGTGTGTGTACAGGTGCACATGTGCGTGAGGATAACCTTAGGTGTCGTCCTCAGGAACACCATCCAGCTCCTTTGAGACAAGGTCTCCTATTGGCCTGGAGCTCATAAGGAGTAGGCTGGCCAGCAAGCTCCAGGGATCTGCCTGTCTCCGCCTCCACAGTGCTGGGATTAGCAGTTGACACCTTCACAACTGGCTTCCTTATGTGGGTTCTGGAGATCTAACTATGTCTGCAAGGCAAGTGTTTTAAAGGCTGAGCATCTCCCAGCCCGTCAGGTTCTTCGTCACAGCTGAGAAAAATAACACAGTCATAATACCCCCATTCAACCAGCTGTCTCCAGCATGCCTGTGGGAAAACACAGGACTTCCACAAGGGACTTGGAAGGACAGCAGATGGAATCACTCTGGACAACACCGGCTGCATGAACTCTCTACCCATTGCCCCTCCCAAATTCCCCACCTGCAGGAGCAGCTGCTCCCAGATCTCTGTTCTCTGCCTCTTCCCAATGACAACTTGCTTGCCCATTTCTGCAGCCTTTTCCATGTCTTTTTCATGGCCAAGAAGCTCTGAGCCTGCCTGCACGCTCATCTATGCAGCCTCTCACAGCTTCTCACCTTTCTCCTCTCTGCTCATGAGCCTGGACATCTCAAGGAAGGAGGTGTGGATCCCAAAACACCAACCGAGACCTCTGTGGGAAGAAGCAAAGACAAGAAGGGCCCCAAAGCTACACCTGCTCTGATTGGAATGTCCCTCCCCCCAAACTCACTGAAATTTAATCTTAATGTGATGATACTAAGATGTGGACTTGCAGAAGGGGAGGAAGTCGCGATGGGCAGGCACACAGGAATGGGATGGATGCCTCGGAAAAGAAACTACCTTTTAACCCATCCCCACCGCTCTCACCATAAAAGGACATAGAGCTCACTTGCTACTGAGGAAGATCCTTCAAGGTGTCCACTCCGAAGCAGAGACTGTGCTCCCACCAGACACGGAGCCTCCTAGCATCCTGCTCTTGCTTGGGCTCCTGCCCTGTAGAATCATCAGGAAATAAATTTCTAAGTATTTTTACTATTTATTTATTTTATTGCAGAGAGAGAGAGAGGCAGATAGAAAAAGAATGGTCATGCCATGGCCTCTAGCCACTGCAAACAAACTCCAGATGCATCCGCCACCTTGTGCATCTGGTTTACATGGATACTGGGGAATTGAACTTGGTCCTCAAGCTTCATAGACAAGCTCCTTAACCACTAAGCCATCTCAACAACCCAGGAAATAAATTTCTGTTACTTACCAGATACCTCTTGGGTGTTTTGTTATAGCAGGACACGTTGTCTGAAAAAAATACCCAAACAATTTTGTTCTTATCACCAAACAGAAATAAAATTGAAAAAAGAGTTACCTTTCAAACTTAAACTGTACCATAAAACTCACAAGGAGACCCGGCGTGGTGGCGCACGCCTTTAATCCCAGCACTAGGGAGGCAGAGGTAGGAGGATCGCCGGGAGTTCGAGGCCACCCTGAGACTACATAGTTAATTCCAGGTAAGTCTGGACCAGAGTGAGACCCTACCTCAAAAAAACAAAACAAACAAACAAACAAAAAAGACCCACAAGGAGAAGGTTGGGTGGGTGAAGCGCTTGTTGCGAAAGCATGAAGACTTGAAGACTTTAGTTCAGATCCACAGAACCTACGTTAAGACTGACTCAACACCAATAATATGCATCTATCGTCCCAGAATACCTATAGTAAGATGAGAGGCAGAAACAGAGGAATCTTCCAGAAGCTCACAGGCCACTTAGCCTGGCATCTGCAACAGTGAACAGCTGAGAGCTTCTGCCTCAGACAAGGTGATAGAAAACCCAAAGTTGTCCTCTGACCTCCACATATGCTTGTGGCACACATGCACCTACACACACACACACATACACACACGTACACATAATTTTTTTTTTAATTCAAGAATTGCTATGTGAACTGTGGTTGGCATCTAGGATAACTAAACAAGGAGGTAGCTAGGGTGAAGCAAGGCCAGGCATACAATTTAAGGAGGCACTCACTCTCAGGCCTGTGTAAATGGCAACCTTGCATTAGCAGGAACCTGGGAGTTGATTTGACCTTAATTTTTGTACCCTAATTCTGTTCCTGATATTAAGAGCATACAGTAAAATCAAAACCACCAGACATATTTGTAAGCTCGTATGTGAACATTCCACATGTGTGCTACATGCAGAAAAATCTGGAGGGATCTGGCCCAACTGTTCCCAGGGTTTTGTTCTGAGCCACGGAGTTGTCTCTTTCCTGCACTGTTTGAAGTTTAAAAATAATAATCATAGCCAGATTTGGTAAATTTAGACAAATCAAAAAAATAGAATAATAAGCCATATTAGATGTCAAAGGACCTACCAAAAGAAAAAAAAAAACATTAAAGTGAAACAGATTGCTGGAGTTTTCTTCTCGTGGACAGATGCAAATGCGCAAGGCTGAGATGTGTTGACGATTCTCTATGTCTGACTGATTTCAAAGCACCTTGCTGGCCTCCACCTCAGATGCATCGGGCAGGGCCAGGAGGTGGAAGCCAGCACTCTCAGGGGACCATGCGGCAGGAGTGGGATGGAACCCTGTCACCCTTTCTCTCCCCTCACTTACTTGGAAGTCGGGTGGAGTGACCATAGGGGCCCTTCCAGGAAGGAAGGCAGCACTGGGTGGGTGGGAAAGACCAGAACAGGAGGGGCCCCGAGTGGGCCAACTTCAACTGGCTGGCTGGCAAACACATCTGGCAATACTTTCAATTACCCAAAAATAAGCCCAGGAATTAGACTTGTCCTTCTAGGCCCTAAACTTTGGAGCAGATCAAATTTATTCATCGGTCTCATCTGGCTGCTTAGTGGAACGTGCTCAAAGCCCACACTCCCTGAGACGGAGCAGGGGAGTAAAGGTCATGTCAATTTTCCTCCCTCACTGGCCCCTGCGCATCCCTTTTTGCTGTGTATTATGAATTTTTCTGGGGAGATGTCAACAAAGAGCCCCAGCTCTATTGGGGGTGAATAGATGTTGTTAACATCTCTCCAGAAAAGGGCACCAATGATGAATGCCTTTCCCCCACACACAAAAAAATTCCACCTAAGTCTGTCTTAGCAAGCCAATAAGGAACATGAGTGACTCAAAGGTAACCACATCACCAGAAAGCCCACCCAAAAAAGGATGATGCTCATGAAAGCTGAGTGCTCAAAGCTCCCTACAAACTGGCAGGCAGTTCCACCAAAGTCCCTATCCCCGCCCTAGTAACTGTGAACTACTTTTACAACCTTGGGCAGGGACCTTTGTCACTCTTGTCATGTTCTGAGCTTCCCAAACTGAGTGAGTTTCCTTAGGTTCTGGAGAACCATGAGCCTCCCTCATCCGTATCCTTCTGGAAGCAAATGCTCCAATTCAGAGGAGGCAGCTAGCCACACAGCATGCAGCCCCTGCCTGACTCTGGTTCGCCATTCACTGCATCATGTCCGTCATCATTCTAAAGAGTAGCTGGGAAGGAGACACACAGGCTGGTCAGGGAGACCCCAGAGAGTTCCGAGCTTTTTGGAGTTACGCTGGGGCAGTGGCTTTCAGCTGGGGACAATTTGGTCTCCAAGGGGACACTTAGCAATATCTGGAGATGTTTTAGGTTGTTACAGCACAGAGAGAATTTCTTGCCATGGAGTGGTAAGTAGCCAGGGCCATTGCTAAACATCCACATTAGCCTCACCTCACTCAAGAATCTAGCCTTGGGTGACAAGAGGGAGGGGGGAGAAACCCCACCCTGGAGTCTTGCTGCTCAGGGGACACTCTGTGGACCAGCAGCGTGGATATCCCATGGAAGGCTTGGCAAACAGGCACTGTCTCAGGTCCTGTCCAACCCAGGAGATGATGATAAAGAAGCCCTACAAAGCCGGGCGTGGTGGAGCACACCTTTAATCCCAGCACTGGGAGGCAGAGGTAGGAGGATTACCGTGAGTTCAAGGCCACCCTGAGACTACATAGTAAATTCCAGGTCAGCCTGGGCCAGAGTGAAACCCTACCTCCAAAAACAAAAGAAAAAAAGAAAGAAAGAAAAAGAAAGAGAGAGAGAGAGGGAGGGAGGGAGGGAGGGAAGGGAGCCCTGTGTCCCATAAATTCTTCCTGCACAGGGCCAGGTAGTAAGAACTTAAGGCTCTCAGGGCGAGACTACCTCTGAAGCAATTTTACTAAACTCTGCCCTTATAATCTGAATACAGCCACGTTTGCATATGTAAATTATGGGCATAGCCACTTGCATATTATTTGGCTGGCATAACCTCTTAGCAAAGTCATAGTATGGAAACAAACACTTGTCAAGATAGCAAAAATTATTTCTCCTGCACACTGCCTGTGTCTGTCATGGGCTGTGTAAGGTCCTGGGCTACGTCAGGTGCAGTCAGAGTTCCAGGGGCCCAACCTCCACTGTCATGAACGTCACTGGTCATTGAAGAGAGGACGACATTCAGCAGGTGATACACCGGGTTCTGGGCCAAGCCTGAGCTTCCATGTGGAGCTACTGCCCACCTCGCTCTAGTCTTGTTGACCATTGTGGCCATTGGAAGAGAAGAAGGTATACCCAGAAGTAAGGTAATTCCTCAGCAATCCCAGTGCTAACCCATGCTGGGCACATTCCACCTCTCCCGTCAAGCTGGATACTCTTGAAGACGTGAGCCCCGGGGCAGGAAGGTCTTCTTCCCTTCCCCATGCCTTCTATGAGTAATGATGGTACAGGCACACACAGACTCAATTCTCCGCTCTGTGCCATGTGCTGAGGACTCAACTTACCCATGCCTTCCTAATGTCACAGTCATACTAGGAAGTTGTTACATTGTGCATCTTACAGATAAGGAAACTGAGGCAAAATGGTGATACTGTTTGCCCTGGTCGTGAGCTGAGGGATGGCAGAATGAGGACGTGAGCCAGGTCTGTCTGATCTACAAGTCTGTACATGACATGGCCATGGCCGGGGGGGGGGGGTCAGGTGCTACTCATGCCCAGATACTGCAGATATTTTCTTTTTTTTATTTTTATTTATTTATTTATTTATTTATTTTAGTTTTTTCAAGGTAGAGACTCACTCCAGCTCAGGCTGACCTGGAATTCACTATGTAGTTTCAGGGTGGCCTCAAACTCACGGTGATCCGCCTACCTCTGCCTCCCGAGTGCTTGGATTAAAGGCATGCGGCACCAAGCCCGGCTCGATATTTTCTTTTGCTTTTAATTCTCACTATAATCCTACGGGGCCCCATATACTTTTTTTTTTCTCACAAGAAGGGACCAAGAATTTAAGTAAGGTATCTAAAATCACCTAATCAATGGAAGAACTAAGATTCCAATGCAGATTTGTGAACTCCAAGGACTATGCTTCTAGCAGCTTATGATGCTGATATCTTGTCTTATCATTGAAGCCCTGTGGTGTGTCACTTGAGCCTTTCCTTTGGTGGCCCTTAGCTAACTCCCTACTGCCAGGTCCTCCAGTACCCCTTTGCTTGGGGCTTTCTTGGAAGCCACATGAAGGTGGCCCTGCCTGTGTTTAGTCAGCAGAGCTGAGAAACCCCCTTCACACACCGGCCTAGCACCTGACAGACCACCTCTACCCATGAGCCCTGGCACCTAATAGACCACTTTCACACACCAGCCTGGTGCCTGGCACGCTCTCAACCTCAGGCCGGTGAAGTGGGTGTGAAAGTACTCCCGCACGCTGTTCTCAGAATTCTAAGTATGTGCTTTCCTGGGGAAGCCTCTACTCTCTCCTGGGAGCAGCTGGCTCATTCATATACGTATTACTGGCTGCCATCCCAGCTTGTCAGATTTAACCAAAATTATAAGACTCCTCCTGGTTAAATTGGAACTTCACAAGACAATTTTTTTATCTATTTGTTTGTTTGTTTTTGTTTTTTGAAACAGGGGCTCGTGTATCCTAGGCTGGCTTCCAATTTGCTGTGGAGCTGAGGCTAGTTTTAAGTCCTGATTTTTCTGCCTCCACCTAACAAGGGCTGGGATTAGAGGTATGCACCACCATGCCTGGCTTGAGAAAACTGATTTCTATAATATAGTATGACCTAGTCAATATTTGTGACATATACTAAAAAATTATTCTTTATGTAACTGAAAAAGATTGCATGGAGTATACTTATAAATAAGAAAAATTAGTGTTTGTGGACTGGGATGTGACTTAGTGGTAGAGTGCTTGCCCAACATGCTGAAGGCCCTGGGTTCCATCCTCAGTTCTGAGAAGAAGAGAAAGAAGGACAGGGGAGGTGGTTAAGCCATTAAAGGTGCTTGCTTGCAAAGCCTAAAAGTCTGAGTTCAATTCCCTCTTACCCACGTCAAGCCAGCTGTACAAAATGGTGCATGTGTCTGAAGTGCTCTTGCAACAGCAAGAGGACCGGGTACACCCATACTCTCTCCCTCTCTCTCTCTCCTTTAAAATAAACAAATAAAAAAATTATTTAAAAAACATAAAGGGGACTCGAAGATGGCTTAGCAGTTAAGGCACTTGCCTTCAAACCCAAAGGACCCAGGTAAGTCAGATGCACAAGGTGGCACATGCATCTGGAGTTCATTTGCAGCAGCTTGAGGCCCTGGTGCACCCACTCTCTCTATGTGCCTCTTTTTCTCTCTCTCTCTCTCTCTCTCAAATAAATAAAAATAAATAAAAATTATTAACAAAAAAACATGGTTTAAAAAAATAGAGAGAGGGAGGGAGGGCCGGGTTTGTTTCCTAAAATTCAAATTAGGTTGGCATCTGTACCTCATCTGGCAACACTCCGAAGTCCCTGAGCTGGTCACAGTCCTCCTACCTCCACCCCTCCCCCATATGCATTGCTTGAACTATGCAAACTTGGAGCTCCGAAGACCACACACCAAGAGGCAGAATGACTGAATTAGGAGCAAAATACACTCCTGCTTGGAGCTGACATTTCAGTGATACCTTAAGGCCATCTGGCCTCCTGTGACCAGAATAGTGAGGCCACCAGCCAAGCTCCACAAAAGCCACAGCAGCTGGAACAAGGCCCTTCCTCTCAGATTGCTGCCCTAGCTCTCACCTGTTACTCACCTGGAGAGGTGGATCCTCCTCTCCTCGCCCTGGAGCTCTGTCCGTAAGCACTCAACATCTGCAGACAGACACCTTAAGCTAAGCATTCAAAGATACCTACATTTCTAAGCCGGGCGTGGTGGTGCACGCCTTTAATCCCAGCACTCAGGAGGCAGAGGTAGGAGGATTGCCGTGAGTTCGAGGCCACCCTGAGACTACATAGTGAATTCCAGGTCAGCCTGAACTAGAGTGAGACCCTACCTCGAAAAACCAAAAAAAAAAAAAAAAAAAAAAAAAAAAGATACCTACATTTCTAGACAGACACCTTTCATCTGGGATTCCTCCCCAGTGCTCAGCACCTGGACTCGGCGTGACATAGTTTCTTCATGGGCCAGGTCCTACTGCCTCAGAACGGCCATCCCACACACTACACTCCTCACCCATGTACTTTCTTGGTGCATCTTCGAAGGAGGAGCTGCTCCCTCTCGGAGAAACCCAAGCCAGTCCTCAGAGTGTGAATATTCTTGGTCCATACCAAACATGGCAACACCCCTGACTTTGCTGGGACCTGGTTTTGAAATGGATTTATTATGCAATGCTAGCAAAAGAGAACTGAAATGGATTAAAGGAAAATGTTTCTTTGCTCACAGAGAGACATGAGTAGTGGATGCTGGGAGTCCCACTCAGATAACCTTCAGGACAATAAGGCCCATTTCCCTACCTGCTAGAAGCACCTTGCCCAAGTTTACTGTGATGGTTGGCCTTCATTGAACTTGACTAGATTTAGAATCACCATGGAAACACATCCCTGGGTGTGTCTATGAGGGAATCTCTAGAAAGATAGTTCGAGGCCACCCTGAGACTACATAGTGAATTCCAGGTCAGCCTCAGGTAGAGCAAGACCCTACTTTGAAAAGAAGAAGAAAAAGGAGGAGGAGGACTCAGTGGGAAGGTGAGTGGTCCTATCCCATGGCTGCGCTCCCAGACAGAAGAAAGCAAGCTGAGCACTGGGAGTGTTCCTGACTCGAGCTGGAATGCGACCAGGCATCCCATGCTCCTGCTCGGCATCTCTCCCACCACAACACACTGAACCTTCACATGCTGAAAGCCGAAAGAACCCTTTTTCTCCCTTCCGTTGCTTCTCATCAGACATTTGGTCACAGCAGTGAGAAAAGCACTAATGCATGTATTCCCCGTGCTCAAGCTGCATCCACTGATGTGTCATTGTGGAGGAACAAAGGTCTGGTCTCTTGTCTCAGCTGGGGAAACTCTGATCTATCTGAGTTCCAGGGCACCCTGCAGGCTCATTGAAGATTCTGGTGTTTTAGTTTAACTCCTTCTTTTGGCCAGTCCTGCCTCCTTATTTCCATTCAGCTATGGTTCCTGACAGCCTTCTACAATAGCCTCCTCACAAGCATGGGGACCTGAGTTTGGAACCCCCCCAAGCACTCATATAAAATGCCAGGCATGGTAGTGTACAGCTGTGATCCCAGAGGAGGTGGAGACAGGGAGGGAATCTATAATGGGGTGCTAGGGGTTCAGGAAATCCTTGAACCCTAGCACCCTAAGTTCCAAACCCTAGGAACCAAACCCTAGGTTCATTTCTAATTTTAATCAAAGAATTGAATAAAATTAGGCTGAGAAGAATAATTATTAAAAAATTAGCCAGGTGTGGTGATGCACACCTTTAATCCCAGCACTTGGGAGGCAGAGGTAGGAGGATTGCCATGAGTTCAAAGCCACCCTGAGACTACATAGTGAATTCCAGGTCAGCCTGAGCTAGAGTGAGACCCTACCTCAAAAAACAAAACAAAACAAAAATATTATATTTATTGAGGGAAGTACAGAGCCCAGGAAAGATACCCACGTGGCTTGAGATCCCACATGAAGGGCCTGGGGAAACAGTGGAGAAAAAAAGAAAGAAAAGAAAGTTCAAAGAGCTCCTGCCATAGGGGGAGCTGGAGGGGGTAAAGAACCCATGTGGAAAGTAAGGGTTAGGGGGAAATCTCCCCTAAGCTGAGCCCTGCTGGGCCTGGGCTGAGCAGATGGGGAAACTCACCAGCAGCTGGAACTTCCCAGGTGGTCAGGCAGCTCAGAAAGCGTGTCCTCCTCTCACAAACATATTTATAACCCTATGGTGGCAGCTCAGGTGGGCCAGCTGGTTGGCTAGGGTTAGGGGTTGTCTCAGGAAGAGGTGAGCCAAGTTCTAGGGTCTCAGCTTGACTAACCTCAGTGTTAGGATTTGATTTAAATCCTAGGAGAGACCTCCCTCCCCAGAGAGGGGTCCAGGTTGTTTGCGGAAAAATAGGTCTAGGGAATCAGGCAAGAGATAAGAATGCAGATAGATCATCCCTTGTAGCAAGCACAGACTGCAAGGATACTTTCAGAGGCCCAGTCACCCTAACTGCCTCAAAGAGCTGTCTGACTCCCTCTCAAATCCCCGGGGCTCACTGACCAAATCAGTGAGCTGTAGGTTCAGTGAGACAGCCAGTCTCAGAGAACAAGGTAGACAGTGAGTCAGGAACCTCTCTGATTGTACTCTCCTGCCTCCACGTGCACACGCACACCTGTGTACCCACAAGCATGTGAATATACATTCTTACATCTTACATATGCATGTAAGATAAATGACTGACTGAATGAAGAAATACAAATTTTAAAAAATATCCAAAAAAAAAAAAAACAAAAACAAACAAACAAAAACCTCCAGTTTTCCATGACATCACTAAGTCATTTGACTCACCATCTATAGAATGGCCCAGCCTCCAGGCTTCCTATGTTCTGTCACAGCTGATGCATGTTTCTTATCATAAAGTCCCTATTAGTTGTGTTTCATGTCACTTGCAATTTAATTCATTTTCACTGATATGGCACATATCAATAGGAGACAAAAGCAAACAGTACAGATCCAGGAAGAGACACCCCCCATCCCCACCACCTCAGATGGGCACTTAGGTCACTACCTCATCATTGCGGATCCTCTCCTCAGTTCATCCTGCCCACGAAAGCCCGCGGCTAAGAGATGTGTGATCCTTCTTCACACAGTCTGAGGAAGGAGGCTTCTCTAAAGAAGGCTCTGACGCCCTGTGATTCATGGAGCAGCCAGGCCTCTATTTCACCATCTCCTCCTCTTCTCCCTACTTAGAAAGAAAGGAGCAGAGAGACCATGTCGGGCCAGGAGAGGCTAAATCATCCCAAACGATGCCTCGCTCATAAATCTTATGAAATACTCTAGGATGCTCAAAATATATATGTGCAGTTTTGTTCCTCTTGTGATAAAACAAGCCACTCAGAGACATGCCCAGGTTGTGAAACATAGCAAGCGCGCTGTCTCAAGAGTCAACAGTGCCGTTGGCACACAAGCTGTTGTCAGCATCTTAAACATTGGACAAGCTGTGCATTAGATGACTAAAGACATGGCTCCAGCCTGTGGCTCATATGGCCCAAGCCTTTATCTGCATTAGTTATGTAGATGATTGGAGGCCATGAATGAGGGCCCCGGAATCAGTCTAGGGTTAGACGGTGGGCAAGTTATTCAACTCTTCTATATTTGCTTCAGTATCAATAAAGTAAGGAAAGTAATGGTGTCAGTTAGCTTACATTTGGTTATGATGTAGTAAGCAAACAGCTCCGAAGTAGCAGAAGCTACCAACAACCACGGCTTATTGCTCGTGGCAGATGAGAAAAAGATCCTGGAAGAACCACATGATGCTTTTGCTTTTTAAAAAAAAAAATTTTTTTTTATTGATTGATTGATTTTAAAAGAGAGAAAGGTAGATAGAGAGAAGGGACATGCCAGGGCCTCTAACCACTGCAAATGAACTTCAGATGCATGTGCCCCCTTGTGCATCTGGCTCCTATGGATCCTGGGGAATTGAACCTGGGTCCTGGGGCTTCACAGGCAAGCGCCTTAACTGCTAAGCCATCTCTCAAGCCCTGCTTTTTCTTTTTTTTGCATGTGTGCTTGGTGTGCGTGCATGTGTTGTGCGTGGTGTGCATGCATGTGTAGGGGTGCATGTACATAGGTCTGCATGTGGAGGCCAGAGGTCAATGTCAGACATCTTCCTCAGTCCCTCTCCACCTTAGTTTTCAATATAGGGTCATTCACTGCACCTAGAGCACTGATTCAGCTATACTAACTAACTAGCAAGGACCCTCCCATCTCCATGTCCCAGCACTGGGATTATAGGAGTCCATTGCCATGCCCTGTGCTTTATGTGGTGCTGGGATTTGGGGCCCTCAGCACCATGCTCAGCAGATTGGATTACATCAGATGGAGGCTGAGGTGGAGTGATGCTATGAGTTCACCAAACCCCATCTCCTTGTCTTCCTGGGGACATGGTGACTCTATGGGACTATGTGAGAGGGGTCTGGCCAATAAGGTGTGAGAAGCAGGGATGGACACCTTTTAAGGCCTGTCATCTCCTGTGTGCTCCTTTCACACTGTCTTTACTCATCTGGAAGACAATCCAAGGAAGGGAGCCAAGGTCCTAGGCAAGAGCAGGAGCTGGGTCCCAGTGTGACTGAGTGGAGCTGATTCCCACTCCCACAACCTGGGACCAGAGTGAGAAATAAGCCTCTGTTATGCTCAGCCACTGAAATCAGGCTCATTTACTTTAGCATGGGTTTCCTTTTGCATGTGCATGTGTGTGCATGTTCCTATGTGTGTGGGTGCACATGTGTGTGCACTGAATGTGCCAACCAGATCCACAACATCGAGGGTCTTCCTCAGGTGCTCTCCACCTTATTCTTTGGCGACAAGGTCTCTCACTGAACCTTGAGCTCAACATTCTGCTAGGCTGGATAACCAGTGAGCTCCAGGATTCCCTGCCTCAACCTCCCCAAGAGATGGGATTTCAGGCACACGCCACCAGGCCCAGCATTTTCCATGGGTACTGGAGATGTGAACTCGGGTTCTTATTCTTGTTGTGCCCACTTAGCCATCTTGCCAGGCCTAGCAGAAGTTTTCTTCAACAATGCAAAGGACTAGCTGGGGAGCAGACTGGGCCCATTGCCCTGTTCACAAGAACAGCGTGCTGGGAGCCATGATGCCCTGGCCAGAGAGTCCTGTGCCAAGCCCCAGAAGAAAGGAAAGAGAGCAAAGACGCCTGTGAGCACCCTCACAGAAAGAGGCGTGAAGCATGAATGTTTTATTCCCTCCTTCTCTCAGCAGGGGAACAGCAGGGAGATATCTAGCACATCTTGTTCTGCTGGCTCCTGTGACAAGTAGATGAAATTCTATCACTCAGGAGACCTCAGAAGTGACTAATTTAATCCCCGAGGCCTCTTTAGGAGGACTCTTCTTTCCAGCTACCCCTCCCTCTGCTCAGCCCAGCTCAGCTCCCACCAAGCAAGGCAGTCAGGCGCACACAGGCAGGCCCACTTATGCATGGAGGGACTTGCCTCCCACCAGACTGACGAAGGGAACAGCCATTTATCACAGCTCTCGAGTTGTGCCTTTTGCATAACATGGCCATGGTACCATCGCCTGGAAATGCTTGTGCAGAACACCACGAGGGAGACAAATGTGTGTGTGCCTCAGAGAGGCAGGGTAAGTCAGCTCCTGGCCCAGGGCCAGGCTGGGGACTAGGCAGCGTGGGGGAGGGGAATGAAGAAATTGAGTTGGGGAAGAATCAATGCCACTGACTTTTTTAGCCCTGAGCCTCCATTTTTGCCCTTAGTCTCTTTATTGATGAGCGTCCTAGAGGCAAATGTCCTGGTGAGTGACTCTGGAGCCAGCCCAGGTCTGGGTGCCACACAGCCCTGACAGACCTAGATTTGACTCCCAGCTCTAGCACATCCTATCAGCGGTGTGACGTAGGGGTGCCACTCAAACTTGCTGAGCTCCTGTTTCTCTACCTGGATTCTGGAGGTTGCTGGCAACTCACTCAAAGAGTCCTTTACAAGGGTCAGTCAGATGCCTGGCACATCACGGCTGCTCTGCTTCCCGCACCCTTCAGGATCTCACCCCACCCCTGCCTTCAACTGACCTTGTACTCTTTTGACCATCAGTATGAAATCTGCAGTAGAAACGAAGTAGGAAAACCAGCTTGAGATTTTAGCACACTAGGCGCTATGGACTCCGTTGTGGAAACTCCATAGCACCTTAGGAATGAAGTGGGAAGGGTCCCTCCATCAGGCTCTCATGTTGGCCCAAACACCCCAGCTACCCTAAGCTGCAGAAGTAGAAAGAATCAGGAGCTGACTGTCAGAACACATCACATTCTCCTTTCATACCTGCCATGCACTGTCAGGTCACCTCTCTGCCCAGACTACAAGGGAGTGGCATGTACCCCATCCCTCCCTGATCCTACACCACTGGCACCCATCACTAATCAATCACTGGACTCTTCTCTCCTGAGCCCAGAAATGACAGCTCAAGTCTTTTCCATACAGCACATCAACCACACACCACCAGCCAAGCAGATGCACCATGCAAGAGCAAGTCTATTTACCAATCCATAACCATTTGTCCCAAGGTCGCCTAACATCAGGGGATGAACAGACTGGCAGAAAAAGAAGGAGTAGTCAAGGTTGATGGCTGAGCTTCCAAGAGCTTCCAAGAACCCATAGCATCGAGTACAAAAAAACAAACAAAAAGAATATGTTGGGGGCTGGACAGATGGCTCAGCAGTTAAGATGCTTGCCTGCAAAGCCCAATGACCCAGGTTTGATTCCCCAGTACCCAAGTAAAGCCAGATGCACAGAGTGGAACATGCATCTGGAGTTCATTTGCAGTGACAGGAGGCCCTGGTGCACCATGGTCTAGCTCTCTTCTATCTCTCTCTCTGCTTTCGAATAAATAAATAAATAAATCGTTAAAAAAAAAAAAAAAAAACTACATGTGGACATAAGGATGGAATCAGCCATGAAACCCAGGCCTGAGAGCCATTTCCCTACCACAGTTTCTATGCTCTGCGTATTGCTTTGTGAGCAATTTCTTCACGATAGCAAGGTTTCCTCAGAGAGGGGACATTTTCATCCATTCCAGCCATCGTTAGTCGGCCAGCTAACCAAACGGAGTCTCAGCAAGGCTGGGTGCCCAGCGCTCATGCCACCTCTCCAGCTGTTAACGAGGCAGTGACGAGAGCACAGGTATTAAATCTTCGGAGGCAGGGACGCTTGTCTTCCATGAATGGCCATGAATCAACCAAACAGGATATGCCAGGATGTTGAAGACAGCTGTATATTTATGAGGGAATGACCAGTTCGGTATTTCTGCCAGTTACCTTTATGGTTTTTATGAGATTTGGATAACGTTTATTTATTGCCCATACAGATTCCCATTCACAATGGAGCTTTGTTCAGCATTTAGAGACATTTCTCATGATGCCTCCCCCCACCCCCACCCCTGGTCTCTCTGGCATGAATAAAAGAATCTTTTTCCCCCTCTGGGTATCTGTGAGGAAGTCATGCGCAGCTAATTTGGTAGATAAAATGATTCCATTTCAAACATCTCCATGCACGGGTTAGATGATTTGAACCTCTTCACGGGGAGAGATTGATCATGTGGTTTGCATCACCAAGCTTATAATTTTAGTACCGGGGCTGGTCAGAGGAAGAGCCAGCATACAGCTCTTACACAGAGTGTGCGGCTTCATGCGAGTATCATCTGTCCCCACTGTATGCTGTGCTTGCCCCTGGCAGCCTGAGAGGTGAACTTACTGACTGTTCCCAGAATAGGAAATATGTATCGAAGCTGAAACTAGTCAAGCATCATTAAACTGTGTAACGGTGACTGGGGAGTTGACTCAGCAGTTAAAGGTGTTTGCTTACAAAGCCTGTCGGCCCAGGGGGGTCAATGCCCCAGGACCCACGTAAAGCCAAATGCACAAAGTGGCGCATGCATCTGGAGTTTGTTTGGTGTGGCAAGAGGCCCTGGTGCTCTCATACACATACACTCTCTCTCCTTGCAAATAAATAAGGTATTTAAAAAAAAAAACACGTGACAATGGTTCAGTTAACCAGGTGTACAGTGAGGGTTTTATGAAATGACATCAGAGCTGTCTTTTTGATGTGTCTATGTGTGAATGGTATGCATGCTATTGTGTTCTTGTGTGTGTGATTGCATAGGTGTGCAGGTGTGTGTGTGTGTGTGTGTGTGTGTGTGTGTGTGTGCCTATGTCTGTGTGTGCAACATCAGGGTCACAATCCATCTATTCTTTGAGACAAGGTCTCTCAGTGAACCTAAAACTCACTGATTTGGGTAGACTAGCTAGCTAATGAGCCCTGGGGATTCCCTGTCTCCACTTACCGGGTGCTGGGATTACAGGCACATATCCGGCATTGTCTGGGCATCCCAACTCACATCCTGTTGTATGACAAATTTCCTCCATATTGAAAGGTGTAAACAACAATTGCCAGCTTTATCCAAAAGCAACTGGGTCAACTCACAAGAGGAGGTGTGGGGAGGGTCATTAGACCTCCCACCTGAGATTTAGTCCCCCCCCCACACGCCAGCTGCATACAATAATGCACAAGACCTCGTGATCTGGGTATGGTGGAATATAGAGTATAGAGAGAGGAAAAGATTTAGGAACAAGGAGCACCAATGAGCTTCATTGAGGTGGTGTCTCTGGAGTCTCCATGCTCTCTAAGTAAGCCCTCACCCCTAGACTGAGGGAGGAGCATCCTCGGGGATAATCCTGGTATAGTGAGCCCCACTGAAGAGCTGCTTTGGGGTGAAGATGTGTGTCTGCATCTTCCCAGGGGAAGTTTCCCACGACACACTCTCGTGCTTGCGTGGCACGCATTTTACTCACCGAGCTATCTCCCCAGCCAATCACCCATCACAGCTGTCTTTAGGTACACACTTACGTTGTTCCCACAGTGAAACCACCTCAAGCTGGATGTCTCGGTATGTGTCCCTGCTGTTGAGTGCTGCCTGCCCCACTCACTGTCATTGACTGTTGTGTGAACAGTTTCTACATCTTTCCACATGCAAAGTTTATTGCATTGCAGAATCTCATAGCAAGCCAGGAAAGTGAGCGCTGGTGCTCCTTGTTTTTCAGGAGGGTAAACTGAGGCTTCAGATTGGTAAGGAACAGTCCCCAAGCCCCTGCCCCAACCAATACATAATAGAGGCAAGAGTCTCAAGCAGATTAGTCTTAAGCCAGTGGACTTCTCGACCGCTGTGCTGTCCCTGCAGCTCAGCCCTTCAAGACATTCCTCCCAAGTTTGTTAATGTGGCCACATGGGAGGGAACAGGAAGAAGAGGAGGAGGAAGAGGAAGAGGAAGGAAGAGAGGACAGAGGAGAGGAGAGGAGAGGAGAAGAGAGGAGAAGAGAGGGGAGGGGAGGGGAGGGGAGAAGAAGAATCAAACTGGCTACCAAATACTATGTGAGCATAACAAAAAGCTAATTGACTGAAACTTATTTTCCAGCCTGCTCTTGTGGTTTCAGGGAAAGTAAGCCATGGAGATGGAGCCACTGGTTGGAAAGAGCCAGAGGAATATATTGTTCATCTGAGAGTTCTTCTCCCCTCAGGATACTTGAGGTATGGTTCCCAGCAAGCCACCAGGAGAAAGTAGCGTGGAGCCCACCACAAGCAGAGTCCACAGCAAAAGCACATGATGTCGCTGATCTTCCTCCCAGGATCTCCCATAGGCAGAAAAATTGACACACCAGGACACTGAGGTTTAACTAGGGTCTGTCTGCAGTCATGCACATGTAGTTGCTGGGGCTGGAAGCCAAGGCTGCTGACTACAGAGCCCAGGCAATGACTTCCCACCATTAGTCAGCCTGTGTCCACTAGAACAAACTCACATTCCACATGACAAACCCATAGGCAGCCCGGTGCTTGGACAAGAACCAGGGCTCTCTCATCATTCTAGAACTTTCTGAATTATGCCACACTGCCCCATTCTTTCTTCCCATTTGTTTCCAGCAACTGGGCAAAGACCATTTTTGCCTGTGAGATCCCAAGAACTCTGCTGTGGGATGAGGACCAATGCTCATAAAACTCAAGTGTGGAAATGCATCCTGGTCCTGTGCTTGGCAATGTGCCACACGCCCACACTAGGCTCCTGACTCCGCTTCTAATGATCTCTGTCAACCTGGGCAGATTGCTCGTCTCCCTGAGCCTGTTTCCTCATCTTTCTGCAGAGTGGGACAACATTGCTACCTACGGAAGATGAAAAGAAAGATATGCTGTGCACGTTTCAGGGGGGTTGGGTATATGAAATGCCTGGAATGTTCTCAGGATATTTTTATGCTCTCAAAAAATGGTGATACTGGGCTGGAGAGATGGCTCAGTGGTTAAGGTGCTTGCCCGTAAAGTCTAATGACTGTAGTTCAATTCCTCAGTACCCATGTAAAGCCAGATGCACAAAGTGGTGCATGTGTCTGGACTTTGTTTGCAGTGGCTAGAGGCCCTGGTGCACCCAAACCCATTCATTCTCTCTCTCTCTCTCATTTGCAGGGAATAGTGGCATTTGCCTTTAATTTCAGCACTTGGGAGGCTGAGGTAAGAGGATCACTGTGAGTTGGAGGGCAGCCTGAGACTATATAGTGAATTCCAGGTCAGCCTGGACTAGAGCAAGACCCTACCTCGAAAAAAAAAAAAAATGGGATGCCTATCTACTAAAATGTGTGTGTAATTACTCTCACAGGTTGCTGTCCATATGACTACCTGGCTTTATAGTGAGGTTCAAAAAGAGATGTGGGGATGTGAGCTAGAATGTTCTGGAATGCTGGGAAGAGAAATATGAACTGATCTAGTTGATAAAAATTAGGTGCATAGGGGCTAGGGAAATGGCTCAGTGGGTAAGAGTGTTTGCTGACAAGCATGAAGGCCTGAGATCTCTCTTACCCACTGAGCCATTTCCCCAGCCCCTATGCACCTATAACTGACAGCATCTCCAGATCAGGTATAAATGGCTGTGACTTCTGCCTGGTCCATCATCTGTCTGCCTGTCCATCTGTCTCTCTCCGTCTGTCTCTCTCTTCCTCTCTCTCCCCACTCTGTTTCTCTCCCTCCCTCTGTCTAGCTCCTCTTTTCCTCTTGCTCTTCTCTCTTCCTCCCTCCTTCTCCCTGTTTTTTCTCTCTTTCTCTGTCTCTTTCATCTTTCCTTTATCTCCTTCCCTTCCCTTCTCCTCCACCTCTGTCTTCTATGTCTCTCTTTCTCTCCTTCTTTATCCCTCACCGTCTCTCCCTCTCCCCATACCCCAGAGCTTGTTCCCATCTTCCATGATGGACAGCACCATGTTTCAACGATGTGGTAGGGAAACCTCAGGCCAGTAGCTGAGGAACTGGGCTGCCCAGTCATCTAAGGAGGGATCTCGCCAAGTCTACCAAGCTACTGCAGGAGCTCCTGCTCCAGGCAGATAAGACCACAAACCTGGGAGAAACACTTCAACTGCCCTGTGTGAGAACGTATCAATGCAGGGTCCAGCCAGGCCTTGCCCACATTCCCACATTCCTCAGAGAGGAGGACTGATGGATAGGTGTTGTTCTTAAGCTGCTGAGTTTGGGGCAGCTTGGTACATAGGAGTAAATAACCAATATTCTGCTGACCCAAGGGAAGGAGAAAGGAGACATGCAAAGGGGCCCTCTGCTGTCCTTCCCCTCTGGCCACAGTCTGAGGATCCTTCCATTCTGCCCTTCCTGACCCCACACGGCACACTGCAGTTCCCTCCCTGTCACCCTGCAGCATTAGCTTGTCTGTGCTAGAGCTTTAGGTCTCCATGGGCTGCTCAAATATCTTGTGGTGGGTCACACTTGCCTTTGACAATGCCAAAATTATATTGTGACCGGTGTGCCTCACTTCATCGAGGTGACACCAGAGCCAGTGAGCACCACGTGAGAGGCTGGGGAAGGACTGCTGGCCTAGCCTGTGACCTGCACAAAGCCATTTTGCTGTCATCAACTCAATTCTCAAGAATTCCCAAGGCTCTTGGCTGTCAATATCACGTGGAATGGACCTGCTAGCTGCCTCTCACGACCCCATCATAACCACTGGGAGTGAGGGTTTGCACTCATTTGCCCTCCAGCCATACCCAGCTACTGGCATAGTGCCACTTCGAGTCAATAGACCCTAAAGACACTGTCACGGTCTGGCTCCTAGTGGGCTTTTCAACTGCAACGAAAGCGTGAGCAAGGAGCCCCCGAAACCACACACACACAAAAATCTCCAGAGTGCCTTCCTTTCTTCCTGTTGTAACAGCGTTATACCCACTGCCTTATTTTCTCAGCTGAATGTGCCAATCACAGCTGAGCGCACTGAGAATTTAATAAGATTTTTCATGGAGGAGAAAAGTTACCACAATGAATGTACATATTAAATCTTTCACAATTTTAAATTTGTTGTGGTACATGAAGTACAAAAAGGCCCAATCATAGTTACTCACTGAGGCAGTGGACATAGCTACTTTATTCCCCATGTAACCACAATGCCAACTCAGATATAGAACATTCCGTGATCTCGAATGTTTCCCGTGCCTCATCCCAAAGAGCTCCATCCACCCCGTCCCTAGGCAACCACTGAGTTGCTTTCTCGTCTATGGATGAAGTTTCCGTTTCCTAGAGGCGCATGTGTGGGGAATCACACGGCCTGTGGATTTGTAACCATCCTCTCTTACTCAGAATGAGGCCCTACAGTAGTTAGCTTGTTGCTGCTGAGATAAAACCCCAGACCAGGAGCCCCTCCTAGGAGGAAAGGATTTCTTTCAGACTTACAGTTTCAAGACGTTTCATCATGGAGGAAGCGGGCTCAGTTCATCATGCCATAGGTAGCAGAGAGAACAGTAGGCTTCCTTTGGCTCTGAACACACAGTAAGGCTAGACTGTCCACCCCCAAGGTCTGCCCCCAGCAAAATTCCACCGAGCTGGGGACTAAGTAGAAAGCTTAATCAAAAATACCCAAGGTGGGGGCTGGAGAGATGGCTTAGCAGTTAAGGCACTTGCCTGCAAAGCCTAAGGACCCCAGTTCAATTCTCCAGTACCCATGTAAGCCAGATGCACAAGAGAGTGCATGCGTCTGGAGTTCGTTTGCAGTGGCTGGATGCCCTGGTGTGCCCATTCTCTCTCTCTCTCTCTTCCCCTCTTTCTCTCTCTCTAATAAATAAATAAAATATTTTTTAAAGTACCCAAGGCATGCTGGAGAGATGGCTTAGTGGTTAAGACGCATGCCTGCAAAGCCCAAGGACCCAGGTTCGATTCCCCAGGTCCCATGTAAGCCAGATACACATGGTGGTGCATGTGTCTGGAGTTCATTTGCAGTAGCTGGAAGTCCTGGTGCACCCATTCTCACTCTCTCTCTCTCTCTCTTTCCCCCTCTCTCTGACTCTTATAAATAAATAAAAATAAAATCTTTTAAAAAAATACCCAAGGCTATGGAAGACACTTACATTCAGACTGTCACAGGAATCTGAGACTTTTGCAGGGCCAATGGCTGCTACCCAAATGACAAGACATCATTCCTTTTTATTGCTGAATAGTATTCCTGTTTGGTTTTCATATGCACTACATTTTTTTTTTGCTTTGTCACTAAGAATGAATGGCATACACTGAGATGCCCATTAGTTCATGGTGTGATCAGTTTTAGTATATGCACATATTCATGTGTACACACCAGCCTCATACACATCATAAGTATATAAAAATTTTAAAAATAGAGTAAAATCAGTACAGAGTGGTAAACTATTCCTTCTGTTCAGGTCCTTTCCAGAACTCTAGGGACATAACTTGCCTCACATTTGCCTAACTAAAGAAATTTTTAGTTAGTTAGTTAGTTTATTTGCAAGCAGAGAGAAATAGACGGACAGAGATAATTGGGTGTGCCAGGGCCTCCAGCAGCTGCAAATGAACTCCAGGTGCATGTGCCACTGTGCACCTGGACTTATATGGGTACTGGGGAATTAAACTCAGGTTGTTAGGTTTTGCAGGCAAGCACCTTAACCTCTGAGCCATCTCTGCAGCTCTCACTAAAGAATTTTTTTATGATGTTTTTCAGACGCACCTGTACCCTAAGACAAGTCCTTGCTGCTGAAAACAAGAACTAATAATTCATAGCTAGCTCACTGCATTTGGTATTTCTGGCAGGCCTCTGAGCCTCAGTGAGAGGAACACAATTCCAGTTGACTCAAAGGGAGGGGGAAGCCAGCTTGCTGGGCTTGTTGGGTAATGTAAATGAGAAGCCCAAGGGCTTCAGACATGGTTGCACTCAGGAGCTCTTCCCTCCTCAAGACTGTCCTCTTTTTCCTCTTTCTCAACCCTGCCACAGCTGCTGCGGAAAAAACTGCCCAAGAGAAGCAACAAGGACAGGAAGTCACCCTGGTGGCTTCTCCCTTCATTGTCTGTCAGAACCTTAGCGCCTCCCAGCTGTCCCGGAAGGATGAGCCAGAAAGGTGCCCTGCCAGGCAAACCCCTGGAGATGCAGACCGGGCAGTGGAAGAGGAAGAAGCAGGGACGTGGCTGAGGGCAAGGGGCCAGGACAGAGCAATCTTGTGGAACACAAGCTGTTCAATGGCTCCAAGTGCTGTCCTGGAAAGAATTCCAGTTGCTCAGCCTACAGGTGGGGAGCCAGCAGGGATTGGGCAGTACTAGGGACACTAAGTCAGCAGGAGGGCCCTAGAACTGTCAGGACATTCTTCCCTGACCTAGGCTCAGGATGGCCAGCCCAGGTGTGGAGGGAAAGTAAGAAGTTAGACATGCATACAAGGCAAATGCTGCAACTCGCTTATTTCAATGCAGCACAACTTCAGGTTTGCTACAATGCCAGTACATGGAACACAGCCAAGGTCAAGACTCTGCTGGCAAGTTCTCAGACTCCAGGAAAGTGAGAAGGGGGAGAAATGGATGAGTACATGCTGTTCCTGCCCCTTCTGTTGCGGCCTGACTTGCTCCTACGCCTGCATTTTGCAGCATGGGGCGCAGGGCCTGGGTGGGAAAAGGGTTCACAACCTGGTCCCCAGGAAACACGAAACCCAACAACTAAGCTGCTCTGCAGCTGCCTTCTAAGGGAGACCCTGAACAGCCTAAATGCCGGGGCCAAAGGATTTCCTGTGAGTCTTTTACGATCTCTATAAATTTCAAGAGGGAGAATTGGTGAGCAACTGGGCTCTATCACTGTCGGGGCGCTGATTGAACGTGCTTTTAATGGAGTCTCCAGCAGCAATAAAAATGCATGAAAACGGTCCTCTGGACGCAGGCGCGCCTGATCGATGGCACAGTGACACCCAGTAAAAGCCAAATGGGCTGGACTTGTCCACAAGCCTGTTGAAGGGAATACATCTTGGTCTCTTAGGGTACAACTTGAGCTTAGAGATACACGAGGCATTTGACATGAAATTCCTCCCTGGAGAATTACACACACACACACACACACACACACACTCACCAAACCTTAGTGTTGCATGGAATGGCTTTTATAGAAGACTGTTACCATGTCCCAGTAATTAAATGCGTAGGCGTTGTAAGTGGGTTGAATAATGTACCCCACCAAATTCATGTCCACCCAGGACCTCAAGTTATGAAATTATTTGCAAATAGGGACATAGTACATGCCATTTTGCATAATATTTTTCTTACATATGTTCTATGTATGGTATACATGCATGTTTATATATGTTCAGATATGTGTAGGCTACACGTGCATATTCAGGCCAGAAGTGGACATCAGATGTCTACCTTACCACTTTCCACCTTATTTTTTTTAATCCATTCACTATTTTTATTTTTTTATTATTGACAACTTCCATAATTATAGAGAATAAGCCATGATAATTCCCTCCCCCTTTACTTTCCCCTTCACAACTCCACTCTCCATCATATCCCCTCCCCCTCTAAATTATTCTCTCTTTTATTTTGATGTCATCATCTTTTCTTGTGTAGGTAGTGTCAGGCACTGTGAGGTCATGGATATCCAGGCCATTTTGTGTCTGGAGGAGCGCATTGTAAGGAGTCCTACTCTTCCTTTGGCTCTTACATTCTTTCCGCCACCTCTTCTGCAATGGACCCTGAGCCTTGGAAGGTGTGATAGAGATGTTTCAGTGCTGGGCATTCCTCTGTCCCTTCTTCTCAGCACCATGATGCCTTTTGAGTCATCCCAGAGGTCACTGCCATCTGAAAAGAGAAGCTTCTCTAACCAAAAGTGACAGTAGCATTAATATATGGATATGAGCATTAACAAAAGTATTTACTGGCAGTTTGGTGAGCATAATATTTGCATTTAGCCAGACACCAAGAGGCATTACAACCTTAGGGCTCATGACTTCCCCTGTTATAGGTTTCCAAGCATGTATTTCCTCCCATGGAGTGGGCCTCCACTCCAATTAGAGAGCTGTTGGTTTCCCCTATAACAGACATGCCACTATTGCACTGATTGGCTTCTACCTTATGTTTTGAAATAGCGTCTCTGACTAGACTTGGTGCTCACCAATTCAGCTAGATTGGCTAGCCAGCAGGCCCCAGGGATACTCCCAGTACTGGGATGAAGTACATGCTGTCACATGGGCCTTTTACATGGGTGCTGGGGATCTAAACTTGGGCCTTCATGCTTGCCCATGTGACAAGCACTTTATTAACTGAACCATTTTCTCAAGCCCTTGCATTATATTTTTAAGTCTCAGCTTGCCCCTCCACATACTGGGGGGAAGGGTGAATGTAATGCCTGTATGCACAAGGAGAGGATAAAGACCATGGGCCATCACTAACAGTTCACAGTAAATGCTGACCACTGTTACCACTTCCGAGAGAAAAGGATGAGCGGGGGAAGGTGAGGAGGAAGAAAGGAGAGGCAAGAGGTGGGGAGGGGTGATAGTTTATCTCCAATGACACAGCGCCATTGTCTCCAGAAAAGCCAGTGTGAAAGCTGAACATGGTGAGTTCTATACCCCAAGAAAGCCAGTGGCGATCCTCTCCCCAACACTGGTCATTGAAAGTCTCTCCATTCAGGAAGGTCACCTTCAGACTCAGAGCATTGCCAGCCAGTGCCAGGTGTGAGGAGCAAGAGACCTAAAAAAAAATGGCCCAGCTCAGAGTCCCTTGTGGTCCCACAAATGCCACCGGTACACACACTCACACACACCTCTGTGTAGGTGTGCATGTGTGCATGCGTGTACAGGGAGCACAGAAAAAAAGCAAGCTCTTGACATCAACATTTATCATTGTGAAAATCTGGATGATGAACATAAGGGTGATCTTTGTCTTGTTCTTATGATTTTCTTGTGAGTCTGGAAATGGTGTCAACATTAAAAGTTGCAATATGGGGCTGGAGAGATGGCTTAGCGGTTAAGGCATTTGCCTGCAAAGCCAAAGGACCCAGGTTTGATTCCCCAGGACCCAATGTAAGCCAGACGCACAAGGGGGACATGCGTCTGGAGTTTGTTTGCAGTGGCTACAGACCCTGGAGTGCCCATTCTCTCTCTGTCTGTCTCTCTTGTTTCTATCTCTCTCTTTGCTTGCAAATAAATAAATAAAATAGTTTTTTTTAAGTTGCAATATGAAAAAAGTTGCAAAATTAAACAGCTACAGGGGGCCTGGAGAGATTGCTTAATGGTTAAGATGCTTGCCAGGCGTGGTGGCACATGCCTTTAATCCCAGCACTCGAGAGGCAGAAGTAGGAGGATTGCCGTGAGTTCAAGGCCGCCCTGAGACTACATAGTTAATTCCAGGTCAGCCTGGGCCAGAGTGAGACCCTACCTCAAAAAGCCAAAAAGAAAAGAAAAAGAAGAAGACAAAAAAAAGATGCTTGCCTGCGAAGGCTGAGGACCCAGGTTCGATTTCCTAGGACCCACATAAGCCATAAGCAGAAAGTGGCACAACTGGAGTTTGTTTACAATGGCTGGAGGCCCTGGAGTGTCCATCCTTTCTATCTGCCTCTTTCTCTCAAATAAGTGAAAGATTTAAAATAAAGAAATAAAACAACTCTAATACCCAGAGCACCCCCCAGCCCCCTCCTCACACACGAACATTGGCCTTCTTCCTTCTGCTCCATCTTCTTCCTCTGTCCTCTGGTCTCACAAAAGTTCTTGTGAGCCATACTCGTGAGGCAGAGGTAGGAGGATCGCCGAGAGTTCGAGGCCACCCTGAGACTACATAGTGAATTCCAGGTCTACCTGAGCTAGAGTGAGACAAAAAAAAAAAAAAAGAAAGAAAGAAAGAAAAGAAAAAAAAAGAAAGAAAGAAAGAAAGAAAGAAAGAAAGAAAGAAAGAAAGAAGGAAGGAAGGAAAGAAAGAGAAAGAGAGAAAGTTCTTCTGGCTCTCCTCTCTTGGGAACTCTGGGTAGTTCCTCTCCGGCCTGAACAGAGTCACTGGTGGTAGTCCAGCTGGGAACCCCTAGACCAGTGATTTTTCTACAGCCACCCCATTTGGGTCCAAAGGCCCTGGCTGGCAGGCCTCAGCTCTTGTAGCTCCCCAGATGGCTCTTATGTGTAATGGAGGGTGACAGTGTCTATGAATTGCTGAGGACGTGGTTAGAATGTAAAATTCGGATTCGCTGGGTGTGGGGAACCCAGAGTCACTTGAGCTCTGCACTTGTGGCCTCCCCCCTGTAGCCCCCCAGAGCTTCTGTGAGGTCCTCACCTAGCATCACAGCAAGTGCAACATTCCCAACCATGCAATCTTCGCCTACAAGCCAGTATCTTAACCCCTGACAACGCCAAGAGGGCAGACTCGGCATCTGTTCCATCTCTTCTGAGTATCTAGCACTCCACGTTCCAGAAATAGAAGTTGGATATGAGGATGAAGGAGGGAATGAAAGGTCCCTAACACATGTTCGTCTCCATTCGCCCTGCCTAGCCTCTCAGTGTTTTTAAAATGCTCATGGTTCTCATTAGAATAACCCCCATCAGATTTCAGAAAATCAAGGGCTTTTTGAAACTAAAAGCCACTGGGGTGAGAGGAGTTGGCAAGATCTCACCCCATTCAGGAATGGTCTCTGCAGGTGCAAATGACGCCAGCGGCCGCGTCAGCTGCCACCCCTTCTCCCACACAGTGCAAATCATTTTCGTATTAGCATATTTCTAAGTGCATATAATTTTCACATCAAAGAGTGTAATTTTTTGCAGAAGTGGAGTAGAGAATAATTTATCCACTGAAGTCTCTCAAGCAGCAGTCTCGATTGCGTGACATAGAAATTACACAGAAGAAAGACATTGAGAAAAATCTCAGTGGTGGAGTTTGTATTATTTAAGGAGATGTGGAGAAAATGCACCCATTGAAACTGGAAGATATTTCTGGAGCTAAAAGAAGCTTCTTAGTTGAGCCAGGAAAAGGGTGTTGCCGCAAATCGCTCACTTCCCAACCTGCCGAGTGGGGAGATCATTGGAATGACCTGTCTTCTCAGGAGAGGCTGCTCAGGGACATAGGACTCACCAGCTCTGCTGTCCCCAGCCCTGGCCAGCTGCTCCACTGTGGGTGCAGCCATCCCCGCTCCATCCCAGAGAAGAGATACACGAAGAACTGCATCATGACCTTGGACTTCTCAGTATAGATCTCTGCAGCCAGCCTGCCTCTGAGCTCCCTGTCCTTACTCCCATTGTCTATGTGTCTCACCCAAAGCCCAGTTATTATCCCCTTAACTATTAGCCTTTTCCTGGTCCTCCATACCCAATATCTTCCCTTGGGAATCAGAAAAGAACCTTGAATACAAGCACACTCATCAAAACACACACACACACATATGCCAACAGACATATATATAATTTGTAATAGTTTTGTTACTGCTGTTGTCATTTGGCTTTTTTTTTAACTTTATATTTTATTTATTTATTTTCAAAGAGAGAAAGAGAGAGAATGAATGAATATGAGTGTGTCAGGGTTTCTAGCCACACTACAAATGAACTCCAGATGCATGCACCACTTTGTGCATCTGGCTTTATGTGGGTCCTGGGGTATTGAACTTGGCTTTGCAGGCCGTAAGGTTCAAGAATGACCAAGACCTTGCAAGACCACTCGGAAGTCAAGTGAAAGTTTTATTTGGGAAAGACACAAGCTGCCGGGCTGTCTTGTGAGAGAAGATCACAGCCCCCCCCCCAAGGTTAGGTTTTATAAGGCCTTTCTGCTGGGAGGGGGACAGACAGGGGAATGGGGAGCTTGTTTGTGAAATTAGGGGAGTTTCTTCAGGGGAATTTTTCTGTTAATCACAAGATTGTGTTCAGGCAGTTAGGGTGTGTCCTCAAAACAGAGGTCAGGTGGCTCCTGAGATAAGGTAAACAGGAAACGGGCCTAGTGGCAAGGGAAAACAATGGATCAGGTGGTTTCTGAGGAATGTCATCAGCTTGGTTCTTGTATTTTGCTCCAAGGTCGCTTCTCATTGCCATTTTGTCATCCACAGCAACTCCATCTTGGGACCTGGTCCTACTTAACATTCCAGCCTTTTGTTAATGATAATGGGGCACTGTTTGGGCTTCTTTACCTACTTCCTGCTGAGCAGGAAACCATGAGTGTTCTACAGGATGCTGGAACCTGTGGTTGGTGGAGCCAGCAGTGGGAAGATGGCTCCGCAGTGGATGGAGGCTGATACCGTACAGGAGAGGGAGAGGTCAGTAACAGTTGGTTAAACTTTTGAAGGATACCTTGTTCTGCCTGATTTTGGATGCACTTCAAGAGGCAGGGAGCCAGAAGAAATGGTAGTCATGTTCCAATTAGGGGTCCCAGCAATGGCAAGAGCAGGGCCAAATGGTTCCGAAAATATTTCATGACCCTGCATGCAGTAGTTGATGTTCCTACCTGAAGGTGATCTGCCAGATTGATAAGTTTTTTTTTTTTTTAATTTCAAGATCCACCTTGTCTGATTGGTTAACATATAGTGGCATTCTTTGTTTAAGAAGAGGCAAGTAGGGAAGAGATTGAGTAAAGGAACGGTGGAGGGAGGGCTAATCAAAATCTAAGAGGTTGTAAATAAGTCATATGGAAATCTACTTTGCTGGGCAATGGAACACTCAGAAGCCATAGATTATTACTAGAAAAATTTCAGTGCCAGGGATGGGATACCTTCCAGTGAGTTGTTGGCCAAGGAGGTCACAGATACTCCCAAAACATTATAGGCCATCGCCGAGGCCTTTGGTTTCCCACCAGGAATAGATGGTAAGACCCTATTGCTGAAGACTCCACATACTTGGGCTGCAAGGTCACTGAGAAATCCTGCTGGAGCTGAGCTGAAAGCCTCCTCCATGTGGACCAGCTGACAGAAAGCTGGAAAAAGCTATGCTGCATGAAGTTCAATGGGAGACAGAAAACACCAGTAAAGATACTCAACAGTGAATGTTGCAAGCTTTAAATTTGCCCAGCCAGGCCAAATGAGCCAATGGGTACAATAGTGGGGGAAACCAACCGCTTTCTAATTGGACTGGAGGCTCTCTCCATGGGAGAGAATATCCCTGATACTGAAAACCTACAACAGGGGAGCCCTAGTTATGTAACATCTGCTGGTGTCTGGCTAAATGTATATACTATACTCACCAAACTGCCCAGTAAGACTTCTCTTAATATCCATACCCATATATTAACGCTACTCTCACTTTTCTTTAGAGAAGCATCCCTTTTCAGATGGTGGTGATCTTGGAATGACACAGAAGTCACCATGGTGCTGAGAAGAAGGGACAGAGGAACGCTCAGCACTGAAACATCTCAAACCTACCTTCCAAGGCTCAGGGTCCATTGCGGAAGAGGAGGCGGAAAGAATATAATAGCCAAAGGAAGAGTAGGACTCCTTACAACGTGCTCCTCCAGACACAAAATGGCCTGGATATCCATGACCTCACAGTGTTTGACACTACCTACACAAAACCATCATAATAGGAGGAAAAGATGATGACATCAATATAAAAGAAAGACTGATTGAGAGGGGGAGGGGATATGATGGAGAGTGGAGTTTCAAAGGGGAAAGTGGGGGGACGGAGGGAAGTACCATGGGATATTGTCTACAATTAAGGAAGTTGTCAATAAAAAAAAAGAAAAGAAGAAAAAGAAGAGGCAGGTTCCTCCTTTGTCAGCTGTCAAGAGGTCTAGGGCTGGGTGGTTCAGTAAGACAACTGATGCTAGAGAGGTAAGTTGTTCCTGTGGCAATTGTAGGGCTTCAGTGGACCCCTGTGCTGTGATGCTTAGATCTGCAGGGTTTTTTAGAGGAGAGTAAGCTATGACCAAGCCCTCCCATGGCTATGGAGGCTGCTGTGCTCACCCCTACTATCACAGCAGATGAGCAGCCCTCCTATACCAGTGAGCCTGCTTGGGGAAGAGAAGCATCAGTTCTATATATATGGTGATATTATATATATATGGTGATTTTATATATATAGTGATTTTATATTTATAGTGAGACTGGGCACCAGAATGACTGGGACACAGGGTCTCATGTGTGTTGCAGGGGGAGGGGGAGATGCAAGTGTACAGAGTGGAATCGCACCAGAAATAGAGTCCCTTTGGCAGAGTGTTTTTTTAAGAACAGAGTTGTTTTTAAAAGTTCCTGCCAGCATTGAGAGATGTCCTTATGCCAACAATCAAGGTGGTTTGGAAGGAAAAGAGGGATAGGGAGTCTTGAGAAGGGACTCAAGGAACAGGGAGGCCCTGAAGTGGAAGTGACATTAAACAAGGGAACTGCAGTTATGATGGGTCATTTGAGTAAATCACACAGGAAGCAGGCAGCGTGGTTGGTAAGATTAAGTTGATTAAGAAGAGTGAAGGATTGAGAACAGACGTCCGTGATGTGGTAGAAAAGGTAAGCTCACGGAGGTCGTGTTGAAGTTTACCATAAGCCTGTTTGATGTCTATCAGTTGGAATATGGGCATTTTGGACAGTCTTGGAGGGACCTAAAAATTCTTATTCTGCCCCCACAGTGAGACCAAGAGGGATATAAAGTTGCCACTTCCTCCATTCCAACTGTCTGTTGGAGTCCCCCCTAGGGCCAGCCCAGGAGGAACGACAGGGTCTCTGCCAAGTTGGGTGGGTGAGAGGCGCGGAGTCACAACACAGACTCCAGGAGTTGGGTGGAAGCAGCAGAGGGCGAGCTGCTGCAAACTCGTTTATTCAAGGAAGCGCAGGGGGTCTTAAAGGGGTTTGGCTGGCCAATCATTGTATGGGGTAGTCTCCTTTTTGTGACCAATGACAGCCTGTCTCCAGACAGATCATCTCGTAGCAGATTTCTGGCAAGCATGGGACTGTAGCTGTTGTCATGCCAGGCCTGCGCAGGATGCCATGTTCACAGAAGCCACTTCCCGGTTTCTTCTGCCATGTAGTCTGGCTAGGGACAGACCTGCATTGTGTCATACAACTGCCCACTTCTTATCCCAGGGGTCCCTAACAGTAAAGACCATGAGTGTTTCCTGAGACTCGAGTTGGAGCGTTTGGACACTGCAACCTGGTCTGATGGGGTTGTAGAAATGAAATCGGCAGAGCGGTGAGGTAAAGTCAGAGCACCCTCAAATGGTGCTGGTGGTGTAAGATATCAAGTCAGCCTGATCCCGGGCAAAGCAGAGGTCACTCTTTTATGGAACTAGCCTCAGGGCAGTCATTAGCTGCATCTGTGATGGAGAAAATCAGAGGGACAGAGCCAGGTTCTGCACAGCCTGTGAGAGGCCAGAAGGAAGGGTTAAGGAGCTTGTTGTCTTTGTCCAAGCTACCACATTAGGTACAAGGGAGAGCTGAGCATTCAAAAGTGAGAAAGAGAAAGTTCAGTGTGAGGGAGATGAGGCAGAGGGGTGTCTGTGGACATAGGGAGAACATTCTGGAATCTGGGAAAGTGTAGGCGCATGGGAAATCTTGAGTTTGAAGGACCAGTGGAGGTGTACTTACCTTACTTATCTCCTGGTGAGAAAGACTCAGATGGTGGTGTCTTGACTTGCTTGAGCTGTGATATATGGATCCAGTTGGTGATGCCTTGAAGCTTTGCAGCTGTAGAGGTGGTGAGGATGACTAAAGTGAGGGCCAGTCCAACATGGTGTGAGGCTTTGAAGACAGGGGCCTGTTGAAGTCAGGTTCCCATTGCTGGCAGAAATTACCCAACTAAGAGCAGCTTGTGGAAGAAAAGGGTTCATTTTGGCTTACAGACTTAAGGAGAAGCTCCATGATGGCAGGGAAAATGATGGCATGAGCAGAGGGTGGACATCACCCCCTGGCCAACATTAGAAAGACAATAACAACAGGAGAGTGTTCCAAACACTGGCATGGGGAAACTGGCTGTAACACCCATAAGTCAGCCCCCAACAATACACTGCCTTCAGGAAGTGTTAATTCCCAAATCTCCATCAGCTGGGAACATAGCATTCAGAACATCTAAGTTTATGGGGGACACCTGAATCAAATCGCTACATTCTGCCGCTGCCCCCCCACCATAAACTGATAATCATCCATGATGTAAAATGCAATGCATTCATCCAACTTTAAAATTCCCCATAGTTTTATCCCCATAGTCCAAGGTCTTTTAACTGAGCCGTAATACCAAAAGATATAACCTAAAAAACCCATAATGGCACAGAATACTCATACTGCAAAAGATGGCATTGGACACAGCAAAGAAATACTCAAGCAATACAAGATTTAAATAGGTCAAACACCAAACTCTGTAGCTCCAAGTCCAACAACTCTTGCGAGTGACAGTCTCCAAATCTGATAATTCTAACTAGCACCAAGTCTCTGGAGTTCCAATTCCACCCCTCCAGCTAGGCTACTCACAGTTCTGGAAAACTTCATCCTGTGCCAGAAGGTCTCCTTAACAACTGTCTCATGGTCCCAGAATCTCCACTGGGTCTCCACTGCAACCCATGATTCATCCTCACAGCTCCATGGGGTCTCCATGCAGGCATCCAGCAAACCTGCTTCATACTGCCTATGGCCATTTCCAAAACACAAGACCATGTTGCAAACTCAATGACCCTCTCTTTCCTGCATTTCTTATATTCCACAATACCAGGTAGGGTGCCAATTTGTTAATCCAGGGGGAAATAGAGTAGACTTTGAAGAATAGGACACTCCATCAGCATTCAGGACCCTTCAAAAAATTGCATTCAGGAGGCAGAGGTAAGAGGATTGCCATGAGTTCAAGGCCACCCTGAGACTACATAGTGAATTCCAGGTCAGCCTGAGCTACAGAGAGACCCTACCTCAAAAAAAAAAAAAAAAAGACTGCATTCTTTCTATTGTCCCAATGCAGGTCAGCTGGCCCCATCTCAATGGTTAAAATCTCTCAATTGCAGCTGAACGGGCAACATTTTCACTTAAAGATTTCATTTTTTCTGTGCCATATCCCTCTGCTCACACCAGTCCATTTCTACACAATGTAACCCTACACAAATTCTCAGGACACAGGCATAACAGCAAGCTTCTCACACAAACTGCTTCTAGCCCAGTCCAGGCAAAGCTCTTCCTCACCCTCATGAGCCAAACCTCATAGCCCATACTTCTTACTGCATTCACATCTTTCAGCTCTGACCAGAATAGTCCATCAAGCTGTAAGTCTCTTAGGCTAACATTTCAAATCCTTCCACATTCCTACTGTAAAGCAGTTCCAAAAGGCCAAAGCCATAGAATCAGGATTCTAGCAGTAACTGACACCACCCCTAGGTACCAACTATACTGTTGCAGTCAGGTTCACATTGCTGGTAGAAATCACCCAACCAAGAGTAGCTTATAGGGAAAAAAAGGTTTATTTTGGCTTACAGACTCGAAGGGAAGCTCCATGATGACAGGGGAGAATGATGGCATAAGCAGAGGGTGGACATCACCTCTTGGCCAACATCAGATGGACAATAACAGCAGTAGAGTGTGCAAAACACTGGCAAGGGGAAACTGGCTAAAATATGCATAAACCTACCCAAGACAATACATTGCCTCCATGAGGCGTTAATTCCCAAATCTCCACCAGCTAGGAATACCTAAGTTTATGGGGGACACCTGAATCAAACTGCCACAGGGTCTGTAAGGAATGTCGAGCTTCCAGTCTACTCCCAGGGCCTGGACACCATCTGTGTCACCTTAGAGATGAAAGACGGTCCATTGTCTGACTAGATAGTAAGGGGAAGGCTGAAGCAAGGTAGAATGGACTTGAGAATATGAGAGGCAACCACATTTGAAGTCTCCCCAGTTGTTGGGAAGGCTTCAGCCCATCCTGAGAAGGTATCTACCATAGTGAGAAGGTATTTTGTCTTTTTGTGAGGGAGCATATATGGGTGAAGTCTATTTGCCAATCAACCCCAGGGAGAGAGCCTCAGTGTTGGTGAGGTTTGAAGGAAGGATGGGGTCTGGTCCCACTTTGTGGGGAGGCCTTGGTGCAACAAGAGCAGGCTTGTGTCATAGAGGAAACCAGTGAGGAGAGGCGAGGGTGAAAAACAAGTGGAGTTAGGAATCTTTGCAGGGGGTGGGCACCAATATGGAAAAGATTATGTAAGAGGATTTATATGGTAGTAGCCTGGGGATCATCAGGCAGGTAGAGAAGGTCTCCCAAGAGTAACAAACCCTGTGCACCCAGGACAGCACCCTGGCTTGTGAGAGTCTGATAGTGTTCAGGGGTTATAAGAAAGGGTAAAGGAGGCAGGGGCAAGGAAAACAGCTGAGGTTTTGTCTGTACTTTGAAGACTAGATTCCTTGGCTACTTTATCTGCAAATGAGTTTCCAAGGCCACAGATGAGGTTAGAAGCTGGTGACCCCTGCAATGAATGACAGACACTTTTGTGGGGAGGTAAGAAGTTTCTAGTAGCTTAAGGATAAGAGGCAGGTTGGAAATTGGGATTCCCTTTTGTGGTCGTTTGAATAGGTGGCCCCCAATATATTCAGTGTTTGATTAGTTTATAGTTTGCATCTGCAGCCACCTGGCTGGAGGCAGTGTCACTGGGTGGATCTTAGTGTGGTGGTGGGTTTATGATTTCAATCTGAAGATATGCAAAGTGTGCCTAGCTGGAGTTCCTGAAGTGTGCTGTGCTGTGCTGTGCTGTGTGGCTTTTGGCTTTTGGCTTTTGGCTTCTCTCTGTGTGTTTGGTCCTCAGAAAGCAGGCCAGCTTCTTCTGCCATTATGGAACTTCCCCTGAATCTGCAAGCTATAATAAATCCCTTCGTCCATAACAGTGCCTTGTCTGGAAGTTCGTCTCAGCAAACCTGAAGCTGTCTGCTACAGAAAGTGGTACCGAGGAGTGGACTGAGATGAACCTGACCATATGGATTTTCGTCTTTTGGAACCTTTGTTTTGGAGGGACAGGCATTGATTTGGTGCTTGCAACTGAAGATGCCTTCTGGAGTGGTAAACCAAGTTTTATGGACTATTCTGATGAGAATTTGAAAATGCTAAGTGCAGACAGTATTGAACTTCAAGTCTTGGCTTATGAATTTTCTAAGAGTAAACAAAGACTGCAGAGGACTTTGATGGAACTGGGCTACTGGCATAAGGGATGGCTACGTTCGGCTGCCCAGGCCCAGAGAATTTGATCAAGGTTAAATTTTTAATGGATTGATGTGCTTGGCTAAAGATATTGGACTGAATGATTTAAGATTTTAAGTTGGAAAACCTCAAGCAAGTTAAAGTTAGAGGCACTGAGACTGGTTTTAGGTTACTGAAGCTGCTATTGTCAACAGATTAATAATCTTAAGGAAGATGGCCCAACTGCTTTACATTAAAACAATGGAGAAGATGCCTGAGGAAAGACTGTTAGAAATGCAGACTCTTTTGAGAAAACCACTGTCGTTCCAGATGATGGCATGGTGGTGTAAAATATGAAAGATGTATTTAGAATCAGTATATACATTAACTGTCTTTCCTTGCACTAAAGTCAGAGCTCTGGTGAGGGTGACAAGCTCAGCATTCTGAGATGTATTTCCCTTAGGTAATGGGCCAGTTTCTATTATCTGGTCATCTGAAATAATAGCATATCATGCTATTTGGGACCCCTGTGGGGTGGTAGAAGAGCTTCCATCTATATACCATATGTGGTCAGGGTCAGGGAGGGGAGACAGTGAAATTCTGGGGTTGTGGTAGGTAAGCTCTTTTATAGTCTATAGACAGAAGTGTGGAAGTTGCTTAGGAAGAGGTAGAAGGGTAGCTGGGTTAAGTACGGGGGCGGGGGGCGCAGAAGGCTAAAGTAATATAGGAGGGAAGAAAGAATAAAGATAATTTTAGTGGTCTAGGGCTACTTGTTGTGAGGTGGGAGTAAGAAAGCAACCAAGGTACTTAACTTGGGTTAGAGAGAGTTGAGCCTTAGTGGGGGAACTCTACAACCCAACCCCTGGAACCTAGAAAGTTGAGAAGCTTGTTCATGTGTCATCTGGAGTCTGTGAGACAGGGTGAGCAGAGCAGAAGTCATCAACATACTATAAAATTGTGCTAGGTGACACGTTGAGGGATAGGAAGTCTGAGGACAGAGCTTGGCCAAACAGGTGAGGGCTGTCTGTGAACCCTTGGGGGAGGACAGTCCAGGTTAGTTGAGTGGCAGTGTGGGTGTCAGGGTCTTCCCAGGTGAAAGCGAAGAGATCATAGGAGTCAGGGTGGAGAGATATAGAGAAGAAAGCATCCTTGAGGTCAAGCACTGAGAAGTGAGTGATAGAGGAAGGAATGAGAGAGAAAAGGGTGTATGGGTTAGGAACTACCAGGTGAATGGGCAAAACAGAAGCACTGATTAAGCAGAGATCTTGAACTAAGCAATAGGTTCCATAAGGCTTGTCGATGGGCAGGATAGGGGCATAGGAGGAAGAAGAGGGAGGGCAGAGGAGGCCAGCCTAATGGAGTCAAGAGATAATGGGTTTAAGTCCCTAAGAGTGTTTGAGTGAGACTGGATATTGGGGCCGAAAAGGGAACACTGTAGGATCCTAGTGGTGATTGTTGAAGCCCCAATACTTTCTTTGGAGGAGCCAGGAGAGCCGCAGCCAGAAGCCAGTATTTTTGTTTGTCTCTGGATAGCCTATGGTCCACTTCTGGTCCTCTCGGCTGTTAAAAACCTTAATGGCCATTTCAAGCAGATCTCCCTGGGGGGCTTGGAGGCCTTTCTCAAAGTGTTTGAGTTTCTCTGAATGTCAAATCAAAATACCTTCCTGGTAAGCGGGATTGAGGTGAGTGTTTTGGATAAGTGCCTCTGTTAGGCGCCCCATGAATTCTGCCAGGTTTTCAATGGGCTTTTGAGTTATTGAGAGGAGCGTATTAAAGTTAACAACTTTGCAAGAAGCCTCCTGGAGACCCACCAAGAGGCACACAACCATCTGGTCCTGGGCCACCCTCTCTGAGGAAGGGGGTGTGGGTCTTGAGTGGTAGGAGCAGGAACTTGGTAGTCCCAGTCTGGGTATTTCCTGGGAACTACCACAGCACCAACTTGATAGGTTGGATTGGTTAGATGGATTTCATTAGCGTGGACCTGCTCACCACTCAGGCATGTTCAGGTCCATCTGGGGTGAGAGTGGTAGACAGTTTGACACAGATATCATTCCAGGTAAGATCGAAGGCCTGAATAAGGTAGTGCAATTCTTTTGAATAGGGGGCAGGGTCAGAAGAAAAGAATCCTAGGTGTGCCCTTCCATTTGAGACAGGTCAGGCATAGAAAACGGGACATGGATGTGTTCAATTCCCTTCATCTCTACCACCTCTCATAAAGGAAAAAAATCTGCCTGTGCATAAGCAAGTGCATTGAGCTTCTCTTTTCAGATGGCGATGACCACCGGGATGACCCAAAAGGCAACATAGTACTGAGAAGAAGGGATGGAGGAGTGTCCAGCACTGAAACATCTCTGTCACACCTCCAAGGCTCACGGTCCATTGCAGAAGAGGAGGCAGAAAGAATGTAAGAGCCAAAGGAAGGGTATGAGTTCTTACAATGCAACTGTCCAGAGAGAAATTGGCCTTGATATCCATGACCTTGCAGTACCTAGCAATACCTTCACAAGACCCTCATAATAGGAGAAAAAGATGATTACATCAAATTAAAAGAGAGACTAATGGAGAGAAGGAGGGGATTTGATGGAGAATGGAGTTTTGAAGGGGAATGGGGGAGGGGAGGAAAATATCAGTTTATTGTCTGTAAGTATAGAAGTTGTCAATAAAAAAGGAAAAAAAAGAAAAAAAAGAAAGTGGGCCAGGAAATGCAAATCAGGAGGTGCTGGAAGGGAGCAGATGGATGGATAAAATCAATCTAATTCTATGCAAAAATTATGGGCGGGCTGGAGAGATGGCTTAGCGGTTAAGGCACCTGCCTGCCAAGCCTAAGAAAGCCCGTTTGATTCTCCAGGTCCCACATTTAGTCAGACACAAAGTGATGCA